>OX459096.1:19490579-20970164 GCA_949775045.1 Metridium senile | reverse complement strand
CGCTGTACTGTTTGTACAAAAGGCTCATTTATACAGGGATAACCTCGATTCAGCAAAAATAATTCAAATGTGATTTCCAATGTGCAGGGATACCATTTCAATGCTTTGCTTGGAATTTGTGAATATTTTTACAACAAATCAAGGCTTAGACTGTACAAGTGCACCTTTTGTCAAAAAGTACAGCGGTGATAGATAACATGAAACTGGAGTATTCTTGAAACAGAATCTACCTAATTGGCAAAGGTTTTAACTTGAATTTCTAGCACAGATTTACTTATTATTTTATAAATGTTAGTAAAATAGAACTAGTTGGACTTTTTTTTGTTGCAGCCTGATGAATACTGACTGGGTGGAGTTGATAGTAGTAATTGATAATAGTAAATATCAAAAAGTCAGTAAAAACAGAACCTAAATAAAAATATGTAAGAACTATTTTATGCAATACTCCAGTTTCATGTTATCTAACGCCACTGTACAATATGACAAATAGCATATTTGCACAGCGATTATCTTGATCCTGAGTAAATTTAAATGTTGTTTTCTATTGTTTCATGGTAATATTTTCCCTTGCTTGGTCTGAAATTTGTGACTTTTGTACAACAAATCAAGGCTCAGCCTGTGTAAATGTGGCTTTTGTCAAATAGTACAGTGTTACTAGATAACATGAATATTGTGTATATTACAATGTTTGTAATTCTAATCAATGATATTTAACTTGATAAAGACGCTCTTTATCTGGATAAATTTCTAGCTGTTCAACAGGTCCATCTGGCCTACCTGACAACACCAAAGCCTGTCCTAGGTAGCGGTAGGGGTTTTGTTGCTCTTTTCTACCAATAATGCAATCTTCAAGAATATGATAAAGATCAAGAATGCTCCTTCTTTCATCATCACCACATAAACTATGCACAAACACCATGTTGGAATGTGGCACAGTTGAAAGGCATGCAAACCTGCTAGATGTTTCAGGTAGTGGTATGTCTCTGACGTGTTGCCCTTGATTAGAGAAGACTCTGATGATGGTTGTTAAATCACATTTATCTGCAATGTAGAATTGCCCATTGTAAAAAATGGCTCTTGAGACTGGTTTTACTAACTGGTGCCTTCCAAACATCTTACAGGACACTCTACAGTCATTGTTGTAGACAACTATGCAAGGGACAGCTACATTATAATTTTCCTCATCACAACTAGCACTTGTGGAAGTAACAATCAATCGGCCTCCAGAATCAACCGACACATATGTGAACTTCAGAAAGTCCCTTGGTGTTTCAACTTCAAAGTTAACAAACTGACCATTTTTTTATATAAAAGTAAACGATTTTGTGCACGGTTAACAACCACAACTTCATCATCGGTAGTAAAGCCAACATCCCAGAGATCTCCATATTTAATGACAATCTTCTGTAAGTAGACTCCATCACTGCTGCAAAGGTAAACTTCATTTCTTTCTCTCCATATTAGAGCTATATCACCACTTCGAGGGCAAACAGGCATGCGAAATGGTGTAAATTGTAGGGGTACTTCCAAAGTAATTTCTCTTTTGACACTGTTTTTCGCTGGTTCAGATCTACAACTTCCTTAAGCTGTAGGTTGTGATCCACTAAACAGGAGTGGTTCTTTTTTGTCAGGCTTAACCACTTTTCCAAGATCTTGCTTCACATCTAACTTCTCAAATTTCATTGCAAAATATTTGATTTCGTCTACCTCTTTAAGTGAGGGACAGAGAGGGAAAATTGAGTACTCATCCAGCTGTTCTACTATAGCTTTTCTCGTTGTCAGGATTTCTCCCATTTCATTTCTTTCCATCATTTCCTCAGCACTTTTTACACATGCAGATGCCTGATCCATGTGATTCTCCCACTTTTTTGTTTCTTCTTCAAGACGTTCATGGAAATCCACTCCACAGTTTTGTGCCAGATATAAATCGACTTCTTTGCATAGATCTTGTTCCCACTTTCTGATTGAGTCTATTGTTTGCTGGGCATGTTCTGTGATATCTTTCTTTAGTTTGGACCCCTGCTCTTTATTATCTTGTATCGTTGACAGCTTCTTTTCGAGTTGTTCTTGAAAGTCCTTGTTCTTTGTTATCTCTTCCTTACAGCGTGTTAGGGCTTTCACAACGAGTTGCTTGTCTTTTTGTCCAGGGATGTTATCAATGAGTCGAACTAGCAATGTGTTTGTAACAAATCCTTCGACGCCATTTTGAGGCACATTTGACATCGTTCTACAAACTGGACATGAAATTTGACCAGAATCAAAGCCACTAAGAGTGAATTCGCGAAGGCAAGCTTTACAAAAGCTGTGTGAACAGTTGGGTAGTAGCTTTGGTTCTTCAAATATATCACAGCACATAGGGCAAGTGAACTCATCGCCTGGAACTTTCATATGAATGTCCTTAGAGTCCATAGAGTTCGGAGAATTTCCCATTATGCGTCTATTCTTAATACCCAAGTCAATGAATCCTTACTAATAGATTCAATATAAAGAATTGAAGGATATAGTAGCAAATCGAGTTGTTTTAAATAACCAAAACGGGTACTACCAGTCACTTCAGATTTTTACCATAACTTGTAAATTTCTCGCGCGCTGATTGGCTGAGAGCCATTGTCGATTACAGTCTAGACCTGCTTGTGCTCACGACATCCGTGCGCGAGCGGATAAAACGGTTTTCTTCAAACTTTTTTTAGTTGTTTTACGCTTATTGATGGTAAAAAAACAAATCGAAGTCAGTTTTCTATGGGTCTGTACTGTAATCGACAATCAAAATTACGTCACAAATGATCAAAACTTTGCAGTGAAACCCCTCGCTGCGCTCGTGGTTCCACTTGAGTTTTGATCATTTGTGACGTAATTTTGATTGTCGATTACAGTACAGACGCATAGAAAACTGACTTCGATTTGTTAATTTTACCATAACCTGTAAATTTCTCGCGCGCTGATTGGCTGAGAGCCATTGTCGATTACAGTCTAGACCTGCTTGTGCTCACGACATCGGTGCGCGAGCGGATAAAACGGGTTTTTTTGAAACTTTTTTTAGTTGTTTTTCGCTTATTGATGGTAATTAACAAATCGAAGTCAGTTTTCTATGGGTCTGTCTACTGTAATCGACAATCAAAATTACGTCACAAATGATCAAAACTGCTGCGCTCGTGGTTCCACTTGAGTTTTGATCATTTGTGACGTAATTTTGATTGTCGATTACAGTACAGACCACAGGCAGCCCAACTATTCTATCTGAGGATTTTTTTGTAATGACAATAAAGTTATTTTTAACCGCGCGCCATATTGGAATAAATATCTTTTGTTAGGATCATTGAGCGCGCGGTTGGGGTTCCTGTGGTGTATTTGTTTGAATGCGCGCGGATGGGATTCCTGTGACTTTTTGCAAGCAATTTTTCAGTCGCGCGGAATTGCACGTACGACAAAAATATCGAAGAAAGTAGTATCTTGATACAAGGTCTGAAACTCGATGGCGTGGATGGATAGATGTGCGCCCCAGCTTGCTAGGGCACGGAAACTCTCAAATTCAACGACGAGCGCCGAAAGTCCGCCGTGAAGCAATCGACTGACTCGCCGAAAAAAAAATGTTGTTAAAACTTTTCTTTCAAAACAAAAAATGTTTTTCTCATAGGGATTTACACTGAGTACACTATTAAAACCAACAAGAACAAACAGATCAGTATGTGAAATTTATTTCCATGTTTATTTGAAATATAACTTTAGTTTATTTGACAATGTGAAGAGATTTTCATTCAAAGTGTATTTATACAATCCGTAAATGTTGTGTTTTAGCTAAAGTTTTTCGGCAATATAGCTTATAAAATACAATAATTGTAAACGCTTCACACTTTCAAAACATATTTTCTATTCTTAGTGTTGGAACCGCTATAACTAAGTAAGTGTTCACAAAATAAACTTGAGCTTTTTTCAAGCGTGGAAAACTTCGCAAAGCGGCCATCACATTAGCAAATCGAAGTGTCTTTTCTATGGTCTATACTCTTATCGAACATAGAAATGACGTAAGAAAATGGTCAAAACTCAAGTGGAACCACGAGCGCAGCGAGTGGTTTCACTGCAAAGTTTTGGCCATTTTCTTACGTCATTTCTATGTTCGATAAGAGTATAGACCATAGAAAAGACACTTCGATTTGTTTTTACAACCTCATAATATTGTTCTACTTTTTCAATTTTTATGTGTAAAATAGACAGTATGTGACTGTTATATGACGAATATCAGTCGCGCATCAAACTCAACGGTTTCACTTCATGCTACGGCAAATAAAACAATTCGCAAAAATGATCAGTTTTAAATGAGAAGTAAAGAAATAAGCCTTTCATTTTCTGTAAGGAAATACTGTTTATCGTTTCTCTTCTGTAAGCTATAAAAGTAAAACAACTACGGCGAATAGGCGACTTCAGTTGCGCCCTTGCAAAACTTCGCAAAACAGAATTCAAAATTAAATAAGTCAACAAGCACAAACCCTTGATATAGTTAAAGCTAGTACATAACTTAGGTTTTCAAAAGAGTGCTAAAAGAATGGCATTTTTAGTATCAAAACTACATTTTTGAGTATGTTTTTGTTGGACAGAAATCAACTTGACTATTGACGAAAATTTGACAAAAAGACTCAAAAACTGCATGAAATCAAAGAGACGAAAACTCAATGAGGACATAATTTTTTTACTTACAGAAAAGTGTTTTCCATTCAGGGTTTATCCAGAAATGACCTTTGATCACAGTTTTAAGACGAAAAAAACATCGTGTTGATCACAGGCAGCCCAACTATTGTCTTTGAGGATTTTTTTTAATGACAATAAAGTTATTTTTAACCGCGCGCCGAGCGAAATACATATTCAGCGCGCGGGTGGGGTTCCTGTGGTGTATTTGTTTGAAAGCTCGCGGATGGGATTCCTGTGGTTTTTGCAAGCAATTTTTTCGGTCGCGCGGACATACGACGACGTACGACAAAAAGATCGAAGAAAGTAGTATCTTGATACCACTCTCTTCAACACCGCGCGACTTTGACGAAAAAATTGCTTGCAAAAAGCCACAGGAATCCCATCCGCGAGCTTTCAAACAAATACACCACAGGAACCCCACCCGCGCGCTCAATGATTTTATTCCAATATGGCGCTCGGCGCGCGGTTAAAAATAACTTTATTGTCATTAAAAAAAATCCTCAAAGACAATAGTTGGGCTGCCTGTGTGTTGATGACAAACGTTCCCTCAACTTTGCACAATGTTGCGTGACGTTGTGTCGTCAGCACACGTGGTGTCTATCCCCCAATCAGCTCACGAGATTTCACACAATTGTTTTTTCAAATTTGAAAAAGCTTACGAAAGCGTCAAATGGCGTCATTTTCATGGGTCTGTCCTCTTATCGAACATGGTTTTCAACCATGCAATCAGCGTGCGAGAAATTTTACAGTTGTGGTAAAAAATTCACTGTTTAGCGCGGCTGTAAGTTGGTTTGTACAAGACAATATCAGTCGTTTTGACATAAAAACTTCAACTCCAATCATTACCTGCACATACCAGAACTACTAGAAAAACTTTCTCCAGGTTTTCGTAATAGTGAAGAGCATCTGTGACTCACTTGAATCAGCTGTTTTGAGTGTTAAGCTAAGCTAGCAGCAAATGCAGTGCAAATCACGATCTTTTCGACTCTCCCTTCGCCAGCCCATGATTTCCGAAATAAAATACATTCTCCTGTATTGTAATTTTCAATTTAAAGTCATTTTAACAATCCATAAGTTAAATGCAAGAAAGTAATCGCCAACTTTTTCTGTGAATGTGGTATCTATTTCACAACACCGCCGCTCGATCGATATTTTCACGATTGCTCCACGATTGTAAAAATCCGACTGAAACCGGAAGTCCCTGCGCCCTAGCAACCTGGGGCGCACCTCGGTTCCATGCTGCCCTTTTTATAAATTAATTTTAACCCCTTTGCTGAAGTCGGAGATGATCATGCTTTTTACTGTAGTTGAAGATGAACATAAAGTTTATATATTCGAAAAAAAATTAAAATTTTCTCCCTTGGCTGATTTACTACGCGCGAAACTAAATTTGTCACGTGACCGAGTTTCATACCTTGTCAAAATACCTCCCTCTTCAACACCACGCGACTTTGACGAAAAGTTGCTTGCAAAAAGCCACAGGAATCCCATCCGCGCGCATTCAAACAAATACACCACAGGAACCCCAACCGCGCGCTCAATGATCCTAACAAAAGATAAATATTCCAATATGGCGCTCGGCGCGCGGTTAAAAATAACTTTATTGTCATTACAAAAAAATCCTCAAATAGAATAGTTGGGCTGCCTGTGTACAGACCCATAGAAAACCGACTTCGATTTGTTAAAGAGCCCGCACTCCTCTTGCTCTGCAGCACAGTTACGGAATGCCCCCATTTTCACAGGTAGCCAAAGCTCACTGTTAAAGTGTTGATTTACTAAAAGGATATGGGTACTTTTGAACCTTCGATTTTTTGCCTTAAAATTTAATAAAGTTTAATAAAACTCATACAGTGGCTTCTTTTTGATCTTTTTAATCCTCTGAGTTAATTTCGGGTTTAGTTACTTTCCCCTGCCTTTTATAAGGCTTGGGCTACCTGTGTTATTACTTATTTACGGCGATAAAGTGACTTTTAGCAAATATGTGTACCTCCTATTTCAATTTCAGGATCGTTATGAGGGATGTTTTCACGTGACTGATCCCGATCTTTTACTAAAAAGTTCGATCCTTGATATCAAATGCTAGCGTATTTTGATCCCTGATTGCCCTCCCTCCAAATGATCTGATCCCTGAATTTATTCATATGATCCCAAACCCTCTTCCGTGATCCCTGATTCCAGCTGATTCTGACTATGTGATCTCTGATCCCACATCACTCGTCACGACCCTGTAACTTCATGATATTAGTCTATCATTTATTAAAAGCGATCGTATGACACTGGGAATTAAAAAGGTAACTTCTTTGACGGTCTCCGAAGGTATACACCTATTTCAATTAACGTTGTCCATCTGGAATGGTTGATCTGAGACCGATAGGAATTGTGGGAGCTCGTTAAACTGCAAATGCACTATTGTAATCACGCTTGAATATTAATGTTTACTTCTGAAATACTGTTATCTGTAATTCAGCACCATTCAAGTGTGATTAAGACAATGTATTTGAAATTTAATGAACACCCACAATTCCTGTCGGTCTCAGATCAACCATTCCAGATGGACAACGTTAATTGAAATAGGTCGGTATAAGATACTATATAAGGTCGAACTACACATATTGATTTACTAAGGTTCAATAGTATACCGAAAAAAAGTAATAAATGACCGTTGATAACTAAAATACATGGATAGAGTGATTTTCATATGACCGTGAACGAATAGGCAAACTAATACTAGTAGTAAACACTAAATTGTTTTTTTTTGTTCTTTATCAACTACTACAAACTAAATGGTCAACTATATTTTCTTGCACGGTCATATGAAAATCACTTTATTACAAGCGAATACAAACTCGAAAGAGACTCTAGCGCCCTTGCAATTGGTTGCATGGTTGTGATTTTCATTACAACGGCTGCATAACTTAGAAATGCAAATATGATTGATAATTATAACGGAATAGTCCTTTGTTTGAAAAAATTCCTGAAACAATCAAATGCTGATATGCTTCAATGCAAGTCATTTGTCTAAATCATATAGCTTCCTAACCAAAAGCAAAGCTTTTATGTCCCGATTTTAACTGCAAGAAAATCGAAAGAAAACACTTGCAAAATGGCCAAAGTTTCGTATGATCGGCTTTCTTGCAGCTATCGCAAAGAGTCAAGCAGTTCTTATAGAAGTTATACCAACAGAGATATGGACGACAGCAATGGTCTAGAATGAAGAGTAAAAGAGAAAAAGAAATGAAAATTGGATGAAAAATGAAAAAAAAAATGAAAACGTGAAAGAAAAACAATTTTTTTACAAGAAGTATTTTAAAAGCATTTTCATTCATTTCAGTTGCTACCGATTGTAGCCCATTTAATCAATAAATAATTATTTACACAGAGTAAAAACTCTTAACCGGTGAAACATACACTAACTAAAATAGAAACAACTAGACGCATAACTGCGTGAACTCGGGCTTCATTACGATTATGTAATCATTTTCTTGGATTAGCTTGAGATGATTTGAAGCAAAAAAAAGTTATTTTTTTGGTCGTCCTCCTTTTCTGTTCGGTCCGTTCCTTCAGTCCGTGATCCGCTTGCCTGTACTGGTTTTACCTGGATATCGATGTTCGGTTCGTGCAGTGATACATGCGAGGACTTGTTTCACCTGCAGGAAATCGAATCGGGAGATCAACTTTTGGCGCGAAAATTTATGGCGATCGTCTTTCAGGGAGTGGAGCGCATTATACACGACCTTTGACATATAGTCACGAATGTTCTCAAAACATTGATAACGAAGATAATACGCCAACAAAAACATATCAAAGAGTTGAAGTTTCTAACCAAACGTACGCGTTGTAGAAGACAATGTAAAATACAAACGTTGTAAAACACACCTAAGAACAAACTTTAAAAGCGCTATAAGGAAAATACTTAGTCGGGGAACCACGGACGCGGTGTCAACAGCTTCGCCAAATCTTAATCCTCTGAAGAATCTAGAACACCAAACAATTAGCTTTCTTTCTCCATCGGAACTGCAGAATATATACTTGTAGAAACTGAGGACAATTTTGTATTCCAGTAACTTCTAAATACAAGAAATTCTTCGACAAAAACTACTACAAATTGTTTAGATTTAGCTCAGTTGTGATTTGAGCTCTCTGCCATTACAAGCCGCAGCATCTTAGTTACCGAATTACCCCCCACAGATGCGGTAAGTTTTACTTACCGCATCTGTGGGGGTCCAAATGTACATGTTTGTCATCAGTTTTGGTTTAGTGTCAGGATTAACATTATACATGGTACTCACCTGAGATCGTAAAGCGTGTTAGTTGAATCATTCAGTTATAGTATTCTTCTAGATTGTTAGAAAACATTATTTTTGAAAGCATAATTCGTAAATTGCACATGGGGTACATAGCGCGACGGACTGTGATTAAAGTATACGTATAAACAGAGGATGAAGTTATTGAAACTAAAAAGTTACTACACTTTACAAATGTAATAATATTTCACCGAAGCGCTCAGGCATACATGAAATACACCGTGGACTTCTGCGCTGGATCGAGCTAGTGAAATATATTTCAACGAAGCGCTCAGGCATACATCGAATACACCGTGGACTTCTACGATAAATGGTCTTAAGCTAGGGAAATATATTTTACTGAAGCGCTCAGGCATATATGAAATACACCGTGGACTTCTACGATAAATATATGGTCTTAAGCTAGGGAAACATATTTTACTGAAGTGCTCAGGCATACATCGAATACACCGTGGACTTCTACGATAAATATATGGTCTTAAGCTAGGGAAATATATTTTACTGAAGCGCTCAGGCATACATGAAATACACCGTGGACTTCTACGATAAATATATGGTCTTAAGCTAGGGAAATATATTTTACTGAAGCGCTCAGGCATACATCGAATACACCGTGGACTTCTACGATAAATATATGGTCTTAAGCTAGGGAAATATATTTTACTGAAGCGCTCAGGCATAAACGAAATACACTGTGGACTTCTACGTTGGATGCCGGGTCCGGCTAGTGAAATATTATTACAAAATAAAGAAGAGTTCAAACTTTTAAAAGCATTTCTATATTTTGGCGCCAAATTTGAGGTCAGCAAAATTTCGATTTATTTTGTGTGTATTGTAACAATCGGGTCTTGCGCTTGAGAAAAGAGTAATGATGCCTCATTAGGAACGCTATAAATGTCCAAACAAGAAACTTTGAGAGTTCTCTACTCAAACAGAAAGTATTGCGTTCGACAAAGCCAGTTGATCAAGACGAATTATGCCATAAAGCAAATATTGTTTACCTCTACTGACCTCTACGGTCCTCTACCTCTACCGGACTTTCTATATTACTCTTGAGACTTCTGTCGGAGACTTTCAGTGCTATGTATTGCAAAGGTTTTAGCCTATATGTTTCACAATCAAACTTCGTTGTTCTGAGAAAGAATTCCGAGACACTCTGCGTATATTTGCGATGTTTTATAGGAGCAGAGCTCAAGTTCGCGGGAGTACGGAATAAATTCGGCATTTTTGACATTTGTGATGCCAAACATCGTCACCTCACCACTGATTATGAGATTATGACCTCATCCGTAGCAACTGGGAACCCTGCAGTTTTTGAAACTTAGTTGGCTGCGGCTTGTTATGACAACACCTAAAGGTATTTGACTTGGAAGAATGATTGACAAGCATGAAGGAGGAATGCTTCGTGATTGGAGGGATTTTGATACGTTATAAGCCACGCCTCCGGTTGAAAAACCAACCGGTAAATTTGGCGCGCTGCAAGTAGGAAAAGTCCCTTGTGCAGGGCCGCTAAAAGGGACTTTGTGAAAGTCTAATGCGAGCTCAAAGACTGTCTAGAAACAGTGTTATTAAAAAAAAAATAATAATAAATAAATAAACGCAAGAAAAAGCAAGATAGATACTAGTCACTAAAGCAATTGGTGTTATATTTGAGGCGATTTAATTTAGGCTGTTGGTTGTAGTTTTCAGATCAGAGAGGCTGATTTCAGCTGTTTTATATTTGTTGTTGTCGAGCTTGACCTTGAGGTTTAAAATCGGTCACGTTATCTGACATATTGTAAACAAAGAAATATTACTTTCATCGTCGGTTCAACTGCTAGATAATAGGTTTAAACTTAAAAGTTTTGCCTATAAGTTTGTTGTTCTTTGCCAAGAAGCTTAGCGCTCGGCAATCGCCAATCAATCGCGGATCTGAAGCTTGTACGAACTAATAGTATAGTCAATAAAATTAAACTATTGACAGATAAACTCGTTATTTTAATCAAAAATATAAAATAAATAATTACAGTTAAATATCCAGTAGTAACAGCTTCGTCCTTTGTAACTGGTTGTGAATCAATTCCATAGCATTATGAGTTTATAGCAGGGACGATTTCTCGATAAATTCCATCATAATAAGTTGGCTCGCTTATTTAGCCCGTAAATTGCATGATCTGTATTAAAATTCACAGTGACCCTTTCCGAAAACATTCGACATAAACTTAAGTGTGATTCTACTGCGAATCATGTGGAGTGAGCGCATAAAATATGAGAATATTCCACCTAGAAATCAATCCTTCGACGAATCAAATATCCATGTGCTCGTATTGGCTAGTCTACGCATGCGCTGTGACCATACGCCTGCGCGGTGACGACTAGACGGCGTTTTGCGACCCAAGAAAAAAACAAAAACATTGAAGCCCATTTTAAGACTCGGGTTTCCTTTGGAAAGCCCGAGTAATTATAATTGCTGCTATAGTATACCACCCACCAGGAGCAGACGAAGGGACAATTCGTGATCATTTGCAGTCCCCCAAGGTACAAAATTGGATCCCTGGCTTTTTGCCTGGATGATCAATGATTTAAGTCATGGGGCATCTTCCTATTGGAAGTTTGTAAACGATACAACCGCGTCTGAAATTGTTCCCAAGGGTTGTGATAGCAAAGCACAAGCTATAGTTGATAGTGTTAGTAACTGATCGCATCCGATAAGTGTAAAGAACTCAGAATTAGTTTTTCAAAAAACCATTTATGTTCGACCCGTGAATCGTAGAGGGCAAAGAATTAGATGTAGTAAAATCAACTTAGTTATTGGGTATTACTATAAGTAGCGATTTGTCATGGAACGACCACATCGATAGTGTAATTAAAAAAGTCAATAAGAGAATGTATTTTCTAATCCAGCTTCAACGTGCTAAAGTTCCTCCAAAAGATTTGTGTCTATTCTATGTAACTTGCGTAAGATCAGTCGTTGATTATGGGATAGTAAGTTTTTATAATTCCCTATCATGTTATCTTAAAAATGAACTTAACGTGTAGAGAAGAGAGCTGTCTCTATTATTCTAGCTGATTGTGATTATAATAATGGGATTGAAAGACTGGGACGGATAGAGGACCATCATAACTGTCTTTGTAAATCGTTTTTTATATCAATTGAGAATAATGAAAATCACAAACTTTGTAATCTCTTACCTGCAAGGCATGTAAACAAATATAATTTACGAAACAACCGTAAATATGAAGTTTCCACCGGTGCGCACAAAACGAGCAAAGAATTCGTTCATCCTGGCCATGTGTGGCTGATTTCGATCAGTTATAGTTTTTACCTAGAATGGCCAGTGATGACTTTTCTTTACTCGTTTTCTGTGCATACCATAACTATCTTTTTATCATTATACTTGATGTATTTTATAGATTTTTCCTATATATCTAAAGTTATAATCAGTTATATTGTATTGTAAATATTTTCTTAATCATTCTTAAAATTGTAAATAATATAGTTATGTAATTCAGCTTTCGGGCTGCAAATAATTTTAATAAACTATTTATTTATTTATTTTATTTATTTAACAATAGAATAGACAACTGAAAAACAAAAGGATTTTGCTATTATTTAACAATATTTAGTTAAGTTGTTTCGCGCGGTTGTAGTGTTAGTACTAGCAACAATATGTCTAAATTATTTCATAGTTTTCGCGTCCTTTTGTTTATCATTTGTTTGTTGCTACTGATCATTTCATGTTCAATTTTCATATGTAATTCATTTTTCTTTTCTATTGCTTCCATATTATTTATTTTATACTGTTACGTTATTTGGTTGTTTTTCCTTTTTTTTCAAATATCAATTTTTGACCATTTTTTCATTTTTTTCAATTTTTCACTCGTGGTCACTCGTGTGTACTTTTAGACAGCATCGTTGTTACTGCATAATATTGTTAAGTTTTATTAATTAGAGTGCAAACAGTTTATTATAAAATAGTCATAAAGCCAAGGCACCACAGGGAGCCCGGCTTTTTGTCGTTTCTTTTCATTTTTTTTCTCTCTCTTTATTTACGCTAATAATACGCTATATTATATTTGCATCGGGATTCCTGTGGTATGAAACAGTTCCGACGTACCGTTTAACATGATGATGTAATTAACAGTAACTCGATAGGAGGATAAACTCTTATCTGTAACGCACTCTCTAGTAACAGTATACATTAACGGTTACTAGCGAGTGCGTTACAAATAAGAGTGATAATCCTCCTATCGAGTTACTGTTAATTGCATGCATCAATACGTCGGAACTGTCTCATATCACAGGAATCCCGATGCAAACATAATATAGCGTATTATTAGGGTAAATAAAGAGAGAGAAAAAAGAAAAGAAACGACAAAAAGCCGGGCTCCCTGTGAAGGCACCCGCCTTGATATAGTATGCTACGTGCGGGTGTGTATTCAAATTAAAATTGTACTCTCATTTATTTTGTGTAAATTGATTTATTATTGTTTGTGCAATTTTATGCTAATTCTATTGTTTAATTGGCAGTATTTTGTACTATTTAGTAAATGTCTATTCTAAAGAGAACTAGTTATAAATTACAACTATCGGTTATATCACTGTAATCAACTAAATTTCATTAAAAACAACTTTAAATTAAGAATATGAAAGAAAAAGCTTTTAATTTGCAATTTATAGTTAAAATCCATTATTTTTTAACTAGTCATAGACGAGTGAACATATCGCAGGAGTACGTAGGACTAAATCGAGTAAAAACTGATCCAGTAACATTTTTACATGATTGCCTATGACTAGCCTTTCACTAAAAAAAAATCTTCTGATGGTTGGATAATAAATAACTTATAATTATTAAAGTAAAAAAAACAGTTTGACATAAAATATGACTGGATATTTTACTCGTTCACTTGCATTTTGACTCGCATAAAGTCTCGTAAAATATTGAGCCATATTAGACATATACTATACACATCAATTAGCCTGATTTTCAGAGCGGGCCGGGTCCTACGCTATCGCTTTCACATTAAATATCAGTTTTGGTGTTCTACATGACGGTGCTATTCTTGTCAACCGATTCCCATACAGTCATTCATACATGATAATCTTTACAAGTTTCAATCAATAATATTTAACTCTATAAAGACACTTTTTGTTTTCATAAATTTCTAGCTGTTCAACAGGTCCATCTGGTCCACCTGATATCACCAAAGCCTGTTTTAGATCATGGTAGGGGTTTTGTTGCTCTTTGCTACCAATAATGCGGTCATCCAGAATATAATATAGACTTCTCCTTCTACCATTATTACTGCAACTATAAAAAAACACTATGTTGGAATGTGGCATAGTTGAAAGGCATGTAAATCTGCTAGATGTTTCAGGTAGTGGTATGTCTATGACGTGTTGCCCTTGATTAGAGAAGACTTTGAAGATGGTTGAAAAATCACATTCATCTGCAATGTAGAAATGCCCATTGTGAGAGATTGCTCTTGAGACCGGATTTACTAAGTGGTGCCTTCCAAACATCATACAGGACACTGCCCTATCATTGTTGTAGACTATTATGCAAGGAACTACATCATCATCTTCATCATTATCATCATAAGTGGAAGTAACAATCAATCGCCCTTCAGAATCAACTGACACATATGTGAACTTCAAAGAGTCTCTAGGTGTTATAAATTCAAAGTGAACATACTGCCCATTGCTGTCATACAAAAGTAAACGATTGCTTGCACGGTTGACAACCACAATTTCATTATCCATAGTAAAGCCAACATCACAGAGATCTCCATGTGTAATAGCAATCGTCTGTAGGGATACTCCATTACTGCTGTAAAGGTGAACTTGTTTTCTTTCTCTCCACAATAGAGCTACATCACCACTTCGAGGGCAAACAGCCATGCGACAAGGTGTAAATCGTAGGGTCACTTCTGAATTAATCTCTCCATCAGTGTACATGTCTCGCACTGGTTCAGATCTGCCGCTTGCTAAAGCTGTAGGTTGTGACTTTAAACTAGTGCAGAACACAGGAGGATCATTAGCTGCTTCTTTTTTGGCAGGCTTTAACACGCCTGTAAATGGTGTAAATTGTAGGGGCACTTCCAATGGAATTTCTCTTTTGTCACTGTTTTCCGTTGTTTCAGATCTAGCACTTCCTGAAGCTGTAGGTTCTGACCCACTAGACAGGAGTGGTTCTTTTTTGTCAGACTTAACCACTTTTCCAAGATCTTGCTTCACATCTAACTTCTCAAATGTCATTGCAAAGTCTTTGATTTTGTCTGCCTCTTGAAGTGAGGCACAGAGAGGAAAACTGGAGTACTCATTAAGCTGTTCTACCATAGCATTTTTCAATTCCAGGATTTCTCCCATTTCATTCCTATCCATCATTTCGTCACCACTTTTTACACATGCAGAGGCCTGATCCATGTAATTTTTACACTTGTTTCTTTGTTCTTCAAGACGTTCATGGAAATCCAATCCACAGTTTTGTGCAAGATATAAATCGACTTCTTTGCATAGACCTTGTTCCCACTTTCTGATTGAGTCTATTGCTTGCTGGGCATGTTCTGTGATATCTCTCTTTAGTTTTAACCCATGTTCTTTATTGTCTTGTATCTTTGACAGCTTCTTTTCGAGTTGTTCTTGAACGTCCTTGTTCTTTGTTATCTCTTCCTTACAACGTCCTAGGGCTTTCACAACGAGTTGCTTGTCTTTTCGTCCTGGGATGTTATCAATGAGTCGAACTAGCAATGTGTTTGTAACAAATCCTTCGACGCCATTTTAAGGCACATTTGACATCTTTCTACAAACTGGACATGAAACTTGACCAGAATCAAAGCCACGAAGAGTTAATTCGCGAAGGCAAGCTTTACAAAAGCTGTGTGAACAGTTCGGTAGCAGCTTTGGTTCTTCAAATATATCACAGCACATAGGACAAGTGAACTCATCGCCTGGAACTTTCATATGAATGTCCTTACAGTCATTAGAGCTAGACCTTAGAGTTCGGAGAATTTCCCATTATGTGTATGTTCTTAATAATCCACTAAATGAATCCTATATAGTAGCAAATCCAATTTGTTTGTAAGCAAAATGAAACTCTATTTCTGATAGATCCCACCCTCCGCTTGTTCGGCGCAGTGTAGTTAGTTAATTAGAGTGCAAACAGTTTATTATAAAATAGTCATAAAGCCAAGACACCCGCCTAGATTAGTATGCTACGTGCGGTTGTGTATTCAAAATTGTAATCTCATTTATTTTGTGTAAATTGATTTATTATTATTTGTGCAATTTTATATATGCTAATTCTATTGTTTAATTCACAGTATTTTGTACTATTTAGTAAATGTCTATTCTAAAGAGAACTAATTATAAATTACAACTACCGGGTAATTAATATTCCTGTAATCAACAAAAAGTCATTATAAACAATTCTAAATTAAGAATATGAAAGAAAGAGCTTTTAACTTGCAATTTATAATTAATACCCATTATTAATCAACTAGTCATGTAATGTTTACAACATGAGCAGCCGTGTTGTATCGGCAGATACACAACACTCGTCATGGTCATGGTTTCTTTTGAAAATGTCTCCTAAATTATTCATGAGTTTTTTAAAGACAAGTAAACACATCGCAGGAGTACGTAGGACTACATTGAGTAAAAACTGATCCTGTAACATTTTTACATGTCTATGACTAGCCTTTCAAGTAAAAACATATTTTGCACTATAAAAGAACAAAGAACATTTCTTCTGATGGTTGGATAATAAATAACTTATTAAACAGTTTGATGTGAAATATGACTGGATATTTTACTCTTTCACTTGCGTTTTGACTCGCATAAAGTCTCGTCAAAATATACAGCGTCTCACTCATAAAATATTGAACCATATTTACACATCAAACTGTTTAAAAACATATAAATATCAGTTTTGGTGTTCTACATGACGGTGCTATTCCTTGTCAACTGATTCCCATATTCTACATGACGGTGCTATTCCTTGTCAACTGATTCCCATACAGTCATTCATACATAATAATATTTACAAGTTTCAGTCAATAATATTTAACTCTACAAAGACATTCTTTGTTTTCATAAATTTCTAGCTGCTCAATAAGTCCAACTGGTCCACTTGACATCACCAAAGCCTGTTGTAGACTATGGTAGGGGTTTTGTTGCTCTTTGCTACCAATGATGAAATCAACAAGAATATAATAAAGACTGCTCCTTGTATCACCATTATTACTGCAACTATGCACAAACACCATGTTGGAATGTGGCACAGTTGAAAGGCATGTAAACCTGCTAGATGTTTCAGGTAGTGGTATGTCTATGACGTGTTGCCCTTGATTAGAGAAGACTTTGATGATGGTTGTTGAATCACATTTATCTGCAATGTAGAATTTTCCATTGTGAAAAATGGCTCTTGAGACTGGTTTATCTAACTGGTACCTTCCAAACATCATACAGGACACTTTACAGGCATTGTTGTAGACTATTATGCATTTAAGTACATAATCATCTGCATCATTCTTATCATTATAAGTGGAAGTAACAATCAATCGGCCTCCAGAATCAATTGACACATATGTGAACTTCAGAAAGTCCCTTGGTACTTTAACTTTAAATTTAACAAACTGACCATCTTTTTTATACAAAAGTAAATGGTTGTGTGCACGGTTGACAACCACAACTTTATCATCAATAGTAAAGCCAACATCCCAGAGATCTCCATATTCAATGACAATCTTCTGTTTGAAGACTCCATCACTGCTGTAGATATAAACTTGCCTTCTTTCTTCCCATAATAGTGCTACATCACCACTTCGAGGACAAACAGCAATGCCAAATGGTGAAAAATGTAGGGGCAGTTCCGAAGTAATTTCTTTTTTGCCACTGTTTTTCGCTGGTGCAGATCTGCCACTTGCTGAAGCTCTAGGTTCTGACCTTGAACTTGTGCAGAACACATAAGGGATATCATGTGCAGAATCACTGCTCTCATTTTTGGCAGACAAAAGGGGTTCTTTTTTGCCAGGCTTATCCACTTTTCCAAGATCTTGCTTCACATCTA
Source organism: Metridium senile (assembly GCA_949775045.1). Lineage (NCBI taxonomy): Eukaryota > Metazoa > Cnidaria > Anthozoa > Actiniaria > Metridiidae > Metridium > Metridium senile. The sequence continues at coordinate 20,952,127 of OX459096.1, read as the reverse complement.
ACTTGTCAAATTTCATTGCAAAGTCTTTGATTTTGTCTGCCTCTTGAAGTGAAGGACAGAGTGGGAAACTGGAGTACTCATTCAGCTGTTCTATCATAGTATTTTTCATTTCCAGGATTTCTCCCATTTCATTTCTATTCAACATTTCGTCAGCACTTTTCACACATGAAGAGGCCTGATCCATGTAATTTTTCCATTTGTGTCTTTGTTCTTCAAAACGTTCATGGAAATCCAATCCACAGTTTTGTGCAAGATATAAATCGACTTCTTTGCATAGACGTTGTTCCCACTTTCTGATTGAGTCTATTGTTTGCTGGGCATGTTCTGTGATATCTCTCTTTAGTTTTAGCCCCTGCTCTTTATTGTCTTGTATCTTTGCCAGCTTCTTTTCGAGTTGGTCTTGAACGTCCTTGTTCTTTATTATCTCTTCCTTACAACGTCCTAGGGCTTTCACAACGAGTTGCTTGTCTTTTTGTCCAGGGATGTTATCAATGAGTCGAACTAGCAATGTGTTTGTAACAAATCCTTCGACGACATTTTGAGGCACATTTGAAATCGTTCTACAAACTGGACAACAAATGTGACCAGAATCAAAGCCACGAAGAGTGAATTCGCGAAGGCAAGCTTTACAATAGCTGTGTGAACAGTTCGGTAGCTGCTTTGATTCTTCAAATATATCACAGCACATAGGACACGTAAATTCATCGCCTGGAACTGCCATATGAATGGCCTCAGAGTTCGGAGACTGATATGCCATTTTCCGTGTGTTCCTGATACTCCACTTAATGCGGAATCCTTAACTAATAGATTCAATAGAATGGATGATGAGGATATAGTAGCAAATCCGAGTCGTTTATAAGCAAAATAACAAACTACAGAATTGAAGTCGAGTTGTTCATCGAACCTTGATCATGATCTAACGTTGTGAGAGCGGAGTGGTCATTCTGAAACTCGTATCAAATATTGGCTGCATGAAAGAAACTTTGTGGAAAAAACTCCATATATGGTAACAACTGATTAAAATTTGATAGGTTGCAACAAAAACAAAAAACAATAGTTTCTTCCCGAGCAGTAAATTTGAATATCACTGTTCTCTAAATTTGAATCTTCGTCATCAGTCCGTAAAGGGTACAAACTTAAACGGTTGGGGGTAGGGCATCAATATGAATCGTTGTGCAACAGGGTTAGGATATTTTTCTAATAAATCGCAGAAACATGAAAAGACAGGTTTCTGCACTTTCTTTGAAAACGAACCATGTTATTTAAAGAATATATATAGTGCAAACAGAATATCTGTGAAACATCAATAAGTAATGAAGTACAGTGTCATCTACTTGACGGAATTTTGTATAGACAACTTTATAAACAAGTACTTAATGAAAAAAAAAAAATACAAAATCATACATTGTTAAAAAGTAAATCAACTTTTATTTATTTAAAACAGCCATAAGCTAGGCACTAATATTAATAATTGATATTTTTGGAATCTTTGTTTGTAATAATAATTTCGATAAAAAAATAATTAAATCATAAAATATGGCTCATCTTTGACTACTTTTGACCACAATATACGTTTCTCACGAAGCAGCTAATGATATGCAAATGCACGGCAAGCCTCACTTTGAATAACAAAAGCACCATATAATGATGACACTTTTTTCAGTGAGTCAGAACGAGGCTTAATAATGCATCAATTAATAATTAAAATTTTTTGAATCTTTTTTTGCAATAATAATTTCGATAAAAAAATCAATAAAATCTTAAAATTTGTATTATCGTTGTTTGACTACTTTTACCATAATATACCTTTCTCATGAAGCAGCTAATGATATGCAAATGCACGGCAAGCCTTGCTTTGAATAACAAAAGCACCATATAATGATGTCACTGTTTTCACTGAGTCAAAACGAGGCTCACCAGGCATTTGCATATGATTAGCTGCTTTATGAGAAAAGTCTATATCTTAAAAAATAGTTATTGTATTGGTGTTAATATATAATAGATACTGGCTGTTCGAAATGAAAGTTACATTGGGAAGGCGCCATTGTAAAGTCCATACAGAACATACGTGAATGTTTCATATTAATTATGAAATGCCCAGGTTGCAATAGAGTACAAACACTAAAAGTGTGCAATACTTTGTACTAATTTCCACTAAATAGTGTTGATTAAACAATAGAGAACAAAAGAATTTGCATAATTTAGCAGTATTTATGTTGCAAACTTTGAGTGTTTGTACTCTACAATTTTGAAGATAAAGCATCCTCGGGAACCCAGGGGTATTCTTCTGTCGCTCGTTTCTCGCTTTCACAACATATACCCCTTGGAACGTAGTCTGTTGGAGCTTGTTCCGGAAGTCAAAATTCAGCTCTTTCCTGATTGGTCGACCTTATTAGGTCGACCAATGAAAATCAAGATAACCATTCAAAGAAAGTCGTTAAATAAGTTTGAATTTTGACTTCAGGAACAAGCTCCAACAGACTACGTTCCCAGGGGTATATGTTGTGGAAGCGAGAAACGAGCGACAGAAGAATACCCCTGGGTTCCCGAGGATGAAGATAAAGTAAATCTTTCTGAGAAAAATTCAAGTTAAAACTTACACAAACATTGTATCAAGTATATGACCTTCACGGTTATCATTTTCTATTGTTGTCCTTATTAATTATTAATGAGTTTTATACCTTGGAATATTCTGTTACCTACATGTGTCAGTTGATTAAAGAGTTGCAAAGGAGAACAAGGTAGCTCTTTTTGCCAATCAAAACAGACTATCTAGGAATAATCGAAAAGAGCAGGGGATTGTCTCCCGGCACAACAGTCAGGTCTCAGCATGCCCACAGTAATTGGCGTAAGCTGTTGTGGTGTCCCTGCCTTCATATGAAGGACAAGCTAATAAAATAAAAAAATAAATAAATAAATAAAACCTGTTACTAATACTCCAGTTTTGTGTTATCTGGTACCGCTGTACTGTTTGTACAAAAGGTGCATTTGGACAGGGATAACCTCAATTCAGCAAAAATTCAAATGTGATTTCCAATGTGAAGGGATACCATTTCAATGCTTTGCTTGGTATTTGTGAATATTCTAAAAACAAATCAAGGCTTAGACTGTACAAATGCACCTTTTGTCAAAAAGTACAGCGGTGATAGATAACATGAAATTGGAGTATTGTTGAAACAGAATCTACCTAATTGGCAAAGGTTTTAACTTGAATTTCTAGCACAGATTTACTTATTATTTTATAAATGTTAGTAAAATAGAACTAGTTGGACTTTTTTTTGTTGCAGCCTGATGAATACTGACTGGGTGGAGTTGATAGTAGTAATTGATAATAGTAAATATCAAAAAGTCAGTAAAAACAGAACCTAAATAAAAATATGTAAGAACTAGTTTGTGCAATACTCCAGTTTCATGTTATCTAGCGCCACTGTACAATATGACAAATAGCATATTTGCACAGCGATTATCTTGATCCTGAGTAAATTTAAATGTTGTTTTCTATTGTTTCATGGTGATATTTTCCCTTGCTTGGTCTGAAATTTGTGACTTTTTTTTACAACAAATCAAGGCTCAGCCTGTGTAAATGTGGCTTTTGTCAATTAGTACAGTGTTACTAGATAACATGAATATAATGTATATTACAACTAGTTTGTAATTCTAATCAATAATATTTAACTTGATAAAGACGCTCTTTATCTGGATAAATTTCTAGCTGTTCAACAGCTCCATCTGGCCTACCCGACAACACCAAAGCCTGTCCCAGGTAGCGGTGGGGGTTTTGTTGCACTTTTCTACCAATGCTGCAATCTTCAAGAATATGATAAAGAATGCTCCTTCTTTCACCATCACCACTTAAACTATGCACAAACACCATGTTGGAATGTGGCACAGTCGAAAGGCATGTAAACCTGCTAGATGTTTCAGGTAGTCTTATGTCTCTGATGTGTTGTCCTTGATAAGAAAAGACTCTAATAATGGTATCTAAATCACATTTATCTGCAATGTAGAATTGCTCATTGTGAAAAATGGCTCTAGAGACTGGTTTTACTAACTGGCGCTTTCCAAACATCTTACTGGACACTTCACTGTCACAGTTGTAGACTACTATGCAAGGGACTATTACATCATCATCATCTTCATCACAATAAACACTTGTGGAAGTAACAATCAATCGACCTTCAGAATCAATCGACACATATGTGAACTTCAGAAAATCCCTTGGTGTTTCAACTTCAAAGTTAACAAACTGACCATTTTTTTCATATAACAGTAAACGATTGTGTGCACGGTTGACAACCACAACTTCATCATCGGTAGTAAAGCCAACATCCCAGAGATCTCCATATTTGATGAAAATCTTATTCAAGTAGTCTCCATCACTGGTGTAAAGGTGAACTTCATTATCGTTTCTACATAACAGTGCTATATCACCAGTTTGAGGGCAAACAGCTATTCGAAATGGTGTAATTTGTAGGAGCACCTCTGAATTAATCTGAATTATCCTGTTTTGCACTGGTTCAGATCTGCCACTTGCTGAAGCTGCAGGTTCTGACCTTGAACTAGTGCAGAACACAGGAGGAACAATACCTGGTTCTTTTTTGCCAGAGGTAACCACTTTTCCAAGATCTTGCTTCACATCTAACTTCTCGAATTTCATTGCAAATTCTTTGATTTTGTCTACCTCTTGAAGTGAGGGACAGAGTGGAAAACTGGAGTACTCATTCAGCTGTTCTATCATAGCATTTTTCATTTCCAGAATTTCTCCCATTTCATTTCTATCCATCATTTCTTCACCACTTTTTACACATGCAGAGGCCTGATCCATGTAATTTTTCCACTTGTTTCTTTGTTCTTCAAGACGTTCATGGAAATCCAATCCACAGTTTTGTGCAAGATATAAATCGACTTCTTTGCATTGACGTTGTTCCCACTTTCTGATTGAGTCTATTGTTTGCTGGGCATGTTCTGTGATATCTCTCTTCAGTTTTAACCCCTGCTCTTTATTATCTTGTATCGTTGACAGCTTCTTTTCGAGTTGTTCTTGAACGTCCTTGTTCTTTGTTATCTCTTCCTTACAACGTGTTAGGGCTTTCACAACGAGTTGCTTGTCTTTTTGTCCAGGGATGTTATCAATGAGTCGAACTAACAATGTGTTTGTAACAAATCCTTCGACGCCATTTTGAGGCACATTTGAAATCATTCTACAAACTGGACAACAAATGTGACCAGAATTTACACTACGAAGAGTGAATTCGCGAAGGCAAGCTTTACAAAAGCTGTGTGCACAGTTCGGTAGCAGCTTTGGTTCTTCAAATATATCACAGCACATGGGACACGTGAACTCTTCGTCTGCAACTGCCATATGAATACCCTTAGAGTTCGGAGCATATGCCATTATGCGTCTGTTCTTGATAACCCAGTCAATGAATCCCTAACTAATAGATTCAATATAAAGAATTGAAGAATATAGTAGCAAATCCAGTTGTTTATAAACAAAATAACAAACCCGGCGAATTTGCACACGAGTCACTACAGATAGAGCCCGCGCTCCTCTTGTTCAGCGCAATTACGGAACGCCCCCATTTCCACAGGTAGCCCAAGCTCACTGTTAGTATTTAATAAAAGATATAGTAGCCTGCGTAGCGGCTCTTAGAGAGGGGGAGGGGAGGGGAAAGAGGGGAGAGAGGGACTGGGGAGGAGGGAAGGGAAGAGAGAGCCTGCCGGTAAGCCCTAGGTTTTTCGTACTCTCGCACACCAGTGTGCGCGTATTTCTATTGGTCGAAACCGTCAGAGTTGACAAGCGTTGACATAATGATATGTAAGCCCCGTTTGACAGTCTATTTCAAGATGGCCAAATCTCTATTGTTAGAAGAAAGCATAAACTTACTAAATATCGACTTATTAAAACAAGAACAAAGACTCGCTTTGAAATCACTCTTACTTGGCAAAGATGTTTTGGCCATTTTGACGACTGGATTTGGCAAAAGCAGAATTTATCAAACGTATACAGCAGTCAAAGATGCCCAAACTGGAACAGCGCTTGTGTTGGTCATTGCTCCATTGACAAGAATCATTATTAAAATACCAAATTGCCCATCTGAATCGTTTAAATATACCTAGTGCAGAGCTTTCTGATAAGATGAAGAGCTAAGGAGTTGAGTTGTAATTTTAAGATATTGTTCAGCTGAAGAAGCCCTGACGAACAAATTTACAATGCTGTTGAAGGACAACAACAGTGAACTTCATAAGCGACTCTCGAGCATTGTTGTTGATGAAACGCACAAATTCTTCAGAAATCGTTAACACTTTCAGGCTTTGGTTTCGGTCCTTTACGTACGCTATTTTTCGGCGTTGAAAGCATCAACGAACACAAGAAATAACGATAAGAATACAGTATAAAATGCTACTCGATAAATTGAGATTGTGGTTTGGTTCAATTGTTTGGTACGCCAGGAAGACATGTTAATCCGACAGATTATCGCTCCTATTTCATTTCCGGTGATATGTGAACGGTTGAGATAATTTGATATCTTGAGTGGGAGTATACGAAAAAACCTAGGGCTTACCGGCAGGCTCTCCCTTCCTTTCCTCTCTCCTCCCCAGTCCCTCTCCCTTCCGCCACCCCTCCCCTCCCTCTCCCCTACAGCCTGGCTATCCCTCTCCCTTCCGCCACCCCTCCCCTCCCCCTCCCCTAGAGCCTGGCTACGCAGGCTAAAGATATAGGTACTTTTGAACCTTCGATTTTTTGCCTTGAAATTTAATAAAATCTAATAAAACTCTTACAGAGGCTTCTTGTTGATCTTTTTAATCCTCTGAGTTAATTTCGGGTTTAGTTACTTTCTCCCTGCCTTTTATAAGGCTTGGGCTACCTGTGTTATTACTTATTTATTGCGATAGAGTGACTTTTAGTAACTGATATGTGTACCTCCTATTTCAATTTCAGGATCGTTATGAGGGATATTTTCTCGTGACTGATCCCGATTTTTTACTCAAAAGTTTGATCTCTGATATCAAATGCTAGCGTATTTTGATCCCTAATCCCCTTCCCCAAATGATCTGATCCCTGAATTTATTCATATGATCCCAAACCCTCTTCCGTGATCCCTGATTCCAGCTGATTCTGACTATGTGATCTCTGATCCCACATCACTCGTCACGACCCTGTAACTTCATGATATTAGTCTATCATTTAATTATTAAAAGCGTAACTTCTTTGACGGTCGCCGAAGGTATACACCTATTTCAATTAACGTTGTCCATCTGGAATGGTCGATCTGAGACCGATAGGAATTGTGGGAGCTCAGTTAAACTGCAAATGCACTATTATAATCACGCTCGAATATTAATGTTTACTTCTGAAATACTATTATCCATAATTCAGCACCATTCAAGTGTGATTAAAACAGCACATTTGGAATTTATTGAACTCCCACAATTCCTATCGGTCTCAGATTAACCATTCCAGATGGACAACGTTAATTGAAATAGGTCGGTATAAGATACTGTATAAGGTCGAACTACACATATTATTAAATTTACTAAAGTTCAATAGTATACCGAAGAAAAGTAATAAATGACCGTTGATACACCTACTTGCAAGAACGTTGTCATACGAAAAAAGAACATTTGTATTTAGTGTGTTAGGAATAAATTAAAAGTACAAAAGATAATCACTGAAGCTGAACTCTTTCTTTAGTACTTTTAATTTATTCCTAACACACTAAATACAAATGTTCTTTTTTATATGACAACGTTCTTGCAAGTAGGTGTAGCTTACAAGTTGGTGTAACTTGTAACTTTTCTTAGTAAGACCCCGTTTACACGGATCCGGATACTTTTGAAACCGCATACTTTTTGATGCGAATCGGCCTATTGTCCACACAAACCCATTAGAGATTTCCGATTTAGCGGATTTGGATTAGTATATTCCAAAGCCCCCTCGATAATTGCGCCATTTTTATTTCAACTTTACAAAACATTGAAAATGATATTTCTTCTATATGCCTATTCCACTATTATATGCCTATTCCGCCTATAATCTGCTAAATCGGAAATCTCTATTGAATCCGGTCACCGAAACCGCATACTTTTACTTGAATCCTCCGGATACAAGGATTCGTGTGGACGCAAATATTTCTATGCGGTTTCAGCCGGATCGGATTCGTGTAGACGAGGCCTAAAATAAATGGATATTACAAGCGAATACAAACTCGAAAGAGACTTAGCGCCCTTGGTTGCATGGATTGTGATTTTCATTACAACGGCTGCATAACTTAGCAATGCAAATATGATTTATAATTATAACGGAATAGTCCTTTGTTTGAAAAAATTCCTGAAACAATTAATGCTGATATGCTTCAATGCAAATCATTTGTCTACATCATATAGCTTCCTAACCAAAAGCAAAGCTTTTATGTCCCGATTTTAACTACAAGAAAATCGAAAGAAAACACTTGCAAAATGGCCAAAGTTTCTTATGATCATTCTGGCAGCTATCGCAAAGAGTCAAGCAGTTCTTATAGAAGTTATTCCAACAGAGATATGGACGACAGCGTCGACACAGTCCAATCTGATGGTTACAGAACAAGATATAATGATTTCGATGAAATACGCTTGGAAGATAGTGGAAATCGCAGAGACTATCGACGTGAATCTGAAAGAAGAGAACACAGAAGTTCTTACACTTACAGAAGCGAAGAACCGCGATATCCAACTCGCAAGCAAGAAAGCTTAAACGAAAATGTTCATTTAATTCAACCCGGCCACAGCGAACGACCGTTTTCTGTAGAAACAGAGAGTGTCCAAACCGATTCTTCAAGGATCCCCATGGGGTTGGAAATTTTGCAGAATGTCGACAGATTTGTAATTCGCCAAAACATCGAATCTGAAGGTAAGTTTGTTGTTGTTTTCGGAAACATCTTACAGCTGTAAGACAATGGCTAGCAGTATTCAATTCGTGTGGAAAACAATTTTACCATTTTTGAACGCATAAATTCGCTTTAAAGTACGACAATTGAAGCCGTATAAATTGCCATATAAATTTAGAATAACATTCTGTTAAACAAATAATTTATTTTAATATTCAGTTAAAAAAGTGTTTGCTTAGAGCGTGATTATCACAATGTGAGCGATCATTTTTTATATACTCACGGCATTAACTCTGTTTTCACAACAACAACAACGTTTTATCTATTTTCAAAGCCCTCAATAAGGCATAATTATTTTTTTGTTAATCAGTATATATACTAAAGTTAATTTAGAAATGCAGGACTCCGTGAGTTAGGTGCAAGCATCCATAAAAGCACAACTAAATTGATGTCACGTATATTTTTTGTGGTCTTTGACCATTCTTGCGCAGACTGACTTCAAACAATGCCGATTTCTCTTCAAGATTATATATTTTTTATTATACTATTAACGTTTTGTATCACAAAACAAAATATTTTTACCTATAGGACTGATTTAGAAAAACTTTGTTCCAAATGTTACTTATATTTGTGGTAAAAAACAGAAAATGTTACTTATTAGCTTTTTGGACTTTATTAGTTTTATTCTATTTCTTTTTAACGTTGCTTTGCTTTACTGTATTGTATTTTGTTTTAATTTTTGTTATGTATTTGCTTTTATTGTTATTAATTTTTATTTACATTTATATTCATTCCTTTTATCATTCATTTATTTATATATTTATCATTTGATTTATTAGTTTATTTGTTGATTTATATATTGATTGATTGATTGATTTTTTCATTTATCTATTTTTTTATTTATATACACATATTTAAAATAAAAACGCAAGAACACGACGTTTCGAAGTCATCTTGACATATACACCTACTTGCAGTAAGGTTGTCATACAAAAATATACATTTGTTATAAAGAAAATAGAACATTTGTGATTTAGTACGATAGGAATTGATTAAAAGACAAAAGAAGATCACTCAAGCTGAACTCTCTCTTTTGTCTTTTAATTAATTCCTTTCGCACTAAATCACAAATGTTCTATTTTCTTTGTGACAAATGTTCTATTTTGTATGACAACCTTACTGCAAGTAGGTGTATATCTATTTATCTATTTATTCATTCATTAAATCATTAATTAATTTATCTATATATTTATTGATTTATTTATATATATATATATATATATATATATATATATATATATATATATATATATATATATATATATATATATATATATATATATATATATATATATATATATATATATATATATATATATGTATACAGTCATTTGCAAAAATTCTGACCGTACAAGTATATAAGTATATAAGTATATAGGTATATAGATATGTAGGCAATTCTGCCTTAAAACGCTCCAATATTTTTCAGAATTCATTCAATGACATGAAGTAAGCATCATTGAAGTATTAACACACACATATATATTGATTGCTTTATTGATTGATCGATTTATATTTGTATTTATTTATCTATTCATTTATTTATTCATTTATCTATTTATCTATCTATTTATCTATCTATTTATTTGTCTATTTATTCAATCATTCATATAATTATTCATTCATTTACTTATCAGATATATTTATTTATGTTTATTTATTTATTTATCTTTTTTTCGTTTATTCATTCATTTATATATTTTTCAGCTTGGTGGGACATTGCGCGCTTCACAGTTGAAGATGGACGAGGGAAACGAATATTAGAAATCAAACAAGGTGGGTTGTCTCTTGCTACCTTTGCTCACTCATTTGGTCATCCTTTCACTTTATTGATATATTCAGTCATTCATATGGTTTGCTGACCGACAATCAAGTGGGTATTAAAGGTATTGGGTTTGCAGTTCATTTGAGGAAAATTTTTAAATGATGGCCGGTCTGTACTAGTAGTCGTGTTGACTTATAAATCAGTCGAAAGCTTTTCAGGCCTTGCTTGACGAAATTTGCGACAAAATAAATGTGAAATGCTAATTTGTTGAATTTTGAGAAAAATTACGTCGCGGACGAAATGTTCTCGGCCATGCATAATATATAGACGTAGTCATTCATTATCGACATGAAACGTTCAGTAAAAAAACTGTCTGAAACGTTCAGTAACAATGATCGACGTTTGCATGTTGATTCGATTTTGTATTACGTGCGGTCAGGTGCTGTTCTCGCAAAAGTAAACGACAAATTTCAGCCTAAATCATGCTTATAAATAAAATCACTCCAAAGCCGCTAATAACGGATTCCTTGTGTTTACTTCCTCCCATGTTTTTGTTATTCTCGTAGAAAAAGCAGATAACGCGTGTTTGCAGGCTGTCTTTGGTAAAATGCGACAGTATTATATGAAAGTGTATGCAGGCAAACATTGGATTATGGAGCTTGAACATCCATGGTCTTGTTTAACACCGATATTTTGTCCCTGGGCATCGCCATCTTTGATTGTCAGAATGACAACTGGAGAGGTTCTGGGCCACGTCAGGAATTCGTAAGTAATATACACCTATTTCAAACATCGTTGAATACTGAAAAGTGCATTCCAAGACCAAAGGGCATTGTGGGTGTTATTGATTCGTAATACATATACAACGATATTTACTCCCTATAACTAGCTCGTTTATTGTTTTGAATGGAATACATTAAGAATAAAAGAATTAATCATCATTTATTTTAAACAATATTACATGACCCAAAATGCATTTCGGTCTTGCAATACACTATTTGGTATGCAGTATTCAGTAATCTACGTTTTTTGAAATAGCTGTACACCTATTTTAAACATCGTTGTCGCAATCAAAGCTACAGTCCACACTCTGAAGCATGCAAAGGATGTCGGTATTTTCTCTCTTGTTGTCGATTTATTCATAGCACATTTTAGGTGTACGTGTTTGTGTTATATGACCATAACAAGTTGTTGCACTATGAAACAAATACTTTCTTGACAAAAACGTGTTATAAATCAACATATAATCATATGTTTAAATTACTGACAACCTTTCAGTCATATATTGGACTGTAGCTTCGCTTCGTGATTGGTAACAACTTTTGAAATAGGCGTTAAAACATGAGTGCTCCGTTCTGTATGCGTATTTACAATAGCGCGAAAGCAGGCGATACTCAAATAAAATACAAAAAATATTAATTTTTTCATAAACTCATCGTACTTTTATTTTGTGTATTTTTTCCATCTTATTTTTCATTTCTTCAACTTCCTAGTCCTCGTGAAACATGCTCAGCCTGTTTGTCGCCAACAAAGTACTTGGAGGTCATTAACCACGATGGAAGTATCATCAACGCCGCTACAGGACCATCATGCTATCCTTTCGAGTGTAAACAAAAAGATAAGGCAGCATTCGAGGTATGTTTGTTTTTTTAACCTCGAGACAACAGTCAGTGATGATTCAATAATAAGCTTTAATATTCATTCATATTTCTTTGTTTCTCATTGGTCGAAAGCCAATGGCGAATTCTTGGTATTCTTTTATGAGCAGGCATTATTGCATTGATGACGTCAGAGCGTTCAATAATTGACAATTTATTGAACACGTGTATCACTTAGAACGGCTATGTTTTGGTTTGTGAGCTTAATAAAATCATTCTATTATATATATAAGTACTTTTTGCCATGCACTCTTTTCACCTCATTCCATCTATTCATCCATCTATTCATCCAATCATCAATCAATCCTTCATACATTTATTCATTCATTCCTAATAGGCAATAGGTACTTCATTGAATCTCGTCAAAGGCTTTTCAGAAATTTTTTTACAAAATATATAAATATAAGAAATTATTTACAATGAATAAAACGCCAATTCAATGCCAATGGAATGCCGCCTCTTCATTATCATATTTTTGTAATTCATATTTGAATTGACTACTGTATCAAAATTAGACATTAGACAAAGATAAAAAGTTTGAGACAAAAATATCATATCATTCTTGAGAGGTTATGAGAATTTTGAATGTGTGAAAGACACCACAACGAGGCTAGCAAGGAAATAGTTCACTGAACACATACAAATCTCTGCAATTTTAATTCCAAATAGCTTCATTTGAGTTATATTTATTTCAATACAACTTTTCAAAAATACATATTTCTGCTTACTTTTTGTGATGGTGGTGCTCATTTTTAAGATAAGGTTTATATTTTTGAAAGTAAATTGGCATTCGGTTTTTGTAAACGAAACAATAACACAATAGATTATATCACATATTTTATAAAAAAGTGACCGAGTATTCTAGATCTAAGCCCTTATTTCTCCATATTTTCCTTTTTCAGTTATTAAAGGTTGAGCCAACCAATGGCAATTCTTCACGCATTGGTCAAATCGACCATGAGTGGAGAGGATGTTGTGGGGGAATGTTTGGCTGCTGTGTCACAGATGAACAAGAAACAGTAACTGTAACCTGTAAGTACAAGAAACTATATAATCCCGGGGGGGGGGGGGTACTCCCTTTGTCCAAGTGGTAGGGGTGATCGGCGGAGATTTTGAAAATGACCCCTAAAAGGTTCGCTCAGATACAAATAAAGCAGAGTAAAAACGACCCTTAGAACTGATTTTTGAGGCAAATCTCTAAATGGACCCTAAAAGGTACGCACTGAAAATATTTTAACCCTAAAAGGTACGCCGATCACCCCTACCACTTGGATAAAGGGAGAACTCCCCCCCCCCCCCCCCCCCCCGGGTATATAATCCTCTTTTCAGGTTCTCCATTGTAAAGCCTAAGCCTCAATATAAGTACTATGTAACATCTTTCCAAACCATCTGAACCGAATCGTCCCTCTCACAGTTACCTGCGCCATCTTGAAAGGTAGCCTGGCCTTTGCATCGAAGCGAGACAAACGTTGAGACCTTTTGACACGTTGCCGGATAATCATTCACGTGTCTCTGTGATTGCAAGATCTCTGTGATTGCAAGATCAACTTTCGTCTCGCTTTGATGAAAAGGCCCGGTTACCTTTTACATTGGCGCAGAGAACATCATCCAGCGGCATAAACCAACAGGGCCTTCAAATGTTGGGCCCATTTAAACAGGGTTTAATTGTTACTTTATAATAGTTTATAGTTAGTGACTATTAAGCTCTGTTTAAACGGGCCCAACATGTTGGACCAACAATTTCTGAAACGTCTCCACAATTATGTGATAAAAACTGAATAATGTTAGTTATCTTTATTGCAGTTCCAAAAGATAGCCAAGCAGAGGAAAAGGCTCTTTACCTGGGTCTTGGATTATTGGCGGTAAGCAGATGAATTAGCTCTTATACTGTGTACAGCTCTTTTAAAAAGGTTGTCGAAGTCATTTCTGCCGACTTACGCCACGAAGGCTCAAATTTTGTCAGCGGTTGAGTTCAATTGTACGTCCCCTTCACAGTTCCCTGCGCCATCTTGAAAGGTAGCCGGGCCTTTGCATCGAAGCAAGACGAACTTTGAGCTTGCAATGCATGATAGAGACCTTTTAACTCCTTGCAGGACAATTATTCACGTGCCTCTATCATTGCAAGCTCAATGTTGGTCTCGCTTCGATGCAAAGGCTCGGCTACCTTTCAAGTTTGCGCAAGAAACAGTGAAAGAGTCTGTATAGTCAGCGGTTATTTAGAATTCGGACATTAGCGCTTTTAATTTCAAATTGTTAAAAAAGTTTTAAACCGGTTGGAAGTTAGTTTTTTCCCCCAAAGTTCTGGACGGCATCGAGCAGATCGTTCCCTTTCTTTAGAGTGAAAAAATAGAATGGTTGGTAAATGCCTTCAAAACCTGACTGTTCATATACTCATTTGTTTATTTTTTTCTATTTGCTATTTTTCAGCTATTTACATTCTTTGAAGTCAAGTGAAGCCAATGAATCGGAATACGAATACTTTCAATTGTTAATCAAATATACTTGTTATTAAGACCAAGGCCAGCTAGGTTCTGACAAGTCAGTGCTAGCAAAGCAGTGTGTAAATTCTGCCGAGCTATACACATGCGCATTCGGGAAATATTCCCACTCACACTTATTAAAGTAGTACAATATATAGGCTTCTTACATGATGAATGACGTCATTTTACTACCAGTACCAGAATGCTTTACGACATTTATTTGTTATGTATATTTTAAATCCCTCTTGATCGACACTACCCTGGGTTCCAGAGGCTCCGCAAGAGGGGATTGGGGAGAAAGAGCGGCGGGGAGGCAAACGCTCGCCTCCCCACCGCTGTCTCTTCCCAATCCCCTCTAGAGCCTCTGGAACCCAGGGTAGATCGACACTAATTATTTAACAAAAGAAAGTAGGCAAAGCATTCTGGTCTTGGTAGTACATGACGCTATAATGCAAATGGCCTATTCTAGCCTGGGAGGGGTGGGGACGGCTGTACACAGGCCAGGCCTATTCAAACCTCGATCCCATGTAAAATACCCTGCTCTGGGAATATTTACCGTTTTTATCTTTAAACGGATTTTATGGCAGCCATGTTGGTGGTCGAAACAATGGAGTTTTTGTCTCAAGGGAACTGAAATCCTTTGTCATTCAAAAACTTTCTTTTGTACTGGCCCACAAACATGGCTGCCATGAAATCCCTCTATACTGTTAGAATAAATTACCGAAACTGGAGTTATTGTGTATTTGACTATGCAGTTTATCAAATATGTAAACATTAAACGCACACAGCAACAAAAGACAAGAATCACGGGCTGTAGTCAAATTCTAAAGAATATTTTACAGGCTATCGAGGCTGAGGTTTACTCAAAGAACACTGAAGATAAATGGTCATTCACACATATTATATATTAGGCTTTATGTGGTGATATTTGCGCTTTTAAAACATAATTTGTATATATTGCACTTCTATAATTATTAGTTTTTATTTTTAAAATTTTTCAGCTTATCTACTCTTCAAAGTCACACTGACGTCACCCATATTATGTGCCAATCAGATATCTCTACTTCCGTTTCCTGTTATCTAGCACCGCTGTACTATTTGAGCCTGGATTTGTTGTCAAAATTGGATTTGTTGTCAAATATTCAAGCAAAGCACTCGGATTAAAATTGTTATCGCTCAACAATAAAAAGAAATTTGAAATTACTTTCAATTGAGGCTATCAGTTTTGTCAAACTGTACAGCGGTGCTAGATAACATGCATGAAACTGGTCTATTGTAGTGAGATCTTTTGTCTGGCTGGAATATTTGTATAAGAAACGATTCATAATGTCAATATTTGTGAATAGTGAGCATCGCTATTTTATACACCAAACCAAGAAAGTTTGCCACCAGTGAAAAGCCTGCAATCTAGTTATAGTGGCGCAAAGAATTATGGATCAATTTAAAAATTAAATGGCATGCCTTTCTTCTTATCTGATAAGTTGAAATAGTCATTTCTCAATAACACATTGACAAGTATGCGGATTGCATGTAGGCACTTCACTTCATGTGTGACAAAGTTTCTCGAAAGGGTATGTTTGACTATTTTAATGTAACCATAAGGTATTTAAAATCAGAATTGATTTAATTTGTAGCCTGATCTGTTGCAACCGGTACTTCGACGTTTCGAAGTTATAGAATTAGCTAATAAGACTTCGAAACGAGGTAATTATAAAATTAGTAAAAATCAATGATTAAGCAAATAAACAATCACATTATAAATCTTGATTAGTTATTTATTTTCTGTTTGTATATCATCTGTGATGAAACGTCATTTATGGGCTTTAGAGGATGAGGGACCTGGCACTTGGTGCCGTGAGTGACGCGCGCGTTATTGACTGGGACCGTGGTCGGACTCCGAAAAACAGCACAACAAATCGCCAAAAACCGCACAATCGCACCAAAATTTGCTAGAAACTGCAACCGCAAGATTTGAAAACAGCAGATATAAATGACAAAAACCGTAAAACCGCACAAAAAAAAAATGCGAAACCGCATCACCGATAAACCTTACAACCCCTCTATAAGAAGTCAGCCTACCGGTTGTCAGTGGGAGGAGAGAAGAGAAGGGAGAAAAGTTGAAACGAGAAAAACAAAAACAAAACAAAAAATGAAACTCCAGGCATTTGAATCCATCTATTAATCATTTGGCTGATCTGTGTACCGGACACGGTCTACGTATTCAATAGAAACAACTGAAAATACTCCAAGTTAACAATATGAACGAAGAGGAAGCTAAGTACGCAGAGGACCCTGAATCAGGTGATATCAGGTGATATACATTGATTTCTTTGCATTGTACCAATTTAAAGACTGGATTATTTTGTGCAAAAGCGCAGGTTATTCGATGCTTTGTCTTAATTATTGGTCGGAATAAATTCTCTCTCTTATGTCTTCTATTCACATTTTACTCGAATTTTCGTTTTTGAGCGGCCCAACCTCATAAAAAGGCCCTGGGAATGAGGTTGTGAGCGGCCATCTTGGATGCAAAATAAGCCAGGCGTTCCTCTAGTGCCGGGGCTCCCTTGCGATCGATACACAGGGTGACCAAAATACTACAAGAATACTGCAAGAAATACTAAAATTACCCAAAAAAACTTTTTTTAAAATTTAGTTGAAATATATAACAATTGTCAATCTATCTTCTGATAAGAAACCGGTTTGCAATGGTTTTCAATGGTTTTCGAATAGACCTTTCTCGGCGCGGTCTTCCTGTGGTGTTCGAAAATGACGTCGTGGCACATCGTCATCGAAGTGATTATGACATCACAGCGCGCTAATGAAAATCCATATCACTTTTTGGAGAATTGATTGAGGTCGACACGCATTTTTGACTGACAAAAGAAAGTTTAAAATATTTTTGATAAACATCGTTTTATCACGATGGGATGTTCGCAAAGTAAACCACTTTGCAAGTGTTGTTTTGGTACTAAAGAGTTGAAAAAAGACGAGGTAATTCTGATTGTTTTCAATTTTGACAAGTATTTCTAATTCCAAGATTTTTAACTTCCATTTACTCTTTCTCGTTGCTTTTTCCTTTCATTTAAATTCATTGTTTTACCTTCATTTTACCCTTTTTACATGTTCTTCTTCTTCTTCTTTCCATCTTCTACTTCTCTTTCCATATTTTGAGCTTTATTTTCTCAAAAAGCGCATTTGCTCTTGTTTCAATTTTCAATCATCTTTTCAATTTCTTTCTATTCCATTCCATTTTTTTCTTTACCTTCAAAATTTTATGACTATGTTTTCTTCGCTTTCTTGCCATCTTGCCATCACTAGGTTTCTAAAAAAAGCGCATTTGTATTAATTTTGATAATATCTCATTTTGTCTAACTGATCAGATTTATAAAGTGAAGTCTTGTCAAACAGAGGTAAGAAACATCATTAGTAATACAAGCATGATAGCACAAGAAGCATAAAAATAAATAAATAGAATTTCAAACCGGAAAGTTTTTGTAGCAAACAAAATTAAATTTTGAAATCGCAATGCTTTTTTAAACATTTTTTGCTCAATTCAGTTTTCACAATAAAAGCTTCACGTACCTTAATTTTACTATGAAGAAAATATCACAGCAACACTCTTCGTTAAACATGGTTTGTTGGCTAAGCTAGTGCTCATGAAGTGTAGTTGTAGGACGAACAAGAACCAGTGTTGGACAGCCATGTTGAACATCCACCAAAATATAGCTTCTAAATCATCTTTTCGGTGTTCATTGTTCTGTTACACTTATTTGTCCTTTAAAAAACTTATTAGCATGTCTGTGACATTAAAAATGAACTTTAGAGATGAAGTATTTTCGTTATATATAAGTTTGAAACTGAAAACGAACGGATATATATAAACCTTCACCAACTATGCTTATAGCTTGAGTTTATACTCGAACGAGTCACTGAAGTCAAAATTGGCGCCAAAACTGACGCGTGTGCGTCGGAAGTGAAATTTATATTCAAGTTATAATCCGCTGGCCTAAAACTATCATCATTTAATTTCTAAATTGTTATTCTATTTTATAATTTTTAGATTTCCATCGAATCTTTTGAGCGGGAACTCATACGATTTAAATCAAGGCAACAACTGGCAGCTCGTAGAAGAAGCCTCAGCAATGGTAAATATTTTATAGAAGAAATTTTGTGTAAATATGTGTAAAATTAACCACTCAACAACTCGACTATTTTTGTATAGATTGTGCTTACCAATAGTATTATTGTAATGCAAAACATATTATCATTTCTTTTATTAAGACAATGTTTTGCACTGATAGGCTCAAAGGCAAGCCTGGACAGCGTCAATTCACTTAGTAAGTCACACTCCCCTGTTGATGAGCAAAAAGACACCAAACCGCTGACCAAACCACAGCAAATATGCGAATTGGTTGGTGCTTTGAAGCCCAGTTTAGACGCTGTAGTAAAAATAGGCTCTCTTCCAGGCACAGTGGCTGAAGAACCAGTTGTGACCTATGAACTGGTTGGACCTCTGGAGCCAAGTATAGACGCTGAGGTAAAAACAGGACCACTTTCAGTCACAGTGGCTAAAGAACCAGTTGTGACCTATGAATTAGTTGGACCTCTGGAGCCAAGTATAGACGCTGAGGTAAAAACAGGCCCACTTTCAGTCACAGTGGCTAAAGAACCAGTTGTGACCTATGAATTAGTTGGTCCTCTGGAGCCAAGTATAGACGCTGAGGTAAAAACAGGACCACTTTCAGTCACAGTGGCTGAAGAACCAGTTGTGACCTATGAATTAGTTGGACCTCTGGAGCCAAGTATAGACGCTGAGGTAAAAACAGGACCACTTTCAGTCACTGTGGCTAAAGAACCAGTTGTGACCTATGAATTAGTTGGACCTCTGGAGCCAAGTATAGACGCTGAGGTAAAAACAGGCCCACTTTCAGTCACATTGGCTAAAGAACCAGCTGTGACCTTTGAATTAGTTGGACCTCTGGAGCCAAGTATAGACGCTGAGGTAAAAACAGGCCAACTTTCAATCACAGTGGCTGAAGAACTAGTTGTGACCTATGAATTAGTTGGACCTCTGGATCCAAGTGTCGACGCTGAGGTAAAAACAGGACCACTTTCAATCACAGTGGCTAAAGAGCCAGTTGAGACCATCGATACTGTTGGCCCATTGGTATCCTACATTGATGCAGCTATCCAAACGGGTTCTAAACCAGTTCGAGTAGTCAATGAATTCCCCAGCACATCAATGCCAAATAAGGACATTCCTCAGCTTGGTGCAAAGGAAGAATCAGACAAAGAATTGTTATTTGTTCCTGCCTGGAAAAAGGGAAAAAACAACAAAGTACTGTCTAACTTTCCATGCACTGCTAAGGTACATGGAGCTCGTAAAGTAACGGAGAGTCTGCCTTCCAGTGAAACAACAAACAAGCCAACTGAGGTAAATATAGATAGCATTTCTTGTTTTGTTGTATTGACTCTGGATCTAATAAATCTGGGTTTTTTTAAGTCACAAGAAAAGCTGAACACTGGTGATGGTCGCAGAGATTATACGTTGGTGAACACACGAGATGATGATGATGACAGTAGCAAGAGGTCTGGTCTTAGTTTGTCGACATCAGATGTAATACTACAAGAGTTACATCGTGATAGACACAGTGTAAGAAGTGTAACCCCGTGGAAACTTAACGTTGATGAGGAGATTGAGGTAGGAACGTTATACTGCATGCATGCTGTGGATGATTTAGTGTAGATTTAAAAACTTTCTTAATTTGATGATAATAACCGAGTAAACAAAAGATTGAAATTTGGAAAAAATAAATGTATGAAGAAATGCCTGCTCAAACAGATATGCCCATTGCCGTCTTTACTTTTAACACACAACGCACAACGCACAATCTTCGATCAAATGACAGTTTACTTTTGGAACATCCTAAAGGTGTAATGCTCAAAACGCTCCAACGCTTTGGAACGCTTTGCCAATGTCATTACGACAATGCTGACTTTTCTTTTTCTTTTTAATTAGCATTGAATTTTAAATTTTACATATCATAATTATTTTTCTACATTATTATAGCTATTTATTATATATTTATAAATTGTACATATGTTAATTAATTTTTATAGTTCTTAGTTATAACTATTGTTAAGCGCTCTTGCTCAATTCGTCTTGTAAAAAGCGCTGTATAAATTATTACTATTATTATTAACATTAAAGACGATTTTTTGATATTTCAGAAACAGATGGTGAAATCTGCTTTGATGGAGATCAACAAACAGCGTGAAAACTGTCATCTCAGTCCAATCAGCACTGCGTTTGTTATGAAGTTTCTCAAGGCGACAGACTTTGACGTTGATGACGCTGTTGCTCTTTACCACAACTACACGGTAATTAGCAACTTCTTGTAATACTATAAATTTCTTGTTATAATACATAGATATCATATTGGAATACTTTGAAAGCGACTCTAGTTGAAATGCCACGCACATCCCACACTGATTTCCTTTATATACATCTTACATCTTCATATACATCATTTATATACATTCATTACAGACTTCGTTATAATCTTTGATATTTTTTGTTTAAGGTTCAGAGAAATGTGTACTTTGATAATAGCTTGGCAACGACAAGAAACCCTTTGAAAGCAGAAATATTGTCTGGTAGATTTACCATACTTGTAAGTATACAGGCTCGTCAGTGTTTGTTGGGATGAAAGAATGAATAAAAAAAGCACCAAAATCATTAAATGAATAAGTAAATGAATGGATAAATGAATGAATGAATACAACTGAGTATCTATAAATGAATAAATGAATGAATAAATAAATAGATGAATAGATGAATGAATGAATGAATGAATAAATAGACGTATTTTGAATGGATATATCAATGAATGAATGAATAAATAGACGTATTTTTGAATGGATATATCAATGAATGAATGAATAAATAGACGTATTTTGAATGGATATATCAATGAATGAATGGATAAATAGATGTATTAATGAATAGACAAATAGATGAATGAATGTTAATTCCTTATTTAGGACAAACCTGACCCCGACGGATCAGCCATTGCAGTGTTCACAGCACAACGAAATTCCTTTGAACGAAACCACCAAGTGATCATAAATAACATATACTTCCAGCTCGACGAAGCACTCAAAAGGTAAGAATACATTGTGAACAGGACACAAGATGACAAGGATACTTATTGACATGTTGTTTACAGTAAGAATACATTGTGAACAGGACACAAGATGACATCGATACTCATTGATATAATACTTACAGTCCACAGACCCAAACCGATGGGATGGTTCTATTGTACGATTTCTCTAACACATCATATGTGACTAGTGATGTCCAACTATGCGTCGATATCATAACCATATTAAAGGTACGTAGATCATCTATATACACTTAAACCTCTATAATACGGACACTGAAGCACCATGCCAGTAAAACGTTACAGCAAAACGGAGGCGTCTTGTACACATAGTACAACCTGTATTATTACAGTGAGAACTGAAAGGACTTTGAGAAATGCTCTTAAAAAAATCCCAGTAATATTCCTTTAACTGATATCCGCATGTTTTTGTAATCAACTAAAAATGTCTAATTAACGAAGTATTTTCTTCCTTTACAGACAGCGTATCCAGTGCGCCTTCGAAAAACCTTCATCATATCTCCGCCATTTTGGGTCCAAACAGAAATGAGACTGTGTAATTCTCAACTGTTGAAAGATAGAAACAAAGAAAAGATTCAAATTGTTTCACGTTCAGCAATGAAACAACATCTTCAAGTAGAATGCATTCCTAGAGGTCTTGGGGGATTGTTGCATGTTGACTATATATATCATGGATAGACCAGTGCATGATGGGATATGCTGAGGTACAAGACACAAGTGTTGACGATAAACATTGACGATTCTATGGCTGTTATTATTGATATATATATTTATTGTAAATAGTTTAATAGTGTATCTATCACGATACCCATCTGATATGTATTCATTGTAAATAGTGTAATCACTTTGGTGATGTTAAAATAAATTGTTTTTGAGTATAATGTGAGAGGTCATGTGATCATTCATCTGATATTCTATAAACTTTTTACTACTGCTGAATTTCTGTATTCCTGTAATTCCTTTCTATCTTGGATTGATCTATCGTCTTGGACAATCTTATTGAATTAAATAGTTGTATGCCCATAACTCGTTTAATATCAGTTATGCTCTTCGAAGCTAAGGATGTGGGACCCGCTGTGACTTGGTGTTGGGTATTGCGCGCGTTCCACTCTATGATCAGTTATGCTTATGCGCAAAACCAGACATCGAGCTGTTGGTCCGGTTCACAATGATGCGTAATTGTTTGCAAAAAATATGATATCAAATTCCTCTTTATCCGTACGTACGTCATAAATGATTACTTTCACAGGTTCTTTGCATCAGTCCTAATTCCCTGTGAGCGAACGAGAAAGCGTATATTCAGTTACGCCGTTTACACGATGACGTCATTTTACTACCAGTACCAGAATCCTTTACGAATTTTCTTTGTTATTCAGATTCTTAAACCCTCTAGAGAATACTAGAAGAACCGACACTAATTATTTAACAAAAGAAAGTAGGCAAAGCATTCTGGTCTTGGTATTATATGCATGACTGTACGATGAAAATGGCCTATTAAGGCCTGGAATAACGAATATTTTCTTAAAATTTCTTTGTTGGTTGGTTGTTCATTCATAGTGATTTTCATTCATCGTTTCTTCAACCAAAATGTTTTTTATTTTCCAAGCTTTCGGGCCTCACAGCCCATCATCAGGGTTACAGTGTAAGTGCAAAAACGGTTGAAAAACACGAATACAAACAATTAATACGCGAGCTTTAATATTTCTTATACGTTTTCGGGGTTCTAGAGTGAGCGATAACGCTAGTATGCGTGACACAAAACGTTGGCTTCGTTTGAAAGCACTGAAAACAGAGGTTTTCGAAAAGACAGTCACACAAAAGTTATTATAATATACTTTAATTTGCGCGTCGTTGCTTATAATCCCGGCAGTATTGCCGTTTTTATAACCATTTTGAAAATAGGCATATGAACATGAAAATAAAGATAGAAAGAGCTACAAAATTGAGAAAGAAAGCCGAAAAACTTAAAAAATGAAAAAGTCGGAAACGGAGCATATATCAATGCCAAGAAAAACGCTATGATAAATTGTTATATTTATATTCACAAGTAACACGACAACTGGCAGACTATTAAATATGATTTAAAAAAATAAATATAAAACTTTAATGTACTCAAGATAAAGCGAATCAGAAACGAAACAAACCTGTCTTTTGTCCATTACCATCGGATGTGTTTAATGTTGTTTAATTATTTTCACGAAAGCAATTGGTTTCTCAAAGGAAATAGCTACTTCGTCATTAAAAGGATTGAATCAGAAAAGTGGACTATTACGGTGACACGTTTGCAAAACAATTCATCATTCACGACATGCATTAAGTTTTCAATTTGTTAACTTGTTATCTCATTATGGTGAAATTTCGGCGTCGGTTTCTGGTAGCAAGTCAAGCTGTACTTTATATTCCTTACTAGTTAATCGAGCCACAAAAAAAGGCTGTGCTTAGATTTCTAGAGAATTCGAACTTCAATCAATTCTCAAGTACATCAATCAAGCGAATGATCTATCTTCTATTCAGTTTTTCAGAAGCACCGAAAAGACGTCATTTAAGATAATTAATTCTCTCTCTATAGCTACTTCCGAAGCGCTGGGAAATATTCGTTTCTAGTTCTTACCAAAGGTTTGTCTTTGTTCTTGACTGCATGGCCAAGAATTGAAACTCTAGCTAATTAAAGACTTCCATCTTAATTTCGTGAAGAACTGAGCAAGTTGTACAGTCAGCTTATATACGGATTTTTTTGAAGAGCAGACAATTGTGGGACTTTCTTCACTTTTATAACGAATTCAAGAGCCTACAACAAGTTGTTGTAATGTTTCATGTCAACTGTATGCTACCAACAAACACAATTTCCAAGGTGAAGTGCGAGGTGGTAAAGCTTTCAGTTATTATTTCTTCTCAACTGACTTCTTTCAGTTGAAAAGCCGTACTAAGACATTTTCAAAACTTCAATTCTGTGGGCTGCATGAGACTCAACTCCAAGAATGTTGTAAGCAGTTGGCTTCTCACTTCTCAAGACCGGAAAATATCCATTGCTCATGCAGTTTTACAACTACAAAACTAATCCAAGCAACCTCAGTTATTATTCTTTGGTTAACTTCACAAAATATATGAGAAATGCCTCTAAGTAAAAACATTTTATGGAGCTTCCTGCAATTCTTCGCTATTGTCATCGAAAGAGGGATAGCACAAATGGAACATGAAAAGAGCACTAAGAGCGACGATTCAAAAGACCTCCAATCTGCCTTGGCAACAATGACATTTTTATTGTTTTCGGCGGCTTTTCTCGCTTGTATTTGGTGTACCTGTTGTATGGATGATTTGTATAGTACAATGCAACGGAGAAGAAGTATTGCGGAAGACAATGTTTGAGAAATCACAAAAGTGAAACCAAATTAATAATAAGTTTTGCGGACATTATCTTAGAAATACTGGAAGACAACAATAAAGAATTGTGGGAGATATTACAGACGAATGCAACGCATTCATTATTCACTTTTCGGATTAGACAGCGGTTGACGGAAATGTCTGTGAAAACAAAATTTCGGCCTGAACGGATCGAGAATAACTCCCACTATAAAGGATTAAAGACGCCGGAACGAAATAAAGAAAAACAAGAAGAAAGACAGAGAGATATAAAGATATAAAGAAAAAAAAAAAAGAATGAATTAATAAAAGAAAGAAAGAAGAAAGAAAGAAAGAAAGAAAGAAAGAAAGAAAGAAAGAAAGAAAGAAAGAAAGAAAGAAAGAAAGAAAGAAAGAAAGAAAGAAAGAAAGAAAGAAAGAAAGGAAGGAATAAAGAAAGAAAGACTGAAGAAGGAAGAGAGAGACAGAGAGAGACAGAGAGAGACAGAGAAAGAAGGAAGAAGATATGAAAAAAACCAACATCATAACAAACAGAAAAACAAATTATAAAAACTTTAAGGATAAAAAGACAAAGGAAAATTCAATGAAAAACAGAAAGGGAAATTTAGAACTGAATTTTCGTCTTATCTCCCGATTCTATATCTTTTTCCAATACTGAGAAAAATGTCAATAAAACTGATTATAATATTACGTCCATCAATTTACCTTTTTCAGACAGTCAAAAACAATCAGTCTGTGGATCAATAACGTCATTGCGATTACACTTCAATATGAAATAATATCTATTAGCCAGGCAATGCATTTATGACAAGTACTAGTATCACTAATCATCATCCATATTTGATAAATTAACCGTCGGCGGAGGTAACAATTTACAACGTTACAAATTACTGTTTAGATCATTTTACAAATAATTTGTTTTTCTGAATCTAAGTACGAGATAAATCCCCGATGGCAATACAGCTCAAAAAGAAGCTACAGGCTTATACTTTTGAACTGTCTTAAAACAGGGGCGTCCAGGCGGGGTACGTCGCACGAATCACGAAAAATAAAATCGCACAATCACGAATCACGAAGAACAAAATCCCCATTTACCGAATCACGATAAAAAAGATAGCAAATAATTAATTAAAATTGATTAATTCACCCTCCGTATACATAAGTCCCTTCTTTAACTAACCAAAACACACATATAAACACATATATAAACACATATAACCAAAACACACATATAAAGGGTTGTTGTAGAAAATAACTCCTTCTACCAGGCATACGGTACTTCGCCCCGCCATATTGACTTTAGATGACTCAGATGTAATCTGAGTATAACCTTATGTTTAATCATTTAATTTTTTGATCAGGTTTGACGCGTCAGCATGATATTCGCCAGGGATTATCATAACTGGTCTGTCTGTTTGTTTTCCATTTAAAAAAATTCCGAAAATTCACGAATATCACCAATTGATTCCCGAATATCGAACAATTATTTTAGCTTTTCACGAGTCACGGGACAAGTGCCGTACACGAATCACGAGAAATTATTTCTTGAATTCTCGGATCACGGAAAATTAAAATGCCCGATCACGGGTCACGAAAATACCCCTGGACGCCCCTGTTAAAATGAATTAGCTAGATATGTATACATTCAAATAAAGTACTTGGTTAGAAATACGAGGTAGCAGAGGAGAAAAATAGAAAAAAAGTGTATCTATATATATGTGTTTTAATGATAGGGTCTTGCCATCGGGGATGTTATCTCGCGTATGTATAATAATAGTATATATTTATAGTAAGTATTGTACCATATATAGAGTACAAATACTAAAAGTGTGCAACATAAATAACACTAAATACTGCTCAATTATGCAAATTCTTTTGTTCTCTATTGTTTAATCAACACTATTTAGTGGTAAATAGTACAAAGTATTGCACACTTTTAGTGTTTGTACTCTAGTAATATAAATATACAGGAACACATTAAATATAGTATACATACATTACTAACATAGTAAATATATATTAATAAAAGTATTATAAAAGTTGGTTTAGTTGTCAGTTCATTTGGCAATTTGCTCTTGTCATTTGCTCAGTCCATTTTCTCTTTATATAATCTAACTTGGTCAATTACTCATCACTCATTATTAAAAAGCAATTATTGCGTTTGGTTAAATGGAAAAACAAAACAAGATGAATATAAATTAACTGTAATTATTTTTTGATAACTATGATGACTAATAGCTGTCGTGGCATTGGCAATTATATTGATAATAATGGTGATTATAATACTGATATTCAATTTCAATTTAGTTGTCACATGCAGAGTGTATGATGTAGGAACCATGTAGGCGACACTATGTCATTTTTTTCTCTCACCGGCTGCATAAAATGTATATACGAATCATAAAATAAATATATATATATATATATATATATATATATATATATATATATATATATATATATATATATATATATATATATATATATATATATATATATATATATATATTAATGGTCTCTTACAAGATAAGTATAGAGTGCAAGCAATATAACCGTGAAACAAATAGTGCTAATTAGTACTAAATAGTGCTAATTAAACAATAGAAAACAATATAATTAGCATAAAATATCACTATTTAGTACTAATTATGTTGCACACTTTTAATGTTTGTACTCTATATTCAACAGAAAAACATGAATAAAGCTATTACATAAAGGTATAAGGAGAATAAAAATGTAATAGATGGCGTCAAATGGCCTAAAATTCAACCATCAACTGTCAAATGAAACAAAATTTAAGAAATACGCTGTAAAACCATTTTTCTCCAAATACCGGTAAACACCCGCATGTAAGAAAATTATGAGAACCTTACTTCAGGCTGAAATTTGGTTAAAAAAGCACCATGTATGTAAGAACCAATTCAGCCTGACGTCAAATGAAACATGTTCTTATGTAAAATTTAGCAAATCGAATGTGGTTTAGCGTTGTCTGTACTCTTATCGACAACGATATTCGTCATGACAGTGGTCAAAATGTTGTGGAACTGTCATGACGAATATCGTTGTCGATAAGAGTACAGACAACGCTAAACCACATTCGATTTGTTTTTTACAACACAAACCAAAATAAATGTACAAAAAGTAAAATGTCAGTTAACGGACGAAAAATGACGAATTTGTCACGCATCGAACTCAATGGTTTCTCTTCTTGAAGCTACGGAAAATCACACAATTTACGAAAATGATATTTTTTCAGCCGGAAAAAACAAATAAGCTTATTTTTATACAGAAATACAGTGCACTGTTTGTCTTGAGAGACTGCTAAGTGAAGTTAGAAAAGTAAAAGTACAAGAACGTCAAACACGGCCGATTAGCTGGTTTGTGTTGTAAAAAGCAAATCGAATGTGGTTTAGCGTTGTCTGTACTCTTATCGACAACGATATTCGTCATGACAGTGGTCAAAATGTTGTGGACTCACGACGCGCAGTTTTTGGCTCAATTGGCTAGAGGGAACCATATTTAACTCAGTGTATGGCATCCAAACATCTTCAGTCTGATTTCTCACTAAGCACTCGAGGACCTCGAGGCGATACGCATCAGCCTGCTAGCCTGAACCCCAAAAGCACCTGTTCTTACATACGGGTGTTTACTGTGCTCGTATATAAAAAAAAAATAATAATGTCAAAAACGGCCAAAAATTAACTGTCAGATGTGTTAGTAATGTTCTTATATTGATTTTTAAATTATTTAATTTTTTATTTATAGTTGACAATTCAAATTGTCTTATTTTCATTTTTGAATATTTTGAGAATTTGATCAACTTTAGCCATTCCCTAAATAAACAGCTGTTTATAATTTTTTTTTATCTTTTGGCAAGAGAGCATATAATATGTAGTTTGGCCTTTTGAAAAGCAGGTCTATGTTTGCCAAAAAGGCGGGAAACGCGCGCGCAAAGGCGCAATGTTGTCGACACAGGAAGCCCGCACTTTACAAAATAAACAAAATGGCGGTTGGATTGAGTTCACGTTGTTTTCTTCTAAATCGTTCTTTTATGCGAGTTGCACGACTAGCAAAAACCTTTCAGCATCTAAAGACATTAGCCTGTCAGGTAAGTACAGGTTTGGCAAGAAACAGTCCGTCAGATAATCTATCTTTGTACGATTTTATGCGACCTAATTCTCAGCCAACATTTATCGAGAACACTTCAGAAAGCGCAGAAAATATTCCTTATTTACAAGAGAAACACTCTCTTGGGAGAGGAAGGAAAGGTACATAATAATTACTTTTACTTGGTCATATTGTGTTTTTTATTACATTGTTATTTAGGTATTTTTTAACCTTTTAAAATATATTTTGATAAAATCATATTTTGTACCCTGCGAGCAGAGTCTCCATTGCCTTCCCCCTCTCTTTCCTTTCTCTCTCGCGGGGAAGGCAAAGGAGACTCTGCTCGCAGGGTACATATTTTGATAACTTACCAATTATGTCAGTTTTGAGCATTCCATTTGTGAATTCCTGATGAAAATACAAAGATGTTTTTCCCATGAAGGATTTTCATAAAGCAAACAAATATGAGCCATTTAAATTAAAGCTTTTTGTATATATATCTTTATATATGTGTGTATATTTATAGTGCATTTTGAAACTTATGGCTGTCAAATGAATGTCAATGATACTGAAATAGCGAGGTCACTCTTACTGGATAAAGGTTTCATAATGACTGCAGAAATCACTGAGGTAATCTAATTTATTGCAAACAAATTATAGTGACTACTGCGAAATTGTGGGAAACTGTGAAGAGATGTATCTGTCAATCATTTTGGAGGAGGAGCTTGTACATGAAATCATTAGTTTAGCCTCCAACATTTACTTGATTGATGTCGGGTTCGGAAAATCAAATCAAAACCAAATTGAAATTTTCAATTCTTTTCACTGTAAATAGATAAAGGGATCTTGCATGGATGAAATGAATTTAAATTAATGAATTGATAGAATAATAGATAGATTGAATGATAGTTGGATGATTGAATGATTAAATAGTTGAATGGATGGACGGATAAATGAATGGATGGATGAATTGATAGATAGATTGAGAGATGAATGGATAATTATTTGACTAAATGGATGGATGGATGTATAAATGAATGGATGGATGAATTGATAGATAGAATGAGAGATGAATGGATGATTATTTGACTAAATGGATGTATGGATGTATAAATGAATGGATGGATGAATTGATAGATAGATTGAGAGAAGAATGGATGATTATTTGACTAAATGGATGTATGGATGTATAAATGAATGGATGGATGAATTGATAGTTGGATTAATGAAGGGATTAGATGTATGAATGAAAGAATAGATAAATAGATTGAGGGAAGAATGTATAATTATTTGACTAAATGGATGGATGGACGGATAAATGAATGGATGAATTTCAAGATTGATAGTTGGATTAATGAAGGGATAGATGTATGAATGAAAGAATAGATAAATAGATTGAGGGAAGAATGGATGATTATTTGACTAAATGGATGGATGGACGGATAAATGAATGGATGAATTGATTGATAGGATTTTTATAGAGTCATAGATTGATGATTGAAAATATAGATGGTTGGATAGGTAAACGGATATTAAATGAATGATTGAATGGATGGATGGAATGGTAGCTAAATAGATAAGTAAATAAATACATTAATGGGATACTAAAAGTGTGCAATATTTTGTACTATTTACCACTAAATAGTGTTGATTAAACAATAGAGAACAAAAGAATTTGCATAATTTAGCAGTATTTAGTGGTATTTATGTTGCACACTTTTAGTATTTGTACTCTATTAGTAGAATTGGCAAATTAATTTGTCAAAAACAATGGTTATTCAAATCAAATGGCATATTTACAAATCTGTGTATGTTCTCATGTCCTTTATTAAATATCTGTTTTTAGGCAGATGTTGTTCTACTTATGACATGTTCTATAAGGTTAGCACCACAAGTTTATTCTAATTTATTTGTAAAGTGCAAGTTTTATTAAATAATTGTCAGTAATGAATTTTTTTGATCATTGAAGCATTACAATTTTGAAGAAAAAAAACATTTGAGTAAAAGCTAGCTGCACCACTATGGCCGCAATAATATTACTGTTCAGTAGTGGTAATCTTCCACAAAAAATGCCATTAACAATGATGATTGGATTCTCTTATATATGATACATGTTAAACAGAATTAAGTTTATTATATTATGTTATTAAATAACTAATAGAAATCTCACATTCTGATTGGTTGAGGTGCTTATTTGTTATTTACTTTGAAGGGAAAATGCAGAAACCAAAATATGGAACAGATTAAAACACCTCAAACACTTGAAATTAAAAAGGAAAAGGTCTTTGCCACAACTAAAGATTGGAGTTCTAGGTTGGTATATCTACAGAATTTCCTTGATAAATCAGATTTTTATTCCTTATATTAATAATACTGATTATTGAAAAAAATGAGAAGAGAAGAAAAGAGAAGAGAAAAAGTGAATTGAAATAAAATGGAAAACAGAAGAAAAGAAGAATGAATAAAAAAAAGAAAATATGCCATAAAATGAAAAAAGAAGTTAACTTAAAAGAAGAAAAAAGAAGAGAAGAGAAGAAAAGATAAAAGAAAAGAAAAAAAAAAGAATTAAAAGAGAAGAAAAGACAAAACAAAGAAAAGAAAGGAACAGAACAGAAAAAACAACAATTTATCTGAACTGGTAAATATTGATAATAATTATAATTATAGGTTGCATGGCAGAAAGGCTCAAAACAAGACTTTTGGAACATGATCAGCTGGTTGACATTGTGTGTGGACCAGGTCTGTTATATACACCTAAAACCTTTTTGTCAAAGATCGTAGATCATAGATTGTAGACCGTCAGTCATAGAAATGGAAATGATTTTAATCATTGACAAACAAAACACTTTTAATACCACTTCATCAGTCTTGGTCGCTTCCATGTTGAAAGCACCAGCTGGTACTTAAGGACATGTCTTTTGCATAATATTCATTAAAATCACATTCTTTACCAAAAACCGTTGCCCTGGTGATGCAAGATTTCTTCCAACAGTTTTAAGAGTGTGTGAGCAGTGCTGCACAGGTTTTTCCAGCCTGCTAATAAAAGTGGTGACTGGCCCAATGTAAACTAAAAACCAAAGAGTTCTTTAAGAGCTGGCACAAGGGAGAATACAGATCATATGATTATATATTGTACTTATTAATAATCATTAATTCATTATTGAATGACTTATGAATATTTGTAGATTCTTATCGTGATCTTCCAAGACTTTTATCAGTAGCACAGTCTGGACAAGCAGCAGGTATTTGGTTAATTTATTGTTTGACATTGTTTGTCAGATTTACATAATATTTTTTTATCTTTAAACCTACTCTAGTAGATACTTAATAAAATTGTTTCAGGTTTCAAATATTTAATAACTTAATGGATCCATTTATTGTCACATCCAAACTATAATGTTAACAATGTCTTTGTTATGTAAACTAAGGTTAAAGTTATTTGTCATGAATCATATTTAAAACAGACAATGTAATGTTTCTTATGTGTATTTCCAGTGAATGTAATGCTGTCTTTGGATGAGACCTACGCTGATGTCACACCAGTAAGGCTCGATGCTAATACTCCTTCTGCTTATGTGTAAGTAGTACTTTTAATGTATAATATAATATAATATTAATAATAATAATATAGCTTGTATAGCGCTTAAACAAGTTTGTTCAAAGCGCTTAAAAAAATATGGATATGATTACAATGAAAAAGTAAATTTAAATAAATGAGTTTGGAGTTTGGACTTGAACGAAGATAGACTTGAAATGTTTCTAATTGAAGGAGGTAGAGAGTTCCAAAGTAGAGGAGCAGCAACAGAGAAAGAACCTAGACCATATGACTTTGTACTGTAATTGCAACCTCTTCATAGTCTACTCTATGTCTATCAATAAGGATATCCAAAATTGTACTCATGCCCTTGAATGTATGTAGTTTTGGTGTGGGACACTTTGAGTGTATGTGTATGCACATATATATAATTAAAAAGAGTGATATGTATTTTGAAAGAAATGTACTACCTGTGAAAATCAATATGTTGAAGTGCCTGCAATGAATGCCAAATATTGCCTCTCCAGAATAGGACTGAGGAGAGGAAGCCGAATAGTATTAAAACATGCTTTTTGGGCAGACCAATTCTTTTTTTTTTGCCTCTTTTCTATATTAGGCTTCCAGTTTTGGGGCTGAGTTTTGATTTCCCTAATTCCTTCCACAGGAAGCCAAAGCTGAGAAGAAAGCTATTTTAAACAACATTTACTATGATTATAATGCTTAGTTTACCACAAAGATCATTATCATATAATATTATGATTATATTGTTGATGTATGTGTTGTGATCATATGTGTGTATGCAGCTTTGAGAAATACAGTAACTGAAGTTGTTGGTGTGGAATTCTGAAGAATAAAAAAAAAAAAAATACATAATTATGACTATAATTTTGCAGGTCTATAATGCGTGGTTGCAATAACATGTGTACATACTGTATAGTACCATTTACGCGGGGAAGAGAAAGAAGTAGACCTGTATCATCTATAGTGGATGAAGTTAAACACTTAGTAGATCAGGTAAAGTATTGAGATTAAATCCCTTAAAACAAACTTATATTAATAATTGATTGGGTTATTTAATAATTTGGTGTCTGATTAATAGACATATTATTGTTAAGACTGACTGATTGAACAACTGACTTACTGATTAAATGAATGAATAAATGAAGTAAACACTTAAATGAATGAATGTCAGAATGAACATTTGAATGAATAGATGAACAAATGAATGAATGAATGAATTAAACACTAAATAATGAATATCAGAATAAAAAAATGAATAGATGAACAAATGACCGAATAAATGAATTAAACACTAAATAATGAATATCAGAATGAAAAAAAATGAATAGATGAATGAATGAATTAATAGACAAATGAATGCATGGATAACTGGCTGGATGAATGGGTAATTGAATGACTGAGAGAATGATTGCACAAATAAATGAATGACTGATGGACTGACTGACTGTCTGTCTGTCTGACTAATTGACAAAGCAATGACTGTCTGGCTTACTGACTGTCTGGCTGACTGACTTTCTGGATTACTGACTGACTGGATGACTGAGTCTGTCTGACCTTTTGACAAAGCAATGACTGTCTGACTGACAAGTAGACAAAGTGATGACTAAATGAATGAATGACCTCTGAAGTAAATAGACTGCCTCACCTCTTCACTGGGTATTTGGATGTCAAATTAATTAAGTTACTAATAAGTATTTTTCATTAACTAAACGTTTTTAGGGTGTTAAAGAAGTCACTTTATTGGGTCAGAATGTAAACAGTTACAGAGATCTGTCTTATGTTGACACACATCTAAAATCAAATGGAATTAACTCTGATATAATGAGTAAAGGATTCTCAGCTATATATAAAGTCAATGCTTATGGTGAAACATTTACTGATCTTCTGGATAAAGTATCACAGGTATATAGAATTAAACCCCAGGGGGACTCCCTTAAAGAATGGATAGGGGTGCTCGACGGACGGTTTTGAAAATGACCATAAATGGTACGCATAAATTAACTCACATACTGATTTCAGACCCTGAAAGGTAAGACCACATTTATTAAAAATTTTTCAATAATTATGTATAATCATAAGTTCGAAAACTGACCCTAAAAGGTACAGTGCCAGTTCGAGACCCTAAAAG
The DNA here is from genome assembly GCA_949775045.1 of Metridium senile. Taxonomy (NCBI): domain Eukaryota; kingdom Metazoa; phylum Cnidaria; class Anthozoa; order Actiniaria; family Metridiidae; genus Metridium; species Metridium senile. Next base: position 20,916,959 of record OX459096.1, on the reverse strand, counting down.
GTACACAAGGGTCTTATTTTCGACTCTAAAAGGTCCGTCGAGCACCCCTATCCATTTTCTAAGGGAGTCCCCCCTGGAATTGAACTAACCAATTAATTGCACAAAAATATCAGGTATTTGTGTTTCTACTCCACAAGTACACACATGTTTCATTAACTTAAGATTTTAAAAATCTTTTGGAGAATTCATCTTTAAATTTGATGAAAAGTTTTAGTTAACTGTAATGAATAATGATTATAAAAATTTTAAAAATATCCTCATTTTTATGAAGAACATGTATATATATTGTTGAGGCATTTAATTAATGTTGCTTATATATTTAAGTTTTGGTGTACTGAATAATGATTATAAATTAAAAATTTCCTCATTTTTATCAAGAGCATGTAGATTATTGTTGAGGCATTTAATGTAGAAGCAACTTAAATGTTTAATATGTTAGAAATATCCTGTAATTTCTTGGAGTGAGCTATAACTTTTGACAACCTCTTTATAATATACTGGTAGCTATATCAACATTGCATTGCCTTTCTGTGCAGGTTTCTCCTGAACTACGCATCAGGTTTACCTCTCCTCACCCTAAAGACTTCCCAGACAAGGTAAAGGAGTTACAAATCCAAAAGATATTTGACAGGGACATGGGGGGATTGTGGTGTTGCAAATGCCTTTAGTGGGTGGTGTTTCCTTTTCCACAGCTGCAGTGTCTGATCAATTTTAAAGCTGAGGTGTTTGTAGCGTTTGGTGAAAGACATTGCAGATGCTGTGATGCCGAAAGTATTTTTTTGCAGTGTTCCGGTGTTATGTTGAGGACCCCTCATATCCCCCTCATCTTTCCATCGTACCTTTTTTAATACAGTGCTTCCTCTATTTTTGTGGTCACCCTTGGGACTTTCCAAAATGGCCGCTGAATAGAGGTATTGAATAGGTATAGGAATAGATTTGGGACTTTTTATTGTGGCCACATAATAGAAGGTGACCGCTTAATGGGTGACCGCTTAATAAAGGTACCACATATTACATTAAATTTTTCTCTTTTAAAATTCTTTTGAACATCTCCTTGTACTGTGCTTAGCTTCTGCAGCTCATTAAAGAACGACCAAATATCTGCAAGCATATTCATCTACCTGCTCAAAGTGGTAGTACTCGAGTCTTGGAGTCCATGAGAAGAGGGTGGGTATATTCAAATCTTGTTTGCAGCACTATACTAGTAGAAAACCTTTATTTAGTGTGTGCTACGCTAATAGTTAAAATCCTTATTTCATGGAAATTAAAAGGGTTGAAAAAATTACATGAGAAAGTTGTATAATTTTCCATTAGTAAGATCATAATAAATTACTAATAATTGAGCAAAGAGAATAACTATTACTGCATATTAAAATAGTCTTTACAGCAAATGCTAATGTGCAATACTTGTAATTCAAATTAAGGTTGGATTATAAGGCTGCATGTATACCACCAGTGTGAAATAGCTATTGATCAAGCTCCTTGTAGGAGATTGGAACTAAATGGGTTATGTTTTGTTTTTCAATAAATTATTTTTCAATGTTACCCTAGGTATACAAGAGAAGCATACTTAGAACTGGTTCAAACCATCAGAAATACAGTTCCTGGTAGGTCTTCCATAAACACTTATTTTCGTCAGAAAAGTGTTTGGGTATTTGAAGCATTTATTGAAAGGGTCATTGTCATTGTCATTGTTATTGTCAATCATCACCAGCAATATTTGTATTATCATTGTCTGTATAATTATTATTACTTATCATCATCATCATCATTATGACCAATCACTGACAATATTGTTATCATTATTACCATGATTATCATTATCTTGAACATACACTGTCGTTAGAAACTAGTCATTATTGTCATTTTGATTATATCTTTAATTTACATTGATTATATCTGTATCATGTACATGTTTGCTATCATCAGTACTTCATCACCTTATCATGATCATCACATCATGATCATCACATTGTTGCCTTTTTATCATCATCATCATATTTTTCTCCTTTGCATTTTTATATTTGCATTATGATTATCTTTATTAACATTATGTTATTTCCCGTCTTGTTTTTCTAAAAAGGTGTTGCATTGTCTAGTGATTTCATGGCTGGGTTTTGTGGAGAGACTGAAGATGATCACCAACAAACACTGTCTTTATTACAACTTGTCAAATTCGACATGGCATACTTGTTTGCTTACAGTATGAGAGAGGTAATCTGCATTACAACCACTATTTTTGTGATATCTTTATGTTTTCTCTTTCCTTTGGTGAACTGATCATTCATTCATTCATTCATCTTATCCTTCATTCATTCTTTCATTAATTTAATCATCCATCCATCCATTCATTCATTCATTCATTCCTTTATTTATTTATTCATATTCACCCATTCATTCATTATTTTAATCATTCATTCATTTACTCAACCATTCTGTTATTCTTTCATCCATCCATTCATTCATTAATTCCTTTATTGATTGATTGATTTATTCATATTCACCCATCCATTCAATCATTTATCCATCCATTTATTCAACCATTCATTCATTCATTCATTCATTCATCCATTTATTTGTTCATTCTCTCTTTAGTTATTTGTTAATTTTGGGTTGCTTGCTTATTCATTTTCTTCATCCATTTCATTATGCTTTTGTTTTTTAATTCATTTAAGTCAATTGTTAATTTTTTCATATGTTTATACACCCATTCATTTATTCATTCATCCATCCATTCATTTATTCATCTATTTATTCATCCATCCATTCATTTATTCATCCATTCATTAATTCATCCACCCATTCATCCATCTATCCATTCATTTACTCATCCATTCATTCATACATCCATCCATTCATTTATTCATCCATTCATTCAACCATCCATCCATTCATTTATTCATCTATCCTTTCCATTCCATTTGTAGAAAACCCGTGCCCACCATCGTCTTCAAGATGATGTCCCACCAATAGTCAAACAACGAAGACTTCAAGAGTTGATTGACATGTTTTACTCATTGGCTAAAGATACGAACACAAAACATATCGGCACTCGGCAGTTGGTCCTTGTGGAAGGGGTAAGTAGAGTGAAAACAAAAAATAGTTGATAATTGATTATCATTATCATCATGATAACGAGGATGACATTTTTGTATTTATGATGGTGATTTAAATGATGATATTTATGGTGATAGTATAGCTAGTGGTAATGTTGTGAAGACAATAACATTGGTCATGGTGATGATGTAATGAAAACAATAGTCATGACGATGATGTTTGTGATGATGACGATAATTATAGTGGTGATAATGGTGATGATTATGCTGATGCTAGTGATGATAATGATAAAGATTATGGTATTGATGATGATAATGGTGATGATGGTGATATTATAATAATGGTGATAATGATGTGTGTGAGGTTAAAATTATTACGATGCTATTCATGATGATAATATCGTTGACAGTTTGAAACTTTTGATTTATAATCCTTTATTGCAATAATATATTAAGTGAATTATAAAGACAATTTTTTATTGATTTGTAGCCAAGCAGAAAAAGTAAATTCCATCTTGTTGGTCGTAATGAAGGCAACACCAAAGTTATCTTACCTGACGTTGACATCCCTTGTACTGAGAAGAATGTGGATGTCAGACTGATACCAGGAGACTACGTTGAAGTAGAGGTGAGAAGGGCCAATCAAACCATACAATAGACCCTTTTAGTTTTGTATGCAAATTGCACATTTAATTCAGACCACATGGCATTCCCCTGAGAGTTGTTCTTTTATGTCAAGTATTAAAATATTTATACATAACAAATGATTAACTCCAAAGGGAATGAACACGTGGTTTGAAATGGGAAAATAAACATTGAAGCTGAATGGGTCTATTGCTCTGCAATGATATCATTGATCATCACTATTATAATTGTTGTCATCATCATCATCACCATTATCATCCTCATCATCAGTTTTATCATCATTGTTTGCATCATTATCATAGTCATCTTGGCATCATCATCATATCTTCATTGTCATCACAATCATATTCTTCATCTTCATCATTGTTGTCATCTTCCTCATCATCATTGTTGCGGTTATCACACCATTATCATCATCATTGTTATTATCATTTTCCATTGTCTTCATGATGATGATCACAATGATCATTTCACCATCATCATTATCTTACTTACCGGTATATCACAACATCATCATTGCTATCATCATCATATTTATGATTATCATTGTTGTTATCATCATCATCATCAGTAAGGAGATTGGTAAATATCAGTTATCACATGCATAATGCTATTCAATAAAGCTATATGCATAAATATTATAACATGTTTCACTTAAAAAAATGTTTTATGTTTTGTCTTTAGATCCAGTCATCATCAGCATTGACACTACAAGCAAACCCAATATGCAGAACAACACTACACCATTTTAACAGTTTATGACAAATATAAATTATATTTAATTAGTATAAAAGCGGAAATAAATTATATTACAAATGATAGACTTCCACAATCATTGTCTTTTAACATATTGAATCATTAAAACTTATGAATAATTCATGAAAATTTACAAAAGAAATTAAATAACTGTGTAGGTTGTTGTAGCCTGCTGTGCAGACTCTTATTTGAACTCAAAATATTAGCAAATATTATTAGCAAATATTTTGAGCGCAAAAAAAAAAGTCTGCTCAGCCGGCTAAGGTTGTTGTCAGTATCTCATACAGATTTGCCAAGATTTGCATAAGATTTGCTATTATTTCGCCAGATTTATTTTTACCTCAAAAGTTTTTACATATAACAACAAATATATCCCTAGTAAGCTCAAAACCTTGCTTTGTGCCAGCAACTTCAAAGAACTTTAAAATGTTTTGCACTGATCATTCAAGCAATGGGGTCCTGCTTTCAAATATTTTTAAATCAATTTTTTTATAGCTATTTTGTTATGGATCTCCAGTTTCAATAAATGTTATTAATTAGCTTTTTTTACAAGAATAAAAAATAAATAACAAAAGAAAATAAATAAAAGAAAAACTAGGGAAAAGAAACGAACAAAAATTAGTATAACACAGGGAGCCCAGTTCGGTGCCCAGTTTCCTAGTTATAGTTCACGGTTGCTTTGGTAACTCACCAATACATTTGGCGGCCATTTTGGATCCTGAATACATGAAGTTCAAGAACAAATTCGATCATTTGCCTTGATATTATTCCAAACTTTCACAAAAAATAATTATGTCTGAAGATCTAGCCACTGCTTATGCTATTAGACCAAATTTCAAGCAAAAGTAAGTCATTATTTTACACTTTTTCGCTGTATGTTTTTTAACTTTTCTATATGTGTCCAGTGACAGCTTAATTTTTCCAAATCTCAGCTGTTTCATCATTTTGTTTTGGATCTCATATTGTAGGTTTAGACCTGGAACTGTAAAGAGTATAATACATGATGTCTTAAACGAAGAAATTGGAAATAAAAAATACGATGCCGAAGAGTCGAAATCCTGGCCTAAAATTATCACCGATACACTGTTGACAAAATTGAAAGGTAAAGAAGGTTTTATTAATTTCTTTTATATTTTTTACATTTTATTATCTGCACTTCATTTCACAGAGAAATAAAATATATAAGTAAAAGACTGGATAATTATGTAACGTTTTTAAGTCCCTGCACACATAATTTACTAAACGCACTGCTATCACACTTCTCAACTTGAAACACCTTCACACCCTCAACTACAACACCAAAGACAAAAATGTACAAATCTTCATATCAATACATTTTTTTGATGAACCAGCGATATCTAGAACCATTTAAGTATAAATAAAGAAATTTAAAAAATTTGTATATTGTAAATCTCTGCAAATCATATCATCCTGACAGCCTAATTAATAATTATCGCAAATTTTGTATTTCTAATTATTCCAGAGCTTGATTTGGACAGATATAAATATGTAGTGCAAGTTGTAATTGGAGAACAGAGAGGAGAAGGGGTCAAGTAAGTTTATGAAACAGTTATAATTTATACCTTTATGGTGATGATGATGATAATAAGCAATTATTGGATGAGGTTGAGCATGATATCGTAAATTATCAAGGCCGAGGTCTGTGTTATCTGCCGAAGCCTCCCGACTGAGGCAGATAATACTGACTCAAGGTCTTGATAATTTACGATATCATGCGAAAACCGAATTCAATAATTGTTTTATTATACATTCTGATTGGCCGAGAGCACACGGCTAAATCTTGACAGTGATAATTGCAGTATCTGTAGTTATCACTGTCAAGTTCCCAGGCTCTCTCTGTTCTCAGGGAGTTGATGTGAAAATGTCAGCGAGATTTGCTTGTTATTGTCTCTTTTGCCTGATTATAATTGTACTTTTACTTTAAAAAATGTATAATAAAACAATTATTGAATTTGGTTTTTGCATGATATCCTAAATAGCTGTTATTACAGTTATATGCAAATGATTTTGAACAATGGGTTGAAGTCGAGGCTTTCGGGCGAAAACAATAGGTTTGCCCGAAAGCCTCGATTTGAATCCATTGTTTGAAATCATTTGCATATAACTGTAATAACAGCTATTATCAAGACCTCGAGTCAGTATTATCTGCCTCAGCCAGGAGGCTTTGGCAGATAACACAGACCTCAGTCTTGATAATTTACGATATCATGCTCAACCTCATCCAATAATTGCTTATTATCATGATGTTGGTATTATGTTAGTATTATCTGCCTCAGCCAGGAGGCTTTGGCAGATAACACAGACCTCAGTCTTGATAATTTACTATATCATGCTCAACCTCATCCAATAATTGCTTATTATCATGATGTTGGTATTATCTGCCTCAGCCAGGAGGCTTTGGCAGATAACACAGACCTCAGTCTTGATAATTTACGATATTATGCTCAACCTCATCCAATAATTGCTTATTATTATACATTTTACTAACTACATTGAATCTGATTGGCTGAGAGCACACAGCTAAATCTGAATAGCATGTGAACTTGACAGTGATAATTGCATTGTCTGTAGTTATCACTGTCAAGTTCCCAGGCTCTCTCCGTTCTCAGGGAGTTGATTGAAAATGGCAGCGAGATTTGCTTGTTATTGTCTCTTTTACCTGATTATAATTGTACTTTTACTTTAAAAAATGTATAATAAAATAATTATTGAATTCAGTTTTCGCATGATATCGTAAATTATCAAGACCTTGAGTCAGTATTATCTGCCTCAGCCAGGAGGCTTCGGCAGATAACACAGACATCGGTCTTGATAATTTACGATATCATACTCAACCTCATCCAATAATTGCTTATTATCATGATGTTGGTAGTGCTATGATGATGTTGGTAATGATGAGGTAGTGAATGAGTTTCCCTATCAATGTCTTGCCCCAACAGTGCGGGCAAAGATGGGCTATTGAACCTAAACTTTGCCTGTACCTGGGGCTGCTCAATGTTTTTTCACAACAATTCTGCGTTCACAACAGTAAATATAAATGTAGATGAGTAAGTATATGAATTTGATGTCACCAGGATACGGGCTATTGACAAAAATATATGAAAAATGTCAACAGCCCCTGGGTATGCCCTCATTCCCCCCGTTGGAGCAAGACATTGATAGGTGCATAGTAAATACATTGAGATATTAAAAAAGTGATTTATTATTATTTTATGTATTTTATTCCAAGTTACGTTACTTTTCAGTGTTGGATGTAGATGTTTATGGGATTCTGATACTGATAACTTTGCACAGGACATGCTTATGACAGTGAGTACTTTGTAAATAACTCTTTTTATCTTTTGGTATTATTATACTATTTTTCATTTTTCATTAATATTTTTTTCCTAATTTTTTTTATATCTTATGTACATTATTCATTTGTTGTATTTTCAAGTCTGATTGATTGTTTGTTTGTTTGTTTGTTTCTTAATTATTTATTTGTTTACTTGTTTGTTTTTGTGTTTGCTTACTTGTTTGTTTGCTTGTTTGTTTGTTTACTTGATTGATTGGTTGTTTCTTTGTTTACATATTTGTTTGTTTGCTTGCTTGATTGTTTGTTTGTTTGTTGATCTGGATTGACTCAATGCAGAACTATTGCAGTATTTAGTAGTTATAGAATAAAATGTAATTGATAAGTATATTTTATTATGTATAAGTATAAGATAAGTGTAATTATGTATGGTCATGTTTGTGTCTATATTTAAGAAATATAAAACGGCGCGAGTGTCTATGTACTGTGATATAAACACGCTGGGAGATGTAGAGCACGAGAGAAGCAAGCTTAGAAACACGAGCGCAGCGAGTGTTTCTCTTGCTTCTTGAGTGCTCTACATCTCCCAGCGTGTTTATATCACAGTACATAGACACAAGCGGCCGTTTTATATTTCTTTTATGAAATTTTTTCGCAAAAAAATGCAGAGAAAACGTTTTTACCGAATGTTCGTAAACACGTTAGAATCAGAGCGCGCGCGACAGCATTCGTCATTTTCATTCTCTGTTCTCTCATATAGACATGCCCATCAACCAATCAGAGCGCGCGTTAGATACCAAAAATTTTATAATATTATATATAATCATGCGTCAGCCGACTGTAGTCAATTAACAAGTAATTTTTGAACTTTCAAATGATTTTAGCTAAAATAATAATTTAATAATTTAATTAATTTGTTAATTAATATTGTGCAAATTCAATCTTGAGATTTTCAAATGCGCAGTATAATCATATAAATTATTAGTAATGGTGATCGCAAACAATGAATGACCATTTTATCATGTGCACCATGGCATCTTAGCTTCAACAGAAACCTGTATAGAAACAGGGACAAAACTTGCAATTGTTTTATGCAAATACATGTGGCTGTATAAATATAGTTCAGAAATCCAAGTCAAATATACGTTTTAGTTTTGCTTTTTCTAGTAATATTTTACACTTTACTTGATGCAATTGAAATTCCCATTTGTGAGTTCTAGCTATGCAAAATGCACTTGCTAAAAATATATGTGCTACACCACTGAGAAACTTTATTGAATATCTAGTTAAACAATAACGTGGGGTATCAAAGATGTGCCTATATTGTTCTGTTGCAATCTCAACCTGTTAAAAAAAGAAACAAATCTTGCACGCTTATCAAAGTCTTTTGTTACTTCTCACCTACAATACCATATATGGTAATGACATTGTTTTCAAGATTGCATACGGTATCTTTGATAGGGAACAGCCACCAGTTAATACTAGTAGTAGATGTATTTACATTCTATTGACTGAATATTGAAGTCATTCATCACATGATATTATAGCCATTGGTGTGACTGTCAACACCAATACTCAAGGTCATGGGAAAATAAATATACCATGTTTATTTATTGCTACACTAGCACCAATGTTCCTTACACAATAAAAGTTCTTGTTTTCTTTCTAAATTTGAGATGGGTTCTTATGCAACTGCTAATGATATAATTTTCAATTATAGGTTTTTCCTTTTATTTGCCTGAGTTCTTTTTCCATTGTATTTTGCAAAGGTTTTTTGTTTTTTGTATGGAAAACTAAGTAAAATTGTCTTTTTGTGGGTGGCCGTAAAATTGTGTTTTTCTTCTAAATACTTGTTATGAAATTATTTGCAATACAAATACCACAGTTACTATAGCATTTTCAAATATTTACCTATATGTATTCTGTGTAAACTGATCGAGTCTTCATATTTCAACAGGCTACAAAAACTTTTCATTTACAATGTGTTTTTTAACATAATGGTTTACAACCATTCCTCTCCTCTTTTGGCTGTAGTTTTTGTATTTTGTTTTGTAGCTCTTTAGTTTGTAGCTGTAGCAAAATGTCATGCAAATGGAGAGGTCCTTATTCAGTTGTCCATATCAAAGATATGCCTATTGTTCTGTTGCAATCTCAACCTGTTAAAAAAAAAGAAAAAAAATATTGCGTGCTAATCAAAGTCTTGTTACTTCTCACCTAGCTACATGGCATTGTTTTCAAGATAATTTGCATACAGTATTTCTGATACGTTTTCTTGTGTGTTTCTCCAGTTTCTACACTATTAAATTATATATACAGTATATATAATGTCTTCAAATACTATAAACAGAGTTTGTTTCACAGATACAATCTTTAATTTGGCTCTAGCAATGAGTAAATGTTGACAATAAATCATTAATTTGTACTCATATAGTATTGGTTTAATATTTAGATTTGCTGTTATTTTAGAAAACTTTATTAAATTTATCCAGTCTGTGATTGGTACTGATTGTTGCCTTCGTATTTCAACTATCAAAACCAACATTTATGTACTATGTAACAAAACCATTCTGTGCTAATTGATCTACAGGTAGGGTTATGTCTTAAGGGGGGATGCTGCATGGTTTCCTCAGGGCAACAACAACAACAACAACAACATTATAACTAACAATTTATTTGTAACACAAATGTACAATTAATGAATTTACATAATAATTTATATTTTACTCCGACGAAGGTCTAAAGCTTGAAACGTCAGTAAACATTTTTTACGGTGTTACAAATTTCATTATATTACCTATCGTTTATATCAAACATCGACGCAGCCTAACTAGTTTACTCGCTAGTTTCCATTTAATAATTTATATAGTTATCTAAGAGTATCATCGCCTAATTTCAAATACATTAAAATATCAAAGCTAGTGTACATGCATATACCCATCAGTTTTAAAGATGCACACTGACAACGAACACGAAATCAACAAAAATCGCAAAAAAACGTAAAAAAGAAACATGAAAAACTATATATAGTTCTTGCCTGCTCAAAAACGTGTACTTTAAAAAAAAAATGTTATTGAACCCATTGAAGACCATATGTTTTGTTTGTAAGTACACGCACACACACAATATTACATGTGCATGATAATAATAATGATATTGCTTTCCTTTCCTTTTCTCTTCCACACAGTCCCACAGACCGCCGGCAACGCAAGCTATATATTATATATGTATAGTGGCATTTATATAGCGCTCCTTTAACGACCTCTAATTAAACTTACTAGAAACTAAATTCCATCAGTGTGTATCTAAACTCTTACAAAAACCTGTCCTTTAACACGTTTATTATAGAGACTTGTTTTGGCGCCAAAACCCAAAACCTGCTTTTTAACCCGTCTATTATAACTTTTACAGAGCATAGCCGATAAAAAAGAACATAGTAATCCCAATCCACATCTAAACTGGCCCCAAAACCCAAAACTTTGACTCAGTTGCTTTTAAAACCGTCGGTTATAATAACTTGTTCAAAGCAAAGCCGATAAAAAAACAATGGGAACCCCAACCACATCTAAAATGGCGCCAAATCCCATAACTTTGACACCGTTGCTTAAATAAACCCGTTAACTATGTCTGTTGTACTAAATAACTTATTCAGAGCCGCATAGATAAAAAAATAGCAATATTAATCCCTATTTTTAGCAAAGACTTTGTTTATCGAAATTAAACGGGCCATCAAAAAATGACTCGGCTGCTTTCAAATCCTACCATGTTTATTGTAATAACTTGCTCCGACCAAAGAGTTTTTTTAAGTACCTGCATAAACCTTTTGCAAAGCTGGGGGTATTTCAGAGTGAGTGATAATTTGCTAAACTAACAATGATTATGGCTTTCTAAGCTTTGCAAGATTATCACATCGAATACAATACAAACGAAAAAGATTACCTTTTAGGCACGAATGGAGTAATGTTCCAGTTTTTGACGTTATCTAGTACCGCTGTACTATTCGACAAAAGGCGCATTTGCACAGGCTAAGCTTCGATTTGTTGTTAAAATAGATAGCATGAAACTGGGGTATTCTTATTCCAAACTGTCTAAATCTATCGAGATAGAAGTTTCACTAGTTTTGAAACTTTAGAGATGTTTGAAATGTTTTGGATACTTTTATGTCCACATTGATATTGTGTATACTAATATCAAGTAGACCTCCCTCTGAGTCTGTTTGAGCACCCTCCTGAAATGTTTGTTTTTCGGCCGTTTTTTGTTTCTTTCTTGAGATTTTGAATATGGACAAATTGTTTTCATTCTCTTCTCTTCTCTTCTCTTCTCTTCTCTTCTCTTCTCTTCTCTTCTCTTCTCTTCTCTTCTCTTCTCTTCTCTTCTCTTCTCTTCTCTTCTCTTCTCTTCTCTTCTCTTCTCTTCTCTTCTCTTCTCTTCTCTTCTCTTCTCTTCTCTTCTCTTCTCATTCTCTTCTCTTCTCTTCTCTTCTCTTCTCTTCTCTCTTCTCTTCTCTTCTCTTCTCATTCTCTTCTCTTCTCATTCTCTTTACATTCTCATTCTGCTCTCATTCTGTTCTCATTCTCTTCGCATTCTTTTCTCATTCTCTTCCATTCTCTTATCTTTATTTCTATTTATTTATCTTTTTTTTCTCTCCTCTCCTATTTCGTCCCTTCTTTTAACATAAACCCAAAAGTCGTGTGTGTGTGTGTTCGATGAGTATCCAACCCTCCCCTCCTAAAAAGACTTTTTGCCATACGAGTACGTTCTGTTGTCACGTAAATCAATGTTTTCTTATAAACTTTTGATCATGGTGGTCTGTGTCACACTGAAAGGCTGTGACTGTGGTGGTCTTGGTTTGTTGTGTCTTAACCCTACCCATGCTGCGCGTCAAATAGAGCAAACGTCGGTCATAACATCGTTTGTTTGACATGGATGTACATTTAGACCTCTTCATAACGACCAACACTATCACCTCCAGATAACAATCTCTTTTGTACAACGACCAAATAGAGCAAACGTCGGTCATAACATCGTTTGTTTGACATGGATATACATTTAGACCTCTTCATAACGACCAACACTATCACCTCTAGATGACGATCTCTTTTGTACAACGACCACTGGCTTCACACACAATGACCGTTTTTGCATAACAAACTATTTAGTCATCTTATAAATGAACAATTGTTGGATGCAGCAATTGACTGAGTTATTTCAGTAACCACTACTCGGTCGTTTTTGCAGATACTCTGGATGCATCGATTTACTCAGTTATTTGGATAATCACTACTCTTCACCACTACTTTGTTTTAGTAACCACTTTTAGGTCGCTTTAATTAGTAGCGAGAGACTGCATATGTATGCATCGATTTATTCAGTTATTGCTTTACACGGTTATTTGAGTAACTACTACTCTTTTGCAGTGGATTACTATAGGTTCTTCAATTAACTCTGCAATACAGTAAAACCCCGCGTATAAGAACCTAGATTTTTCCAAGTCAGCCTGAACAGGTTCTTATATAAATGGTGCTTAACTTGAAATCAGGCTATCTACAATCATTGCCAAAATGTGTTGGCACGATCACATTTCGGACACTTTTTTGTGAGTCTATCATTTTTTTCATTTATGAGGATAAGTTAGTCTACCCCCCTCCCTTAATACAATGTTGTTGTTTTTCATGAAAGAGTACAAGAGTTGGAGATGTTTCCCGCCATTGACAAGGTTCATGTACCCCTCCAGCAACATTGTGAGGGGGTGGGGGGGGGGGGGGGGGGGGGGTATTATAGAAATAGGAACAGAAAAAAATCCACAATCGTGCCAACAGTTTTGTCAATGATTGTAGGTTCTATTAACATCACTCACTTCATTACAACACATTTCTTCCTATTTTATTTACATACAGGTCAATGCTTTTGCACACGGCTCTCTTCAAGTTTTACAAAACAAAAAAACAAAAAAGTGAAAATTTCAGCCTGACAGGTTCTTAAATTTTAGGTTCTTCAGTATACGCGGGGTTTTACTGTATTCCCTTTCCATCGCAATGTAAGAATCAGTTTAGCAATTTGTTCTTGCCCAGTGTGACCTGTTGTTTCTAGATAATTCATGTTTATGTGAGTGGTAGAATTAGATCCTCATGAATTGACCACCTGTAATTAACTTGTTTGCATGGGTTCTCAGCGGTATAGTTGGTATTTAGACCTTGTAGAAATCGATTCTAGAATCTTTGATCGATGGGCGTGCGGTGTCAGTTTCCGATTTTCAAAAATGAGGACAGTTTCGATGCTTCTGATGTGATAATAATAATGCTGAATCGTGATGGCGTTAATGATAATGTTAATGGTTATTAGTATAAACACGCTGCATGGCAATTATATAACTATTTTTCGATAATTACAGCTTTTCGCGCGCTTTTAAAAATAAATAGTAATCGATAATAAATATATATATTTTAAAATATTTTATGATGAATGTGATAACAATATTCAATAGTATTGATACAGATGATGACGACAATGATGATGATAATGATGATGATAATGATAATGATGATAATGATGACAATAATGATGATGATAATGATGACAACGATGATGATGATAATGATGACTATGATGATGATGATGATGATGATAATAATACGTAACTCATTAATTCTAAAATTATCGGTCCATCTTATCCAATGCAAAACAAAACCTTATGACCTTCGCGATTTCCATGCAGATATAGTTTCGGAAGTAACATATTGAAAACTTGTACGTGGTTTGTTACTAATGACATTTTAATGTAACAATTCTGTCGAGAAACCGGAAAATAACTACCGATATGACAACTATGCGCAATTTGACAACGTATTTATTCTCTATTGTGGTTCCTGTTATGATGGCCGAGAAAATTAGGAACAAAACCCTAGATCATACCGTCTAGATGCATAGGATTTTGCGCAACCTCGTTCCCAGGGCCCTGGCCACCCAAAAGCGAAGGGAAAGGGCCCTGGGAACGAGGATGGATTTTGCGTCGTTTTATTACAATGGTAACTGTATGAATATCAGGAAAAAGTAAAAAATGATTGTGTTCTGTTTATATTTTATTAATTATCTCTCGAGAATTAACGTATTCCCTAAAATTTCTCGGCCGTCCTTCTAGACGGTATGATCTAGGCACAACCTTCGGTGCTTTTGTCCTGTTTTGTTATCTTGGGGTTCCTGTGGATAACTAGAGCCAAGAAAAACTGGGAATGAAATAGTATCAACCCCTTGCTTCCTTTTGCTTCTCTTTTTCAAGACACTGCGAAATTAAACTCTAAATTAATTTATAAATATAATCTGTTGGCATTCCTGTGTTGGTTTACTTGTCCAAAAGAAACAAAATAGACCGACTCTTTCCTTTCATCATTTTTTCTTCCGGTCTCCCCAGACCCTCTGCGTATATTTATTATCCAGTTGGGATTACTGTGGTGAATAACATGGTCGGTAAAAAATGTTGTCAATTAAGGTAGAAACCATCATTCCCTTCCTCTTTATCTCTGAATCTCCGATCCTCTCCCAAGGGCCTTTGCGGCCAACACCTTTAACCCATGTCCCCTCCCCTCTTGGGCATATTTTTTTAATCTAATTATATTTCATACTTAATTGGCTTGACCTTATAAGCAATAATAATATTGAAATCATTTTCGGCCTCGACTATGTAAGATCGCAAAGGGTCATAGCTCCCCTCCCTACAGCTGCAATTGCGGCGTATTTCAATTCTTTATTAGTTTCACGCCAAAGGCATATACAAGCAAATTGTTTTTGAATTAACCGCTAGTTGATATCTCTGACTATGTTAAAGATATTCCCTTTCTATATACAGCATTTTCTTTTCTTCTCTGTAATACTAGCTCCAAACTAAAGTTATGTATGCAAGTGGAAACTAGCGAGTAAACTAGTATAGGCTGCGTCGGTGTTTGATATAAACAGTAGTTGATATCATAATGAAATTTGTAACACCGTAAAAAATGTTGACTTAACTTTACTGACGTTTCGAGCTTTAGGGCCTCCGACGAAGGGCTAAAGCTCGAAACGTCAGTAAAGTTACGGTGTTACAAATTTCATTATATATGTAAGAACACTTGAAATGGTCCATAAGCGTCAATTCAATCTGTTCGTGAACCCTGCGCAAAAAAGATAGATGCACCCTATCGTTCTGGGGTCTGTTCAATCTTGATATGAATATTAGTCTTGTATAATTAGTTCCAAACCATAGGTTTTTAATAACTTTTATACAAGAACCCTTTGAATGTTTCAATTGTGTATACAGACGCTAAATCAGTTAAATGCGGTCGCTTTCTTGTGAAGTCCATCTAATCTTATTTACATCGTAAATTGATTGATCATCAAAGACACTGATGGCGATGCAATTACCGTCTAGTATATAGCAATCTCATTATTAAATTGTCACCTTGAGCGTTTTTAGTATCAATCAAGACCCTTTTAACATGTCATGAACACCGCGTTTTTGGATGGTATACCTTTGGCTTTTTAAGGGGGCTATCACGGTATTTTATAGAGAAAATGTAAAGTGTGGTTCTTATTGTTATTCGCGTACTTCTCAAGGCGCTTTACAATTATCATTTCTACGGACCGCTGATGGCTTTTTAAAATTCATGAGGAAATTATACGGCATTTGCAAGATGACGTCATTTGTACATTGCAGTATTGCAACAAACTGATTGTGATTTTAACAACATTCCGTTGTATAAGATGTACAGTTCGGTCCTAGAGGTAATATTCCATTTTCTCAACCTTCTGTGAATCAGCTGTATTTCGTAAGGTTTGCTATGCAACAATGTCAAATGTAACCTTCGTTCGCGTGCATGACTTCTATTTTGTATATGCCATTTCCTATTTGTTTTATCTGTGGTCATCTGTCTATTGATATATTTTATTGTGTGCAAGTTTGTGTGTTTGTTAGTTTGTTTATTTGCTTGTTTTTGCTTTTTGTTTATTTGTATGGTTGTATGTTTATTTACTTGTTTGTTCGTCTACTTTGTTTACTTGTTTGTTTGTCTATTTGTGTGCTTGTTTGTTTGTCTGGTTGTTTGTTCGTTTGTTTTTGTATATATTTGTATCTTTTTTTTTTATTTGTTGTTGTTGTTGTTTGTTCTTTTCTCTCCAAAACTCTAATAATGCAGGTATATTTTCAAATATTGAACAATATATAAAACTTATAATAACAAACAGAGAACAGTGCAAAATATAGTCTACAGATTGACATTTGCTTAAAGTAAGCTACGAGTTTCAATCAATCAAGAACCCTTTCAGCATGTCATGGTGTCTGCATTGGTAATTATCGTGTGCACGTTCCTGGCCTGAGGTCAAACGTTGCCGGGCGAATTCTAACTTTTTACCTTGAGATATAACTAGGAATAGGTAGTTCAAAACAGTGTTTTCATTCCATTCACTGTGAATAATTATGCACATTAGGAAAGACAGTGTGTAAATACGACGAAAATGGAGCAACACTATGAAAATACTATTTCCAAAGCATATTCTTGCGGGCCATTTTGTATTGATAGAAAAATGGTCTACGGTTACCTAGTAGACCCCTTCAGATCCTTGTCCCATTCTTCACGCGTCTGTCTCGTCCTATTCTTAGTCAAAACTTGGACGAGCTTATAGTTAACCTTATTAGATCTTAGATTAACAAGAGTTGTCCTATAAAGTAGTCGTTCTTTACTCCGACTAAAAATTGATGCCCGAATTGTCATTTAAAAAAATCGACGCATGAAAACACCAGCCCATCACGGTAGTTTCCATAAAGTACACTAAACTCATTTATAACTATTACAGAAAGTTGACGGCAGAAAAATCAGTAAGAAACTTTCATTTTAGGGCGAATAAGTTGCCCTGTTTACTATAGTTGTAAGTTTAGAACTCGGACGCTAGTTTTTGTGTTAATGTGCGCATGTGACTTTATTGCAATGTAGCTTTATTTGCAACTGGTTGGATGCATGGTTGGTTTTGAATAGGATTATCATCGTAGGAATTCATAATCACATCTTTTCGTTAGTAAGGATTAGAAACATTCTTCAGCTAATCTCATCTTTTTGATTCAATCGGTATCCCATAAACTAATGTGTACAGTTCTCGGGGGGACTCCGAGATAAAGTATCGGGTATAGGTATCGATCGGGTATGCTGTCGGGCGTTTCCCATAGGGGTAACAAGCAGCGTTTCGTATATTTTAGGGAATTGAAATTTAGACTCTTAGTGTTTTGTGTTGGGAATTGAAATTTAGACTCTTTTAGAGTTTTGAAAAAGGAAGAGCCCATGGATTTTCGTATACACAGCCGCGTCTTTTCGTCTTGTGTTGTTATTTGGTATCTCTAAATGCCCGTTTACACTAGAGCGGCGATTTTAATGGCGATTTTATCGCAGACTATTTGTCAACGCTACTTTGAAATTTAGTGCAATTTGCTGCGAATTTCTGTCTCCTAAATTTGAGCGTATTCGAAATTGCGGCGACAAAGCTGCGATAAAATCGCCATTGAAATCGCAGCTCTTGTCGTGCGACAAAATTGCTAGTGTAAACGGGCCTTAAGAGGTTAAAAATCGACCATGTTACTTTTTTAAAATGACTTTTTAATTCACACTCCCATAATAATTTACCTAATTTACAATTCAATACAGAGATTGATACTTTCAATCTTTCAAATTTACTGATAAAATTCTTCCCTGCATATTTCAACACGGAAAGGAATTGTGGGTACTTTTGTCTCTCAATCACATTTTTTTATTCATTCATTAATTCATTTACTCATTCACTAATTTATCCATTCTTACATGCAGGCTCTTTTGCATCTCTTCTATGGTTGAGATTACTGACTCTGTATAAGCAGGGAACTAAAACTCAGGTACAAAAGTACACCGTTTCCCTATTTCAATCCATAAATTACACAAATATTTATACGAGTCAGTTGTAATTATTCTGTTCAAGATTTTATTCGTTTTTCATAAAAAGAACTAAATACATACTTTTACTGAACTATAGTGAAAACAACAGATGAACTTATTACGACGTTTTGTGTAAGAGGTCCCGAGTGCGATTCTCAGTGATTTCACCTCGTGCAGCTTTACTATGCGACTCGCTGTACCGTAGTCACTTACAAAAACCTTTGATGGATTTTTGACATTATTTTGACATTTTTTCACCTCAATCGGACCAATCAGGTACAAGTTTATATCGACAGGCGGAGTTTATATGGATAGGCGGAGACTTAAAAACTTTGATGTCTGTAATTGGTCCGATTGAGATGAAAATATGTCAAAATAATGTCAGAGTCGCACAGTAAGCCTGGTTTACACTAGTGACATAAGCATAAGCAACATATGCAGACAAAGTTGGGCTTTGCTCATTATTCACACTTTTCGCATCTATTCGAGAAATGCTTCGCTGAGTCTGCGTATGTTGCTTATGTCGCTAGTGTGCGCCAGGCTTTACGTAGCAAAACAGGGCACTTATGGAGAGAGGGGAGTAAAATGAGCTCACCGTCGGCCTCAGGTGTATCAATGACTGTCACGAGCTATACCGATATAAATAAGGACGATTACTTTACTTTAATTTATAAAGACGTTATTTCCATCGCTGATTTTAATTAAATTTAAATCTAAAATTCTTCCTGTAATTATAAAGGATTATGCCTTCCTAATGACCGAATAAACTTCCGGCGGAAGTGCTAAAATACCCTCTCTTATAAATTAATACACTCTGATTCTATTTTTGTATGTTTTTTACCCGTTGTTAGCGTACATCTTCGAGCAAGAAGGAAACACCAGTGTTATTTATTCTGCTATGTACACATTGTATAATTGATTTCAAACTTCAACAAAAACAGCTCTGATTCTATACTACATTGTATAATGTGGGTATTCATTTCCACCATCTCCATATGAACACGTCCAACAATAGAGTACAAACACTCAAAGTGTACAATATATTGTACTATTAAAATAGCACTACTTAAAATATAGTTAAAATATAGTGAAGATAAAGTTTTACGGGCCAAAATGGAATGTCTATATCTGCTATTACCCAATAAAGATTAATTGATTGATTGAAAACAACAGTTATGCTATTCAGTACTTTTTGGTGATGTTTATGTTGCATTTAATTTAGCTATATTCGTATTTTATTTTAGTTTATTTTTGTAACTCCAATAGTGTGTGTAACATAACTTAATTATAGACATTCACGTTTTTTCCCCCTCAAAGCCCACACTAATGTAAATAGTAATCATTATTACTAATATTAAAGACTTGCGTAATGTATTAATGCATTTTGCCGTCAATATCTGACGCGTAATTCCATTATTTCATTCGTGTGGATTAGATGTAGAGCTATACGCCGTGCACGAAATGTTTATGTTAACCGTAGCATTCTTGGTTGGTTTGTTTCCTTTGACATTTTGAGACCTACAGAGTTCACTGTGGCTACACAGTTGGGAGCTGCTACTTGTGCAGTTGGGTCAACAGCTAGCTTAGGTTGTCACGTGAATATAAAATAAAGTTAGTATCTATGTCCCGAAAGTCCAACCTCGTTCCCACCCCACACAAAAGCGAAGGGAGAGGGTGTACCCATAATTCCATTTAGGCCTGACAACCTTTTTAACAACCTTTTTGACAACCTTTTTAAAGTTGGTGTATTTAGGCCTTTCCTTCTCTTCAAGCATAATTTTGAGTTTTGAAATCTTATATTCTCTGTCAACATTTTTAAAATAGATGTGCTGGCGATGGTCTTGATCAACCCAGTGTTCATTCATTTGTTCATTGATCAATGATAATCATAATTCGCATAATTCGGCCTTTCAGTCTAGGCAATCACTCATCTTTTACGAAAACCTAGTAAAATAGCTGCATTTACGCTAATCTCGCTTTATCCTTGATGACCATGATTTTCTATCATGTTTGGCTTAACGTTTTTGCCAACCATTTTAGACGGTAGTTATATTGAGATAACCTGCTTTCATCGGTCATAGAAGTGCATATTGGGGTAATTCTGTTCTGTCTTTGATAACCTTCTTAAACTGGTTGTAAATGATGACGCTTATCCCGATTTAGCCTCGATCAATCTGCGTTCATCGATCATGAAGACGGAAAAAATTGTCTGGACGGTCAAATAGTCTTATGACCTCTGGCCGAATTCGTCCGGTGTTAAAATAGGATAAACACAATTTTGAAAAGAAATGCTCGTCTGATTTTGTTGAATTCACTCTAGACGAGCAAATTTACCGACTATTTTTCGAGACGTTTTCCAGTATTGTAGTGTGAATAAGGCTATTGAAGTACGACCATAATTCTTGTCAGTCTTTGACAACCTCTTTGAAGTAGTTGTATTGACGCTAATCTCGATTTGGCCTTGATCAATCGCTCAACCATCCCTAACGCCCCAAAAAGTGCACATGGACTAGAAGGTCATAGATGATCGCTTTGCTTTAGTGCATGATTGTTAATACTACTCGTGCTTTTGTATTTTTTGTTGTGGTCCACTAACTTCTACAAACACTGCACCAATTGATGCGGCATCGACTCAAATCCGAACGTCACGGAATCTCGATTCAAGGACACCAGCCTTGGCTCACATGGTATTGATTTGTTGATGCGGGTAGCTGGGATTGATTTGGGGTCCATGGTTCGTTCGACGTACGGTATGTTTCCAGGTTCGTAGAAGAGATCTTGCATGAATGTCACCTTTACAACCCACGCATTTTCGACCGCCGAGAAGATCAAGTGTGGCCAGCTGGTGATACGGTAGAGTGTGTCTGGAGTGGGCCCAACTCGCTTACCTTGACCGACCCAACACAAGACCAGCGTACTTGAACAATTGTGTAAACATATCCATCAAAGTTATCTTCTGTATATGGCTCTGTGTTGAAGGTCGTCTTTCGACGCTTTGGAAACGATTGTTCAGTTTTGCTCCAAGGGAACCTCTCTTTTTCTGTCAGTATTAAATGAACGAAATTTAAAACAAAAAAACTTTAGTTTAAGTTTTCAAATCGTTTTATTTTTAACCCGTATATAGTAGTATTTTCAATGATTGTTTTTTTTTTTTTTTTTTTTGTCTTTTTTGAGTAGCTGTTTTGTTTTTGGAAGATCTAAGTGGGTAGGGGACGTGTAGCGTGCCAATTCCTTGAGACTTTGCATGTGATTTCACTGTTGTTCGCGTTGCATTGGGCGTTTTCAGCTTCTTCCTTGTGTGTTCAATGATTATATAAATTATCTTATGATATTCAATAAAATAGGAAGCTTACATTTAGCGTGCAATTTTGCTATGAGACTCTGTGAAGATGATGATTATGATAGATTATTCGCTCTGTAAAAAGGTATTCTTCTGTTCATTCGGCGTTTCAGATCTTAGACAATATCGAAAACATTACTATTTGTATAACTATTTATAACTTTGGTCATAATGTTTAATGATGTTTTGGTTAAAATGTAACGTTTTGTAGCTTTTAGCCTTTTTAGCTGTCGTATGTCCGTTAGTTGGTAATAGTTCGTGCAGTTCACATAATTACGTGGATTAGCACTCAGCCGATAAGAAGTAGGAGGTTTATTGTCATTTTCAATACACAATGATCGGATTTGTCTCCGATGAAAAGGAATGCTGTCTACTGTATATTGTATTTTTGCAAGTCTCGTTTGTACAATGACCAAACATCGATAAAATAATCAAATTATCACAGTCTGCATAAAGGTTGCTAAAATAAGAAATGTACAACAGGTTTCTCCACTGATATGGAAAACAGCAATCAGTTTTTTAGTAATTACTATTTTATGACTTTTTAACTTGTTATAAAGAGTTTACACCAGGCGTTAGACATATTGTTGAAATTTTCATACCAAATGTTATCAGTAGTAGTCGTGATCATTATCTGTATTTGTGTTAATTTTTGTTTACAAAACGATAATTAATCATTTAACAGTTGATCAACACGTAATAGTTTACACTAATGTGTACAAATTGTTGACTGTATTGCCAAAGTTTACAGACATTCGATTCTAGTCGTTGTTTTCATGTATTTTTTCTACTTTGTCTGAAACGATAAGTACATATGTTTATTTTAACAGCTTATAAAGTACTAATTCGTACAACAACTCATCGACGCTCAAAATGTGCTTCTTATTATCAAAGTTACATATATTGTTTCATGTTACCTTGGATTTCATCCGTCCTGTTATCGTTCTATTTATTTTTTAAGGCAATTAAAGGCAATAATAAGCTTTGACGTACAAAATATGCTACTTTTCGCCAATATTGACAATATTGACTTTTTTATGCGTTATGGTGGCTTTCATGTCGACCTAGATGTCTGTTAGACCAATCAAATATTAATCTCTTAAGGCGCTGGTACACTGCATTTTTTTCCGCAGCAACTAGTCTAGCATTGTCGTTGCGACACAACTTGTAAGACAATTTGCTGAAAAACAGAGATGGACAGTGTAACAGAAGTTGTCTCTTTGTTGTGGCAGACAGTATTGCACATCTATTTTTCTCAACGGAACTCAGCAGCGTGCCACATTTTCAAGCATTGCGAGACAAGTTGCTGATGAAATTTCACAGTGTAACAGCTCTTTATTCCTCCATGCCTTGGAGCTGTTTACTTCTGTTTGTTTGCTAAGTGCGTTATTCACTGCTATTGTTCACTACTAATGTAATTCGTAATGGTCCCTAATCATTGCGTTCCCTCAAGGCATTGTCACAGCGGGTGGTCGTATGGACGTTGCTGTCAACACCACCACGCTCGTGCAGCTCGTGCAAGGAACGCGACTCGATGTAAATCTACACCAAAGCTCGTTCTCTTTGTCTTATCTAAGGTTAAATATTTCTAAATTTGATAGCTTGTTATAGAAATGTCGATCGCCTGCGTTCTTAGGGTTGTTATCGGTCTTCGCATAGGGATCCCAATTTTTTAAATAGCTTAGTGTCGAGACTAAACACTTAGGAACCTCTAGCTTTGCAAAGTTGTAATGAATGTGTATAGTCAATACAATTTTCATTCATTTTATTTCAGTTACTATTTGAAATAAAAAAATAGATGATTAGGAAGAAATGATAAAAAAGTTATTCGTTAGTCGCTAGCTCTTTCAGATGCTCGGAAAAAAATCCGCACTTTTATTCACAAAATAAATTTTTATTGCAGTTGATAGACTGTCAATTGCGTTCATTCATCTCTTATCCTTTGCAAACAGGGGTGCAAACAGTGGTACACCTGCAAACTGAACAATCATTGCCCTTTCGGTTTTTCAAGGATTTATTTCATTTAGTTTGCAAACTAGAGTTTATCTGTGGAAGATAAAATGCCTCATCGGCTTGATAGCCTTCGAGTGCGTTGTTTTCCTTTCTTTGTTTTTTAGTTCTTATCCTATGTAAACACAGGAATCCCAATGTTTTTATAATCCCTAGACTACACACTCAATGGCCCCTTACGATGTACTAAATTCAGTAGGTTAACTTTGATTCTTTGAATACTATATATGATAAAAAGGTGGATAGTTGATAGCCATCAGATCTGATAATTCTTATCTCACTAAGACCCACTTTCGTGACCACGCCCTTTTGGTCACACCCCTCAGCGTATTCGTATTTTTATATCGACTGGAATTAGTTTGTGATAATGTGTTTACCTTACCATAGTACATTTATAGAATACACAAAAATATTTTACTTGACAGCTTCGAAAGCTAAGGCCATTAAAAAAGCTGTACCTATATAAACATCTTTGATTTTTTTTTCGAGCTACAGACCCAGACCTTTCTCAACAAGCAGTTAATGATATGCCCGGAAGCCTCGCTCTCGCTCGTGGTGCTTTGATTAAGTGAAAGTGAGGCTTGCCGTGTATATGATTAGCTGCTTTGGACAAAGGTCTATTGGTTTTAAAAGTGACCTTCTTGAACAAAAGGCTAAGAGCATGTACAAGATGATATCAAAGCCACGCGTCAATAACATCTCCCCCTTTGCTTTTTTATCTGCTGATGTCTCCAGTGCTGATGGTTATCTTAATGCCCGTGACAACATCTTGTAAACTGCGTGACGTACTTGTCAGCGTTGCGCCACCTTACCAAGTGCCTACCCTTATCGATATATTTCTACTTTTAGAACTATCGCTTCAATTCCGCGCTTTCGTTTTCTGTTTATGTGCGGTATATCTTAGGCTAAATATGGTCCTTGCCACGCCCTTTTCAAAAGACCGGTATCTTTAAGGGGTGTTTTTGAAAGATTCCCGCCAAACATACCCGATACGTTTATCCCCCCTTCCCCTCTGGTTTTTCTCTTTGCACTCTCTGCTTCATTGGACAACTTTATACTTAATACTTTGCCGGCAAATTGAACTCAACAACAGTCTCAAACGATGCTTAGTCAAGTGATGTTTCAATTGAGGACCTCTTTACCATTAAAAGGACTTCGTCCAGCCTCCATCAAGAAGTTTTATTCCGGTCGCACGCCATTGTCTTGTGATATGAGGAATTATAAAAAGTACGAAAAATGCCTCTGCTTCTCGCATGGCATTAGCCTCCTACGCAGACGCTCTTACGGTTGTCACGCAACGCATTTTGGCGCCAAAACTGAACCTGCTCTTTTCTACAGTCAGATTTTCTTGTAACGATCAATGTTATGTGCTAGACTACCGGAGTGTTTTATTGACATCGTCGCTGCAATACCAAGATATAACTACAATCATTTGCAAAATACCTAATGTGACACTAGCAGAGATTTGAACACCTTTTTGAACGTAAAATTCAGCCTTTCCCCTTTGCAATGTTGAGATTCGATTGAGGTTTGAAGCCGGGGTTTGAAGTTTGCATGGAATGCTTGTACATTATGAAGACCTACCAACAATGAGTTTGGGGAGGGAGTTTACTAAACATGCAAGAGTCTGAATTTTTGAAAAGCAAATGTAATAGTGAAGTACTTTCTTGTAAAAGCACAAATGTCCCAACGTTTATACTGAACATGATGTAGATTCCTCGCTTATTCACTCTTCTGTGTACTCTGACTAATCCTTTTTGCTGCAGGGATTTTGTAATCAAAACGTTACGGAGTGCGCGCACATAAGTGGCGCAGTAAACAACATTCAGTTTGCATCCATTAAGTCCCTTATAACCACTTCAAGAAAAACATTGGAATATTTACTTTTAAAGATCATCAAGTGCTAGTCACCTTTTGATGGATGCGTTCACTTGTCAGCAGTTCGTTTAGGGTTTAAAAGGTGAAGACATTTATAGACGTCTGTCGCCGTTCGAGTATTGACCCTTGGGCAGTTCAGAGATATTATTTTTTACATGCATGCAACGAATATCCTTATGTTTTAACTATAGCATGCGTGGGTGCTAGACTTATGAACAAGAGAACATTGCGTAATGCAGGCTAAGTATATTATTGCATTGCATACGTCATTAGTGCATTTCACTAATTCGATGGAAGCACGGTTTCAAAATTACGATTTCAAGATCAAAACTTCGAGAAATTGATAAAAATGTTACTTTGAATTTTGATTTTGGTTTGGATGATAGTTTTCCTCAAGATGTTTTTGAATGTATTGATAGATGAGATGGAGTAAATAATTCTTTGTGTCGCACGATTGACGTCATAGTCGTTGGTAAATATTTAGCTATGTTCTTGAGCCTTTTCATCGGATTGTTACGCTGCACATTTTTTAAATAAACTTACAGTAGTCCCTTGGGATACTTGAAAATCGTGATTGACAGAACATAAAACAGAATCAATTGTTTGAATGAGAAGTCCTTGAGGATGCAATTAGCATAACAAGGGGAAAGAAATGGACCTCGCCCACTTGTGAATTGGAAAATATTTTAGTTGTTATATCATGGAGAGTGAACAATTAAATCACGACGGAGAAAGTTCAAAATTGTGACTACCTTAATAATAGTTCAGTTTCAATTATGTGACAATCTTTAGCAAGAAAACTAAAAAATATTTCACTCTAAAAAGACATATAAAGGAGGCAACACTTTGTTACAAATTTACTCTGAAACAGTTGTCAGGCAAAGTATTATCGTATAGTAGTTGTATAGTCTTAAATGTGTCGACCGACTTTTACTATTACCTGTTTCATCAGAAATATTGAAGTTAGTGAGAACATTCGGAATGCTAGTACTAAACCCATGATACAAATTATATTATGGCCGATTGAATGATTGAATAGTGGCTACCTCATAGTTAATCCTTTGTTTTCTGTACCAAATCCTTTGTTTTTACACCGAAATCTATGTTTACTTTCTTGTTTGTTGTTCCCGCGCGTTCAAAAACGAGAAATTTGACTCATAACGTGATCTTGTTTCAGCCATGAAACGTTTGTGTTTTAGTTTGTTTCTGTTCTTACAGCTGTTATTGCTTGATGGAGCCTTTGGTGCTGATATTTTGCTTTTGTTGTTGTTGCTGTTGCTGCTCATGTTGTTGTTGTTGCTGCTGTTATTGCTTAATGGAGCCTTTTGTGCTGATATTTTTGCTGTTGTTGTTGCTGTTGCTGCTCATGTTGTTGTTGTTGCTGCAGTTATTGCTTGATGGAGCCTTTTGTGCTGATATTTTTTGCTGTTGTTGTTGTTGCTGCTGCTATTATTGCTTGATGGAGCTTTTTATGCTGATACTTTGCTCCTGTTGTTGTTACTGCTGTTGTAACTGAGTTGCTTCAGTGATGTTGTCGTTTTGGGGACGATTTTGCTGTTGTCGTTTCGGTAGCTTTCAAAGAGTCTTGTTTTTAATGCCGTTGTTGTCGATGTTGCGGTTAGTTTTGTTGTTATTATTTTGGTGTTTGTTGTGGTTGTTTTTACTGGATCTATTTTCAAATAATAGAGTGGGTACACACTCAAGTCACTAAACCGGTTTCATGAGTTCTTCGTTGCGCAGTCTTAGCCTCGACTGTATATTAACTCTTAGTGTAAGAGTTGAGGCAAAAGCTGTGGTGTTTTTATTGTTTTTGATACGTGTATTTCTTATATCACAAAAAAATTGATATGGTACCTGATTCGTCGTTTTTTTTATCTCATGTGCGTGTAGGATCAAGGAAAGGGGGAAAGAAAAAAATGGTTAGAAGAGTGCAAATCATTTTGAAACCGTGAAAACCGATGCCAAAATATTGACTTACAAGAGAACATTTCGCTCAAAATAGATTTAAATCGACTTTTCGACTCCTTTTGCCAGTTTACGACTCTTGCTGTTCTTTATTTCCTTCTCTTGATCCTTTGCGCGCAGATATTGGACTATTGCAAAAGTGATCTCATTCATTTTGAACTTGATATTAATACTTTCTTTTGTTTTTCTAGGACACGTTTTTCTGTGTAGCTGCTGTCTATGGGGTCTTCTACTATTAATATTTCTCTTTTTGTAAATAAAGATTTGTAAATACAACTGTACCTTAGCTATTGCGTTTTATAAGTTCGTGCACAATTTTTATAACACATCGGCTTTAAGCGTACGTCATACCGCATCAGTTCTAGCTTCCGCAGCGACCTGGGGAAATTTAGAAGCACGTTTCTTCCTTCTTCTCAACTTTTCCACCTTCCCAATCTGACCTGGGCGCCTGGAAGCCAGTTGCAAGCATTAGCTTTACTTAATAAATATATGCTTTTAGTATAAAAGTTTGGTTTCTGCGATATCAAGTTCGCCATTTATCTCTGTTGAAAATTATTTCGCTTTCAAACCTCAAAGTACAAACACAAAGATATAAAATAAAACGTGTAATTTTAATTCAGTGTGGGTATTTTATTCATTTTAATTTGTTTTATACTAAATATAACTCTTAACTGATTGCACACACAAAACATTGACATAAAACAAAAATAAACTCAAACAAAAAACCATCGATAATTGCAAAACAAGATAAAAGCACGACGCGCTTGCAAATTTAGGCGCGAAAAGTAATTCCTTTCTGATTGGATGAACATTTCTGCTCCTTGCAATTGATTGGCTGATGAATTTGACTGCAACGCGCGCGTTTGCACCGAGTAAAAAAAAAAACTTCTGGAAGGCAATCCAATTTCATGTCACCTCAAATTTACTCTTTTTCACGCTTAAAAATACAAAAAAATGAGATATTTTTTGGTGAGCAGCTAATATACTTCAAGAACATAAGATTTCCAGTGAAAAACAGGATTGAAGTTGAATTTTGAAGACGAAATTTGTTCAATGGAATACAGCACTGAACCACGCCGATGCAAAACTAAATTTTTACAAGGTAAGAATTCAGTTTATTTGTCTTGTTGACAGATATAAAGAAAGTTCAAAACCTCTTTTCCGTTCTTAAGCCAGGAAAAGCCTTTATTTGATATAAAAAAACTGTTTTCTTTCGAATAAGTTTAAACAGCAACAAATTTGTATATAAACCTTGAATGAATATCGCGATGAAAACTTTGCTTTGCAAACATTTGCACGTGAAAACTTAAAACACAAACGTTGGAAAAGTGAATACAGCAATACAAAACAATTGCTTCCATATTTTTCCATTTTTATTTTAAACAATTCAACAGAATATTAAATTATTTAAAATGGAACTGGCTTTCATGAGTTTATACAGTACTAGACTTGCGTCGTGTCTTATCAATGTTCGGAAATTCGAATTTTCAGCTTATACTGCGCGAAGCAATACTTGTATTCATTTAATATTCGGGAAGAAACTTTTCTTTCATTAGCGACAAAAATTGAAAAAGAAAAACGAAATAAATAAATGAAATTATTAAAAGTCAATCAAGATATTGTTTGAAGCCAGTCCCCACACTACACCGAAAACTAATATTCAAAGATTGACACTTGAAATCTTGTGATCAGCTGTGATATTTCTATACAATAGAGTCTACAAAGATATTTTAGTCTGCTGCGTGACCAAACTGACAGAAGAGCATGTCAGTCGGTGTTTATTTTAAAACTGGCTTCAACCAATTACGTGATTGCTATGCTAGTCATTCTGGCGCCAAATTTATTGAATTTGTGGTGGTACGATGGATCACC
This sequence comes from Metridium senile, assembly GCA_949775045.1. Taxonomy (NCBI): domain Eukaryota; kingdom Metazoa; phylum Cnidaria; class Anthozoa; order Actiniaria; family Metridiidae; genus Metridium; species Metridium senile. The sequence continues at coordinate 20,887,202 of OX459096.1, read as the reverse complement.
CCATATGAACGTCATTTGGAAGTCGTTTGGTATTCGGTATTATGCTAAATGATAAGAATAATCAAGCTGTTTGAAAGATACTGTATTTAAGAAGCCTTTTTACATTACATATCACTTCCAATTGTCATGTTACTGAACTAAAGTATCACATATGTTGCTATTTCAAAAAAAAAACCGTTGAATATTTAAAAGTAAATACTATACATCAGTACTGAATCCTGAAATAGCCTTCGCAAGATCAAAATGCATTGTGGGTCTTTAGTGTTATAAATAGAAAGAAAACTGAGCATTTTCCACAATGCATTTCGGTCATATTCAGGTAGGGGGAGGGGAGAGGCGGGAAGGGGTGGGGAGGGGAGTGTATTTGGCCTTCAAAGTTAGCAAATCGAGCAATATTCTATCTTTTTTCCGGCTGAATTAAGATACCCTTCGTTTTTTCTTGTCTACTGAGTTTATCACCTTTAAAAGTAGCTACGTGTTTCAAGGTTTTGATGCCAATCTGTTCAAACTTGAATACTTAGCTCCAAGGCATCGACAAATAATAGATCAATTAGTGCAGCATGTATTATTTGAACTCAGTCACATCGTCCAAGGTCAATGACTCACTTATGCTCGTTGTTTTGTTACAACTTTGTAAAGCTTATCAAGACAATTATCAGTTCATCTCCACCACCCTGTCAAGTTTTGAATCTTTTGTTTTTACTTGTTGGAGAGGTCTTGTAGTCAGGCTGATTAGTCTGTTGATAACTCTTCGTTGTTGATCCCTGAGGGTATCAAATGGGATTAAAGTAGCAATACTAAGTCCCAAGAGGGTTTACGATCCCACAACTCGTAAATGCGCTTAACAAAAGAAGCAATTATTCCAATTAATGAGTGCTGCCACATGAAAGTCTTTTGTCATATGGCTTATGGTGGCTTAAAAAAACGAAGCATTTCAGAAATAAAATCATATGAAATAGAATCATATATATACATACCAAAATACAGTTGGCTTTGTTTACAAACTTTTGAAATAGAGTTGGGTGCTGCTTGGGAACTGTTTGATATCAGTATAAGTCAATTTCAAAACTGTGGATCAAACTGAATTAGAGAAACTATTTACGAAAAACCATTTGCATTTGCATATTTTCAAATCATAGCTAATGAAAAAAAAAAGGTTTTATTTTTTTAACTTAGCAGTCTAGCAAATAGTTAATCAATGTAATCATTTACACTTCCATCTACTAATAAATAACAGTCATTTCTTTTGTTTTCTATTGTCTTTTCGGTCCCTCAATGCATGCTATAGCTTTATCATGTGCGGTCAGTTTTCCTTTCGGCACAATCAGAATTTTATCGGCAAAACGAATTACACCAAACAATTCATAAATGGCAATTGTGTGGTACTTGGGATTTGAAAGGGACTTGGATTTGTTAATCATTATTGATTATAATGAGACGACCAGTAACTTAGTCATGTAACCATACTGCTAACCAACTTCCGTCCGATATAAAGAACACGTCATCTTAAGTGTTAAGTAACAACTTCAAGTCTTTTTAATTCAACCAAACAATCACTACTTCTAATGACATTTTCTGTTGTTATGTATTTAATGTACATTTTAATGTACAACTCATTTTGTTCCTGTTTTCTTCCGGTCACGCCCTGTTATCTCGACCTTCCCGGCCCACTGCATGACGGTACGAGAAACTCCATGTAAAGATCACCTTTGACGTCATTAATAAATATATCGGATTTATTGACCTGTAAATGAATTGATGACGACTTTACCCATCCGGGCTGATACGACCTTGGGACGGTTGTTGCTAATAACTGAGTAAATGTAGACGTAAATGTGCCGGTGGTAATTATAAGTTTTATCGGGCTTTGAAAGATTGGACAGTGTGTAAATTATTAATGGTGTATTTGTGTTGCGTTTAGGTGTTTTTGATTATATTTTAGTTTCGTTAATTATTATTTTTAGTTGCACCTTAATTGGTGGTTTTCAGGTCATGTGACCTCATTTACTGACGTAATTCCACTTGTAGTGATCAGGTAGTTATGTCAAAGTGATAGTCTAGAATTGGACAGAGCAACTCAATACTTCAGAAATACTTTAATTCATCATTCCGATTCCTCAGTACTGCTTTAAAAGAAAGAATAAAATTTTCGCGTTTGTATTTGGAGCAATTGATCCTCCAAAGCTAATCCCCTTGCAAACTGTCGGTAAAGTACATTGTTCATAGTTTCCGCCCTCCCTTTTTTCGTATACGTAATGCTATGGAAACATGACTAATGACAGGCGTGCTTTCTAAGAAATCATTGCTAATCCTTTGAGTAAATCTCGGTATATTGTCATTCAAAACTTTGAAATCTTTCCTGTAATACCCCCTGTAACTTCTAAATTCTGGGGTTGACACTCGGATAAGCTTTGCAGGGTGATTTTCTTCGTTCATTTCAGTAGGTTTCAACTTCATCAGCTTACCTCTCACCAAGGGGGCTGTTATCTTGAACAACAGACTAAAACGCTATTTATGAGAAATGTTCTTTGTAGCTTTTGCGCTGTAAGGGTGTCACTGCTGTTAAACTACAGCATTACCATGTAAATCCCGTTGTTGTAAATTAGTGACTTGTACTGAAACAGTGATACAGCTGCATTCACTATGAAAATATACAATTTATCAGAATTTATTCCAATCAATCTCCCAATGTGTTTTTTTTTAAACACATGGCACCATTTCAGCTAGGTGAACCTAACTGAAATAGTGACTTGCACTAAAACTGTTACAAAAATCACAGCTGCATGTACTTTTCAAGTAACAATTTATTCTAGGGAATCTCAACTTACTGTAACACTGTCTAGTACTAAACTGCACGAAATCTTTCGTCGAGTGATTGAGTTACGTTCCCACGAAATAACCGGAAGGAATTTAAGCGAATTGACTTTCCAGTCATTACATCACTACTTCAATTCCGGTGACGATTCATAAGCTGAAATTTGCAGTTTTTATCTTTTGTACATATGAAAAAATTACCAAAAAATGTCGGTGTGGGAGCGGGGTAATCTGCAAAAGGGATATGATTACTCTGATGAGGTGCCTGTTCTTTTGTCAGTGATTAATAGACTTAGAAAATTAATATCCGATTTTGTTGGAAGTTACTTCATTTATCCCCCCTGAAAGGATTGATACTGAAAAAGACGAAGGGCCAAGTAAAGCTCGAAACGTCAGTAAAGTTAAGTTAACATTTTCTACGGTGCTACAATTTCATTATATTTCCTATCGTTTATATCAAACACCGACACAGCCTATACTAGTTTACTCGCTAGTTTCCATTAAATTGATAAAAGGACAAGTTTATTGTTTTCAGTACTTTACTGACTGATGAAGAAAATGTATAGGTAGCACCCATCTACGCATGTGAATAAAAGCGGATAGAGACTCCCTTTTTCTCAGGAGATAGAACGTAAAACAGTTACTAGTTTTAAGTGAAAAATTATACTTCATTTTTTTCTCTGTTGACAATTTATTCCTTTGATTATCAACTAGTTTCGTCTGTGTTTTCGTGTAATCAGTATAGATTTTGCAATCTACATGGAAATGGTGCAAAATGCAGCAAAATCCGCCGTGTTTGTTTGGGCCTTAATTAATTTTCTTATTATGAAACCAGATCTTTACAGGCGAATTTTTTATAATCCAAAAATCAAATATATTTACAATGTATCACTCAGTGTATTGCTTTTTGCGTGAGTTAAGGGCGGCGTCGACATATGAAGTATATAATTGGCCGTAGTGAGGAGGGGACGATGTTCAAAACCCTTTGAACAACTTCCGTATATGCCATATCAACACTTTAACACTATTCTTTTACCTTATTTACCTTAACCTATCCTTGAGTTTCAAAACGGCACAAGTCATTTTCTCTGATGCTTTTACCGTGGACAATCCGCTGAGATTATAGTCTCAGTCACTTCATTAACAATCAATGACTCTTTGACCTTGAGCTCGTACAAACTGATACTTCAATCTATTACCGAACATATGGTACGTTGTCAATAAACATTTCACTTGGTACAGTTTGGGTTGTCATTATGAAAGAGCAGCGATTTGGTATTAAGTGTATTCATTGAATTGAAAACTGGTTAGTGTTAGTGGCTAGACTAATGCGATAGAATGATTTGTTGTTTATCCAGACTATTATACTGTCACATCGGCGGTCGTAATGTATCCACCTTTAGGAACGTTTACTTTCGAAATTTACATACACGGGCAAAAATAGCCAAACTCAACCTTTCGAGAATCGACCTTGGTCCTTTTCGACCAGAATATCTTTGATTTGGCTCAATTTTGAACCATTATAATTTATGTTTTCTTTGCTGCGACCAAAGTCTCTTGACTTTTAAGTAAAACAGATTTGTTTTGGTTGAATTTGTTTACGTTTAGAAGGTACAACCCAGTGCCATTCCTTTTCCCGTGTCCAATATAACTTGATTGATCAATGACCTTCATCCGTGAGGGACATAGATTTCCGTTCATGTTGTGACAAATCCAGAAGGTCGAGCTTCTCTGCAGAATCATCTTAAAACTGTCACATACCTTTGATTGACGGACTGGTTTTGAACGCGAAATTCCATCAAATGTTTATCCTCGCTGTAAAGAGCAAATATTGAATGCAATAAGTACGCTTCATTCGATGGGTTCATAATGTCGTTTGCCTTATTTTCTTTCAAAACGCCTGATTAATTATTTCCTGTTGAGCTCGTTCTGTTGGCCTTGTTTACTCTTTGGACTTTTCTGTGTCAGTGAAGTGAAGTTTCGTAGTAAACACAAGAAAATTGGAAAGTGTTTTCCCTTAACGCCCAGCTCATTTCAGGAGAGACGATATTCGTCACGCTAAGCCAGTTTGACATAATCACCAAGGAGCTAGATAATCAATGCCATGTGTTTTTATGGCACTCATCCAGAAAAACGCGATTACACGAAGAAAAAGCGTGAGCGGTGCTCTGCGTCTTACTAAGCAACCATCTTCCATAGTTCCTTGAAATCAGTCCTGATTATATCCCCCAAGTGCAGCCAATAATAGATATTGGTGCATTTAGAAGTTCACTTACTACCCTGTCCCTGCGGGTAACAAAAACGCAACCCCAGTCATACAAAAGATTGCACTGGGATGACAAACGAACAATTAAATAAGCCGTTTAAGTCTACAGCATAACAATGCCATTGGGTATGAAGGTGTGAAATGCAGCCAGTCCATTGTAGTCGACCAATCAGCGGTTATTTATATCCGATTGTGATTTGATCATGACATGCTGTGATTGGCTGAAGCCTTGCGAATGATTAAAATGTTGTCACTTGGGGTTGTTGTGAACGTAACACACGTGCTGGTCTTCCGCGAAGACTGACATTGGCCATTGTCTTGAAGAGTTTTGGCGCGATTCGTTCTACCAGGGTTTTATGCAGTCATATATTACGGGTACTTGGTAAATACGACACCGTACAGCAAATGTAATGACCGACGAATTGGAGTCATTTACTACAGGTCGGATTTATTAATGGAAACGCTAGAAATAGTGTGGAAATGCAGTAGGTTCGGTTTTACTACGTTGAGCGTCACACGTGGTAAATAATTTGAAGAATGGATGGGGAACCTAATGACTTTACAGACAAATCCAGAGAGAAGAACTCAGTCACGTATCGAAGGAAATGTAGTTGTGGCGGTTCGCCGATTGTTGCCATCAACCTTAGTTACGTATCGAGTGTTGTAAATGTCGTGTTTATAGTTCTGTTTGTGCTGGTGTTCTTAAAACTTGAAAATGTTAAAACAAGATTATCAAAATTGGAAAACGAAGCCGACTTGTCGAACAGTGGTTTTAGGACCGAGGCTTCGAAACAACTCTTTGGATCCAGTCATGGAAATTCTGAGGAAAACATCCGACGTAAAAATTCCACTCCTACGGACTCTGTTTTGAGCACAACAAGGCCTTATCCAACAGGAGAAGCAGCTACCAGCGAACGATTAAAGGTAAATAATTGATTTTATAATTACTAATACTCTAGCTGGTAGATCAATTCTACTATAGAATGATTCGCTGCTCATTTTGAGCTAGTTTACCGTACCGTTTGGTCTTTTTGAGTCATGGCTTGTAATATGAGATAGCAGTACGTTTACAGTGAATTACGAAGTTTTAGCCTGAATTTTATCCACTATAGAACATAGCAGCAAGCAGTGTATGGCGGCGCAGCACAGAATACTCGCAGCCGACAAAGCCAGCTAAAGCTGTAAGAAAGAAGTTCAAAAAATGGATCCGAAAGAACTTTAATAGACTACGGTCGGAACTCTGCACGTGCCAACCAGGTAAGCTTATTCTAGATACTTTATACTTGAAGTGATCTTCATTTAGAGAAGACTCATATAAACCAACAAATTGCTAATTACCATTAGGTCACTAGATTCTGATTTTCATTCATTATAATAGTAAACGTTCTTCAGACCAGGAAGTTAGTGTTTCACTACTTGTACAGAAACTACTACTATATTATTCTAATGAATGAAGTATGGTCTGATGTGTGTATCGGAATGTACGTCCGATTTAGTCTTCGAATGTTTATTCATTGATCAATTTCAGCGTCCCGTACTCGCTATTCGTGCTGTTCGTATCTTTGGCTGACCAAGTCTTCTATTTTTATAGTTTATTCCTTGTTATGTGAGTCAAATTGATACAGAGAGTTTATTTACGATGTAGTGATTGGCGAGCATTGATGCAGAACTACTCGGGATGAATAAATCTAGTAATCATTGTTTCGTTGAGCGAGTTTTTCAAAGATTCTTGATTCTGCGTGATTTTGAACATGATCAATAATCGAGCGGGCATAATCCTCAAAGAAAACAGCGATATTCAACGCGTGCCATTATTGTATTTCTCCGATCAAAGATTCTTTGAAAATGATCATTGAAATGATTTCTACCGAAGCCATTTCAATGTTGTAACGATTGATTGTTCTCAGCCGTGTTTTGTTTTGAAGTTGGGCCGTGCTAGCTTATTTCTCCTCGTCATGCCTGATGGAGGAACCAGTGACAGACAAAAAGAACACAATCTTCGAAGCCTTAACCCTAGTGTTGTCACAGCCTTATACGTGTGCCGATTAAATTGAGAAGGACAAAAACATAATCTAACACATCACCAGAGCGTTGTAAATTACGTTTTACTGTATCCTAGATTGGTATGATTAACCATGCAAACTAATTCTCTTATCAATCTGACTCATCTCTTTATTTTGATGTCTGTGACTATTCCATTGTGTTTAAATTAGTCTTTTCTTAATTTTAAAAAAAATGGCTTGAATATTGATGGCACATCTTGCTAACGTTAGCTACTATCCCAGGTATCTATTTTTATAGATTGTTAATTTATGTGCTTTTCGTTTGGTCAATTGAATTCTTTAGTTCTCGATGGTGTTCATTATTAATTGATTTTAGCTACTTATTACCGCTAATGTACTAATCAAAACCACTGCCTGTGTTCTATAGTGCGTATTATTGTTAAAATATTATTTTGATTTTATGTTAATTGAGAAGGGTCGAGATAGCGATCTCAAATTGGCAACAGTAGTCCTTGACGAGTTATCAGAGTCTGTGATATTGTGAACTTTACTTTGGGATTCAAACCATTCTCTGTCTCGCTTTGCAAGGCAAACGCGGAATGCCTGTTCATTTGTACTTTTGAAAAGCAATGGTGTTAATGTTTGGGTTAATATAATTAATATTGCATAAATGATCAAAGGATTGTTTATAGAATTCTATAGAGATTTGATTGGTGACTACAAATCTCGATCTGCCATCATGGCTTTATATATGTAATTAGCCTGATATTATCATTAGCTCAGAACTTTAGCTTTCTAGTAACCACAGACATATAAGTATGATATCCATTATTAACAGTGAAAAATGATCACTTTTCTTGAAATCCCTAAATTGTTTTAATAAACTCATTGTATGACACATTGTAAATTATAATAATGTTCCATTGCTTTTTCAATTAACTTGAGTTCAACTTGATGTTTGATTGGCTCAGGCAAGGCCATCAAAGGTGTAAAGTGAGTGTTTACTGTTTTATTCCAATAGAAGTTTGCCAGGTTGTTGAGAAAGCATATCAAAACAATTTGACAAACAATTTCATGGATCATTGTCTTCAGCCGACATGACTTTGAGGATAATTGATGCTGTTCCGTTTCAAAGAAAGGCAAAAAATAAACAAACCTCAAAGGTTACACCTGCGGTTTTAAGTTAATTGCAAGAAGTACAAAAGTTGATTGAAAAGTTTTCTATATCTGACAACGTTGTTTTGACCATTGTTGACTCTATTTTTACAAGTTGTTCTAGTGCTCTTCTGACAGCACAATTGAATTGTTTGATGAATGCTGAAAACAAAACTGGCCTTATAAAAACTCAGATATAATCTCCTTATACAGAGCTAATTTGCAGAACTATTTGCTGCATTTGAAATACTTTGTTTGAAGAAATTTCATCTGAAACTTCAAATTGATGCAGTTAACAAAAGGTTTTCATTTGCCTGTTTTATTGCTTTTTCAAGTTCTCAATTTGAGCAATCTAGAAAGTTTTAAAGTGACCAAATCATGCCGATATCTTTGATATAAATATTTTACAATTATTATCTTTAGTTAACAATAGATAGACAGTATTTTTAGATAATTAATTTTCCTTCCATAGTCTCTTTTCTTAATCACCAATATATAAACAACAACATCAGTATATAAACCTACAGTCAATTCCATTAATGTTGTCCATGCAAAGTTGAGTTAACACTACAAGTGACCATGATTCTTCTGTTCATCTGTTTTCAGCAGTTAAAATTCCAACGGTTTAATAAGTAACAGTTAAAATGGAGTAAGAATTATGAAATCTATGTTCACAATTAATGCTAATATCGAACATTTAGATCCAATTTATCTGATGTCACATATATGACATATCTTTTAGTGTCTTTTTTTGGTGAAATAGGTTATTGACATTGGCTGTATAAAGAAAGCTAATTATATGTATGAATTCATCCATTGAGTGACAAAATTCATAATTCTCACAATTTGAAAGTGAATGATTCTTGCATGACCCAACAAAAACAATGAAAAACATATTACATTTTATGAATCTGTAATTTTATTATTTTCTTTTTATTCAACTATCACACCTTGACTATATATTAGATTTTGAATTTAGTCTCTGCTAATGCACTGTATGTTTTTCATGTTAGTATATGTTTCAATTTGTCATTCCACTTAGATTTTGAGTTACACTTACATTTTAAAGTATCATCATATTGTTTGCTCAAAAATAAAAACAATTGTTTTTTTTTTAATATATAATTTACATAATCTTCAGAAACAAGAAAATATATCAATGACATAACATATATATATATATATAGCACCTTTATTCTAACATTACTACATTTAAACTTCAATTGCTCGTTATCGTCATTGTACAGTGTGCTACAAAATACTGTAACATTGCAACATATTGATACTTTATTGTCAAATCTACCTGTATCTTCTCATGAATGCTGTGTGTCTGCAAATTGTACCTTAAACAGCAGTCCATATACACAAGACAATTGTAAAGCCTATTGAGATGTACGCATGTGAAATATGCTATACATTATGTATATAATCTTACATATACAGTATAACTTTAAGACAGAGAGACAGAGAGAGAGATGTAATGGTTTAGTTGTTAGTGGATCAGATTCTGGGCCTTATGCTCTGGATTTGATTTTATGTAGTGTCCTTAATTGGGCAAAACACTTTTTAAGTGCCTTGACTTCTCGCATAAGGATGTAATTCTGGAGGACCTGTTCTTATCATATCTACCTGTCATATAATACATGTTATTTAATTGTAATTGCAACATGTTTAGTCTAGGGTGGACAACCATGAAAATTCTAAACAACTTATTAATAATATATGATAAATGCTTGATGATGTTAATGTGAGTAAAACATTTAGTTGTTGGAATATCTTTAGAAGAATAGAATAAATATATCTTATTAGACAGTTTGATGTGTAATATGGCTGGATATTTTACGAGTGAAACGCTGTATTTTGACGAGCCTCCGGGCAAGTCAAAATGCAAGATAACGAGTAAAATAACCAGCCATATTACATATCAAACTGTTTAATAAGTTATTTATTATCCAATCAAAACATTTTTGTTCTTTTATAATGCAAAATATTGTTTCACTTGAGGGCTAGATAGACGAGTAAAAAATATCGCTGGATATTTTTACTCGATCTAGTCCTACTCCTGCAATATTTTTATTCATCTATGACTTATTGGATAATAAATCATGTTATTTTAGCATTTTCCTATAACCCACTTTCAACATACAAATGGGCATATGTGGACAATAACATGCTAATGAAGTGTCCATTATGCATGTAGCAAAAAAAGTAAAAATGTTTAATCAAGCAATGTTGACTATAAACAGACTGCATAAGATCTGATAATTAAATGCTTAGTGATATTATTTAGTAGTAAAGCAAAATATAATGAAACTAATACAAAAAAGTTTTATTTCACAACGTTTCAGAGTCATACTGATGCCATCATCAGGTAAATGTAAACGTATAAAAGCATGGCAGTAAGAATAATATAAATGATAAACCTATGAATAATTTACTAGACCTTTTGTCTTAAAGGAGTCCGATTGGATATTAAGAGTTGGTTTTCTTTGATATTATTGATATTAGGGCTATTATTGCACAGGAATATCAAGTTATTGATATTATACTGTCAAAAGTATAACATTAATTATTTTCCATGGTATTGTCTGGAGGTTCAACACCAAGGAACCAAAGTTTTAGTACATGATTATTCATTTATATTGTTCAAATATGACAGTTGTTTAAAAACTTTATTTTGAAGTTAGCATTTTGTTTGTGGAGCAAATCCAATAAACAGTTAAATGAATTTTTCTTTAAGAAAAAAAAAAAAAAATTACAAGTAAAACAAATATTTGTTATTTATTGACATTAAAATATTTTCTTCATTATAATTGTATTTAGAGGAACGTAATGATTTCAGATATTTGTTTACTGTCTCTGGTTTATATGTATACACTATCACTAACCAGTTGCTATAATGAAAAGCATAAAATAATACTTAAAATTATATGTATTTGCATTTACACCAGTTGGTTTTGATCTTTAATTTATAATCTAGTACATATCTTTTGAGCCAGAAAACCCATAGCTAAAGTTGAAAAAAACCTCATCATTCACTAGCTACTTGTTTTGCCTTTTGATCAACAAAAAAGATTTCTTAACAACTTTTATTAATAACAAAATTTAAGTAACAGGGAACTATAACAGCTATAATCAAGTTTTTATTTATGTATTAATATGCCTTGATAAATATATACTTATGATCAACAAAAAAGATTTCTTAACAACTTTTATTAATAACAAAATTTAAGTAACAGGGAACTATAACAGCTATATAATCAAGTTTTTATTTATGTATTAATATGCCTTGATAAATATATACTTATTGACCTGTAAACAACAACAACAACATAAGAATATGAATAAATAATTCTAGAACAAACAGGTATCTCTAGTCTTAAAAAAGTGAAGAAAATTCCTAGGTTGAAATCACCAGGGTTTCTTCTCATTTTATTAATCTTCCTACATCAATTAATACAATATAGGCAAATTTGCGTGATTGAATTAATAGTGTTAATTGTTTTCTTGTTAATCTCAAATATATTTAGACATGAGTAAAACAGGAGATGATAATGTTAGGATAAAGTCATGACTGTTTCCATCAAACGTAGCATTTCTCTTTGAAGTCTTTAAGCATTGTTAAGCCCCCTTCTTCCTGAATGAACAGTTATACCACTAGGACATCTATTATCTCTCTCTTACCTCCTGTTATCATCCACCTGGTCTGGTGAAACTGGTGGTCCCTTGTAAGAATGAACAGCAATGTATCACAATCATTTACGTTAATTGAAACAGTTTGATGTTTCTATTCAAAAGAGATTAATATATTCTAGTCAATTATGCTTGTAAAACATCCCTTTTTGCTTTTTTTTATTGATGATTTCCTGTGTTAAACTGGTGACCTATTATCAAACATTAACATGATTATTTCACTTTGTTAATTGAAACAGTTTAGAAGGCAGAACAACTTTATTTCAAATCTTTGAATAGAGATTATTATTGAAAACAGTGTACAATTGTTTTCTTGGACAGTGACTTTGATGTTAGCTACAATACTTGTTTATATATACTGCAATTTTAATGAGAATAATATGAATTTTAAATTATTAATGACTATAGAGGCTATTTTAAAACAGTTGATTGAAGTATTATGTGCCTAGTTCAAATTATGGTTATAGAAATTCATTAATGAGTGTAGATTAAAGAAAAAAATCAGAAAAACTTGGCAAAGACCACTTTTTCTATCTTTTTTCCCTTTTACATACGCAATGATATTCTACATTTGTAACTTAATTCCAGTCATGACTTATCATTAAACAATTTGATTGGTAAAAAGTATTTGACATTTTTTGATATACTGATGTACTTTTTATCATTTCCTGTCTAGGTTCTCCAGGAGAGAGAGGCAAGTATTGCTTATATTAATACAACCACATTAAAGATGCTTAAAACACCATACTATTTAAAGTGAGAACTACATAGAGCTTTTAGAAAGCAGTGCAGAAAATTAACTGAGTATGGATTCCTTTAAAGCTAGTTGTTTGAGAGAAAAAACAAGTCTGTTTGAAAGTACTATTCATAAAGGAATCATCTTTTCCTAGATCCCTTTGTCTTCATTTCCCTTTTTCCAATTTTTTCTCTTTTCCTAGTCTTTGTGTTTATACACCTATTTCAATTAACGTTGTCGATCTGGAATGGTTGATCTGAGACCGATAGGAATTGTGGGAGCTCGTAAAACTGCAAATGCACTATTATAATCACGCTTGAATATTAATGTTTACTTCTGAAATACTGTTATCTGTAATTCAGCACCATTCAAGTGTGATTAAAACAATGTATTTGAAATTTTATGAACTCCCACAATTCCTATTGGTCTCAGATCAACCATTCCAGATGGACAACTTTAATTGAAATAGGTGTATACTTTAATCACTCTGTTTTCTAGTTCGTTCCTTTTGCCGAATACTCTATCCTTTGCCCAAAATATAACACTACCCTCCCCCTCATCAAAAACCTGTGTTTTTGATCACCCAGATATTGCCATCTATGGCCAATATATTTCCATATTATTTGAATTCCCTGGTGCCTATATAAGCATCTCTTTTTAGCCATATAACTTAACATATAAAATCTAGATATGTGGCCCATATAAACATTTTCTTTTAGGTATGTCCCTGTATGCCCTTTTGTGTAACATAGCCTGTAATAGGAATATTCCAATTTTCTCGTAGCCATAGAGAGAAATCGAAATATGGCAGTCTGCTATTGTTCTTGACTGGCTAGCCTCATGTTCATTAAGGTTTCAAATTGGATGCCGTATTTCGATTCAGTGTATAAAGCAACACATACACTTTTTATGATATTAATTTGTTCTTATATGTGTAATCATGCTAATGATTGAATGATGCAATGTTATGTGTATATTGACTAACATGTATTTGTTTCTAGGGCCTAGAGGCAAAAGAGGTAAAACAGGTCCACCTGGAGGTCAGGGACAACCTGGTATGTACTCTTTAATATTAGTAAAATATACCTATTGCCTGTGCATAATGTTAAAGCATTTGTCATGTTCTGCTTCCTAAATGCTAAGATAGTTTTCTTTGAATATCCTGACATAAAACTAACTCATCTATGGGAGATAAAAATAAAAAAAGAAGAAAAACATTATTTTGTTGTTCATTACCTTTTAGTGGATATTTTGGTCAGCATTCAATGGCCTATATAATAACTACTGAATTTACATGAAATTAAATTAAAATTAATAATAATTTAATTGTAATAATAACAGGGTTCGTGCTACTCCTTAAACTCCTTGAAAACTCCTTAGATTTGATTTACGTTTTTAAGGGCACTTGAAAAGCCCTTGAATTTTAGAAAACGAGCAAAAACTCCTTAAAAACTCCTTAATTCTAGCTAAAGTAGGGTAAAAATTATAGTATTGCAAATTAAAGTAAAGTAAAAATTCTAGTATTGTACATCATTTTCGTAAATTCGTAAATTTTCGTGTATCAAAGTTGTCGCAAAAAGTGCTTAAAAATTACTTTTTGGTTCTTGAAAACTCCTTAGATTTTGTTTACTGACATCAGCACGAACCCTGTAATAATAAGTAATGCTGTTGTAGCTTTGACAGTCTGATGGGAGACTTTGTATATAGGGAAGTGTTCTGCCAAGTAACATGTGTGATCTATTTTACTGCTAAAGATGGAACAATTTAATTGTTAATATAACAATTTATAGGTAATGTTGTTGTAACTTTGAATGTCTGGGAGACTCTGGCTGTAAGGAAGTGTTCTGCCAAGTAACATGTGTGATCTATTTTACCGCTAAAGATGGAACAATTTAATTGTTAATATAACAATTTATAAGTAATGTTGTTGTAACTTTGAATGTCTGGGAGACTCTGGCTGTAAGGAAGTGTTCTGCCAAATAACATGTGTGATCTATTTTACCGCTAAAGATGGAACAATTTAATTGTTAATATAACAATTTATAAGTAATGTTGTTGTAACTTTGAATGTCTGGGAGACTCTGGCTGTAAGGAAGTGTTCTGCCAAGTAACATGTGTGATCTATTTTACCGCTAAAGATGGAACGATTTAATTGTTAATATTGATAAGTAATGTTGTAACTTTGAATGTCTGATGGGAGACTCGAGTTGCAGGTAAGTGTTCTGCCAAGTAACATGTGTGATCTATTTTACCGCTAAAGATGGAACGATTTAATTGTTAATATTGATAAGTAATGTTGTAACTTTGAATGTCTGATGGGAGACTCGAGTTGCAGGGAAGTGTTCTGCTAAGTAACATATGTGATCTATTTTACCGCTAAAGCTGAAACAATTTAATTGTTAATATTGATAAGTAATGTTGTTGTAACTTTGAATGTCTGGGAGACTCTGGCTGTAAGGAAGTGTTCTGCCAAGTAACATATGTGATCTATTTTACCGCTAAAGATGGAATAGCATTATCTGTTGCCTATAAAAACAGATTTGTGCCTTTGTATGATAGTTTGTGATAAATCCTAATTGTGTTGTATTTTTGCCAGGTCATGCTGGAATGCCAGGTCAGAGAGGACTTGACGGGCCTCAAGGTAAATCCATGTACAGATAAATATTGTTACTTGTTATACCCCTCAGACGGAACTCATTTTGAAGAAAACTCTTTAGGACACCCCAAAGGAGGGAATGACCTAATATAGTGCCATTTTGCTGGAGTGGAAATGGAAACAAAATGTCTTTTGAAATTACTTTACTATAACATATGCTGCAAATATGTTCCCAGTGACTGCAGCTGTGAACTTTGGTAATTCGATTGAGAACTATTAAGCAAAAGACAAATATGTTACTCTCCTTGCAACTTGTGTACATTCCTTATATATATTATCATCAGAATGTTACAGAATATTTACCAAAACATCCTGATACAAATATTCTAGGAGCTGGTAAACACCTTATTCAAATGTTCAGGCAAATATCATACTTTATTATCCAACTAGTCATAGACGAGTAAAAATATCGCAGGAGTAGGACTGGATCGAGTAAAAATATCCAGCGATATTTTTACTCGTCTATCTAGCCCTCAAGTAAAACAATATTTTGCTTTATAAACGAACAAAATTATTGGATAATATATAACTTATTAAACAGTTTGATATGTAATATGGCTGGATATTTTACTCGTTAACTTGCATTTTGACTCTCCCAGAGGCTCGTCAAAATACAGCGTTTCACTCGTAAAATATCCAGCCATATTACACATCAAACTGTCTAATAAGATATATTTATCCAATAGCTACCAAAAAATATAATATGTACCAAAGTATTGTTTTTGAAATCATTTCAAAGATTGTATACAGGGGTGGATTTATGAATCAATGAAAGGATGTGCCAGAAAATTGCAGAGACAGTTTGTGAAATAAACATATTGTTTCCAATTGAACTATGCTCTGCAACTTTAGTTTCACATCTACTTTTGTTTTACTTGCCTGCAGGTCCTAGAGGGTTGAAAGGTGACCCAGGGCCATCTGGTCCAAAAGGGGATAAAGGAATGAAAGGTAAACAATGTTATTTTATGTGTGTGGAAACCCAGCTCCAGGAGTGAGAAGACTGTGGTTTATTATTAATGCCAAGCACTAATATTTAACATCAACAGTCCCTTCAGCTAAAAGTAAGCTTGTCTCCCAGGAATAAAATGGTGTGCTATTGCCCCCCTAACTCCATCAATACTCTATTTTAATCCTGTTTAAAGCTACTCAAAGCTGCATACACAGAATGGAAAGAAGTTGAAACAAAGGTCACTGAGTATTGAACTTGGAACCTCTCACTCCAAAAGCTGTGCACTAACAAACTGAGTTAATATATCAATTGACTATATTGATGGTTTAAATAATTGTTGTCTTACACAGGTGATCCAGGACCCCCAGGAAAGAGAGGTCCAAGAGGCGAAAAGGGAGATCAAGGAATAAAAGGGCCTATGGGACCTAAAGGAGAGAAGGGTGACCGAGGTGGACCTGATGTATGTTGAAAATATAACTAGAAATTATTAATTTTGTTAAGAGCAATTTAAAAATGAATCCCTGTATAATGAGCAATTTCTAGATGCTTTATTTGTGTTAGTTTATAAGTTGCTATAAGGAAGACTAATCTTATGTCTATCATATTAATATCCTTAAAATCTGAGGTTTGAATTATTAGTGAGAACTTACTTAAAAATCTACAACGTCAATCTCTTTTGTTGATCAAGGAATGGAACAAATCTTTTAAATGAAATATATGTATTCTTTTCTGTCTTTATCACTGGATTAAAATTTAAGTTATTGTTATGGCTGCACATTAGAAGTAACTAAATGTACAGACCAGTGGTATGATCAGACTATAGGGTATGCTTTGTATCATGTAATTATATAGTGGATCTGTATCAACTTGATTAGTACTAACAATTTTCATTAAAGACATCAAGCTATATTACTATTTTTACCAAACTTTTGGGCTGCTAGCTCACCATCAATACAATTGTGGTATGCATAATTATGTGTAGAGCGCTAACAAGTTGTGTTTCTTTTGTAGCCTTTGCCAAGACCATCAGCTCATTTCACAGGTTACACCAAGTCATCCCGTAATCAGCCAAGAACAGGTAAAGATAGTAAGTAGTGCATGTGCTTTTGATAATAATACAATGAGGGATTTAAATCGATGAATTGATTTTATGATAAGAAAAATGTCAATATATTCCACTTAACCAGTGTGACTTCAACAAGGCAAAAGCCTCATATTTGGCAGGAGACTCTAGATTTTTTATACGCTTAATTGGAAGAACCTAAAAAAATCCAAGTTTTATCAATTAATTTTTTTTTTCATTTTATTTTATATGGCCGAGTAAAGGCAATGAGTAACTGAAAATAAGTAAATCCTTAAAGCTCTATAGACAACTTTGACATGCACCATAATAAACCTGTAATGATGTTTTGCTGTTTTTCAGGCATACTGAGCCACTGGGATCATAACATGGGCCGAGCACACTCATTTGGTGGCATCACCTATGAAAAGGGTGCATTAGTTATCCCTAAACTTGGTCGTTACTATGTTTATAGTCAATTATACTTTCAAGCCGAGGACAACAAACCCCATTTGATACACTACGTACACCTCACATCAAATAATAGCACAACTGTAATCATGAGAAGTGTTACCTCTAGATGTCCTGTCAAGAAGACAAGAACACATCTATTCAGTAGCTACCAGGGTGGAGTCTTTGAACTGAATGCAGGGGATAAGCTATCAGTGGGTGTGTCGGAAGGTCACTCTAGTGCAGTTTCCATGGAGGAATCTGCAAGCTTCTTTGGTGCCTTCATGATCTAACCAAGGATTCTGATGCAGTTTTAGTGCATCGTTTGTAAATTTGTGTTGTTCGGGAATGAACTGGTTAGTCCCAATTATGAAATTTTTAAGCTCTTGCCGCCATCAAACTGGTAAGAATGAGTTGTCAATTTTGGTTTTTGTCCAAAGTTGTATATATATCAGGTTTGTGCCTTATTTTGAGGATCATAGGGAGGTCAGCGGAAAAACAATCCAAGGATCATGATACGATTGCTTGAGATTGGTTTTGCACTTAACTCTTTATTTAAGTTCTAGATTTCTTTAGAATAAATCTAGTATTAGAAACGAGCGCATTATGTAACCTTTGCGCGCACGTTTAAACCACACCTACGCGTCTGCCTTGCGCACCTAAAAGCTTGCAGTCAACACATTGCGTATGAAGGTGAAGCGCAATTCACGCGTTTCAAATTTACTTTTGAGCAAACATTTTCAGCTTCTTGTAAAAAGCTCTGTCGTGCTATTTTTAGAGGATTTGGACATTCTTCAACATTCTTTTTTGATTGCAGAATAGCCGAATCGTCTAAAGATCTCTGACTCACTCTAAAGTGTTGTTAGAAAACATGCACGTGGTTTTATAAGTGCGCGCAACGGTACATAATGCGTTTGTTACTATATATTTTCTAAAAAATAGATCGGCCAGATCTTTCTTGGTGAATTAAGAATTTTCCAAGTGAATTGTTAGATCAATTTTGTACATTAAGATAGGCAAAAGCATTCCAATTCCAAATCTTATAATCTCAATAATAGTCATTGGTTATTTTGGTATTAAGTAGATATACCATATTGTGAATAGTTGTGTTGTAGTGTCTAGTCTTTTGTTATAATACTCTACACGTTCTTAGCTAATCATAACCAATTTTAAATGTTCTTTTTATAGTTGTAAAGTAGTTTTTATGGTACTAATAACAGTAAAACAAAATGTACAGAGATGTAGTGGTGATTTCCAATCGATTACAGTCTTATTCCCTCCTGACCAACACCACCGCGAAGTAAGCTTCATGAAACTAATTATAGCAACCAATTCTGTTTCGAACCTCCAGGTAAGAACATACGGGAACACAAGTGAATGCTTGGTGTAATGTTAAGTTTGTTGTTTTTCTTTTTTTCAAAAGACATTAATTGGCTACAACCAATTAAAGTTTTCGACCAAAAAGCGTTTTAACTCCAACTATAATAAAACGTCCTAGTTATTCTTCGACAATGAAACAACGTAAAAACAAAGTTAAAAGTGAGAGATCCTTTTGAACTAATATTGACTAACTACCCTGATGTTCATGTTGAAACAATGGGGATTTTCACATGTAGTCAGTCAATGACAATTGATCCAAATCTGTTGCTATATTTAGCCAGATTTCCTAGACTAAGAGAACATAGGATTAATCCTGACTAAGAAAACTAATAGGGATGTTGAAACTTACAACACATCTCTGTATCTTGTTTTACTACCAAGCTAACTATGACAAGCTATCTAATAAGATTGCACTATTATAACCTAGAAAAAAACCTATAAGCACGCTAACATACTTAAGAGAAATTTCTCTTGATTCAAGTTTGTGACTCCAGTTCCTTAAAGCATCTCATAATGCATGGTGATCCAACAACGCGTATTGCACCAGTAGTTAGTGTGTAGGTGGGTAGCACTGTAGCTATAGAATGATCTCAAAATTTATCTTGTTTATCCAAACTGGAATGTATTTCATGTCAAACTTGCGTCAGGTCGAGAAAGAGTAACATTATTTTAAGTGTACCATGAGTTAAGGTAAACCTTGCTGTAACCTTCACAAATGTCATGAAGTTTTGTTTTGTAAAGGATGAACAATCGGTTCAATATTTTGATTTGATATTTTAATTGCTTACGAGAAACAAATTGCGTTTTGATTGAGGGCGTGGTCCTTTAACCGAGGACAAATGAATGTTTTAGGAGAAAGGATTAAGGATGGACAACAACCTCACGCTGCCGTTTTTCACCAACACTTTTATTTCTTGAAGCATACTACTCTCTTCGAAATACTGTATGAAATAATTATCGGTCTCAAGTTTAATTTTCAGCAATTTTCGCCGATCCACTTGTAATCGGCCCTCAGTTGGGACGGTTTGTTTATCCAGTCAATAAATCAATCAAATTCGGAGATTGAGGTGAAAACGGCTTGTTATTTTGCTAGTGAGTTCATGAAAGAACAGTAGAAAACAGTATCCATGACATTTAATTCTTAGTTTTCATTATAAAGAAAACAATTTTAATAGACCAACTCGGCTAACGCGTTACTATGTATGTTTCCACCCAATTCAAATCAGTTGGGAATAAGATTCTTTTTCTTGTATATTTCGATATCACGTGGAAAATATTTAGAACAAAGGTTTTTATTCCCAGTGGTTTTGAATTGAGTGGAAACGTACATAGCAACGCTTTAGTCGATTTGGTCTATTGTGAAGGGGAACCGAGGTATACCCCATCTCAGTATATAACAATTTAACTTCAACAATTGAAGGCTTAGAATTCAATTTTAGCTTTGAAAAATAGTTCTTTTTCAAGGCTTCATTGTGTTTTAAAACATCTAAGAGATGAGTTCTTTGGTTTTCAAATGACTAATACATATACATTTATATTTTTGTTTTAAAATGGTGCATCGTTTTTATTATTTTTAGTAATTTTTATTAATATTAATCTTATAGATATATTGATTCATTAATTATACATTAATAATCAATACATTGGGTAATGTAAATTCATCTAGTTAATAAAATAATAATGAGGTAACCAACCATACATTTATAACAATTTATAGTATAGGATCTAATAACTTGTAAGAACCGATGTAATACACTAAATTCGAATGTAACGATTAATTCAATAACTATTAACTGACTAGCCTCGTGTTCACGTGAAGGCTACATGTAATAGAGACTAGTCAGTCAAGGACAATAGTTATCTTAATGAAACGCCATTTTGGTTTGGTATATAGTTGTATTTTTATGTGATCGTTGTTATAAAATATGGAATAATCTTAGGCCTAGTTCAATAGTTGCATCTCGCATGTGACGAATCTAATTCAAATAAGCAAAACCTATTGTTTGAATTCATTTGCATTAGATTATGGCACATGTGAGATGCGACGTTTGAACTAGGCCTATTAGAAGGTAAATTGTTTTATTTACATTGTGCCTTTCACAGGGGAGCTTTATGCATGCATCAATCGCCTTTAATAACGCATCAATTAGCATCATTCATTATTAACAGTTAACGATAATTCGTATTCATTGTCAATCCGTAAAGGTTCTAATTGGACCGAGATTTTTGTCGCACCCGATTGTCGCACGCAATAATCTTTACAACGTTTTTGTCGCATGCAATTGTTGCTTGCAACTTTTCTGTCGCACGCGACTATCGCTGAAACTTCTGTTTTATCGCACGCGACTTCGGTAATTCTTCTGTATTGCATCGCGTGATTTACCATTGAATAATGGATATCACTAATAAATTTACAATGTATAGAAAATAAATATGTGAAGCAAAGTAGCATATTTTTGTATCATTAGCCAAAGAATTTAAAGTTGTAGTTTTATAAAATCGTTCGATAATCGTATATTTTTATATCACAGTTTCATATTTGTTCAATATTGGCATCGTGTTATGTCGTACCTGTTTGAAATGTTTATTAATATTTTCATAATTATTCAATATTAATTTTCACAACAACAAAAAATTCAATTTAATTGTTCTGGAGCTAGCTGTTCGTCCTTTTATTTATTTTCAGTCCGTTAGTGTTGTTTCAATTGTTTGTATTTGTGTTTTAGTTTATAAAAGATAACCATGCATAATGCATATGTTACTAGTATCACTCTTGTTACGAGCAGGAGTTTTGCTGCGTTTCTGAATTAAGTACAATATTCGTGGTTTTTTTTTTCGTTCTTGGAGGCCATTTTGAAATCAAATGAAACCTTTTAAGTATCTGAGAGTTTTAGTTTATAGAATATTGATTTTAGTTTTAACTTTTTAAGAGCACAGGCGCAAAATTATGGCAACTTTGCTACGTCTTCAACGATAAACGTCTGATTTTACTAAACAAATATCTTTTAGATGGTTAACTAGATTAGGCAAGGGCATAAAAGTATGTAGATGACATAATATTTCGATATTGATTATATCAGTATCAAATATTGTCATAGTTTAGCGCGTCTTACTGAGTTCGCTTTCTAAGTTTTACTGTGTTTCCCTGCTTGGTTGTAAGACCTGTCACCATCCAGTACATACATATAACTTTTCAAAATGGCCTTCAAGTACAAGAAAAATAATTTATTTTATCGTTTACGAGTTAATTGTTATTTACGTAGCTATACTGTAGCAATTTATTTACAACTTGAAATGAAGTTGTTTAGGTCCTCTGTAACTGTAATGTAACTTCATTATTTAGATTATTATGACATAATTAATTTACATGCTAACAGTTGCACATGTGGTGTTATGAGTAGCGGTAGTTTTATCAACTTTTTGTTCAGAAACATGTTATGTTTTCAGTCCAATTATAAAGTCATAACATTTTTGTATTGTACAGATTTCCAAGAATAATTCCTGAAAAAGGGGATAGCGAAATTTTTAATTGTGTCCCTTATGGCCCCTTATGTTCAAAACTTGATTAGATCTTAACCGGGTTTAAGTCTATATATTTTGTGAAGAACTAGAGTGAAGGCACCAAACCTGTTAAATAGTAATCGGACTAATATACATTAGTAGTCTCTAATTTGAATGTTGTAATTTGTGTCTATTTGCCTATTACAGTTTGTTGAGTAATAGATTGTGTTTCACAGGTTTAGTACCTTCACTCTTGCCTAGCACTGGGCAAGAATTAATATTAGGCTTGGTAAACTAGGGTTGACGCTAACCCAGGCCATTTTACAGTTTGACGCGCGCTACCGTGGCCAACCAAGAAACTTTTGAAAACGTTCTTAACCACATAAAAACCTCGCTCATCTTCGCCACTTTGTATGAAATAGGTTGCCTACTTTCGATAATCTGTTTATGCGCAGACGATCCTGTCAATCAAAAAAAAAAAAAAAAAAAATCAAATTCACGCTCGCTGATTGGCTAACTTTCTCAAAAGTTTCTTGTGTGGCCACGGTACCGCGCGTCACACTGTTACAACTGCACATTGGATGCGTCTTTCCTTGTTCCAGTTTGTGTTTCCAAAACGAAATGGTAGCTCCTTTTTGTAAATGTTCAGGAATTTATTCTATGGGGATGTAAAAATTGCTTTCTGTAAAGCATCAATTAAACTGTTCCTTGCTCATTTTAATCGATATATTCACTCGTTATAATGTTAATTAGATCATTTAAAACATTTGTAATTTTCTAATCATTTATTTGAAGCTGTAATCCAATGTAAAATAGCCCCTACGTAGAACCTTGATTTCAAACTATCTTTACCATGTAAAGGTTACATAGCAAGAACAGTTTCGCCCTTCTGTCTTGGTAAGGGTTTGGTTGGTATAATAATAAAAGTGGAATAAAAATCTGTGCTCTTTGTCATACTGTCTTTTCGAAATGTTTCGACGCAGACAGCCAAAGCATACCTCCTCTCTTATATAGGGTTCAGAGTTTCGAACCCTGTAGTCAGCACTTGTCTTCTATGTGTGGAGCCCCCCCCCCCCCCCCCCCTTTCTAAAATCCTGGATCCGCCACTATTAATTATCACTTTTTTAGTAAACCATATCTGATTGCAAGAAAGAGAGGAGTTATGTTTGGCGGGCTGCCTGTGGTTTTGATGGATCGATTTAATTACTCGGGCTGCCCTGCAGGGGAGCCTGAGTCTAGGTTTACCTTTTCTATCTATAGGTCTATCGTTGTGTAGAGATTACACATGACGTAATGCCACAGGTAAACCACCTATCAATTACTACTCTATGACGTAGCCTTAGTAAACGCACTAAGTGCGGCTAGTTGTTGATGGTTGATTGATGGTTTTTATAATAGATTGATAGTTTTAAGATTATTTCATCGCAGTCAGGTGTATATATTTTAAGACCAACAGGATCCTAAGGGTGGGGCAATAAATATTCTTTGCACGGCACTGATAAACATCTAATATTTATCACCAATAAAAAGTCAATGCGAACAATATAACAGTTGACTGTTTGTTTGTCTGTTAGGTTTGTCTTCGTCAGTTTGTTTGACTGTTTATTTGTTTGTTGACGGGGAACTAAGTACCCCATAGTTGTTTTGTCCTATTTTGTAGTTGTTGGCTCGTGGCAGAGGGACCATCTTCTGAGCGTAGATGATAATATTATCCATACTGTTTCGTTCATGGTCAATAGCCCTGAAAAATAAAAAATACTTACATGTAATAGAATGATCATTGCTAAATGGGTAAATGAATGAATCGATAAATAAATGAAGGGTTTAGTGAATGAATGATAAATGAATGAATGGGTGAATGAATAAGCGAATGTATACCAAATAAATCGCTAGCTAAATAAACGAATGGAAAGAAATATGAATGAAATGAATAAATGGATGGACGAATGTATAAAATGCATTTAGTTAGATGACTGGGCAGATGAACACATGGATATGATATGACGGGATGGCATGGGTGGCCTATAGCGGCGATAGCACTGGCCTCTCACCACTGTGGTCCAGGTTAGAGTCCCGGCTCGGGCATGGATTATATGTGAGTTGAGTTTGTTTGATGTGTTCTTCTCTCCTATGCCACGAGGGTTTTTCTCCGGGTTATCCGGTTTTCTTCCCTCAGGAAAAATGAACATGTGAGCCGAGTTGTATGCAAAATATTAAACGTAGAGGCAGTGAGTGTGAGTGAGTCTCCCCGTCCAGCTAGAAGATTGAGACGCTAAAAAAGTTATTATCATTATTATTATTACTCCGTGCCTATTTACACTTATTTCAAAAAGGGTTGTCGGAGTGAAAGGTAAATGGCAAACGACTATTGCACGACCGAAGGGAACTGTGATTATTCGATATTTATTATTTATGCATGTTTTGTGGCAGAATAAAAGTGGATGAACCCTGTAGAGGACTTCGTGTCCTATTGTTTGTTTCGCCATGTATGCTTGTTTGTCAGTTCTAAATCTGTGGATAAATAAAACAATAATTCCTTTCGGTCGTGAAATAGTTGTTCGCCATTCATGCACCGTTCACTCTTTTAGCCTTTTTAAAAATAGGTGTATATCAATAGATGAATGAATTGTGAAATCAAATGAATAAATGGATTAAGCAATTCCTCAAGCCAGCAAGATCAGTATTACAAAAGCTTAATTAATTGCTAAATTAACAACATAACTTACTCCTCTTGGCTTTTTACCACTTTGCAAGCACAACAGAAACAAATAATTACTGCGATGGCCAAAGCAACAATCGCGGCTAAGAATGCAATAGTTGCATACAAAACTGAAAAAAACAAGATATTGAAGTATCAATTAATCATCAATGTATCAATTAATTATCAATGTATCAAAATTATAATGCTAGAATAAACAAAACTAGTTATTTGATGATAAAATTCAGCGATAAAAAGTTTACTTTATACATATTTAAGAAGTAAAATATAAAACGATGTATAAAGTAAACTCGCTGAATTTTATAAGCAAATGTCTAAATAAGAAAACTCTTATTATAGTAAGTTATTGTAGCTAAAAATACACTGTGCTCAAGAATTGCACAGTGTAACAGAGGCTGTCTCTATTGCAGATTGCATAGCATCAAGTAGAGTACAGTTCCCGGGGGGTGTACTCCCTTTGTCGAAGTGGTAGGGGTGATCGGCGTACCTTTTAGGGTTAAAAATATTTCCTGTACGTACCTTTTAGGGTCCTGGCTCAAAAACAAGTTACGCAACATGATTCTGTACCTGTAAGGGTCATTTTTACTCTGCTTTGTTGCTAAAAGTCGGGCTAAAAGTAAGCTTGGCTGGCAAGAACATCGCACAGCCGTACCTTTTAGGGGTTGAAATCAACAAGGCTATAACAGTTATTTTTGTCTGTGCGTACCTTTTAGGGGTCGTTTCCAAAACCTCCGCCGATCACCCCTACCAACTGAACAAAGGGAGAACCCCCCCCCCCCCCCCCCCCCGGGGGTACAGTTCTACTTTTTTGCAACGGAGCTCAGCAACGTGCATCTTACAGCAACCTATGTTGAAACGGCATTGCGAGACATTTTGCTGTAAAATCGTACAGTACTGTAGCCGCCCCTCTACTCACTGCAAAAACGACTGGATAGTGGTTGCTCGAATACTAAGTAAATCAATGTATCCACAGGTGCTCACTGCAAAAACGACTAAGTAGTGGTTGCTCGAATACTAAGTAAATCAATGTATCCACAGGTACTCACTGCAAAAACGACTGGGTAGTGGTTGCTTGAATACTAAGTGAATCAATGCATCCACAGGTACTCACTGCAAAAACGACTGGATAGTGGTTGCTCGAATATTAAGTAAATCAATGCATCCACAGGTACTCACTGCAAAAACGACTGGGTAGTGGTTGCTCGAATACTAAGTAAATCAATGTATCCACAGGTACTCACTGCAAAAACGACTGGATAGTGGTTGCTTGAATACTAAGTGAATCAATGCATCCACAGGTACTCACTGCAAAAACGACTGAGTAGAGGTTGCTCGAATAGTAAGTAAATCAATGCATCCACAGGTACTCACTGCAAAAACGACTGAGTAGTGGTTGCTCGAATACTAAGTAAATCAATGCATCCACAGGTACTCACTGCAAAAACGACTGAGTAGTGGTTGCTCGAATACTAAGTAAATCAATGCAATCACAGGTCAGTACTCACTGCAAAAGCGACTGGGTAGAGGTTGCTCGAATACTAAGTAAATCAATGCATCCACAGGTACTCACTGCAAAAACGACTGAGTAGAGGTTGCTCGAATACTAAGTAAATCCACAGGTACTCACTGCAAAAACGACTGACTGGGTAGTATAACTGCTCAAATACTAAAAGTAAATCCATTGGCCTTTTCCAAAACGAGTAAAGGACTGGGTACTAGTTTCTCTGATTAATGTAATAAAGAAATGAATAAATAATTAAATAGAGCACATCAAGATATGTACGATTCCTGAGTTTGGTTGCATTTGGTGGTATTCTGATCAAGATACAGCCTCATAAAAATGCCTAAAAATATAGAATGAAATGTATGGCTCTTTCCTTCCAATCCATACATTCCTTTGTAATTTTGGGCAGTTTTGAATGGCAATATCCAATCAAAAGCATAAAATCTCAGAAATCTTACATATCTTGATCTGCTCTTTTATATTATTAGGTTCATTTCTTAATTACATTAATTAAGGAAACTAGTACCTAGTCCTCTATTCGTTTTGGAAAAGGCCAATGCATCCACAGTTATTCACTGCAAAATGCATGAGTAGTGGTTACTCAAATAACTAAGTACTTGAAGTACTACTAGATGCATCCACAATTACTCACTGCAAAAACAAGTCCGCCTAGTATCCGATTATTTGTAATTATCATCAACAACTTACGAGTGGTTTCATTTTCAATCAGCGTATCCAACGAGTCAGCAGCTCCTAAAATGAAGATATGTTAGCTTGTTTTCAATTCAGTATAGTTGCACCGCAAAGGACTGACCGTCGTACTGATTGACTGACAGAATGATTAAATGGTTTATTGAATCAGAACGAATCAACGAAGTAATGATGGATGAATGAATGACTGGATTGCTAAATGGAGGAATAAATATATCAATGTGTGTGGATACCGGAATATAATGAACGAATGAATGCGTCAATGGATGAATGAATGCGTGAATGGATAAATGAATGAATGAATGAATGAATGAATGAATGAATGAATGAATGAATGAATGAATGAATGAATGAATGAATAAATAAATAAATGAGTGAAAGAATGGATGAATAAATGAATAAATAAATGCATGCATAAATGAGTGAATGAATGAACGACTATATTGTTTGACTATATATTTCATTGATTGCTATAGATGAGTGTAGTGTTTACAAGTGTTGGTATTGTGATGCTAATTTGCCAACCATTTCACAATAGATTTGTTAATTTTCTTTGTTCTTCTAACAATGGTTGGTTGGCAAAACCATGACAAAATACGTCACTGAAGCTGATGTTACACGCGACGATATTCAGCGACGATTTTTCGCGATACGGGTTGATAATTTCTAATGCATGTTACACGAGCCGTTTTTTCGCGCAATATTCCTACGAATTCAACAAGTTACACAGGACAATTTCTGTTAGACGCACCAACTTGCTGAATATTCGTCATTTCGCATTGCAAGTTTTTGAAGTTGAATCAAAAACTCGTAACGTGTTGCCGTATCCGAATATCTGCGTACATGGCATGTAACACGCATCAATTTTTTGCGCAACGGCGTATCGCAAAAAATTGTCGCTGAAAATCGTTGCGTGTAACATCACCTTGACGTCCACGTATCTGCGTATCGCTTTATCACATCATTCAGTATATAAACCAATATATAAACGTCACTAAAAAAACACATTACATGCATGAATGATCTATAGATCTGTTCCGCAGACCTGGGCGAAGATCCGATTCTGGATATCTATTGAATCGAGATTAGTGTGATTTATTTTAATAAGTTGGTCTTTCCGGCACACGACACGTATTTAGTCACAAAAAAAAAACAGCTATAATAAATTCATCGGATACTTGAAAAAGAAAGGCCATTTCGATTCCTTATTGTTGCTGGGTCTGTATAAGTTGGATAAGTTCTATTCAAAATAACCGATAGATGTGAGACCCACTGTAGGTCTAAACAACAGACTCCGTGTGAAGGCAGATTGGTTTGTGCACAAACTCACAATGTATAAAAAAACGCCGGAAAACGCGCTGGTTTGGAACATATCAATATTTGTACCGTAGCTACGATCAATAGAGATTTAAGTCTAAAACCAACTAAGACCTTCGGAAACTGCCCTATCTAAAAAAAAACACATATTAAACAACTAGATAACAAAGCATTAATTTTAGTACAATCGCAATTTTTTTTTTTTCATTCTAAAAACAGCTTGTCCCTAACTGACAGCTGAAGACAACTTTTAAAATGTGCTCCTGGAATATTTGAGGGAAAAGGTTTATTTTCTTTCGCCAGTTCGGGGGTAAAATATCCCTCTGTCAGCAGGGAAAATAACCGTGACTAAGAGTATATTATAACGACTGAGATTTTAAAAGTTCTTAACATGCTTCTCGCACCAAAGCTTAATAATAACGAATAAGGAATGTAGTAAAATGTATCATCATTAAAGCTTTTGAGAAAAAATCCTTTGTAAAATATATCAAATTTTCGTCGCTATAGAGTACTCGCACTAGAGCACTCACTACGTACAATATTTTAAAACTTTTGAACTGATTAGCAGAGCCTAAGTAATTGTAATCAGACAATACTTATATTTCCGACAAGATACATGAGAATATTTAGCAACTATACTCAATGATAATTATCTTGCATGTTTTTTAGTGGTGTTTGTATTTTAAAATTATGAAACAGATCTTACGGATTTGTTCTGACACCACTTAAATAATACAATTTGTCGTGACGTTTATGAAAACAAACGAAGAATACACAGAAATCAACGAAGTGAATAGAAAAAACACTACATGCAGCTCAAATATCATTAGCTAGATCCATTTTACCTTATTTAGCAAATTGTACCATTACTGAGATATTGTTTTTTTATAAATTATTTCTTTGTAATATAACGATGATGATTGTGTTAATCGAGTAAATTAAATCATTGAATTGATAATGAGCTAGCCTAACAGCGCTTCCCACGATACCGTTATTATGTATTTAATTATTTGTCATGATTTATCAATGGTTTTACTTACCTCTTTGTACGTGTATCAGTAGTAAAATCCACGTCCCAAGTAAACTATATCCTTTATTCATATTTTGAGTCGATAGAAAGAACTGATCTGCTCTATTAATGCTCAGTTACTTGTGAAATAGCTGGTTTGATCTTACTTATTGTTTGTCTGTACCACATGTTGATTCCCTTGTGTATGATCACTCAGCCAAAATATCGTAAGTAAGCAAAATTTTCATTTCAAAATCAGTTTACGTCATACGCCAATTTGTCCCGCAAGGGCTGATGGTTCTCACAATCGAATGCCGGATTTTCTTATTGTATACACCTAATTCAAAAAAAAGCTGACATGGCGAACGGTGATAGGCGATTGGTGATTGGCGATTGCACGACCGAAAGGGACTGTGGGTAATACGAATGTCTTTTTATTCCTTTCTAAATTTAAGCAAACACCGTTCAGAGATGACCTTAGATGGGTGTCTCGAAGGTTTCGCTCAACGGTAGAGGCATTGTTTGGGTAATTTAAAAACGAATAAGAAGGAATTCGTATTACCCATAACTCCTTTCGGTCGTGCAATCACCAATCGCTGTTCTCCCAGGCAACCTTTTTTGAATTAGGTGTATATTTATATAGAAGAAAGTAATGTATTAAAATTTTACTGCAAAACAGCAGCTACATTCACGCGAAAACTCTGATGGTCGAAACGAGTTGAAGTTCCTCCCTTCAAGTTTTGGCCGAGAGAAAATCGGAGATGAGTGACGTCGGACGAGCGGGGAGTAAAGCGAGAGGGGAGGCACAATAAATCACATATAAATAAAACAATATTCTGGTCAGACCAATTCCATAAGCCGAATCAATTTGATTTGTGACAGAAATATTTTTGCGACAAAACCAAAATATATATGTCGGCAATTAAACAGCGAACCGAATCCGACGTATGGAATCCGTCAAGTATTTCTATAAACAATAGGGGGAACCTATATTCTAACCAGTGTGAGCTCATGCGTACTTTTTTTATTCAACGTAATTATCCTGATGAAGTTGTTTCTCGTGCTCTTACTAAAGTTTCTAATGTCAGCCGTGTATCCGCCCTCACTCCTAACGTACGCGCCACTAACAATCGTACTCCTTTCACTCTTACCAATAACAATGACAATAACAATGTTAAGCCTCGTATTAATCGTAATTTTAATTTGCTTACTTCTGACCCTGATACATCTAACATTTTCAATGAACGTCCTCTCTTCTCCTTCAAGCGTGATCGTAAGATTTTCTTGTTAAGGGCGTTTTGCCTAACGTCAAAGATCCTGGCACTTTCCGTTGTTCTCGTAAGCGTAGATACAATTAGTTATTATAATTGCATTAAGAATACTCTTAACGGCTAGCTTTAACACAGTATGCATCATGATCAATAACAGTTATATCAGGCCTCGTCTACACGAATCCGATCCGGCTGAAACCGCATAAAAATATTTGCGTCCACACGAATCCGCGTATCCGGAGGATTCAAGTAAAAGTATGCGGTTTCGGTGACCGGATTCACTGGATTCGTGTGGACGATAGGCCGATTCGCATCAAAAAGTATGCGGTTTCAAAAGTATCCGGATCCGTGTAGACGGGGTCTCAGAAGTTATATCTACAATAACAAAAACTAAATTTATACGCAATATGCATTTTTTTATTCAATAGAAACGTTTACCTTATAATGCAGATACAAATAAAGTCCCGGGCAAACGGCTTCAACATTTGCTGCAACATCCGTTCGATTTTGTTGTCTGAATGGCAATGCATGTTGAAGCTGTTTGCCACCCCATGCATTTCAACTTTGTCATTGAAACCGTACCCCCCCCCCCCCCCCCCTACGTTCAACATCGTTCAAATGCAACAACCATTCTACAGCGTTCAACAAAATCTAACTAATGTTGAAACAAATGTTGAAGCCGTTTGTCGAGCCTTAATTATTATAAATGGTCGCTTAAAAACTGGCTATTATAGGCAGTAATTCATTTACTTAGATAGCCAGGGATTTTTTTGATTGTTTTAGTACAAGCGAGTTTTTTTTCATATTCTAAAATCTTTTATTTTAAATGCGTGATCATAATAGCAGCTAATGCTAAAGGTACTAAAGGTAAAGTTAAGTCAACATTTTTTACTGTGTTACAAATTTCATTATATTACCTATCGTTTATATCAAACACCGACGCAGCCTATACTAGTTTACTCGCTAGTTTCCGTGTGTATGTATGTGTCTAGCCAGCTAGCCGGTCCTTAGGGAAGGCCTTGGTGAAGGAAGATTATAGAATGCAGGAACGTGCGGTTAAATCTTCGTGCTGTCCGCCATATTGTTTCCCAGCATTCCTCGCTGTCTTGTTTATTCATCCAACATGGCGGCCAGGTAGTTGAGTAAGTATTAATCGGGTGCTGAAAGTGCAGCTTGGATATAATCATGGTGTGCTTGGTTTTTAGTACAGTCCCCTAGAATAAGATAAAAGCCCTGTAATCAGTACCTATATAGCTATTAAAGCGAACAAAATATTCCAAATATTCAGCACTATAGTGATTGTGCGCTTCGAGAGAAGCTTTCTACCTGAAATTCTATGACAAAACGATCTACTGAGTTATTGAATAATTACTTTTCATTTGTCCAATGTAACCCACATGTGAAATGTGATTTTCAGCGTTTTGAGAAAAAGAACACGAAAAAATGTTTTTATTGGTATTACTTTAAAAATGCAAATTTCGCTATTCTGTTTTGTCTGCCGTTTTTCCGCTGACCACTACTTATGCTGGCACATGCGGGGAGGTGGGGCGTTATTCGTGCTCATGTTACCTCTTCGGGGCTCGTTCGTAATAAAACCCCGAATAACGCCTGGCCCCTTCATGTCTCGCATATGCCAGCATAAGTAGTGGTCAGCGGCAAAACGGCACACAAAACAAAATGGCGGAATTCGCGATTTTACAATAATTTTGCAGTGTTTCCTTGTTTTTAGTGACATCTTCACAGATACAAATAAAAGAAGGTATTTTTATCACAATATCTAACTGCATGCCCCTGGATTTACTCATTTATAAGAGTGCCCACTACTCAGTTGTTTTTACAATGAGTATACCAACTATAGAATACCGCATTGTGTAACCGGTCGCTTTTGATGTGGACGAATAATAACTTAATAACTCTTTTTAACGTCTCAAACTTCTAGCTGAACGCAGTACGCCCTACTAATCGGGGAGACTCACTCACACTCACTACCTCTACGTTTAATATTTTGCACACAACCAGTCGGTTCACATTTTTGCTGAGGGAGGAAAAACCGGTTAACCCGGAGAAGCACCCTCGTGGCACAGGAGAGACGAACACATCAAACAAACTCAACTCACATATAATCCATGCCCGACCCTGGACTCGAACCAGGACCATATCGGTGAGAGGTCAGCGCTCTCACCACTAGGCCACCCATGGCACCCATTAGAGAACATGTATAGGTTTGCGTAGTGTTTACAAGCGTGGTATTGTGATGCTTATTTGCCAACCATTTTCACAATAGATGTTTTTTTTCGTAATAATAACAATAATGATTGGTTGGCAAAACCATAACAAAATATGTGACTGAACGTCCACCTATTGTCATAAACGTACCATGTGTCAATTGTCTCACTTCTGGGGAAACTTGTTTGCAAACCTTCTGCCAGATCTTGCTGCTTGTTGGGTGTCCTGTTTCTTTGCCCAATCGCGAGCTTTTGGTACTAGGTCATTATCCTTAGGTTTATCGACTGTCGACTTTTTCTGGTCGAAACAGAATAGAAATTAAAATGTGTTTTCTATTGTTAAGCGATAACATTTTTTCGTGATTTACTTGCAATTTGTGAATATTTTGGCAACAAATCGAGGCTTAGGCCTGGTTCACACGAGCGTCATAATCATAATCATAAGCAAGAAAACAAAATATTCACCTGGGAAACTAGAAAACAAAGACCAAAGTGTTTACTTTTCTAATTTCTTTTGTTTTGTTTATGATTATGATTACGATTATGACGCAGTGTGAACCAGGCTTTAACTATAGCTAGGCTCAGTGGTGGCTTCGTGCGCCCGCGATATTCCGCCCATTAAGCCATCACGGCTGGGGACTGAGCCTAAGCTATAGCCTGTGCAAATGTGCCGTTTGTTAAGTTATAAAATACTCACCTTCTGTCTTTCTTTGACCGGCTTTTCGTCATCAGAATCCTCTTCACTGCTACTTGAATCTCTCTGTGATGATAATTATGAATGTAAAACATGTGAAAAAGTAGGCTAACTAGAATAAATCACTTTTTGAACATCTCAATCTTCTAGCTAGACACAAATAATTTGGGAGACTCTGCTCTACTCACATGTTGATTTTTCCCAGTGAGGAGAAACGGATATTCTAGTGGTCAGGGGACCGAATTCCGTGCCTAATGGTCTGGGTTCGATTCTCTGCTCGGGCGATTAAGTTGTGTCCTTTGGCAAGACACTTTACTCTCTCAGTGTCTTGTCTTCTCGGATAAGGACGTAAAACCGTCCCGTCTACATTTACTCTAACTTCTCTACTCTAAATATAAGGTGGACGTAAAAGATCCTGTTGTGCTATTCGAAAAGAGCTGGGGAATGTCTCCCGGCACAACAGTCAGGCCTCAGATTATAACGCAGTCTATAATATTCAGTATTGAATGCAGACCTGAATGGTAAATATAAAATATAAACCCCTCGTGGCTCGGGAGGGAATAACACTGATTTCAAACTTAAATGGAATCCATGCTCGAACCTGGACCAAAGCGGCAAGAGGCACTAGTATACAGAAACCACGCCACACCTATCCTCCTCCGCAGGCATCACCGCTACGTTTTCTTTTTTTCTCTCAGTTTATTTGGCTTCCTTGGGCATTTCTTGCCGGGGACCAATCCTCCCTCGGTCAAATGACAAAGGGATCCCAAGAGAGGGAAATGAATAGCAAAGGGTTGCCTGCTTAGGAGGCTACGCCACACCCATCATGGACCTCCTCAATGATTATCATATAGTGAACATTTTATAAAATGATAATTGATGACAATCATAATTGTAAGGTATCATGGAACACAAATGGGTCATCTACTTTGAACTCCGATAAATCGATACTATTTACTCCAAATGGAAATAAAATATATATTTCTATAGGAAGCAAAGTGGTGCAATAATGATTCAGTGATGACCACTTTAATCATCATCATCATTGTTATCACATTTCATACTTTTCATCACATTTATATCATTCAGGTAATTTATCTTGACAAGTTATACTCAACCTTTTTATTCTTTTTCTTGGGCTTCTCTTCATCGCTTGATTCATTCTTTAGAAAGACATTGAGACAGTCAGTAAACAAGTGGTATTTATGCATATTTTACAGCTTACTCTTCGCAATCGTTACTAATTTACAGTCACCTTGATGGCTTTTTTCTTTGGCTTTTCGTCCTCCTTTGGTTTTTCCTATGATATAAAGCTTTGCTTAGTTTTGCTATTAGTTTAACGTTTAGTTAGTTTCAGTTAGTGACTTTGTCTGTGCGCTTGTTTGTTTGTTGTTTTTTTTAATTTATTTATAAAGACTCATATTTGCTCTATAACCATTTTACATTCATAAGGTTTCATTGAAAAAGTTTGCTAGTCTGAGAATATTTAAGATGTTTTCGTTAATTCGTTCGGTTTTTGTTTTTTGGATTGTTTATTTGCTTGGACGGTCAATGGTCGATCAGTTCGTTCATTCACTCGTTCATTCGTTCCTTTGCTTATTAAAATTATGCTTTATATCGGCCTACCTTCTTGGTCTTTTTCTTTGGTTTTTCCTCTTCACTAGATTCATCACTGGATTCATCCTATAAGATAATAATGAAATAACTTAATTAAATTACCTTTTTATTTTTTTTTACATTACCTTTGGTATTCTCTACTTTCACATAACTATTTTAAGGGGGGGGGGGGGGGTAGGGGTAGATATTGTAATTCAAACTTGTTCTATTTGAATTACCATAGCAACCCTCATCCCCCCTCCCCCCCCCCCCCAAAAAAAAAACAGAAAATGAAAGTAGAGAATTGCTAAATTTGATTGTATACATGTGTGTGATTTCCTTGTGATCGTGTCTTCTTTTATTGTATTTTTCATCCGTTTCCTTTTCCTTACTTGAATCAACCTGTGCATGATAGTATTTCAAAACAATTTTTCTTTGCGCAATTCATTAAACTCTTTTTTCATTTTATTCATTTCATTTTTTTAATTTGAAATTCTTTTTATCTATAATATTTGTTTTGTCTTTCTTCTTTTGAAAAACATTTTTGAAGTAAATAAATATTTTTCGATATTGATTGGTCTGTACCTTCTTAATTGACTTCTTCTTCTTTGGCTTTTCTTCCTGGACTGCCTCAACCTGTATGCAGTGTGATTTTAACATGCAGTATTGTTTTTGTATTTTAGCAGCCACTAAGCATTCGGGGAATTAGTATACACCTATTTCAATAATCGTCAAAGCTACAATGCGCACTCTGAAGCCTGCAAAGGATATCGGTAATATGAACATAATTTGTGATTTAGTGATCGTTTTAATAAGAAATAATGTTTCATCATCTACCATTGCAACAACTTATTATGGTCATATAACACAAACACATACAACCAAAATATGCAATGAATAAATCGATACTGCTGAAGAGAAGAAAGACAGACTTCCTTTGCAGGCTTCAAAGTGTGGACTGTAGCTTCGGCTGCGACAACGATTTGTGAAATAGGTGTATATGCTAGTTATACAATGGTTTTGAGTGGCATAATGTGAATATCCCACGAGACACTTGCAGTATACACACGAGCCTTTCGGCGAGTGTGTATGCAAAGAAAATACAAGTGACGAGTAGGATATTCAAGGTATGTCACGAGAAAACATAGTGTATCACTATGTTATCCAACATCATATGAAATAAAGACAGCCCGTAATGTTTCATGGGAAGATGCAGTTGAAAACCGCCGAATATACAACGGCTTTCAAGCATTCTGATTGGCTGTATAATACACAGTCAACTAGAATGCTTTTAAGCATTTAAAAAATAGTTTAAAAAAACTACCTCTTCCCATGAGGCATTGCGGGTTCTCTTTACTTTATATGATGTGTAATAAAATAGTCACTTGTATACTGGAAAAAAACCATTGTATAACAAGTATTCTCTTTTTACCTTTTTGGCCTTTTTCTTTGGCTTTTCTTCGTCGCTTGAAACATCCTGAAAATTGCAGTTGTGAGCTCAATTACAACACAATTTAAGTTGTTTGTTTCTCGATCGCTTTCATCTCTTCCTTTTTTTGATCAGATCGATATTGTTGTTGTTGTTGTTGTTGTCTTCTTTCTCTCTCTTTGATCTCTCTCTTTATTTTACTCTCTTCTTTGGAGGAATGACAAAATGCTTTTTTTTTTTTTCTTTAACACTTATCAATTTTAAACTTTTATTGTTTTCCTATACAAATATTTGATAACTTTTTCTGTACCTTCTTTGTCTTTTTCTTCTTTGGCTTTTCTTCGTCGCTTGAGTCAACCTGTATGATGTGATTTCAAAATTCAGTTTAATTCCTTGCTGTTGATTTTTTCATATTTGCAGCCACACGACTTTTAATCACGAGGAATTAGTATATTTATTAGTATATTTATTAGTATATTTATTAGTATATTTATTAGTATATATATTAGTATATATTATTATATTATTTCATCTCTTCCTTTGGTTTGATCAGATATTGTTGTTGTTGTCTTCTCTCTCTCTCTCTCTCTCTCTCTCTCTCTCTCTCTCTCTCTCTCTCTCTCTCTCTCTCTCTCTCTCTCTCTTTCTCTCTTTCTCTCTCTCTCTCTCTCTCTCTCTCTCTCTCTCTCTCTCTCTCTCTCTCTCTCTCTCTCTCTTTCTTTCTTTATTTTACTCTCTTCTTTGGCGGAATGTTTTGTCACAAAATTCTTTTTTATTGTTTTTTTTTTCTTTAACACTTATCAATTTTAAACTTTTATTTTTTTCTCATATAAATATTTCGATAATTTTTTTCTGTACCTTCTTTGTCTTTTTCTTCTTTGGCTTTTCTTCGTCGCTTGAGTCAGCCTGTATGATGTGATTTCAAAATTCAGTTTAATTCCTTGTTGATTTTTTCATTTTTGCAGCCACACGACTTTTAATCAACGGGAAACTGCTGGTTTTCAGCAGTCCGATAAGTCCTCCATATACACATTACTAGATTTAAAGCGCTATGAGCTATTCTAGAGATATAGCGCTATATAAATGAGGCATATTATATTATCATATATATTTATTAGTATATTTATTAGTATATTTATTAGTATATTTATTATTATATTTATTATTATATTTATTATTATATTTATTATTATATTTATTATTATATTTATTATTATATTTATTAGTATATTTATTAGTATATTTATTAGTATATTTATTAGTATATTTATTAGTATATTTATTAGTATATTTATTAGTATATTTATTAGTATATTTATTAGTATATTTATTAGTATATTTATTAGTTTATTTATTAGTATATTTATTAGTATATTTATTAGTATATTTATTAGTATATTTATTAGTATATTTATTAGTATATTTATTAGTATATTTATTAGTATATTTATTAGTATATTTATTAGTATATTTATTAGTATATTTATTAGTATATTTATTAGTATATTTATTAGTATATTTATTAGTATATTTATTAGTATATTTATTAGTATATTTATTAGTATATTTATTAGTATATATATTAGTATATATATTAGTATATATATTAGTATATTTATTAGTATATTTATTAGTATATTTATTAGTATATTTATTAGTATATTTATTAGTATATTTATTAGTATATTTATTAGTATATTTATTAGTATATTTATTAGTATATTTATTAGTATATTTATTAGTATATTTATTAGTATATTTATTAGTATATATTACCATGTATTAAATGTCTTCGTCTGAGTACGTTCAAAGCTACTCTTAAATTAAGTTTATTAGATTCTTATAATGTCAACTTCTCATCGTTTTTTAATGTCCATCTGGTACATATTGTTGTTCATTGTTGTCTCTTTTGTGTTTTGTAGTATTTTTCTTTTTTCTTGATCGCCAACTGTTTTACCTATTTATCTATGTTTTACCTAGTAGTTGCTTAGCTTGATAAGCTTTTTTAGCTATTCTGGGTAACTTTTACCATTTATATCTGAATTAAGAAATTGAAAAAACCCTAATAAACTTATATTGAAAATTGTATATTGCTGGTAATAAAGTTGTTGTTGTTGTTGTTGTTGTTGTTGTTTTTGTTGTTGTTGCTATTGTGATATTAGCACAGGTAGCCTAAGATCATTATCTGAAGCAGAGTAACACTCCAGAGTATATTAACTCATTAATATCATTGATTCAACTCTGCTGCCAACATTAACCAATATAAAATTATAAAATAGATAACATGATTTTATGTGCCATAAAATAAACTGACATTTCTTGTGTTTTTAAATTCATTATAATTTTTAATAAATGCTTAAATAAATGTGTATTTTTTTTTTCAATATCTCTTCATCGCTTGATCATTCTTTAGGAAGACATTGATATAGTCAGTGTACAAGTTGACTTGTATTTATATATTTTACAGTCTTCGCGATCGTAACTAATTTACAGTACCTTGATGGCTTTTTTCTTTGGCTTTTCGTCCTCCTTTGGTTTTTCCTACGATATAAAGGTTGCTTTGCTTACTTTTGTTGTTAGTTAATTGTTTAGTTAGTTCGGTTAGTTTATTTTTTACTTATTGCATAAGTACACGTCGCCCAAGACTTTTGAAAGTCTCGATTTAAAACTGGTCAATATATAGGCTACCGGGAAAGCCATTTTATTTCATGGTTTTAAATGTTCTTGCTGTAATACCATCTAGATATCATATAGGCAAACAGGGTAATGGGCTCCTGGGCAAACTATATAGCTGTTTAAAAATGGTTGAAATAATAATAATAATAATGATGATGATGATGATGATGATGATGATGATGATGATGATGATGATGATGATGATGATGATGATGATGATGATGATGATGATGATGATGATGATGATGATGATGATGATGATGATGATGATAATAATAATAACAATAGAAGTAATAATATAGAGTTCTTGGAAACTAACTAAAAAATATCGATGCTTTTTACAAAAAGGAGCAGGCAGATAGCAGGTTACAAAAGTCAATAAAGAATTCATTATAATTTTTTAATAAATGCTTAAATAAATGTGTTTTTTTTTTTCAATATCTCTTTCATCGCTTGATCATTCTTTAGGAAGACATTGATATAGTCAGTGTACAAGTTGACTTGTATTTATATATTTTACAGTCTTCGCGATCGTAACTAATTTACAGTACCTTGATGGCTTTTTTCTTTGGCAATTCGTCCTCCTTTGGTTTTTCCTACGATATAAAGGTTGCTTTGCTTACTTTTGCTGTTAGTTAATTGTTTAGTTAGTTCGGTTAGTTTTTTTTTGTTTTGTTTGTTTTTTGTTTTATTAATTAGCTTTAATGTCTTTTAATGACAATTGAAAATGACGTAATAAATTCGTTTTGTCCATCATACCTGTTTGGCCTTTTTCTTTGGCTTTTCTTCGTCGCTTGAATCATACTGAAAATTCAATTGGCAGTTGTGAGCTCAATTTAATCAGTTAAACAAATTTCATTTACTTGTTGATGACCCTCTTTACGTCTTCTTTGCCTGTGTTTTTAGGATTTTTTTGCAGTTTTGGAATTTTTGATAACTTATTTACCCCTAAGAAAATTAGTAATCTACTAACAAAAGAAAGAGCTCAGCTTGAGTTATCTTCTTTTGTCTATTACTTAATTCCTTTCCCACTAAATTACAAAAGTCAGCTGGACAACGTTCTTGCAATAATTAGGTGTATCTCGAATTTTCACGTTTTCTTCATCAGTGAAATTCTTAAAATCCCATGACACCTTTCGGTCTCGAGATTAGATTTTTGGCTTTTTTTAGCGACAACGTTTATGTAAATAGCTATTAGAAACAACCTAGCTTTACCTTGTACTTATTATTATGATGGACGTGTGTCATGGCATGATTGTCGTAACCATTTGTATATGCACCATCCTCACTGTCAGATCGGCGGTTGCTAAAAATATCAGTGACAAATTTTAACAATAATAATGAAGGAAAAGAAAACGCGCGCGCGTGCTGTGTGCAGTTATAAAGCACGCGTGGTTGTCAGAACACGAGAGAAGTGTTAAGAGAATCACGACGCGAAGCGGAGTGGTTCTCAACATTTCTCGAGTGTTCTGACAATCCCCAAGTGCTTTATAACTGCATAAAGCACAGAAAGCAAGTTTTTTATTTCTTTTATAAAATACAAATTGATCAACATGCAAACGCGCGTGCTGTGTGCTCTCATAAAGCACGTGCCTCAACCAATCAAAATACGTGATTTCAAATAGTTATTTTATAAGTTATTTTTAATGTATTCCATCCGAAACAATGTATTAGCTACATCTATAGAAAGAGTAAATCGCTGTACATTTATTTGTATATTTCAAATTAGGAAGACCCATAAAGCCTGGTGGTCTTGGAATGCACTATTCAGTATTCCACGTTTTTGAAATAGCTGTATAGCTACCACCGTTTGCATAAGTACACGTCGCCCAAGACTTTTAAAAGTCTCGATTTAAAACTGGTCAATAGGCTACCGGGAAAGCCATTTTATTTCATGGTTTTAAATGTTCTTGCTGTAATACCATCTAGATATCATATAGGCAAACAGGGTAATGGGCTCCTGGGCAAACTATATAGCTGTTTAAAAATGGTTGAAATAATAATAATAATAATAATAATAATAATAATAATAATAATAATAATAATAATAATAATAATAATATAATAATAATAATAATAATAATAATAATAATAATAATAATAATAATAATAATAATAATAATAATAATAATAATAATAATAATAATAATAATAATAATAATAATAATATAAGTAATGATTTAGAAACGCATAATGATGTAAAAATGAGACTTAGTAAAGAAATAATTGTTTTTTGACGTTTCGGAGCCATCACGCTCCATTATCAGATAATACTAATTACAAAATGCAGAAGTTCGCTTATAAACTAATTTATGTAAATAATTTAGCCTTGATGGAATCGGACTGTACATTCAGGACAGGTTTTAATTCCCTGATGTACAGCATCTCGTGCAGAAGGCAGTCAAATTTGCTGGAACATTTCTTAAGAACAATAAAGTTATTAATTAAGTTGTCAGGAGCAGTACTATTGTGTTCTTTAATATAGTGTTTATAAATAGATGAAGATTTTTGCTTGTGCTGTTCAACGCGTACATGAAGGTGTCCATTTGTGAAACCTACATAACCTGCATCGCACAGGTCACATTTAAAAGAATAAACGACACGTTGTTGATTCACAATAGTAGGTTTCAACTCCCGTGTTTTGAGATCTTCTTCAAGCTTACGGGTGGTAAAGATGGGCTGGATAATGGTACCACCGACGTTTACGCTAAGATCTTTGAGCTGCTTTTTCATAGTGTCCGCGGACACCTGGTCCTTAAAAGGGACGACAACACGAACAAGTTCCTCTGACTCTCGCATAGGGAGCGTTGCTGTTACTCTTTTGTAAGTCTCATTTTTACATCATTAATAATAATAATAATAATAATAATAATAATAATAATAATAATAATAATAATAATAATAATAATAATAATAATAATATTAATAATAATAATAATAATGATAATAATATAATAATAATATAATAAAAATAATAATAATAATAATAATAATAATAATAATAATAATAATAATAATAATAATAATAATAATAATAATAATAATAATAATAATAATAATAATAATAATAATAATAATAATAATAAAGGAGCAGGCAGATAGCAGGTTACAAAAGTCAATAAAGAATATAGTTCAAAAACTCCTGTTAAAACAGGAAAGTCTTGAGTGCAGATTTAAAGGCAGAAACAGAATGCATGTGAATACTGAATACCGATAGTGTATTCCAAGACTGGAATGCATTGCACATCTAATTGTACATGTAATTGTTGGACAACATTTTAATTTTAATTTATTTAATTTAATTAGTGCATGCTCAAAAAACAGTCTTCTATAGTTCCAGATTGATCTATTGTTATTGTAAGGCTAAAACACCAACATTGCATCTCGGTTACTTGGAGTGCACTATTCACAATTATTCACAATTCCTTTTTTAAAAAGCTGTATGCTGTACTTACCGATGTTTAAGGTACTCACGGAATAAACAGAATGCAATAATAGCAATGATGACAATCAATACCAAACAAATGGCAATGACAATTGCTGAAATAAAAAAATATAGATATCTTAGACCTAGTTCAGACGTCGCATTTTACATGTACCAAATGTGATGCAAATGAATTCAAACAATAGGTTTTGTTCAGTTGGATTAAAGTCGGCACACATATGAGCTCATTCATATGGGTGTTAAGGCCCGTGCAAACGCACGCAACATTGTTGGACCAACATGGTTGCTCCAACATGTTGGGCCCGTTTAAACACCCTGTTGGATGATGTTTGATGATACTCATCCAACATTTCTTTTGTTCTCGTGTTCAACAAACCGTATCGCAACAATGTTGGCCAACAATGTTGCGTGCGTTTGCTCGGGCCTTAAAGGCCTAGTTCAAACGTCACATCTTACATGTACCGAATGTAATGCAAATGAACAAACTTACCTAAGGTTTGCATTGGATTCCGTACATGTGTGATGTGACGTTACAACTGTACTAGGCCTAAGAAACCACCAAAGACGTGTTGAATATAATCGTGTTAATAATGATAATCGTTGCGTAGCGACCAGCAAATTGAAAATTTCAATTTGATTTTAAGTTTTTCTGATCCATCAATCAGTTTGAGGGCGGAGCTTACATCAAATTAACCAATAACTTTACGAGTTAATGTACAAGCTCTGCCTCCAACAGATTGATGGATCAGAAAAGCTCAAAATCAGATTGAAATTCGCAATTTGCTAGTCGCGATGCAACGATTAACGCTTTCATATTGCTCATTTTAAGGCCTTTAGTAATGCTGATGATGGTGATAAATTATAATTTTCATATATATAATATCATCTTTATTGTACTAATTAAGTTTGTTTCTTTGCAGCTGCACCACACAATCTTGCAATAGAAGGCACTGAACTTCGTCATGTAAACAATTTTAAAATGTAGATTAATGTAATATGAATACTTATTAATTGGGGACTAAATATTATTAATGGGGGAAATAATCAGAATATCATCTTTTATAGTGCGTTTGTGATTGTACAAAATCGCGCGCGCTGATTGGTC
The DNA here is from genome assembly GCA_949775045.1 of Metridium senile. Lineage (NCBI taxonomy): Eukaryota > Metazoa > Cnidaria > Anthozoa > Actiniaria > Metridiidae > Metridium > Metridium senile. The sequence goes on along the minus strand of OX459096.1, from coordinate 20,842,838 downwards.
GAAGTCAGTTCAATTAGTATACATCCCTTTCTGTTAGTATTTACATTGGCCGTTTTCACACTATAGAGACGATTTTCCCGTCTGAGACGAGTTTCTCGTCTGGGACGAGTTCCTCGTCTTTGCGTGAATTCTTGACGGGACGAGTTTTTGACGGGAAACTCGTCTAAATTTCCCTGTCCAATTTACTCGTCTGAAAGACTGGTTTGCTCCCCGTCGAGACGAGAAACCCGACAAAACTCGACACGATTTCTGATTAGGCGGGTTTTTGTGACGAGTTTTCTGTGTTTCAAAGGGGAGGAAAAACTGGAACTTCACAATTTTTGCCTTTCTTCATCATGGCGTTTTGAGTTTCGTTGTTTTAGAAGAAACAAGGAAGCACCTGTCAAGGCTAGGGCTGGTGTAATACGCGAACCTTGCTCTTCTAGCACATTATAGTTTGTAGCAAGGCTTTTCTTCAAAATGTTACATGAATTTGTGGCTGACCTGCTTCTTTTTGACGACAGCATAAAGGTGGGTAACATGGCGAACTTGCAGAGGAGAATTTCTCTGGAAAGAAGTGTGCCCGTGCCTTCTGCTATGTAACCACGCACACTCGTACCAACTCCCTTCCGTGAAAATCTTTGTGGTCTTACGGCATCCAAATGTGAATTCTGTCTCCGTAATTGGACGAGTTCCTCGTCCCGAATTCACACTAAATGATGGTAATTGGACTGTGTGGAGTCCAATTCGGTCTGTAATCATACGAGTGATTACAAAATCGGACGACCGCGTACTCCTATCACGAGTATGATTATACAGACAGAATTGGACGACACAAAGTTTGATTACCAATTAATCATAAGTATTACAATTTCAGAGAAAAATGTGGGGGGTTTCTAATAAAAATGAAAAAATCCTCCATTTTTGAAAAAAAACTCATTTTTTAGAATAATTTTCGTTGCTATAGTGATTTGTATCAATTCAGTGATTGGTTGATTAATCTGAAAGCAGTAAAATCATTGGCTCATAAAACTGTCCGATAACAACTGTCCGATTACAGCCAACTGTCCGATTACACTGTCCGATTACAAAAACAAGATTGATTAGTGGAAAATAGAGCAGTCTGTCAACCAATCAGATTCGAGGAAATTGTAATAGTTATGATTAGACGAGAAACTCGTCTGACGGGAAACTCGTCTGAGACAGAAAACACGTCTCTAGTGTGAAAACGGCTATTGTTTTATTGATGCGTCAAACCTCAATTTTTACACATGGACGGTTGCACGAACTGTTTTTGTTTCTTTTGTTCGATTCTGGAATGTTCGATCTTGTGCGATAAAATATGACACTTACCTAAGATGTCCTCACGAGTCAAGTCATCAAGCGCTGACGCTAGAAAAAAAAAATATATATATATATATAAAAAAAAATAATGTAAAATAAATCTGGATTAGTAAGGTCTAAGATATTTTTATTTGTGAAAACAGCAAATGCTCTAGTGACTTTAAAGTATTTAGTATTATATTGTATACTTCCATTGATCGTTGAATATTATTCTGAAGATAAATTAATTAATTGTTTTCAAAAATATGAATTACATTTGGTTAGGATGGATACCAGTAAGAAAATGCAACTCTAGTATATATATCTATATATATATATAGTTAGAATTACGATAATATTCAAAACATGCATCAATATTGTGGCTTTTATTGTCTTTTGATAGTCAAAATAAACTGGATTGGCGTAATTATTCTGAAGTACTATATATAAAGAAACTCAATAAAACTGTAATAATTGTATCGATCACTTGGAAGATCTATTAAATTTAGTTCGATTCAAATTTTAAAGTTACTTTACAGAAAAGAATATTATCAGGATCATTTCAATAATTCAGTAAGGACATTTGTTTTATGACAAAGTGTAATATTCAAATCGTTATAATAAAAAAACAATTAAGTGTATTAAATAGTCCAATATCGATTCCTGAGCGGGTTTAGGAAGTTCAATGCTGATTTTTTGTCAGCTATAAGTGGGAATAAATTAAGTGATTAACAAAGTGTTTGAACATTTATGTTATTTATACTATTTTCTTTCTAAACTAATTTTACAATCAAAGTTTCGTAAATTAATATATATACAACTTGAACATACGTATACTGACAAGAGGGTCTGCGTAGGAGTTTATGGGATAATAGAGAAAATCACATTTGTACGGAATTGTCAGTTAAATTTTAATGCATTTTTAGTTGTCAGTTACAAGCGGCTGGTTCTGGCCATTTGTTAGTTGGTATAGTTATATTATCCAGACCCTTGCCTTTTTATTATTAAAATTAGTGTGTTCAATCGCTCTAGACCTATCCTTGGTTGAATTAGGTAACAAATCTAATAAAACAGCAGGTCAACTTTTCCCACAGGTCCCACAGGTAAAGATGTATTTTACTGCGGTTTTCGACTTTCTGCATACTCAGACATTCCCACGGCTTGTTGTGAAATATGTTTTTAGCTGCCGTCAATCAAAACTAATTAGTCGGTACGTTTTAAATCCTTGATTGACGGCAGCGATATACTTATTTTACAACAAGCTGTTGGAAAGTCTGAGTTCGCAGAAAGTCGAAAACAGCAGTAAAAAATAATGTCCTACATTTTATTCCAAACAAGAACAAAGTATAATCTCATTCAAGCATATCTCCAAGGTGTTTATTTCGATTTGAAAAGTTTTGCGAACTTTGCTATCTTTGTTTTCCGAACTTTGCTGAACTATGCTTAAATAATTATATAGAATGCTTTGTACATCAAATTGTATACCAACTAAAACTAAATACTCTTGACTAAATCGAATTAATATTAAATTGAAATGATTAATTCATATTTAATTGTTTTGCAGCTCGTGTAGTCAATTTGTATAATATTCACAGAATTTGACATTAAAAATTTACTAATAGAATTGAATTTGACATATAATATATTATTAATAATTATTATCGATTAATAACAGTTTTAGTACTTGATAGACATAAACTTCTTACATAAACATATAGGTCTAATACATTGTAAACGATATCATTATGAGTGTTGACGTTTTAAATGTTTGTATGCGTTTTCATTACCTCCATTTGGCATTAACACCAACAAAAGCACCAATAGTAAAAGTCCATTCAAGAAACCCATCTCTTAGATCTTTTAAAAACAACTGAAGATTACACTGAGAATATTATGATGCCTAGACTGTTGATGTGATTTAGTGACTGAGATATGCTATAGCAATCAATGTCGGTGTTATCCACTGTTCTATGAATGCCAGAGGGGTATTTTGAGTTATTTAGATGAAACAATAGACATTTAGAGACACATGCTGTGAGGAGTGGGCATTAATTCAATTACTGACGTCATCATCGTCTTAATCAGTTATGACCAATGGCTATAAATGATAATTGATGATTACGAGTAAATAGAAATGGTAAACAAAAAATCAATTAAAACGTCACGGAGAAATTGAGAAAATAAATGAATGAATGAATAAATAAATGAATAGACAATGAATGAATGAATGAACGAATAAACAAACAAATAAATTAATCAATGAATAAACAAATTAAATAATTAATCAGTTGACAATAAAATTCTGCGATAAGACATTGAAATTTTGAAGTTTTTTCACGTTTCGACGTTATCAAACGCCATTATCAAGTGAAAATGATAAACTTATAACCATGAATAATAATGAGTGAAAATTACAATAAAGATAAAGAAGACAATTATTAAGAACAATACAAAGAATGAAAAACATAAAAATCAAGTGAATACTTTTGTCTTAATAGAGGCAAATTAATTAATTAATTAATTAATCAGTGAATGAATTAATCAGTGAATAAACGAACGAACAATTAATGAATTAAAATAAATTAAAATAGATTAATATCAAACAAAAAACAATAAAAAACAATATTAAAAGTATCTTTATTTTACCACTCTTGAGAGGAAACTGATACGAGTGGTTCACAGAGTAAATATATATATATTTATAACTCACTATTTCCAGATATATACGATAGCCGACAGAATGGGGTTATAACTGATAAATTGGCTAAAAACTCAAATAGTTTTGATAAATTGATGAAAATTTAGCTGAGAAATACTGATAATTGATATTAGAGTAAGTATCTTGCAAATGCCTCTCAAAACGCTGGAAATCGCATTTCTGATGGTCTGAATTTGAAGCGTTTTGCGGGAACATGCCCCCTATACTTAAATATTACGTTGCAGACAATCAGTTATGGCAGATAACAGTAAAATGTTAATCATTAACTTAAAGTAATGTTATCAATATTTATCTATTGGTTAAATACCTGATAACTGATAAACATACAGAAAAACAGCTAATAGCTGAAAAATTGACGGTTTTAGCTGATAACTGATATTGAGAGCAACCCACTACCCCCCCCCCCCCCCCCTCCTCCCTTTAGACTGTAATGTACTATTTATAATATCAACTGTAAAATGATTTAGTGACCAAGATATGCTAGCAATCAAGTGTTGTTACTACCCATGGTTATTTTAATTACAGAGGGGTTTGTTGAGTTATTTAGATGAATGTTCCAGTCGTTTGGAAACAAAAGACATTGAGATACACATGCTGTGAGGTAGATACGTGAACTCATTTTAATAGACGTTACTAGCTTGACGCTATATGATATTGATATCATTATGTTTATCGGGAAAAAGGTTTTCACTGTCAAATTTGACGTATCTAAAACAGTTAAACTACAAAGAGAATGCCCTTAAACTGATGAAGATATGAATTTTTGAAGTTTAATATTCTTGTTTTCAGCATGATAACGAGGCTACCTGTCAATGCGATGTTCGTTTACAATACATTTCTTAAAAAGATAGTTTTAGAGTCCATATCTTGGTCAGTTTAAGGGCAATCTCCTTGAACCTTTGTATTTGATAGGGAATTCGTTTTTCAAAGAAATCTATATACTAGTGATACTACAAACTACTACTACAAATATAGACGCCATGCATTTCATTTAAATTAAATTAATCGAATCTTACATATTATTAAAACATTAACATCCTTTGATTTCATCCCATTATCCAGCAATATACAGTCAATCGGTCAGTAACATTGTCCACGTAAAGTAGATAAGTAAAACCCCGCGTATAAGAACCTAGATTTTTCAAAGTCAGCCTGAACAGGTTCCGTTATATAAATGGTGCTTTAACTTGAAATCAGGCTATCTAGGTTCTATTAGCATCACTCACTTCATCATTACAATACCTTCATATTAAAAAACATAAATAAAACATAAAAACAGCGAAATTGGGCTGTTTTAAAGTTTAAAAACGGAAATGAAAAAAAATATCTCCTTCAGTAACTTAAAGGGTGCAAATCATAAACAATTATCTCTCCTGCAATTCTAGCTATGTAAGTTTTTTAGTTCACTTTTTAAACGTTTATTATTCAACTTTTATCATAGCTAGGTGAGGTAATATGAAGCAGTTTCCTTTGTAAATGCCTCATTAACTCTGTCAGCTTCATTTGTCGGTGTTTTGAAACTCCCGCCAGAGCAATTGAAAAGTCTCGTATGTGTCCCTGAATTCTGTGCGATGTCTTCCTATTTTATTTACATACAGGTCAATGCTTTTGCACATGGCTCTTATTTTACAAAAAAAATAACAAACAACAACAACAACTACAAACAAATGAATGGCGTCTATATATTTGTAGTAGTAGTTTGTAGTATCACTAGTATATAGATTTCTTTGAAAAACGAATTCCCTATCAAATACAATGATTCAAGGAGATTGCCGTTAAACTGACCAAGATATGGACTCTAAAACTATCTTTTTAAGAAATGTATTTTAAACGAACATCGCATTGACAGGTAGCCTCGTTATCATGCTGAAAACATACATTTCTTTTTAAAAATTCAACATGTGAGGAGTGATGTAATTTTAGGTTCTTATACGCGGGTTTTTACTGTAGTAACACTTCTTTGTTTAGTTGTTTATAGCAGTTGAAGTTTTTAAATAAATACTTAACTCTATAAAATGAGTAACAGTGAACTTGGAATAAGAATTATGAAATCTATGTTCAATATTACAGTGCGAATCGACTGAAAATCCGTTGACACCCAGAAATATTTTAGAAATTGTTTATTGTTCGTTGAACAACTCACAAACAAATCTAACTACAAAAAGGTTAACATACTATAAATCAGTCAAACTTCTTGCGGTGATATAGTTGTTTGCGGTGAGTTGTTCAACGAACAATAAACGATTTCTAAAATATTTCTGGATGCCCACAGTTTTTTTCGATTCGCACTGTAATGCTAGTATCGAGCTCTATATTTAGGTGGTGTCACGTGACAATATTTTCTTAAGTGTTTTAAACTGTCTTTTTTTGTGGACAATGTTTTTTTTTTTTAAATGACGTTAGCTGTATGTATATTATATATTCAAAACAGTATTTATATTTACAAAATGTATATTATCCATCGAATTATTAGGCCCTACGAATGACAAACTCTACTTAACATCGCTTAAAAATCTTCAAGTCCCATTTTGTCTAATCATTCAATTTACAAGTTGTACGAACGACTACGCTTCTTTCTCGAAACCAGCCTCTTCTGCAGACAACTCCCTTTTCAGTCTTGGTCTTCCTTTGGTATCGAGACTGATCCACACTTGTCGCCCCATTCTTCTCGCATTCCCAATTTTATAGACAGGAAGCCCATGTCAGTAATATTTTCGCCGGGAGGAGACGATCCATGCAAATCATAATGATATTGTTAATTATGATGTTTTATCATTATTATCATGTTATGTGAAACACTTATTTTGTTTAATTCTTCATTTGTTACTCTAGATTCAAAGTTTCGGTTGATAGTTTCTTTTTACTGACTGAGATTTCTTTTTGGTCTAGCGTTTCCAAGGGTATTCAAGGCGTAGCCAGAAAAACAATGGGACGAATTCTTAGTCACCATTTGTATAGTTTACCGGCTGTTTTATTTAAGACCATGTTAAACAATGGCGCCGGTCAGTTGAATCTTGACCTGCAAGAGTATTCATTTCGCTATTTCTTCCACTGGGTATTTCAACTTCGCTACTTTCATCGTTTGTTGATCTTGATCTACTATATCCGTCGTTTATTGATCTTGATCCGCTATATTCGTCGTTTGTTGATCTTGATCTACTATATCCGTCGTTTGTCAAATTTATATTCGCTATCATCTTCATTTAGTGATCACGATGCATTTATTCCTTCATCTGCTACTCTAGCTCCGCTTTGGCCTGTCATTATCGTTATAGAGCAGGTGTTGACATTGAGGTTCTCCTGACTGGCACCATCCGCTGTTTCCACTAAGTCCTCATCAACAGTTAAACATCTCGTTGTTTGATCCTGTTCAGCGAAGGATTCTTCATTTTCATTAGCTACATATGCCGGTGGCTGTTCAAATGTGGTTTCATTGAGGACTGGAGGGGTGTAAGGAGGAGGGTCGGGTCTGGAAAGAACAATTAAACAATTAAGGGAATCGCCCTAATCTAGGCATATCCACAAGGCAACAAGGAATAGATAAAGGTATCAGACAACAGCCATATCAATATATTTGTTGGGATTTTTGACCAACCAACCAACTCAACCAACTCAACTCAACTCAACCCAATTTTATAACCCAACCCACCCCGGCACCCACCCACCCAAACCAACCAAACATGCAAACCATAAAGAAAACAGACCCGCGTAAACAAAAATCTTGCAAAAAAAAACACAAACAAACAAACAAACAAGATAAACAACAAGACAATCTGCAATCAAATAGAAAACAAAGCAGAGAGACTTTCTACCATAAAAAAGCATTTGTAGCCTGCGCTGTTGGCGGTCTGCGGGGTTGCGAAGAAGAGAAAGCATGTCCGAGTTTTTTCAATGTTAAAGACAAACAATAGCCATAGTGTACCTGAACTTAGCTTTACAAAACTTGTAAGCAAACAAGACACAGAGCATGGTCTGGATAGCAACGATGAAGCCTCCTATCATCACTGTCGTGAATAATGCTGGAACGAGAAATTATTTCAATTATACACCACCATATTTCAGGAACCATTGTCGCAGCTGAAACTGCATTCATCACTCCGAGACTGCAAAGGATGTTGGTAGATTTAATCTTTCTATCAATTTATTGATATAGCAAACACACTATAGTCCATGGAATAGATTAAAATGTCGTCTGTTCCAGTACAAGAGCCTTTGCGGGACGTAACGCACACCAAGCGACATTGCCATTCTCAATAGGCAATTAGTCACTTTCAAAGTTCCTTGCGCCATTTTGAATAATAGCCGCGCCTTTGCATTGAAGCAAGACGAACGTTAAGTTTGCAATGATAGAGACACTTGAATAATTGTCCTGTAAGGTGTCGTAAACATCTCTATCATTGCAAGCTCAACGTTCGTCTCGCTTCGATGGAAAGGCCCGGCTACCTTTAAGAAGGCGCAGGGAACTGTGAAGGGGAGTATTATGAGTGATGTTCACGCTCTTACACCCTCCATTTCTACAGACCGTTTACAGCTGGCATGTGATGCGTAGTTACTTCAAGCACTGATATACAACTTAACATATAAACCCGTAAAATATTTTAAACCGCGAAAAAGGCCAGCAACGGCCAAAAACGCGGATCCCACAAGATCTAACAAGGCGAAGTTCAAAAGAGCCGAAGTCTCTCTGTCCGCTTTATACGAGGCCGAACAACAGGCATACCTCCAGAGCAAAATCGATCTGATCTCAAATGCAAGCCCAGAAAATAGAGCGGCCACAGCCTGGAAAACTGTTAACGAAATATGCGTGAGGAAGAGTACCAGCAAAGCCAAGCTGAAAGCTTCAAGCCAACAAGAAAGACTTGATCTGTGGAGAGAGCACTTCTAAAACCTGCTTGGTAAACCACCAAACATCATCGATAGCTCAACCAGACAAATAATATTCAAGAAACTTGATATAAAGAAAGGCGCTTTCTCAATGGAGGAGCTCTCTGTCGTCCTAAGGAACTTTACTAACGGAAAAGCTTGCGGCCTAGACATCCCAGCTGAAGTTTGGAAAACTGGAGCGTTCAACAGAGAATTGAACTACTTGACATGTGCAATGCTGTGTATATGGGAGAACATATCGACCGGTGGACTCAAGGTTGCATTGTTCCCTTGCCTAAGAAAGGGGAACTGGGGATTTCAACCAACTCATAGAGGAATCTCACTAACTGCAATCGCTGCAAAAGTCTACAACCGACTTATCCTCAACTGTGTACGTCCTAAACTGGAACCCCATCTTCGACGTAACCAAAATGGTTTCCGTGAAAATAGATCGACAACGGGCCAGATTCTTACCGTTAGACGTATCATTGAAGGAGTGAAAGCCAAGAACTTGCCAGCTGTTCTTCTATTTATAGACTTCCCCAAAGCCTTTGTCTCCATCCATCGCGGCAAAATGTCTGAGATTCTCCAACCCTACGGTATTCCCAATGAAACATTCAATGCAATCATGATGCTGTATAGGAATACCCGGTCCATGGTCCGCTCCCCTGATGGTGACACCGACTTTTTCAACATCTTATTAGGGGACCAGCAGGGAGACACGCTTGCTCCGTATCTATTTGTCATATATCTTGACTACGTACTACGAATCTCTGCGGAAGAGCATAAAGAACTCGGATTCATTCTGAAAAGAGCCCAGAGCCGTCGTTATCCCGAACTGAAAATTACTGACACAGACTATGCTGATAACCTCGTCCTTTTTGCTGACGATATAGAAAACGCCACCACCCTTCTCCATTCTGTTGAAGGTCAACGCTCGTAAAACCGAATTCATAGCATATAATGTGAATGGCACCATCTCATCGCTAGACGGTAACAACATTGTAAAAACCGACGAATTCACATATCTCGGCAGCAGTGTTTCATCAACTAAGAGAGACGTTGAGATTCGCCTCGGAAAAGCCTGGGGAGCTCTGAATAGCTTGGAAAAAGTGTGGAAATCGAATCTTCCCGCTGATGTAAAGCGCAACTTCTTTCGGGCAACCGTCGAATCTGTCCTGGTCTATGGGTCAACTTCCTAGACACTTACTGCACAAAGTTAATCGTCACTCGACGGAGCCTTAACAAGAATGTTGAGGGAAGCCCTGAATGTCTCCTGGTAAGACCATCTAACCAATAAAGACCTATATGGATCTATACCTCCCATATCTATAACCATCAGGGAGAGAAGACTGCAGTTTGCAGGCCACTGCTGGCACAGAAAAGAAGAATTGGCCAGCGATCTATTACTTTGGCAGCCCAAACACGGCACCACCTCTGTTGTTCGTCCCTCACGTACCTACATTGATCAATTACGGGACGACACGGGCTGTCTACCAGAAGAACTGCCCGAGGCAATGCAGGATAGAGCGGTTGAAAGAATTTGCATAATTTAGCAGTATTTAGTGGTATTATGTTGCACACTTTTAGTGTTTGTACTCTAAAAGTGCGCAACATAAATACCACTAAATACTGCTAAATTATGCAAATTCGTTTGTTCTCTATTGTTTAATCAACACTATTTAGTGGTAAATAGTACAAAGTATTGCACACTTTTAGTGTTTGTACTCTATAAAATTAAGTCAGTTAAATAGGCTAAAGTATAAAGATAGTTTTAATGAGGTAGTGCCTAAACTGTTAAGTTATCGAGTTAGTCTTTAGTAATGAGGTTCAACTTTATGTTTGGGTGAATAATAAAAGGGAAGGAAGCAGATAACTATCAAAATATTTTACAAATATAAGATATGTTAAAATTTGATTATGTAAATTACATCTTAGTTGATTGAGTTGGAGTGAGAGTAAGTATTTTTTTTATCTACTTGGAGAAGGAGATAACTGTTCTCAAAGATCTTATAGTCTTAGGGACTTTGCCCCAGACTTTAGATGCAACGAATGAGATGGTCCTGTATTGGTTCTACAAGATGGTATATATAGGTTTTGACGTGAAAGGTATCTGGTATTATAATTATGGAGATCACTAGCCTGCATACTTAAAGAAGCTATCAAATTGATTTGGTAGCTGCTTTAATTGGCACTTGTGGACAAATTTGAGAATGTTCAGGTAAAAGATGTTTTCAACTGTTAACAGTTCAAGCAGGTTAATGAGTGGTAAGGGACTATCAGTTTCTTTACCATAAAGTTTAGCAAAAAATATTAATCTGACAATATGGTTTTGTTTTACCTGGATTTTATCCAAGTGAGTCTTGTAGGCACTACCCCAGGCAATGATGGCATATGTTATGTAAGGATAAATCAAAGTATAATATAATTGTTTCATTAGAGATAATGGTAGATAGTGTCTTAAATTGGAGATAATACCAGTATTTTTTGCAATTTTTGAGGAAATATAAGAAATATGTTGACGCCAGGATAGAGAACTATCAGTAAATACACCTAAATACTTGATGCAGTTTTTTTTACTCAAGATTGTGAACAGTATTGTCTTTGCCGATTAATGAGACTTTAATAGTGGATGTTTTTTTTGGGGTGATTTAATGATCATAAAGTTTTTTAAATTTATAGAAAGTTTGTTTGTATCACACCATATTTTGACCTTGCTCATTTCTTGATTTACTAATTGATCAAGTTCAGCAATATTGGGTGATGTAGCAAATATATTTGTATCATCAGCAAATATCCTGAAATTGAGTGACTTAGAACAACTAGGAAGGTCATTTATATATATTAAGAAGAGCAAAGGTCCCAGGGAGCTACCTTGGGACGCCGCATTTAACCATTTGCTTTGATGATTTAGTGTTTCCTATTGATACATATTGCTTCCTGTTTGTTAGATAGCTTGTAAACCAGGCTAAGGAGATGCCTCTAACCCCATATTTTTCCAGCTTTTTTAGAAGTATAGTGTGGTCAACAGTTTCAAAAGCTTTACAGAGGTCAAGGAATACTCCACAAGTATATAATTTATTGTCTATAGACTTTTTAGACACTCTGTTATCTCCGCAATTGCTTGCTCAGTCGATCTACCTTTTCTGAAGCCATATTGAAACTAAAATGGAATGGTGGAATGGGGGCAATGATGATGACGGATGTATTTTGGTTGTTTTCCAGCTGCACTAAAAACAGTGTAGCATTTTCCAAACTAGAAATATAATGTAATGCAAAAAACGTCAAAGTCCTCAAAGAATCGAAAAGATTCGCGCGACTTGGCCTGGAATGCCATTCAGTCGGACTGAGTCAATTCATCAGATTCGGTGCTAAAAATAGTTCGCGTTCTAAAAAAAGATAAGTGTGTGCACATGATGGAGTCTTGGGATTTATTTGCGCGATTACCTCTCCTACTAAGATTTTCTTGTCATAACTTATTAGTTTTCTTTTCTTTATCGAGATACATAATAAATGATTTTCAATTTTTACTTAAATTCTGGCCAGCTTCGGTGCTAAAAACTGTTCGTGTTTTACAAATAGATAACTGTGTGCAAATGATGGAGTCTTAGGATTTACTCGTGCGATACCCTCTCTTACTTAAGATGCTCTTAGCTTGTCATAACTTATTACACTTCTTTTCTTTATCGAGCAGAACAAACGGTTTCCAATTTGTACTAAAATTCTAGCCAGCTTTTCGAAAACATTTTCCCTAAATGCTACTTACTGCAAGTTATAAATATATTTATTTCATGTGTTAATGTTATAAAATGTATATAAAATGTCACTATTCCGTTATATTTTTACAGTTTTAAATAATAATGTCTTAAATAATAATACCATGGTCACCTCGGATTTTTTTGTCTTCCGAGGGGTTTACAAACCCGAATTTTCCTCATGCATACAACATGAGGGAAATTTAGAAGACAAAGAAATCCTTTGTCTTTTACTAATTTTCCCTCTATTTAATTTATGCAAGGGAAATTTAGTAAAAGACAAAAGATTTCTTTGTCCTCTAAATTTCCCTCATGTTGTATGCATGAGGAAAATGTAGAAGACTATCCCTCAATGGCCCCTCATTATAACAATCATCATTCCTGGATCGCTTCGACCCAGTTGAAAATTCTTAACATAAAGGACCCTTAACTACACACAAGTCCATACTCTAACAGTTGTGGGACTCATTAAGTAGCTATGCGCATGCGTTGACTACATTGAAGTATAGTATGTCATGCGTGTTTATGCAAACAAACTATAATGAATGCATGGTGGTATAATTCGGCATTGTCTCATTTAACAAAAGCAACTATTTCTAAAAGTATGCCGAAAATCAACAGCTTTGTAAAAGTTTATAATTTATGCTTCTATGAGAACTAACATGTATTTCCTAACAGTAGTTCTATATTCCTCGGTAATCATAATATTATAATCTAATACCATGTCACTCGGGAAATTAGTGATTAAATTTCCCCGAATACCGAGGGAAACTTTGTGGAAGTCCCAAGGGCTGCGCCGGCTTGGGACTTCCACAAAATTTCCCTCGGTATTCGGGGAAATTTAATGGGACTTCCACAAAATTCTCCTCGGTATTCGGGGAAATTTAATGGGACTTCCACAAAATTTCCCTCGGTATTCGGGGAAATTTAATCACTAATTTCTCTCGTGCCATGATATTACTTATATTAATCAAATAAGTCGAAAGGATATTTGAAATCTTGAAGACTGAATAAAATTGAAGGAGTAATAACTGTAATAGTATTTGTATAAAGAGAAAATATTTGTAAGACATGCTGAATTTAATCATAACCAGACGCTGTTCCCTGTCTGAATTCTATGGTAGCTTTCGATGTAGATTCGAACCGATATTATACCGTGAAATGTCAGTTACTACATAAACACCGAATCTTACCTTGGCTGTTATTTACAGTCATTTGTAAAAACCAATTCCAATGCTTTATTAAGTTGTAAAGATTACTTTTGTGTTGCTTTGATAGCCGTCAAGAAAAGTATTGTTATAAATAAATAAATAAATGTATTGTTGACTGTAACGCAGCAGGTTACGGCCAGTTGAAGATATTCAAATCACTACAAGGAATCTCGAATATGATTGGCTAGTTGAACACAAATTCTTTTGAGGAGAGGAGAGCTTCAATCTATATATTTATTAATCCTTATTCAATGGGTCTTCAATCAAATACATATATAAATAATACCAGGCAATAACCCGTCCCTTCGTGACGAAGTTTGATATGCGTTTTTCATGCATTTTATTGTATTAAAAATATTTTCCAGGTATTTTTTCGCTTGTCATAACAGTTATCATATTGTTGAAAATGTTTAATCCCTAGTAATGAATGCTGTGGCATTCAGTAAGTATTCTCAAATCAAAATCTGGAACACCATTTTTAATTTGATACAGCATATTTTTTGTTGTTTGTTTTGTTTGTTTTGTTTTGCTTTCGAATAACATGTGAATAATTCATTGGTGGGAATTCTCGCACGCTGATTGGTTAATCGTTTCAATGGAAATATCAGGACAAATGTAGACGTTGTGTTTGTTTTGCAATGAAAAATCGTTCTAGTTTCGCCATTTTAGAAATTCTGACCATATTTTATGGCCAAGAAGTTAAAAACGTTAGAATAATTCTACTTTCCATAAAAAAATTGCCGAGGTTCATGATTTTTGACTTGGATAAAGTCAGTTTTTTAAGCAGTGGCAAGTCAGTTTGGTGTTGTTTTGCTTGATTACTTGCGAAAATATCCTCTTTTCGGTTGATGTACGATTTCTAAATAGAGATAGTGATAGAGCAGTTTTGTTTTTGTATAAAATTTGGCTATCGCTGTTTTTAGAAAGTAAGTTTTCTTCCTTTTTTTCGTAGTTTAAACATGTACTAAAAGAACGCCGTGTAGCCTTGGGCTTCCTGTGTTGTATGGTCTAATCCTACCTGTCGATGTGTTCATTGATCATCAAACGACGTCAAAATAGGCTTTGAACATCTTTTTCTCGGGTAATAATATAATTTTTTAAAACTTTATGATGTCAAAATAAGGAGCTGTCTTTAGTTGCATTGAGTATGTGTGTTCTTGATCAGTCAAATGCGACTTTTGGAATATAGTGCCTTTAAAGTTTGCCGTTAGGTAAGTCAACTTAACTCACTTTTAGCTTATTTCAACTCGATTGTGAACTCGTTTGCTATGTTGTTTCTTTGCCGGACTCAAATCATGTTTTGCAAACTAAGTTTTTTCGATTAAAATCATAGTATTGTCTATCTGAAGTAATAATGGAGTATTTAGTCCAGGCAATCTATTGTAGGACCTGGAACTAATTTCCACAAAAGCTTTCTCTTCGAAAACCTGTTAGAATTAATGTCTAGAACAACATACTAAAAGTCCCAAAAAATCCCAGCACGGCAACACTCCGATATTTAGCTTTTGGTTGAGAGGCCTTTTGCCTACTACATGAAAACGAGGCTGAAACCGGAAGTGCCCTGTAATTTGGTTAAATATTATCGAAACTGCGATAGTTTTGCATGGAAACATTAAACATCATTAAAAAGCACACAGACATATTTGTTTATTCATAAATTGCTGTAAGGACGCCAGTAAACAAGTGAAATGTGAATTTTCGAAAAATTGCATCAATGGAATACAACCACTAAATACTGCTAAATTATGCTAATTCTATTTTCTATTGTTTAATTAACACTATTTAGTGGTAAATAGTGCAAAGTATTGAGTATTGAGTTTAATTCTATTCTACTATCTTAACGGCCGGTTTGTCTCGCTCAACAGTATTACCCATGGCCATTAATTAATTCTCCCTCGTGCGATTTACAATCCACTACCTTATGAACCTACAGTAACTCACATTAGATCGATAAATAGTTGGAAAAGTTTCTAATTGGTATCTTCATTTGGATCAATGCTGCTATTTGAACAACCAGTGCCTCGGCATTGACCACATGACAAGGAGCAATTCGGTCAAGTTTAACAGAAATGAGGTTTAATTTTCCATAGGACATCCAAAGTAGCTTTTGGGTCCTCAATCGTAACAATGGTAGTCTCGTTGAATTTAACTTTTAGGATTTCCTTTCTTGGCTGTCAGTCTCCATTAAAGGGTAGTAGTTGTCGGTTATCTCTATTGCCTTTAGATAACTGCGTAAAAGCTTAATTTGCTGCAGCTCTAATAACATCAAATTTCTCGTCTTCAGGATTCGCGTGTACTTTCTGTCCTTCTGAATGTTACGATATTTGTCTTTCCAGGTTTGCTTGTAATTATCACGTTCTCTCCAAAATGCTCCATTATTCGCTCTTTCATATGACGGGTTCTATATAGGCACTTCCAACAGCCGACTAGCTCTCCTAAAATCTCTTCCATTTTTTCAGTCAAATCAGAAACAGTAACTTGTTCGTCATCGTTTTCTTCTAAATATTGGACTACCTTTAAAAAGTCATCATTCAAGTTTTGGTCTACTGGACGCCCGGTTTTCATTTTCTTTTTTTTTTCTGGCTGATCGCTACTAAATGGGCCCGGCATATTCAGCTTTGTCCTAACATTTGTGCTACATGAATGATGGTGATATATGGTTCAGCAGCAGGAAGGTCATGGACACTTTGAATGTTCTCGCGTACCATCTCAGCCCACTCATCCCCTCTGGCCTCGCATGCGTTTAATATTGTCTCCTGTATGTCCATGGTTCTAACTGTGCACCGACAATCCGTCCCCTTTTTCGTTCTTGTTCTTTGTCAATCTCCGTTCCACAAAATAGGCAGTCTTTTTTAAAATGAAACGGCAAGTTTCTGCTAGAAGGAAGAGTTCTTTGGGCGTGTCCCGCCTCTTCACTTCACGTACAGATTTTACAATGTTACTTGGGTGGGTGTATCTCTACCGACATTCTTTGTGTACACTATCGCCTTGAACAACACTAATCGTGCCCCCCTTGTTTTACTTGCACGATTAAAGCCACCTCCGCCTTTTGAGATGATAACAACGCCGTCATTTTCAATAGCTTTATGACAAATTTTGCAGTGGGGGTGTATTCCATCCTTATTTATCCTGTTATATAAAAAATTCTAAGTTTATACCTCGCTATCAGAACTACGATACACTTGGAAATTGTAAATTTCAATAAGCTTTAAAACTTGCAGACTGTGGTATAAAAGGGGGGTTTGGTTTATTATTATGAAGACCTGCATTATTATTTTCCCGCCAAAATATATTGGGTACTTATTATGTGATGCAAGAGATAAAATCTGGCACAAAACAAAGCTCTTTTTGGTTGTCAAATTTCTGTTAAAAAGTTAATACAAATTACCAGGTGTTTTTCAATATCGTTGATTCACCAATGTAATTGATTCAACATGAAAAACGTTACTAGATTGTGTGGAAAGAATGCGGACGAAACAAAATCTATCCAGTTCTTGATTATCAATCCAAAAAGGACTTAATAGGGAATCTTCTTCAGATCTCTACACGAATTAATACTTTCTCTATCCCAAGTCAAATTATGTTACATTTTTTTTCAATCAGCTGGAATTAATAAATTCATTCTAAAAAATGCTATGATTTATCTTATCATGGCGTGAATCATTTCAACTTATATCTATTACTAAAAATAACTCACTCAAATCATCGATACATTAATTACCTTTATACAAGAGTAAATGCAGAATTCTTTTTTTAGTTTTCTTCTGAAACAGGTGAAATACCTGGCGTTCTTGACTTGGTCACAACCACTCGGCAAGTGGAATAACATACCCGCGAGAAATAAGCATGACGGCTTTCAGACACTAGTGTGACTGATAAGCAACCTCGGTAATTTATATTTCTTACATTTAATAATTATTGATTAAAACTTTTTTATTCTCTCGTTTGTGAACTAGTTTTAGCAGAAACTCATCAGGGGATTAGTTATGAGTTTCTGGTTTTAGATAGATCACACAAACAAACTCAGCAATTTCTATTTATTACAAACAAACATTAGTTATTTGACAATTTTTCTGAAAATTTATGAAATCTAAGTATTAAGAAAATCACAAAATTATTGTTCTCTGTTATTGATATTTTTGTTATAGACTATTTTTTTAGTTGTTTTTAATGTCGAGAAGTTACTTTTGTGGATTTTACATTGTCTTTTTAAAACGCAAAGATGATTGATTTTACTAGCCTCGTTCCCATGCGGCTAGAAACCGCTTTTCGACTGCCTCAAATGAATTCTTTTTTTCGGAATGTTGCCGTGCTGGGATTTTCTGGGACTTTTGATATGTTATTGAGAGGTTATTGGAGGACCAAAATCAGTTGGAATTTCTTTTGTGGGAATTTCTTTTTTGTTTAGTTCTATGGAATACCGACTGTTGTTTGTTTAATATATCTTCAGCGAAAATATCCGTCACTCTTGTATTTGCTTTTGGACACTGTAATATTTTAACAGCAATCTCCTTGGCGGGTCGCGATAAAAAGCTGAAACTGAAACGGCTGAAACAGCTGAAACAGCTGAAACAGCTGAAACAGCTGAAACAGCTGAAACAGCTGAAACAGCTGAAATACTGCACATTTTTTACATTTTTTAAATAATTAGTATAATTATAAAACAAGCAGTATATAAATTTGCATATAAATAAGCAAATATAAATAACTTGCATATAATAAGCAGTATATAAATAGTATACAAACATGTCCCCGAGTATCATGCTTTTCATATGCTGTATATCCACAAATTGTCCATCCGTTAAAAATTATGATTGCTTTTCAGAACTGCCAAATCGCTGTTTATAACTTACGCGCGGGTTTGACATGAAAGGTCAACGTCACACTCATTTCAGATCTTTATTGAAATGCTTACCTCTCTTCCTTTCTTGTTTAGAGATTGTTTCACACTCTTATATTTCGTTCAATTCCTTTCGTTTCCAATGTAAATGGGGATTGAAATAATACTTAGTTTGAAAAATTGTACACGATTAGTGAAATAAAGTGGCCTTCATCAGTTGTTACATGAAAGAAAACTCCGCGCGCTGTTTTCTTCAAAAATTTGTACAAGATTACTTGCGTATATATGATTAAAAAAAGATAGCTTTTGTACTTATTCTGCGTTTTTAGCTATTTGGATGTCGCATATGGCGACAAAATAGGGAGAACTATAATCAAACAAAATCAAAATCATTTTAAAGTTAGCGAATAATTAATTATACGAGTAAAACCTTTTGTATGTGAAGGCTGACTATAATCTAAATGAGCTGTAGATGCTTACACGCCATACAGCAACCTCAACATATACAACCATTTCACCTAAATAACATTAACATTTGATAACGATAGTCGATATTTGTGTGAATAGTATAAATCATGTCGGTGAAGCTCAGAGCTGAATAACTGAATTATATAATTTTTAAAACGATCATATAGGAAGCCGGAAAATGGCAAACAACTTCGTGTTTATGATATTTTTGAAAAAAAATGTAAAACATTTGGGGTATTTCAGCTGTTTCAGCTGTTTCAGCTGTTTCAGCTCTTTCAGCCGTTTCAGTTTCAGCTTTTTATCGCGACCCAATCTTGGCTGACTTGAGCTATGTTGTTTTCGCAAAAATATTGTTGTTTTACGAAATGGTGTTTTAAAAACTGCATTTCTCGGCGAGGCGCGTGCCTTACTGCATGTGTGTATTTTCAGTAGTAGAAAATGCATCAAATTTGAAGTGAAGTCGACCACAAACCTGAAAAATATTCCTTTATTACAAATAAATTAAATCCACATATTTTAATTGCTTTTAATTCAATTTTGAATGGTTTTCGCCGTCTCCCCCTTTCTTCGCAGATTTTTGTCAATGATTTTGTCCTTGCCATTAACTAAACTGCGCATGCGTGATGATTCTCAACTAATCATATTGCGAGTAGGGACACACAACGATTTTAATATAATAGATATATTTTAAATATTTTTAATATTCGTATGTAGTTTTAGTCAATATATTTTAGTATTTTTATATAGCAATTGCGGTGATCTGAAAAACCCTTATGGGGAGTAGTCAATAAAGCTGACTAACGGTTCAACTGGATAAAATTCGTATAGGTTTTATTTGTTTTATTCAGGCTTTGTACAACCGGCCCCAGGGCTGCATGTGGATAAAGCATCGACGTCCGCCGGCTATCCACGTGAAAAAGTTTGACGGCATAAAACTAAAAACGTATTTCGATTAGCCATGGAACACTAGCCTAGCGTTCACAGTTCAAGCAAATATTTCTTACCACTTCCCTAAATTAGATATTTCAATATGTCTACATATTAAATTGCCGCCCAGTTAGGCGTCCTACCGACCTCTCCGTACAAGCGATATAACCCAGACATTCATGGTGACTTTGCTGTGTATGTTTTGGCCTTAGTACTATACCATAGTTTTTTAATACCACACGAATGAGTTAATGTCATAAAACTATAAAACTATACATTATTAATTGATATGTAATATGTATGTAATATATCTGATGATATATCGGCATCATGACAGCATTAAACAAGACGTTCTTCTTAAATTTTGGGAGGTAAATAAAATATTTCTGCAAATGATTTTCGAGCCTCTCACCACTTGAAAACTAACGGTTCTATCCATACAAATCATGATGATATTGTTAATTATTATGTTTTATCATTATTATCATGTTATGTAAAAGTGTTATCTTGTTCAATTGTTCATTTATTACTCTAGATCTACAATCAGTATTCAAAGTTTCGATTGATAGTTTCTTTTTACTGACTGAGATTTTCTTTCTGGTCCGAGCGTATATTCAAGGCGTAGCCAGAAAAACAATGGGACGACTTCTTAGACACCATCTGTATAGTTTACCGGCTGTTTTATTTAAGACCATGTTAAACAATGCCGGTCAGTTGAATCTTGACCTGCCAGAGTATTCATTTCGCTATTTCTTCCACTGGGTATTTCAACTTCGCTACTTTCGTCGTTTATTGATCTTGATCCGCTACATTCATCGTTTATTGATCTTGATCTGCTACATTCATCGTTTATTGATCTTGATCCGCTACATTCATCGTTTATTGATCTTGATCCGCTACATTCATCGTTTATTAATCTTGATCCGCTATATTCGTCGCTTATTAATCTTGATCCACTATATTCGTCGTTTATTGATCTTGATCCGCTATATTCGTCGTTTGTTGATCTTGATCTGCTACATTCAACGTCGTTTGTTGATCTTGATCCGTTTTTCAAATGTACATTCGCTATCATCTTCATTTAGTGATCATGATACATTTATTCCTTCATCTGCTACTCTAGCTCCGCTTTGGCCTGTCATTATCGTTATAGAGCAGGTGTTGACATTGAGGTTCTCCTGCCTGGCACCATGCGCTGTTTCCACTAAGTCCCCATCAACAGTTGAACATCTCGTTGTTTGATCCTGTTCAGCGGAGGATTCTTCATTTTCATTAGCTACATATGCCGGTGGCTGTTCAAATGTGGTTTCAGTGAGGACTGGAGGGGTGTAAGGAGGAGGGTCGGGTCTGGAAAGAACAATTAAACCATTAAGGGAATCGCCCTAATCTAGGCATATCCACAAGGCAACAAGGAATAGATAAAGGTATCAGACAACAGCCATATCAATATATTTGTTGGGATTTTTGACCAACCAACCAACCAACCAATCCAATCCAACCCAACCAACCCAACCCAACCCAACCCAACCCAACCCAACCCAACCCAACCCAACCCAACCCAATCCAACCCAATCCAACCCAACATGCAAGCCAAGCCAAGCCAACCCAAGCTAAGCCAAGCCAAGCCAACCCAAGCCAACCCAAGCCAAGCCAACCCAACCCAACATGCAAGCCAAGCCAAGCCAACCCAAGCTAAGCCAAGCCAACCAAACCCAAGCCAACCAAACCCAAGCCAACCAAACATGCAAGCCATAAAAAAAAAAAAACGTAAAAAAACCGTGAAAAAAACAACAACAAACAAACAAACAAGACAAACAACAAGACAATCTGCAATCAAATAGAAAACAAAGCAGAGAGAATTTCTACCATAAAAAAGCATTTGTAGCCTGCGCTGTTGGCGGTCTGCGGGGTTGCGAAGAAGAGAAAGCATGTCCGAGTTTTTTCAATGTTAAAAACAAACAATAGCCATAGTGTACCTGAACTTAGCTTTACAAAACTTGTAAGCAAACATGACACAGAGCATGGTCTGGATAGCAACGATGAAGCCTCCTACCATCACTGTCGTGAATAATGCTGGAACGAGAAATTATTTCAATTATACACCACCATATTTCAGGAACCATTGTCGCAGCCGAAACTGCATTCAACACTCCGAGACTGCAAAGGATGTTGGTACATTTAATCTTTCTCTAAATTTATTGATATAGCAAACACACTATAGTCCATCAAATAGACTAAAATTACGACTGTGCAAGTACAAGAGCCTTTGCGGGACGTAACGCACACCAAGCGACATTGCCATTCTGAATAGGCAATTAGTCACCTTCAAAGTTCCCTGCGCCATCTTCATCTTTCGATGGAAAGGCTCGGCTACCTTTAAGAAGGCGCAGGGAACTGTGAAGGGGACTATTATGAGTGATGTTCACGCTCTTACACCCTCCATTTCTACAGACCGTTTACAGCTGGCATGTGATACGTAGTTACTTCAAGCACTGATATACAACTTAACATATAAACCCGTAAAATATTTTAAACCGCGAAAAAGGCCAGCAGCTACCCCGCATGAGGCTCCGACGGGTATTCTACCGGTCCTACTGAACATCGCGTGATAAGTTCCAGCAGTAGCTGGAAGAAAACATCGTTTCTACCGATTATTTACAGCCGGAACAATCTTATTGATTGTATAACACTAGGGGGAAGAGGAAAGGGTAATCTCCGCCGCAGCCGTTTTAGTGCCGTCACGCTACACTCCCAGCTCCGACACTAAAAACGGCTGCGAAGGAGACTAAGGACAGGTCGTGGAAGGGTGGAAATAAAGTCCACCCATCGCGTGATGAAGACTAGCTGTAGCGGTCGAAACGTTGCGCCGGGATCAAACCTTACAATTAACGAACAACGTTCTACTTAATGAATATTCACGTTCTTGAAAAGGTCGGGATCTTATTCATTAGGATAACAGGGGGGAAGGAAAAGCTGGAAGGGTTGAAATAAAATGATGTATAATATAGAAAAACTTTAGGATCGATTCCAGATTATACGATGCTTACCATTCTCCCCGGACGACTCTGAACGTCGCTTTAAGGGACTGGTACTCATATCTAAAACGAGGAAAACTAGTTGAGAGACGAAAATAAATAGAAACTAGCGAATAAACTAGTATAGGCTGCGTCGGTGTTTGATATAAACGCTAGGTAATATAATGAAATTTGTAACACCGTAAAAAGTGTTGACTTAACTTTACTGACGTTTCGAACTTTAGCCCTTCGTCGGAGTAGAAGGTTGAGAGACGATCGACAGTATATTGTTTATCAGGCCAAAGTTTAAATCCTGTGCGGAAAGGTTTATATGCGTTTTTTAAGATATAAATATCATTCGTAGAGCATTATTACGCTAAAGGAAGTCTGATCTTGAGCATTGAAAAAAAGTATCGTAATTTTATAGTTTTCAGTGCAAGACAAGTTTCCTGTTGGAACAAATCCTAGGCACCCAACCAGCTAATGCAATGGAATGGGGGCAATGATGATGACGGATGTATTTTGGTTGTTTTCCAGCTGCACTAAAAACAGTGTAGCATTTTCCAAACTAGAAATATAATGTAATGCAAAAAACTTCAAAGTCCTCAAAGAATCGAACAGATTCGCGCGACTTGGCCTGGAACGGACTGAGCCAATTCATCAAATTCGGTGCTAAAACTAGTTCGCGTTCTAAAAAAGGTAAGTGTGTGCACATGATGGAGTCTAAGGATTTATTCGCGCGATTCCCTCTCCTACTAACTGATTCTCTTGCCATAACTTATTAGTTTTCTTTTCTTTATCGAGCAGAACAAATGATTTCCAATTTGTACTAAAATTCTAGCCAGCTTTTCGAAAGATTTTTCCCTAAATGCTACTTACTACAAGTTGTGAATATATTTATTATATGTATATTATAGTATAAAATGTACTTAACGTTATAAAATGTACTGAACGTTATCTGTCACTATTCCGTTATATTTTTACAGTTTTAAATAGTAATGTTTAAATGGTAATCCAAAAAGTCGAAAGGATATTTGAAATCTTGAAGAATAAAATTGAAAGAGTAATAACTGTAATAGTTTCTGTATAAAGGAAAATATTTGTAAGACATGCTGAATTTATTCATAACCAGACGCTGTTCCCTGTCTGAATGGCTATGGTAGCTTTCGCTGTAGATTCGAACCAAAATTATACCATGCAATGTCAGTTACTACACAAACACCAGATCATCTTACCTTGGCTTATATTTACAGCCATTTGTAAAAACCAATTCCAATGCTTTAAGTTGTAAAGATTACTTTCGTCTTGCTTTGATAGCCGTAGACAGGATTTCTGTCAAAGAAAAAAAAATATGTATTGTTGACTGTAACGCAACAGGTGACGGTACTTGAGAATTCAAATCACCACAACGAATCTCGAATATGATTGGCTAGTTGAACACAAATTCTTTTGAGGAGAGAAGAGCTTCAAAATTAACTATATATTTATTTATCCTTATTCAATGGGTCAATCAATTACATATATAAATAATATATATTAAGAAAGTGATGACGAAAATGTTTTAAACATTTTTATTAGTAGATATTTCGGTCATCATGCGATGACCATCATCATAAATACGGTATTTCTGATGATGGTCATCGGATGATGACCGAAATATCTACTAATAAAAATGTTTAAAACATGGCTTCTCGTCATCACTTTCTTAATTCCAATATATGCCCGAACAAATATTTTCAAATAATATATATTTTTAATATTTTTAATATGTATGTAGTTTTAGTCAATATATTTTAGTATTTTTATATAGCACTGAACACTCTGGAGGACCATGAAAGTGGTTTATAAGTTCATTCAGTCAATGTAGAAACAACTTTACTTTGATATTTATTGTGTTTTATTGTGCACTAGCTACATGCGTGATGCATATGTAAGGGAGTTCAATATCATACCAAAAGTAAGAGCCTTTCACATTGTGCCACTTTTTATTGGTCAGTAATTTTCAATTTCTTTCTTATGTCCGTGCTAAAGGATGTGTATCTGAAAAACCCTTACGGAGAGTAGTCAGTAAGGTTACTAGCGGTTTAACTGGATGAGAGTTATCAAGTGTTTAGAATTCGTATAGGTTTTATTCGTTTTATTCAGGCTTCGTACAACCGGCCCCAGGGCTGCATGTGGATAAAGCATCGACGTCCGCCGGCTATCCACGTGAAAAAGTTTGACGGCATAAACTAAAAACGTATTTCGATTAGCCATGGAACACTAGCCTAGCGTTCACAGTTCAAGCAAATATTTCTTACCACTTAGTAAAAAAAATAGATATTCAAACATACCTACATATTAAATTGCCCTGCATGGGCGTGCTACCGACCTCGCCGTACAGGCGATATATAACCCAGACTGATTCATGGTGAATTTGGCCTTAGTACTACACCATAGATTTTTAATACCACACGAATGAGTTAGTATTATAAAAATATACATTATTAATTGATATATGTAATTTGATGATTTTGCATCATGACAGCATTAAATATGACTTTCTTCTCTTGGAGGTAAATAAAATATTTCTGCAAATGGTTTTCGAACCTCTCACCACTTGAACGGTTGATTATGCTCCTTTGCACGAAGGGCAGCACAGTTTGGCTTTTAACTGAAGCCAACTATACATTCTTTAGCACGGACATAAGAAAGAAATTGAAAATCACTGACCAATAATAAGTGGCACATTGTGAAAGGCTCTATTGACTATGGTATGATATTGAACTTCCTTACATATGCATCACGCATGTAGTGCACAATAAAACACAATACATATATCAAAGTAAAGTTGTTTCTACATTGACTGAATGAACTTATAAACCACTTTGATGGTCCAAAGTGTTCAGTTATAATTCATTCAATGAATATAGTACAAATTTTAAACAAACGTTTTTACCTTAACTAACAAGGGTGACTCTGAGCTAATTTTATCCCATACACAAGAGTGTTTTGCATGTATAAAACTGATCAATATATGTAATAATTGTATTTTCGTGCCAGATTCCTACTAGGAGCTCACCCAGCTAATCTCCTAGTTTTACCCGTATTACTCTCCGCTCATTACGTAGCACGAAATAGTAACTGCCATGCATGAATCCTTTCTTTCTTAATATTTTAATCAATAATTAATCAATCAGTTAGTCAGTCAGTCGGTCGGTCAATCAGTCAGTCGGTCAATCAGTCAGTCAGCCAGTCAGTCAGTCAATCAATCAACAATTTTATAATGCCATATCAGGCTAGCCTGCGTCACATCCGGACTTGTTCTCGAGAAAATGTCCGGATGTGACGCAGGCTATATCAGGTGAGCGTATAGTGTTTACAAGTGTTGGCATTGTGATGTTAATTTGTCAACCATTTGTAAAATAGATTTGCGGTCAGTTTTTTCGCGGAGGGACTAAGAGCGAAACAACGTCTGTTTTCTCAGGCTACCAGTTTTTGCGATTTGCAACCACCCTTACGTCCCCTTGTGCTTGACAGAATATAGGATTGAGGATTGAGGAGGTAAGGGAGTAGAGAAGAGGATTTAGGAAAGCAGGGGGAGTGAAGGAAAGGGAATGGAATATTTACAGTCCGGTACTTCAACTGAGTTTATTGTTAACAAAAATATGATGAATATGCAGTACCTATTATGCACTCTCCGTCCCCAAAGGTCATTTCGCTAGAGTATATATTAGGTGCCAATCAACTCGTCGTTGAAGCAGATAGTCCTCTTTTTAATGGTTTGCAAATTTGAATAGGAAACGATTCCTGCATGACGTAAATGTTTGTTAACGCCGGAACACCGCTATATTGCCCTTGCTTGAAGAGAAGCACGCCATCAATTTCGTGATTACATAATGATAACAAAGCTCAATAATTTGCTGTACCAATTCCAAAAGCTTTGTATAGCCAGACTGAGAATCCGCTTAATTTTGTATCTTTTCATAACTAAACTGAGGATTTCTATCGCTTAATATATATATATCATTAATTTATTGTATTATATTATATCAATTTAATATTGATATTAAATCGGTTCTCCCCCAATCCCCCTCTTCCTCCTTTTCCCTCTCCCTCCCCCTGCCCTGAGAGAGCCGCTACGCTGTCTACTTTAAATACTAATATTAATATATTAACTATATAATATAAGCTTACGATATACAAAAAGAAACAGACACAGTGGAGCAACGTTATATATTGGTGTTTATTGACGGCATTTAGTTTAATAATCTTTAGTTTTTTTTTTTCTAATTATGTCTGACACTAGATGACTAGATAGTTAAAATAATATAAAATACAATGAAATTGAAGAAAATAATGCAATTTACAGTTGTGAAAAATGTGGATGTGGAAACACGATGCAAATTTCCATGAGACGCGTTACAAAACAGAAAGATGACACGCAACAAAATCGTTAAAAAGAGGACACTATCGCTAGAATGGTTACGAGTCTGTATAAAATTTGACCTTGGAGATGTGTTTTTTTTTTGTACCAAGTGACCAAGTTTGGGCAAAATGATTGGCCAGCCACGATCACATGTTACAAAAACAAGATAGGAATTCAAACAAGCACTGGTTTTACTACTCGACTCGATTTGTTACGGAAGTATCAAATCAATGAATCCGAAACGGCAAAGCAAAATTTAAAATTAAATTCAAATATACCATTCAGCTGAAATGTGTAATAAACCCGATGCTTGCTACATGCGAAGAAACGTTTACCATATATACAAGCGAAGTCTTTTTTTGCAGCGTTTCCGTTGGACAGTTGCATTATGTGACCACGCCTTAAACATCGAAACAAGTCAATTATAAACGGCACATCATTTTATCATTGACGAGGTTAGGTATATAGGTAATTATCCCACAGCATATCAAATACAGCTAATCAGAATTCTTGAAAGCCGTTGTATATTCGGCGGTATTCAACTGCCTCTTCCGAATGAGACATTGCGATTTCTCTTTATTTTATTAGATGTGGGATAAAATAGTTAAAAGTGTTTTCTCGTGTCATACTGTGATTATCCCATTACTTGTATATTTTATTTGCATACACTCTCTTGTGTATACTAGAAAATATGTGACTAGTGGGTTATTCCACGGTATGCCACTCGAAACCATTGTATAACTAGTATATATGTTTCATAAATAAGTCAGTAATGTAAGTAAGTAATGTTAGCAATTGATTGTAGTATCATAGCAATGGATCAAACTCTGATCGTTATTGATACAAGTATTTGTCAGCCTAATATATAATATTAGTACGTTAAAATCCATAACACAAAAGCATTTACATTGTTAAAATGTACTGGCACGATAGGTATGTTAGTAGCAGCAAATCAACATGATTAGTAAAAATCTACTACATCTTCTAATGCAAATTTCGCAGAGAAATGGCGGGATTTTTTAAAGTGGGTTAGTATGTTAGTATTGGTAACTGGTTAGCATTGGTAACTGGTTAGTATGTTAGTATTGGTAACTGGTTAGCATTGGTAACTGGTTAGCATGTTAGTATTGGTAACTGGTTGGTATGTTAGTATTGGTAACTAGTTAGTATGTTAGCATTGGTAACTGGTTAGTATGTTAGTATTGGTAACTGGTTAGTATGTTAGTATTAGTAACTGGTTAGTATGTTAGCATTGGTAACTGGTTAGTATGTTAGTATTAGTAACTGGTTAGTATGTTAGCATTGGTAACTGGTTAGTATGTTAGTATTGGTAACTGGTTAGTATGTTAGGATTGGTAACTGGTTAGTATGTTAGTATTGGTAACTGGTTAGTATGTTAGCATTGGTAACTGGTTAGTATGTTAGTATTGGTAACTGGTTAGTATGTTAGCATTGGTAACTGGTTAGTATGTTAGTATTGGTAACTGGTTAGTATGTTAGCATTGGTAACTGGTTAGTATGTTAGTATTGGTAACTGGTTAGTATGTTAGCATTGGTAACTGGTTAGTATGTTAGTATTGGTAACTGGTTAGCATGTTGATATTGACTCACTAAACCAGGATTAACTATAAGATTGGTTAAAAGCTAAGCCAGGACAACTAAGCATTGTACAAGGAAGTTATATATCAGGGTAGTAACGGGGTATATGAAAAACTTATCCTTGATCCACAAAAAAATTGTAATTCTGATCCTTGATCCACAAAAAATTGAAATTCTGATCCTTGATCCACAAAAAATTGAAATTCTGATCCTTGATCCACAAAAAATTGTAATTCTGATCCTTGATCCACAAAAAATTGAAATTCTGATCCTTGATCCACAAAAAATTGAAATTCTGATCCTTGATCCACAAAAAATTGAAATTCTGATCCTTGATCCACAAAAAATTGAAATTCTGATCCTTGATCCACAAAAAAATTGAAATTCTGATCCTTGATCCACAAAAAATTTTCATTCTGATCCTTGATCCACAAAAAAATTTTCATTCTGATTCTTGAGCCCAAAAAGCTGGGAATTCTGATCCTTGATCCCCCCCAAATTGCTGATCGCATATACCTCGTTACTACCTTGATATTTCAAAGAGCTCTAGATAACAAACACCAGAGCTCCCCGGGATGGTCGTTTTATAAACTAACTTCAGCGTTTTTGACAGGGACTGGGTTCTCATACGTAGGGCCCCTGATAGTTGCTTCAGCCAACTCGTACTCGTGTTCACTACCACTGTCACTACCATTTTTCGCGGTTTCTGGATTTTCGTACGCATTTTCTGCTTGCTTAAAAGTGCTTCCAGCTTTCAGAGTCTCATACGTGTGGGTCCCTTCATCCGTACCATTTTCGTTCCTAGTCTGCAAAATGAGGACAAATTGAACAGTTTCAAGGATATTTACAGTGCGAATCGAAAAACCGTGGGCACCTAGAAATATTTTAGAAATTGTTTATTGTTCGTTGAACAACTCACAAACAACTCTAACTACAAAACCTTTATCATACCACACATCAGTCAGACTTCTTGCGGTGATATTGTTGTTTCTGAGTTGTTCAAAGAATAATAAACGGTTTCTAAAATATTTCTAGGTGCCCACGGTTTTTTGATTCGCACTGTACAATGTTATTGAACGTGGGTATACAAAAAACATGTGTACGTTCGAAATTATTCAGAAATCCTAGTTTCACATTCAATATGGATTTACGTAGACTCTACGTCCTTCGTTATATGATATGTGCGTTACGTTAAACGAGGAACAGATTGAGGACAAAATTGAAATTTCATGTCTAGTGTAGGTTTGTAGGTTGGAATCATTGTGTAAAGAAGTAAGAGTCATCAACCTTTTTTTGGATAATTTATTCCGACATTTCGGGCTAAGCGCCCATCTTCAATGACGATAATGACGATATCAAACATTCTATAACATCCCTGAAGATGGGCGCTTAGCCCGAAACGTCGGAATAAATAATCCAAAAAAGGTTGATGACTCTTACTTCTTTAAAAAAAAAGTTTCAAGGATATATTTAAAATGATCTTGTACTTGGCCAGGGGTTCAAAAGAAATGTGCGTACGTTCAAAATTATTCAGAAATCTGAGTTTTATATTCAATATAGATTTACGTAGGCTCTACGTCCTACGTTATATCAGTGTCTGTTACGTATAAAGTACGTATACGTGTACTTTAAATGTACGTAATGTGTACTTTTCGTGTATGCTCCATCTTGTTTACCTGTGTGGCGCGTGTACGTTAAGGCCAAGTAACATGTGCGTTTGTTGCGTGTAGTTACGTGTACGGTGCGTGTTTGTACGCCTCTTGTACTTCATTTGTACTTACGTTTGCTTAAAGTATGCGTTGCGTGTACGTATACGTTACGAGTTTACGTAGCGTGCAACTTACATGTGCGTTATGTATACTTTACATATACGTTCGTGTTCAGTTACGTGAACGTAGCATGCATGTATCTTATAATTGCATGTGCGTTATGTATACTTTACATATACGTTCGTGTTCAGTTACGTAAACGTAGCATGTATGTATCTTGTAATTACATGTGCGTTATGTATACTTTACATATACGTTCGTGTTCAGTTACGTAAACGTAGCATGTATGTATCTTATAATTACATGTGCGTTATGTATACTTTACATATACGTTCGTGTTCAGTTACGTAAACGTAGCATGTATGTATCTTATAATTACATGTGCGTTATGTATACTTTACATATACGTTCGTGTTCAGTTACGTGAACGTAGCATGCATGTATCTTATAATTACATGTGCGTTACGTATACTTTACATATACGTTACGTGGATTTTACGTGAACGTAGCATGCGTGTATCTTATAATTACATGTTCGTTACGTATACTTTACATATACGTTACGTGGATTTTACGTGTACGCTTCATGTTACGCCTAATTACGTTTATATAGCTGTACCTCTAAATGAGCGTATCCGCCTTCCTCCTGTACCATCTTGTCTCTATCAAGGGGAAGGTAGATACTACCAGTGGGTGTTGTTGGGTCGTTGTAAATACCATACAATGCCATGTCATTGTGTGATGATGTGAAACTTTTAGGTTTTTCAGAAGACGCGCCCGCCACATCGTACTGAGATCCACTGCTTTGGATAAAATACAAAAAAATAACATGAAAGGTTAGATTTTTAATATTAGTTTTTTTTATATTATACTGTCAAATAATAATTTAAAAATTGTCTTATAGATCATTTATGATTATGATTATGATTATCTCTATAGTTATGTGCTATTATTATCGTTTTCGTCAATGGTATCGTTTTGTGATTGTTATTGTCATTGTCTTTGAAATTGTGTGTGTGAACTTGTCAGTTGAATTTTCGATTCAGTTTAATTTTATTGCTATTGGTATTGTCACTGCTTGTCATGTATATTATTTTGTAATTGTAAAATTGCATTGTTGTTGTTACTGTTTTGAATTGTTTTTATTGTTATTGTTATTATTGTTATTGTTTTTATTGTTATTGTTTTTATTGTTTTTATTGTTATTGTTATTGTTTTTATTGTTTTTGTTTTTATTGTTATTGTTTTTATTGTTATTGTTTTTATTGTTACTGTTTTTATTGTTATTGTTTTTATTGCTATTGTTTTTATTGTTACTGTTTTTATTGTTATTGTTTTTATTGCTATTGTTTTTATTGTTACTGTTTTTATTGTTATTGTTTTTATTGTTACTGTTTTTATTGTTACTGTTTTTATTGTTACTGTTTTTATTGTTATTGTTTTTATTGTTATTGTTTTTATTGTTATTGTTTTTATTGTTATTGTTTTTATTGTTATTGTTTTTATTGTTATTGTTTTTATTGTTATTGTTTTTATTGTTATTGTTTTTATTGTTATTGTTTTTATTGTTACTTTATTGTACTTATTGTCATTGTTACCTTCTCGCGGCTATCGCTCTGTCTCTTGTTTGCTTTTTTCGGTATAAAATGATAGGAATGATCAGAACAATAAACAAAACCACGCAACACAACACTATGAATGTTATAGCAAGATCGTGTGCTGTTTCTAAAAACAATAGAGAACAACAAGTAAGAAATAATTGATGGTATCGATAACTGCAGTAATGATAACGATAATGATAACGGTGGTGGTGGTGATGGTGATGGTGATGGTGATGGTGATGGTGATGGCGATGGCGATGGCGATGGTGATGGTGATGGTGATGGTGATATGGCGATGGCGATGGCGATGGCGATGGCGATGGCGATGGCGATGGCGATGGCGATGGCGATGGCGATGGCGATGGCGATGGCGATGGCGATGGCGATGGCGATGGCGATGGCGATGGCGATGGCGATGGCGATGGCGATGGCGATGGCGATGGCGATGGCGATGGCGATGGCGATGGCGATGGCGATGGCGATGGCGATGGCGATGGTGATGGTTATGGTGATGGTGATGGTGATGGTGATGGTTATGGTGATGGTGATGGTGATATGGTTATGGTGATGGTGATGGTGATGGTGATGGTGATGGTGATGGTGATGGTGATGGTGATGGTGATGGTGATGGTGATGGTGATGGTGATGGTTATGGTGATATGGTGATGGTGGTGGTTGTGGTTATGGTTATGGTGATATGGTTATGGTGGTGGTGATATGGTGATATGGTGATGGTGATGGTTGTGGTTATGGTGATGGTGATGGTGATGACGGCGATGTTGATTATGATAACGATAACGAAGATGATGGTATCGATAACTGTAGTAGTGATAACGATAATGATAGCGGTGATGATGTTGATAGTGATGATGACGATATGTTGATGATAATGATAAAGATAACGAATTTCGTCATATCGATAACTGCAGTAATGATAACGATAATGATAACAGACCTCAGCAACACGATCATGATAATAATAATGGTGATGACGTGATATCGATAACTGCAGTAATCATTATAACGATAACGATAACGGTGGTGATGTTGATGACAAAGATGATCATGATGATGATATATATAATGATAATGGTCAACGATAACGGCGTTCGATAACAATTGCAAATCTTTTACATACCTTGATTTACTTCTGGAAATATAATCAGAAAGGACAAAATCAGCACAATCATTTTTAAAATGTCAAGTAATAAATGTTCATATGCTGAATGAATATCATACACTGCAAAATACTTCATACTTCAGTTTACACGAAAACTCCCAAGAAAGGAGCAAAGTTTGGGTTGCAAGCGGAGATCGAATGAGTAGAGATGTGCCGATTGAGAGGGGGAGGAGAGGGTAGGTGAGCTTAAAACTTCACTCGAACTTCAATTCGTTACTTCTTGGTTAACGTTTTTGTTTAAAGTAGGGACTATTTGGATATGCGTGGCTATAGCCGGCTCTCATTGCATGGCACAAAATATATCCCATTTTTTTTCTATTTTCTCCTCACGGAGCCACTCATTATAGAAGCGTTTGCCAAGATGTGATTCACGTCGTCATCCTTGTGCTTACTCGGTGACTTGTTTACACAGTGACATATAAGAATAAACAAGTCCACACTGACTAGCCCTGGGTTTGCAAGGATGTGATTCACGTCGTTTTCCTCATGCTTATCCTTAAACGAGCCCTGCGTTGCTTACTGCATACAAAAATAAGCCGCTCGGCAAATGCCAGCAAGATCGAATATTGTTATCGAATATAGCTATTTTGAATTGGTACCAATTCTGGTCGTGCTGATTTGGTTCAGTAAGTTCGTATGTCATGAAAACCCTCACGCGATCCATGGACCTTTCAAAACATTCCTTCACGTCTTTAACATACTAACCATCTATCGAATAGTTTTATATTAAATTTAAAATAAATCTTACAAAATTGTTAAAGAAAGTGAAATGCCTTTATGCACCATATAGTTAAATGCGAGTTAAATTGGATTTTTTTTGTAATATATATATGGATCTGCTTGGATACGATAGGCTATGTAAATGGGCTATATGAATAATGGGCCTTTATCACACAACGGCCATGTTTATTCCCATGAGAGCGAAAACCTTTGTTTGGAACGTTCTGAAACGCATGAAAGCGAGGTCCAGGGGACCCAAGGGATTCAAAACCTATTGTTTCAACCAATATGGTGGCCCGTGATAAAAGCGAATACTTGCACAATAGTTTATATACAACACAATAGTTTAATTTCCTGTCATGCTAATAACAGTGGAATTTCAATGCCCAAGTAACATAGAACTTTTTAATGTTAAGTTTAATTTCCTGTCATGCTAATAACAGAGGTTTTTTTAAGTTTCAGTTAGGTGATTTTTCGTTTTGTTTTTATTATTTTTTATCCCTGATAGAGCCGCAGTGGAATTTCAATGTCCAAGTAACATAGAACTTTTTAATGTTAAGTTTAATTTCCTGTCATGCTAATAACAGAGGTTTTTTTAAGTTTCAGTTAGGTGATTTTGTCTTACGGAAAAAAATTGTATATTACTATATTTCATAGGCCTTGTTGATAGTTTGAATTCTTCTATATTAATATAGATTTATAATATTTTAGAAAGAAAAGAATTGAAGAACCAAACAAAAGAAATTGTGTTGTAAAAAAATTTCCGCAAGCAAACAGAACCTTCTAGAACTTTTTTCCACAAATTACTTACATATTTTCATTCAATAATAATAATAATTTATTACTTATTAGGCGCAAATTAACATACTGGATATGATCAAATGCGCCAATCTTACCTAATGCTTCTGTTTGCGATGCAAACGCCAAAAGTACAACCACAACAACACTGAGTTTGGGATTCATGACTTTCCACGCTTGAAAACCGAAATTCCAATGCTATTTCAAAACAGATTTCCTGTAGAAAAGATAACATGAAAAGCGTTAGATTGAGTTATTTATTTATTATTTATTTGAGTTATTATTTATAACTTGTTGCTATTGAAGAAAGAGCGACAAAAAGATCAACTCGTGAGAAAGCAAAATAGGTAATTATATAATTGTATTTAAAAATCAATTTTAGTTTGAAAATCATCAGACCGCATCGTTCATTATAGAGAATGATATGTTCTTCGTTCCCAAAATACATAATATAGCGGTAATTTGCTCGACTGCTACTCTGAAAACAATTTATAAGTTGGTAATAAAACTCATAAATCATTAACAACATTAATTTCAGTAATAAATGAAGTTTTATTTCGCGATCAAAACACATTCTCTTCAACATGCATATTTCAACAAAACCTTGTCGACTTACTTAACTATAACCATACATGTTTGTAAGGAAGAAAAAGAACACTAAATCAACTCACCTTGTAGACTTTATATAACGTACTAGAGTTTCAATATAAAGGTTTTACAATTGGAATGTTCCGTGTGTTCCAGAGCAATATAATTTTTTTCAATCTAACAGTAGACTGCTATCGGCTTTACGTCATAATTTCATACGTATGAACGATTTTAAGGAATGCTAACTTAAAGCAATTCAAATCACATATCTGAATGACAGTCTATCATCGCCAAATATAACTTATTCTATAACATAATTTATAATTATTAGCGCCATATTAACACTATGACAATACAATACAATTAAATTGCCACGTCACTTCTTATTTAGTGGAATCATATAGTCACATCAAAGTTAAGCTATCATGAAATATTGTTTTCGTTGGATTTGATGTTTCAGGTTGAGTGACTGACTAAATAGCTAAAAAGATTAGGTCATCAATATTTTAGTCTTATGGGTTCAGTCCCATCCCGTGTAAAGAAAGGTCCTTTAGATGTTTCATCCCGAGTGTTTTGCACTGACTTGATCTCGCGATCGTCGTCAGTAATTAACGTTGTCGATGAGAAAATATCAGCTCAAAACATATAATATGAGGGTCGTCCTGAACGGGGGATCCGAATCCCATTTCCTAGTTTATATTTGGACCAAATCCCAGTCAAAAATCACATAATCCCATCAGTTTTGCTCAAGTTTTCAATCCCATTCCCATATTTTTTTATTCTTTTATTTGTAAATCCCAGTAGGTGATCTCGCTTCGAAGTGCGCAAAGGATTGTTTGGAACTGTTGGCGATGCGACAAAAATGCTTCTGATTGGCTTATACTAACCGGAAGTGCGCGCGCGAAATCACCTGGGTCCCAGTACATCCAATCCCATTTTCCCAGTCAAAAATAAGGCCAATCCCAGCTCCCATTTTACCCTTTCAGGACCCCTTTATATAGTCAAACTGACGTATACCTAATTGCAAGAATGTTATCATATGAAAAAATAACATTAGTAATTTAGTGAGAAAGGAATAACAAAAGAAAGAGTTCAGCTTGAGTGATCTTCTTTTGTCTTCTTGCAATTAGGTGTACACCTATTTCAAAAAACGTTGTCAGAAGGAGATCTGAATCTGCAATCTGCAATCTGAGACCGAAATGAATTGGCCCTGGTTTTTTTTGCGCTTAGCACCTTCAGATTTATACTTACCATCGCCATATCTGAAGCCAGCAGAAAGTGCACGCAAACTAATTTTTAATGAGCAAAAACTTCCGTACCCTATAGAATTCATTTTGGTCTCAGATATCGATGACAGAGTCAGATCTCCTTCTGACAACGTTTTTTGAAATTGGTGTATATCTTGAAAGAAATTAAACAAATGAACTTATAGATACGAATTTTGAAAAGTAGGCAGGCAGGCAGGCAGGCAGGCAGGCAGGCAGGCAGGCAGGCAGGCAGGCAGGCAGGCAGGCAGGCAGGCAGGCAGGCAGGCAGGCAGGCAGGCAGGCAGGCAGGCAGGCAGGCAGGCAGGCAGGCAGGCAGGCAGGCAGGCAGGCAGGCAGGCAGGCAGGCAGGCAGGCAGGCAGGCAGGCAGGCAGGCAGGCAGGCAGTAATAAATAAATAGAGTGGTTTTCATTAACCCGTGAAACAAAGTGTAATAGGGAAAGAGTAATAAAGTGTATTAATGTGTAATAGTGCCATTGAACAAATGATTATAAAACACAAAGTTAAAGTTAAAGTGTAATAAAGCATATTACGCTAAAGTGTGTTTCACGGGTTAATGAAAACCACTCTAATGACAAGTTTGGCACGCTTTTAGTGTGCAACTGTTTATAATACCTGTTTAAGATTGCAATGAATCTGATCAATAAACAAACAAACAAATAAACAAGCAAACAAAAGCTACACATTTAAACAAACAAACCAACATTCACACATATAAACAATCCAATAAACAAACATACATATAAATAAACCGGCAAACTAATAAATAAACAAACACACCTAAAAAATCAAATAAACAAACAGACAAACAAATTAAAAAAAACATCATGACATAATTAAATCAATGATTATTGAGATAGTACAAAGAGACACCTAAAATGCCAGGGAGAGGGCCCTGAGAACGAGGTTGCTAAAACGCCGTATCGTCAGAATTGTCATAGACTGGGTTCTCGTAAGCAGGCTCCGGCTGAATACTGGCTACTACGTCAGCCGAGTCATAGACCTGCGTATTAACACATTTATCTTTTTCTTCTTGTTTGAGAATATCATCAGTCATCTCTACGTACTCATAGTTATCAAGTCTATCATTAACGTCCTCTATCACTGCTCCTGGGTTGTCGTACGTGTTTTGTGGGGTTCCTGTGGGATGGCTGATTTGCACCGTTTCGTATAGATGTTCTGATTCTTTACTTGTTTGCTGTTTAGAAAGAAACAGATCCTAAGTGTTTTCTTGAGCTAATTTTGATGATGACAACAATGATGAAGACTACGACTACGACTACGACTACTGTACGACTACGAGTACGAGTACGACTACGACTACTGTACGACTACGACTACGAGTACGACTACGACTATGATAACGACTACGACTACCACTACTGTACGACTATGGCTACGACAGTGACTATGTATGATATTGACTACGTCTATGACTACAGTTCTTGGGATCTTACCTCTAATGGAGCGTATCCGTTGCTATCACCAACCATGTTTTCAATGGGCGATAATTCTGACTTGTTGTGAAGTAGAGAGGGCGATTGGTTGGTAGTGTTGTCGTAAATAGTGTTATAATTCCCGTCGCCATTAAGCTTGTTATTGTTTGGCGTATCTTCATCTGCCATCTTTGTCTTCCCGACGACATTGCTTTGACCGTCAGGTATGCCCTCTTCGGTAGAAAACTGATCTTTTCTGTTTGGATAAAAAGAATTGAACACGTTTCATGACCATCTACAAACAAGGTCTACTTATTAAAATAAAATTACAAAAAGACGGTAAATAAATAAGATATTTTCAAGATAACAATCTTAAATATGTACAGTGATATCCAAGTTGAGTTTTTTTGTTTCAGTTTAACCCACTTCCCTTAACTTAAACGAATATATTACAAATACGTTTTGTCATGGACACTCAGTGTATTCGAACTCAATACTTCATTTTTAGTGGTTTTGATGAAGTAGAGTTTTCAGCAAATAAAATCATGAAAAATGTAAAAAAAAAGAAAAGTATCCTTGCTGTCAAACGAGCATTTAAAAAAATAAATGAAAAATGAAATGAAAATAAAATGGCAATTGATGAATATAAATAATAGTGACTATTAATTTTCCAAAAAACACTGACCTATAATTTTTCTTATTTCAATCACGATAAATACAATGAACATTTTCAATGTGAATATAAATAATACTATGGAAATCAGTAGACTGGTAATCATGCCCCAAAAATTCCGTCCATGTGACCAATTTTTTTTGTACCATGTGATCGCTTCTGGCCAATCATTTTGCTCAAAGTTGGTCATGTGGTACAAAAAGACACACCCCCAAGGCCAAATTTTCAACGTACATTTAACCACTCTAGTGATTTTCATAGTATAATATTCAAAGATTGCATACCTTAAAGAGTATGTTTTTCTGCTGCAGCAATAGATGCAAACGATGATAACCAATATCAGTATGACTAAAACCAGCACGAAGAAAGCGATAGAGAGATTTTTCAAAGTTTCACCTACGTGTCAATGAGATAAAACATTCAATTACCAGAATTCACTATGACGTCACGGTCTATTTACATGGACAGGGAACGTAGGGAGATATGTAGCCTAAATCTTTTCTCGTTCGAGAATTGGCAAGCATGAAAGGAAACATGCAGTTAATTAACATATTACTGAAATGGCGATCGTTCTTGATATCTATCTAGATTCATCTATCAATCAATCTATCAAATCAATCTGTCTGTCTGTCTGTCTGTCTGTCTGTCTGTCTGTCTGTCTGTCTGTCTGTCTGTCTGTCTGTCTGTCTGTCTGTCTGTCTGTCAATCAAATAATTCATCTATCAATCAATCTCTAAATCAATCTCTCTATTAAATAATAAATTCATCAATCTATCTATCATTCAATGAATCAATCAATTAATTAATCTCTAAATCAATCTCTCTATCAATCTCTCTATTAATCAATCAATCTATCAATCTATCATTCAATCAATCAATTAATTAATTAATCTATCAATCAATTTATCAATTAATCAATCTATCAATCTATCAATCAATCTATCAATCAATCTCTAAATCAATCTCTGGAGTATTAATCAACCAATCAATCTATTCATAAATATCGTCTATAGCAGCCTGGAGAAGCTGCAAATCTACCTATCGATGCAATAAATAAGTCACTTACTACCAATTTTCACTGTAAAAGAAAAGAAAATATTAATTGATAACAAAACAGTGATAAAAAAATTGATAAAAAATCAATGATATTCCGTGATTGAGTGCGTGCCATATATCCACGAAACAATGCATTGTATAATTGTGCGTTTTTACAAACTTGTGGATATCGCTGGATCGAGCAAAACAGTTTAAATGTAGTAGATAACTAAATACTTTTTCTCTATAAATATAGATAGTACATTGTTTCATGGAGTTTTAGGTTGCGTTCTAGCTCAGCCATGTTTATGATGATGAGTTTATGGTGGTGGTGGTGGTGACGACGATATATGGTGATAATGATTTTATAGCGTAAAAATATATCAGGCCCGTAGCAGGGTGAAAATGTCTGGGGGGCCCTATGGCAGGTGCTCGATCATGTTACAAATAATGTTTTATTTTCAAACCAGGTCATAGTCAACGAATTTCTCGTTGCGCGTAACAATGTTTTCACTGGCAACGCACCTGCTTATACGTGACAGAAATATATGTCTTTAAAAGGAGGTCTGGGTCGACTTGTTCAAAAACTCCTTAGCTCTGTGAAAATCCTTAGCAGTAAAGACGCCAAATGTATTCTTCCCCCTTTCTTTTGCTCCCACAAACGTATTGGCTGCCTTAACCAGATCTATATTGTCCGTCATTTCCTTGTGGACATGTAGCACCATAAGGTGATTTAGCCTGGAGTCACCTGTAGTAGATCGTAGGTAGGTCTTTATCCGTTTCAGGGCCGAGAAGGAGCGCTCGCTCACAAAGTTTGTAGCTGGCATGACAAGGAATCTTGCCAAGGGTGCATATCTCAGACATTAGCAGTTTACGTTCCTCGATCGCCAAGACTTTACAGGAACTTAAGCAGATCATTTAGATCAAGTTTTGTCGCGACGAATTCCATGGACTCCGCGGTTTGTTTCATAAGAGAAAGCATCGATATCTGTGCCATACAACTGTACAACTTCCTCCAACTCCTTGTCGCCGGTAAGGGTCCCCAGCGATTGATTTCTTGGACATTTTGGTAGATCAGAAAGTCCTTTTGGTTAAATCTTGAGGTAATACATTCTGTAGCGACGTCTATTGTTTCAAAATATATCCTCCTGTAGTGGTCTTTTGCGGTGGCTGGATGGTGATTTCCCATTGATATTTTTTCAATGACTATTTACTGTATTTCCGCATTTTTTCCTTCCTTCCCCCACCTATCCCCCCCCCCCTTCCCCCGGGCCCCTCCCCCGGGCCCCCTCCCCCCGCTACGGGCCTGTATATAAACTAATAATGGAAAATCAATAATAGACTAGTGACTTATTTAGTGTAAATCTTACCTGCAGAGGCAACGGAAAACATTGCAAAAAGAACACACAGAATACTTCCAAGCTGTGATTGGACCTTTTCCATGATATCGTTGTGCCGGCAAAGAACTTAATGTTAGCCTATTTAGTTTTCTATGACAAACTGAAAACACAAAATGAAACATGCATTTACAATAAAGATTATTAATTCACAACTCTTCACAATACATCACAATCAATTCACACTTTCTTGTTAAAATTCATATCTGAATGATGTTTTCACACAGATGACTTGTCATCAAAGTACGATTTGTGTGTCTTTTAACGCTGTCTGATTGGTCGAGAGCTGTGGTAAATATTAAATAGTACATGCCACGGTTGCAAGTAAAAATATTTTTAATGTGGTAAAATGCAAATTCACGATATTTTTTTCGACTTCGTCTCGTGGATCCACAACAATTTAGACAATTGGATGGCGCCAACCGTGGTAAATAAGAGGACATACCACAAGAAACTATCGTAAAGATGTTAAATAAAACACGAATCACGAGTTTTTCACACTAGGAGACGGACAAATCGTCTTATGACGGCCAAGCCGTCTTGTGTGAAAACGGGACAAACACAATTCGAGACGAAAAAGTCGTCTGATTTTGTTAAATGCATATTAAACGAACAAATTTATGGTATAGTGTCAGAGGGACCAGACTATGACGAGTTTTACATATGTGCGTAGGCGTGTTTTACACTGAAATGTGCGTAGGTGTGTTTTACATATATGTAGATGTGTGATTTTTGATCTGAACAGACCACACAAGGTTTAGAACAATTTTTCATCACTAGTGAAGGAAATATTAAAAAAACTTGTGAAAACACGTGTTATATTGGGTTTCAAAACCCATCCACGTGACCCAAATAGTGTACCCACATTAGCAGTTCATCTCGTGTACTAGTGATACTAATAAAGGCGATCTACTCTACATTATCAATCAAAAGTAAAGATAATTTTATGTCATAAATAACGAATTCAAGCATCATTAGCATTCAAAAACAATAGAGATAATTAAATTAATAATTTTCTTTACGTTAAGTAATGTAATTAAATTTGTAACACCGTAAAAAATGTTGACTTAACTTTACTGACGTCTCGAGCTTTAGCCCTTCGTCGGAGTAATTTTCTTTACGTTAACAGAACTGTTTTTCAAATAAACTTGAAGAGCTTATGCATGACTTTTGAGTGTAAAATTGTCCTCGTTGACCACTCGCAATTAAATTAATAGAATATTACATATATTATAATGGATATAATCATATAATAGATATAGAAATCCACGTTGCAATGAATATTGTCGTAATAACGAAACTATAAGCAATCCAAAGCTTAGCTACAAATTAAGGCTAACGTTCCCGCAATCTGACCGGGAGTTTTTCTACTAAAAACTATCTAGTTTATTCGGTTGGCCTCGACAGTAAACTTCAATAATTCAGTATTAATAGTTTATAACTATATAATGACTTGAATTGAAATATAAGTAGAACAACAACAAACAACTTACCAACTGCTGGTACAATTTGATACTAACAAGTACCTGCTATTCTTTTGCTTTGCTCCCTTCCCAAATGATTATTTACGTAGAATGCATTTACGTAGTTAAATTAACCCTGGAAAAGCGTAGAAAGAGCTAAAACAACACGACACCGATGACTAGTTTGGACAACTTTATACATGGTGGTGTGATAACAAAAGGACGAAACAATACCAAGAGGTCGGCTATTGTACGAGTAATCTCGCAGCTCAGTAGTACTTCTGATTATTTAAACTATTCATAGGCTCATTTTGGGTAAATCTTAAGTCGTCATTTCTAAATACAAAACTTAGCGAATTAGAAATTAAAACAGCCATTTTGGTATCAGAAACTGAGTCATTACAGCTACTGCGAATCGAAAAACCGCGGGCACAGAGAAATACTTCAACAATTAGCGTTTATCTATTGTTCGTGACAATGCGATGAAACGACTCTCTCACCGTACACGTGAAGTTTATCTGTCCACAAATCAGCCTAAAGTCTTGCAGTTAAAGAGTTGTTTCAGGTTGTTCAATTAACGATACACGGTTTCTGAAATATTACTGGATGCCCACAGTTTTTTGATTCGCATTGTAAGTGAAATCTGAATACTGAATAGTGCAGACTAAGACCAAAATGCAATATTGGTGTCGAAAACGTTATGGCAAATATTGACCAAGTTGCTTTGTTTACGGAACTGGTATATTGTTTTGTTGAGTATGCACTAAAATAAAGTAAATTGTTAGTCTAAAGTTGTGCTTTCTACAATTACATATTAAATAATAATAATATATATTAAAGTTTATTAATAATGATAATAAAGTTAATTAAAAATACTTGAATAGCAATATAGATTATGGCACGTTATGGCAAATATTGACCAAGTTGCTTTGTTTACGGAACTGGTATATTGTTTTGTTGAGTATGCACTAAAATAAAGTAAATTGTTAGTCTAAAGTTGTGCTTTCTACAATTACATATTAAATAATAATAATAATATATATTAAAGTTTATTAATAATGATAATAAAGTTAATTAAAAATACTTGAATAGCATTATAGATTGAAAAACTATTACATGTAATGTAAAATTAGTCACTTTTCCTAATATAGACACTATTTACAATACTCTTTTCAGATACATATGTGGGTCTGATCCGCGGTTATATGATGTGTGTATGATTATGATCGTCGCGGAGAAGCAATTTATGCAATTGCAATTATAGAAGCCCAAAAAAAATTCGGGACTTCAACGGGATTTGAACCCATGACCTTTGCAGTACCGATGAAATGCGCTACCAATGCTCTACCTATACTCTTTTCCTGGTATATACAATATACTCAATACTCTTTTCCTG
The DNA here is from genome assembly GCA_949775045.1 of Metridium senile. Lineage (NCBI taxonomy): Eukaryota > Metazoa > Cnidaria > Anthozoa > Actiniaria > Metridiidae > Metridium > Metridium senile. Next base: position 20,798,410 of record OX459096.1, on the reverse strand, counting down.
GTATATACAATATACTCAATACTCTTTTCCTGGTATATACAATATACTCAATACTCTTTTCCTGGTATATACAATATACTCAATACTCTTTTCCTGGTATATACAATATACAATATACTCAATACTCTTTTCCTGGTATATACAATATACAATATACTCAATACGTATACTCTTTTCCTGGTATACACACTATACAAAAAATTGTCATGAATCTTAAAAATACATTAAGGAATACATTAAGAAAGATCGTCCCAGTTCTTAATCGCATTGGGTAGAAAACATGTTGCTCATACGTGCCCACTGATGAATCTTGTCAACCTATTTCTGCAAAGAGGTCGCGCTCGAAGGAGACAAACGGTTCCAAAAACAGTGCAATCATCAATGTATTTGTACATTAGAAGTGTTGTGCTCAAGTCGTTAATCATCACGACGAATAATAGGGGCAGGTGATAGGGCGCCAGGTGGATCTTGATTGGCCCAGTCCTTTAAGAAGCTGGTAATCCAGTTTAACAGGATAGGTAGAATACTTAAAATCTTGAGCTTCATCAACAGAATATTGTGGTCAATTTGGTCGAACTTTAGGGTGGTCTGTAGCAGAGATTCATTAATGATGCAACAAGTGGATTAAACAGCGAGTAGTGGATGAGTTCTTTATACACCCATATTGCACATGATCAATATATGGCATAATGGTAGGGCATAACCACTCAAAGACAAAGCTTTCAAAGACTTTGCTTAACATGGCCATGGCAGTAAGAGAAATAGTTCTTAAGTCATTGTCAACAGATTTCGGCGCACTTCCATTGTTGGGTTCTGAGCCTTCTCTTATTGTAATGTAATGGACACGTTAAAGATTGAACAGATGGGACCACTACTAACCGGCGCAAAGTTTTAATGAGCCAGTTGGGAGTGCATTTATTAACATTGATGGTTGATAGAGAGCGTTCGACGTCATCAGGCGTTATGATGCCGTATTCATCTGGGACATGCATTACTGAAGTGTCGGAAGTGTATACGTATTCCAAGAGAGGGATGTTGCTGGAAACATTTCTAAAAGAATCATTAATCACATGAGCAACTTCGATGTCCCTTACATTAACGTTAACAGGTAGAGCCTAGAGAGGAAGATATTTTCCGTCCAGACAGTTGTTTGATATTATTCCACCAATTCTTTGGACTAAAACCTTGCGACATACACCGCTGGTAAAACTTGCTCCGGGCGCATTTGTAATCATTATTGTTATCATAACCATCATTGTCATCATCAAATCATCATTGTCATCATTATCATCATTGTCATCATTATTGTCATCATAACCATCATTATCATCATCAAATCATTATTGTCATCATAACCATCATTGTCATCATCAAATCATTATTGTCATCATAACCATCATTGTCATCATCAAATCATTATTGTCATCATAACCATCATTGTCATCATCAAATCATTATTGTCATCATAACCATCATTGTCATCATCAAATCATTATTGTCATCATAACCATCATTGTCATCATCAAATCATTATTGTCATCATTACCATCATTGTCATCATCAAATCATTATTGTCATCATAACCATCATTATCATCATCAAATCATTATTGTCATCATAACCATCATTGTCATCATCAAATCATTATTGTCATCATAACCATCATTGTCATCATCAAATCATTATTGTTATCATCAATTTTTGACAAACATTTTACCCTTTTTGAGTACCACCGGATATCATGCTTATTACAATTACAATATTTGTTTATTTTCTCATATATATTAATTTTACAATTTATAGAAAAATATCAAGTAACAATTATGGTAACAAAAATATTTACAATTTATAATTCATTAATTAAATAATTAAATGAGACAGAGGACTAAGTGAACATGACTGTTATCGAGTTAGCCCCCAGCCTTTCTTAGTTTAGATAAATAACAGCAGGTGAAAGAAATGAACACACATTAGCACACACATACACACTTATACAGCTACGATAAACACACACATCACAAAACTAGTATTTAATTGTATATATATATATATTTATCATTAAGTAGAGTAATTTAGTTGATCAAACAAATACATTAATTATATTAAGGTTTAAGTAAACTTTATATACGTATATAATCTCGTCGTGAGACGAAGGTATACGATAAAAAAAAAGGAAACAATTACGTATGCAGGTTTTGTTGCGATAACAGAAAATCTTTCAATTTCTTACTAAAGAAACTTGATCATCAATTTTATTCACAGAGATACCAAGTTTGTATACTTCAAATGTTTAATTGCAATCAAGCCCCACAAGGAGTTTGTTATGCATGCATGCAGGGGATCTTATAGAGTGTTTTTTTTTACAAGATAAAAGATAAAGCTGTCTTAGGGGGTTTAGGGAATCCGGGATATCCAAGAACAGAATGACAATAATATATAACCGGAAAACACCTTATTTTGTAGTTTGGTGGAGATATTGAAATCATATATATATACGGGATGTTGTGCCGGTCAAAAGTTATACAACAAAGGGATACATGTAGTATATTTTAATACCTTAAAAGACATTCCGGACTCTCACTAACACGGGACCTAAAAAAATATTATATCAAAAACAAGCTTAATCGCCGGAATATCGTAATTGGCAGTTTAGTAAACCATGAAGACACCCACTTTGTTAAAATCACCGAGGTCTTGCATGTAAGGTCACGGAAGAATATAGGAAAGACAAATAACAAAATTTCGGATCAGAAACATCAAATGCAAAAGGAAACAATACCTTATTTACAGCTTTAGTTGTCTTTGATAGTGGCTAACAGTGACTAAATAAGAGCTATTACGCAATAGCTATTTTTATTCCATGGATATAGTGTTTTTTTTTTTTGCTGCAAGTGAATGAGTTTTGATCTTGCCTTTTTATTGATCCGCTTATTTTTATGGTGATTTTAATCAGTTTAGTTGAGGTGACCGGATTCCTATTGTTTTGTTATTATATATGACATAGATAGAAGAAAAAAACCCCATAAGAATAGAAGAAAAAAAAAGAATAAAAGTGGTTTTAAATACAAAGTGGAAAGCTTGAACACTCACTTGCACGCAAGCAACAGCAGAGTGTATCCAACATTCAACAGCTACCATAAAGATGAGATCAGTTTGGGAGTTTGCATTTCTAGCTCTTGTGGTAAGTTTAATACTTTTTGAAATTTTACTTTTTGCGTGTAAATTGCTTAAGCCTGGTTTTCACTAGCAACTTGTTAAGTACGAGCGCAAGAACGAAACTTGCCAAACTCAGTTGCGTACTGCTTATTAGCAACCGGTTCACACTACGGACAAATGGCAATGATAGATCGCTTCGTGTTTAATGCTTTTTTCGTCGCCGCGACGTTACAACGGTACGAATTTATACCAGTCAAGATTGAATTTGTACGACTTGCATTAAGAAAGACCAAAACATTTTCTATTTATAATGTACAGTACAAAATAGCTCGATTCCAGCTTTATAAGACGTACTTTAAAAAGCAGGCAAGCCATCTACCTGTTGCTAGTATCAGGATCAGAGAAAATGTCAATTATCAACTAGCCAATCAACGACCTTGTTAAAGACAGCGCCAATTATCAACTAACCAATCAGCGACCTTGTTAGAGACATGCAGCGTCAATAATCAACTAACCAATCAACGACCTTCAGTGTTCAAGACAGCGTCATTTATCAACTTACCAATAAACGACCTTGTTAGAGACAACGTCACTTATCAACTTACCAATCAACGACCTTGTAAGAAACAACGTCAATTATCAACTAACCAATCAACGACCTTGCTAGAGACAGAGTCAATTATCAACTAGCTAGCCAATCAACGACCTTGTTAGAGACAGAGTCAATTATCAACTAACCAATCAACGACCTTGCTAGAGACAGAGTCAATTATCAACAGACTAATCAACGACCTTGTTAGAGACAGCGTCAATCATCAACTAACCAATCAGCGAGAAACAATCAACATTCACTAGCCAATCAACAGTCGCGTTAGATAAAGCGTCAATCATCCATCAACCAATCAACCAATTAGATGTCTTGCAAGAAATAGCATCAATAGACCCATTCAGCTTCAATGTTTTTTCCCCATTTCAAACCACGTGTTCATTCCCTTTGGAATTAATCATTTGTTATGTATAAATATTTTAATACTTGACATAAAAGAACAATTCTCAGGGGAATGCCATGTGGTCTGAAATGTGCAATTTGCATACAGAACTAAAAGGGTCTATTGATATGCGTGATCTATCAACTGGTTATAGTCGAATCATCATCAATCATCCATCAACCAATGAGCACATGCAAACTTTGTTAATAACAGCAAGCTTATAAAGAATAAATAAAAAATATTAAACTGAGTATTTTGATTTTGTTTATAGGTTTTTGCATTAGCTACCGAGGCAGCACGTTGTAAGGTACGAACCCAATTACTATTCATTGTATAACAGTTAAGTGGACCAACCAACCAACCAACCAACCAACCAACCAACCAACCAACCAACCAACCAACCAACCAACCAACCAACCAACCAACCAACCAACCAACCAACCAACCAACCAACCAACCAACCAACCAACCAACCAACCAGCCAGCCAGCCAGCCAGCCAATCAATCAATCAATCAATCAATCAAACCAATTGAGTGCAAAAATTCGCTGTCAATTTTCTTATTCAGGGAAAAGCATGTGGAAAGTCACCACCAACAAAAAAGCCAAAGCAACTCGCCCGTACCTGCCTCGATCACTTGAAGGCCAAAAAGACTAGATGCGGCATTTACCCAGTCTATGACGCAAAAGGGAACAGCTACCCTGTGTACTGTGACATGGAAAGTGAGCCAGGAAATGCCTGGACATTGGTCTGGTCATTCAGTTTCCAGGAACAGCTTCGTTTCAAGCGCAAGCCATTTTCTACCAACTTTTCTGTGAACGAAAACAGTCCCAACTGGAACCTCTACCGCTTGACATTTAACCGTATGAAAGATTTAAAGGCAGAGTCTACACACTGGAGGTCCACGTGTAGCTTCCCCAAAGCTGGAGTTGACTACAAAGACTACGTAAGAGGAACCTTTAAAGATCTTGACGTCATGTCTTTCAAGGGAGACAAGGTTTGCAAAAAAGTCGAGTATATCAACGTGCGTGGCCATGTTGGCATCCACAAAACTGTTCCTTGGTGGCAGCGTGCTACCTATGCTCTACACACGAGTACGTCTAAAAAGTGTATGTTCAATGTCGACACTGGATCGGTTCACAGCGAAGATAACTTCGGCTATTATGTTCACACCAATAAGAAATTCCGCTGCACTGAAAATAATAAGGCTACCACGCAGTGGTGGTTTGGCGGCCATATTTAGATCATGGTACACCGCGATGATTAAACGTTAAGCGAAATATACTTAGTACAAATCAGCACATGTTATAGCTTAACAGACTAAACAACAGAACACGACTTAGATAGCAATATGTATTAACATTTAGTGCTAACTGCATCATAGTCGACAATTTTTGTAGTTTATTTTTTCGTTCTGATTCTTAATTTGTTCTATTTTTTTCTGATATTAAATCAATGCCATTAATTATGCTGTTAGCTTATAACACCGAAATGTAAACGTTAATAAGATCACTTAATAAGATAATAAAGTAGTATTTTGATTATTGAATTGTCGGAATTTAATTGATTTGTTTATTTTGAAAGTGGTATTTTGATGCAAATCATGATTTGATGATAATTCACGGTTATGATAACAATAATGGTTTAATGATAACAATGACTGCTATGATGACAATAATGATTTGATGATGATAATGATGGTTATGATGACAATAATGATTTGATGATGACAATGACTGCTATCATGACAATAATGATTTGATGATGATAATGATGGTTATGATGAAAATAATGATTTGATGATGACAATGATGGTTATGATGACAATAATGATTTGATGATGATAATGATGGTTATGACGACAATAATGATTTGATGATGACAATAATGATTTGATGATGACAATGATGGTTATGATGACAATAATGATTTGATGATGACAATGATGGTTATGATGACAATAATGATTTGATGATGGCAATGATGGTTATGATGACAATAATGATTTGATGATGACAATGATGGTTATGATGACAATAATGATTTGATGATGACAATGATGGTTATGATGACAATAATGATTTGATGATGACAATGATGGTTATGATGATAATAATGATTTGATGACAATAATGTTGGTTATGATGACAATAATGATTTAATGATAACAAAAATAATAATAAATAAACATTTTCATAGCGCTATTTCCGGGAGCTCAATGGCGCTTTACAATGATTAATTGAAAGTATGATATTTAAAGTAATCTATTGTTTTATGCAATGAATTTATATTAAAAGTTATATATGTTCAATGTATATAAATTGAAATTAAAAGTTATCTATGGTTCTATGTATATAAATTGAAATTTAAGTTATATATTGTTCTATGTATATAAAAATTAATATTAAAATTACTATTTATATGTATAATAAAATTGATTTTAAGAATTACCTATTGTTCTATATACGTTATAATGTTCTATTTACACTAAGGATTAAGTTTCAACTTATTTATCTTAATATATCTTACTGAAAAGCGTCCCTAAATAGTAATGTCTTTATGCTGGTTTTAAATTCGTTTATTGAACAATTAATTGAATTGCTGATCTTAATGTTTTCGGTAAGTTCATTCCAAAGTTTGGGGGCAGCTACTTGGAAGGTTCTTTCGCCATAGGACTTCAGGTTGCTATTTGGTACTTTGAGTAGATTTTTTGATGACGATCTTAGTTGTCTTGGTGGTGTGTAGCGTTGTAGTAAATCGGTTAAGTACGTTGGAGCCATAGAGTTAAGTGCTTTATAGGTAAGGAGTAATATTTTGTATATAATTCTCTGTCTTACTGGCAGCCAGTGCAATTCTCGTAGAACTGGAGTAATGTGTTCCGATCGCTTAGTTCTTGTCACAAGACGTGCCGCACAGTTTTGCACATACTAAAGTTTGTCAAGGACGCACTGTGGAAGGCCATACAAGAGTGCATTACAATAGTCTAGTTTGGACGAAATGAATGTATGCACTAAGGTCTCTGCATCACTTTGTGTTAGACAGTCCCTTATTTTGGCAATATTCCTTAAGTGATAGAAAGCTGATTTACAAGTGTTTGTGACGTGTTTTTCCAATGTTATGTGCTTGTCGAATATAACTCAAATGTTTCTTGCGTAGTCGGAGGCTCGTACGTATTCATCTGAAACTGCAATACCCTCAATACCTGGGTGTGGCCTAAACTGCGATCCAATTAAAGTATTTCAGTTTTGTCTTTGTTTAGTTTAAGGTGGCCCGGTAGTATTGACTTTGCAGGATAAACATAATTTTGTAACGAATTATTTTGCATCTAAACTTTGTCCGATTTCTACGAAAGTTACACATATAGATCTCAAAACTTTGAAGTTTGAGCTAGTCATATTTTAAGTGCGATTTGTGGAAACTATAAAGAGAAATAATGTTTTTTTAAAAAGCACACGCGTTACTTAAATTGTCAATAAATCAAAACTTACAAGATGAATTTATTTCTTTTTTTGAGAGAATATTATTTGGTTATATGGAAACATATTGTAGCAGTTTTATTCAAATATTGACCTTGGACGTTTTTTTACAAACGTTTTTAAATGTTTGCGCGCAAAATTAATATAAAAATTCCATTGCTCAAATCTCAATAAGAATTAAAACATAGTTACAGATTTACCTGTAGAAAGAAAGACCAATACCTCTTGTAACTTCTAATCACAAAATAGCGACTTTGAAGCCAACATTGCTAGCTCTGATTTCTTGAAGAGCTTGTCGACATATTGTTGTTCACTGCGTAGTGAGCATTTCGAAAATATATCTACTCTATTTCTTCAATTGTTGACCTTGAGTTTTCTATATAGCGTAGATACATGCTTAAGAGTCATAACTGTGAAATGTGGTCTTCTGTGCTGTTCTAAAAATGACAAAATTAGCGGCCAACGTACAGCAACCACGTTGCGCGTTCATTATACCTCGTTTGACTTCCAAGGAAAACCCTTCGCGTTACGTTTATTTACATCAACTTCACAACCTCATAATCCGTGAACACCGGTTCTGCACGAGGAATGTCTTTTTTGCGAATAGAAATAGGAAAAAGACGCAGTGTTTACGCCTGAATTGTCTCTGTATTTGCATAAAAAGACATTCCTCGTGCAGAACCGGTGTTCACGGATTATGAGGTTGTGAAGTTGATGTAAATAAACGTAACGCGAAGGGTTTTCCTTGGAAGTCAAACGAGGTATAATGAACGCGCAACGTGGTTGCTGTACGTTGGCCGCTAATTTTGTCATTTTTAGAACAGCACAGAAGACCACATTTCACAGTTATGACTCTTAAGCATGTATCTACGCTATATAGAAAACTCAAGGTCAACAATTGAAGAAATAGAGTAGATATATTTTCGAAATGCTCACTACGCAGTGAACAACAATATGTCGACAAGCTCTTCAAGAAATCAGAGCTAGCAATGTTGGCTTCAAAGTCGCTATTTTGTGATTAGAAGTTACAAGAGGTATTGGTCTTTCTTTCTACAGGTAAATCTGTAACTATGTTTTAATTCTTATTGAGATTTGAGCAATGGAATTTTTATATTAATTTTGCGCGCAAAAATTTAAAAACGTTTGTAAAAAAACTTCCAAGGTCAATATTTGAATAAAACTGCTACAATATGTTTCCATATAACCAAATAACATTCTCTCAAAAAAAGAAAGAAATTCATCTTGTAAGTTTTGATTTATTGACAATTTAAGTAAAGCGTGTGCTTTTAAAAAAAACATTATTTCTCTTTATAGTTTCTACAAATCGCACTTAAAATATGACTAGCTCAAACTTCAAAGTTTTGAGATCTATATGTGTAAATTTCGTAGAAATCGGACAAAGTTTAGATGCAAAATAATGCGTTACAAAATTATGTTTATCCTGCAAAGTCAATACTACCGGGCCACCTTAAGTTTATTGATGATGACAATGATGATTTGATGATGATAATGATGGTGATGATGATAATTAAAATCATTACCATCTTCACATCAGTATTGTCATGATAACCATCACTGTTATCATCAAATCATTCTTGTCATCATAACCATCATTGTCATCATCAAATCATTCTTGTCATCATAGCCATCATTGTCATCATCAAATCATTATTGTCATCATAACCATCATTGTCACCATCAAATCATTATTGTCGTCATAACCATCATTGTCATCATCAAATCATTATTGTCATCATAGCCATCATTGTCATCATCAAATCATTATTGTCGTCATAACCATCATTGTCATCATCAAATCATTATTGTCATCATAACCATCATTGTCATCATCAAATCATTATTGTCGTCATAACCATCATTGTCATCATCAAATCATTATTGTCATCATAACCATCATTGTCATCATCAAATCATTATTGTCATCATAACCATCATTGTCATCATCAAATCATTATTGTCCTCATAACCATCATTGTCATCATCAAATCATTATTGTCGTCATAACCATCATTGTCATCATCAAATCATTATTGTCATCATAACCATCATTGTCATCATCAAATCATTATTGTCATCATAACCATCATTGTCATCATCAAATCATTATTGTCGTCATAACCATCATTGTCATCATCAAATCATTATTGTCGTCATAACCATCATTGTCATCATCATATCATTATTGTCATCATAACCATCATTGTCATCATCAGATCATTATTGTCAACATAACCATCATTGTCATCATCAAATCATTATTGTCATCATAACCATCATTGTCATCATCAAATCATTATTGTCATCATAACCATCATTGTCATCATCAGATCATTATTGTCATCATCAAATCATTATTGTCATCATAACCATCATTGTCATCATCAAATCATTATTGTCATCATAACCATCATTGTCATCATCAGATCATTATTGTCATCATAACCATCATTGTCGTCATCAAATCATTATTGTCATCATCAAATCATTATTGTCATCATCAAATCATTATTGTCATCATCAAATCATTATTGTCATCATAACCATCATTGTCATCATCAAATCATTATTGTCATCATAACCATCATTGTCATCATCAAATCATTATTGTCATCATAACCATCATTGTCATCATCAATTCATTATTGACATCATCAAATTATTATTGTCATCATAACCATCATTGTCATCATCAAATCATTTTTGTCATCATAACCATCATTGTCATCATCAATTCATTATTGTCATCATAACCATCATTGTCATCATCAAATCATTATTGTCATCATAACCATCATTGTCATCATCAAATCATTATTGTCATCATCACCATCATTGTCATCATCAAATCATTATTGGCATCATCAAATCATTATTGTCATCATAACCATCATTGTCATCATCAAATCATTATTGTCATCATCAAATCATTATTGTCGTCATAACCATCATTGTCATCATCAAATCATTATTGTCATCATAACCATCATTGTCATCATCAAATCATTATTGTCATCATAACCATCATTGTCATCATCAATTCATTATTGACATCATCAAATCATTATTGACATCATCAAATCATTATTGTCATCATAACCATCCTTGTCATCATCAAATCATTATTTTCTTCATAACCATCATTGTCATCATCACATCATTATTGTCATCATAACCATCATTGTCATCATCAAATCATTATTGACATCATCAAATCATTATTGTCGTCATAACCATCATTGTCATCATCAAATCATTATTGTCATCATAACCATCATTGTCATCATCAAATCATTATTGTCATCATAACCATCATTGTCATCATCAATTCATTATTGACATCATCAAATCATTATTGACATCATCAAATCATTATTGTCATCATAACCATCCTTGTCATCATCAAATCATTATTTTCTTCATAACCATCATTGTCATCATCACATCATTATTGTCATCATAACCATCATTGTCATCATCAAATCATTATTGACATCATCAAATCATTATTGTCATCATCAAATCATTATTGTCATCATCAAATCATTATTGTCATCATCAAATCATTATTGTCGTCATAACCATCATTGTCATCATCAGATCATTATTGTCATCATAACCATCATTGTCATCATCAAATCATTATTGTCATCATCAAATCATTATTGTCATCATAACCATCATTGTCATCATCAAATCATTATTGTCATCATAACCATCATTGTCATCATCAAATCATTATTGTCATCATAACCATCATTGTCATCATCAATTCATTATTGACATCATCAAATCATTATTGTCATCATAACCATCATTGTCATCATCAAATCATTTTTGTCATCATAACCATCATTGTCATCATCAATTCATTATTGTCATCATAACCATCATTGTCATCATCAAATCATTATTGTCATCATAACCATCATTGTCATCATCAAATCATTTTTGTCATCATAACCATCATTGTCATCATCAATTCATTATTGTCATCATAACCATCATTGTCATCATCAAATCATTATTGTCATCAGAACCATCATTGTCATCATCAAATCATTATTGTCATCATCACCATCATTGTCATCATCAAATCATTATTGGCATCATCAAATCATTATTGTCATCATAACCATCATTGTCATCATCAAATCATTATTGTGATCATCAAATCATTATTGTCGTCATAACCATCATTGTCATCATCAAATCATTATTGTCATCATAACCATCATTGTCATCATCAAATCATTATTGTCATCATAACCATCATTGTCATCATCAATTCATTATTGACATCATCAAATCATTATTGACATCATCAAATCATTATTGTCATCATAACCATCATTGTCATCATCAAATCATTATTGACATCATCAAATCATTATTGTCATCATCAAATCATTATTGTCATCATAACCATCATTGTCATCATCAAATCATTATTGTCATCATAACCACCATTGTCATCATCAAATCATTATTGTCATCATAACCATCATTGTCATCATTATCATCATTGTCATCATTATTGTCATCATAACCATCATTGTCATCATCAAATCATTATTGTCATCATAACCATCATTGTCATCATCAAATCATTATTGTCATCATAACCATCATTGTCATCATCAAATCATTATTGTCATCATAACCATCATTGTCATCATCAAATCATTATTGTCATCATAACCATCATTGTCATCATCAAATCATTATTATTAATAATAATAATAATAAGTCTTTATTAATAAGATAAAAATACATATCCTATTTTACATCAGTATAAGATTAAAGTATAGCAATAATAATAATAATAAATTTACAAAATACATCGATATTAAAAAAGATAAAATATATACAACTCTCAATATTTAAAATTTGTCTCTCAATATTTAAAAATTAGTCTACTACTAAAAACGTTCATCATTCTTTCTGTGTTAATTTTAGGTCTAACTACACTAGGTTTTCTTAATGCATATTTTGTTTCTTTTTTCTTTGGAAGGAGAGGACGTAGCGGGTGATTATCCATTTTTTTCACTTTATTATCTAAGTTCCTATCCATCATTTCAAGGTGCTGATGAATGTTTATTTTCTCAGTGGTAAATCTTTGTTTATAGCATTTGTCTAAAAATCTTTGTATTGTGGTCAATTCTGGTTCCGCAGAACCATATACTTGCAGGCCATATGATAAGGTTGAGAGAACCAGGCTCTTGAACAAATGATCCATTTCTTTCGGGTTAAATCCTTCCTGGCGTAAAGTTCTTAAAACATGGAGACACCTATTTGCCTTGACGAGCTTATTGTGAACGTGGGATGTGAATCTGTTACCATTCTGAAATGTAACTCCAAGAATTGACAGTTCTTTGCATTGAGGAATGTTAAAAATAGGTGTGAAGTCATTGGCGGAAATCCCTTTCTTAAGAAAAGTAAGTTCTTTACATTTGCTTGGATTAGACTTCATAGAGTTGTTATTGGCCCATTCGATGAAATCACCAACAAGGTTGGCCGATCTGTCACAGTCCTTTAACACTGGGGAGATTATGGTCGAGTCATCAGCATACTTGAACATCGCAGTAGTAATAATATTATTGTCATCATCAAATCATTATTGTCATCATCAAATCATTATCGTCATCATCAAATCATTATTGTCATCATCAAATCATTATTGTCATCATAACCATTATTGTCATCATCAAATCATTATTTTCTTCATAACCATCATTGTCATCATCAAATCGTTATTTTCTTCATAACCATCATTGTCATCATCAAATCATTATTTTCTTCATAACCATCATTGTCATCATCAAATCATTATTGTCATCATAACCATCATTGTCATCATCAAATCATTATTGTCATCATCAAATCATTATTGTCATCATCAAATCATTATTGTCATCATAACCATCATTGTCATCATCAAATCATTATTGTCATCATCAAATCATTATTGTCATCATCAAATCATTATTGTCATCATAACCATCATTGTCATCATCAAATCATTATTGACATCATCAAATCATTATTGTCATCATCAAATCATTATTGTCATCATAACCATCATTGTCATCATCAAATCATTATTGTCATCATCAAATTATTATTGTCATCATCAAATCATTATTGTCGTCATCAAATCATTATTGTCATCATAACCATTATTGTCATCATCAAATCATTATTGTCATCATAACCATCATTGTCATCATCAAATCATTATTGTCATCATAACCATCATTGTCATCATCAAATCATTATTTTCTTCATAACCATCATTGTCATCATCAAATCATTATTGTCATCATAACCATCATTGTCATCATCAGATCATTATTGTCATCATCAAATCATTATTGTCATGATAACCATCATTGTCATCATCAAATCATTATTGTCATCATAACCATCATTGTCATCATCAGATCATTATTGTCATCATAACCATCATTGTCGTCATCAAATCATTATTGTCATCATCAAATCATTATTGTCATCATCAAATCATTATTGTCATCATCAAATCATTATTGTCATGATAACCATCATTGTCATCATCAAATCATTATTGTCATCATAACCATCATTGTCATCATCAGATCATTATTGTCATCATAACCATCATTGTCGTCATCAAATCATTATTGTCATCATCAAATCATTATTGTCATCATCAAATCATTATTGTCATCATCAAATCATTATTGTCATCATAACCATCATTGTCATCATCAAATCATTATTGTCATCATAACCATCATTGTCATCATCAAATCATTATTGTCATCATAACCATCATTGTCATCATCAATTCATTATTGACATCATCAAATCATTATTGTCATCATAACCATCATTGTCATCATCAAATCATTTTTGTCATCATAACCATCAATTGTCATCATCAATTCATTATTGTCATCATAACCATCATTGTCATCATCAAATCATTATTGTCATCATAACCATCATTGTCATCATCAAATCATTTTTGTCATCATAACCATCATTGTCATCATCAATTCATTATTGTCATCATAACCATCATTGTCATCATCAAATCATTATTGTCATCATAACCCTCATTGTCATCATCAAATCATTATTGTCATCATCACCATCATTGTCATCATCAAATCATTATTGGCATCATCAAATCATTATTGTCATCATAACCATCATTGTCATCATCAAATCATTATTGTCATCATCAAATCATTATTGTCGTCATAACCATCATTGTCATCATCAAATCATTATTGTCATCATAACCATCATTGTCATCATCAAATCATTATTGTCATCATAACCATCATTGTCATCATCAATTCATTATTGACATCATCAAATCATTATTGACATCATCAAATCATTATTGTCATCATAACCATCCTTGTCATCATCAAATCATTATTTTCTTCATAACCATCATTGTCATCATCACATCATTATTGTCATCATAACCATCATTGTCATCATCAAATCATTATTGACATCATCAAATCATTATTGTCATCATCAAATCATTATTGTCATCATCAAATCATTATTGTCATCATCAAATCATTATTGTCGTCATAACCATCATTGTCATCATCAGATCATTATTGTCATCATAACCATCATTGTCATCATCAAATCATTATTGTCATCATCAAATCATTATTGTCATCATAACCATCATTGTCATCATCAAATCATTATTGTCATCATAACCATCATTGTCATCATCAAATCATTATTGTCATCATAACCATCATTGTCATCATCAATTCATTATTGACATCATCAAATCATTATTGTCATCATAACCATCATTGTCATCATCAAATCATTTTTGTCATCATAACCATCATTGTCATCATCAATTCATTATTGTCATCATAACCATCATTGTCATCATCAAATCATTATTGTCATCATAACCATCATTGTCATCATCAAATCATTATTGGCATCATCAAATCATTATTGTCATCATAACCATCATTGTCATCATCAAATCATTATTGTGATCATCAAATCATTATTGTCGTCATAACCATCATTGTCATCATCAAATCATTATTGTCATCATAACCATCATTGTCATCATCAAATCATTATTGTCATCATAACCATCATTGTCATCATCAATTCATTATTGACATCATCAAATCATTATTGACATCATCAAATCATTATTGTCATCATAACCATCCTTGTCATCATCAAATCATTATTTTCTTCATAACCATCATTGTCATCATCACATCATTATTGTCATCATAACCATCATTGTCATCATCAAATCATTATTGACATCATCAAATCATTATTGTCATCATCAAATCATTATTGTCATCATAACCATCATTGTCATCATCAAATCATTATTGTCATCATAACCATCATTGTCATCATCAAATCATTATTGTCATCATAACCATCATTGTCATCATTATCATCATTGTCATCATTATTGTCATCATAACCATCATTGTCATCATCAAATCATTATTGTCATCATAACCATCATTGTCATCATCAAATCATTATTGTCATCATAACCATCATTGTCATCATCAAATCATTATTGTCATCATAACCATCATTGTCATCATCAAATCATTATTGTCATCATAACCATCATTGTCATCATCAAATCATTATTATTAATAATAATAATAATAAGTCTTTATTAATAAGATAAAAATACATATCCTATTTTACATCAGTATAAGATTAAAGTATAGCAATAATAATAATAATAAATTTACAAAATACATCGATATTAAAAAAGATAAAATATATACAACTCTCAATATTTAAAATTTGTCTCTCAATATTTAAAAATTAGTCTACTACTAAAAACGTTCATCATTCTTTCTGTGTTAATTTTAGGTCTAACTACACTAGGTTTTCTTAATGCATATTTTGTTTCTTTTTTCTTTGGAAGGAGAGGACGTAGCGGGTGATTATCCATTTTTTTCACTTTATTATCTAAGTTCCTATCCATCATTTCAAGGTGCTGATGAATGTTTATTTTCTCAGTGGTAAATCTTTGTTTATAGCATTTGTCTAAAAATCTTTGTATTGTGGTCAATTCTGGTTCCGCAGAACCATATACTTGCAGGCCATATGATAAGGTTGAGAGAACCAGGCTCTTGAACAAATGATCCATTTCTTTCGGGTTAAATCCTTCCTGGCGTAAAGTTCTTAAAACATGGAGACACCTATTTGCCTTGACGAGCTTATTGTGAACGTGGGATGTGAATCTGTTACCATTCTGAAATGTAACTCCAAGAATTGACAGTTCTTTGCATTGAGGAATGTTAAAAATAGGTGTGAAGTCATTGGCGGAAATCCCTTTCTTAAGAAAAGTAAGTTCTTTACATTTGCTTGGATTAGACTTCATAGAGTTGTTATTGGCCCATTCGATGAAATCACCAACAAGGTTGGCCGATCTGTCACAGTCCTTTAACACTGGGGAGATTATGGTCGAGTCATCAGCATACTTGAACATCGCAGTAGTAATAATATTATTGTCATCATCAAATCATTATTGTCATCATCAAATCATTATCGTCATCATCAAATCATTATTGTCATCATCAAATCATTATTGTCATCATAACCATTATTGTCATCATCAAATCATTATTTTCTTCATAACCATCATTGTCATCATCAAATCATTATTGTCATCATAACCATCATTGTCATCATCAAATCATTATTGTCATCATCAAATCATTATTGTCATCATCAAATCATTATTGTCATCATAACCATCATTGTCATCATCAAATCATTATTGTCATCATCAAATCATTATTGTCATCATCAAATCATTATTGTCATCATAACCATCATTGTCATCATCAAATCATTATTGACATCATCAAATCATTATTGTCATCATCAAATCATTATTGTCATCATAACCATCATTGTCATCATCAAATCATTATTGTCATCATAACCATCATTGTCATCATCAAATCATTATTGTCATCATAACCATCATTGTCATCATCAAATCATTATTGTCATCATAACCATCATTGTCATCATCAATTCATTATTGACATCATCAAATCATTATTGTCATCATAACCATCATTGTCATCATCAAATCATTTTTGTCATCATAACCATCATTGTCATCATCAATTCATTATTGTCATCATAACCATCATTGTCATCATCAAATCATTATTGTCATCATAACCATCATTGTCATCATCAAATCATTATTGGCATCATCAAATCATTATTGTCATCATAACCATCATTGTCATCATCAAATCATTATTGTGATCATCAAATCATTATTGTCGTCATAACCATCATTGTCATCATCAAATCATTATTGTCATCATAACCATCATTGTCATCATCAAATCATTATTGTCATCATAACCATCATTGTCATCATCAATTCATTATTGACATCATCAAATCATTATTGACATCATCAAATCATTATTGTCATCATAACCATCCTTGTCATCATCAAATCATTATTTTCTTCATAACCATCATTGTCATCATCACATCATTATTGTCATCATAACCATCATTGTCATCATCAAATCATTATTGACATCATCAAATCATTATTGTCATCATCAAATCATTATTGTCATCATAACCATCATTGTCATCATCAAATCATTATTGTCATCATAACCATCATTGTCATCATCAAATCATTATTGTCATCATAACCATCATTGTCATCATTATCATCATTGTCATCATTATTGTCATCATAACCATCATTGTCATCATCAAATCATTATTGTCATCATAACCATCATTGTCATCATCAAATCATTATTGTCATCATAACCATCATTGTCATCATCAAATCATTATTGTCATCATAACCATCATTGTCATCATCAAATCATTATTGTCATCATAACCATCATTGTCATCATCAAATCATTATTATTAATAATAATAATAATAAGTCTTTATTAATAAGATAAAAATACATATCCTATTTTACATCAGTATAAGATTAAAGTATAGCAATAATAATAATAATAAATTTACAAAATACATCGATATTAAAAAAGATAAAATATATACAACTCTCAATATTTAAAATTTGTCTCTCAATATTTAAAAATTAGTCTACTACTAAAAACGTTCATCATTCTTTCTGTGTTAATTTTAGGTCTAACTACACTAGGTTTTCTTAATGCATATTTTGTTTCTTTTTTCTTTGGAAGGAGAGGACGTAGCGGGTGATTATCCATTTTTTTCACTTTATTATCTAAGTTCCTATCCATCATTTCAAGGTGCTGATGAATGTTTATTTTCTCAGTGGTAAATCTTTGTTTATAGCATTTGTCTAAAAATCTTTGTATTGTGGTCAATTCTGGTTCCGCAGAACCATATACTTGCAGGCCATATGATAAGGTTGAGAGAACCAGGCTCTTGAACAAATGATCCATTTCTTTCGGGTTAAATCCTTCCTGGCGTAAAGTTCTTAAAACATGGAGACACCTATTTGCCTTGACGAGCTTATTGTGAACGTGGGATGTGAATCTGTTACCATTCTGAAATGTAACTCCAAGAATTGACAGTTCTTTGCATTGAGGAATGTTAAAAATAGGTGTGAAGTCATTGGCGGAAATCCCTTTCTTAAGAAAAGTAAGTTCTTTACATTTGCTTGGATTAGACTTCATAGAGTTGTTATTGGCCCATTCGATGAAATCACCAACAAGGTTGGCCGATCTGTCACAGTCCTTTAACACTGGGGAGATTATGGTCGAGTCATCAGCATACTTGAACATCGCAGTAGTAATAATATTATTGTCATCATCAAATCATTATTGTCATCATCAAATCATTATCGTCATCATCAAATCATTATTGTCATCATCAAATCATTATTGTCATCATAACCATTATTGTCATCATCAAATCATTATTTTCTTCATAACCATCATTGTCATCATCAAATCATTATTGTCATCATAACCATCATTGTCATCATCAAATCATTATTGTCATCATCAAATCATTATTGTCATCATCAAATCATTATTGTCATCATAACCATCATTGTCATCATCAAATCATTATTGTCATCATCAAATCATTATTGTCATCATCAAATCATTATTGTCATCATAACCATCATTGTCATCATCAAATCATTATTGACATCATCAAATCATTATTGTCATCATCAAATCATTATTGTCATCATAACCATCATTGTCATCATCAAATCATTATTGTCATCATCAAATTATTATTGTCATCATAACCATCATTGTCATCATCAAATCATTATTGTCATCATCAAATCATTATTGTCATCATCAAATCATTATTGTCGTCATAACCATCATTGTCATCATCAGATCATTATTGTCATCATAACCATCATTGTCATCATCAAATCATTATTGTCATCATAACCATCATTGTCATCATCAAATCATTATTGTCATCATCAAATCATTATTGTCATCATCAAATCATTATTGTCATCATCAAATCATTATCGTCATCATCAAATCATTATTGTCATCATCAAATCATTATTGTCATCATAACCATTATTGTCATCATCAAATCATTATTTTCTTCATAACCATCATTGTCATCATCAAATCATTATTTTCTTCATAACCATCATTGTCATCATCAAATCATTATTTTCTTCATAACCATCATTGTCATCATCAAATCATTATTTTCTTCATAACCATCATTCTCATCATCAAATCATTATTGTCATCATAACCATCATTGTCATCATCAAATCATTATTGTCATCATCAAATCATTATTGTCATCATCAAATCATTATTGACATCATCAAATCATTATTGTCATCATCAAATCATTATTGTCATCATAACCATCATTGTCATCATCAAATCATTATTGTCATCATCAAATTATTATTGTCATCATAACCATCATTGTCATCATCAAATCATTATTGTCATCATAACCATCATTGTCATCATCAATTCATTATTGTCATCATAACCATCATTGTCATCATCAAATCATTATTGTCATCATAACCATCATTGTCATCATCAAATCATTATTGTCATCATCACCATCATTGTCATCATCAAATCATTATTGTCATCATCAAATCATTATTGTCATCATAACCATCATTGTCATCATCAAATCATTATTGTCATCATCAAATCATTATTGTCGTCATAACCATCATTGTCATCATCAAATCATTATTGTCATCATAACCATCATTGTCATCATCAAATCATTATTGTCATCATAACCATCATTGTCATCATCAATTCATTATTGACATCATCAAATCATTATTGACATCATCAAATCATTATTGTCATCATAACCATCCTTGTCATCATCAGATCATTATTGTCATCATAACCATCATTGTCATCATCAAATCGTTATTTTCTTCATAACCATCATTGTCATCATCAAATCATTATTTTCTTCATAACCATCATTGTCATCATCAAATCATTATTGTCATCATAACCATCATTGTCATCATCAAATCATTATTGTCATCATCAAATCATTATTGTCATCATCAAATCATTATTGTCATCATAACCATCATTGTCATCATCAAATCATTATTGTCATCATCAAATCATTATTGTCATCATCAAATCATTATTGTCATCATAACCATCATTGTCATCATCAAATCATTATTGACATCATCAAATCATTATTGTCATCATCAAATCATTATTGTCATCATAACCATCATTGTCATCATCAAATCATTATTGTCATCATCAAATTATTATTGTCATCATAACCATCATTGTCATCATCAAATCATTATTGTCATCATCAAATCATTATTGTCATCATCAAATCATTATTGTCGTCATAACCATCATTGTCATCATCAGATCATTATTGTCATCATAACCATCATTGTCATCATCAAATCATTATTGTCATCATAACCATCATTGTCATCATCAAATCATTATTGTCATCATCAAATCATTATTGTCATCATCAAATCATTATTGTCATCATCAAATCATTATCGTCATCATCAAATCATTATTGTCATCATCAAATCATTATTGTCATCATAACCATTATTGTCATCATCAAATCATTATTTTCTTCATAACCATCATTGTCATCATCAAATCATTATTTTCTTCATAACCATCATTGTCATCATCAAATCATTATTTTCTTCATAACCATCATTGTCATCATCAAATCATTATTTTCTTCATAACCATCATTCTCATCATCAAATCATTATTGTCATCATAACCATCATTGTCATCATCAAATCATTATTGTCATCATCAAATCATTATTGTCATCATCAAATCATTATTGACATCATCAAATCATTATTGTCATCATCAAATCATTATTGTCATCATAACCATCATTGTCATCATCAAATCATTATTGTCATCATCAAATTATTATTGTCATCATAACCATCATTGTCATCATCAAATCATTATTGTCATCATAACCATCATTGTCATCATCAATTCATTATTGTCATCATAACCATCATTGTCATCATCAAATCATTATTGTCATCATAACCATCATTGTCATCATCAAATCATTATTGTCATCATCACCATCATTGTCATCATCAAATCATTATTGTCATCATCAAATCATTATTGTCATCATAACCATCATTGTCATCATCAAATCATTATTGTCATCATCAAATCATTATTGTCGTCATAACCATCATTGTCATCATCAAATCATTATTGTCATCATAACCATCATTGTCATCATCAAATCATTATTGTCATCATAACCATCATTGTCATCATCAATTCATTATTGACATCATCAAATCATTATTGACATCATCAAATCATTATTGTCATCATAACCATCCTTGTCATCATCAGATCATTATTGTCATCATAACCATCATTGTCATCATCAAATCGTTATTTTCTTCATAACCATCATTGTCATCATCAAATCATTATTTTCTTCATAACCATCATTGTCATCATCAAATCATTATTGTCATCATAACCATCATTGTCATCATCAAATCATTATTGTCATCATCAAATCATTATTGTCATCATCAAATCATTATTGTCATCATAACCATCATTGTCATCATCAAATCATTATTGTCATCATCAAATCATTATTGTCATCATCAAATCATTATTGTCATCATAACCATCATTGTCATCATCAAATCATTATTGACATCATCAAATCATTATTGTCATCATCAAATCATTATTGTCATCATAACCATCATTGTCATCATCAAATCATTATTGTCATCATCAAATTATTATTGTCATCATAACCATCATTGTCATCATCAAATCATTATTGTCATCATCAAATCATTATTGTCATCATCAAATCATTATTGTCGTCATAACCATCATTGTCATCATCAGATCATTATTGTCATCATAACCATCATTGTCATCATCAAATCATTATTGTCATCATAACCATCATTGTCATCATCAAATCATTATTGTCATCATCAAATCATTATTTTCATCATCAAATCATTATTGTCATCATCAAATCATTATCGTCATCATCAAATCATTATTGTCATCATCAAATCATTATTGTCATCATAACCATTATTGTCATCATCAAATCATTATTTTCTTCATAACCATCATTGTCATCATCAAATCATTATTTTCTTCATAACCATCATTGTCATCATCAAATCATTATTTTCTTCATAACCATCATTGTCATCATCAAATCATTATTTTCTTCATAACCATCATTGTCATCATCAAATCATTATTGTCATCATAACCATCATTGTCATCATCAAATCATTATTGTCATCATCAAATTATTATTGTCATCATAACCATCATTGTCATCATCAAATCATTATTGTCATCATAACCATCATTGTCATCATCAATTCATTATTGTCATCATAACCATCATTGTCATCATCAAATCATTATTGTCATCATAACCATCATTGTCATCATCAAATCATTATTGTCATCATCACCATCATTGTCATCATCAAATCATTATTGTCATCATCAAATCATTATTGTCATCATAACCATCATTGTCATCATCAAATCATTATTGTCATCATCAAATCATTATTGTCGTCATAACCATCATTGTCATCATCAAATCATTATTGTCATCATAACCATCATTGTCATCATCAAATCATTATTGTCATCATAACCATCATTGTCATCATCAATTCATTATTGACATCATCAAATCATTATTGACATCATCAAATCATTATTGTCATCATAACCATCCTTGTCATCATCAGATCATTATTGTCATCATAACCATCATTGTCATCATCAAATCGTTATTTTCTTCATAACCATCATTGTCATCATCAAATCATTATTTTCTTCATAACCATCATTGTCATCATCAAATCATTATTGTCATCATAACCATCATTGTCATCATCAAATCATTATTGTCATCATCAAATCATTATTGTCATCATCAAATCATTATTGTCATCATAACCATCATTGTCATCATCAAATCATTATTGTCATCATCAAATCATTATTGTCATCATCAAATCATTATTGTCATCATAACCATCATTGTCATCATCAAATCATTATTGACATCATCAAATCATTATTGTCATCATCAAATCATTATTGTCATCATAACCATCATTGTCATCATCAAATCATTATTGTCATCATCAAATTATTATTGTCATCATAACCATCATTGTCATCATCAAATCATTATTGTCATCATCAAATCATTATTGTCATCATCAAATCATTATTGTCGTCATAACCATCATTGTCATCATCAGATCATTATTGTCATCATAACCATCATTGTCATCATCAAATCATTATTGTCATCATAACCATCATTGTCATCATCAAATCATTATTGTCATCATCAAATCATTATTGTCATCATCAAATCATTATTGTCATCATCAAATCATTATCGTCATCATCAAATCATTATTGTCATCATCAAATCATTATTGTCATCATAACCATTATTGTCATCATCAAATCATTATTTTCTTCATAACCATCATTGTCATCATCAAATCATTATTTTCTTCATAACCATCATTGTCATCATCAAATCATTATTTTCTTCATAACCATCATTGTCATCATCAAATCATTATTTTCTTCATAACCATCATTCTCATCATCAAATCATTATTGTCATCATAACCATCATTGTCATCATCAAATCATTATTGTCATCATCAAATCATTATTGTCATCATCAAATCATTATTGACATCATCAAATCATTATTGTCATTATCAAATCATTATTGTCATCATAACCATCATTGTCATCATCAAATCATTATTGTCATCATCAAATTATTATTGTCATCATAACCATCATTGTCATCATCAAATCATTATTGTCATCATAACCATCATTGTCATCATCAATTCATTATTGTCATCATAACCATCATTGTCATCATCAAATCATTATTGTCATCATAACCATCATTGTCATCATCAAATCATTATTGTCATCATCACCATCATTGTCATCATCACCATCATTGTCATCATCAAATCATTATTGTCATCATCAAATCATTATTGTCATCATAACCATCATTGTCATCATCAAATCATTATTGTCATCATCAAATCATTATTGTCGTCATAACCATCATTGTCATCATCAAATCATTATTGTCATCATAACCATCATTGTCATCATCAAATCATTATTGTCATCATAACCATCATTGTCATCATCAATTCATTATTGACATCATCAAATCATTATTGACATCATCAAATCATTATTGTCATCATAACCATCCTTGTCATCATGAGATCATTATTGTCATCATAACCATCATTGTCATCATCAAATCATTATTGTCATCATAACCATCATTGTCATCATCAAATCATTATTGTCATCATCAAATCATTATTGTCATCATCAAATCATTATTGTCATCATCAAATCATTATCGTCATCATCAAACCATCATTGTCATCATCAAATCATTATTGTCATCATAACCATCATTGTCATC
The DNA here is from genome assembly GCA_949775045.1 of Metridium senile. Taxonomy (NCBI): domain Eukaryota; kingdom Metazoa; phylum Cnidaria; class Anthozoa; order Actiniaria; family Metridiidae; genus Metridium; species Metridium senile. The sequence continues at coordinate 20,772,703 of OX459096.1, read as the reverse complement.
ATCAAATCATTATTGTCATCATAACCATCATTGTCATCATCAATTCATTATTGACATCATCAAATCATTATTGACATCATCAAATCATTATTGTCATCATAACCAACCTTGTCATCATCAGATCATTATTGTCATCATAACCATCATTGTCATCATCAAATCATTATTGTCATCATAACCATCATTGTCATCATCAAATCATTATTGTCATCATCAAATCATTATTGTCATCATCAAATCATTATTGTCATCATCAAATCATTATCGTCATCATCAAATCATTATTGTCATCATCAAATCATTATTGTCATCATAACCATTATTGTCATCATCAAATCATTATTTTCTTCATAACCATCATTGTCATCATCAAATCATTATTTTCTTCATAACCATCATTGTCATCATCAAATCATTATTTTCTTCATAACCATCATTGTCATCATCAAATCATTATTGTCATCATCAAATCATTATTGTCATCATAACCATCATTGTCATCATCAAATCATTATTGTCATCATAACCATCATTATTGTCGTCATAACCATCATTGTCATCATCAAATCATTATTGTCATCATAACCATCATTGTCATCATCAAATCATTATTGTCATCATAACCATCATTGTCATCATCAATTCATTATTGACATCATCAAATCATTATTGTCATCATAACCATCATTGTCATCATCAGATCATTATTGTCATCATCAAATTATTATTGTCATCATAACCATCATTGTCATCATCAAATCATTATTGTCATCATAACCATCATTGTCATCATCAATTCATTATTGTCATCATAACCATCATTGTCATCATCAAATCATTATTGTCATCATAACCATCATTGTCATCATCAAATCATTATTGTCATCATCACCATCATTGTCATCATCAAATCATTATTGTCATCATCAAATCATTATTGTCATCATAACCATCATTGTCATCATCAAATCATTATTGTCATCATCAAATCATTATTGTCGTCATAACCATCATTGTCATCATCAAATCATTATTGTCATCATAACCATCATTGTCATCATCAAATCATTATTGTCATCATAACCATCATTGTCATCATCAATTCATTATTGACATCATCAAATCATTATTGACATCATCAAATCATTATTGTCATCATCAAATCATTATCGTCATCATCAAATCATTATTGTCATCATCAAATCATTATTGTCATCATAACCATTATTGTCATCATCAAATCATTATTTTCTTCATAACCATCATTGTCATCATCAAATCATTATTTTCTTCATAACCATCATTGTCATCATCAAATCATTATTTTCTTCATAACCATCATTGTCATCATCAAATCATTATTGTCATCATCAAATCATTATTGTCATCATAACCATCATTGTCATCATCAAATCATTATTGTCATCATCAAATCATTATTGTCGTCATAACCATCATTGTCATCATCAAATCATTATTGTCATCATAACCATCATTGTCATCATCAAATCATTATTGTCATCATAACCATCATTGTCATCATCAATTCATTATTGACATCATCAAATCATTATTGTCATCATAACCATCATTGTCATCATCAGATCATTATTGTCATCATCAAATCATTATTTTCTTCATAACCATCATTGTCATCATCACATCATTATTGTCATCATAACCATCATTGTCATCCTCTAATCATTATTGTCATCATAACCATGATTGTCGTCATCAAATCATTATTGTCATCATAACCATCATTGTCATCATCAAATCATTCTTGTCATCATAACCATCATTGTCATCATCAAATCATTATTGACATCATCAAATCATTATTGTCATCATCAAATCATTATTGTCATCATAATCATCATTGTCATCATCAAATCATTATTGTCATCATCAAATTATTATTGTCATCATAACCATCATTGTCATCATCAAATCATTATTGTCATCATAACCATCATTGTCATCATCAATTCATTATTGTCATCATAACCATCATTGTCATCATCAAATCATTATTGTCATCATAACCATGATTGTCATCATCAAATCATTATTGTCATCATCACCATCATTGTCATCATCAAATCATTATTGTCATCATCAAATCATTATTGTCATCATAACCATCATTGTCATCATCAAATCATTATTGTCATCATCAAATCATTATTGTCGTCATAACCATCATTGTCATCATCAAATCATTATTGTCATCATAACCATCATTGTCATCATCAAATCATTATTGTCATCATAACCATCATTGTCATCATCAATTCATTATTGACATCATCAAATCATTATTGACATCATCAAATCATTATTGTCATCATAACCATCCTTGTCATCATCAAATCATTATTTTCTTCATAACCATCATTGTCATCATCACATCATTATTGTCATCATAACCATCATTGTCATCATCAAATCATTATTGTCATCATAACCATGATTGTCGTCATCAAATCATTATTGTCATCATAACCATCATTGTCATCATCAAATCATTCTTGTCATCATAACCATCATTGTCATCATCAAATCATTATTGTCATCATAACCATCATTGTCATCATCAAATCATTATTGTCATCATAACCATCATTGTCATCATCAAATCATTATTGTCATCATAACCATCATTGTCATCATCAATTCATTATTGACATCATCAAATCATTATTGACATCATCAAATCATTATTGTCATCATAACCATCCTTGTCATCATCAGATCATTATTGTCATCATAACCATCATTGTCATCATCAAATCATTATTGTCATCATAACCATCATTGTCATCATCAAATCATTATTGTCATCATCAAATCATTATTGTCATCATCAAATCATTATTGTCATCATCAAATCATTATCGTCATCATCAAATCATTATTGTCATCATCAAATCATTATTGTCATCATAACCATTATTGTCATCATCAAATCATTATTTTCTTCATAACCATCATTGTCATCATCAAATCATTATTTTCTTCATAACCATCATTGTCATCATCAAATCATTATTTTCTTCATAACCATCATTGTCATCATCAAATCATTATTGTCATCATCAAATCATTATTGTCATCATAACCATCATTGTCATCATCAAATCATTATTGTCATCATCAAAACATTATTGTCGTCATAACCATCATTGTCATCATCAAATCATTATTGTCATCATAACCATCATTGTCATCATCAAATCATTATTGTCATCATAACCATCATTGTCATCATCAATTCATTATTGACATCATCAAATCATTATTGTCATCATAACCATCATTGTCATCATCAGATCATTATTGTCATCATAACCATCATTGTCATCATCAAATCATTATTGTCATCATCACCATCATTGTCATCATCAAATCATTATTGTCATCATCAAATCATTATTGTCATCATAACCATCATTGTCATCATCAAATCATTATTGTCATCATCAAATCATTATTGTCGTCATAACCATCATTGTCATCATCAAATCATTATTGTCATCATAACCATCATTGTCATCATCAAATCATTATTGTCATCATAACCATCATTGTCATCATCAATTCATTATTGACATCATCAAATCATTATTGACATCATCAAATCATTATTGTCATCATAACCATCCTTGTCATCATCAAATCATTATTTTCTTCATAACCATCATTGTCATCATCACATCATTATTGTCATCATAACCATCATTGTCATAATCAAATCATTATTGTCATCATAACCATGATTGTCGTCATCAAATCATTATTGTCATCATAACCATCATTGTCATCATCAAATCATTCTTGTCATCATAACCATCATTGTCATCATCAAATCATTATTGTCATCATAACCATCATTGTCATCATCAAATCATTATTGTCATCATAACCATCATTGTCATCATCAAATCATTATTGTCATCATAACCATCATTGTCATCATCAATTCATTATTGACATCATCAAATCATTATTGACATCATCAAATCATTATTGTCATCATAACCATCCTTGTCATCATCAGATCATTATTGTCATCATAACCATCATTGTCATCATCAAATCATTATTGTCATCATAACCATCATTGTCATCATCAAATCATTATTGTCATCATCAAATCATTATTGTCATCATCAAATCATTATTGTCATCATCAAATCATTATCGTCATCATCAAATCATGATTGTCATCATCAAATCATTATTGTCATCATAACCATTATTGTCATCATCAAATCATTATTTTCTTCATAACCATCATTGTCATCATCAAATCATTATTTTCTTCATAACCATCATTGTCATCATCAAATCATTATTTTCTTCATAACCATCATTGTCATCATCAAATCATTATTGTCATCATCAAATCATTATTGTCATCATAACCATCATTGTCATCATCAAATCATTATTGTCATCATCAAATCATTATTGTCGTCATAACCATCATTGTCATCATCAAATCATTATTGTCATCATAACCATCATTGTCATCATCAAATCATTATTGTCATCATAACCATCATTGTCATCATCAATTCATTATTGACATCATCAAATCATTATTGTCATCATAACCATCATTGTCATCATCAGATCATTATTGTCATCATCAAATCATTATTTTCTTCATAACCATCATTGTCATCATCACATCATTATTGTCATCATAACCATCATTGTCATCATCAAATCATTATTGTCATCATAACCATGATTGTCGTCATCAAATCATTATTGTCATCATAACCATCATTGTCATCATCAAATCATTCTTGTCATCATAACCATCATTGTCATCATCAAATCATTATTGACATCATCAAATCATTATTGTCATCATCAAATCATTATTGTCATCATAATCATCATTGTCATCATCAAATCATTATTGTCATCATCAAATTATTATTGTCATCATAACCATCATTGTCATCATCAAATCATTATTGTCATCATAACCATCATTGTCATCATCAATTCATTATTGTCATCATAACCATCATTGTCATCATCAAATCATTATTGTCATCATAACCATCATTGTCATCATCAAATCATTATTGTCATCATCACCATCATTGTCATCATCAAATCATTATTGTCATCATCAAATCATTATTGTCATCATAATCATCATTGTCATCATCAAATCATTATTGTCATCATCAAATTATTATTGTCATCATAACCATCATTGTCATCATCAAATCATTATTGTCATCATAACCATCATTGTCATCATCAATTCATTATTGTCATCATAACCATCATTGTCATCATCAAATCATTATTGTCATCATAACCATCATTGTCATCATCAAATCATTATTGTCATCATCACCATCATTGTCATCATCAAATCATTATTGTCATCATCAAATCATTATTGTCATCATAACCATCATTGTCATCATCAAATCATTATTGTCATCATCAAATCATTATTGTCGTCATAACCATCATTGTCATCATCAGATCATTATTGTCATCATAACCATCATTGTCATCATCAAATCATTATTGTCATCATAACCATCATTGTCATCATCAATTCATTATTGACATCATCAAATCATTATTGACATCATCAAATCATTATTGTCATCATAACCATCCTTGTCATCATCAAATCATTATTTTCTTCATAACCATCATTGTCATCATCACATCATTATTGTCATCATAACCATCATTGTCATCATCAAATCATTATTGTCATCATAACCATGATTGTCGTCATCAAATCATTATTGTCATCATAACCATCATTGTCATCATCAAATCATTCTTGTCATCATAACCATCATTGTCATCATCAAATCATTATTGTCATCATAACCATCATTGTCATCATCAAATCATTATTGTCATCATAACCATCATTGTCATCATCAAATCATTATTGTCATCATAACCATCATTGTCATCATCAAATTATTATTGTCACCATAACCATCATTGTCATCATCAAATCATTATTGTCATCATTAATTAAACCATTATTGTCGTCATAACCATCATTGTCATCATCAAATCATTATTGTCATCATAACCATCATTGTCATCATCAGATCATTATTGTCATCATCACCATCATTGTCATCATCAAATCATTATTGTCATCATCAAATCATTATTGTCATCATAACCATCATTGTCATCATCAAATCATTATTGTCATCATCAAATCATTATTGTCGTCATAACCATCATTGTCATCATCAAATCATTATTGTCATCATAACCATCATTGTCATCATCAAATCATTATTGTCATCATAACCATCATTGTCATCATCAATTCATTATTGACATCATCAAATCATTATTGTCATCATAACCATCATTGTCATCATCAGATCATTATTGTCATCATCAAATCATTATTTTCTTCATAACCATCATTGTCATCATCACATCATTATTGTCATCATAACCATCATTGTCATCATCAAATCATTATTGTCATCATAACCATGATTGTCGTCATCAAATCATTATTGTCATCATAACCATCATTGTCATCATCAAATCATTCTTGTCATCATAACCATCATTGTCATCATCAAATCATTATTGACATCATCAAATCATTATTGTCATCATCAAATCATTATTGTCATCATAATCATCATTGTCATCATCAAATCATTATTGTCATCATCAAATTATTATTGTCATCATAACCATCATTGTCATCATCAAATCATTATTGTCATCATAACCATCATTGTCATCATCAATTCATTATTGTCATCATAACCATCATTGTCATCATCAAATCATTATTGTCATCATAACCATCATTGTCATCATCAAATCATTATTGTCATCATCACCATCATTGTCATCATCAAATCATTATTGTCATCATCAAATCATTATTGTCATCATAATCATCATTGTCATCATCAAATCATTATTGTCATCATCAAATTATTATTGTCATCATAACCATCATTGTCATCATCAAATCATTATTGTCATCATAACCATCATTGTCATCATCAATTCATTATTGTCATCATAACCATCATTGTCATCATCAAATCATTATTGTCATCATAACCATCATTGTCATCATCAAATCATTATTGTCATCATCACCATCATTGTCATCATCAAATCATTATTGTCATCATCAAATCATTATTGTCATCATAACCATCATTGTCATCATCAAATCATTATTGTCATCATCAAATCATTATTGTCGTCATAACCATCATTGTCATCATCAGATCATTATTGTCATCATAACCATCATTGTCATCATCAAATCATTATTGTCATCATAACCATCATTGTCATCATCAATTCATTATTGACATCATCAAATCATTATTGACATCATCAAATCATTATTGTCATCATAACCATCCTTGTCATCATCAAATCATTATTTTCTTCATAACCATCATTGTCATCATCACATCATTATTGTCATCATAACCATCATTGTCATCATCAAATCATTATTGTCATCATAACCATGATTGTCGTCATCAAATCATTATTGTCATCATAACCATCATTGTCATCATCAAATCATTCTTGTCATCATAACCATCATTGTCATCATCAAATCATTATTGTCATCATAACCATCATTGTCATCATCAAATCATTATTGTCATCATAACCATCATTGTCATCATCAAATCATTATTGTCATCATAACCATCATTGTCATCATCAAATTATTATTGTCACCATAACCATCATTGTCATCATCAAATCATTATTGTCATCATTAATTAAACCATTATTGTCGTCATAACCATCATTGTCATCATCAAATCATTATTGTCATCATAACCATCATTGTCATCATCAGATCATTATTGTCATCATCACCATCATTGTCATCATCAAATCATTATTGTCATCATCAAATCATTATTGTCATCATAACCATCATTGTCATCATCAAATCATTATTGTCATCATCAAATCATTATTGTCGTCATAACCATCATTGTCATCATCAAATCATTATTGTCATCATAACCATCATTGTCATCATCAAATCATTATTGTCATCATAACCATCATTGTCATCATCAATTCATTATTGACATCATCAAATCATTATTGACATCATCAAATCATTATTGTCATCATAACCATCCTTGTCATCATCAAATCATTATTTTCTTCATAACCATCATTGTCATCATCACATCATTATTGTCATCATAACCATCATTGTCATCATCAAATCATTATTGTCATCATAACCATGATTGTCGTCATCAAATCATTATTGTCATCATAACCATCATTGTCATCATCAAATCATTCTTGTCATCATAACCATCATTGTCATCATTGTCATCATCAAATCATTATTGTCATCATAACCATCATTGTCATCATCAAATCATTATTGTCATCATAACCATCATTGTCATCATCAAATCATTATTGTCATCATAACCATCATTGTCATCATCAAATTATTATTGTCATCATAACCATCATTGTCATCATCAAATCATTATTGTCATCATAACCATCATTGTCATCATCAAATCATTATTGTCATCATAACCATCATTGTCATCATCAAATCATTATTGTCATCATAACCATCATTGTCATCATCAAATTATTATTGTCATCATAACCATCATTGTCATCATCAAATCATTATTGTCATCATCAAATCATTATTGTCGTCATAACCATCATTGTCATCATCAAATCATTATTGTCATCATAACCATCATTGTCATTATCAGATCATTATTGTCATCATCAAATCATTATTGTCATCATAACCATCATTGTCATCATCAAATCATTATTGTCATCATCAAATCATTATTGTCATCATCAAATCATTATTGTCATCATAACCATCATTGTCATCATCAAATCATTATTGTCATCATAACCATCATTGTCGTCATCAAATCATTATTGTCATCATCAAATCATTATTGTCATCATAACCCTCATTGTCATCATCAAATCATTATTGTCATCATCACCATCATTGTCATCATCAAATCATTATTGGCATCATCAAATCATTATTGTCATCATAACCATCATTGTCATCATCAAATCATTATTGTCATCATCAAATCATTATTGTCGTCATAACCATCATTGTCATCATCAAATCATTATTGTCATCATAACCATCATTGTCATCATCAATTCATTATTGACATCATCAAATCATTATTGACATCATCAAATCATTATTGTCATCATAACCATTATTGTCATCATCAAATCATTATTTTCTTCATAACCATCATTGTCATCATCAAATCATTATTTTCTTCATAACCATCATTGTCATCATCAAATCATTATTTTCTTCTTAACCATCATTGTCATCATCAAATCATTATTGTCATCATCAAATCATTATTGTCATCATAACCATCATTGTCATCATCAAATCATTATTGTCATCATCAAATCATTATTGTCGTCATAACCATCATTGTCATCATCAAATCATTATTGTCATCATAACCATCATTGTCATCATCAAATCATTATTGTCATCATAACCATCATTGTCATCATCAAATCATTATTGTCATCATAACCATCATTGTCATCATCAAATTATTATTGTCATCATAACCATCATTGTCATCATCAAATCATTATTGTCATCATAACCATCATTGTCATCATCAAATCATTATTGTCATCATAACCATCATTGTCATCATCAAATCATTATTGTCATCATAACCATCATTGTCATCATCAAATTATTATTGTCATCATAACCATCATTGTCATCTGCATCAAATCATTATTGTCATCATCAAATCATTATTGTCGTCATAACCATCATTGTCATCATCAAATCATTATTGTCATCATAACCATCATTGTCATCATCAGATCATTATTGTCATCATCAAATCATTATTGTCATCATAACCATCATTGTCATCATCAAATCATTATTGTCATCATCAAATCATTATTGTCATCATCAAATCATTATTGTCATCATAACCATCATTGTCATCATCAAATCATTATTGTCATCATAACCATCATTGTCGTCATCAAATCATTATTGTCATCATAAAATCATTATTGTCATCATAACCCTCATTGTCATCATCAAATCATTATTGTCATCATCACCATCATTGTCATCATCAAATCATTATTGGCATCATCAAATCATTATTGTCATCATAACCATCATTGTCATCATCAAATCATTATTGTCATCATCAAATCATTATTGTCGTCATAACCATCATTGTCATCATCAAATCATTATTGTCATCATAACCATCATTGTCATCATCAAATCATTATTGTCATCATAACCATCATTGTCATCATCAATTCATTATTGACATCATCAAATCATTATTGACATCATCAAATCATTATTGTCATCATAACCATTATTGTCATCATCAAATCATTATTTTCTTCATAACCATCATTGTCATCATCAAATCATTATTTTCTTCATAACCATCATTGTCATCATCAAATCATTATTTTCTTCATAACCATCATTGTCATCATCAAATCATTATTGTCATCATCAAATCATTATTGTCATCATAACCATCATTGTCATCATCAAATCATTATTGTCATCATCAAATCATTATTGTCGTCATAACCATCATTGTCATCATCAAATCATTATTGTCATCATAACCATCATTGTCATCATCAAATCATTATTGTCATCATAACCATCATTGTCATCATCAAATCATTATTGTCATCATAACCATCATTGTCATCATCAATTCATTATTGACATCATCAAATCATTATTGTCATCATAACCATCATTGTCATCATCAAATCATTTTTATCATCATAACCATCAATTGTCATCATCAATTCATTATTGTCATCATAACCATCATTGTCATCATCAAATCATTATTGTCATCATAACCATCATTGTCATCATCAAATCATTTTTGTCATCATAACCATCATTGTCATCATCAATTCATTATTGTCATCATAACCATCATTGTCATCATCAAATCATTATTGTCATCATAACCATCATTGTCATCATCAAATCATTATTGTCATCATCACCATCATTGTCATCATCAAATCATTATTGGCATCATCAAATCATTATTGTCATCATAACCATCATTGTCATCATCAAATCATTATTGTCATCATCAAATCATTATTGTCGTCATAACCATCATTGTCATCATCAAATCATTATTGTCATCATAACCATCATTGTCATCATCAAATCATTATTGTCATCATAACCATCATTGTCATCATCAAATTATTATTGTCATCATAACCATCATTGTCATCATCAAATCATTATTGTCATCATAACCATCATTGTCATCATCAAATCATTATTGTCATCATAACCATCATTGTCATCATCAAATCATTATTGTCATCATAACCATCATTGTCATCATCAAATTATTATTGTCATCATAACCATCATTGTCATCTGCATCAAATCATTATTGTCATCATCAAATCATTATTGTCGTCATAACCATCATTGTCATCATCAAATCATTATTGTCATCATAACCATCATTGTCATCATCAGATCATTATTGTCATCATCAAATCATTATTGTCATCATAACCATCATTGTCATCATCAAATCATTATTGTCATCATCAAATCATTATTGTCATCATCAAATCATTATTGTCATCATAACCATCATTGTCATCATCAAATCATTATTGTCATCATAACCATCATTGTCGTCATCAAATCATTATTGTCATCATCAAATCATTATTGTCATCATAACCCTCATTGTCATCATCAAATCATTATTGTCATCATCACCATCATTGTCATCATCAAATCATTATTGGCATCATCAAATCATTATTGTCATCATAACCATCATTGTCATCATCAAATCATTATTGTCATCATCAAATCATTATTGTCGTCATAACCATCATTGTCATCATCAAATCATTATTGTCATCATAACCATCATTGTCATCATCAAATCATTATTGTCATCATAACCATCATTGTCATCATCAATTCATTATTGACATCATCAAATCATTATTGACATCATCAAATCATTATTGTCATCATAACCATTATTGTCATCATCAAATCATTATTTTCTTCATAACCATCATTGTCATCATCAAATCATTATTTTCTTCATAACCATCATTGTCATCATCAAATCATTATTTTCTTCATAACCATCATTGTCATCATCAAATCATTATTGTCATCATCAAATCATTATTGTCATCATAACCATCATTGTCATCATCAAATCATTATTGTCATCATCAAATCATTATTGTCGTCATAACCATCATTGTCATCATCAAATCATTATTGTCATCATAACCATCATTGTCATCATCAAATCATTATTGTCATCATAACCATCATTGTCATCATCAAATCATTATTGTCATCATAACCATCATTGTCATCATCAATTCATTATTGACATCATCAAATCATTATTGTCATCATAACCATCATTGTCATCATCAAATCATTTTTATCATCATAACCATCAATTGTCATCATCAATTCATTATTGTCATCATAACCATCATTGTCATCATCAAATCATTATTGTCATCATAACCATCATTGTCATCATCAAATCATTTTTGTCATCATAACCATCATTGTCATCATCAATTCATTATTGTCATCATAACCATCATTGTCATCATCAAATCATTATTGTCATCATAACCATCATTGTCATCATCAAATCATTATTGTCATCATCACCATCATTGTCATCATCAAATCATTATTGGCATCATCAAATCATTATTGTCATCATAACCATCATTGTCATCATCAAATCATTATTGTCATCATCAAATCATTATTGTCGTCATAACCATCATTGTCATCATCAAATCATTATTGTCATCATAACCATCATTGTCATCATCAAATCATTATTGTCATCATAACCATCATTGTCATCATCAATTCATTATTGACATCATCAAATCATTATTGACATCATCAAATCATTATTGTCATCATAACCATCCTTGTCATCATCAAATCATTATTTTCTTCATAACCATCATTGTCATCATCACATCATTATTGTCATCATAACCATCATTGTCATCATCAAATCATTATTGACATCATCAAATCATTATTGTCATCATCAAATCATTATTGTCATCATCAAATCATTATTGTCATCATCAAATCATTATTGTCGTCATAACCATCATTGTCATCATCAGATCATTATTGTCATCATAACCATCATTGTCATCATCAAATCATTATTGTCATCATCAAATCATTATTGTCATCATAACCATCATTGTCATCATCAAATCATTATTGTCATCATAACCATCATTGTCATCATCAAATCATTATTGTCATCATAACCATCATTGTCATCATCAATTCATTATTGACATCATCAAATCATTATTGTCATCATAACCATCATTGTCATCATCAAATCATTTTTGTCATCATAACCATCATTGTCATCATCAATTCATTATTGTCATCATAACCATCATTGTCATCATCAAATCATTATTGTCATCATAACCATCATTGTCATCATCAAATCATTTTTGTCATCATAACCATCATTGTCATCATCAATTCATTATTGTCATCATAACCATCATTGTCATCATCAAATCATTATTGTCATCATAACCATCATTGTCATCATCAAATCATTATTGTCATCATCACCATCATTGTCATCATCAAATCATTATTGGCATCATCAAATCATTATTGTCATCATAACCATCATTGTCATCATCAAATCATTATTGTGATCATCAAACACGGCGGGCACGCGCGACCCCGAAATCGGAACGTTTCATCGCCGAAGCCGCCATATTGGCCGTTTTCAATTTTCGGTGGACTGGTGCCGAATTAGCGAAAACCGTTGACGGTATAATTCGGGAGCCGATCACTGCCTTCGGTTTATTCCGAAGGTTTATCGACTAATCGTATATGCTCGACGAAGGAAAGAGCTTAAATTTGATACCAAACTTGTCAACAAATATAGCTGTAAAGTCGACACTGTTTGCTTGAAAAAACACAGTTTGAACGACATTTCGCTATTCTCGCCTGAATGCACTTTTATCGCCTTGGGAAAATTTTTTTTATGAAGGTTAAATAGTTTAAGTCTCTTGATTTTGTGATAGAATGTGAGTTGAACTAGAATTTGTTGACTCCAGATTTTGGATAAACTACTTAGATTTCGCGCGATAAGGTCTTTATTTATCGCGAAAACAATGCCGAGATTCGATCTTTCGAGCTTTAATAAGAAGAAGAAACAGTTGAGAGAAGGACATATTATGAAGTCAAGGGGCATCGACTCATTAGAACGGGATTTGAACTGATACCGACGACTTGATAAAGACAAAGTAGAGAGATCTACACGCGAAGACACTAACACTTGTGTCAGAAACTTGATGAAAAGGTGAGCAAAACCATATGATTTTCTTTATAAGGGATTGGATTTAATAATTCTTACAATGTTGTGATAATTTTCGATTTTGATTGTCGTGCAAACAATGCTTTAATCTGCTTTCAGATCAAGTTAACTTGAAGCTGAAGCAAAACAGATATATTGACATGTGAAATAAAGAATATTAACTATCATTATTGGCTTTCGGCTCTTCTATAGTATTTTTGCCTTCGTGTCATAGTATGAACAATAATATTGTTGATTTTTCGCTTAGCAACAAGCCGTGCGCACGTGTGACTGTCAGTAGCTTAACAAAACAGACAAACAGGCCATAAAATGCACAATCATACACAAGCTTATCACACTAATTGAATCACTATTTCGCTCTAGTTGTTTTTCATGGTTTCCTATTAAGTTTTAATGTGTTTCTCACACTGTATATTATAGTGGGGGTGGTGGTTTGGGGGGGGGGGGGGGGGGGGGGGTATGCAGAACATATCTTCAGCTGTTGACGGTTGTTCATTGCCTACACTCATCCCTTATAACAGGCTCATGCCTTTTATTAAGCAAATTCCTATTGGCAATGTTCACAACGTGTATGGCACTCTTTGTGAAGATATGGATTGAAGTGACAAGATGCATGAATGTTTCAGGGATTTAAAACAAACGACACTTTAATAGGCTTGCATAATTTTATTTAAATAATAGTCATATTTATGATTTAAAGTGGTTCAATAATCAGCCTCGTAAATTTTATGTCCCTAGGTGGAGTTGGTGCCCCTTGTGGAAAAGACGACACTGCTTGTGCATGGCTTATAGGGATTATTATCATAGGCTGGGAAGTGCCTGTAGCTCCAATGAGAATTATGTGCTCTTTGGAGCAAATTGTCTTGAGGATTGTGTATTTGAGTGCTAAAACAAAATTTATCATTTGAATTAACATGACGTATACCAAACATAAGGGAATATCGTGCCTACCACCAGCAAGTATTTATTTTTATTATCACAGTCAATGCAGTTCTTTTAGTTTAAAATCACATACAAAAATGCCATTATTTTGAAATCCTCTTTATTGACAACTCTGTATTGCTAGTTCAAAAATATCTCAATTGAGTAATAAAGATTATGCAAAGGTAATTCTAATTCTAATGTGTTAGAGTGCCATCAAATCAATAAATCTGTGAAATAGGCATAACTATAGGTATGCATAATTACAGCTAATCACACAGTCATGTACTGTATAGTGAAAAAAGCAGTACTTACATGCACAAATGGCTAAATAGCTATGCATATTTCATGGTTTTATTGACAGCACTCTAGTGCACATGTACATGTAATAGTGCTTATTAGCACATGTTGGAAATTAACAAACTGTTATAATATATCTAATGAGTTTTTACACATGTTGTAATCTCTAATTAGACTAGAGTGGTACTACACATGTTGAAATTAACAAACCATCATGATATATCTAATGAGTTTTTACACATGTTGTAATCACTAATTAGACTAGAGTGGTAGAGTACAAACACTAAAAATGTGCAATACTTTGTACTATTTACCACTAAATAGTGTTGATTAAACAATAGAGGACAAAAGAATTTGCATAATTTAGCAGTATTTAGTGGTATTTATGTTGCACACTTTTAGTGTTTGTACTCTACTACACATGTTGAAATTAACAAACCATAATGATATATCTAATGAGTTTTTACACATGTTGTAATCACTAATTAGACTAGAGTGGTACTCCACATGTTGAAATTAACAAACCATAATGATATATCTAATGAGTTTTTACACATGTTGTAATCACTAATTAGACTAGAGTGGTACTCCACATGTTGAAATTAACAAACCATAATGATATATCTAATGAGTTTTTACACATGTTGTAATTACTAATTAGACTAGAGTGGTACTACACATGTTGAAATTAACAAACCATCATGATATATCTAATGAGTTTTTACACATGTTGTAATCACTAATTAGACAAGAGTGGTACTACACATGTTGAAATTAACAAACCATAATGATATATCTAATGAGTTTTTACACATGTATATAATAAGTGGTAACTAGTGTACAGTTGGAAATAAACAATACATAAACATATCTAATGAATTTTTACACATGTAGAAATATAACAGAATAAAATATTTGCATGCTCAAAATTTGTGACTGTTTTTTTTGGTTTTTAACTATCAGTAAGAATGCATGCATTGAATATACAAAAGCAATGAGTATTGATTTCAATTAACCTGAGCAAGACTATCTGTAAATTTATAGCATGCATCTTTAAAATTTGTTCTCTTTTATCTGTTCACATTAACTTTGTACCAGCTAACAAGTAGTGCCCAGGGATTGAGAACACAATATTTAAAATAGTCAAACAATTTGAAATAAATAAATTTTGCATGGGTCTTTTCTAATCAGTATTGTGTTGTTTATCAAGTACATTCAGTCCAAGCACTCTAGCTACAGATATATATTTGGATGAGTTTTCAAAAATGTTGTTCTTTCATAACAAATTATCATCTAATCCAATCTTTAATTGTTGCCAACATAAGTGAATTTAACAGTTCAAGGGCTCATCCAAATAAATATTTCAGTTAGTTTTAGCCAAAATGTTGAGCATTACCATGAAAATTCCATTCACCGTAATAGTATTGTACAATTAATTGTCCACACTTCTTTTTGTAAACAAAAGCAAAGTCCTTAGAGGTTGATGTTATTACTTTTACCCTGTGGTTGTATCTGGTCATACCTGTGAGTGCGTTCAAAGTACTTCTTCACTTCAGCAATGGTATGACCAGACAAACATGACAGCAACTTGTGGACAATTTCCATATTTGTGATAGAAATAACATCTGCTTTCTTATTTCCAGCAAAATAGCAGTTTGGCTCAGCAACATTAAGGTCCCTCAACACTTGTCGCATAGATAAAAACACACTATGTGGTATGCTTCGTGTAATTTCAGCATAGTATGGTTTGGGTATACCAACCCTTCCAGCCAGTCTTCTATAAATACCACTAAGTCACAACCTACTCTCCTGATCTAGCACTGCTCTAACACTTACAGTCTGTGAATTCAAATTTTGGGCAACTTGCTGAAGATCTATAAATAAAATAAACATAATTAAATATTCATGCTGTACAAGGATCACTGTTAAAAAAGTCAATATTTATTTCAAGGGTTATTGTCCATGAGGTGATTAAATTCCTTATGGTAAAATAAATAAATAATTTAGGGGAATTTTCTTACCATATGGACCAAAAACCCTTAATGTAAGAATGTTTTTTTTTACAGTAATGTTTTATAATTTATGTAATAGTGTAATATGACTCAAATACTCTTGGGTTTTCTATAAGTACATATTTACAGTACACAAATCTATTTGGTGGACCTGTATAATTGTTGTCAACTTGTACTGTAGCAAAATTCATGCAGAATTGTTTATATTGTTTTTTCTTCTTCTTTTGTTTGTTTTGTTTTATGTATATCTTTAAAAATGGTTATCAAACTAGTGCAAATGTATCTTTTCAAATATAGTTCAAGTAAAATAAATCAAACCTACCTCTTTCGTCGGTAGATGTTCTGAGAAACGCCTGTCGAACCAGAGGGAGAAGTGACATTTTAGCGTTCTCCCTCAAAAACTCGCTGTCACACTGTTCTCCTCCATCAAATGTGTCAACCCAGTCGTCTAAAACTTCCTTCTGCCTGTCTACCTCCTCTTTCTCAAGTACTTCCTCTTCCTCTTCGTCACTATCATTCCAAATCTGGTCTAAAACTTCCTCAACATTGTAATTTATCCTTCGAGCAGCCGCCATTTTGGATTTCCGAGTTATGTATTGTTGGGTTAGGCCGCTGACCAAAATGAATGGCGAAAAGTTCCGATTTCGGGGTCGCGCGTGCCCGCCGTGAAATCATTATTGTCGTCATAACCATCATTGTCATCATCAAATCATTATTGTCATCATAACCATCATTGTCATCATCAAATCATTATTGTCATCATAACCATCATTGTCATCATCAATTCATTATTGACATCATCAAATCATTATTGACATCATCAAATCATTATTGTCATCATAACCATCCTTGTCATCATCAAATCATTATTTTCTTCATAACCATCATTGTCATCATCACATCATTATTGTCATCATAACCATCATTGTCATCATCAAATCATTATTGACATCATCAAATCATTATTGTCATCATAACCATCATTGTCATCATCAAATCATTATTGTCATCATAACCATCATTGTCATCATCAAATCATTATTGTCATCATAACCATCATTGTCATCATCAAATTATTATTGTCATCATAACCATCATTGTCATCTGCATCAAATCATTATTGTCATCATCAAATCATTATTGTCGTCATAACCATCATTGTCATCATCAAATCATTATTGTCATCATAACCATCATTGTCATCATCAGATCATTATTGTCATCATCAAATCATTATTGTCATCATAACCATCATTGTCATCATCAAATCATTATTGTCATCATCAAATCATTATTGTCATCATCAAATCATTATTGTCATCATAACCATCATTGTCATCATCAAATCATTATTGTCATCATCAAATCATTATTGTCATCATAACCCTCATTGTCATCATCAAATCATTATTGTCATCATCACCATCATTGTCATCATCAAATCATTATTGGCATCATCAAATCATTATTGTCATCATAACCATCATTGTCATCATCAAATCATTATTGTCATCATCAAATCATTATTGTCGTCATAACCATCATTGTCATCATCAAATCATTATTGTCATCATAACCATCATTGTCATCATCAAATCATTATTGTCATCATAACCATCATTGTCATCATCAATTCATTATTGACATCATCAAATCATTATTGACATCATCAAATCATTATTGTCATCATAACCATTATTGTCATCATCAAATCATTATTTTCTTCATAACCATCATTGTCATCATCAAATCATTATTTTCTTCATAACCATCATTGTCATCATCAAATCATTATTTTCTTCATAACCATCATTGTCATCATCAAATCATTATTGTCATCATCAAATCATTATTGTCATCATAACCATCATTGTCATCATCAAATCATTATTGTCATCATCAAATCATTATTGTCGTCATAACCATCATTGTCATCATCAAATCATTATTGTCATCATAACCATCATTGTCATCATCAAATCATTATTGTCATCATAACCATCATTGTCATCATCAAATCATTATTGTCATCATAACCATCATTGTCATCATCAATTCATTATTGACATCATCAAATCATTATTGTCATCATAACCATCATTGTCATCATCAAATCATTTTTATCATCATAACCATCAATTGTCATCATCAATTCATTATTGTCATCATAACCATCATTGTCATCATCAAATCATTATTGTCATCATAACCATCATTGTCATCATCAAATCATTTTTGTCATCATAACCATCATTGTCATCATCAATTCATTATTGTCATCATAACCATCATTGTCATCATCAAATCATTATTGTCATCATAACCATCATTGTCATCATCAAATCATTATTGTCATCATCACCATCATTGTCATCATCAAATCATTATTGGCATCATCAAATCATTATTGTCATCATAACCATCATTGTCATCATCAAATCATTATTGTCATCATCAAATCATTATTGTCGTCATAACCATCATTGTCATCATCAAATCATTATTGTCATCATAACCATCATTGTCATCATCAAATCATTATTGTCATCATAACCATCATTGTCATCATCAATTCATTATTGACATCATCAAATCATTATTGACATCATCAAATCATTATTGTCATCATAACCATCCTTGTCATCATCAAATCATTATTTTCTTCATAACCATCATTGTCATCATCACATCATTATTGTCATCATAACCATCATTGTCATCATCAAATCATTATTGACATCATCAAATCATTATTGTCATCATCAAATCATTATTGTCATCATCAAATCATTATTGTCATCATCAAATCATTATTGTCGTCATAACCATCATTGTCATCATCAGATCATTATTGTCATCATAACCATCATTGTCATCATCAAATCATTATTGTCATCATCAAATCATTATTGTCATCATAACCATCATTGTCATCATCAAATCATTATTGTCATCATAACCATCATTGTCATCATCAAATCATTATTGTCATCATAACCATCATTGTCATCATCAATTCATTATTGACATCATCAAATCATTATTGTCATCATAACCATCATTGTCATCATCAAATCATTTTTGTCATCATAACCATCATTGTCATCATCAATTCATTATTGTCATCATAACCATCATTGTCATCATCAAATCATTATTGTCATCATAACCATCATTGTCATCATGAAATCATTTTTGTCATCATAACCATCATTGTCATCATCAATTCATTATTGTCATCATAACCATCATTGTCATCATCAAATCATTATTGTCATCATAACCATCATTGTCATCATCAAATCATTATTGTCATCATCACCATCATTGTCATCATCAAATCATTATTGGCATCATCAAATCATTATTGTCATCATAACCATCATTGTCATCATCAAATCATTATTGTGATCATCAAATCATTATTGTCGTCATAACCATCATTGTCATCATCAAATCATTATTGTCATCATAACCATCATTGTCATCATCAAATCATTATTGTCATCATAACCATCATTGTCATCATCAATTCATTATTGACATCATCAAATCATTATTGACATCATCAAATCATTATTGTCATCATAACCATCCTTGTCATCATCAAATCATTATTTTCTTCATAACCATCATTGTCATCATCACATCATTATTGTCATCATAACCATCATTGTCATCATCAAATCATTATTGACATCATCAAATCATTATTGTCATCATCAAATCATTATTGTCATCATAACCATCATTGTCATCATCAAATCATTATTGTCATCATAACCATCATTGTCATCATCAAATCATTATTATTAATAATAATAATAATAAGTCTTTATTAATAAGATAAAAATACATATCCTATTTTACATCAGTATAAGATTAAAGTATAGCAATAATAATAATAATAAATTTACAAAATACATCGATATTAAAAAAGATAAAATATATACAACTCTCAATATTTAAAATTTGTCTCTCAATATTTAAAAATTAGTCTACTACTAAAAACGTTCATCATTCTTTCTGTGTTAATTTTAGGTCTAACTACACTAGGTTTTCTTAATGCATATTTTGTTTCTTTTTTCTTTGGAAGGAGAGGACGTAGCGGGTGATTATCCATTTTTTTCACTTTATTATCTAAGTTCCTATCCATCATTTCAAGGTGCTGATGAATGTTTATTTTCTCAGTGGTAAATCTTTGTTTATAGCATTTGTCTAAAAATCTTTGTATTGTGGTCAATTCTGGTTCCGCAGAACCATATACTTGCAGGCCATATGATAAGGTTGAGAGAACCAGGCTCTTGAACAAATGATCCATTTCTTTCGGGTTAAATCCTTCCTGGCGTAAAGTTCTTAAAACATGGAGACACCTATTTGCCTTGACGAGCTTATTGTGAACGTGGGATGTGAATCTGTTACCATTCTGAAATGTAACTCCAAGAATTGACAGTTCTTTGCATTGAGGAATGTTAAAAATAGGTGTGAAGTCATTGGCGGAAATCCCTTTCTTAAGAAAAGTAAGTTCTTTACATTTGCTTGGATTAGACTTCATAGAGTTGTTATTGGCCCATTCGATGAAATCACCAACAAGGTTGGCCGATCTGTCACAGTCCTTTAACACTGGGGAGATTATGGTCGAGTCATCAGCATACTTGAACATCGCAGTAGTAATAATATTATTGTCATCATCAAATCATTATTGTCATCATCAAATCATTATCGTCATCATCAAATCATTATTGTCATCATCAAATCATTATTGTCATCATAACCATTATTGTCATCATCAAATCATTATTTTCTTCATAACCATCATTGTCATCATCAAATCATTATTTTCTTCATAACCATCATTGTCATCATCAAATCATTATTTTCTTCATAACCATCATTGTCATCATCAAATCATTATTGTCATCATAACCATCATTGTCATCATCAAATCATTATTGTCATCATCAAATCATTATTGTCATCATCAAATCATTATTGTCATCATAACCATCATTGTCATCATCAAATCATTATTGTCATCATCAAATCATTATTGTCATCATCAAATCATTATTGTCATCATAACCATCATTGTCATCATCAAATCATTATTGACATCATCAAATCATTATTGTCATCATCAAATCATTATTGTCATCATAACCATCATTGTCATCATCAAATCATTATTGTCATCATCAAATTATTATTGTCATCATAACCATCATTGTCATCATCAAATCATTATTGTCATCATCAAATCATTATTGTCGTCATAACCATCATTGTCATCATCAGATCATTATTGTCATCATAACCATCATTGTCATCATCAAATCATTATTGTCATCATAACCATCATTGTCATCATCAAATCATTATTGTCATCATCAAATCATTATTGTCATCATCAAATCATTATTGTCATCATCAAATCATTATCGTCATCATCAAATCATTATTGTCATCATCAAATCATTATTGTCATCATAACCATTATTGTCATCATCAAATCATTATTTTCTTCATAACCATCATTGTCATCATCAAATCATTATTTTCTTCATAACCATCATTGTCATCATCAAATCATTATTTTCTTCATAACCATCATTGTCATCATCAAATCATTATTTTCTTCATAACCATCATTCTCATCATCAAATCATTATTGTCATCATAACCATCATTGTCATCATCAAATCATTATTGTCATCATCAAATCATTATTGTCATCATCAAATCATTATTGACATCATCAAATCATTATTGTCATCATCAAATCATTATTGTCATCATAACCATCATTGTCATCATCAAATCATTATTGTCATCATCAAATTATTATTGTCATCATAACCATCATTGTCATCATCAAATCATTATTGTCATCATAACCATCATTGTCATCATCAATTCATTATTGTCATCATAACCATCATTGTCATCATCAAATCATTATTGTCATCATAACCATCATTGTCATCATCAAATCATTATTGTCATCATCACCATCATTGTCATCATCAATTCATTATTGTCATCATAACCATCATTGTCATCATCAAATCATTATTGTCATCATAACCATCATTGTCATCATCAAATCATTATTGTCATCATCACCATCATTGTCATCATCAAATCATTATTGTCATCATCAAATCATTATTGTCATCATAACCATCATTGTCATCATCAAATCATTATTGTCATCATAACCATCATTGTCATCATCAAATCATTATTGTCATCATAACCATCATTGTCATCATCAATTCATTATTGACATCATCAAATCATTATTGACATCATCAAATCATTATTGTCATCATAACCATCCTTGTCATCATCAGATCATTATTGTCATCATAACCATCATTGTCATCATCAAATCATTATTGTCATCATCAAATCATTATTGTCATCATCAAATCATTATTGTCATCATCAAATCATTATCGTCATCATCAAATCATTATTGTCATCATCAAATCATTATTGTCATCATAACCATTATTGTCATCATCAAATCATTATTTTCTTCATAACCATCATTGTCATCATCAAATCATTATTTTCTTCATAACCATCATTGTCATCATCAAATCATTATTTTCTTCATAACCATCATTGTCATCATCAAATCATTATTTTCTTCATAACCATCATTCTCATCATCAAATCATTATTGTCATCATAACCATCATTGTCATCATCAAATCATTATTGTCATCATCAAATCATTATTGTCATCATCAAATCATTATTGACATCATCAAATCATTATTGTCATCATCAAATCATTATTGTCATCATAACCATCATTGTCATCATCAAATCATTATTGTCATCATCAAATTATTATTGTCATCATAACCATCACTGTCATCATCAAATCATTATTGTCATCATAACCATCATTGTCATCATCAATTCATTATTGTCATCATAACCATCATTGTCATCATCAAATCATTATTGTCATCATAACCATCATTGTCATCATCAAATCATTATTGTCATCATCACCATCATTGTCATCATCAAATCATTATTGTCATCATCAAATCATTATTGTCATCATAACCATCATTGTCATCATCAAATCATTATTGTCATCATCAAATCATTATTGTCGTCATAACCATCATTGTCATCATCAAATCATTATTGTCATCATAACCATCATTGTCATCATCAAATCATTATTATCATCATAACCATCATTGTCATCATCAATTCATTATTGACATCATCAAATCATTATTGACATCATCAAATCATTATTGTCATCATAACCATCCTTGTCATCATCAGATCATTATTGTCATCATAACCATCATTGTCATCATCAAATCATTATTGTCATCATAACCATCATTGTCATCATCAAATCATTATTGTCATCATCAAATCATTATTGTCATCATCAAATCATTATTGTCATCATCAAATCATTATCGTCATCATCAAATCATTATTGTCATCATCAAATCATTATTGTCATCATAACCATTATTGTCATCATCAAATCATTATTTTCTTCATAACCATCATTGTCATCATCAAATCATTATTTTCTTCATAACCATCATTGTCATCATCAAATCATTATTTTCTTCATAACCATCATTGTCATCATCAAATCATTATTGTCATCATCAAATCATTATTGTCATCATAACCATCATTGTCATCATCAAATCATTATTGTCATCATCAAATCATTATTGTCGTCATAACCATCATTGTCATCATCAAATCATTATTGTCATCATAACCATCATTGTCATCATCAAATCATTATTGTCATCATAACCATCATTGTCATCATCAATTCATTATTGACATCATCAAATCATTATTGACATCATCAAATCATTATTGTCATCATAACCATCCTTGTCATCATCAAATCATTATTTTCTTCATAACCATCATTGTCATCATCACATCATTATTGTCATCATAACCATCATTGTCATCATCAAATCATTATTGTCATCATAACCATGATTGTCGTCATCAAATCATTATTGTCATCATAACCATCATTGTCATCATCAAATCATTCTTGTCATAACCATCATTGTCATCATCAAATCATTATTGACATCATCAAATCATTATTGTCATCATCAAATCATTATTGTCATCATAACCATCATTGTCATCATCAAATCATTATTGTCATCATCAAATTATTATTGTCATCATAACCATCATTGTCATCATCAAATCATTATTGTCATCATAACCATCATTGTCATCATCAATTCATTATTGTCATCATAACCATCATTGTCATCATCAAATCATTATTGTCATCATAACCATCATTGTCATCATCAAATCATTATTGTCATCATCACCATCATTGTCATCATCAAATCATTATTGTCATCATGAAATCATTATTGTCATCATAACCATCATTGTCATCATCAAATCATTATTGTCATCATCAAATCATTATTGTCGTCATAACCATCATTGTCATCATCAAATCATTATTGTCATCATAACCATCATTGTCATCATCAAATCATTATTGTCATCATAACCATCATTGTCATCATCAATTCATTATTGACATCATCAAATCATTATTGACATCATCAAATCATTATTGTCATCATAACCATCATTGTCATCATCAAATCATTATTGTCGTCATAACCATCATTGTCATCATCAAATCATTATTGTCATCATAACCATCATTGTCATCATCAAATCATTATTGTCATCATAACCATCATTGTCATCATCAATTCATTATTGACATCATCAAATCATTATTGACATCATCAAATCATTATTGTCATCATAACCATCCTTGTCATCATCAGATCATTATTGTCATCATAACCATCATTGTCATCATCAAATCATTATTGTCATCATAACCATCATTGTCATCATCAAATCATTATTGTCATCATCAAATCATTATTGTCATCATCAAATCATTATTGTCATCATCAAATCATTATCGTCATCATCAAATCATTATTGTCATCATCAAATCATTATTGTCATCATAACCATTATTGTCATCATCAAATCATTATTTTCTTCATAACCATCATTGTCATCATCAAATCATTATTTTCTTCATAACCATCATTGTCATCATCAAATCATTATTTTCTTCATAACCATCATTGTCATCATCAAATCATTATTGTCATCATCAAATCATTATTGTCATCATAACCATCATTGTCATCATCAAATCATTATTGTCATCATCAAATCATTATTGTCGTCATAACCATCATTGTCATCATCAAATCATTATTGTCATCATAACCATCATTGTCATCATCAAATCATTATTGTCATCATAACCATCATTGTCATCATCAATTCATTATTGACATCATCAAATCATTATTGACATCATCAAATCATTATTGTCATCATAACCATCCTTGTCATCATCAAATCATTATTTTCTTCATAACCATCATTGTCATCATCACATCATTATTGTCATCATAACCATCATTGTCATCATCAAATCATTATTGTCATCATAACCATGATTGTCGTCATCAAATCATTATTGTCATCATAACCATCATTGTCATCATCAAATCATTCTTGTCATAACCATCATTGTCATCATCAAATCATTATTGACATCATCAAATCATTATTGTCATCATCAAATCATTATTGTCATCATAACCATCATTGTCATCATCAAATCATTATTGTCATCATCAAATTATTATTGTCATCATAACCATCATTGTCATCATCAAATCATTATTGTCATCATAACCATCATTGTCATCATCAATTCATTATTGTCATCATAACCATCATTGTCATCATCAAATCATTATTGTCATCATAACCATCATTGTCATCATCAAATCATTATTGTCATCATCACCATCATTGTCATCATCAAATCATTATTGTCATCATCAAATCATTATTGTCATCATAACCATCATTGTCATCATCAAATCATTATTGTCATCATCAAATCATTATTGTCGTCATAACCATCATTGTCATCATCAAATCATTATTGTCATCATAACCATCATTGTCATCATCAAATCATTATTGTCATCATAACCATCATTGTCATCATCAATTCATTATTGACATCATCAAATCATTATTGACATCATCAAATCATTATTGTCATCATAACCATCCTTGTCATCATCAAATCATTATTTTCTTCATAACCATCATTGTCATCATCACATCATTATTGTCATCATAACCATCATTGTCATCATCAAATCATTATTGTCATCATAACCATGATTGTCGTCATCAAATCATTATTGTCATCATAACCATCATTGTCATCATCAAATCATTCTTGTCATCATAACCATCATTGTCATCATCAAATCATTATTGTCATCATAACCATCATTGTCATCATCAAATCATTATTGTCATCATAACCATCATTGTCATCATCAAATTATTATTGTCACCATAACCATCATTGTCATCATCAAATCATTATTGTCATCATTAAATCATTATTGTCGTCATAACCATCATTGTCATCATCAAATCATTATTGTCATCATCAAATCATTATTGTCATCATAACCATCATTGTCATCATCAAATCATTATTGTCATCATCAAATCATTATAGTCGTCATAACCATCATTGTCATCATCAAATCATTATTGTCATCATAACCATCATTGTCATCATCAAATCATTATTGTCATCATAACCATCATTGTCATCATCAATTCATTATTGACATCATCAAATCATTATTGACATCATCAAATCATTATTGTCATCATAACCATCCTTGTCATCATCAAATCATTATTTTCTTCATAACCATCATTGTCATCATCACATCATTATTGTCATCATAACCATCATTGTCATCATCAAATCATTATTGTCATCATAACCATGATTGTCGTCATCAAATCATTATTGTCATCATAACCATCATTGTCATCATCAAATCATTCTTGTCATCATAACCATCATTGTCATCATCAAATCATTCTTGTCATAACCATCATTGTCATCATCAAATCATTATTGACATCATCAAATCATTATTGTCATCATCAAATCATTATTGTCATCATAACCATCATTGTCATCATCAAATCATTATTGTCATCATCAAATTATTATTGTCATCATAACCATCATTGTCATCATCAAATCATTATTGTCATCATAACCATCATTGTCATCATCAATTCATTATTGTCATCATAACCATCATTGTCATCATCAAATCATTATTGTCATCATAACCATCATTGTCATCATCAAATCATTATTGTCATCATCACCATCATTGTCATCATCAAATCATTATTGTCATCATCAAATCATTATTGTCATCATAACCATCATTGTCATCATCAAATCATTATTGTCATCATCAAATCATTATTGTCGTCATAACCATCATTGTCATCATCAAATCATTATTGTCATCATAACCATCATTGTCATCATCAAATCATTATTGTCATCATAACCATCATTGTCATCATCAATTCATTATTGACATCATCAAATCATTATTGACATCATCAAATCATTATTGTCATCATAACCATCCTTGTCATCATCAAATCATTATTTTCTTCATAACCATCATTGTCATCATCACATCATTATTGTCATCATAACCATCATTGTCATCATCAATTCATTATTGACATCATCAAATCATTATTGACATCATCAAATCATTATTGTCATCATAACCATCCTTGTCATCATCAAATCATTATTTTCTTCATAACCATCATTGTCATCATCACATCATTATTGTCATCATAACCATCATTGTCATCATCAAATCATTATTGTCATCATAACCATGATTGTCGTCATCAAATCATTATTGTCATCATAACCATCATTGTCATCATCAAATCATTCTTGTCATCATAACCATCATTGTCATCATCAAATCATTATTGTCATCATAACCATCATTGTCATCATCAAATCATTATTGTCATCATAACCATCATTGTCATCATCAAATTATTATTGTCACCATAACCATCATTGTCATCATCAAATCATTATTGTCATCATTAAATCATTATTGTCGTCATAACCATCATTGTCATCATCAAATCATTATTGTCATCATCAAATCATTATTGTCATCATAACCATCATTGTCATCATCAAATCATTATTGTCATCATCAAATCATTATTGTCGTCATAACCATCATTGTCATCATCAAATCATTATTGTCATCATAACCATCATTGTCATCATCAAATCATTATTGTCATCATAACCATCATTGTCATCATCAATTCATTATTGACATCATCAAATCATTATTGACATCATCAAATCATTATTGTCATCATAACCATCCTTGTCATCATCAAATCATTATTTTCTTCATAACCATCATTGTCATCATCACATCATTATTGTCATCATAACCATCATTGTCATCATCAAATCATTATTGTCATCATAACCATGATTGTCGTCATCAAATCATTATTGTCATCATAACCATCATTGTCATCATCAAATCATTCTTGTCATCATAACCATCATTGTCATCATCAAATCATTATTGTCATCATAACCATCATTGTCATCATCAAATCATTATTGTCATCATAACCATCATTGTCATCATCAAATCATTATTGTCTTCATAACCATCATTGTCATCATCAAATTATTATTGTCATCATAACCATCATTGTCATCATCAAATCATTATTGTCATCATCAAATCATTATTGTCGTCATAACCATCATTGTCATCATCAAATCATTATTGTCATCATAACCATCATTGTCATCATCAGATCATTATTGTCATCATCAAATCATTATTGTCCTCATAACCATCATTGTCATCATCAAATCATTATTGTCATCATCAAATCATTATTGTCATCATCAAATCATTATTGTCATCATAACCATCATTGTCATCATCAAATCATTATTGTCATCATAACCATCATTGTCGTCATCAAATCATTATTGTCATCATCAAATCATTATTGTCATCATAACCCTCATTGTCATCATCAAATCATTATTGTCATCATCACCATCATTGTCATCATCAAATCATTATTGGCATCATCAAATCATTATTGTCATCATAACCATCATTGTCATCATCAAATCATTCTTGTCATCATAACCATCATTGTCATCATCAAATCATTATTGTCATCATAACCATCATTGTCATCATCAAATCATTATTGTCATCATAACCATCATTGTCATCATCAAATCATTATTGTCATCATAACCATCATTGTCATCATCAAATTATTATTGTCACCATAAACATCATTGTCATCATCAAATCATTATTGTCATCATTAAATCATTATTGTCGTCATAACCATCATTGTCATCATCAAATCATTATTGTCATCATAACCATCATTGTCATCATCAGATCATTATTGTCATCATCACCATCATTGTCATCATCAAATCATTATTGTCATCATCAAATCATTATTGTCATCATAACCATCATTGTCATCATCAAATCATTATTGTCATCATCAAATCATTATTGTCGTCATAACCATCATTGTCATCATCAAATCATTATTGTCATCATAACCATCATTGTCATCATCAAATCATTATTGTCATCATCACCATCATTGTCATCATCAAATCATTATTGGCATCATCAAATCATTATTGTCATCATAACCATCATTGTCATCATCAAATCATTCTTGTCATCATAACCATCATTGTCATCATCAAATCATTATTGTCATCATAACCATCATTGTCATCATCAAATCATTATTGTCATCATAACCATCATTGTCATCATCAAATCATTATTGTCATCATAACCATCATTGTCATCATCAAATTATTATTGTCACCATAAACATCATTGTCATCATCAAATCATTATTGTCATCATTAAATCATTATTGTCGTCATAACCATCATTGTCATCATCAAATCATTATTGTCATCATAACCATCATTGTCATCATCAGATCATTATTGTCATCATCACCATCATTGTCATCATCAAATCATTATTGTCATCATCAAATCATTATTGTCATCATAACCATCATTGTCATCATCAAATCATTATTGTCATCATCAAATCATTATTGTCGTCATAACCATCATTGTCATCATCAAATCATTATTGTCATCATAACCATCATTGTCATCATCAAATCATTATTGTCATCATAACCATCATTGTCATCATCAATTCATTATTGACATCATCAAATCATTATTGACATCATCAAATCATTATTGTCATCATAACCATCCTTGTCATCATCAAATCATTATTTTCTTCATAACCATCATTGTCATCATCACATCATTATTGTCATCATAACCATCATTGTCATCATCAAATCATTATTGTCATCATAACCATGATTGTCGTCATCAAATCATTATTGTCATCATACCCTTACGAAAAAGTGTTATACAAAATGTATACATTATGGGTCAGATTGTATACATCAAATGTACAACCACTCTTGTTTGTATGATTTTTGTATACATCAAATATACAAACATCAAAATGGCACATTTAGAGAAAATCGGATGTATACTTTTTGTATACATATATTAAGAGTTTCTATACAAGAACTGTACATCAAAAACAGCCAGTTGCATTTGTACATTTTTTGTATACACAAACTATACAAATGTCTATTCAATCAATATGGGTAGAAATAGCAAGTGCTCTGTGTACACTTTTTGTATACAAAAAATATACAAAAATAAAACTTGATAAATATACCACAGGAAAAAAAGGAAAAAAACCATTCATGGTATTATAATAATGGTTTTTCTGTAAAATATTCCATATTTATTATTATTAAATAGAGTAACGTTTTATGATTTCATAAAAAAACATCAATTTGAAGAATATGTTTGATGTCCTGATCTTATAATATCAAACACAGACAAGAGAGGACTTATTTTATTTTATTTTATTTTTAACAAAATTTATAATCTCCCATACACTCCTTGTTTTTAAAATGACCTTGAATCAATAGTTTGGGCTCCCTGTGGTTAGTTCAGCCGAGAGAGGAATAGAATCTAGTTCAGTTTTTGGCGGTTGATACGTGAAGTTGCAACTGAAGTTCTTATCAAGAAATGCGCTTTTTCTTCCTAAAAACTGTTGAAAAGGACTACAAAACACTTATGGGAACTTTATAACTGTAGATGGAACTATTTGATGTGGTTTAATTGAATGATTTGGTGAAATTATTGTCTTTGAAGAGGTAAGAAACGGACATTGCTGTAACTTTCTTATCTCGGACTTGTATTTGAGTCAAAATTATTTAGATTTTCACAGTGATTCTGTATTATTTCAGTAAAGAAGATACAATATATTTGTTTAGATGGAGTAAGCGATTATCGTAAGCTATATTAAACTTATTCAGAGTAATTCTACGAGCCTGTACATAGTAGGCAAACGACTCATTTCGGGACACTTAGAATTTTGTTCAACTCGATCTTACAACTTTAATAGTATTGTATAGAATTACTCTGAATCAGTTTAATCTGGCTTACGATAATCGCTTACTCCATCTAAACGAATATATCGTATCTTCTTTACTAAAATAATACAGAATCACTGTGAAAATCTAAATAATTTTGACTCGCGTACCAATAGCAAATACAAGTCCGGTACGGGTGAAGTACGAATAGCCACTGCAAAGTACAATTAAGTTCATATTCATCTACCTATTCTTTGCTTATATAGATCAACAACATGGTTGAATTCAAGAAGACTATATGGAATTGGTATTTTATCCGACTAAACTAATGAGATATAGAGCAGAGTTTGCTTAGCTAGATATATACAATTTTTAATGTAATGTAGGCCGTATTGTGATGAGTGTGTGTCTGGTCTGGTTAAATACTTTATATTAAGAAAAGTTAAAGACCAAACCAATCTTTCAAATAATAATTACATAACAAAATGTAACATCACAAATAAGTGATCTCTGTTAATGTAATAGTCGTTATGTGCCATAATAAAACAAGTCTAATTTCTATTTATGTTTCAAATTTGTTAATGCAATTCATTTATAAATTTGTATACTTTTTGTATATGTATCCACTCTAAGATGTATACTAAAAGTATACATCCAGAGGATACAAATTGTATACATTTTGTATACACCTACTGGCCAATATTGTATACTTTTAGTATCTGAATATGTCCGAAATTGTGCATACTAAAAGTATACATCCTGAGGTTACAGTGTATACTAAATGTATACAAATAGACCCTCTCCGATGTATACATTTTGTATGAAATATGTATACATATTGTATAACAAATTTTCGTAAGGGTAACCATCATTGTCATCATCAAATCATTCTTGTCATCATAACCATCATTGTCATCATTGTCATCATCAAATCATTATTGTCATCATAACCATCATTGTCATCATCAAATCATTATTGTCATCATAACCATCATTGTCATCATCAAATCATTATTGTCATCATAACCATCATTGTCATCATCAAATCATTATTGTCATCATAACCATCATTGTCATCATCAAATTATTATTGTCATCATAACCATCATTGTCATCATCAAATCATTATTGTCATCATCAAATCATTATTGTCGTCATAACCATCATTGTCATCATCAAATCATTATTGTCATCATAACCATCATTGTCATCATCAGATCATTATTGTCATCATCAAATCATTATTGTCATCATAACCATCATTGTCATCATCAAATCATTATTGTCATCATCAAATCATTATTGTCATCATCAAATCATTATTGTCATCATAACCATCATTGTCATCATCAAATCATTATTGTCATCATAACCATCATTGTCGTCATCAAATCATTATTGTCATCATCAAATCATTATTGTCATCATAACCCTCATTGTCATCATCAAATCATTATTGTCATCACCATCATTGTCATCATCAAATCATTATTGGCATCATCAAATCATTATTGTCATCATAACCATCATTGTCATCATCAAATCATTATTGTCATCATCAAATCATTATTGTCGTCATAACCATCATTGTCATCATCAAATCATTATTGTCATCATAACCATCATTGTCATCATCAAATCATTATTGTCATCATAACCATCATTGTCATCATCAATTCATTATTGACATCATCAAATCATTATTGACATCATCAAATCATTATTGTCATCATAACCATTATTGTCATCATCAAATCATTATTTTCTTCATAACCATCATTGTCATCATCAAATCATTATTTTCTTCATAACCATCATTCTCATCATCAAATCATTATTTTCTTCATAACCATCATTGTCATCATCAAATCATTATTGTCATCATCAAATCATTATTGTCATCATAACCATCATTGTCATCATCAAATCATTATTGTCATCATCAAATCATTATTGTCGTCATAACCATCATTGTCATCATCAAATCATTATTGTCATCATAACCATCATTGTCATCATCAAATCATTATTGTCATCATAACCATCATTGTCATCATCAATTCATTATTGACATCATCAAATCATTATTGACATCATCAAATCATTATTGTCATCATAACAATCCTTGTCATCATCAAATCATTATTTTCTTCATAACCATCATTGTCATCATCACATCATTATTGTCATCATAACCATCATTGTCATCATCAAATCATTATTGTCATCATAACCATGATTGTCGTCATCAAATCATTATTGTCATCATAACCATCATTGTCATCATCAAATCATTCTTGTCATCATAACCATCATTGTCATCATTGTCATCATCAAATCATTATTGTCATCATAACCATCATTGTCATCATCAAATCATTATTGTCATCATAACCATCATTGTCATCATCAAATCATTATTGTCATCATAACCATCATTGTCGTCATCAAATCATTATTGTCATCATCAAATCATTATTGTCATCATAACCCTCATTGTCATCATCAAATCATTATTGTCATCATCACCATCATTGTCATCATCAAATCATTATTTTCTTCATAACCATCATTGTCATCATCAAATCATTATTTTCTTCATAACCATTATTGTCATCATCAAATCATTATTTTCTTCATAACCATCATTGTCATCATGAAATCATTATTTTCTTCATAACCATCATTGTCATCATCAAATCATTATTTTCTTCATAACCATCATTGTCATCATCAAATCATTATTGTCATCATCAAATCATTATTGTCATCATAACCATCATTGTCATCATCAAATCATTATTGTCATCATCAAATCATTATTGTCGTCATAACCATCATTGTCATCATCAAATCATTATTGTCATCATAACCATCATTGTCATCATCAAATCATTATTGTCATCATAACCATCATTGTCATCATCAATTCATTATTGACATCATCAAATCATTATTGACATCATCAAATCATTATTGTCATCATAACCATCCTTGTCATCATCAAATCATTATTTTCTTCATAACCATCATTGTCATCATCACATCATTATTGTCATCATAACCATCATTGTCATCATCAAATCATTATTGTCATCATAACCATGATTGTCGTCATCAAATCATTATTGTCATCATAACCATCATTGTCATCATCAAATCATTCTTGTCATCATAACCATCATTGTCATCATCAAATCATTATTGACATCATCAAATCATTATTGTCATCATCAAATCATTATTGTCATCATAACCATCATTGTCATCATCAAATCATTATTGTCATCATCAAATTATTATTGTCATCATAACCATCATTGTCATCATCAAATCATTATTGTCATCATTGTCATCATCAATTCATTATTGTCATCATAACCATCATTGTCATCATCAAATCATTATTGTCATCATAACCATCATTGTCATCATCAGATCATTATTGTCATCATCACCATCATTGTCATCATCAAATCATTATTGTCATCATCAAATCATTATTGTCATCATCAAATCATTATTGTCATCATAACCATCATTGTCATCATCAAATCATTATTGACATCATCAAATCATTATTGTCATCATCAAATCATTATTGTCATCATAACCATCATTGTCATCATCAAATCATTATTGTCATCATCAAATTATTATTGTCATCATAACCATCATTGTCATCATCAAATCATTATTGTCATCAAATCATTATTGTCATCATCAAATCATTATTGTCGTCATAACCATCATTGTCATCATCAGATCATTATTGTCATCATAACCATCATTGTCATCATCAAATCATTATTGTCATCATAACCATCATTGTCATCATCAAATCATTATTGTCATCATCAAATCATTATTGTCATCATCAAATCATTATTGTGATCATCAAATCATTATCGTCATCATCAAATCATTATTGTCATCATCAAATCATTATTGTCATCATAACCATTATTGTCATCATCAAATCATTATTTTCTTCATAACCATCATTGTCATCATCAAATCATTATTTTCTTCATAACCATCATTGTCATCATCAAATCATTATTTTCTTCATAACCATCATTGTCATCATCAAATCATTATTTTCTTCATAACCATCATTCTCATCATCAAATCATTATTGTCATCATAACCATCATTGTCATCATCAAATCATTATTGTCATCATCAAATCATTATTGTCATCATCAAATCATTATTGACATCATCAAATCATTATTGTCATCATCAAATCATTATTGTCATCATAACCATCATTGTCATCATCAAATCATTATTGTCATCATCAAATTATTATTGTCATCATAACCATCATTGTCATCATCAAATCATTATTGTCATCATAACCATCATTGTCATCATCAATTCATTATTGTCATCATAACCATCATTGTCATCATCAAATCATTATTGTCATCATAACCATCATTGTCATCATCAAATCATTATTGTCATCATCACCATCATTGTCATCATGAAATCATTATTGTCATCATCAAATCATTATTGTCATCATAACCATCATTGTCATCATCAAATCATTATTGTCATCATCAAATCATTATTGTCGTCATAACCATCATTGTCATCATCAAATCATTATTGTCATCATAACCATCATTGTCATCATCAAATCATTATTGTCATCATAACCATCATTGTCATCATCAAATCATTATTGTCATCATCAAATCATTATTGTCATCATAACCATCATTGTCATCATCAAATCATTATTGTCATCATCAAATCATTATTGTC
This sequence comes from Metridium senile, assembly GCA_949775045.1. Classification (NCBI taxonomy): domain Eukaryota; kingdom Metazoa; phylum Cnidaria; class Anthozoa; order Actiniaria; family Metridiidae; genus Metridium; species Metridium senile. The sequence goes on along the minus strand of OX459096.1, from coordinate 20,734,662 downwards.
GTCATAACCATCATTGTCATCATCAAATCATTATTGTCATCATAACCATCATTGTCATCATCAAATCATTATTGTCATCATAACCATCATTGTCATCATCAAATCATTATTTTCTTCATAACCATTATTGTCATCATCAAATCATTATTTTCTTCATAACCATCATTGTCATCATCAAATCATTATTTTCTTCATAACCATCATTGTCATCATCAAATCATTATTTTCTTCATAACCATCATTGTCATCATCAAATCATTATTGTCATCATCAAATCATTATTGTCATCATAACCATCATTGTCATCATCAAATCATTATTGTCGTCATCAAATCATTATTGTCGTCATAACCATCATTGTCATCATCAAATCATTATTGTCATCATAACCATCATTGTCATCATCAAATCATTATTGTCATCATAACCATCATTGTCATCATCAATTCATTATTGACATCATCAAATCATTATTGACATCATCAAATCATTATTGTCATCATAACCATCCTTGTCATCATCAAATCATTATTTTCTTCATAACCATCATTGTCATCATCACATCATTATTGTCATCATAACCATCATTGTCATCATCAAATCATTATTGTCATCATAACCATGATTGTCGTCATCAAATCATTATTGTCATCATAACCATCATTGTCATCATCAAATTATTATTGTCATCATAACCATCATTGTCATCATCAAATCATTATTGTCATCATCAAATCATTATTGTCGTCATAACCATCATTGTCATCATCAAATCATTATTGTCATCATAACCATCATTGTCATCATCAGATCATTATTGTCATCATCAAATTATTATTGTCATCATAACCATCATTGTCATCATCAAATCATTATTGTCATCATAACCATCATTGTCATCATCAATTCATTATTGACATCATCAAATCATTATTGACATCATCAAATCATTATTGTCATCATAACCATTATTGTCATCATCAAATCATTATTTTCTTCATAACCATCATTGTCATCATCAAATCATTATTTTCTTCATAACCATCATTGTCATCATCAAATCATTATTTTCTTCATAACCATCATTGTCATCATCAAATCATTATTGTCATCATCAAATCATTATTGTCATCATAACCATCATTGTCATCATCAAATCATTATTGTCATCATCAAATCATTATTGTCGTCATAACCATCATTGTCATCATCAAATCATTATTGTCATCATAACCATCATTGTCATCATCAAATCATTATTGTCATCATAACCATCATTGTCATCATCAAATCATTATTTTCTTCATAACCATCATTGTCATCATCACATCATTATTGTCATCATAACCATCATTGTCATCATCAAATCATTATTGACATCATCAAATTATTATTGTCATCATAACCATCATTGTCATCATCAAATCATTATTGTCATCATAACCATCATTGTCATCATCAATTCATTAGTGTCATCATAACCATCATTGTCATCATCAAATCATTATTGTCATCATAACCATCATTGTCATCATCAGATCATTATTGTCATCATCACCATCATTGTCATCATCAAATCATTATTGTCATCATCAAATCATTATTGTCATCATCAAATCATTATTGTCATCATAACCATCATTGTCATCATCAAATCATTATTGACATCATCAAATCATTATTGTCATCATCAAATCATTATTGTCATCATAACCATCATTGTCATCATCAAATCATTATTGTCATCATCAAATTATTATTGTCATCATAACCATCATTGTCATCATCAAATCATTATTGTCATCATCAAATCATTATTGTCATCATCAAATCATTATTGTCGTCATAACCATCATTGTCATCATCAGATCATTATTGTCATCATAACCATCATTGTCATCATCAAATCATTATTGTCATCATAACCATCATTGTCATCATCAAATCATTATTGTCATCATCAAATCATTATTGTCATCATCAAATCATTATTGTCATCATCAAATCATTATCGTCATCATCAAATCATTATTGTCATCATCAAATCATTATTGTCATCATAACCATCATTGTCATCATCAAATCATTATTGTCATCATCAAATCATTATTGTCGTCATAACCATCATTGTCATCATCAAATCATTATTGTCATCATAACCATCATTGTCATCATCAAATCATTATTGTCATCATAACCATCATTGTCATCATCAATTCATTATTGACATCATCAAATCATTATTGACATCATCAAATCATTATTGTCATCATAACCATTATTGTCATCATCAAATCATTATTTTCTTCATAACCATCATTGTCATCATCAAATCATTATTTTCTTCATAACCATCATTGTCATCATCAAATCATTATTTTCTTCATAACCATGATTGTCATCATCAAATCATTATTGTCATCATCAAATCATTATTGTCATCATAACCATCATTGTCATCATCAAATCATTATTGTCATCATCAAATCATTATTGTCGTCATAACCATCATTGTCATCATCAAATCATTATTGTCATCATAACCATCATTGTCATCATCAAATCATTATTGTCATCATAACCATCATTGTCATCATCAATTCATTATTGACATCATCAAATCATTATTGACATCATCAAATCATTATTGTCATCATAACCATCCTTGTCATCATCAAATCATTATTTTCTTCATAACCATCATTGTCATCATCACATCATTATTGTCATCATAACCATCATTGTCATCATCAAATCATTATTGTCATCATAACCATGATTGTCGTCATCAAATCATTATTGTCATCATAACCATCATTGTCATCATCAAATCATTCTTGTCATCATAACCATCATTGTCATCATCAAATCATTATTGACATCATCAAATCATTATTGTCATCATCAAATCATTATTGTCATCATAACCATCATTGTCATCATCAAATCATTATTGTCATCATCAAATTATTATTGTCATCATAACCATCATTGTCATCATCAAATCATTATTGTCATCATAACCATCATTGTCATCATCAATTCATTATTGTCATCATAACCATCATTGTCATCATCAAATCATTATTGTCATCATAACCATCATTGTCATCATCAAATCATTATTGTCATCATCAAATCATTATTGTCATCATCAAATCATTATTGTCATCATCAAATCATTATTGTCATCATAACCATCATTGTCATCATCAAATCATTATTGTCATCATCAAATCATTATTGTCGTCATAACCATCATTGTCATCATCAAATCATTATTGTCATCATAACCATCATTGTCATCATCAAATCATTATTGTCATCATCACCATCATTGTCATCATCAAATCATTATTGTCATCATCAAATCATTATTGTCATCATAACCATCATTGTCATCATCAAATCATTATTGTCATCATCAAATCATTATTGTCATCATCAATTCATTATTGACATCATCAAATCATTATTGTCATCATAACCATCATTGTCATCATCAAATCATTATTGTCATCATAACCATCATTGTCATCATCAATTCATTATTGACATCATCAAATCATTATTGACATCATCAAATCATTATTGTCATCATAACAATCCTTGTCATCATCAAATCATTATTTTCTTCATAACCATCATTGTCATCATCACATCATTATTGTCATCATAACCATCATTGTCATCATCAAATCATTATTGTCATCATAACCATGATTGTCGTCATCAAATCATTATTGTCATCATAACCATCATTGTCATCATCAAATCATTCTTGTCATCATAACCATCATTGTCATCATTGTCATCATCAAATCATTATTGTCATCATAACCATCATTGTCATCATCAAATCATTATTGTCATCATAACCATCATTGTCATCATCAAATCATTATTGTCATCATAACCATCATTGTCGTCATCAAATCATTATTGTCATCATCAAATCATTATTGTCATCATAACCCTCATTGTCATCATCAAATCATTATTGTCATCATCACCATCATTGTCATCATCAAATCATTATTTTCTTCATAACCATCATTATCATCATCAAATCATTATTTTCTTCATAACCATTATTGTCATCATCAAATCATTATTTTCTTCATAACCATCATTGTCATCATGAAATCATTATTTTCTTCATAACCATCATTGTCATCATCAAATCATTATTTTCTTCATAACCATCATTGTCATCATCAAATCATTATTGTCATCATCAAATCATTATTGTCATCATAACCATCATTGTCATCATCAAATCATTATTGTCATCATCAAATCATTATTGTCGTCATAACCATCATTGTCATCATCAAATCATTATTGTCATCATAACCATCATTGTCATCATCAAATCATTATTGTCATCATAACCATCATTGTCATCATCAATTCATTATTGACATCATCAAATCATTATTGACATCATCAAATCATTATTGTCATCATAACCATCCTTGTCATCATCAAATCATTATTTTCTTCATAACCATCATTGTCATCATCACATCATTATTGTCATCATAACCATCATTGTCATCATCAAATCATTATTGTCATCATAACCATGATTGTCGTCATCAAATCATTATTGTCATCATAACCATCATTGTCATCATCAAATCATTCTTGTCATCATAACCATCATTGTCATCATCAAATCATTATTGACATCATCAAATCATTATTGTCATCATCAAATCATTATTGTCATCATAACCATCATTGTCATCATCAAATCATTATTGTCATCATCAAATTATTATTGTCATCATAACCATCATTGTCATCATCAAATCATTATTGTCATCATAACCATCATTGTCATCATCAATTCATTATTGTCATCATAACCATCATTGTCATCATCAAATCATTATTGTCATCATAACCATCATTGTCATCATCAGATCATTATTGTCATCATCACCATCATTGTCATCATCAAATCATTATTGTCATCATCAAATCATTATTGTCATCATCAAATCATTATTGTCATCATCAATTCATTATTGACATCATCAAATCATTATTGTCATCATAACCATCATTGTCATCATCAAATCATTATTGTCATCATAACCATCATTGTCATCATCAATTCATTATTGACATCATCAAATCATTATTGACATCATCAAATCATTATTGTCATCATAACAATCCTTGTCATCATCAAATCATTATTTTCTTCATAACCATCATTGTCATCATCACATCATTATTGTCATCATAACCATCATTGTCATCATCAAATCATTATTGTCATCATAACCATCATTGTCATCATCAAATCATTATTGACATCATCAAATCATTATTGTCATCATCAAATCATTATTGTCATCATAACCATCATTGTCATCATCAAATCATTATTGTCATCATCAAATTATTATTGTCATCATAACCATCATTGTCATCATCAAATCATTATTGTCATCATAACCATCATTGTCATCATCAAATCATTATTGACATCATCAAATCATTATTGTCATCATCAAATCATTATTGTCATCATAACCATCATTGTCATCATCAAATCATTATTGTCATCATCAAATTATTATTGTCATCATAACCATCATTGTCATCATCAAATCATTATTGTCATCATAACCATCATTGTCATCATCAATTCATTATTGTCATCATAACCATCATTGTCATCATCAAATCATTATTGTCATCATAACCATCATTGTCATCATCAGATCATTATTGTCATCATCACCATCATTGTCATCATCAAATCATTATTGTCATCATCAAATCATTATTGTCATCATCAATTCATTATTGACATCATCAAATCATTATTGTCATCATAACCATCATTGTCATCATCAAATCATTATTGTCATCATAACCATCATTGTCATCATCAATTCATTATTGACATCATCAAATCATTATTGACATCATCAAATCATTATTGTCATCATAACAATCCTTGTCATCATCAAATCATTATTTTCTTCATAACCATCATTGTCATCATCACATCATTATTGTCATCATAACCATCATTGTCATCATCAAATCATTATTGTCATCATAACCATGATTGTCGTCATCAAATCATTATTGTCATCATAACCATCATTGTCATCATCAAATCATTCTTGTCATCATAACCATCATTGTCATCATTGTCATCATCAAATCATTATTGTCATCATAACCATCATTGTCATCATCAAATCATTCTTGTCATCATAACCATCATTGTCATCATCAAATCATTATTGACATCATCAAATCATTATTGTCATCATCAAATCATTATTGTCATCATAACCATCATTGTCATCATCAAATCATTATTGTCATCATCAAATTATTATTGTCATCATAACCATCATTGTCATCATCAAATCATTATTGTCATCATAACCATCATTGTCATCATCAATTCATTATTGTCATCATAACCATCATTGTCATCATCAAATCATTATTGTCATCATAACCATCATTGTCATCATCAGATCATTATTGTCATCATCACCATCATTGTCATCATCAAATCATTATTGTCATCATCAAATCATTATTGTCATCATCAATTCATTATTGACATCATCAAATCATTATTGTCATCATAACCATCATTGTCATCATCAAATCATTATTGTCATCATAACCATCATTGTCATCATCAATTCATTATTGACATCATCAAATCATTATTGACATCATCAAATCATTATTGTCATCATAACAATCCTTGTCATCATCAAATCATTATTTTCTTCATAACCATCATTGTCATCATCACATCATTATTGTCATCATAACCATCATTGTCATCATCAAATCATTATTGTCATCATAACCATGATTGTCGTCATCAAATCATTATTGTCATCATAACCATCATTGTCATCATCAAATCATTCTTGTCATCATAACCATCATTGTCATCATTGTCATCATCAAATCATTATTGTCATCATAACCATCATTGTCATCATCAAATCATTATTGTCATCATAACCATCATTGTCATCATCAAATCATTATTGTCATCATAACCATCATTGTCGTCATCAAATCATTATTGTCATCATCAAATCATTATTGTCATGATAACCCTCATTGTCATCATCAAATCATTATTGTCATCATCACCATCATTGTCATCATCAAATCATTATTTTCTTCATAACCATCATTGTCATCATCAAATCATTATTTTCTTCATAACCATTATTGTCATCATCAAATCATTATTTTCTTCATAACCATCATTGTCATCATGAAATCATTATTTTCTTCATAACCATCATTGTCATCATCAAATCATTATTTTCTTCATAACCATCATTGTCATCATCAAATCATTATTGTCATCATCAAATCATTATTGTCATCATAACCATCATTGTCATCATCAAATCATTATTGTCATCATCAAATCATTATTGTCGTCATAACCATCATTGTCATCATCAAATCATTATTGTCATCATAACCATCATTGTCATCATCAAATCATTATTGTCATCATAACCATCATTGTCATCATCAATTCATTATTGACATCATCAAATCATTATTGACATCATCAAATCATTATTGTCATCATAACCATCCTTGTCATCATCAAATCATTATTTTCTTCATAACCATCATTGTCATCATCACATCATTATTGTCATCATAACCATCATTGTCATCATCAAATCATTATTGTCATCATAACCATGATTGTCGTCATCAAATCATTATTGTCATCATAACCATCATTGTCATCATCAAATCATTCTTGTCATCATAACCATCATTGTCATCATCAAATCATTATTGACATCATCAAATCATTATTGTCATCATCAAATCATTATTGTCATCATAACCATCATTGTCATCATCAAATCATTATTGTCATCATCAAATTATTATTGTCATCATAACCATCATTGTCATCATCAAATCATTATTGTCATCATAACCCTCATTGTCATCATCAAATCATTATTGTCATCATCACCATCATTGTCATCATCAAATCATTATTTTCTTCATAACCATCATTGTCATCATCAAATCATTATTTTCTTCATAACCATTATTGTCATCATCAAATCATTATTTTCTTCATAACCATCATTGTCATCATGAAATCATTATTTTCTTCATAACCATCATTGTCATCATCAAATCATTATTTTCTTCATAACCATCATTGTCATCATCAAATCATTATTGTCATCATCAAATCATTATTGTCATCATAACCATCATTGTCATCATCAAATCATTATTGTCATCATCAAATCATTATTGTCGTCATAACCATCATTGTCATCATCAAATCATTATTGTCATCATAACCATCATTGTCATCATCAAATCATTATTGTCATCATAACCATCATTGTCATCATCAATTCATTATTGACATCATCAAATCATTATTGACATCATCAAATCATTATTGTCATCATAACCATCCTTGTCATCATCAAATCATTATTTTCTTCATAACCATCATTGTCATCATCACATCATTATTGTCATCATAACCATCATTGTCATCATCAAATCATTATTGTCATCATAACCATGATTGTCGTCATCAAATCATTATTGTCATCATAACCATCATTGTCATCATCAAATCATTCTTGTCATCATAACCATCATTGTCATCATCAAATCATTATTGACATCATCAAATCATTATTGTCATCATCAAATCATTATTGTCATCATAACCATCATTGTCATCATCAAATCATTATTGTCATCATCAAATTATTATTGTCATCATAACCATCATTGTCATCATCAAATCATTATTGTCATCATAACCATCATTGTCATCATCAATTCATTATTGTCATCATAACCATCATTGTCATCATCAGATCATTATTGTCATCATCACCATCATTGTCATCATCAAATCATTATTGTCATCATCAAATCATTATTGTCATCATCAAATCATTATTGTCATCATAACCATCATTGTCATCATCAAATCATTATTGACATCATCAAATCATTATTGTCATCATCAAATCATTATTGTCATCATAACCATCATTGTCATCATCAAATCATTATTGTCATCATCAAATTATTATTGTCATCATAACCGTCATTGTCATCATCAAATCATTATTGTCATCATCAAATCATTATTGTCATCATCAAATCATTATTGTCGTCATAACCATCATTGTCATCATCAGATCATTATTGTCATCATAACCATCATTGTCATCATCAAATCATTATTGTCATCATAACCATCATTGTCATCATCAAATCATTATTGTCATCATCAAATCATTATTGTCATCATCAAATCATTATTGTCATCATCAAATCATTATCGTCATCATCAAATCATTATTGTCATCATCAAATCATTATTGTCATCATAACCATTATTGTCATCATCAAATCATTATTTTCTTCATAACCATCATTGTCATCATCAAATCATTATTTTCTTCATAACCATCATTGTCATCATCAAATCATTATTTTCTTCATAACCATCATTGTCATCATCAAATCATTATTTTCTTCATAACCATCATTCTCATCATCAAATCATTATTGTCATCATAACCATCATTGTCATCATCAAATCATTATTGTCATCATCAAATCATTATTGTCATCATCAAATCATTATTGACATCATCAAATCATTATTGTCATCATCAAATCATTATTGTCATCATAACCATCATTGTCATCATCAAATCATTATTGTCATCATCAAATTATTATTGTCATCATAACCATCATTGTCATCATCAAATCATTATTGTCATCATAACCATCATTGTCATCATCAATTCATTATTGTCATCATAACCATCATTGTCATCATCAAATCATTATTGTCATCATAACCATCATTGTCATCATCAAATCATTATTGTCATCATCACCATCATTGTCATCATGAAATCATTATTGTCATCATAACCATCATTGTCATCATCAAATCATTATCGTCATCATCAAATCATTATTGTCATCATCAAATCATTATTGTCATCATAACCATTATTGTCATCATCAAATCATTATTTTCTTCATAACCATCATTGTCATCATCAAATCATTATTTTCTTCATAACCATCATTGTCATCATCAAATCATTATTTTCTTCATAACCATCATTGTCATCATCAAATCATTATTTTCTTCATAACCATCATTCTCATCATCAAATCATTATTGTCATCATAACCATCATTGTCATCATCAAATCATTATTGTCATCATCAAATCATTATTGTCATCATCAAATCATTATTGACATCATCAAATCATTATTGTCATCATCAAATCATTATTGTCATCATAACCATCATTGTCATCATCAAATCATTATTGTCATCATCAAATTATTATTGTCATCATAACCATCATTGTCATCATCAAATCATTATTGTCATCATAACCATCATTGTCATCATCAATTCATTATTGTCATCATAACCATCATTGTCATCATCAAATCATTATTGTCATCATAACCATCATTGTCATCATCAAATCATTATTGTCATCATCACCATCATTGTCATCATGAAATCATTATTGTCATCATCAAATCATTATTGTCATCATAACCATCATTGTCATCATCAAATCATTATTGTCATCATCAAATCATTATTGTCGTCATAACCATCATTGTCATCATCAAATCATTATTGTCATCATAACCAGCATTGTCATCATCAATTCATTAGTGTCATCATAACCATCATTGTCATCATCAAATCATTATTGTCATCATAACCATCATTGTCATCATCAGATCATTATTGTCATCATCACCATCATTGTCATCATCAAATCATTATTGTCATCATAACCAGCATTGTCATCATCAATTCATTAGTGTCATCATAACCATCATTGTCATCATCAAATCATTATTGTCATCATAACCATCATTGTCATCATCAGATCATTATTGTCATCATCACCATCATTGTCATCATCAAATCATTATTGTCATCATCAAATCATTATTGTCATCATCAAATCATTATTGTCATCATAACCATCATTGTCATCATCAAATCATTATTGACATCATCAAATCATTATTGTCATCATCAAATCATTATTGTCATCATAACCATCATTGTCATCATCAAATCATTATTGTCATCATCAAATTATTATTGTCATCATAACCATCATTGTCATCATCAAATCATTATTGTCATCATCAAATCATTATTGTCATCATCAAATCATTATTGTCGTCATAACCATCATTGTCATCATCAGATCATTATTGTCATCATAACCATCATTGTCATCATCAAATCATTATTGTCATCATAACCATCATTGTCATCATCAAATCATTATTGTCATCATCAAATCATTATTGTCATCATCAAATCATTATTGTCATCATCAAATCATTATTGTCATCATAACCATCATTGTCATCATCAAATCATTATTGTCATCATCAAATCATTATTGTCGTCATAACCATCATTGTCATCATCAAATCATTATTGTCATCATCAAATCATTATTGTCGTCATAACCATCATTGTCATCATCAAATCATTATTGTCATCATCAAATCATTATTGTCATCATCAAATCATTATTGTCATCATCAAATCATTATTGTCATCATAACCATCATTGTCATCATCAAATCATTATTGTCATCATCAAATCATTATTGTCGTCATAACCATCATTGTCATCATCAAATCATTATTGTCATCATAACCATCATTGTCATCATCAAATCATTATTGTCATCATAACCATCATTGTCATCATCAATTCATTATTGACATCATCAAATCATTATTGACATCATCAAATCATTATTGTCATCATAACCATTATTGTCATCATCAAATCATTATTTTCTTCATAACCATCATTGTCATCATCAAATCATTATTTTCTTCATAACCATCATTGTCATCATCAAATCATTATTTTCTTCATAACCATCATTGTCATCATCAAATCATTATTGTCATCATCAAATCATTATTGTCATCATAACCATCATTGTCATCATCAAATCATTATTGTCATCATAACCATCATTGTCATCATCAATTCATTAGTGTCATCATAACCATCATTGTCATCATCAAATCATTATTGTCATCATAACCATCATTGTCATCATCAGATCATTATTGTCATCATCAAATCATTATTGTCATCATCAAATCATTATTGTCATCATCAAATCATTATTGTCATCATCAAATCATTATTGTCATCATAACCATCATTGTCATCATCAAATCATTATTGACATCATCAAATCATTATTGTCATCATCAAATCATTATTGTCATCATAACCATCATTGTCATCATCAAATCATTATTGTCATCATCAAATTATTATTGTCATCATAACCATCATTGTCATCATCAAATCATTATTGTCATCATCAAATCATTATTGTCATCATCAAATCATTATTGTCATCATCAAATCATTATTGTCGTCATAACCATCATTGTCATCATCAGATCATTATTGTCATCATAACCATCATTGTCATCATCAAATCATTATTGTCATCATAACCATCATTGTCATCATCAAATCATTATTGTCATCATCAAATCATTATTGTCATCATCAAATCATTATTGTCATCATCAAATCATTATCGTCATCATCAAATCATTATTGTCATCATCAAATCATTATTGTCATCATAACCATCATTGTCATCATCAAATCATTATTGTCATCATCAAATCATTATTGTCGTCATAACCATCATTGTCATCATCAAATCATTATTGTCATCATAACCATCATTGTCATCATCAAATCATTATTGTCATCATAACCATCATTGTCATCATCAATTCATTATTGACATCATCAAATCATTATTGACATCATCAAATCATTATTGTCATCATAACCATTATTGTCATCATCAAATCATTATTTTCTTCATAACCATCATTGTCATCATCAAATCATTATTTTCTTCATAACCATCATTGTCATCATCAAATCATTATTTTCTTCATAACCATCATTGTCATCATCAAATCATTATTGTCATCATCAAATCATTATTGTCATCATAACCATCATTGTCATCATCAAATCATTATTGACATCATCAAATCATTATTGTCATCATCAAATCATTATTGTCATCATAACCATCATTGTCATCATCAAATCATTATTGTCATCATCAAATTATTATTGTCATCATAACCATCATTGTCATCATCAAATCATTATTGTCATCATCAAATCATTATTGTCATCATCAAATCATTATTGTCGTCATAACCATCATTGTCATCATCAGATCATTATTGTCATCATAACCATCATTGTCATCATCAAATCATTATTGTCATCATAACCATCATTGTCATCATCAAATCATTATTGTCATCATCAAATCATTATTGTCATCATCAAATCATTATTGTCATCATCAAATCATTATCGTCATCATCAAATCATTATTGTCATCATCAAATCATTATTGTCATCATAACCATCATTGTCATCATCAAATCATTATTGTCATCATCAAATCATTATTGTCGTCATAACCATCATTGTCATCATCAAATCATTATTGTCATCATAACCATCATTGTCATCATCAAATCATTATTGTCATCATAACCATCATTGTCATCATCAATTCATTATTGACATCATCAAATCATTATTGACATCATCAAGTCATTATTGTCATCATAACCATTATTGTCATCATCAAATCATTATTTTCTTCATAACCATCATTGTCATCATCAAATCATTATTTTCTTCATAACCATCATTGTCATCATCAAATCATTATTTTCTTCATAACCATCATTGTCATCATCAAATCATTATTGTCATCATCAAATCATTATTGTCATCATAACCATCATTGTCATCATCAAATCATTATTGTCATCATAACCATCATTGTCATCATCAATTCATTAGTGTCATCATAACCATCATTGTCATCATCATATCATTATTGTCATCATAACCATCATTGTCATCATCAGATCATTATTGTCATCATCACCATCATTGTCATCATCAAATCAATATTGTCATCATCAAATCATTATTGTCATCATCAAATCATTATTGTCATCATAACCATCATTGTCATCATCAAATCATTATTGACATCATCAAATCATTATTGTCATCATCAAATCATTATTGTCATCATAACCATCATTGTCATCATCAAATCATTATTGTCATCATCAAATTATTATTGTCATCATAACCATCATTGTCATCATCAAATCATTATTGTCATCATCAAATCATTATTGTCATCATCAAATCATTATTGTCATCATCAAATCATTATTGTCGTCATAACCATCATTGTCATCATCAGATCATTATTGTCATCATAACCATCATTGTCATCATCAAATCATTATTGTCATCATAACCATCATTGTCATCATCAAATCATTATTGTCATCATCAAATCATTATTGTCATCATCAAATCATTATTGTCATCATCAAATCATTATCGTCATCATCAAATCATTATTGTCATCATCAAATCATTATTGTCATCATAACCATCATTGTCATCATCAAATCATTATTGTCATCATCAAATCATTATTGTCGTCATAACCATCATTGTCATCATCAAATCATTATTGTCATCATAACCATCATTGTCATCATCAAATCATTATTGTCATCATAACCATCATTGTCATCATCAATTCATTATTGACATCATCAAATCATTATTGACATCATCAAATCATTATTGTCATCATAACCATTATTGTCATCATCAAATCATTATTTTCTTCATAACCATCATTGTCATCATCAAATCATTATTTTCTTCATAACCATCATTGTCATCATCAAATCATTATTTTCTTCATAACCATCATTGTCATCATCAAATCATTATTGTCATCATCAAATCATTATTGTCATCATAACCATCATTGTCATCATCAAATCATTATTGTCATCATCAAATCATTATTGTCGTCATAACCATCATTGTCATCATCAAATCATTATTGTCATCATAACCATCATTGTCATCATCAAATCATTATTGTCATCATAACCATCATTGTCATCATCAAATCATTATTGTCATCATAACCATCCTTGTCATCATCAAATCATTATTTTCTTCATAACCATCATTGTCATCATCACATCATTATTGTCATCATAACCATCATTGTCATCATCAAATCATTATTGTCATCATAACCATCATTGTCATCATCAAATCATTATTGTCATCATCAAATCATTATTGTCATCATCAAATCATTATTGTCATCATCAAATCATTATCGTCATCATCAAATCATTATTGTCATCATCAAATCATTATTGTCATCATAACCATCATTGTCATCATCAAATCATTATTGTCATCATCAAATCATTATTGTCGTCATAACCATCATTGTCATCATCAAATCATTATTGTCATCATAACCATCATTGTCATCATCAAATCATTCTTGTCATCATAACCATCATTGTCATCATCAATTCATTATTGACATCATCAAATCATTATTGACATCATCAAATCATTATTGTCATCATAACCATTATTGTCATCATCAAATCATTATTTTCTTCATAACCATCATTGTCATCATCAAATCATTATTTTCTTCATAACCATCATTGTCATCATCAAATCATTATTTTCTTCATAACCATGATTGTCATCATCAAATCATTATTGTCATCATCAAATCATTATTGTCATCATAACCATCATTGTCATCATCAAATCATTATTGTCATCATCAAATCATTATTGTCGTCATAACCATCATTGTCATCATCAAATCATTATTGTCATCATAACCATCATTGTCATCATCAAATCATTATTGTCATCATAACCATCATTGTCATCATCAATTCATTATTGACATCATCAAATCATTATTGACATCATCAAATCATTATTGTCATCATAACCATCCTTGTCATCATCAGATAATTATTGTCATCATCACCATCATTGTCATCATCAAATCATTATTGTCATCATCAAATCATTATTGTCATCATCAAATCATTATTGTCATCATAACCATCATTGTCATCATCAGATCATTATTGTCATCATCACCATCATTGTCATCATCAAATCATTATTGTCATCATCAAATCATTATTGTCATCATCAAATCATTATTGTCATCATAACCATCATTGTCATCATCAAATCATTATTGACATCATCAAATCATTATTGTCATCATCAAATCATTATTGTCATCATAACCATCATTGTCATCATCAAATCATTATTGTCATCATCAAATTATTATTGTCATCATAACCATCATTGTCATCATCAAATCATTATTGTCATCATCAAATCATTATTGTCATCATCAAATCATTATTGTCATCATCAAATCATTATTGTCGTCATAACCATCATTGTCATCATCAGATCATTATTGTCATCATAACCATCATTGTCATCATCAAATCATTATTGTCATCATAACCATCATTGTCATCATCAAATCATTATTGTCATCATCAAATCATTATTGTCATCATCAAATCATTATTGTCATCATCAAATCATTATCGTCATCATCAAATCATTATTGTCATCATCAAATCATTATTGTCATCATAACCATCATTGTCATCATCAAATCATTATTGTCATCATCAAATCATTATTGTCGTCATAACCATCATTGTCATCATCAAATCATTATTGTCATCATAACCATCATTGTCATCATCAAATCATTATTGTCATCATAACCATCATTGTCATCATCAATTCATTATTGACATCATCAAATCATTATTGACATCATCAAATCATTATTGTCATCATAACCATTATTGTCATCATCAAATCATTATTTTCTTCATAACAATCATTGTCATCATCAAATCATTATTTTCTTCATAACCATCATTGTCATCATCAAATCATTATTTTCTTCATAACCATCATTGTCATCATCAAATCATTATTGTCATCATCAAATCATTATTGTCATCATAACCATCATTGTCATCATCAAATCATTATTGTCATCATCAAATCATTATTGTCGTCATAACCATCATTGTCATCATCAAATCATTATTGTCATCATAACCATCATTGTCATCATCAAATCATTATTGTCATCATCAAATCATTATTGTCATCATAACCATCATTGTCATCATCAAATCATTATTGTCATCATCAAATTATTATTGTCATCATAACCATCATTGTCATCATCAAATCATTATTGTCATCATCAAATCATTATTGTCATCATCAAATCATTATTGTCATCATCAAATCATTATTGTCGTCATAACCATCATTGTCATCATCAGATCATTATTGTCATCATAACCATCATTGTCATCATCAAATCATTATTGTCATCATAACCATCATTGTCATCATCAAATCATTATTGTCATCATCAAATCATTATTGTCATCATCAAATCATTATTGTCATCATCAAATCATTATCGTCATCATCAAATCATTATTGTCATCATCAAATCATTATTGTCATCATAACCATCATTGTCATCATCAAATCATTATTGTCATCATCAAATCATTATTGTCGTCATAACCATCATTGTCATCATCAAATCATTATTGTCGTCATAACCATCATTGTCATCATCAAATCATTATTGTCATCATAACCATCATTGTCATCATCAATTCATTATTGACATCATCAAATCATTATTGACATCATCAAATCATTATTGTCATCATAACCATTATTGTCATCATCAAATCATTATTTTCTTCATAACAATCATTGTCATCATCAAATCATTATTTTCTTCATAACCATCATTGTCATCATCAAATCATTATTTTCTTCATAACCATCATTGTCATCATCAAATCATTATTGTCATCATCAAATCATTATTGTCATCATAACCATCATTGTCATCATCAAATCATTATTGTCATCATCAAATCATTATTGTCGTCATAACCATCATTGTCATCATCAAATCATTATTGTCATCATAACCATCATTGTCATCATCAAATCATTATTGTCATCATAACCATCATTGTCATCATCAAATCATTATTGTCATCATAACCATCCTTGTCATCATCAAATCATTATTTTCTTCATAACCATCATTGTCATCATCACATCATTATTGTCATCATAACCATCATTGTCATCATCAAATCATTATTGTCATCATAACCATCATTGTCATCATCAAATCATTATTGTCATCATCAAATCATTATTGTCATCATCAAATCATTATTGTCATCATCAAATCATTATCGTCATCATCAAATCATTATTGTCATCATCAAATCATTATTGTCATCATAACCATCATTGTCATCATCAAATCATTATTGTCATCATCAAATCATTATTGTCGTCATAACCATCATTGTCATCATCAAATCATTATTGTCATCATAACCATCATTGTCATCATCAAATCATTATTGTCATCATAACCATCATTGTCATCATCAATTCATTATTGACATCATCAAATCATTATTGACATCATCAAATCATTATTGTCATCATAACCATTATTGTCATCATCAAATCATTATTTTCTTCATAACCATCATTGTCATCATCAAATCATTATTTTCTTCATAACCATCATTGTCATCATCAAATCATTATTTTCTTCATAACCATGATTGTCATCATCAAATCATTATTGTCATCATCAAATCATTATTGTCATCATAACCATCATTGTCATCATCAAATCATTATTGTCATCATCAAATCATTATTGTCGTCATAACCATCATTGTCATCATCAAATCATTATTGTCATCATAACCATCATTGTCATCATCAAATCATTATTGTCATCATAACCATCATTGTCATCATCAATTCATTATTGACATCATCAAATCATTATTGACATCATCAAATCATTATTGTCATCATCACCATCATTGTCATCATCAAATCATTATTTTCTTCATAACCATCATTGTCATCATCAAATCATTATTGTCGTCATAACCATCATTGTCATCATCAAATCATTATTGTCATCATAACCATCATTGTCATCATCAAATCATTATTGTCATCATAACCATCATTGTCATCATCAATTCATTATTGACATCATCAAATCATTATTGACATCATCAAATCATTATTGTCATCATAACCATCCTTGTCATCATCAAATCATTATTTTCTTCATAACCATCATTGTCATCATCACATCATTATTGTCATCATAACCATCATTGTAATCATCAAATCATTATTGACATCATCAAATTATTATTGTCATCATAACCATCATTGTCATCATCAAATCATTATTGTCATCATAACCATCATTGTCATCATCAATTCATTAGTGTCATCATAACCATCATTGTCATCATCAAATCATTATTGTCATCATAACCATCATTGTCATCATCAGATCATTATTGTCATCATCACCATCATTGTCATCATCAAATCATTATTGTCATCATCAAATCATTATTGTCATCATCAAATCATTATTGTCATCATAACCATCATTGTCATCATCAAATCATTATTGACATCATCAAATCATTATTGTCATCATCAAATCATTATTGTCATCATAACCATCATTGTCATCATCAAATCATTATTGTCATCATCAAATTATTATTGTCATCATAACCATCATTGTCATCATCAAATCATTATTGTCATCATCAAATCATTATTGTCATCATGAAATCATTATTGTCGTCATAACCATCATTGTCATCATCAGATCATTATTGTCATCATAACCATCATTGTCATCATCAAATCATTATTGTCATCATAACCATCATTGTCATCATCAAATCATTATTGTCATCATCAAATCATTATTGTCATCATCAAATCATTATCGTCATCATCAAATCATTATTGTCATCATCAAATCATTATTGTCATCATAACCATCATTGTCATCATCAAATCATTATTGTCATCATCAAATCATTATTGTCGTCATAACCATCATTGTCATCATCAAATCATTATTGTCATCATAACCATCATTGTCATCATCAAATCATTATTGTCATCATAACCATCATTGTCATCATCAATTCATTATTGACATCATCAAATCATTATTGACATCATCAAATCATTATTGTCATCATAACCATTATTGTCATCATCAAATCATTATTTTCTTCATAACCATCATTGTCATCATCAAATCATTATTTTCTTCATAACCATCATTGTCATCATCAAATCATTATTTTCTTCATAACCATGATTGTCATCATCAAATCATTATTGTCATCATCAAATCATTATTGTCATCATAACCATCATTGTCATCATCAAATCATTATTGTCATCATCAAATCATTATTGTCGTCATAACCATCATTGTCATCATCAAATCATTATTGTCATCATAACCATCATTGTCATCATCAAATCATTATTGTCATCATAACCATCATTGTCATCATCAATTCATTATTGACATCATCAAATCATTATTGACATCATCAAATCATTATTGTCATCATAACCATCCTTGTCATCATCAAATCATTATTTTCTTCATAACCATCATTGTCATCATCACATCATTATTGTCATCATAACCATCATTGTCATCATCAAATCATTATTGTCATCATAACCATGATTGTCGTCATCAAATCATTATTGTCATCATAACCATCATTGTCATCATCAAATCATTCTTGTCATCATAACCATCATTGTCATCATCAAATCATTATTGACATCATCAAATCATTATTGTCATCATCAAATCATTATTGTCATCATAACCATCATTGTCATCATCAAATCATTATTGTCATCATCAAATTATTATTGTCATCATAACCATCATTGTCATCATCAAATCATTATTGTCATCATAACCATCATTGTCATCATCAATTCATTATTGTCATCATAACCATCATTGTCATCATCAAATCATTATTGTCATCATAACCATCATTGTCATCATCAAATCATTATTGTCATCATCAAATCATTATTGTCATCATCAAATCATTATTGTCATCATAACCATCATTGTCATCATCAAATCATTATTGTCATCATCAAATCATTATTGTCGTCATAACCATCATTGTCATCATCAAATCATTATTGTCATCATAACCATCATTGTCATCATCAAATCATTATTGTCATCATCACCATCATTGTCATCATCAAATCATTATTGTCATCATCAAATCATTATTGTCATCATAACCATCATTGTCATCATCAAATCATTATTGTCATCATTAAATCATTATTGTCATCATCAATTCATTATTGACATCATCAAATCATTATTGTCATCATAACCATCATTGTCATCATCAAATCATTATTGTCATCATAACCATCATTGTCATCATCAATTCATTATTGACATCATCAAATCATTATTGACATCATCAAATCATTATTGTCATCATAACCATCCTTGTCATCATCAAATCATTATTTTCTTCATAACCATCATTGTCATCATCACATCATTATTGTCATCATAACCATCATTGTCATCATCAAATCATTATTGTCATCATAACCATGATTGTCGTCATCAAATCATTATTGTCATCATAACCATCATTGTCATCATCAAATCATTCTTGTCATCATAACCATCATTGTCATCATCAAATCATTATTGTCATCATAACCATCATTGTCATCATCAAATCATTATTGTCATCATAACCATCATTGTCATCATCAAATCATTATTGTCATCATAACCATCATTGTCATCATCAAATTATTATTGTCACCATAACCATCATTGTCATCATCAAATCATTATTGTCATCATTAAATCATTATTGTCGTCATAACCATCATTGTCATCATCAAATCATTATTGTCATCATAACCATCATTGTCATCATCAGATCATTATTGTCATCATCACCATCATTGTCATCATCAAATCATTATTGTCATCATCAAATCATTATTGTCATCATAACCATCATTGTCATCATCAAATCATTATTGTCATCATCAAATCATTATTGTCGTCATAACCATCATTGTCATCATCAAATCATTATTGTCATCATAACCATCATTGTCATCATCAAATCATTATTGTCATCATAACCATCATTGTCATCATCAATTCATTATTGACATCATCAAATCATTATTGACATCATCAAATCATTATTGTCAACATAACCATCCTTGTCATCATCAAATCATTATTTTCTTCATAACCATCATTGTCATCATCACATCATTATTGTCATCATAACCATCATTGTCATCATCATCAAATCATTATTGTCATCATAACCATGATTGTCGTCATCAAATCATTATTGTCATCATAACCATCATTGTCATCATCAAATCATTCTTGTCATCATAACCATCATTGTCATCATCAAATCATTATTGTCATCATAACCATCATTGTCATCATCAAATCATTATTGTCATCATAACCATCATTGTCATCATCAAATCATTATTGTCATCATAACCATCATTGTCATCATCAAATTATTATTGTCATCATAACCATCATTGTCATCATCAAATCATTATTGTCATCATCAAATCATTATTGTCGTCATAACCATCATTGTCATCATCAAATCATTATTGTCATCATAACCATCATTGTCATCATCAGATCATTATTGTCATCATCAAATCATTATTGTCATCATAACCATCATTGTCATCATCAAATCATTATTGTCATCATCAAATCATTATTGTCATCATCAAATCATTCTTGTCATCATAACCATCATTGTCATCATCAAATCATTATTGTCATCATAACCATCATTGTCGTCATCAAATCATTATTGTCATCATCAAATCATTATTGTCATCATAACCCTCATTGTCATCATCAAATCATTATTGTCATCATCACCATCATTGTCATCATCAAATCATTATTGGCATCATCAAATCATTATTGTCATCATAACCATCATTGTCATCATCAAATCATTATTGTCATCATCAAATCATTATTGTCGTCATAACCATCATTGTCATCATCAAATCATTATTGTCATCATAACCATCATTGTCATCATCAAATCATTATTGTCATCATAACCATCATTGTCATCATCAATTCATTATTGACATCATCAAATCATTATTGACATCATCAAATCATTATTGTCATCATAACCATTATTGTCATCATCAAATCATTATTTTCTTCATAACCATCATTGTCATCATCAAATCATTATTTTCTTCATAACCATCATTGTCATCATCAAATCATTATTTTCTTCATAACCATCATTGTCATCATCAAATCATTATTGTCATCATCAAATCATTATTGTCATCATAACCATCATTGTCATCATCAAATCATTATTGTCATCATCAAATCATTATTGTCGTCATAACCATCATTGTCATCATCAAATCATTATTGTCATCATAACCATCATTGTCATCATCAAATCATTATTGTCATCATCAAATCATTATTGTCGTCATAACCATCATTGTCATCATCAAATCATTATTGTCATCATAACCATCATTGTCATCATCAAATCATTATTGTCATCATAACCATCATTGTCATCATCAATTCATTATTGACATCATCAAATCATTATTGACATCATCAAATCATTATTGTCATCATAACCATCCTTGTCATCATCAAATCATTATTTTCTTCATAACCATCATTGTCATCATCACATCATTATTGTCATCATAACCATCATTGACTTCATCAAATCATTATTGTCATCATAACCATGATTGTCGTCATCAAATGATTATTGTCATCATAACCATCATTGTCATCATCAAATCATTCTTGTCATCATAACCATCATTGTCATCATCAAATCATTATTGTCATCATAACCATCATTGTCATCATCAAATCATTATTGTCATCATAACCATCATTGTCATCATCAAATCATTATTGTCATCATAACCATCATTGTCATCATCAAATTATTATTGTCATCATAACCATCATTGTCATCATCAAATCATTATTGTCATCATTAAATCATTATTGTCGTCATAACCATCATTGTCATCATCCAATCATTATTGTCATCATAACCATCATTGTCATCATCAGATCATTATTGTCATCATCACCATCATTGTCATCATCAAATCATTATTGTCATCATCAAATCATTATTGTCATCATAACCATCATTGTCATCATCAAATCATTATTGTCATCATCAAATCATTATTGTCGTCATAACCATCATTGTCATCATCAAATCATTATTGTCATCATAACCATCATTGTCATCATCAAATCATTATTGTCATCATAACCATCATTGTCATCATCAATTCATTATTGACATCATCAAATCATTATTGACATCATCAAATCATTATTGTCATCATAACCATCCTTGTCATCATCAAATCATTATTTTCTTCATAACCATCATTGTCATCATCACATCATTATTGTCATCATAACCATCATTGTCATCATCAAATCATTATTGTCATCATAACCATGATTGTCGTCATCAAATCATTATTGTCATCATAACCATCATTGTCATCATCAAATCATTCTTGTCATCATAACCATCATTGTCATCATCAAATCATTATTGTCATCATAACCATCATTGTCATCATCAAATCATTATTGTCATCATAACCATCATTGTCATCATCAAATCTTTATTGTCATCATAACCATCATTGTCATCATCAAATTATTATTGTCATCATAACCATCATTGTCATCATCAAATCATTATTGTCATCATCAAATCTTTATTGTCGTCATAACCATCATTGTCATCATCAAATCATTATTGTCATCATAACCATCATTGTCGTCATCAGATCATTATTGTCATCATCAAATCATTATTGTCATCATAACCATCATTGTCATCATCAAATCATTATTGTCATCATCAAATCATTATTGTCATCATAACCATCATTGTCGTCATCAAATCATTATTGTCATCATCAAATCATTATTGTCATCATAACCATCATTGTCATCATCAAATCATTATTGTCATCATCACCATCATTGTCATCATCAAATCATTATTGGCATCATCAAATCATTATTGTCATCATAACCATCATTGTCATCATCAGATCATTATTGTCATCATCAAATCATTATTGTCATCATAACCATCATTGTCATCATCAAATCATTATTGTCATCATCAAATCATTATTGTCATCATCAAATCATTCTTGTCATCATAACCATCATTGTCATCATCAAATCATTATTGTCATCATAACCATCATTGTCGTCATCAAATCATTATTGTCATCATCAAATCATTATTGTCATCATAACCCTCATTGTCATCATCAAATCATTATTGTCATCATCACCATCATTGTCATCATCAAATCATTATTGGCATCATCAAATCATTATTGTCATCATAACCATCATTGTCATCATCAAATCATTATTGTCATCATCAAATCATTATTGTCGTCATAACCATCATTGTCATCATCAAATCATTATTGTCATCATAACCATCATTGTCATCATCAAATCATTATTGTCATCATAACCATCATTGTCATCATCAATTCATTATTGACATCATCAAATCATTATTGACATCATCAAATCATTATTGTCATCATAACCATCCTTGTCATCATCAAATCATTATTTTCTTCATAACCATCATTGTCATCATCACATCATTATTGTCATCATAACCATCATTGTCATCATCAAATCATTATTGTCATCATAACCATCATTGTCGTCATCAAATCATTATTGTCATCATAACCATCATTGTCATCATCAAATCATTCTTGTCATCATAACCATCATTGTCATCATCAAATCATTATTGTCATCATAACCATCATTGTCATCATCAAATCATTATTGTCATCATAACCATCATTGTCATCATCAAATCATTATTGTCATCATAACCATCATTGTCATCATCAAATTATTATTGTCATCATAACCATCATTGTCATCATCAAATCATTATTGTCATCATCAAATCATTATTGTCGTCATAACCATCATTGTCATCATCAAATCATTATTGTCATCATAACCATCATTGTCATCATCAGATCATTATTGTCATCATCAAATCATTATTGTCATCATAACCATCATTGTCATCATCAAATCATTATTGTCATCATCAAATCATTATTGTCATCATCAAATCATTATTGTCATCATAACCATCATTGTCATCATCAAATCATTATTGTCATCATAACCATCATTGTCGTCATCAAATCATTATTGTCATCATCAAATCATTATTGTCATCATAACCCTCATTGTCATCATCAAATCATTATTGTCATCATCACCATCATTGTCATCATCAAATCATTATTGGCATCATCAAATCATTATTGTCATCATAACCATCATTGTCATCATCAGATCATTATTGTCATCATCAAATCATTATTGTCATCATAACCATCATTGTCATCATCAAATCATTATTGTCATCATCAAATCATTATTGTCATCATCAAATCATTCTTGTCATCATAACCATCATTGTCATCATCAAATCATTATTGTCATCATAACCATCATTGTCGTCATCAAATCATTATTGTCATCATCAAATCATTATTGTCATCATAACCCTCATTGTCATCATCAAATCATTATTGTCATCATCACCATCATTGTCATCATCAAATCATTATTGGCATCATCAAATCATTATTGTCATCATAACCATCATTGTCATCATCAAATCATTATTGTCATCATCAAATCATTATTGTCGTCATAACCATCATTGTCATCATCAAATCATTATTGTCATCATAACCATCATTGTCATCATCAAATCATTATTGTCATCATAACCATCATTGTCATCATCAATTCATTATTGACATCATCAAATCATTATTGACATCATCAAATCATTATTGTCATCATAACCATCCTTGTCATCATCAAATCATTATTTTCTTCATAACCATCATTGTCATCATCACATCATTATTGTCATCATAACCATCATTGTCATCATCAAATCATTATTGTCATCATAACCATGATTGTCGTCATCAAATCATTATTGTCATCATAACCATCATTGTCATCATCAAATCATTCTTGTCATCATAACCATCATTGTCATCATCAAATCATTATTGTCATCATAACCATCATTGTCATCATCAAATCATTATTGTCATCATAACCATCATTGTCATCATCAAATCATTATTGTCATCATAACCATCATTGTCATCATCAAATCATTCTTGTCATCATAACCATCATTGTCATCATCAAATCATTATTGTCATCATAACCATCATTGTCATCATCAAATTATTATTGTCATCATAACCATCATTGTCATCATCAAATCATTATTGTCATCATCAAATCATTATTGTCGTCATAATCATCATTGTCATCATCAAATCATTATTGTCATCATAACCATCATTGTCATCATCAGATCATTATTGTCATGATCAAATCATTATTGTCATCATAACCATCATTGTCATCATCAAATCATTATTGTCATCATCAAATCATTATTGTCATCATCAAATCATTATTGTCATCATAACCATCATTGTCATCATCAAATCATTATTGTCATCATAACCATCATTGTCGTCATCAAATCATTATTGTCATCATCAAATCATTATTGTCATCATAACCCTCATTGTCATCATCAAATCATTATTGTCATCATCACCATCATTGTCATCATCAAATCATTATTGGCATCATCAAATCATTATTGTCATCATAACCATCATTGTCATCATCAAATCATTATTGTCATCATCAAATCATTATTGTCGTCATAACCATCATTGTCATCATCAAATCATTATTGTCATCATAACCATCATTGTCATCATCAAATCATTATTGTCATCATAACCATCATTGTCATCATCAATTCATTATTGACATCATCAAATCATTATTGACATCATCAAATCATTATTGTCATCATAACCATTATTGTCATCATCAAATCATTATTGTCATCATAACCATCATTGTCATCATCAAATCATTATTGTCATCATAACCATGATTGTCGTCATCAAATCATTATTGTCATCATAACCATCATTGTCATCATCAAATCATTCTTGTCATCATAACCATCATTGTCATCATCAAATCATTCTTGTCATCATAACCATCATTGTCATCATCAAATCATTATTGTCATCATCAAATCATTATTGTCATCATCAAATCATTATTGTCATCATAACCATCATTGTCATCATCAAATCATTATTGTCATCATAACCATCATTGTCGTCATCAAATCATTATTGTCATCATCAAATCATTATTGTCATCATAACCCTCATTGTCATCATCAAATCATTATTGTCATCATCACCATCATTGTCATCATCAAATCATTATTGGCATCATCAAATCATTATTGTCATCATAACCATCATTGTCATCATCAAATCATTATTGTCATCATCAAATCATTATTGTCGTCATAACCATCATTGTCATCATCAAATCATTATTGTCATCATAACCATCATTGTCATCATCAAATCATTATTGTCATCATATAACCATCATTGTCATCATCAATTCATTATTGACATCATCAAATCATTATTGACATCATCAAATCGTTATTGTCATCATAACCATTATTGTCATCATCAAATCATTATTGTCATCATAACCATCATTGTCATCATCAAATCATTATTGTCATCATAACCATGATTGTCGTCATCAAATCATTATTGTCATCATAACCATCATTGTCATCATCAAATCATTATTGTCATCATAACCATCATTGTCATCATCAAATCATTATTGTCATCATAACCATCATTGTCATCATCAAATTATTATTGTCATCATAACCATCATTGTCATCATCAAATCATTATTGTCATCATCAAATCATTATTGTCGTCATAACCATCATTGTCATCATCAAATCATTATTGTCATCATAACCATCATTGTCATCATCAGATCATTATTGTCATCATCAAATCATTATTGTCATCATAACCATCATTGTCATCATCAAATCATTATTGTCATCATCAAATCATTATTGTCATCATCAAATCATTATTGTCATCATAACCATCATTGTCATCATCAAATCATTATTGTCATCATAACCATCATTGTCATCATCAAATCATTATTGTCATCATCAAATCATTATTGTCATCATCAAATCATTATTGTCATCATCAAATCATTATTGTCATCATCAAATCATTATTGTCATCATCAAATCATTATTGTGATCATCAAATCATTATTGTCGTCATAACCATCATTGTCATCATCAAATCATTATTGTCATCATAACTATCATTGTCATCATCAAATCATTATTGTCATCATAACCATCATTGTCATCATCAAATCATTATTGTCATCATAACCATCATTGTCATCATCAAATCATTATTGTCATCATAACCATCATTGTCATCATCAAATTATTATTGTCATCATAACCATCATTGTCATCATCAAATCATTATTGTCATCATCAAATCATTATTGTCGTCATAACCATCATTGTCATCATCAAATCATTATTGTCATCATAACCATCATTGTCATCATCAGATCATTATTGTCATCATCAAATCATTATTGTCATCATAACCATCATTGTCATCATCAAATCATTATTGTCATCATCAAATCATTATTGTCATCATCAAATCATTATTGTCATCATAACCATCATTGTCATCATCAAATCATTATTGTCATCATAACCATCATTGTCATCATCAAATCATTATTGTCATCATCAAATCATTATTGTCATCATCAAATCATTATTGTCATCATCAAATCATTATTGTCATCATCAAATCATTATTGTCATCATCAAATCATTATTGTGATCATCAAATCATTATTGTCGTCATAACCATCATTGTCATCATCAAATCATTATTGTCATCATAACTATCATTGTCATCATCAAATCATTATTGTCATCATAACCATCATTGTCATCATCAAATCATTATTGTCATCAAATCATTATTGTCATCATGACCATCATTGTCATCATCAAATCATTATTGTTATCATAACCATGATTGTCATCATCAAATCATTATTGTCATCATCACCATCATTGTCATCATCAAATCATTATTGGCATCATCAAATCATTATTGTCATCATAACCATCATTGTCATCATCAAATCATTATTGTCATCATCAAATCATTATTGTCGTCATAACCATCATTGTCATCATCAAATCATTATTGTCATCATAACCATCATTGTCATCATCAAATCATTATTGTCATCATAACCATCATTGTCATCATCAATTCATTATTGACATCATCAAATCATTATTGACATCATCAAATCATTATTGTCATCATAACCATTATTGTCATCATCAAATCATTATTTTCTTCATAACCATCATTGTCATCATCAAATCATTATTTTCTTCATAACCATCATTGTCATCATCAAATCATTATTTTCTTCATAACCATCATTGTCATCATCAAATCATTATTGTCATCATAACCATCATTGTCATCATCAAATCATTATTGTCATCATCAAATCATTATTGTCGTCATAACCATCATTGTCATCATCAAATCATTATTGTCATCATAACCATCATTGTCATCATCAAATCATTATTGTCATCATAACCATCATTGTCATCATCAATTCATTATTGACATCATCAAATCATTATTGACATCATCAAATCATTATTGTCATCATAACCATCCTTGTCATCATCAAATCATTATTTTCTTCATAACCATCATTGTCATCATCACATCATTATTGTCATCATAACCATCATTGTCATCATCAAATCATTATTGTCATCATAACCATGATTGTCGTCATCAAATCATTATTGTCATCATAACCATCATTGTCATCATCAAGTCATTCTTGTCATCATAACCATCATTGTCATCATCAAATCATTATTGACATCATCAAATCATTATTGTCATCATCAAATCAATATTGTCATCATAACCATCATTGTCATCATCAAATCATTATTGTCATCATCAAATTATTATTGTCATCATAACCATCATTGTCATCATCAAATCATTATTGTCATCATAACCATCATTGTCATCATCAATTCATTATTGTCATCATAACCATCATTGTCATCATCAAATCATTATTGTCATCATAACCATCATTGTCATCATCAGATCATTATTGTCATCATAACCATTATTGTCATCATCAAATCATTATTTTCTTCATAACCATCATTGTCATCATCAAATCATTATTTTATCCCAACTCATTACGATATAAAATTATCCTGGTTCACTGAGATATGTCGTGCTAGTTTGCTGATCAGATAATGTAATAATTGGAGACCTTGTTTGGAATAACTTGGCCACAAGTAGTGACGTATTTTATTAAATCACTTTTAAAATAATTTGGTAACAATTAATACAATCGATCAGCAAAGGTGGGATGAAATTACGCCGTCCAAAACACCTTTGCTTAGTTTTACTCCAAGGGAGGTGACGGGGAAGGAGGTGGGAAAGTTTTCTTTGGAGTTGATGTTCTCTTGTAGAATGTTCAAATCAAAGAGGGCGAAAGTATGTTCGCAGAAGATGATATAGTCCCAAGCGTCACCGCCCTTAGCTTATGATTGGCTAATCTAAATTTATACCGGTAACGGCTAATCACGCAACCCATCCTTAACGGATATGTGGCTTCGTGGTTGAGAAAGTATTAAACATGACTCGAGATAAAATGACATTATACTTTGCGGCATAATGTTTGTTTTTATCCCAACTCATTACGATATAAAATTATCCTGGTTCACTGAGATATGTCGTGCTAGTTTGCTGATCAGATAATGTAATAATTGGAGACCTTGTTTGGAATAACTTGGCCACAAGTAGTGACGTATTTTATTAAATCACTTTTAAAATAATTTGGTAACAATTAATACAATCGATCAGCAAAGGTGGGATGAAATTACGCCACAAGGCCACATACTGTGGCCACCCCACCCAGACATATCTTAGTGCACCGGGAGGGTTAACAGTGTTAACCAGCGAAAAGGTAGCATCCCCTGAATGAACTACCTAAATGTCAATGACATGATACTGCAATTGCCGTAAAAATATAAAATACGATTGCGCTTAGCTTTGACAGCCCCTGTCTGAATCAAAGTTAGCGCTATCTAAGGTAATATATGGCAGTTAACGAACGGTGAAACCGCTAAATATTGGTTCAGCCTGTAAAATTCTGTAATACGATTGTGCTTAGCTTTGACAGCCCCTGCTGACTCAAAGTTAGCACTAACTACTGTAACAAGTGTTAACAAAAGGTTGAGTTCAGCCCCTGCGTGAAAACTCGCTCTCAATAAATTAAGATAAGGAGGTGACTGTTGATGGTCTTATATAGAGTTTAAAAGCCTCGGATTTCCAGCGACCTAGGGCACGAATTTGTGCGTCTGATAGCCCTTGTTCGGCCGCATAACTGGCGGCACCTATACGAAAACTATGACTTTTATAACGAGCACTATCTAAGCCACAGAAAATCAATGACCGACGGAGTTCCATATTAAACTGTGCCATAGTAATAGGTTTCAAGTCCAAGGAACAAAACAATGGACCGGGTTGTGATCCCCTCATCTGGCAATAATCTACTACTGCATTTACAGGGCAAACAGAAATGGTACTCTGGCGGTCAATAACGATAACGTGTGGCGTTTTTGTATTATTGTGCTTATAATTCACGATAGTGATCTTAACTTGCTGTACTTGACCTCCGGATGACACGAACTGGATGTCCCGAAATTGGAGGACGGTATTTACCGTATTGGCTCCTTTGGTCGCTAGCTCACCGAGGCGAAAAAACCCATAAAAGGCAACAAGATACATAGCTGAATATAACTTGCGCTGCCAAGCCGAAGAGTTGGTGTGTACCAAGGCATTGACGAGTTCGTGCAGTACTTGACGGGTAATAGGTAGTCTCAAATCACAGGGTTTGTGGCGTCCTAGCGCTGCAAATAACTTACGAATCAAAAACGATTTAGACGGGTCGGGCAGACCTTTAATTTTGTGAACATACCCAAGAGCTGACACATAAGACATAATAGTCGCCGACGCCAGCTTACGGGCGGTCAAATAAGAAATAAACAGCGCTAAACACGACGTGGAGATAGGGAGCTTTGTTGCAGTCCCGCTATAAAACTTATTCATAAATTGTGAAAATACTGACCACGCGCGTTTGTAGCACTTCTTCGACCCGTCCGTTAAGGACGAGCTAAGGAGTTCTTTGAGGGTATTGACCAACTCTCCGGCTTCAGGCTCTCTGGTATTATCGTTGGGGTTTCTTCGGCCTCTGGCGTGATTTGCTTGAACTGAGAAACCTGGAAACGTGATATTAAATCGGCACGAGTGTTATTAATACCGGGTATGTGTTTCGCTTGAAATATGATGTTGTACTTGAGCGAGGTTAAAACAAGGTCACGGATTAAGACCATAACTCCCCGATTCTTAGATGTTTGCTGATTGATGATGTACACCAACGCTGCGTTATCAGTGTAAAACAATACGTTTCTATTTTTCAGCAAAGTATTCCAAACCCGCAAAGCTACAACTATGGGAAAAAGCTCCAGAATGGTAATGTTTAAAACTTTCCAACTGGCCGGCCATGCACCAAAAAACCATTTATTCGCCAATACCGCACCGTAGCCCTTAGAGCCGGCTGCGTCTGTAAATAACGCTATCGGGATATCTGTATGCCAGATATCGTCCCGAAAGAAAGCCCGACCGTTAAAATCTGTTAAAAAGCCGAGCCATACCTTCATGTCAAGTTTGGCTTCTGTGTTAAGCTTAATACGATGGTAAGGGCGGCGAACCCCTTTCGTGAGATCAATCATTCTACGCAAAAAGGCACGGCCAGGCACTATAACCGAACAAGTAAAATTCAACAGACCTAGTAAAGACTGGAGCTCTTTCAGAGTAACTTTGCGGCGTTTAAGATACGTATGAAGCAAAGTACGGCATTTGTGTAATTTATCTTCAGGTAGGCGCGCCTCCATTAGTTTGGTGTCAAGGGTAATTCCTGCGAATTGGAGAACTGTATTTGGGGACTCTGTTTTCTCACCAGCAATTGGCACCCCTACAAATGCGCATAACCGTAAAAAATTATCGAGATCGGCTTGGCATTTGTCCTCCTTATCCGCGATGAAAAGAAAGTCATCTAAGATATGCACAACACCGGACGCGCCAAGGTTGTTAACAGATAACCACTCAAGTGCCGTACTGAAAGCTTCAAAAATAGCGCAAGAGGAAGAACAGCCCATTGGCAAACAGCGATCAAAGAAATACGAGTTATCTATTTTCATGCCCAACAACTCTTGGTCATCAGGATGAACTGGGATAATGCGAAATGCAGATTTGATATCTGTTTTAGCCATGAAGCTGCCCTCCCCGGCCTGCTTAATAAGAGTAATCGCATCACTGATAGATGCATACTTAACCGAAGACTGATGTTCGGGAATAAAGTCGTTGATCGAGGAGCCGTTAGGATAGGACAAATGGTGTATTATTCTAAACTCTCCGGGGTTCTTTTTAGGAACTACGCCCAAAGGTGAACAATGCAACTGTTTAAAAGGAGGCTTATTGAAAGGACCTGCTATCCTACCGGCTTCTCTTTCCTTATCTAATTTATTTTTTAAGATATCTGGTTGATCTAAAGCGCTTTTAAGGTTAATGCAATCAATTGCACGCCTTTCACCTAGGAAGCCAATGCGAAAACCTTGTGAAAACCCGTCCGTTAAAAAGGATTTGAGACATGGATCGTAATGCTCTAACAAATACTCAAGCCGTTTTACCTTTACCGGTGTTACTGGTGGGTGGTACATTTGCGTTAGCTCGGCTGTTTTGTGAGTTTTGTGAGGTACTAGTACATTGGCTCCCTGGGTGTTTTTCGCCGCATTTATAGCACACGTGCTGATACTGACATCCCTTGCAAGCTTTTCCCCCTTGAAAGGGCCAGCATGTACCCTTGGGAAAGGATTCTGTGGGACGTGCTTTCCCAAAGACCCTCCCGGAATTTGTTTGGGGTTTGTTAGGGGCACGAAAAGTAGAGCTTGTGGCGGATTTCAGCCATAACTCCCAATGAATCCCATCCCAGGGGTACACCTCTGGATTTGATTGCCGCAAATAACGAAATTGTTCGTCATAAAACACCCAGTCGCCTGGCTTAGCGGCCAAATCACGAATAATTTCCGCGTATTTCATTAGGCTAGGCGTGGCAAGAGGCCACTTAACTGCATAAAGCGCGCAAAAAGTATGGAATGCCGTGACCCACTGATTAATGCTGTTGATCTTTTTTGTCGTTTGAGTGGGTTCAAGGGCCAATTTGGTTTGAGTGGAGTTTGTGGACGGGTACAAGGAGATGGAGAATTTTTCCTGTGTTGTCGATGTCACGAGGAGTGCCCCAAAATCCACATATTCGTCGGCCCATATCTTCGCTTTTAATTTCGCAGACACGCGACTTCCTAGGGGCACCGCGATACTTTTATATGTAGATGAAGGTACCTGCGGCGACATACCTGGCTCGATGTCAATTTCTCCTATGTGGTCGTCGAGAACTCCGGCTACAGCAGTGTCGGTCGCTGTTGCTGGCTCCTTGTCCGTTAACGCCTCTTTGACAGCCTGGGCCACTGTAACCGCTAGCGTGGCGGACAGCGCTTGGACGTCGACAAGCATGCTGGCATTGCTGGAGCCTGCGGTGCTTGTGCTTGTGCTGGCGCTAGTGCTGGCCCTGGTGTTGGTAGAGCTGCGAGTAGAGGCAGACGGTTGTTGTGTTCGTTGACGTTTCCTTGGTGGCATGGCTTAACAAGATAAGAGCTATACTTAAGTGTTATAAACTAAAATTATGTAGCTAACATGTGAGCTACATAGCAGTCAAGCAATAATGGATCAAGTACGCAATTCTATCGTGGCCAATGTGAAGTGAGAATCTCCCCCATAATGCAAAATGGAATGCTAACAATGAAACCCAGCGCATTGTGGTCACACCCACGAAGGGTGGCCGGATATTGGTTTGCACGCCTTTACGGGCCATGTTTGCATTAAAATAATACGAAAGCCATAAACATAATTAACCCACGTAGGGGTAATGCATAAAACCCACGTAGAGGCAATGCAAAAGTGGCAGTCAAATAAACATTACGCAGCACTTAAACAGGCAACGAATAACACGTAGACATACCAACATAAAAGGCTTGGTATATAATAAAAAGCATTAGGTGAGATCTCAACATCAAACAAACGCAAATGCAGTACTTTTAAATCAAATGCAAAGACCGCTGTATAGCTCCCCTGTAGCTACGATAAAGTTTTCTCTGCCCACTATCATTTAGGTGAACCCCATCATTATGATATATATTCTCGCGTGAATTCCAGAACCCCCTATGTTTCCAAAAGTAAACATATGGAAGGTGTTCGAGAAACACTTGAGAGTATTTGTTAAGGGCAGCTACACTATCGTTAAACTCTGCGGCTGAATTACGCCTGAGTGTTTGACAGACGACGACCACTCTCACATGGTATACGTCATGCAAAACGCGTGCGAAATCCTCCAGATCGGAACCGACACGCAGAGGAGAAGAGCTGGATAGGTCATTTGTTCCAAGCTGTAATAAAACTATATGTGGACGAAAAGTTCGTACCACATGCATATCATGCTGCTTGGTTTTACTGATCATTCGACCTCCAACTCCAAACCATCGTACAATGACCGGCTCCGATAGGTGAAGGTTCTCACTTAACTCTGACCCCTTATGGCGTGATATAAAATGCCTCAAGCGACGTACAAACGAATGCCCGAGAATTAATATACGCTTTGGGTCATCAGACATATTACTCATAACTGAATAACTACAATAACTAAATGGCTAAATTATCTTGCCTGTTGTGAGAGAAGGTTCTTTGAAGTTAAAGTTTTCTTTGGAGTTGATGTTCTCTTGTAGAATGTTCAAATCAAAGAGGGCGAAAGTATGTTCGCAGAAGATGATATAGTCCCAAGCGTCACCGCCCTTAGCTTATGATTGGCTAATCTAAATTTATACCGGTAACGGCTAATCACGCAACCCATCCTTAACGGATATGTGGCTTCGTGGTTGAGAAAGTATTAAACATGACTCGAGATAAAATGACATTATACTTTGCGGCATAATGTTTGTTTTTCTTCATAACCATCATTGTCATCATCAAATCATTATTTTCTTCATAACCATCATTGTCATCATCAAATCATTATTGTCATCATCAAATCATTATTGTCATCATAACCATCATTGTCATCATCAAATCATTATTGTCATCATAACCATCATTGTCATCATCAAATCATTATTGTCATCATAACCATCATTGTCATCATCAAATTATTATTGTCATCATAACCATCATTGTCATCATCAAATCATTATTGTCATCATCAAATCATTATTGTCGTCATAACCATCATTGTCATCATCAAATCATTATTGTCATCATAACCATCATTGTCATCATCAGATCATTATTGTCATCATCAAATCATTATTGTCATCATAACCATCATTGTCATCATCAAATCATTATTGTCATCATCAAATCATTATTGTCATCATCAAATCATTATTGTCATCATAACCATCATTGTCATCATCAAATCATTATTGTCATCATAACCATCATTGTCATCATCAAATCATTATTGTCATCATCAAATCATTATTGTCATCATCAAATCATTATTGTCATCATCAAATCATTATTGTCATCATCAAATCATTATTGTCATCATCAAATCATTATTGTGATCATCAAATCATTATTGTCGTCATAACCATCATTGTCATCATCAAATCATTATTGTCATCATAACTATCATTGTCATCATCAAATCATTATTGTCATCATAACCATCATTGTCATCATCAAATCATTATTGTCATCAAATCATTATTGTCATCATGACCATCATTGTCATCATCAAATCATTATTGTTATCATAACCATGATTGTCATCATCAAATCATTATTGTCATCATCACCATCATTGTCATCATCAAATCATTATTGGCATCATCAAATCATTATTGTCATCATAACCATCATTGTCATCATCAAATCATTATTGTCATCATCAAATCATTATTGTCGTCATAACCATCATTGTCATCATCAAATCATTATTGTCATCATAACCATCATTGTCATCATCAAATCATTATTGTCATCATAACCATCATTGTCATCATCAATTCATTATTGACATCATCAAATCATTATTGACATCATCAAATCATTATTGTCATCATAACCATTATTGTCATCATCAAATCATTATTTTCTTCATAACCATCATTGTCATCATCAAATCATTATTTTCTTCATAACCATCATTGTCATCATCAAATCATTATTTTCTTCATAACCATCATTGTCATCATCAAATCATTATTGTCATCATCAAATCATTATTGTCATCATAACCATCATTGTCATCATCAAATCATTATTGTCATCATCAAATCATTATTGTCGTCATAACCATCATTGTCATCATCAAATCATTATTGTCATCATAACCATCATTGTCATCATCAAATCATTATTGTCATCATAACCATCATTGTCATCATCAATTCATTATTGACATCATCAAATCATTATTGACATCATCAAATCATTATTGTCATCATAACCATCCTTGTCATCATCAAATCATTATTTTCTTCATAACCATCATTGTCATCATCACATCATTATTGTCATCATAACCATCATTGTCATCATCAAATCATTATTGTCATCATAACCATGATTGTCGTCATCAAATCATTATTGTCATCATAACCATCATTGTCATCATCAAATCATTCTTGTCATCATAACCATCATTGTCATCATCAAATCATTATTGACATCATCAAATCATTATTGTCATCATCAAATCATTATTGTCATCATAACCATCATTGTCATCATCAAATCATTATTGTCATCATCAAATTATTATTGTCATCATAACCATCATTGTCATCATCAAATCATTATTGTCATCATAACCATCATTGTCATCATCAATTCATTATTGTCATCATAACCATCATTGTCATCATCAAATCATTATTGTCATCATAACCATCATTGTCATCATCAGATCATTATTGTCATCATAACCATTATTGTCATCATCAAATCATTATTTTCTTCATAACCATCATTGTCATCATCAAATCATTATTGTCATCATAACCATCATTGTCATCATCAAATCATTATTGTCATCAAATCATTATTGTCATCATGACCATCATTGTCATCATCAAATCATTATTGTTATCATAACCATGATTGTCATCATCAAATCATTATTGTCATCATCACCATCATTGTCATCATCAAATCATTATTGGCATCATCAAATCATTATTGTCATCATAACCATCATTGTCATCATCAAATCATTATTGTCATCATCAAATCATTATTGTCGTCATAACCATCATTGTCATCATCAAATCATTATTGTCATCATAACCATCATTGTCATCATCAAATCATTATTGTCATCATAACCATCATTGTCATCATCAATTCATTATTGACATCATCAAATCATTATTGACATCATCAAATCATTATTGTCATCATAACCATTATTGTCATCATCAAATCATTATTTTCTTCATAACCATCATTGTCATCATCAAATCATTATTTTCTTCATAACCATCATTGTCATCATCAAATCATTATTTTCTTCATAACCATCATTGTCATCATCAAATCATTATTGTCATCATCAAATCATTATTGTCATCATAACCATCATTGTCATCATCAAATCATTATTGTCATCATCAAATCATTATTGTCGTCATAACCATCATTGTCATCATCAAATCATTATTGTCATCATAACCATCATTGTCATCATCAAATCATTATTGTCATCATAACCATCATTGTCATCATCAATTCATTATTGACATCATCAAATCATTATTGACATCATCAAATCATTATTGTCATCATAACCATCCTTGTCATCATCAAATCATTATTTTCTTCATAACCATCATTGTCATCATCACATCATTATTGTCATCATAACCATCATTGTCATCATCAAATCATTATTGTCATCATAACCATGATTGTCGTCATCAAATCATTATTGTCATCATAACCATCATTGTCATCATCAAATCATTCTTGTCATCATAACCATCATTGTCATCATCAAATCATTATTGACATCATCAAATCATTATTGTCATCATCAAATCATTATTGTCATCATAACCATCATTGTCATCATCAAATCATTATTGTCATCATCAAATTATTATTGTCATCATAACCATCATTGTCATCATCAAATCATTATTGTCATCATAACCATCATTGTCATCATCAATTCATTATTGTCATCATAACCATCATTGTCATCATCAAATCATTATTGTCATCATAACCATTATTGTCATCATCAGATCATTATTGTCATCATAACCATCATTGTCATCATCAAATCATTATTTTCTTCATAACCATCATTGTCATCATCAAATCATTATTTTCTTCATAACCATCATTGTCATCATCAAATCATTATTGTCATCATCAAATCATTATTGTCATCATAACCATCATTGTCATCATCAAATCATTATTGTCATCATCAAATCATTATTGTCGTCATAACCATCATTGTCATCATCAAATCATTATTGTCATCATAACCATCATTGTCATCATCAAATCATTATTGTCATCATAACCATCATTGTCATCATCAATTCATTATTGACATCATCAAATCATTATTGACATCATCAAATCATTATTGTCATGATAACCATCCTTGTCATCATCAAATCATTATTGTCATCATAACCATCATTGTCATCATCAAATCATTATTGTCATGATAACCATCCTTGTCATCATCAAATCATTATTTTCTTCATAACCATCATTGTCATCATCACATCATTATTGTCATCATAACCATCATTGTCATCATCAAATCATTATTGTCATCATAACCATGATTGTCGTCATCAAATCATTATTGTCATCATAACCATCATTGTCATCATCAAATCATTCTTGTCATCATAACCATCATTGTCATCATCAAATCATTATTGACATCATCAAATCATTATTGTCATCATCAAATCATTATTGTCATCATAACCATCATTGTCATCATCAAATCATTATTGTCATCATCAAATTATTATTGTCATCATAACCATCATTGTCATCATCAAATCATTATTGTCATCATAACCATCATTGTCATCATCAATTCATTATTGTCATCATAACCATCATTGTCATCATCAAATCATTATTGTCATCATAACCATCATTGTCATCATCAGATCATTATTGTCATCATCACCATCATTGTCATCATCAAATCATTATTGTCATCATCAAATCATTATTGTCATCATAACCATCATTGTCATCATCAAATCATTATTGTCATCATCAAATCATTATTGTCGTCATAACCATCATTGTCATCATCAAATCATTATTGTCATCATAACCATCATTGTCATCATCAAATCATTATTGTCATCATAACCATCATTGTCATCATCAATTCATTATTGACATCATCAAATCATTATTGACATCATCAAATCATTATTGTCATCATAACCATCCTTGTCATCATCAAATCATTATTTTCTTCATAACCATCATTGTCATCATCACATCATTATTGTCATCATAACCATCATTGTCATCATCAAATCATTATTGTCATCATAACCATGATTGTCGTCATCAAATCATTATTGTCATCATAACCATCATTGTCATCATCAAATCATTCTTGTCATCATAACCATCATTGTCATCATCAAATCATTATTGTCATCATAACCATCATTGTCATCATCAAATCATTATTGTCATCATAACCATCATTGTCATCATCAAATCATTATTGTCATCATAACCATCATTGTCATCATCAAATTATTATTGTCATCATAACCATCATTGTCATCATCAAATCATTATTGTCATCATTAAATCATTATTGTCGTCATAACCATCATTGTCATCATCAAATCATTATTGTCATCATAACTATCATTGTCATCATCAAATCATTATTGTCATCATCACCATCATTGTCATCATCAAATCATTATTGTCATCATCAAATCATTATTGTCATCATAACCATCATTGTCATCATCAAATCATTATTGTCATCATAACCATCATTGTCATCATCAATTCATTATTGACATCATCAAATCATTATTGACATCATCAAATCATTATTGTCATCATAACCATCCTTGTCATCATCAAATCATTATTTTCTTCATAACCATCATTGTCATCATCACATCATTATTGTCATCATAACCATCATTGTCATCATCAAATCATTATTGTCATCATAACCATGATTGTCGTCATCAAATCATTATTGTCATCATAACCATCATTGTCATCATCAAATCATTCTTGTCATCATAACCATCATTGTCATCATCAAATCATTATTGTCGTCATAACCATCATTGTCATCATCAAATCATTATTGTCATCATAACCATCATTGTCATCATCAAATCATTATTGTCATCATAACCATCATTGTCATCATCAAATTATTATTGTCATCATAACCATCATTGTCATCATCAAATCATTATTGTCATCATCAAATCATTATTGTCGTCATAACCATCATTGTCATCATCAAATCATT
Organism: Metridium senile; assembly: GCA_949775045.1. Lineage (NCBI taxonomy): Eukaryota > Metazoa > Cnidaria > Anthozoa > Actiniaria > Metridiidae > Metridium > Metridium senile. Next base: position 20,691,727 of record OX459096.1, on the reverse strand, counting down.
ATTGTCATCATAACCATCATTGTCATCATCAAATCATTATTGTCATCATCAAATCATTATTGTCATCATCAAATCATTATTGTCATCATAACCATCATTGTCATCATCAAATCATTATTGTCATCATAACCATCATTGTCGTCATCAAATCATTATTGTCATCATCAAATCATTATTGTCATCATAACCATCATTGTCATCATCAAATCATTATTGTCATCATCACCATCATTGTCATCATCAAATCATTATTGGCATCATCAAATCATTATTGTCATCATAACCATCATTGTCATCATCAAATCATTATTGTCATCATCAAATCATTATTGTCGTCATAACCATCATTGTCATCATCAAATCATTATTGTCATCATAACCATCATTGTCATCATCAAATCATTATTGTCATCATAACCATCATTGTCATCATCAAATCATTATTGACATCATCAAATCATTATTGTCATCATCAAATCATTATTGTCATCATCAAATCATTATTGTCATCATCAAATCATTATTGTGATCATCAAATCATTATTGTCGTCATAACCATCATTGTCATCATCAAATCATTATTGTCATCATAACTATCATTGTCATCATCAAATCATTATTGTCATCATAACCATCATTGTCATCATCAAATCATTATTGTCATCATGACCATCATTGTCATCATCAAATCATTATTGTTATCATAACCATCATTGTCATCATCAAATTATTATTGTCATCATAACCATCATTGTCATCATCAGATCATTATTGTCATCATAACCATCATTGTCATCATCAAATCATTATTGTCATCATGACCATCATTGTCATCATCAAATCATTATTGTGATCATAACCATCATTGTCATCATCAAATTATTATTGTCATCATAACCATCATTGTCATCATCAAATCATTATTGTCATCATAACCATCATTGTCATCATCAAATTATTATTGTCATCATAACCATCATTGTCATCATCAAATCATTATTGTCATCATCAAATCATTATTGTCGTCATAACCATCATTGTCATCATCAAATCATTATTGTCATCATAACCATCATTGTCATCATCAAATCATTATTGTCATCATAACCATCATTGTCATCATCAAATCATTATTGACATCATCAAATCATTATTGTCATCATCAAATCATTATTGTCATCATCAAATCATTATTGTCATCATCAAATCATTATTGTGATCATCAAATCATTATTGTCGTCATAACCATCATTGTCATCATCAAATCATTATTGTCATCATAACTATCATTGTCATCATCAAATCATTATTGTCATCATAACCATCATTGTCATCATCAAATCATTATTGTCATCATGACCATCATTGTCATCATCAAATCATTATTGTTATCATAACCATCATTGTCATCATCAAATTATTATTGTCATCATAACCATCATTGTCATCATCAGATCATTATTGTCATCATAACCATCATTGTCATCATCAGATCATTATTGTCATCATCAAATCATTATTGTCATCATAACCATCATTGTCATCATCAAATCATTATTGTCATCATCAAATCATTATTGTCATCATCAAATCATTATTGTCATCATAACCATCATTGTCATCATCAAATCATTATTGTCATCATAACCATCATTGTCGTCATCAAATCATTATTGTCATCATCAAATCATTATTGTCATCATAACCATCATTGTCATCATCAAATCATTATTGTCATCATCACCATCATTGTCATCATCAAATCATTATTGGCATCATCAAATCATTATTGTCATCATAACCATCATTGTCATCATCAAATCATTATTGTCATCATCAAATCATTATTGTCGTCATAACCATCATTGTCATCATCAAATCATTATTGTCATCATAACCATCATTGTCATCATCAAATCATTATTGTCATCATAACCATCATTGTCATCATCAAATCATTATTGACATCATCAAATCATTATTGTCATCATCAAATCATTATTGTCATCATCAAATCATTATTGTCATCATCAAATCATTATTGTGATCATCAAATCATTATTGTCGTCATAACCATCATTGTCATCATCAAATCATTATTGTCATCATAACTATCATTGTCATCATCAAATCATTATTGTCATCATAACCATCATTGTCATCATCAAATCATTATTGTCATCATGACCATCATTGTCATCATCAAATCATTATTGTTATCATAACCATCATTGTCATCATCAAATTATTATTGTCATCATAACCATCATTGTCATCATCAGATCATTATTGTCATCATAACCATCATTGTCATCATCAAATCATTATTGTCATCATGACCATCATTGTCATCATCAAATCATTATTGTGATCATAACCATCATTGTCATCATCAAATTATTATTGTCATCATAACCATCATTGTCATCATCAAATCATTATTGTCATCATAACCATCATTGTCATCATCAAATTATTATTGTCATCATAACCATCATTGTCATCATCAAATCATTATTGTCATCATCAAATCATTATTGTCGTCATAACCATCATTGTCATCATCAAATCATTATTGTCATCATAACCATCATTGTCATCATCAAATCATTATTGTCATCATAACCATCATTGTCATCATCAAATCATTATTGACATCATCAAATCATTATTGTCATCATCAAATCATTATTGTCATCATCAAATCATTATTGTCATCATCAAATCATTATTGTGATCATCAAATCATTATTGTCGTCATAACCATCATTGTCATCATCAAATCATTATTGTCATCATAACTATCATTGTCATCATCAAATCATTATTGTCATCATAACCATCATTGTCATCATCAAATCATTATTGTCATCATGACCATCATTGTCATCATCAAATCATTATTGTTATCATAACCATCATTGTCATCATCAAATTATTATTGTCATCATAACCATCATTGTCATCATCAGATCATTATTGTCATCATAACCATCATTGTCATCATCAAATCATTATTGTCATCATGACCATCATTGTCATCATCAAATCATTATTGTTATCATAACCATCATTGTCATCATCAAATTATTATTGTCATCATAACCATCATTGTCATCATCAAATCATTATTGTCATCATAACCATCATTGTCATCATCAAATTATTATTGTCATCATAACCATCATTGTCATCATCAAATCATTATTGTCATCATAGCAGTCATTGTCATCATCAATTCATTATTGTTATCATAACCGTGAATTATCATCCAATCATGATTTGCATCAAAATACCACTTTCAAAATAAACTAATCAATTAAATTCCGACAATTCAATAATCAAAATACTACTTTATTATCTTATTAAGGGATCTTATTAACGTTTACATTTCGGTGTTATAAGCTAACAACATAATTAATGGCATTGATTTAATATCAGAAAAAAATAGAACAAATTAAGAATCAGAACAAAAAAATTAACTACAAAAATTGTCGATTATAATGCAGTTAGCACTAAATGTTAATACATATTGCTATCTAAGTCGTGTTCTGTTGTTTAGTCAGTTAAGCTCTAACATGTGCTGATTTGTACTAAGTATATTTCGTTTAACGTTTAATCATCGCGGTGTACCATGATCTAAATATGGCCGCCAAACCACCACTGCGTGGTAGCCTTATTATTTTCAGTGCAGCGGAATTTCTTGTTGGAGCTACCATAAAAGCCGAAGTTATCTTCGCTAAGGACCGATCCAGGTTTGGCATTGAACTGGCACGGCTTTTGACCCGAACTATCAATATGTAAAGCATGCGTATTATGCTGCCACCAACGAGCAGTTTTGTGGATGCCAATATGGCCACGCACGTTGATATACTCGACTTTCTTGCAAACCCCGTTTCCCCTGAAAGACATGACGTTAAGATCTTTAAAGGTTCCTCTTACGTAGTCTCTGTAGTCAATTCCAGCTTTTGGGAAGCTACACGTGGACCTCCAGTGTGTAGACTCTTTCTTTAGGAGTTTCATACGGTTTAACGTCAAGCGGTAGAGGTTCCAGTTGGGGCTGTTTTCGTTCACAGCAAAGTTGGTATAAAATGTCTTGCGACGGAAACGAAGCTGTTCCTGGAAACTGAATGACCAGACCAATGTCCAGGCATTTCCTGGCTCACTTTTCATGTCACAGTACACAGGGTAGCTGTTCCCTTTTGCGTCATAGACTGGGTAAATGCCACATCTAGTCTTTTTGGCCTTCAAGTGATCGAGGCAGGTATGGGCGAGTTTCTTTGGCTTTTTTGGTGGTGGTGGCTTTCCACATGCTTTTCCCTAAATAAGAAAATTGACAATGGATTTTTGCACTCAAATGGGTTGATTGATTTATTGATTAATTAATTTATTGGATGATAGATTGATTGATTGATAAATTTGATTGATTGATTGATTGATTGATTGATTGATTGATTGATTGATTGGTCCACTTAACTGTTACACAATGAATAGTAATTGGGTTCGTACCTTACAACGTGCTGCCTCGGTAGCAAATGGAGAAACCTACGAACAAAATCAAAATACTCAGATTAATACATTTTTATTTCTGGATGTTTTTTTTTGTATGCTTGCTGTCATTGAGAAAGTTTGCAATCATGTTGGAGTATACAGTCAATTCAAAAAACATTGTCGTCAATAGGCTTCAAGTCTACGCGACTAAACCGAAAGGTAGCATGGGTAGAAATCGCCGAAGCGGCGAATTATTCATAATTAGTTGATTTAGTGCGCGTGGTATTGCATTTGATACTCCGCTTCGGTGATTTCTACCCATGCTACCTTTCGGTCTAGTCGCGTAGACTTGAAGCCTATTGACGACAATGTTTTTTGAATTGACTGTATATGCTTAATATGCTTAATATGTTTAATGGATGATTGATGATTCGACTATAACTGGTTGATAGATCATGATCATGCATGAGAATTCGTGTAATTCTTACACAAAGTAATTTAGCTATACTAAAATTTTAATGTACATAGGTATCTAGCCTGCGTAAGCAGACCCTTATTAGCGCTCGAAACGTCTCCCGCCAACAAGGGTCTGCGCGCCGAGAGCAGAAATTCCATACTGATGACGTTCTTTGACCCAGATCGGGTCATCAAAAGCTCTGATTGGACAATTGTGTTAAATTGACATCTCATTTGTGGTTTCGCTACTTTGACTGAAATCTAAACTCAAACAACACTTCTATAGTTATATTTATGCAAAAATAAAGGTTTCTTAGAGCACATTAAAGCGGACGAAAATGAGACATTAAAGCGAATTATTACAATCTTATGTCGAGATTTGAAAAGGACTCATGCATCGTTGTGAATTAGTGAGAATTCTTTCGCCGACGGTTTGATATAAAGTCAATGTTGTCGTATAGTTTTGCTTTTATTTGTCTCCGATACACGCTCTGAAGATAATTCAATTGGTCTTGCATGATGGCTAGCAGCGGAGAAACGACGATAATAATCGCATCTTCCTTCCACAAATCGCTCGAGACGTTCGAAGCCATCTACATTTTTATGAGAGGAGCAAGCTTAAAAATAATTGACTTGCCTGTGCCAGTTGGCCGGCTAACGAATTATATTATGTAACTTAAGCGTATTTCCGCCTTCGGGCTGCAATGTGTTTTGAATAAATCTATCTATCTAGTATCTATCTAGATCATGCATATAAATAGACCCATTCAGCTTCAATGTTTTTTTTTCCCATTTCAAACCACGTGTTCATTCCCTTTGGAGTTAATCAGTTGTTATGTAAAAATATTTTAATACTTGAGATAAAAGAACAACTCTCAGGAGATTTAATGCCATGTGGTCTGAAATGTGCAATTTGCATACATCTATTGATGCCATTTCTAGACTTCTAACTGTTTGATGGATGATTGACGATCTATCGAGCGCGACTGTTGATTGGTTAGTGAATGTTGATAGTTTCTCGCTGATTGGTTAGTTGATAATTGATGTGCATGTTGTCTCTAACAAAGATGTTGATTGGTTAGTTAATGATTATAATTCACGCTGACAAAGATGTTGATTGGTTAGTTAATGATTATAATTCACGCTGTCAGTAACAAGGTCGTTGATTGGTTAGTTAATAATTCACGCTGTCTCTAACAAGGTCGTTGATTGGTTAGTTAATAATTCACGCTGTCTCTAACAATGGCGTTGATTGGTTAGTTGATGATTGGTGCTGTCTCTAACAAGGGCGTTTATTGGTTAATTAATAATTCACGTTGTCTCTAACAAGGGCGTTGATTGGTTAGTTGGTGATTGGTGCTGTCACTAACAAGGGCGTTGATTGGTTGGTTGATGATTGGTCCTGTCTCTAACAAGGGCGTTGATTGATTAGCAATTGTCGATGTCATGCTTACTTTTTAAAGAACTTAGTTTCAGTTTAAGGCCGGTTCACATTAGGCAACAAGTTGCTGCAGCTAATCCCTTCAACAGGTTACAGCAAAAAATCCCTCTATGTGATACGTTGAATTTATGTTAAATCTTTATCGCCGAGTTTTTGGTCTGTCTTAATTCATGTCGTACAAATTCAATCTTGACTGATATAAATTCGTACCGTGGTACGGTAGCAGCGACAAAAAGAAGCAATAAACACGAAGCGATCTGTCCCAGCGACTTGACTTTAGAGTTTACCGGTTACTAACATGCAGTACGCAACTTATGGCCCGGGTAAACGGCTTCAACATTTGCTTCAACATCCGTTCGATTTTGTGGAATGGCAATGCTTAAACGCTTTTAAATTCTTTCAACAACAATTTAACACCGATTCAACACGTTTCAGCAATGTTGAAAGAGTTTAAACGCGTTTAAACATTGCCATACAACAAAATCGAACGGATGTTGAAGCAAATGTTGAAACCGTTTGCCTGGGCCTTTAGTCTGCGTATGTTGCTAGCCGTTGTGCTTATGTTGCTGGTAAAAACCAGGCTCAGCAATGTAATAATAACTATTAAATAAACACACAAAAAGTAAAATCTAAAAGTAATAAACTAAAAGTATTAGTTTGCAGCCTGTATTACTTATTATAAATTCGGTTTTCCCGAAGTTCAAATGCAAACTTACCACAAGAGCTAGAAATGCAAACACCCAAACTGATCTCATCTTTATGGTAGCTGTTGAAAGTTGGATACACCTTTACTCTGCTGATGCTTGCGTGCAAGTGAGTGTTCAAGCTTTCCACTTCGTATTTTTTATAACCACATTTTTTTATTGCATGAAAGCGCAAAAGGAATTGTTTTTATCCATATCAAAATAACAAAACAAAAGGAATACACTTCAACCGAGACCATTAAAAAGTCCATTAAAATATTCTATTTGCGGACAATAATAGCCAAGATCAAAATTCATTCATTTGGAGCAAAAATACTATACCCATGAAATAGAATCAAATTGCTATTGTGTAACAGAGCTTATTTAGACACTATTAGCAACAAAAAAAGACAACTAAAGTTGTAAAAAGGTATTGTTGTTTTTGTTATTTGTTTTTCTTACGTGCATGACCTCGGTGCCTTTAGCAAAGTGGGCGTCTTCATGGTTTACTGAACTGTCTATTACGATATTCCGGTGACTAAGCTTGTTATATTATTTTTTGAGTGTGTTATTAGGAGGGAATATCTTTATGTACTGTGTATACCTATAACCGGCTTTGTCAGGTACAAAGTCCCGTATATACAGCTATTTAAATTAACGTAGAATACTGAATACTGCATACCGAATAGTGCATTGCAAGACCGAAATGCATTTTGGGTCATGTTGAATTGTTTAAAGTAAAATGAATAATAATTAGTTATTTTATTCTTATAGTGCACTCCATTCAAAACAATATACGAGCTAGTTATGGGAAGTAAATATCGTTTTTTTATTTCAAATTAATGGAACCCACAATGCCCTTTGGTCTTGGAATGCACTATTCAGTATTCAACGCTTTTTGAAATGGCTCTATATAGTTAGTGATATAAACATACTAAATGTAAACAATTAGAATATAGAGTAACATGTTCGTCATCAAATGAAACGGCTAAGACTCTATATTCTAGCTACACATGACTAAAGTGATCACTCCATCAGTGTATCGACTCCAGTGTGTCAGCAGTCGAATATCAATAACGATGTTTTTATTCTTGCTTGAAGGCGCAGGAATGTTTGTACATGAATACGTAAGTGGTGATTACATGCAGTTTATACTTAAAAAGGGTTGATAAACTGCACACATAATAATCTTATAGATTTGTATTTGTTTGTCGGGTTTATTACGTGTAAGCGTATGTTTCAATAGGGAACTTTTTATAGATTTAACAACGAGTACGAGATTGAGTACGAGTACAAGTTTTAAAATTGGCCTTGTGTGTGTTGTTGATACTGAATTACATTCCACTTCTTGTTTATATACATTTGGTGTCTCAATCTATACAGCAGGACTACAATTCATCATCAACAGCACACAGAAGGCCAATTTCAAAACTCTTACTCAATCTCGTACTCGTTTTCAAATCTTAAGTTCCCTAATTAAATAAGTCTATGTAACTTAAATGACTTTTCGAATTCACATATTAAATAGGAATTGAATATTGTTTTGTACAAGTTGTAGTTTTAATCAGTTGATAAAAAACATGAAACAATGAGTTTAGAGCTGAGTCTAGTGCTAATTATTACAAATGAATAATATACATCTAACGGCAATTAGTAAATTAAAATTACAATAAGTAGATTTGCAAAATTGGAATTACCAACGATCTGTGTTCATTTAGTAGTTACAATCATTTGAAAAACACCTTGGAACATTTTTTTTTTTTTTTTTAAACACTGCATGATTCTTTCCGTTTCCACCTCTTCCTTGAATCAATGTTAAGTTTTGAAAATGTAAAACGGTTTCTATTTTTCTATTCTTTGCAAATCAAATTGATACGGTTTTGTATCTTTTTTAAAACTCAAACCAAAACGTTCATAAAAATGTTACAATGTCCCAACAATTTTGAACATTACTGTAGCCTCATGGGTGCATTATGATGAATTAAGGAACGATTTAGTATTCAATCATTTCTTGTATGTGCTCCAATGTCAAAAGCGTTGTCACAGCCGAGGCTACAGTCATGCAACCGGCTCTTGTTCGCGTCTTTTCTATTACTTCATATTTCGGTTTTGCAATGACCTGTGTCTTTAACGGCAACCGTTTTGGAATGACCTGTGTCTTTAACGGCAACCGTCTTGGAATAAGATGCACTGAAGTTTAACAGTCACTATCTGCAAAGCAGCGTTTTAGCTTGTGTACAGCCGTCCCTACCCCTACCCCCATATTACCGACATACTTCGCAGGCTTGCGGCTGCGACAACAATTTTTTAGATAGGTGTATAAGAACCTGTTTAGGCTAACTTGGAAAAACCTAGGTTCTTATAAGCGGGTAAGTACTATATCATGTCAGATCAGAAGACTTTTTAAAGTCAAAATCCGTTCTAATTTACATCTACATATATATAATACGTGACCGTGACAATCAAGCATTTATATATCCTGAATTAAGTGGGCTTTAACATGTTTTGATTTGCGACGTAACGCCTGCTTGAAAACCCGATGGTCACGGTCACGAAGTAGAACTCATTTATAGAACCGACAGGAAAAACAAGCTAAAATATATCGATAAAAAAATATCGTTAATTTTGATAAGCTTGTTTTGAGGTCTATGACATGCAAGCATATTGTTCAGAGGGTGTTTGTCAATATAGGCGATGTGCACGAGTAACAAAGTGGCATGATAATAATATAGTAATAATAATATATAGTTTGTATAGCACCTATCCAAGTCTGCTCTAAGCACTTTACAATAAAGATAAATAAAAGTCTGTAAAGAAGAAACATCGAATTGGAGACTTTAAGCTAATGAGACTTTAAGCTTTTTTTTATGCCCAATAAAATAAATCCTAAAATCAGTTTTTCTGTTTTCTTTAACAGTATAAATTGCAAGCATTTTAGCAACAGATAAATGAAACGTAAAAAAGTTAATTTGTGAATTATTTTAGCGGGCATACTGAATATTGCATTGCTCAGTTTGCCATCGTGCTTTGTTTTAGAAAATGGAGTTCGTGCACATATTGCTTTTTTTCGAGAGATTTTATAGTTCGCATCTGAAAACATATCTCCGTGATTGTAAACATTTGATATTTCCAAGTAGAAACCCGCTTTTAAAAACAATTAAACATCCAGAGAAGCCTTTCACAGCACAATAGCACAATATATTATTATATAGTACTCAGACGACTTATAACCGGCGACAAAATAATATATATCATTCAAAGAGTTCTCGAGGCTCTACTGTCCGCTCGATTTTGAGTGAGAGTCTTGAAGAGAATGACCGAGAGATTACAGCGATAACAATCAGAAATCTTGAAAAGTACGGAGGTTTTTTTTTAACGCATAGTCATGTGTTACACATCAAAATGTCCGTAAATAAATGGTGTTTTCGAATCCATGGCTACTTTTTTTGAAAGGGTTTGTTAAATTTTAAATATAGCCCATATTGTAACTTGACATGAGAATAGTCGCACAATCTCTCTTGTAAAAGTGATCAAACCGTTAACTTTCAACCCCCAAAAGTACGTGTACTTTTTGAACGGAAAGTAGATCAAAATCATTTGATAAGGTCAAAAAAAGATTGAGGTAGCTGTATCCATGGCTACTTTTTTAACTTTTCTGCAAATATTTTGAGAAAAGATCGAAAAACTACGATTTTGTGGCCTTATTTCTACCATTTGGACTAGGCGCATTGAAGCGTTAACACGTCTTTTCCGATGTGTATAATATCTCTGATATTTCACAAATCGAGATCTTGCAACCGTATCGTTGCATCTTCCGTATAGTTTATACACCTATTTCAATAATCGTTGTCGCAAACAAAGTCACAGTCCATACTCTGAAGCCTGCAAAGGATGTCGGTATTTCTTCTCTTGTTATCATAGCATATTTTGGTTGTACGTGTTTGAGTTATATGACCATAACAATTTGTTGTTGTGGTAGATATAAATAAAAATATTTCTTTAAAAACATGCAATGAATCACAAATTAAGTTCATGTAACCGGCATCCTTTGCAGGCTTTAGAGTGTGGTAGCTCCGGCTGCGACAGAGATTTTTGAAATAGGTGTATTATTCAAAGTCATCAAGGTTGTCTCCGAAAAGTAGATTTTAACACTACAGCAGTTAACATGGAATAATAGTTGTGAATTGATATATATGTTTTCATAATTTTAATGCTAGTATCAAAGATTTAGAGCGACTAGTTATGTGGTTTCGCATGACATTTCTTTTTGTGTAAATATATTTTTTGGTTGACAATGTCAAAGTTCACCCAATGTCTGTCTTGTTACTGTTTTTGAATAAAAGGGATACTTTTAAGCATTTCTGCGAAGAAAAAATTCAATTGATAAATTGCTGATTTTTTAATTAAAAATGTTAAAATTTTGCTAAATTGCACCTTTGGGCTGTCTATAGTCTCCCACGTTAGTTTCCACTGAGCTGTGTTCTAAACCTAGTCACGACCTTCGACATCCTTCGGTTGTTTATACTTACTTTATACATGTTTCTAGTGAAATCTTCTATCCAAATCCCCAATTGGTTTGTTGTCCCCAATGGTTTAATGTAAATACTTATGACAGTTTTACCGGGTAAGCTACGATATTTTGATCCCTTTTTTGTGATCCCTGATTCCACCTGATGCGGACTATGTGATCCCTGAGAGTGATCCCCGATCCAAGACATGTGATCCCTGATCCCTTGTACGATTGAAGGCCAATAACAACAGGGTCTCGTCTAACTTCGTAAAAGACTCAAAAACTGCGTAAAACTGCTTGTAACAATTAAGATAAATTAAATAGGGTAAATACCTTATGTTTACCAACAAGATATTCAAAATTATATTTAATGCGAAAAAGATGAAATAGAGTGCAAATATTCTAATAATATTATATTAAAGTCAATCTGAAACTGCATGCGTATGTTGCTTATGCTAGCTTATGTCGCTAATGTTAACCAGCTTTCAAGCTAGCTCTCTACATGCAAGGGTTTAACGTTTGTCCCCGGAGCGTGTTGCCTGGTACAGTATTTCAAATTCTGCTCCGGCGACAACCGCCATTTGTTTTGCGCGAATAGTTTAGGGGGGGGGGCGTAAGAGTCTGCGGATATGCGGCCTTTCGCGTTATTTTTGGTACGGTTTTGCGTTTTTTTGTCATTTTTTGGCGCGGTGAACGGTGAGAAACGTTCTACGGTGAAAAATTATTATTCAGATCATTTCATTTCACTTCCGTTTGTTTTGTTTTGTCCAAGTTTTATTTATTGCGTACGTTGCGGTTTTTAGAAATTTTTTATTTTTTGTGCGCTTTGCGATTTCTAGTCCCCTCTTACAACCCTCCTCGGTTAGTACACACGGGGGAACCTTAACTAGTTGATTTTTAGGACCTCTTTGAAAATAACGTTGATGAAAATGCTTTTTCATTAATTTTTTGAACAAACGGTTTGATTTTTAGTCTGCAAAAAGTTTTAATTTTGCTTTACATCGTTGCCTTCAACGTCATGATACATGCATGCTGAAATTGAGCCGCGCGCTGACAATGCAAACAAATTAAATTTCAAAATTGCACTAAAAATTCAACATCGCTTGAAAAAAATGCTATGTGTTTTGGCGGGGATTCTATATGATTCAAACAGCTTTCAGTTCGATATTAGGGTTATCATAAACGGTGGGCAGATTTTGGTTGAAGTCGCTGGATCTGTACATGTCGCTTGTAGACTGGTAAACAGAGTAATTCTGTTCGTGACTATACGCTCCCTTGTATGTATGGTCTAGCCTGTACGTCGATTTATTGGTATTTCTATTCCTAGAAAGATTACAAGAAAGTTTTGTTCAGAGAACGTCCATGTATGTTTTGATTAATTCATTTTTGGTTAATTGGCAGGTTATGAAACAAATGTTGTTTGTTTGAAATGCACTGTTACTGTTATGATAATGATAGCGGTAATGATGTCGGCTGCGATTTTCATGATGATGGTGATTATGACATCGATGATGATGATGTACTGGGATACTGATGGTAACCATGATGATGATGATGTGGTGAAGATGATGTACTAATCAGATACCGATGATTGTGACCATGATATAAATAGATACCGATGATGATGATGATGATATATATGATGTTGTGATAATGATGATGATGATGATGATGATGATTATGTGATGATGAAGGTGATGATGATGATGATGATATATATGATGTTGTGATAATGATGATGATGATTATGTGATGATGAAGGTGATGATGATGATGATGATGATAGTGATGATGTGATAAGGATATAACAGATATTTAATAGTGATGTGATGATGCTGATGATGACGATGATGATGATGATGATGATGATATCTTTACTTACATAGAGCGTTTCGCTCGTTTCACAATACAGATGACCAGGATAATTGTAACGAGGAGAATAACCACACAAACAACCAAGAAAGCAATGGCTATACCATTCGTATCAGCTGAAATGACATGGAATACATAAGGATGTTATAGTATGAAAGCAATGGCTATACCATTCATATCAGCTGAAATGACGTGGAATACATAAGGATGTTAGTATGAGAGCAATGGCTATACCATTCATATCAGCTAAAATGACGTGGAATACATAAGGATGTTAGTATGAGAGCAATGGCTATACCATTCATATCAGCTAAAATGACGTGGAATACATAAGGATGTTAGTATGAGAGCAATGGCTATACCATTCATATCAGCTAAAATGACGTGGAAAACATAAGGATGTTAGTATGAGAGCAATGGCTATACCATTCATATCAGCTGAAATGACGTGGAATACATATGGATGTTAGTATGAGAGCAATGGCTATACCATTCATATCAGCTAAAATGACGTGGAATACATAAGGATGTTAGTATGAGAGCAATGGCTATACCATTCATATCAGCTGAAATGACGTGGAATACATATGGATGTTAGTATGAGAGCAATGGCTATACCATTCATATCAGCTAAAATGACGTGGAAAACATAAGGATGTTAGTATGAGAGCAATGGCTATACCATTCATATCAGCTAAAATGACGTGGAATACATAAGGATGTTAGTATGAGAGCAATGGCTATACCATTCATATCAGCTAAAATGACGTGGAATACATAAGGATGTTATAGTATGAAAGCAATGGCTATACCATTCATATCAGCTGAAATGACGTGGAATACATAAGGATGTTAGTATGAGAGCAATGGCTATACCATTCATATCAGCTGAAATGACGTGGAATACATAAGGATGTTAGTATGAGAGCAATGGCTATACCATTCATATCAGCTGAAATGACGTGGAATACATAAGGATGTTAGTATGAGAGCAATGGCTATACCATTCTGATATCAGCTGAAATGACGTGGAATACATAAGGATGTTAGTATGAGAGCTGCGACATAAGAGAAAAAAAAAGCAAAAAAAAAAAACACTCTAAAAATGACGAAATTTGACGAAATCTGAAAACTAGCCGGGGTTGTACTCCCTTTGTCCAAGTGGTAGAGGTGATTGGCGCTCCTTTTAGGGTTGAAAGTGATCCCTGTGCGTACATTTTAGGATCCTGTTAGGGTTCTTCTTCTAGTCTTCTTAATTTATGACAGTTCTCTTAATTTATGCGTACCTTTTAGGGGTCATTTACGAAATCGACCGCTGATCATCACTCAGTACCACTTGAACAAATAAAGTACCCCTCCCCTCCCCTCCTCGGGCAAAATAGTTACAAACTAATAGTTTATAGCGGAGCTCCGCGCGGGCCCAAGGCCCGCGCAGGCGGAGCACCATACTTAAGAAAAAATGGTAACCCATCGAGTTGATTTTTCGTCGACCGACACGTAGGATCGCGGGCGCGCACGTCCGTACAACGTGCCCATCGCGATACTGATTGGCTGTTACATTTCGTCGGGAAAGTGATGCGCGCGCGCACGGAATAGCAGCGCCCGAAAGCAGGTTTTTCAATATTTAAAATATCAAATGAGAAAGATGAACATCGAAGAAAACAAAGATAGTTTTGGCCGAAGAAGAAAATAAACTCAGGCCGGATACAAAATGAAGAAATTTAACAGTAGAAATAAAAGAAAACGACTGAAAGGCCAAGAAAACATGTCTGCAGATAAAACTTCTTGGAAGAATAAAGACTACCTTGACAAACCAAAGAAGAAAATAAACTTCAAGGAGACAAAAATGAAGAAATTTATCTCAAGAAAAGGAAAAGACTGAAAGGCCAAGAACACTTGTCTGTAGATAAAACTTCGTAGAAGAATAAAGACTACAGCAACCTAAAAGAATTGAAAATGAAGCGACTTTATTCGTTATGAAAACTATCTTCAAAATGATTCCTTCAGTACAGTTTATTTATGGATTTTCAAACTTGGCAGTTTAACTATGATCCATGCTTAATTCATCAAAACTGATTCAAGTACATACATGTATTCGTCAAAATATTATCGATGTCATCCAGAAGAAGAAAACCTCAGGAAAATAATCACCGATAAAGTAAGTTCAACGAATTATTTTTTCAAGTCAGTTTTTTCACAGGTAGCCCAAGCTCACTATTTGTGTTGATTTACTATAGGATATATGGGGATTTTTCAACGTACAATTTTTTGCCTTAATTCTTAATAAAATAAAATGAAACTCTTACCGTGTCTTTTTGTTGCTCTCATCAACCGTCTGACTGACTTTCAGCGATTTTCGTTGGAATTTAGCTCCTTTTCCCTAACGTGTAGTAAGAGAGAGAAAGGTAGGAGGCAAAGGCCCCAAAACGGCCTTCGAACTGCTGAACTAATCGCCAAATAATTCCTCGAAAAACGCTTCTAGTCCAAATCTTTCTACGCAGCAGTTCGAAGGGATAAATATGACACGCAAAAATCCCAATGGATTAGAATCAACGGCTTTTTTGAAGCAGCCAGCCTCCACGAAGTTCGAATAAAACCGCTCGAAAAACAGCCAAAATATTCGTGTCTGGGAGAGTTGGGACAGTTGAAGCCGTTAAAAAACAGAGAGAGACTGGACCGGGCAAAAACAACCACTATCCGTGGGGTGCAAGGGTCGAAAATTGTACGACAAACTAGGAACTGCCCCCGCTCCCAGGGGCGAATTACTTGACAGCTATTGTACTTCGTCGGTCTATCACTGACCGCGCTGAACACGTTGACATTCAAAATTAATGTTAGGGGGAAAAAACGACCGTTTCTCTCTTTCAGTGTGGAGTTTAATCACAAGTAATTCGCCCCTGGGAGCGGGGGCAGTTCCTAGTTTGTCGTACAATTTTTCGACCCTTGCACCCCACGGATAGTGGTTGTTTTTGCCCGGTCCAGTCTCTCTCTGTTTTTTAACGGCTTCAACTGTCCCAACTCTCCCAGACACGAATATTTTGGCTGTTTTTCGAGCGGTTTTATTCGAACTTCGTGGAGGCTGGCTGCTTCAAAAAAGCCGTTGATTCTAATCCATTGGGATTTTTGCGTGTCATATTTATCCCTTCGAACTGCTGCGTAGAAAGATTTGGACTAGAAGCGTTTTTCGAGGAATTATTTGGCGATTAGTTCAGCAGTTCGAAGGCCGTTTTGGGGCCTTCGCCTCCTACCTTTCTCTCTCTTACTACACGTTAGGGAAAAGGAGCTAAATTCCAACGAAAATCGCTGAAAGTCAGTCAGACGGTTGATGAGAGCAACAAAAAGACACGGTAAGAGTTTCATTTTATTTTATTAAGAATTAAGGCAAAAAATTGTACGTTGAAAAATCCCCATATATCCTATAGTAAATCAACACAAATAGTGAGCTTGGGCTACCTGTGGTTTTTTGAGAGAAAAATTGTTTGATAACGAACGTGAAAAAAAAAAAAAAAAAACCTAAAAACTTGAAATAATTAAGCTTCAAATCGATCCTTTGTTGGTTGATACTTAAGGTCTTTAATTCCACTTCAAAAGAACTTTCAGGTCGTTTGTGTTTTGTTTGAATTTTTAAGATTTGCCATGACTACTTTTTTTTAATATTAAATCTAATGCGATGAAAAGGGTTTTTTTATAAAGAAAAGTTCTAGAATTCCGTTTTTTCCTTTTATACATAGATATCATCCTATTTAGTACTTATTCAAGTAACGTTTTTGTCAATATGAAGCTCAAAATCTTGATTTTTCTCAGCGTTTTGTCTTGTGTTTGAAGCGAATTTGCCAGGTGAAGGTGCTTCTGGCATTCGCAAACACGCCAATGTACGCGTGTCGTGACACAAAGTGATGCTGTCACGAATTTTTGTGCGATTTGAACTCAAAAAGTAAATCTAAAAATTCATATATTTCAAAAACGCGTGAATAATACAAGTTTTTTAATTGGTTCATATTTTAAAAACATAAATGGTTTGGGTTGGATTTTTAGTCAATAATTCATGCACATTATAAAATACCTTTTTCATAATTTGAGCATAAAATTAATGAAAAATATAGTACTTTGTATGCGTGATAAATAAGGTTTTTGAATTTTTATCGAAAATATATATATCGCAGATAATTATTTGCTCAGAAAGTAAATAATTCCGTTCCACCTATATCTATGATTTTGTAGTTGTCTTTTGTGGTTACGTAACTAAAATAATTACAGTTCAGATTGGGCATGGCTCATGCACAAAAACTATTTACATGCACATATTGATGTTGTAGGAACAATTTAAACTGGAGCTCCGCTATTAGGTATTACCTAATTTGTATATTATAGCTATTTGGTGACTTCAACAAAAAATATCCAGTACTGAAGGAAACAATACTTCGTTACAACTTTACTTGTCATGATAGTGACTAATAGTCACTAAATAAGAACTATTACACAGTAGCAATTCTACTTCATGGATATAGTGTTTTCGGCTGTAATACACATAAGTTGCTAACAGAACACTGAATAACAACATACTCACCAATCTTTTCTTTGTCAGATGCTAAGGTACGTAAGAAAAACAAAAACAATACTTTAATAAACCAAAATATCATAAATTGTGTATTAGCCGCAATTATCATCATCATCATCATCATCATCATCATCATCATTATGATTATTATATGATTATGATTATGATTATGATTATGATTATTATTATCATTATTGAAAAGCATATTTTTACCTTTTATCGAGATGTTTTTTTACAATTATACCGTTAATTGACTTAAATATAAAACTGTACAGGTTTTTCAATTTCGTGATTCATTAACTTAATAATAATATATATAGAGTTCTTTATTCTGGTCGAACAATAGCAACGACACAATAGAACATAAATAAAGTTTAAGCTAGTTGTAATGAAAAGCTTTAGTCGTCACACTCACTTCTTTCGAAAATTATGTAGATTGTATAAGGATGACTCATTTTCGTTTACAAACTTGTTTCGGTGCCTTTCAAAGTCGTTAAACCAAAGTTAGTAGAGAGTAACTATAATTAACTAATCACAAACGCGAACTGTAAAGTTTAACCGGCCGAATAAGCCTATGTAATTGAAAACAAAAATTCCTTCGACTAAACATGTTTTTCAAAACCTGTTAAAGCGGATAAGCAAAACTGTCAGAAAGTTATGCCTTCAAGTTGGTCTTTTGACAAATAGTTTAGCTGTATTCGTGGTGAGCGTATTTCTTAATTCTTCCAAGATACATGTAATCTTTACAATCACTATTCTTTATCTCACTACATACCTGCTGTTTCAAGTGCCTGGCTGACCAGTAGAAGTCCAAGAAGGGCCAGGAAACCGTTTATGGCCATAATGTTATCTCCACAAGAAGCAAATAGAAATAAACAGGTTTAGTACGTTTTGTAAAGCGACCCTAAAGCTTACTAAGCGCAGTGATGGAACAATCGGGTTTTTTGCATATCTTTTAATGCATGATAAGGATGGTTAAGCAAATACAAAGATTTTGTTTAATCCCTTTATGTACTTTTACTTGGAACTAGAATTAATTTGAAGACTATTGTTTGAAGTAAACATCCATTTATCACAACTTATACATTTGATTAATATCACTGCGAGATATTTTTTCTCTTAGAGCAATGCAGAACTATCAAGTATTTGCTGCCATTGAATTATTTTATATTTTTATTATAAGATCATAACACATATCTTAATGAATTATTTAATTAACATTTTTATCAATGAGGTTTTAACCTTTTCAAGTCTACTTCAATACAATTAGCTTATTATTATTACACATTCGATACTATCTAGGATGTAATTGGCTAAGAGCATGCAAATCATTTTCCGCATGGGACAACCTACAATGCATTCATTATTCGCCAAAAGAAATAACTTTTGTCGGTTAATTTTATCTAAACCAATGTATGATTAAACAACTATTGAATTCAGTTTTATGATATTATAATCTGAATGACAAAACTCTCCAATAGTTGTTTATTACAGTATTTTTCATAGAACGCGACCACTGCGTTCAAATTTCAACACGCAATGTTGGTTGGTTTTCACAACGAAAATTAAGTATTTCGGACTGGAAGCTCAACATTGCTCCATGCAGGGGTGGTAGGGGATTTTTTATATTGTCCTCAATAATATCTCTCATGCATGCAAAGACTCCAAATACGCTCCATGCAATTAACTCTGTGTGAATGGAGTTTGGATCATCTATAATATATAGGTCGGTAAAGATGGCTTTTTCTCGAAATTTCTTGTTTGCTGCTAAGAGCAGTGGCAAGATGATATGTTATTCTAATTTTAAAAAGAATCTATAGAAATTATAGTATGGCCGGGCTTCCTGTGTCCTAACTAACTCTTATATTTTGCGGACATCATGCTGGACGAGATTAAGGCTACGCTTCCATATATGGAGTAAGGTTGTAGCCTCAAAAAGAAAAGAGAAGAGAAGAGAAGAGAAGAGAAGAGAAGAGAAGAGAAGAGAAGAGAAGAGAAGAGAAGAGCATCGGCAAAAAACATCGCAAAGAACATTTTGGACATCGCAGGACCAGACGACATAGTAGAGGCTACGCTTCCATATTTGGAGTAAGGGCAGTAGCCTCAAAAAAAAAAAAAAAAGAAAGAAAAAAAAAAGAAAAGGGAAAAAATAAAGAAAAGAGAAGAAAAGGAAGAAAAGAAAAGAAGAAGAAAAAAGAGAAGAAAAGAAAAGAAAAGAAAAGAAAAGAAAAGAAAAGAAAAGAAAAGAAAAAAAAAGAAAAGAAAAGAAAAGAAAAGAAAAGAAAAGAAAAGAAAAGAAAAGAAAAGAAAAGAAAAGAAAAGAAAAGAAATGTAATTCTGATCATTTATAGTATAGTATAATCGGGCGACTACAACAGAGCCGGATATCCTAGCCAAATATTTATTGCATAACCTTGTTTTTATTCTAAAGAAGATATCCGCCATTGTCCACCTCAATATCAAATATATTTTCTTCCCGTTAGTCGCCAATATTTCGTGGTATTGTCGTCTCAAAATAACAATTACTCTTTCTCGGTATCTTTGTCTCCCACAATGCAACCCATCACTGATATTGAATTATATAATATGGAAATTCAGTAAATATGATTTCTGCGGAATAACAAAGTGATTATGTTGAAAAAGACCCAAAAATGATCATTCCCTTAAATATATTAAATTATTTAGTTACAATATTTTTATTCCGTTCAAAGTCGGACGAATTTGAAAGTTATAGTTATATTTCGAAAAAATCAATCATGATTGAAATTTCCTTTTTGCAGTAGAACTGTTGGCTGAAATGCGAACGTTTCTGTGAGCTTGTTTGTCATAAGAAGAATAGTTATAACAATATACAATGTCAAATTCTTCATCTTATCAGTAACGTTATCGTTTTTTTACAGTGGTCAAGTTGCTTTTTTACACGGCTAGCTATAGGTTGTTTATGTTTAGTATCGATGTTTTCACACTTCCATTCTGAATACTTTTCAGAACTTCTACTTCTTCCCTATTATTTCAATTTCCAGTAAAATTTGTTTGTTTGTTTAGAATTCTTGGCCGATGGATTCTGGCCCATTCCCCTGGCCGGCGGTGTATAAGCCTCGATGCCATGGCGACCGTCCACCTGCCAGTCAATTCACCTGCGAACTAAGAGGGCCAGCTTCCGGTTGTATGAACCACATCACCATATCGAAAAAGATCTATCAGATCGAACTAATTCATTCTAAAATCAATTTCGCTCGGCTAAGACTCAAATTGATAGTGTCACTAAACAAGGATTATCCTGGCAGATGAACTTTACATCTTTTTCTTCGCTAATGGAATGACACTCTCCTAAAGAACAAGAACTGGAAAATCGCTTTTCAAGTCGACAGGGGTCGCTCTATTTGGATGTACTGCGATATTAACACACTTGTGTTGATATTGTTTTGAGAGGTCGGAAGATTTTTGAAATGCTAGCTAGATCAACGTTGTAGCATTGGGCATTGTAATTGTTCTTGGTATGTGCTTGTCGAATGACACCTCCATGTTAGCCAAGTTGGACGAAAAAGAATAATAATAGGTCTTTCGAAAGGTAAGCATGATTTCTCGCTATGAATAATTCTTCTTTTTTGGGCTATATACTTCAAAGTTTGTAAATAAACTATTAGTTTTACGTACAAATTGCAATGCGTCGTTTATTTCTTGCTATGTTGTGACAAGAGCGCTGATCGAAGAACGCGTTTTTCATATTCAATTCATGAGCGCTGCTTTGTAAAAATAATACTTTTGAAAATTTATTATTTATTTCTAGTACTGTGAACACTAAAAAAGTGTAACTAAAGTCTAAACTAAACAATTATACTCAACAATACAATCAATTTTCGTTTTATTAAAAGTAAAATAAAATAACCTATAGTAAAATCGTTTGAGTTAAAGTACGAACCAAGCTACGCGAGATTCAAGTTTTAACTTCTCCCCAAGGCAAAATAGATCAAAACAGCGCGCAAAATGGGCATTTTTGACTCCCCGTGAATTCGTTGCCTACGTTATACTCAAGGCAAACATTCTAGTGATAAATAATTGATTGTCATTTGAATTTGTTTATTCGTTTATTTGTAGAATATCGCAATACGAAATAATTCAAGAACTTAATAAAACGATATCTGACATATACAGCCGAAATAAAAACGAACTTTCAAATTTTTTAAACATCAGAGCCAAAAAATACATACTTTATTGTCTCGCTTTTCTAAAATTACAACGACTGTATATGTATGTATATATATATATTCAATTTGAATTTGTTCCAATTGCTTGATTTTTAATAACGCTCGTTCTGTAATAAGTTTTACATTTGTTTTTAAAAACAAAACGTAATAATAGCACAATATTATTTCTCTGAATATAAAATTTGCATGATCCGTGCAATGAAAAATGATTTTGAAAGAACTAGGAAATTCTCCGTTTCAGTTACAATTAATAAATAAAATAATTAATTAAAGATATAAAATAAAGAAATAGATAAATAGAATAATTAATTAAATATATATATAAAATAGACAGAGAGATAAATAGAATAAAAAGGTATATAAATATATATATAAATCAATGAATAAATAGATAGAATATATACATGCATTTATAGATAGATGAATTTAATAAGTAAAAAAATAGAATACATAAATAAATTAATAGAAAAATAACATGAATATATAGAATACATTAATGAATAAATAGAATAAATAAATAATATAAGTAATGATTTTGAAACACATAAAGACGTAAAAATGAGACTTAGTAAAGAAATATTTTTGACGTTTCGGAGCCATCACGCTCCATTATCAAATAATACTAATTACAAAATGCAGAAAGTTCGCTTATAAACTAAAATAAATAATAAACTTATAAACTTATAAACTTATAAACTATAAATAATAAACTTATAAACTAAAATAAATAATAGATAAATAAATAAACAAATAAAAAAGCAAATAAATATAATACATACATAAATAGATAAAATAATCCGGCAAACAAACAAATCAATGGATATTAAGACAAACATCGCACAGTTGAAATGTGTTATCACTGCATGTTAGTCTGAGCGAACAGCCGTTCTTTCGCTCCTCTTCCCTCGCGAAACTAACAGTAGTTACTAACAGTAGTTAGATTCAATCGAGATAACTTATCTACACTTGATTCAGATACTTTCCGCACAAGCCGCTATTGATAAAGAGGCGGGAAACCTCTTGGGATAATTCACTCCAAATCATGGGCTCTCCATAGCCGTAAATTTGTAACAATTTTTATCAATTCTTTGCGCGAATTGAGGGTGGATTTCATATACACTTATTTTTTTAAAAAAAATAAAAAAACATCAAAGCATCAAGCTAAGACCGAAATGAATGCTGGTTTTGTGTTGGTAAATCAGACTTGTTTACGAAAAATATCGAACTAATAACAAAATGTGTATTTTTACGCGCTTGTTATTGTATTATGATCAATTTTGATGAAATTTTGTCTGATTTCAGTGAATTACCAGCACAAAACCAGCATTCATTTCGGTCTTATAATTTTATCCCCTCTCCTCTTCCCCAAAAGCCACCACGCAGGCTTGATGTTTTTTTGAAATGAGTGTATAGAGTATGGAAAGTTGTTTAAATAAAAATTCAATTTTACACATCTAGATGGGGTGTAGATACAAAAGATGCATTCTAAAATTTTAAAAACGGAAAATATCCATATTTGAGATATTAAATTCGTGTATATATATCGAAGCACCCCTTGGCGTTCTTTTTAATGGTTCACCGGACATTCTCGAGTTAATAATATTGATATAACTGAAAGCAATATTGTATAACTTCTACAATTGACGTAATAGGACTTGGGCACTTCCTATACAGTATGTGTTTCAATTAACGTCTACAGTTCATAAAAATATTAATAATAATGTTAACTATACCGCTTATATATAAAGCGTAAATTATCGTAAAAATGTTCGAATGCGTTTTACACTGATAAAAACTGAAAATAAACTCAAGAGTAGTAAACGTGTATATAAAATATTCAGAATTGAATCAAAACGCTTTTCCTGAATAATGTATGTTCATATCTGACAAAGTTGCAAAAACATTACAGTACGGAAGTAATTGACGTACGAACTGTACAGTTTCCTCTGAACTAATCCACGAACAACTTTCAATTAAGACCATGCATTTAATTCGAAAATTTGAAATATTGAAAATATTGTCTTGTTTCTCTACTAATTGCAATGTTCTTAGCTTGTCATGCAAAATGAAATAAAACATAATACTCTGTCCAAGCAAAAAAATAATTGCATTTCGAATTCCTTTTACTACTGAAAACTGTACTATAAAAATAAAATGACAATTTTAACATTTTTGTCAGATATATGCTAAACAGTTTTTATTTTCTCGGCGTCCGTGATTTTTCAGTGTATGGATATAGCTAACAAACTTGTTGGAAAATGACTACAAAATAAAATAGTTATGATAATGATAATATAATGTTGTATGATATAATATAACATAATATATATATAACTTGTTGGTTTATAAAACAGTTATTTTCTCGGTGGTTTAATCTCGGTGGTTAAATGTAAAGAGTAATCTTAGTAATTTTAGATCTTTTTGTCTATTTACTTTTTAATCGATAACAAATATTTTCCAAATAATGAATATTTTGCGTAAAATAATAGTATGTGATTTATACTAAACTATCCTTTTTCCAGCAAACTAAAATATTTACCCTTTTTGATTTGAACTTTTTGATTCGACAAATTAAATATATTATTTTAAAATCATAATAAAATAACTATTAAAATTGCCATCTATTTTATTCATTCTTAAAGTGCCTTACAGTATAATATTTGTATAGGAAATCGCACGCTCTTGAGTACAATTCGTTATTAATAGGTACGAGTGATGTTTTGAAAGTTTTCAAAATTGGACGAGCCTAGCTGTAGGCGAGTCCAATTTGATAACTTTCAAAACATCACGAGTATCTATTAATTACAAATTGTACGAAAAGATCGTGCGATTTTCTATTTATAATATACTGAAAAACTAATTGGTACTCTGCAGAGTATAATTTACGATTTATACTCCCCTCGTCCAATCTGAATCGAGTAATTTTGTACAGTATATTATAATAAAGCTAAAAGAAATCTTAAATAAAAGACCTTGATCAAGATAGGCTGTGAAAAAAATTGTAAAACCAAAACATTTTTTGTACCTGTTTTTAAGGTTTAAAAAATCGAAAATCGGCTGTTTTGGGCTGTATTTATTTTCAAACGAAACGCAATTTTTAGCTTCGCGGAATTTTTATCCGGTTGTTTTATATTCGATGTAGAAATACCATTTTTACTCAAAGCCGTTCCCCTAGAAACACACAAGCAATCAAAATTACTGCATCAGAACTATGTTAATGAGTTTTCTATAGACTATACAGCTATAACAAGCTTTAACGTGCTTAAGCTCATTTTCTCTGTTTGAGTTCCACTTAAATACGCATTAAAGTTCTTTCTGTCGAAACCACTCTGTGTTACTATGGCAACTTGTATACTACAAATAATAAAATGAATCTTTTTAAATATACTCGGATTTTTAATTGTATTTTGAGTAGTAGATACTGCTAATTTCTCCGAGTTCATAAACACCGTCACTACATTCGAATATTCTAAAGTAATTAGCGGGACTTTTATAATCAGTTGGATATTTTGTCTTCTCTTGTCACGTGACAATATTACTCTCTTATGATGCACCTGTTTCAAAAAGGTAGTATAGTACAAGGCGAAAGTCGATTATTTCGAGGGATTATGGGTATTCTGCTGTTGGCAACCATTAATCAATATCTCAATTTAACAATAACCTCCAAAATCTTGATGAAAATATGGATTGTAAGCAACACTAAATATCTCAACAATAGCCTCCTTGTTCTTGACGAGAATATGGATTGTAAGCAACACTAAATATCTCAACAATAGCCTCCTTGTTCTTGACGAGAATATGGATTGTAAGCAACACTAAATATCTCAACAATAACCTCCACGTTCGATCTTGACTATTGTAAGCAACAATAAATATCTCAACAATAACCTCCACGTTCGATCTTGACTATTGTAAGCAACAATAAATATCTCAACAATAACCTCCACGTTCGATCTTGACTATTGTAAGCAACAATAAATATCTCAACAATAACCTCCACGTTCGATCTTGACTATTGTAAGCAACAATAAATATCTCAATAATAACCTCCACGTTCGATCTTGACTATTGTAAGCAACAATAAATATTTCAATAATAACCTCCATGTTGTTTACGAGATTAACAATTAAAAACACTGATATTTATCAAATAAACCAAACGCTAAATAAATCAACAAATCATTAAATCGCCCAATCATATCCTTGAGAAAAATTATAAACAACTCACTTTATCTATTGCCTTTGACAACCTTTCTAAATATGGTGCACTTAATCCTATTTTTGTCTCGATATCACTACAAACTGACAGTAATTATGCATTAACGGGGGAACTTTATGTCATATAGGATCAATTGCCAAAAACTTGTCTCGTTGACGGCCTAACAGGAAAATTATCTTTAAGATGCTCGCTTCGTCGATTTTGATGCATTATAAATTCACTTTTAACGGCGAAAAGGGGATTTACAAGGTAGCAACAAAGCCTTATATAGTGTGAACTTTTAGAGTCATTCAAATTCACTAACAATTTGTATATTGCTTGATATACAATTCAAAACATTTGTTTCTTTGTTGAACTGAGAGAGAAAATACAGAATTTCTCAAGTACTCTTGATGTGTAGAAACGACTCTGTATATTCTAATTGTAAGCAGTTGTTTTCGTCTTTTTCGACATTATCAAGTAAATTGGATAAATTAATGCTCTTTTTGAGAATGGAAACTGTTTGTTAATTATACCGCTCCGCTCTGTTTTCTGTGTTGAGTTTCGATACTTATAGTTCAAACTCTCACTGAAATAATAATTACAACTTTGTTCGTTAAATTTGATCGTTAAAGCTAGCTTATACTTTTAATGTTTGTGTTATGTTATGGTTTTAAAGTAGATAGGATACATACTCTATTTGAACTTCAGTTTTAGCATTTAATACTATCATCATTGTATTTCAGAGTTTGCTGTTTTGCTGATCAAATGTCAAACAAAACTACAACGGAGGCGCCATTCTACGATCTCGGTGAGTGGAATAATTCTATTTTTTTTTTTTTTTAAACTCAACAATTGTAATTCGCTTCAGTCTTTTCAAATTGTTTAAATCTACACACTTTTATCTTTCTTTGTGTAAAACGTGATTACAAGTTACAGCGCGACGCGTAAAAGTATGACCACTTTTAATATATTCGCATACTTCTATGCACGGAATTTATGCTGCGAAACGAGTTTTTACACGATTTATTCGGTAAAATCAGACAACTCACTATCAAATGTGTCTGTTTAAAGTACAAACTCCCGTGCATAGAAGTATGCGAATACATTAAATGTGGTCATACTTTTGCGCGTCGCGCTGTGAATATTCAAGATATAACTTTATCATGGCTTTTAAAAGGGGCTGGCGAAAACATCGATGTTATCGCTATCATGCATCATTATATTATAGAGACTATTCAGGCACGCATGCGCAAGCGGAATCTGAAGTCTTATCATTTGAAATATAATACTTGAAATGTTTGAACACTTTATGATTTTTGCCTTTAAACACGACGTTGAGCATTTTGTTTTATAATGGGATAGATAGAATCTTTTTTTTTACAATGAAATAGGCTCCAGGTTATATATAGTCCTGCTTTTTTCCTGCTTCTGACAGGAGCAATGGGAAGTAAATATTCTGTTAAAGGCACTTAGCAAAATGTGATAATACTAATAATATAATACAAAAAATATTTTATAATAAAATAAAGACAGAATCGAAATAATGATTATCGCATTAAAAATTACAAAAGAAACGTTGTTACATCGCGTGTTATAAGTTTATTTCTTTAGGTATTTCTTGGATTTTTTCCTGTGTGTTTTTTATATTTATTGGTATGTCTTGGGGTTGTTTTGCGGTTTATTGTAAGTTTTAGTGTTTCAATATTATTTTTTTCAGGGCTAGGTGTTCCTCTATGGGTGGTTATTGTATGGGCAGCAGTAGGTTTTCTTCTTTTTGCAATGGTTGTTGTAATATTGTATGTTTGTCGTACAAGGAAGCGTCTGGCAGGCGATCAAAGGTAAATGATCATTGATAGTCTTGTTGATAATCTTTTTTTATTCCCGGCTTTCTTTTTGTTTGTTTGTTTGTTTGTTTGTTTGTTTGTTTGTTTGTTTGTTTGTTTGTTTGTTTGTTTGTTTGTTTGTTTGTTTGTTTGTTTGTTTGTTTGTTTGTTTGTTTGTTTGTTTGTTTGTTTGTTTGTTTGTTTGTTTGTTTGTTTGTTTGTTTGTTTGTTTGTTTGTTTGTGTTTTATCTGTTCCTTTCTACTTCAGTGCTTGTCTGCCTGCCTGCCCGCTGCCTGTCTGCCTGCTTGTGATTACTTATTTGGTTAGTTGGTTGGTTGGTTGGTGTGCTGGTTGGTGTGCTGGTTGGTTGGTTGGTTGGTTGGTTGGTTGGTTGGTTGGTTGGTTGGTTGGTTGGTTGGTTGGTTGGTTGGTTGGTTGGTTGGTTGGTTGGTTGGTTGGTTGGTTGGTTGGTTGGTTGGTTGGTTGGTTGGTTGGTTGGTTGGTTGGTTGGTTGGTTGGTTGGTTGGTTGGTTGGTTGGTTGGTTGGTTGGTTGGTTGGTTGGTTGGTTGGTTGGTTGGTTGGTTGGTTGGTTGGTTGGTTGGTTGGTTGGTTGGTTGGTTGGTTGGTTGGTTGGTTGGTTGGTTGGTTGGTTGGTTGGTTGGTTGGTTGGTTGGTTGGTTGGTTGGTTGGTTGGTTGGTTGGTTGGTTGGTTGGTTGGTTGGTTGGTTGGTTGGTTGGTTGGTTGGTTGGTTGGTTGGTTGGTTGGTTGGTTGGTTGGTTGGTTGGTTGGTTGGTTGGTTGGTTGGTTGGTTGGTTGGTTGGTTGTTTGTTTGTTTGTTTGTTTGTTTGTTTGTTTGTTTGTTTGTTTGTTTGTTTGTTTGTGTTTTATCTGTTCCTTTCTACTTCAGTGCTTGTCTGCCTGCCTGCCCGCTGCCTGTCTGCCTGCTTGTGATTACTTATTTGGCTAGTTGGTTGGTTGGTTGGTGTGCTGGTTGGTGTGCTGGTGTGCTGGTTGGTTGGTTGGTTGGTTGGTTGGTTGGTTGGTTGGTTGGTTGGTTGGTTGGTTGGTTGGTTGGTTGGTCGGTTGGTTGGTTGGTCGGTTGGTTGGTTGGTCGGTTGGTTGGTCGGTTGGTTGGTTGGTCGGTTGGTTGGTTGGTCGGTTGGTTGGTTGGTCGGTTGGTTGGTTGGTCGGTTGGTTGGTTGGTTGGTCGTTTTGTTGATTGACTGGTTATAATTAGTTACTTTATTGGTGGCCGACTGGCTGGTTGGTCGGTTGCTTGGAGTGGTTTGTATATAGGTTGGGCTTTCCGTGATTGGTTTGTTCGTACGTTGGTCCGGTATGGCTTATCCTTTTTGTTAGATGATGGCTTACTTTAATTTCTTTAAAAAAAATGTAAAAAATCAATATGTTTATGTTGTTTCAGCAATGTGGAAGAGGAGGAAATCATACGACAAAGATCCATCACTTTAATAGAAACATATCCCCAAGGCTTCATCGAAGAACTACACACTGTAAAACAAGATGATAAAACAATATTTCCACCATCTTTTAGCAACAACATGAAAATCCCTCGTGCAAGCCAAGTAAAAATGGTCTCCTCAGAAAACGGTGGATATCAAACTAACGAATCGCACCACAGCGCCGCAATAGATAACTCGGGCCTCACGCTTGAAGAACTGTCAATATCTATTAGTAATTATGACATCCCAGGAGACGAAAACCTGGACTATGGAGAATATCATAAGAAGATTACTCTCTCCAGAGAAGCGTCGTTTAGAACATCTAACCTCAGTGAAGAAAACAAAGCAAGGCAGATGTTACGCGAAAAGATGCTGGTCAACGAATTAAGAGAAAAAATACGCCAAAATAAACAGACAATTGACGAGGAAAATAAGTGGTAGGGATTGAGATAGACAAAGACTGACAAAAAGTACTAAAAACCTTTTAAGCTTTGATCCATATTCAAAATTGCTTTAGTGCCAAATTAAGGATCTATGCGAAGTTTGGCGTTATCTCGGCCAATTGGAAGGGTCGACTTTTTGGTAATTTTTTTTTTTATTTCAAGTCTTCCTGTCTTCTGATAAAGCCTATTATGATAATGCATATTTGGAAAGCTGAAGCTGGTGTCATGTTTTGAGAACCACTTCCTTACACTGCATCAAGACTTTAAATGGTCGTTATTTTGGCCGGTTGAAAATGCATTTTGGTGACATCGCATTTGTTAAAAGAACTTACATATACAGCATCAGGAAGTCCGGCCCTCTGACGTGGAAATAAATAGTGTCGCTGCAACTGAACAAGTACAGTTTTAATATTCAAATGGATTATCCTGTCACTTGAGACGGTTTACCGTTGAAAGTCTGGTGTCAACTTTCACAAAAAAAAAAACATATTTCTTGATATATATATATATAGAGAGAGAGAGAGAGAGAGGGGGGGAGTCCAAACAGCTGCTGATAAAAAAACAGAAACAAATGTTTTTTCGGGCTTTTCTGATGCAATCGTTTAAATTGCTTAGTTTAGTGCACGTCATGGTACACATGATACATGTCTAATTATAAAATATTTGAGATATTACGCGCTCTCTGATTGGTTAAAAAAGACATAAGAAGACTCAATTTATTATAGGAAAGCTCAAAAATATTTTATAGTAGCAATATAAAACGACAGCTTGTATCTATATACTGTGATACAAACACTGGAGCTGTAGAGCACTCGAGAATAGAGAAAAAGTGCTCAAAATTGGGTTCTTACTTAAGCGAATAACCGCTGGTAGATTCTAAGCCAGCGATGCGGGAGGAAATCCATAGGCAACAGACCATCTGAGCTGTTGTCAGTGAATACCAAATACAGTCTCATGTTATCTAGCACCGCTGTACAATATGACAAAAGGCGCATTTTCACAGGAATAATCTCAATTCGGAGTAAATTTAAATGTGTTTTCTATTGTTAAGTGATAACATTTTCCAATTTGTGAATATTTTTACAATAATTCGAGGCTTAGCCTGTGCGCCTTTTGTCATCTCAAATTAAAGAAATTGATTATCTATTTATATATTTATTCATCCTTAAAACTAGCAGGAGGTGTGGCAGGAGGTGAGGTAATGAAACAAACTGTAAAATAGAATGTTGTTGTGAGACTTTTTCCGCCCGGCGTTATTTTTCGCACACTTCGTTTTTTGCAAAATAATCATTATAGCATTTGACAAAATTTATAGAACTGCATGACTTAATGTAGATAAATGGCATGACTCACAACTTAGAGAACACTGACAACTGAATTTGATTGAAAAAGCTTATTTTCCATTCGATAGGCTATGCCCATCGAGTAAACATTACGCTCCATATATATTTTTACCACATTTGATAATTTTCTCGCTTTCTGATTGATCGAGAGACGTGGTAATTAAGAGGACATACCACGCAAAACTATCGTAAATTTATTAAAGACATATATGGTAAAATATGTTGCTCTACTTTAGTTCCCAGTCTCCAGTATGTTCCCCGGCAGCATTTCTGAAATGAAAATGCTTTTGTGCGTTTTCAAATGGAAAATACATGTGTCTTTAGTTACGAGAACAAGCCACACTGTAATTAAAATCCTTTGTGGGATTCCTGTGTAGATAGATATTCAGAAGCCAAAACCCTGGTGTGATGTTTTTATATGTAAAGTATGAAATGATTCGAAAAACTATTCAAATTGAATAATGAAATTGTCATTATATTTTTACTTGCAAATAACATATATATATACTATGTATTTTGATTAGATATTGCAAGATATTTTGACTTGGGCAAAAGCTTGCATATTCATCCTATTTCATAGTCTATATCTATTTAACCTGCGAGCGGAGTTTTTTAAATGTGCCTAAATGGAATTTAGGCTAGTTAGAACCGAGACAAGCAGGTCAGCGGTTTGTTCTAGTGCCCTGACATTAGCTGGGACTCCCCGCACTACCAGTCCCTCGTGCTTTGCTAGTTGTCTTCAACGATTGCAGTACTCTGTTGTATACAGCATTTGTTCGTTATTCTACATTTCTAGTATTTTTATGGTTCGAAAAACCCGTACACGTCGTTACACTGATACCAACATGCTTCCAACAACAACAACAACCTCATCGTCCTCCAGTTCGGCACCCCCGGCTACTACAGCTCCTGGGACGTCAGTCACGAACACTGACCTTGCTGTGTCCCCTCAATTCATCGCCGCGGTAGCGCAGGCAGTAAAGGCAGCCTTGGACGCTGATCGACCGTCCGCACAACTCCCTGTCTCGTCAGACCCAGCGTCAAGCAATGTCTCTGCAAGTGCGTCGTCGAATCCTGGCGTCGTGACGACCAACATCACCTCAGGTCTCCCAGCCGGGCCACAAGGTAGGTCTCTTGTTGTGCCTACCTTTGTGAACACTTTTGTCTCCCCGGTCGCGAGTGTGTTTTCTCCCGGGGAAATTAGCGCTGCAGCTTCTTTAGCCGGTAGTCCGTCCTTGGCCGCGGCTTTCTCTACAGCTAGCATTCCTGCTCTTCCGGCCTTGGGTCAACCATTTATTGTTGGGCCTGGGTTTTCGCCGATACCGGCAAAAAATTGGTAACTCGTATCACGGCAGGGAAATTTATTGAAATGGCCGACTTGCAGAGATCTGCAGGTCGTGGAATAGAGGTCGCTGTTCATCGCCTTTCTCTACATGTCGGTATTTGCACAAGTGTGTGAATTGTCGTGGTTCACATCGCAATACCGAGTGTTTTGACAAGCCATTTCCACCCAGCTCACAGGCATGGGGGCAACCTACTAAACGCAAGAGACCGTAAGGAACACTTTACTTTTCTTTTACATTTTGCATAGAAGCGTTGCAGATTTACTTTATTACGCCTTATTGTACTCTGGTAGCACTACTACTATTTTCGTGTTATAGTTATTTTTATCTGTCATTTATACTAGTAGGTTATCAGTAGGTCAAGATGCTTGTCATCATTATGTTGTAAAGTAGTAGTTCTCAAGAGGATTTCTTGTTGACCTGCCATGTGCTAAGGATACTAATGGGTGTTTTGTTAATGGGATTAAATGGCTTTCTCACGATTCGAGTCATTCATTTATTGTTGCTTTAACTATAATTAGATATGTTTTCCCCTTTAATAAATAGCGCCAAGCACAGTCGCCATCATTCGTCCTTAAAACCTGCCCTATTCATTTAGCTGATGGATCATTGCGGATCTAGCACGATTTTATTGTTGTACCTTATAGGTCGCTGCGCATATATAGCCGGATATTTGCATAAAATATATATATATATAAAGCAAAATAAATTCCTAAAATTCCTTTTTGCCGATATGGATCATTGCAGCGCTATCATAATTATACGCCTGTGCAGGTAGTATAGGTCATGCCATGGTTACCTCCTTGGGGTAAGCGAGATAGCGCATCAAGCTTACCTCTGTGCACCCAACCCCAAGCTCATCATTGTCGATGAGTTTTAACCTTTAAACGACGAGAAAAGTAAGAAAGAAAAACCTCTGCTTGCATAGCCACACCTATATACACCTATTTCAAACATCGTTGTTGCAGCCGAAGCTACAGCCCACACTCTGAAGCCTGCAAAGGTTGTCGGTATTATGAACATAATTTGTGATTTATTACACGTTTTTTAAAGCAATATCAGTGTTTCTTCATCTATCACTGTAACAGTGTTGGTCATATAACACAAACACGTCCATCCAAAATATGCTATGAATATATCGATAACAAGAGAAGAAATACAGACATCCTTTGCAGTCTTCACTGAGAGTGTGGACTGTAGCTTTGATTGCGACAACGATTATTGAAATAGGTGTATAATTCAATAGTTCTTTTCACGGTTCTCGTCGATCAACCTCAGCCTCGATAACGTGTTATATATTCTTTAGGATTTGACCACAGCCCGTGGATTTGTTTAAGTATTTCAATTGTTTTAAAATGTGTACATTAATTCCTTAAATTACCACGGGCTGTAGTCAAAGTCTAAAGAATATATTTACACGCTATCGAGACTGAGGTTGCCGATTGATCGACGAGAACTGAGTTTTAAAAGCATTATCATTATCGCTGATTATCTGGAATTAATAGTTGATCTGAGACCATGCAATAGGAATTTATTGTAAGATTTCATTAAATCAGCAGTAAATATATTATGTAAATCCAGCTTGATTGGTGTTGAATCACATATATCAGTATTTCAGTCAACTTGAATATTTTCCGCTTACACATAAATCCTAGCGGTCTTAGCTTCTCTATTCTATGACTTTGAATCTGACAACGATTCTATAATTGACTGTACACCACGAGTATAATTATCTAGACAGTTAGAAACGACAACAATGCATCAACTGTAAGACATACTGATTGTTTGAAAGTACTTGTACATATATAGTGAACATGGAGTTAGAAATAATAAATCTGTGTTAATTTACAATTAATGCTAAAAATTGAAATTTCAACGAGTCTGAAACCAAATAAACAAAAAAATCAATTGTCAGTTGTTGTAGTGTTAATCTCAGTCTACTTGGACAGAAAGATTAGCCAAACCAGAGCAATACAGATGGATAGACAGACAGGCAGACAGACTTCGATTCGACGGACAGACGTCGAAGGACAGTCTCACCAAAAAGATATTCACACTAGTTATATACAATGGTTTCCGCGGTGGCATACTGTAGAATTTCCCACTGGTGACTTGTATTTTATAAATAAATAATGATAAATGTCAATATACGAACACAGCATTTCTAAAATGAATGCGGATTTTTGTTATATCAGAATAGTAAACAGAAATTGAACGACAAATTTGCAAAAACTGCCATTTTTATTGTAATTTTTCCCTTATAGTTAATCATTAAACTTGATGTTTCTACTTCACGAAAACCGTTTGTTCAATTAGGTGTATATATGTTGAAAAAACATTGAATCCCCCTTAAGGCAAAAGCTTTCAAGGCTGATCGTCACTACTTGAATTGATGTCTGTATCGACGTGGTTATAGACGCATCAAGCTATGACGTCACTGACCGCCTCGGTTACTTGCCAATTCAAGGCCACAAGAAAGCATGTCCTAGACACATTGGGCATCTTACGCAATACTTCTTGCCAACCAAATATGATGAAATTAATAGCTAGGAAATACAGCTTAACGAAAAACAATGTATTTCTTAGTTTACAAGAAGACCTGCAGTGTTGCCAAGGCCACAAGAAAGCATGTCCTAGCTAGACACATTGGGCATCTTACGCAACACTTCTTGCCAACTAAATATAATGAAATAGCTAGGAAAACAGCTTAACGAAAACCAATGTATTTCTTAGTTTACAAGGACGCCAGTGTTAGAAAAATTGGGCGTCTTATCCAATAGTTCTTGCCAACCAAATATAACTAAAATAGCAGATAGCCTAGTAAACGAAAAGTTATGCGTTTTTCAGTTTATATTGGTCTGTATTGGTCTGTATTGTTAAGAGTTGTGAAATGCTTTTATTATAGCTAGGCAACATTTTACATTACAAAGGATAGTATAAGTAGCTTGCTAGTAACACACTTAGTTGTGTCCGCCGTCTACTAGTAATTAACTTGTGCAAAGTTTCGCAATAGACACATTGTAGCATTTACTAGCTGAAATATTTTGTCAGATATCTTTTGGTAGTATTGCAAAAAAAATAAGTTATTATATTATTATACTATATTATTATTTTTTGTTTTCTAACTTTGAGGTCGACAATAACTATTAGGTCCATTTGTCAAAAGACGAATCGATCGATGTAACCGAGAACCTAACTTCATCGATTTGAAAGGATTTTTTTTACACTTTTATAACCTTTTTTCGGTTAACTCACTCGCATTACAGTGCGAATCGAAAAACCTTGGGCACCCAGAAATATTTCAGAAATCGTTTATCGTTCGTTGAACAACTCACAAACAACTCTAACTACAAAAAGTTTATCATACTACACATCAGTCAAACTTCTTGCGGTGATATAGTTTGTTTGTGAGTTGTTCAACGAACAATAAACGATTTCTAAAATATTTCTAGGTGCCCACGGTTTTTTTGATTCGCACTGTAAACATAAATTTTAATGTATTATTAGTGGTATTAAAATACCTATTATTATATAAATAACATGGATTTCTGCCACTGAAAAATATTGTATTTGAACACATGTAAAATTACGATAATTTTACATGAGAAAATATCATTCCTTTGTATTCGCTGCGCTCACTCGTGAGATATCGAATTGGAACACTCGAGGATAAACTCCATATCTCCATGTATCTTATTCTAAGACTGAAAGGAATTATGGTCCTGCACCTAACAGTTGTTTCCATGACAACACGGCTTACACGACTTTGACCACTAGCTAGCGTACATTTTTACTTCATTTTCGTTCCTGGAAACATTGATGCAACTCACTCTAGTTTTCCCATTTGTATTATAAATTTTACACTAAACTGTTAGTTATCGTATAATTTGACTCTTTACAAATTGTTTCTATTCTTTGGAATAACTGACGCGTTTTTTTAAAGCAACATTGAGCCGCAAAATACAAAACCGCATTTTTCGAAATACGTTGATCCAAAGCTTTCAGTTTTTAGTAAAAGTCAGGTTTTACTCAATATATTGATTACATTTTACTTAATGGTACATTTACATGAAATTAAACTTTAACGATCGAAAGTTTATGATGAGTTGGGTGGGCGCTGAAGGCAATGGTTTGTAGTGCAGATTAGCTCGACTCAGTTTTGGGTTGCCGATTATATTGTATTCTATAAAACTGATGTTTATATTGATTCTTAAAGATGAAAACAATTACAGGAAGTGTTGTATTTATTGTATGAACCAAACGACAAGATAAATTCCTTAAAGCGTCCATTCTGTTCAAAACTGATAAAAATGATAATTTTCTATATTTAAAATTATAGTATTTTTTTACATGTGTTCAAAACGATATTAATTCTCAGTGTCAAAAATCCCTGTAAAGCACTGTTGTTTATATAAATATTGTATTATTGTATAACTATATTATAACTAAACGCCGATCGATGCTTTTATATCTGCTACTTTATTGAAGGAATAGAAAACGCGCGCGTGTGCTGTGTGCGGTTATAAAGCACGCGGGGTTGTCAGGACACGAGAGAAGTGTTAAGAGAAGCACGACGCGAAGCGGAGTGCTTCTCAACACTTCTAGAGTGTTCTGACAATCCCCAAGTGCTTTATAACTGCATACAGCACAGAAAGCAAGTTTTTTATTTCTTTTATAAAATACAAATTGATCAACATGCAAACGCGCGTGCTGTGTGCTCTCATAAAGCACGCTCCTCAACCATGCAATCAAAATACGTGATTTCAAATAGTTATTTTATAAGATATCGTTATAATATTATAATGGAATATGAAAACTAAAATTGCATAATAGTTTGCATAATGTTTAATTCTGACAGCGGGGTTTTTTTTTTCAAACTGAACTGAGATTTGAGGTTGTCTGGTGAACGCGCGGGAGGGTTTTTCTTTGCGAAATCGGATGAATATCTCCCAAAGAGCTTACAATACTTTACAATACTAAGATCTGAATCGTCCGGCCAACAGTAAGGGTTTTTTTCGGAATCATTTAGTAACATTCAGCGCCCCAATGTCAAAGTCAATTTTCGACTTCTCGGTATATATAGTGTCTTTACATTGTAATCTTACTAACAAAGTACTTGTAAAACTAAGATCTATAATCCACGGGCGAATGGAAAGTTGTTTTCTCGAGAACATTGGCAACAAAAAAGCGTCGCTTTTTCAGTCAAGTTTTACACTTTTCAAATCGTACAGCGTTATTTGAATTACAGAACAGACAGAATACTTATAAAACGAAAATTTAAATTGGCTTAAATAGCCGACAGATTAGCATTGCAACACATATCAATAAACAACCTGCTAGAGTAAGACTCAGCAAAACAGCTTTCCTGCAGGACATTTACATTATCAACTGAGATACACACTGCTGGTAGACGGGTCGTGTTAAACACGAAACAAAAGTCGTAGAATGGCTTTGTTCGATAGAAAGAAAAATTAAAAGCAAATGCAACATGTTGTTTGTAAATTGAGCGATAAAAATGGATGGTTATAAAAATGTTTTTTAAAATGGTTTCGCGTTTTTTATTACTTAATCAGGAATCGGTATATTTCGCTTCTATAACCCAAGTATATCTCTTATTAGGCTGAACTCTTTAAAAAGACAATTTGACAAATTTGAGAGCGGATTCTTTGTAAATGAAGCGATAGAAATTGATGATAATAATGACTTAATGCAAATATAGTTTTTCAAACATTTTCCGTGGTCCGAATTGCGGAGTGTTATAAACAAAATTCATAGTTAACTTGATTCGATTCTACTTTTCTAGATTAACTTTTTTTAAAGATTTGAACAAAAAAAACGTTTTGTTTTCTATTATTTGCATACATGGTATAGAGCTAAAAAATATCAAATTGTAAGTTAGAACTTTCAGTTTTGAATGAAACAAAATCGGTATAATTTGATCTCAAGGAAATTTTATCGTTAGAATTTTATGTTTCTCGATGATAGAATTTAAACAAAATAACTTTTTAGAAGACTTCATGCCATCGAGCGAAGTTTACCAGATTCAAATCTAATAATTGGTTTTAATATCTTTTGGCTTCTCGCTCTTGGTCTGGCGCCGTTCAGGAAGTTAAGATTTTGTTTATGAGCATAAATATAGTAGCCGAGCAATCGCTCACACCCAAAACACCAGGCCTAAATCGAGCGATTTAGCCATCGCGTTAACCAAAATAATCCCAAAGAAATCCATTGGAAAATTGTATCTTTTTAACTTAGAAATGAGAGGTTTTAAATTGTTATGTTTTATTGTACATTATCGTTTAATATTTTGCTAATCGAGTTTACATGAGTGAGTTTGGTAGCAGGAAGATCATGTTCTTAACCAATAGGATTATAGGAATGTCACCCTAGATGGGAAACTAGCCAATGGCCAATCGTTGACTTGTACGGTACCTGCATTTAGTTGCTTCAAAATAGAATTAGATTAATGTAATGATTAAGGCGTTGCAATCACAGGCCAAATTGTTTAACTGAACTCGCCCTCTTCTCTACAACTAACACAAAAACGAGATTATTTACAAGGAAACGTTTACACAGTTGCGAAAATGGAAACAGTTGAGCTTCCGTCGAAGGCGGAGGATTCTTTGTTAGTAGGTAAGTCAATCAAGTCTTTGCATTTCTTTGTGAGGAACTACTGCACGTGAAAAGAGCAAAAATTGCATCTTGCAATCTAGTGCATATGACGGAAAAGTCGATGAAAAGGTTACATAGTTTTACTCAAGATGTGGAGCTTAGCTTTTTGTAGATGAAGATCTTCAGAACGTCGACTGAAAAGATATTGTATCACGATTTTCAGCCAAGCGTCGAAATATCACAAATTGCAAAACAAAAATTAAACAACGTAAAAGCACAATTAAGATATCCCTTGTTTATTGTTCTTAGGTTTATCGGTGAACCTTTTTCCGTTTCTTCCTAGCATATTTTCTCGGTTTGATCGAGATTTTCTGGTCACTGTCCTTTGAAGTAGTTTTTACGACCTTTCAGTCGACGAAATGGCCGTGATTTTGAACAGAGAGCTTTCTCTCAAGAAGTCACAACAAAGCTTTTTCACTAAATTCCTTAATAACGACCATTGTAAACCTTTTGTATCAAATAGCCCAATAGCAAAGAACTAGATTGCTCTAAGATAGCTCCCAAAGTGACGATTGGACGCGCCAAATGCACTTAAAGTAACGAAAAGTCACCGTTCACACTACTAACATTATGTCCTGCTTCTTTCTCTACAGACCGCAAGCCTCTTGTAACTTGTAAAGTTTGCGGCGACAGATCTTCAGGAAAACATTACGGCGTTTTTACGTGTGATGGTTGTAGAGGTTTCTTCAAGAGAAGTATACGAAGAAACCTGACATATCAGTGCAAGGAGCAAGGGAATTGTATAGTAGATGTTGCAAGACGAAACCAGTGTCAAGCCTGTCGCTTAAAGAAGTGCTTTAACGTGAAAATGAACAGAGACGGTGAGTATGAAGGGTTAAAACTGATCAAGAGAAGCGGTAATATATGGGGAAGATCTCCTGGTTTAGCGGAGTTGGTGAAGCGTGCAGCACTTTTGGGCGAGGTTGACAAAGTTTATAAACCAACCAATTCAACCATGCAAAGTTGATACATCGGCTTTAAACATTACAAATTCCCTTACGAAATACTCCTTTTTCCACCAAAAAGCTTTTTAAGCATGGTATTTTATTTTTTTAAATGTATGATATGATTTTCGATGATTTTAGCGAACAAGTTCAAAGATTTGTGTTTTGCGATCGCGTTCGCTTCATTGCACAATCCTCCCAGAGCTCGCACCTACGTCGCTTTTGTTTTCTAAACAAAAAAGAGGAAAAAATCGAATTTGACAGCTCTAAATTGTAAACCAAAATATAAAACTATATACTTTTTAGTGCTCGAGAAACCATTCAGATTTTTCTAATTGAATATTCTCTTTTGATCAAGAAGGAGAGATGACAACGGAGTAGACAGTCTAGTCTATCGTCTTGCTTGAATGTAATTCCTGCGTTTAGGACAAAACAAGCGAATTTTTCCATTCAACTTCTCCTCAATCTTAAGTTTCTTTTAATAATTTTGAAATGCTTTCCAAGAAAAAGAGTTGTATAATAGTTGATCACAAGAAAATTGATAATCAACAGCTGCTTGAACTGCTTATAATTCTGCCAAAACGTGTGCCATCTATAATTCATGACAGGTTCATCGAAAGAAATGTATATGTATCGAAAACTTGTATTGTTTGCAATAACAATATCAAAATCACAACGATGAAAACGTTGTTAACTTCTTTTACTATACTAGAATTTAAAGCCAAGCTTTTTTGAAAGTTGTAAGTTATAATTTATATCTGCAACGCGAGTCGAAGCTGCAGTTACCACACAACGCCAATAATAACCTCGATCTGTGCGCGGAGCGTCGACACAATGATTTAATATCTAGAATAACTATTTCACGGATATTTCAACCATAAAAGTAGTTTTGAAAGCCAAGAAAATTCCACATTAGAAGAACTGTTTATGCAACAAAAAATAATTCGCTTGAAACAAAAAGATAAAAACGATTAATATGTTATCTTATTGGAAAGTTTTTCCAAGTTTTTGATAAGATTTTTATCTCACAAAAGA
Source organism: Metridium senile (assembly GCA_949775045.1). Taxonomy (NCBI): domain Eukaryota; kingdom Metazoa; phylum Cnidaria; class Anthozoa; order Actiniaria; family Metridiidae; genus Metridium; species Metridium senile. Next base: position 20,650,242 of record OX459096.1, on the reverse strand, counting down.
GAATGCGACCGATGCAATCACGACCCGGGAGAGAGTACAAAATCCGTTTTAATAGCACATCAACAAACTCTAAACCAGTAAAGTAATGGGAATATCGCTGCGGCCCCCGTTGTTCAAGAAACAGGTGAAATGCAAATCACAACATTTTCTCACACAAACTTTCTTAACCGCAACTTTTAATCTATTATTAACACTAAAAACGATAGAATTTTCGAACCAGTCAGCTCTAAAACCTTTGATATTTTGTTCGGTAATCTTCAAAGTTTGATTTCAATCGGTAAACCTTGGATAAACTTTGGCAAGCTTCCCAGGTTTTGGCTTCCAACTCGCCCTGACTTCGACCACCTCGCTGCCCTCGTTAAGACAACATGACTGGTGGCAAACGAAAACGGCCAAAGCTGCTACAAAAGCTCAACGTTGATTGGATGACGATCAAAAGTGACAGACTTGTAAGCTGGTAGTTTTAAAAGATAGAGAACATCCCAGAAAAAAAATTCAAAACAAATCCCTAAACATTTCAAGAAATTGCATATAATTCTTTTTTTACAAGTTCACATGCAACTCGTATCGTATAATTTTGTACAAAATGTTAATTTAGCGCGCACTCTTGTAAACTATATATAGCTAGCTATAGACGTTTTAAAAAAGCAAAATACCAGATAATGTCAAAACAAATTCCAAAATTTTGATTTTAGAACTTCACAACTATCTAGGGAAACTGGATGTTTTTGTGGGTGTTAAATAGGAAAAGTGCACGCTGTCATAAGCTAAGAGGACGTCGCTAAGATAAAGAGAAATCCCAGCAAAAGCCAAAAACAAAACGCTTCAAAAAGGAAAAGTAATTTATGTTGTTCACAACTAGAGTCATTTTGGCTAGCTAGTTGTGCGGGCGTTAAAGGGAGTAAATGTGATATCACGCACGTACTGTTTGTATTTTCGTAGGGATCCTTGACGCAATCGGCGTCAAGCTAGGTATAAACAATAAAACAAGTAAGAAACCCTAGGCGAGACAAGGCACAAAGCTTAACACCATTTAATATATATAATAAAATAAGTATTTTTTTTTAATCTTCACTGTCGGTCAGTTCTGAGAAATTGCAATGTTATATCTGTATTTTTCAAGCTACTGAAAAATTCCCTTTAAAGTAGAGAGTTTACCAAAGAAACCCCCTTTGAAAATGGTAATTTAAGGTTGTATGTTAATTTGTACAGAAATGATAGGATGGATCTTTAGTAATTGTAACCGTAAGTTAATTTTGACGGAGCAATTTCTTTTCGGACTATGTTTGAAGTTTGAGCTTCTGACGTTGATGAAAATCAATAGTATATTTGCATAGTCTAAATAGTCATATTTACATGAAAATGAGCCAAGAGGTTTGGAAATGATCCAGCTAGTATTAAAATTTAATGTATTTGCTTTCATTGCAGCTGTACAACACGAACGAGCCCCACGCTCGGCCCAAGTCCTCCCTCGGACTACCACCTCAACGACGATTGTAAGCCATACATTCTGTGATCCCGTGCGGGATAGAAACCCGCTTCCCCATCAAAGCATCCCGCGACCCGCGAGTGTTGAAGCTAAAGAAGAGAGAGACAGCGACACACGAGGAAGTACCCATAGTCCTTCACGGTCAGAAACAAATTCGTACTCTCCCCCAGGATCCCCCTCTCAGTACCATGGTCAAAACAATAACGTCTCTCCCGACTCGTCGTCGAAGAAACACAGTTTTATGTCCATCACCAGTATTCTTGATTCCAAAGAAGGCAAAAAAAGCCCAACTGCTGACCAGGGTAACTCGCAGGCGTCACCTCGAAAAACAGACAACCCAATGAACTTTGACATGCCCCAAATGTACGAAGCAAGACCTGAAAACGTGTACGAATCAGCCGTGCAGTTATTGTACATGTCAGTGACCTGGGCAAGAAACATCCCAACATTTCTTGACCTTCCTTTCAGAGATCAAGCCATCCTACTCGAGGAGGGTTGGAGCGAGTTATTCGTGCTAAGTTCGGCCCAGTTCTCTCTACCGTTAGACATGGGTCCTTTGCTATCTGCAGCTGGACTGCAAGTTGATAGAGCTCCTACAGACAAAATCGTAGCTGGAATGGCCGACATTCGACTTTTACAGAATATCGTAGCAAGGTTTAAACGATTGCAGATCGATTCGACAGAATATGCATGTCTTAAAGCCATCGTATTGTTCAAACCAGGTAAGAAAAATAAAATAATATAGTAAGCTAGTTTAGTAGTAAGACGATTTTCGGCTGATAACTAACGTAATACATAGATGGTCATTTATGCTAGTTTTAACAATGCTTTGTATGTGTTGCCATGGATGAGCTCAAAAATGTTGAAACAATTAATTAATATTCTTATTTAAACTAATTGTTTTAGTTTACTTTGCTCATCAGTAAAGAGTATATTACGTTAATTATTACAAGCTCAGAGTCAACTTAAAACGAATCAAAACGAACAATTTCTCACGGTCTAAAAGCTACTTGCAAGCTTGTATAGTTGCTTTGTTCGTTTGGTTTTTGACCGGCGTTGCTACCTGTCTATTCACCATTAAACTGGCGAGGAATTCAACACCTGTGGAACTTTAAGCTTTTGCTCTTTTGAACGGAAACTTTCCACCAAAAAGCGTGGAGCAAAACAACTGGTACCCGCGCAACTAATGGCAAAATAGTGGCTTTAGTCTTTGTGTTTTTCTTGAATAACACTTGTTGGTTGCTCAGTTGCTAAGGGATCAAATATCATTTGGTATTTCCGAGGGCCGGTGGTTTACAGAAAGAAGTCAAGAGTTTCGAAACACTCAACTCACAAGAGAAAATGCATTGTCTATATGAAATGGAATGGTTAAAATCGTATTTAAAACTGGGTTATATAAAGACTAATATAGACCGTCTGAGGAATAAAAACATTGAGAAAAAATGAATACATTATAAGATCAATGAAAAATATGCAGTATTAAAAAAATGGTTCTTTATAAAGTTAGTGTTTTCAGTGCGCTATATATAAAAATTAAAAAAGAAAATATTTGAAAAAAAAAAAGGATTTGAAAAACATTGATCATAAGAGAATCAGAGAATGCATTCTTGTCGGGGAGCAAATTGAATGCCTTGAACAAATTTGAAAGACTTTTCTGAATCAAATTGTAAAACTGCTTTGTTTTGCAGCAATATTGTACAATTAAACAAAACTGTATATGTATTGTTGTCGAGGGATATTGAAAGGTTTAATTTCACAATGTTTTTTGATAATGAAAAGTTATGAAAGTTGTGAAAAAAGCAAGATAACATTTTCGACTAAAATATTTTAAACTGAACATGCATGTGCTGTTTTTGAGCAAAACTTAAAACTTAAACTGACACTTTATATAAACTTAAACATACCACTTAAAGTTATAAATTGTTTGAAATAATCAACGCGCCAAAAAACAAATATTGAGACCATAGTATCACAATGCTTCCGTAAAACGTCAGTTATCCAATTAAATTGAATCGTATAAAATCAACAGTAAAAAATAAAATTTTTGATTAAAGACACCAAAATTTTAACTCGGCGTTTGAGATTGGCGCTTTCACATGCACTATAGAGTCGACGATTTTTTTAAAATGTTGTTCGTCCAGACGACTTGTCCGTCATAAGATGATTACTGAGTCCGTCCAATGAGACGATTTGTCCGTCATAAGATGATTAGTCCGTCTAGACGATTTGTCCGTCTTATAGTGTGGTGAATTTGTAAACCACGTGAATATCATAATGACACTTAAAAAAGTCGACATCAAAGATCAAAACCGAAACGTGTTTATATGGTAGAATTTCCGTTTTTTTTATCTTTTGCAAGGTAAGAACGTGGTTAGTCCTATATTGTATGTCTCTTCAAAACAATTAAAAAAACATGTTTGACCAGGGTGAACCGTTTTAATTCAACGAGCTAGATGTACGTCAATGTACGCTGTCATTTTTTTGAACAAGATTACTGAAGGTTTAAGATTAAGAAACAAGCCAGTGAATACAACAAACACAAAAAAGTAGAACAAAAAAAGAAACAGTGAAAGACACTGACTATGCATGCACAACACTACACAAAAATGTCGAACAAGAACAGGCTGACAAACAGTGAAAGCTATTAATCAATGCATCACCATGAATACCACAAACACAAAAACGTCAAAGAAAAGAAACACTGAAAACAAACTGTCTTTTGCTAAACTATGTAACCACATAAATGTTTGTGCTATAGCCTGCTGTTTCGTACGTGCATAGAATAATATTTGACCAAGACCACATGGTCTGCAAAATGAGCAATCCGATAGCTGATTAAGAAGTCAATGCTTTGTTTTACAAGTCAATGAAATACCATTCATTCAAACACTATGGACATTGCTAGTGTTAACAGGTCCTTTATTAAATGACTTTATGAAAAAGGCGAAGTTGAATGAATAGCTGGTGTTAAATAGCATAGATTGTAACAAAGAAAACTAGTTTGAACGACAGAGATTTAATGGCAATTCAAGATGTAGTGAGTAATTTCAAATGACTGCATGGAAGAACATACATATACACCTAATTCAAGGTTGTCGGGGCGAGCAGCGATTGGCGATTGGTGATTGGCGATTGCATGACCGAAAAGAACTATGGGTAATACGAATTCCTTCTTATTCATTTCTAAATGACCCAAACAATGCCTCCACCGTTCAGCAAAACCTTCGAGACACCCATCTAATAAAGGTAATCGCTGAACGGTGTTTGAGTAATTTAAAATGGAATATAAGAAGAAATTCGTATTACCCATGGTCCGTTTCGGTAGTGCAATCGCCAATCGCCGTTTACCCTGTCAACCTCAGTTTTGAAATAAGTGTATATAGTAAATGAGACTAAACTGTGAATTCTGGAACTGACAAAGAAGAAGATCAGATCAATTTCAATTTTACACCGCTATTTACTGATTTACACTAGCTAAAGTGATATGCATATTTTGCAGTTACATAGATCGATAATAAGGAAATAATTTACATGTATATATAATCTGTGATGATTAACTTAACGTAGCGAATAACCAAAAACTGATATAAATATATGAAAAAACAGTTTTTTTTTATTTTGTAAAAAGAGATGTTGTGCCTTTTTGAAAAGGTCTTCGAAGGTGAAATGTCACCAGTTTCGATATGAGAACTAGGTAGTTATATCACAGACCGCATAAAGCATTTCATTTTCTGGGTTTTCCAACATTCTTTGCTTGCGGCATGGGATATTTTTTCAAGCTTTAGAAACGCCAAAATGTTTTAGTTTTCAATTGCATAATACGAGCAAATGGCTCACTCTAGTTAGAGAGTTAGTCTGAAAGACCAACATTGATTGATGATGGTAAGGGAAAGAGTGGTATTAGCACGCGCATCGTACAAACTCGTTCCCAGGGCCCTCTTGCTTCGCTTTTGAAGATGCGAGAGGGCCCTGGGAATGAGGCGCTTCGTAGTCATGTGTATTGTAATTGGTGTTAAATAGCATAGATTGTAACAAAGAAAACTAGTTTGAACGACAGAGATTTAATGGCAATTCAAGATGTAGTGAGTAATTTCAAATGACTGCATGGAAGAACATACATATACACCTAATTCAAGGTTGTCGGGGCGAGCAGCGATTGGCGATTGGTGATTGGCGATTGCATGACCGAAAAGAACTATGGGTAATACGAATTCCTTCTTATTCATTTCTAAATGACCCAAACAATGCCTCCACCGTTCAGCAAAACCTTCGAGACACCCATCTAATAAAGGTAATCGCTGAACGGTGTTTGAGTAATTTAAAATGGAATATAAGAAGAAATTCGTATTACCCATGGTCCGTTTCGGTAGTGCAATCGCCAATCGCCGTTTACCCTGTCAACCTCAGTTTTGAAATAAGTGTATATAGTAAATGAGACTAAACTGTGAATTCTGGAACTGACAAAGAAGAAGATCAGATCAATTTCAATTTTACACCGCTATTTACTGATTTACACTAGCTAAAGTGATATGCATATTTTGCAGTTACATAGATCGATAATAAGGAAATAATTTACATGTATATATAATCTGTGATGATTAACTTAACGTAGCGAATAACCAAAAACTGATATAAATATATGAAAAAACAGTTTTTTTTTATTTTGTAAAAAGAGATGTTGTGCCTTTTTGAAAAGGTCTTCGAAGGTGAAATGTCACCAGTTTCGATATGAGAACTAGGTAGTTATATCACAGACCGCATAAAGCATTTCATTTTCTGGGTTTTCCAACATTCTTTGCTTGCGGCATGGGATATTTTTTCAAGCTTTAGAAACGCCAAAATGTTTTAGTTTTCAATTGCATAATACGAGCAAATGGCTCACTCTAGTTAGAGAGTTAGTCTGAAAGACCAACATTGATTGATGATGGTAAGGGAAAGAGTGGTATTAGCACGCGCATCGTACAAACTCGTTCCCAGGGCCCTCTTGCTTCGCTTTTGAAGATGCGAGAGGGCCCTGGGAATGAGGCGCTTCGTAGTCATGTGTATTGCAATTGCCTTGATCAGCTTTGTTCGCTGGTTTTTGATGATTTGTTTGTTTGTATATCAGATCTCCGAGGTCTTCGAGCCCCACAACTAGTAGAAAGACTTCAAGACCAGGCCCAATCCATGCTCGGCGAATACTGTCGCTCTCACTATCCTGACCAACCGGTCCGCTTTGGCAAGCTATTGTTAATGCTCCCTTCACTAAGAGCTGTAGGGCCCAAAATGATTGAGGACCTATTCTTCAGGGGCACCCTTGATAATGTCCCTATTGAGAGAATGCTATGTGATATGTTTAAGTCTAGTTAAATACCCATTCAAATAAGGAGCCTGCATGGGGACCATATTTGATGGGGGATTGGATGGTAATTTGTAAATAACATTGATATCAAAATGTCCTATAGAAACAAGGCAAAACAATCAGTCGGCCCATCGAGTAAGATTGAAAGTCTTCTTGGACTAGCTGTGGCGAAACAAAATATTTTGTTTCAGTCCTTTTCTGTTATATTTCACCACAGTAATCCCAGCTTGATTAGTAACTTTAACTCGGTGGGCATAGCTGCTGGGTCAGCTTATTCTTATTGGCTGTTCGTTAGTCGAAAGACTATTTCTCGAGTTTTCCTTTTTGTGAAACCTTCACTTTAATTAGTGTAGATGTATGGTTAAATTTTTAGCTTAACAGCTTATAGAATTATATATGTATAGAATAATATAAACTATTTAGATATTACTAACGGCGTAGCTGCGCTTGCGTGCATTGAAGAGGTTTTCATTAGCCTGTAAAACAAAGTATGTTTAAAAGAAAGAAAAGAAAGAGCGAAGCGAAGAAAACATCGAAGAAAACACTGAAGAATTTGTTCTGAGTACGCTTAGTGTTTTCACAGGCATATGAAAACAGCTCTATCAAAACTGAATTAATCGATATTTAATAATGATTGGAATAATAGAATAATTGATTTTAATATATACTTTGAATTAATAATAATTTTTGATAATAATCAACTCTGTATATAAACCGCTTTTATAGAAACTTTTAGGCTTCCGTTTTCGTAGAGTGTTTCGCACTCCATATAATCTTACAACATTTCCGCCATTTTGAAACTATGGAGTTATTAGCTTGCAATGCATGCTGGGAACTAACGCGACAAATGAAAAAGTGCGCACATTTTAGGTTTTTTTCATAAGTCTTGACCTCAAAGGCATAACTTTATATAGTATATTTGTACATAGAGTTCCTTGCTGAACGTATCGTTTTTAGAAATTTTCAGGTGTGATTTTTTAACTGTTATTTTGCAAATTTCCAACTTACTTTTTGTAAATGTTGAATTTTTTTTTAATTGTCCATCGCATTTGACATGTGTTTTCAATCATTGTGCGTTTTGATACCATATTTCGAGCCGTTTTTGTACACGTTCTATTTATAAGATCTCAAACATTTTTTGACAATATGGCATTTTTGGAAGTGATTTTGGATTTTTATATCTTTTAACAGATCGAGGAGGCAAATTTTCTTGTAAAAATATTTCCCAAATTGAGCTCTTCAGTAGCTTTTTATATTAAAGTTGAGCAAAAGGATTTGTAGCTTTAGGATTTTTTCAATGAAGTTTTGCGCAATTGATCAATTATGCATATTTAGCTCTCAGAGGATATTTGACTTTGTACATTTGCTTACATTTGTTTTTATTTGAGTGGTTTTCATTAACATGTTGAATCGAAATAAGACGACCAATTTGAATAACTATTCTTTTTGAATGACTAGCCTCTCATGCTATAGGATGTACACGAGGCTAGCCAGTCAAGAACAATAGCAGCTTGGTCGCCCATTGTTTGATTTGAAGTCACAATGGCTCACCCCTAATACCAGAAGGCATTATGGTCATTGTGAAAGTAGACAATTTACGGAGTAATGAAAACCACTCGAAGGTACTGGTAGTTGTTGAGCTTTGCAGCACTTTTTAGGTTGAGAAAAAAAAGAATATAATAACATAATAAGTAATCTGAACAGCTTAACAAACTGAGATTTAGAGTAGGGTAAACGCGGATGAAATGTAGTTTTCATCTCGAATTTAAGTAGCTTTATTATTGCTTTGGAACAAGAGCTTTATATGTACTTAAATAAAATGGTAATTTAAAACTGTAAGTTTTCTTGTGTTGTGTGAGGAGTGAGATCGCACTAGCGAATGATGCATTATGGGTATACAACATTGTTATTGGATGCATGAGGGACCAATCTCAAAGTCCATCCTTACAAATATTCGGGTAGGTTCAGCCGGATCAATTATTTGATATTCCGATTTAGTAATTATTTATAATTGACTAATATGGATTATCGCATGACTGAATGATTGCTCCATAGATAATTAAAGTTTGCCAGTTCAATTCAAGGCGGGGTAAACCTTCCTTCTTCCCCCTATCCATCCCCCTTCTGCCACACTTAACCTTGTTTTAAACGGATCAACAATTAAGACCCATGGTCAATACCCATTATGCACCGCGCGAAAGATCATAAAAATCGCACATTCAGACATTTTGATATCTTTTACAATGTGAGTGTGCAGTTACGCTCTTACTAAATCGTTAAGCGTTTTGTTTTATTTGTTTTCTCGTAAGTACACAAGCTACCCCGCAGGGGAACCTGAGTCTAGGTTTACCTTTTCTATCTATGGGTCTATCGTTGTGTCGAGATTACACATGACGTAATGCCACAGGTAAACCACAACTACTCTTAACGTAGCCTGAGTAAACGCACTGCGTCTAGTTATAATACGGCTGACAAAACAACGCAAAGCATGCTGGTAAGTGATCATGGGTGTTTGTAGCAAGTCTAAGATGAACCTGTTCGACGCATTTTACTCATTTTTAAGCAATCACACAAGGAATTATTGTGAAAAGCTTTTATTACATCAATACATGACATACATTCCTGATTGTATTCTTTCATTTATCTTTACATTTTTCTGTTTCAAAAATTGTACTTACTTAATTTTTTATTCGACATAAACATTTTTTTTAACTTATAGAGCGGAAACACTATATCCATGAAATAAAATAAAATTATTACTGTGTAATAATCCTTATTAGTTAGTAATTATTTTGTTGTCATTTTATTATTTTAGTGTAATTATGTTGGTCTGTTTTTGGTTTGTTTGTTTGTTTGTTTGTTTGTCTGTGTTATTTTGTTCGCCTGTCCTTCTATCTGTTTGTTGCTTTTGAAAGCCCAGTGGATAGTATGGACGAGGTGTATCCCTGGGACTCAGAGAATGAAAAAAATTACATTGTTTTATCCAACATTATGGGTGCTTCTCCTCGTACTGGAAACCTATTGTATTTTTTGGTAGCATTGTTCATTATTTAACTTGGAGTTTTTTTTTGTTTCTGTAAAATTACCTAGACTGTGACCCACACATGGAGAAGGAGCCGAGATGGCATAGAAACACTGGTGAAGCAGTCTGCTTCTTTGGTCGTTTAGGGACAGACCCATAAGTAGTTGAAAATTCTAAGCAATTAATGTATCAGTATCTATCATAATGCAACACCAAGTAAGAATCCCCCTGCAAAGCCACCAGCTGCAGCAACGTTTCTTCTTGCATATGCATACCCCTGAAGAGGACAAACAATTATTGGTTAAAGTTGTGAATATATTGTCCCTCTGACAGCCTGGGGCTGGCCGTACGAATGGTGAATAGCGCTATCCACCAGATAAATCCTTATCCAGTGGATAAAATCTATAAAAAACCTATGCAGTGGATAACTTTACAACCGGCCCTGTCAGGCAAACTTCGTTGAATGAAAGTCGGATGTCAAAAATATAAGTAAGCATCACAATATATAGGTGAATTGCAACCATTCCCAGGAGAGTGAATTGAGCAAAAGTACCATCAGTCACGGTGATGGTTTTCTTTTGTCAAGACCACCAGCATGGCTGGTAAGGAGTAAGCAGTAGAATGACACAGTTGGTTAGTGCACAGCGTTCTGTGCGAGAGGTCCCGAGTTCGATTCAAAGTGACCTTGCATCCTTGTTTTGACTTCTTTCCTTTCCGTGTAGCGTTAAGTAGCTTTAAATACCCGTAAAACGGAGCACTGATGGAGAGAGGGGAGTAAAATGAGTGCACCGTTGGTCTCAAGTTTATCAGTCAATGACTGTCATGAGCTACTGACGTTATATTACTTTACTTTACTTTTATGGCTGCCGTTTCTTTTGTTCAATTCACTCTCCTGGGAATGGTTAAAATCCACCTATTGTTTTGTACGAGCTATAATGCAATATTAACAAAAATAATAACAAAATAAAAATAAGAATATAAAAACAAACTAAAAGATACAAAATTGCTTGTATGTTCACTGACATATGCATATTGCAGTATGTTGAATTTAATGTTGAAGGGCAATGATATATGTAAATGTAATTAGGCACCTATATATTTATAAGCGCATTTAACATATGTCACAATGCAATTTACAATAATTATTCATTTGTTTGGACCACTGGCGGCTTACAACCATTAGAAACTATAAATATTGTATAATTTATATAAATTAGTATATTTATATAATTATTGTAGAAAAGATTTTGACCAACAGTCCTTTTCACAGTTCTGTTCAGTGACCATGAATAATAGTTCCAAGTCGAGGTTTGCATTGTTGCCCATAGCAAAACTATCATTTATCATGCGCAACAACGCCAACCTCGACTTGGAACTATTTTTATTATTGTCACTGAACGGAACTGTGAAAAGGACTATTAGAAGGCCAGGCTCTGGCTTCTGTTTAGCTTGGCAACATCAAAAGACTAGTTTTGATTGGCAATAATTTTAGGGTTTCTCTTGATTTTTAACGGACATAAAACACAAATGCTAAAAACAATTGTTAAATCAAGAAATCCCTTTGGTTTCCTGGGTAATCTTGGCTTCATTAGTACACCTACCCTTTTGGACCATGTTATCATCTTATTCTCAGTACTAGATTCTCCTTGAGATATTTTATACACTTCTTTCTCAACCTCTTTGCTAACTGCATTCATGTCTTTTTCTACCTTAGTCCAGTTGATTTTTATATATCCTGTACGATTTGCAATCTGAAACAGAAAATATGAAATGTTACAACTCCAATGACTACTAAATTTTTCCTGCAGAAGTTTGTTAACTGTTAGCCAATAGACCTCTTTACCTTCCTTGTTTGTTGTCCCATTTCAGATCACATGATGCTACCCTTGGGAATTGTTTCTTCCACATGTAAATGATATCACACGTTCATCATAAAAGAACAATTCTCAAGGGAATGACACGTGGTCTGAAATGGGCAATTTGCATACAGAGGTAAATATTGTTTCTATTGTATGTGTGAAAGTCATGTATGATTTAAGAAATGAAATACGTCTTCTGTGTTTTCACGCACTAATGAAAACTGAGATGCGTTTGGGAGAATTCGAGAGCAGATCAGTCCAAACACGAGACGAAGTCGAGTGTTTGGACCTGCTCGAGAATGCCCTTTTATTCGTTTGACGATGTCATTTCTCCCTACGATGCTTTTTCTCGAAACTGACCAATAAGCATGCGCGAAAGATCAAAACAACTGATAAACTGACCGTTGAATGAGCGCTCGCGCTAGAAAATGGCATGAGTGTGTTTCATGCTCTCATGAAACACAGTTGTTTGACCAATCAACGCGCGCATACTATCCCAGTTATTTTATAATCACAATTCTGCATGAGAAACCAGATGAACCCCAATCACTACAGGAACCTCATCCACGCATGCTCATACATTAGTAAATGACTTATTGTATACCTGAATAATTAGAAGACCCCCACCAACTGCCGACAGGGTCAGTTTTCCTACTCTCTTACAAAGGGTACCCAAAAGCCTAAAATAGAATTCAGTCACATCAACATCAACAACAATAATGATCATGAAAATTAGAAAACATAAATTGATAATGATGGTGCTAATTATATAAGATGATGACTTTGTGATAATAGTGATGGTGATTATATTTAAACAATAATACATAATAATGATCATGAGAATGATAAAAAAGGTGATGATTATGATGATGATGATTCTCTTATTGACTTATGATAAGAAGGATCATATTGGTAATGACAATTAACTATGATGATGATGAGGTTGATACTTATTACACTATGATTACACAGGATATGATTGATGACATTGATTATGATGGTTGTAGTGTTGATGATGATGAAGACAATGGTAATCATGACAGTTTGTCAATAAATCTGATAATGATAAGAAAAATAGCATTGATGCTGATGATTGTGGTGTTGATGATGATGATGACAACAATGATAATCATGACAGTTTAATCAATGAATCTGATAATGATAAGAAAAATAGCATTGATGCTGATGATTGTGGTGTTGATGATGATGATGACAACAATGATAATCATGACAGTTTAATCAATGAATCAGATAATGATACGAAAAATGAATTGATGTTGATGATTGCATGTGTTGATGATGATGACAACAATGATAATCATAACAGTTTTTTCAATAAATCAGATAAATTTATGATAAGAAAAATGACATTGATGATGATGATTGTGGTGTTGATGATGATAATGACAACAATGATAATCATTTAATCAATGAATCATATAATATTAATAATAATCAAGACAATTAAGAGCCTCACCATCCTGATAAGCCTCCTATTCCGATCTGCTGCAAAGGGGTTCGATGTACTAGATCCATAGAGATCAATTCTGATAGAAAATCCTTCTGTGACGCTCCTGGTGTTTCTATTACTTCATACTCTTCATCTTCCTCCTCACTTTGCCGAGGTATTTCTTGGAAATAAATAAGAATGTACAAATATATAAAATGTAGTGACAGAGCGAAACTGATTTTAGTGATCTGACATCGTGTCGAAAAATGTAAACTTTATATGAAATTTTTGTTCTTGGTTTAAAAAACTGCATATAAAAACACCATAACTTGCACTTACCTCCAGACATTGCAACAAAATCCAAGATTATACTAAAGTCAGCGAATTTTCACAAACAAAAGTAGCAAAAACAACCGATCTCATCAGAAAAATATGTTAACCAAATGGTCAGCGGTAATAACTTAGGGACTTTTTTAAAGACATCAATTCGCACCCTGGTACATAATCGGAACTATCCAACGAGCTCCTTTTTAAGTTACCAAGGACGCTCGGGACCATTAATTCTGTATTTAAAAATTCTTCTTTTTCCAGTCCTTTTGAGTCAGCTATTTCGCTTATAATGTAGCTGAAGTTAGTCTGGATGTTTTTAAGATAGTTTGGTGTCGTTTTGTGAAGAAAAAAAGGAACGTTTTAATATTTTGAGTGCGTATCGTTCCCGCCATCTTCCCCCATCATCGCCACCATGAGTGCTCAGCTCAAATACATCGTCGATGAACTGAATAAAGAACCGTTTAAAAAGAACTACAATCTTATCAGGTGAGTTTATATCAACAGGTAACAAATAAAAGTACAGTTTGGAATCAATATTTTACGAGAACATTTGATAAATTATTGTTTATTTGACGAAATGTCAAGTTGTTTTGGTGGAATCGATGTTGTTGCTAAGGGACTTATGGTGAAAAATGAAAGCCAAAATATTAAATTTGAATTAAAGAGACGTTATAATTTTATTGATGAAAGCAAAGCACTAAAAGGTAGCTTCATTTAGTGGTGTCATTTATAAAATAACGCGTTTCTGTGACGAAATATTGCTGGATAAAAACTATAGAGTTAGAAAAATGTGAAAATTCAATCTACATTTTCGGGAAATTTTACTAATGTGTTTTTGAAACTAGTTTATTATATATTATATATTATTCACAAATTATCGTCCCCTATAACCAGTTATAATCTGGAGTGTTTTTTTTTATTTTGTAAAAAAAATTATGGTTAGTGTGTGATCTTCTGTGGTTTGGGCTCCCTGTGGCACATACCCTTAAAATACATTCTACCAAGTTATGTAAATTTGTAAATTAACTTTTGTTCTTTTGTTAGTTTTGATTCCCTGCAACCTCTACAGCTACTTCAAGCTCTCAATGATGTGTTTGCTGAAGTGGATCCACAAGTATGTATCTATTATTGACTGCTTTGAAATAATTATTTATAAATGAATATATATTATCAACTAAACAGGGGCGTCCAGGGGTATTTTCGTGACCCGTGATCGGGCATTTTAATTTTCCGTGATCCGAGAATTCAAGAAATAATTTATCGTGATTCGTGCACTGCACTTTGATTCGTGCACTGCACTTGTCCCGATTGTTCGATATTCGGGAATCAATTGGTGATATTTGTGAATTTTCAGAAGTTTTTTAAATGGAAAACAAACAGACAGACCAGTTATGATAATGCCTGGCAAATATCATGCCGATGCGTCAAACATGATAAAAAAAGTAAATGATTAAACATAACGTTATACTCAGATTACATGGCCTTTATATGTGTGTTTTGGTTAGTTAAAGAAGGGACTTATGTGTATGGAGGGTGAATTAATCAATTTTAATTAATTATTTGCTATCTTTTTTCTCGTGATTCGGGAAATGAGGATTTTGTTCTTCGTGATTCGGGATTGTGCGATTTTATTTTTCGTGATTCGTGTGACGTACCCCCCCTGGACGCCCCTGACTAAAAGAACTTCACTCAGATTAGAAGGTTTTAATACGCATAGGATTTGAACTCATAGCCTTCCAGCATTTGCAAGTTCCAAGGGCACTCTGCCACTGGATAGTGGGAAGCACGGTCTCTTTAGTATAGGCTTAATGTGACAGACAGACTGTACAAACTACAGTCCAGATACACCAAATAGAAATATGGGGTCCAATTTGAATAAAGTCTATTGTTTTGGACTTGCCAGCCTTGCATACATGTGAAAACTCCATTGTGTTTCAAAATAAACACAAGACTAGCCAGTTTTTTCTTAAAAGAACAATAGTTATTAAAACTGGGCACCATATTTGGATTCGGTCTATAAAAATAAGCTGTTTTGTGTATGTGAGTTACATGTATGCACAAATATTACAATACTGTTGTTTTAATTTAAGCACAAAATTGACCTCCGTGAAGAGGATCCAGAAGCAATGGCAGTCAGGATGTTCAGCTTTCTGAGAGTGTTGAAATTTAAACCAAAAACTGAAGCTGGTAGTCTGTAAGTACTGAGCTATGGTTATTAATGTCATGATTATCATCATTAAACAATGTGCGCAAGTACCATACAATATATATTTACAATTATATATACTCCATTTCAAATGCCATTTAAAGTGAGGATACTCGAACCGTGAACACTTTTTTCATGTTATTATTTTCTGAACCTTCTACTGCTTCAAAATCTCTAAACTGAAGCAGTGTGTTCAAATATACACAAAGTGTTATTATACTATGAAAATCACTAGAGTGGTAAAATGTCTGTTGAAAATTTGGCCTTGGGGGTGTGTCTTTTTGTACCACATGGCCAATTTTGAGCAAAATGATTGGCCAGAAGCAATCACATGGTACAAAAACGAGACAGAATTTCAAATGAGCATTTTACCACTCCAGTGATTTCGATAGTAAATAAGTATTTCTAATCTATTCACTAGTGGGATGGGGGTTTAAAAATTAAAAAAATACTCCAAAAGTGTTTACTTTTCAATGTCCTCACTGTAATTATTGCAATGTCAATTTAATTTCTTTATCTGTGCATCTTTCAGGGCTCCTTTTCGTCAAGGTTTAGTCCAGGGGGAGAAGCATGTCATATATCCAATTCTGCAATGGTTGTTTGAGCGTCTACCAGACCTGCAAAAGAGGGCATACTTGGCAAGGTATCTAGTTCGTATGGATATACCTGGTGATCTTCTTGGTGATCAGGAGTTATTTGAAGTCAATGAATCAGTAAGTACATCTTACTATATTGTTTAAATATCAAAAAAAAGGATGAGGATGGTTGTGTTGAGGAGCAGGATGATGATGATGACAAGGGGGATCCAGAAATTTGACAAGGGAGTGAACTTTGATATCCTTTTGGTAGAGTGCAAAGATCGTAATGTGCCCGCTTTTCTTTGCTAAAACGGAACATTACTGCAAAAAAAAGGGGGAGGTGAAAAGTCAACCTGTTCACCCCTGGATGATGTTATGGCAATTATGATGGCAATAGTCTGGTGATGATAATGATGAAGATGATACAGTAATGGTAATATTTGGTGATGATGATGGTAATAGAGATGATGGTAATTGCGATGTTAACAATCTTATGGTGGTGATAATGATGTTATTGATCATGATGATGTTATGGCAATGATGATAAATGGTCCTGATGAGGTAATGTTAACAATGACAATACAGTTACCATGGTAATATTTGGTGATGATGATAAGGCTGGTGACAGTTGTGGTGGTATTGATTGTGATGATAGTGATGATGATGGTAATGATGCTGATGATTGTTATGATGACAATAATAGTGATGGTGGTGGTAATGATGATGGTGGTTGTAGTGATAATGGTGGTTGTAGTTATAATGATGTTGGTGATGAATGATGATAATAGTGGTGATGATGATGATAACAATGGTGGTGGTGGTGGTGGTGGTAGTGATGGTGATTGTAATAATGATGGTGGTAGTTATGATGATGGTGGTGGTTGTGATGGCCATGGCATTGATGATGCTACAGTAGTGTGCATGGTGATGATGTTTATGATGATAATGTCACTAATAAAAAATGGTCATTGAATCAGTACATAAAATGTTGTTTTTCTGTAGTATGCAATACTTATTGAAGAATTCAAAGAATGTCACAAAGAAGCAGAGCAATTGAGAACTTCTGGATTTTCAGCTTCTGATGTCAAAAAGGTATTTCATTGATGATCATAGAAAATATATTTCACTTGACGTGAAAACACCTAAATTGTTGAATTTAGAATGATATAAATTGTATTAATAATACTCATTTTAATGATTACTTGCCAAAATGAGGAATTAAGGGGAAGTGTGTGTTGGTGTATTATTGAATACTTAAACAATAGCCACTGGCTAGGGAGATTCAGTAATGACTCTATATTTATTTTCTACTTAAAACAATGAGTTTAATTGCATTTATTTACATATTATGTACCTGTCAACTAAAACTGTCTGTCTTGGAAAACTGAAACTTTGATTGTGAGATGGCTTAGGTCAGAGAAGGAAGATTTGTTGATTTTAGGTTTTTCAAATCAATGCTTTCATTGGAGTAATTTCATAATCAATTATTTTTAAATTTTAACTTTATTTTATTTTCAACAAGAAAGATGTAATTCATATGGAAGTATACAATTTGTTGAATTTCTTCACTTTTTCTTCAACAGGATATATTTATTTAATTCATATGACAATTTCAATTTTTGAATTTCTTCTTTTTTCTCAAACATGATATAAAATTTATCAGAATTCATACGGAAGTATACAATTTTTGAATTTCTTCTTTTTTCTCAAACATGATATTATCAGAATTCATACAAAGGTATTTAATTTTTTAATTTCTTCTTTTTTTTTCCAACAGGATATAATTCATATGGAAGAAGAACACGGACAACTGAAAAAGAGAATTGAAAGAATGCAAAAGAAGGTATCAAAACTCAGTTTTATTGTATCACATACCACCATTCATACTATTTCAAATAAACATTTTACATGTAAGTTTCACTTCATTTCTGTTTGTGTATCCAGGTTGAAAATGTCAGAAACTATGAGAAGATGCTACAAGCAGCAAGAAACCTGCGTGTAGAGAGAGAAAAGGAATCATCCCTAGCACAACAGAAACTAGAACAAAAGACACAGGTAAACAATATTAAACTGTGGGGGGTGGGGTGGAGGGGGTCTGGGGATGGTTGACTATCTCTGTCCATTTGGTAGGGTGATCAGCACTACTTTTAGGATTGAAAATATTCCATGTGCGTACCTTTTAGGATCCTTTCAGGGTTCTTGCTCAAAAGTCAATTATGTAACTTGACTCTGTATACATACGTACCTGTAAGGGTCATTTTTAGTTGGCTTTGTAAATAAAAATAAGCTTAGCTGCCAAGAACATCGCACAGTTGTATTTTTTAAGGGTTTGAAATTAACAAGGATTTGCAAAATTGACCCCCTCCCCCCTGAGCATTGTTTAACATTTCGACTACTACTGCTCAGGTAATGGATAGGCTGGAACTACTGGATAAATTACTCACTACTAACATAGGGATAACACATACAGTGTAAACATGTGTATTGGTTTGTTTGAATGTCAGTTTTGTTTATGTTTTAGTACCTGCACTCTGATCAAAGATTCCAAAGAATGACTCATCAATTGAAGGATCTTCGCGCTCAAGGCGTTGGAACTACTGGTGCAGGTTAGTGATGTATTATTTGTTGACCTTCATTGGAAGCTATAGACTTTTTCTCAGTTCTGTTCAGTGACCACAAATAATAGTTCCAAGTCAAGGTTCCAGTTGCTGCACATAGCAAACTATAATTTATCATGTGCAGCAGCTCAGGAACCTCGACTTGAAACTATCATTTGTGGTCACTGAACGGAACTGTGAAAAGGACTATTGGTTAGATGCATTAACATACAATCAGTCTGAATATTGATGCTTCATTTCTACCTAAGAAATCACCATAGACCTTTTGGATTATTAAAACCAAATGATTAAAAGGTATGAATCAACCGGAAAGTCTATGATTGTCTTGGCAGAGACAGAATATCTAGATGTCAGACTAGACACCCTCCAAAGCAATCATATTATTGAACATCTTTGTGTCAATGTATTGTAGATTTAATCAGAAGACTTGATGAAGAGAACAAAGTGAACGTTTACCTCTGTCAAGATAAACTACCTAAGGTACATATACAATGTATTGTAAACAGGTTCCCATTTAAATCTGTACTTATGCAAATTGTGTTGATGTGTGCTAAACACACAGATCAACCAATCAGAGAAGTTCACTTCAAAAATAATATCCTCTGATTGGTTGATCTGTGTGTTTAGCACACATCAACACAATTTGCATAAGTACAGATTTAAATGGGAACCTGTTTGTAGTATTATTATCGTTGTTATGATTATCATAGTATACTACCATCAGTATCATTGTCATCATCATCATCAATATCATATATATAGCTAATTGCCATCAATATGGTCATTACCGGCCATTATCATCATTGTGATCGTATTTATCATCATCATCATCATCATCATGAGGGTTATTGATCATCATCATCATTAGTGTTGCCCTTATAACCATTTGTCATCATCAACATTTTCACCATCATAATTTTCATTATCATTTTATTATGGTAAATAATATTGCCATTCTCATCATTGTAATCAACATATCATCTTTGACATTATTTTTGTTGTTATTTTCATCTGCAAAATATTGTTTGGTAGTATTCTTATTCTGATCATAATGTCAAACAATCTTTCTCTGCAGGAGATTGAAGGCAAACAGAAGTATGCCAAAGATTTACAGAGAGTTGCTAATGAACCAGCGATGGGTCACAATGACTTGGATGAACTTAATAAAAATGTAAGAAACTCTACCAGATAATCATTATGTGAGAAAGCAAAGCAGTGTACAATTATAATAATTAAGCTTTTCTCGAATCTATCTTTAATAGAAAATATATAAATATAACAGAAAAAGCAAATATGTGATATAAAAGTACTTAAGAAAAAGTATATACAAAAAATAAGTTTATAACATTGTACAAGAATTCTAAAATATTAGTTATATGTAACTTATGGTTACTTTGGTAAAGAAATAAAATAAATTTAAAAAGATCAATTGGAAGAACAAAAGATGAAAATTATACTTTCACAAATTCTTTATCATATCATCGAATTAACAGTGGTTTGTCTATTGCTTTGTAGATCAAGACTTTATCATCAGAAATCAACTCACTGATAGAGAAGCGCATGGTGCGCAATGATCCTATTGATGATAAACTGTCATTGTTTAGGCAGCAGGTAAAGATATTGTTAGTACAATGATGTACACTGACTGATGAAATTAGTAATTGATTGATTGAATGACTGATTGATTTGAAACTGAAAATTGATTGAATGACTGACTAACTGACTGATTGATTTATTGACTGGTTGAATGACTGACTGATTGATTTATTGACTGGTTGATTGAATGACTGACTGATTGATTTATTGACTGGTTGATTGAATGACTGACTGATTGATTTATTGACTGGTTGATTGAATGACTGACTGATTGTTTATTGACTGGTTGATTGAATGACTGACTGATTGATTTATTGACTGGTTGATTGAATGACTGACTGATTGATTTATTGACTGGTTGATTGAATGACTGACTGATTGATTTATTGACTGGTTGATTGAATGACTGACTGATTGATTTATTGACTGGTTGATTGAATGACTGACGGATTGATTTATTGACTGGTTGATTAAATGACTGACTGATTGATTTATTGACTGGTTGATTGAATGACTGACTGATTGATTTATTGACTGGTTGATTGAATGACTGACTGATTGATTTATTGACTGGTTGATTGAATGACTGACTGATTGATTTATTGACTGGTTGATTGAATGACTGACTGATTGATTTATTGACTGGTTGATTGAATGACTGACTGATTTATTTATTGACTGGTTGATTGAATGACTGACTGATTGATTTATTGACTGGTTGATTGAATGACTGACTGATTGATTTATTGACTGGTTGATTGAATGACTGACTGATTGATTTATTGACTGGTTGATTGAATGACTGACTGATTGATTTATTGACTGGTCGATTGAATGACTGACTGATTGATTTATTGACTGGTTGATTGAATGACTAAATGACTGATTGATTTATTGACTGGTTGATTGAATGACTGACTGATTGATTTATTGACTGGTTTCAGATTGAATGACTGATTTATTGATTTATTGACTGATTGATTGAATGACTGATTGATTGATTTATTGACTGGTTGATTGAATGACTGACTGATTGATTTATTGACTGGTTGATTGAATGACTGACTGATTGATTTATTGACTGGTTGATTGAATGACTGACTGATTGATTTATTGACTGGTTGATTGAATGACTGACTGATTGATTTATTGACTGGTTGATTGAATAACTGATTGATTGATTTATTGACTGGTTGATTTATTGACTGGTTGATTGAATGACTGACTGATTGATTTATTGACTGGTTGATTGAATAACTGACTGATTGATTTATTGACTGGTTGATTGAATGACTGACTGATTGATTTATTGACTGGTTGATTGAATGACTGACTGATTGATTTATTGACTGACTGATTGAATGACTGACTGATTGATTTATTGACTGGTTGATTGAATGACTGACTGATTGATTTATTGACTGGTTGATTGAATAACTGATTGATTGATTTATTGACTGGTTGATTTATTGACTGGTTGATTGAATGACTGACTGATTGATTTATTGACTGGTTGATTGAATGACTGACTGATTGATTTATTGACTGGTTGATTGAATGACTAAATGACTGATTGATTTATTGACTGGTTGATTGAATGACTGACTGATTGATTTATTGACTGGTTTCAGATTGAATGACTGATTTATTGATTTATTGACTGATTGATTGAATGACTGATTGATTGATTTATTGACTGGTTGATTGAATGACTGACTGATTGATTTATTGACTGGTTGATTGAATGACTGACTGATTGATTTATTGACTGGTTGATTGAATGACTGACTGATTGATTTATTGACTGGTTGATTGAATGACTGACTGATTGATTTATTGACTGGTTGATTGAATAACTGATTGATTGATTTATTGACTGGTTGATTTATTGACTGGTTGATTGAATGACTGACTGATTGATTTATTGACTGGTTGATTGAATAACTGACTGATTGATTTATTGACTGGTTGATTGAATGACTGACTGATTGATTTATTGACTGGTTGATTGAATGACTGACTGATTGATTTATTGACTGACTGATTGAATGACTGACTGATTGATTTATTGACTGGTTGATTGAATGACTGACTGATTGATTTATTGACTGGTTGATTGAATAACTGATTGATTGATTTATTGACTGGTTGATTTATTGACTGGTTGATTTATTGACTGGTTGATTGAATGACTGACTGATTGATTTATTGACTGGTTGATTGAATGACTGACTGATTTATTTATTGACTGGTTGATTGAATAACTGATTGATTGATTTATTGACTGGTTGATTTATTGACTGGTTGATTGAATGACTGACTGATTGATTTATTGACTGGTTGATTGAATAACTGATTGATTGATTTATTGACTGGTTGATTTATTGACTGGTTGATTGAATAACTGACTGATTGATTTATTGACTGGTTGATTGAATGACTGACTGATTGATTTATTGACTGGTTGATTGAATGACTGACTGATTCATTTATTGACTGGTTGATTGAATAACTGACTGATTGATTTATTGACTGGTTGATTGAATGACTGACTGATTGATATATTGACTGGTTGATTGAATAACTGACTGATTGATTTATTGACTGGTTGATTGAATAACTGACTGATTGATTTATTGACTGGTTGATTGAATGACTGACTGATTGATTTATTGACTGACTGATTGAATGACTGACTGATTGATTTATTGACTGGTTGATTGAATGACTGACTGATTGATTTATTGACTGGTTGATTGAATGACTGACTGATTGATTTATTGACTGATTGATTGAATGATTGATTGATTTATTGACTGGTTGATTGAATGACTGACTGATTGATTGATTCACTAATAAATTGATTGAATGAAGAGTTGATTGATTGATTAAATGATTATATAAATGATTGGTAGGCAAACCATTTGACAGATCTGATTGTTTGATTGACTGTTATATTTATTGATTACAGGCATCAATAATTGCACGCAAGAAAGAGTCTGTAGCTGAAAAGCTCAAAGAGGCCATGGATGAGGTATTAAAATATGTTCTGACTGATACTTTTGTATTTTTATTGCTAGTGCTCAGACTTCAATAGTATGTCAAATGTTTCATTTTCCTGTTAGAATAACCTTTTTTTTTTTAATTTGTGCATTTCTGATAGTGTTCCAGTACCGAAAGCGAACTACAAAAGAAGAAAGACCTTCTAAAAGATAGTGAAGGTGCAGAAGTTTTAAAAGGAGATGAAGTAAGTATATCTTTCCCATTCATTTCCCATTCATTTCCCACTATTTACCTCTCATTCAATTCTCCAATGCTGACACCCCAAAGAAATGATGAGCACAAGTAAAGTACTGTCCATGCTCATTACAAAAGTCATCAGTTGTCAAGTTTAAGATCTTAAAACACTGTAATTATAATAAGCTTGAATTATGCCGGTCAACCACCTTTTACCTGACACATGATTTTTTTAATGTTTTTCTCCAGTTCAAAAGATATGTCAACAAACTGAGAGGAAAGAGTACAGTTTACAAAAAGAAACGACAAGAGGTAGATATCATCATAACTTTAATTTCCTGACTACTAGTCTGAGGTTCATGTACAACGTATGTCTGGTGTTCTAATTAATGTTTTTAACTATCAGTACTGGTAATCTACACCTACGACACATGTGAGACATACAATTTTGTCATTTCTTTAAGAAAGTTCAAGGTTTAGAGTCGAAAGATTATTTGAGAGTTTATTTTTATTATTTAATAATTCAATTTGTAGTTGGCTGAACTGCGTGCAGAGTTTGGAGTCCTGTCAAGATCAGAAGAAATTCTCAAGTCGAAGTATGAAGATTTATCTGTACATTTGGTAAGTAAATTAAAGCCTGACGAACATGATTTCCAAGTTATAGAAACAATGCATTGCTAAAGCGACCTCTTTTTAATATCTTACAGCTTAATGATTTTCATAATACTTTCGACACACTCATGCAGTGAATGTCTGGTCATTTCTGGTACTTGACCGGCCTAATAACTTTTTGAACGGACAGATTGACCAGTCATATTAAAAAATAGAGGCTTACATTGATGTTAGTTAGTTAGGCCCTCTTGTCACACAAAAGGCAGTAGGCAGCAAGCCGTCTCAACTCTATCCAATGATTATGTTATATACAATCACACACAAGCCAATATAACACAGTCCCTCATGTTGTAAAAGAAAAAGGAAAAGTACCATTATTTAGCGTCGGTAGTTCCTTCAGCTAGAAGTAAAGCTGGTCTCCCAGGAAGCCAACGGTGCGCTCTTTTCCACTCCTCTCTCCATCAATGCTCCATTTTACATGTATTTAAAGCTACTCAAAGCTACACTCAGATTGGAAAGAAGTCGAAACATTCCTTATAATAATTAATTTGATTATGAGAGAAATAAGTACCAGTATACATTTTTTAAATAACATCTCTGGGTTGATTTATAGACTGGTCTTGAGAGCAAGGAAGGTGTTTCTGGATACCATGATACTCAAGAAGAACTAGAGAAAGTATCTGCTGTGAAAAGTGATCTTGATGAACAGAAAGGCAAAACATTGGATGACATTTCAGAACTGGTAATTACTGTTCGCAAAACATTTGGTCATTGAGCATTATGGAAGTGTATATATATTTATTTCAAAACAGATGTCTGTGGGAGTGAACAGCTAATAACAAATGCATGACCAAAAGGTTTTTGATTCAAGCCTCTTTTGTTGCAGAAAACAAATTTACAGGGGCCGGTTGTACGAAGCCTGAATAGCGCTATCCACCGGATAAATCCTTATCCAGCGGATAAAATCTATAAAAAACCTATGCAATGGATAACTTTTATTTGCGGATAACTTTATCCACCCTTCGTACAACGGGCCCCTGCACAATAGTCCACAATAGGGTACTGGAGCTGTGTGGAAATATTAATCTATATCACTGTGGTCTTTCATGTGATGGGATTTGTTTCTTAATTAGATTAATATTTTGACACCCGTTCCCAGTTCTCAACAATTCATTGAAAAAGAGTTTATAGTTTATGATAAACACTGTATATTCATAACCACAATTCCATCCAGGTCATGCAATTACCATTTGCTGTTGATCAGCAGTTCATAGGACAACTTTTTTTGAAATATTAATTAAGAGTTTTATTCTATTGTTGTGAGAAATGGCAACACAATTGTTCTAGTTTTCATCTTATAAATGCAAAATTTGAGACGGAGAAATTGGTTGTAAATAATGCTTTGTTTTCTTGCTTAGGTTTGTACAATGAATGCTACCATTGCTGAAAAGAAAAGTGCACTTGCTCCAGTTATCAAGGAGCTGAGACCAATGAGACAGAAGTGTCAGGTAATTCCATGTTTTAACCAATTCTACATATATATATATCTTATTAAAAAATTCATGAATAATTAATGAGACATTTTCAAAAGAAATCATGACCATGACGAGTGTTGTAAATCTGATACAACACTAGTGTTGTATATCCTAATTTGCATAAGTTTTAACTGGTAATTTTACGGCAAAATTTATTTTAATCTTGAAAATTTTGGTAAAATATGAAAGAGCTAACCTAGACATTTTTTAAGTAGTTTACAACATTCGCGTCCGTGTTGTATCGGCGATACAATCGCGCGCCTTCGGCTTGCGATTGTATCTGCCGATACAACACGGCCGCTCATGTTGTAAACACTACTTAGACAGTTTGATGTGTAATATGGCTGGATATTTTACGAGTGAAACGCTGTATTTTGACGAGGTGAATATCAAAAAATAATTATCTGATTTTCTTAAACCAAACAGCATGATTGTGCTATTTTCTCTAACCAGGTCCTGTATATTTATACTATTTAATAATAATGATATCAGATCATATGATTATGAATTATTTTACAGGAAATCACAGAAGATTATGAGGAAAAGAAATCACACTATGAAAACCTTGCGACTGGACTTGAGAGCAACTTATCAAAGCTAGAACAGGTCAGGATTGTAACTTTGTTTGAAAAATGTTAACATAATATACCATCAACAATATAATATATACTTGGCATCATCAGAATAATCATTACTATATTATCTTAACCATAATCAATAGAGTGATTTTCATAAACCCATGAAATACATGTTAGCATATTAAGTACATGTACTATTACGTAACTATGCTCTAATTCTTTTGTTTTCTTTTGTTTGATTCTGGCTATTACTATCTATAATAAGTAACTTTTGTTTAACGGGTTTATGAAAACCACTCTATCATTACTATAATATTATATATTATTGTCATTATCATATCCCCAATTGCATATACCATCATCATCATCCTCTATTCATGTTCATTATTTTTACCCTTTTATTAATATAATACTTACTGTATAATATGTTTCACTTATAGGAAGTGAGAGGTCTCCGTGAAGAGATATCCAATGAAGAAAGTCGCTACCACTATCTACAATGCATGATGAAGGTACTTACATTTTGGGTCCATATGTATCCTTCATATGCTCGCTTCCTTCCTTCCTCACTCCACTTCTCCCTTCCTCCTCCTCCTCTCTCCCTCCTCCTCTCCCTCCTTCCTCCTCTCCCTCCCTCATATATCACATACATATAATATTGCTGTTTGATAATACAATCATACAAATTTTATTATTAAAACTATTGTATATTCAGGTGTTGGAATTACAGCAGAAGCGTATTGAAGATGAGATGAATGCCTACAGAGCTCAAGATCCAGCAGAGAGGAAGAAATCATGGAGGTTAGAATGATAAATTAGAACTAATGGTAATAACTCTAATAACTAACCTCATGGAAGTTAACATTTAAAATGATATAACTACTACCAGCAACAACAACTTAGAAAAATTTTTTTACAATGCTTGCTTGAACGCTACCTTTGAATGTGCCAACTGTAGTCAACACTTGCCTATAATTACATGCTATGCAGTGTCAGACTTCCTGCCTCACCTATGGTATTTAATCATGATAAACACTCACACTAACCTTTTGGAGGTCATAGTATTTAAAATGATATAACAGCTGATGATTGATTTGATTCTGTGATTGATACAGGGAGCAGTATACAAAGAAAATCCAGGAACAAGAGAACTTAGGAAAGGTACTTTAATTTATCCTTTATAATTAACTTTCAGCTTTATTTGGGTTCCACTGCATGTATTTATGATTTATAACAAATACAAAACAATATCAGCTAGAGCTGCATTCACATCAAAACCATGGGAGCCACTGGTGCTTACCATTGGTAAAAAAAAAAAACCTCGATAATTTCAGTTGGACAACAAATAGAACAGTCAATTTTTCGGTATTTCCGACCGAAAAAAATGTTCAACCTTTCAAGCTTGCCTTGCCATTCCAGTTGGTATGAACCAACAGGAAATGCTTGAACCATTTGAAGAATTTTTCAAAATAACCGATAATTTTGGTAACAGTCAATTGGATTGCTCATACACTGATCTCTTCTGCGCGTGCATTTATTTTTTCGGTTTGAACTGATCCATTTGAAGAATTTCTCAAAATAACCGATAATTTCGGTATCAGTCAATTGGATTGCTCATACACTGATCTCTTCTGCGCATGAACTGATCCATTTATAATGTCCTATCTCGATTTAAATAAACCGGTTTCTTTGTACAAATGGTAAGCACCCACTGCCTTATATTGAGACCGTTACTTTGATACAGGCTGAATCATTGAAGCCATCATTTAGACATTTGGTTTACTAGTCAATCAAATCTTTGAGTTGGATAATAAATTGTAAATCAAAACATATTTATGGATTTTTAAAATTATATCTTGATTCAGAGTCTCCGTGAGAAGCAGAAAGCAGTACGAGAAAGCCATGGTCCCAACATGAAACAAATGAAAATGTGGACAGTAAGTACAAGATATAAATATTATATAGAGATTATTCCATGGAAAGTGCACGCTACAATTTTTATTCCCGAGTTGCAAATCATCAAAATGCAAGTGCATAAACAAGTGTATAAAAATCATTCAAGCGCTTTCCATGGTGTAATGTTTTTTATTTTGATAGATACATGTACTGCATTCATTCATTCATCCATCCATTCCTTCTTTTATATATTGATTTATTAGTCAATTCTTTCTTTCATCCATCCATCCATCCATTAATGCTTTCATCCATCATCCATCCATTCTTTCTTCATCCATCCATTTATTACTTATTTATTCATGAGAAATAGAATTACGAGAAGACCAGTTGTCATTTTTGTAATTTGTATATTTCGGTCTTTATCCATCATTTGCAGTTGATGGTCTTTGGATAAAGACCGAAATATACAAATTACAAAAATGACAACTGGTCTTCTCGTAATTCTATTTCTCATCAAACTATATGCCCAAAAGAATATATTTATTTATTCATCCATTCCTTCATATATTTATTATTTATTCATTCATCCATCCATCCATTGTTTCTTTCATCCATCCATTTATTCCTACATTCATTCAGTTTCTTCATGATTATGTGCTCATTATTTACCAGGACCTTACCAAGCTTCTTGAGTGTAAACGAAACTATCTTGTCAAGAAAGCTGGTGGTGAGTCTTTGGATGAAGACATGCCAGCTGATAGAGGAACAGTTGCTGAAGATGTCTTGGTTCTCTAGCTCTGAGTGGTTGATTGTCTAAAACAACATTCATAATACTCTTATGTACATCTATTTATTGTGACTGATTATCTCAATACTTTTATTATTATTATTGTAAGATAGTCATGCTATGCTAAAACATACAAACACCAAAAGTTTCCAAATTCTAAATTATAATTGAACATTCAATCGTCTCCATTGGAATAAAGGCTTTGACCGACTTAACATTCTATAAGATATTATAGAAAAATGTACAAAATGATGGGTTATATTTGTATTGTATAGTTTTTAGATGTTTAGAGTGACTATTATAAAAGACATCAGTGATAAGATATGACCACAGCCACTAACCATTAAAGTAACATCGACAGTTTATGTTCAGTTCGGCATGTGTCATGTCTCTTTTGATCCTTGATATAATGATATAAACCTAATTCCAAAAATGTTGAAGGCCGCGAGCGGCAATTGATGATTGGCGATTGCACGGCCGACAGGAACTGTGGGTAATACGAATTTCTTCTAAATTCTATTCCTTTTTAAACTAGACCCTGTTGGCAGGGTAAACTGGGATACCTGGATGGCAGTGGATCCTTGGGGCCAGGGTCTTGTTAGGAGCTATATTGCCGTTGGACTACTATATACTGAAAGCGTGGATCAAGTCCCGCCAAGGGCTTATGTTATTTTTCTCTCTTATACAGACAATGTAATTAATATTGTCCACCAAAAAAGACATTTAGACCAAAAGAAATGTCCTGTCAGACCTTAGTAATATACTCGCCCTAAATGCTCGATACCAGAAATTATTGTATATTAAAGTAGAGTTCATAATTTTTATTCTCTGTTCACTGTTACTCATTATAGAGTTTGAAACCAGAATTTATATGCCAACGTAGCTCAATCAGTAGTTTTTATATCATTGATCATGAAAGTGTCATAACTCTCAAATTATGTTTTGCTAAAATATTATTGCCATGTGTGTTTTATTTGACTGGTCACCAAGACCAGTGCATAAAATCCTATTTTCCCAGTTCACAAAAAGAAAAGCCTAGATTCCATTTTAGTGGACACTTTCATAAGTCATTTTGTATAAAGTGCTATGCCAAATGTCATAAATGTATTGATATAGAAAAAAATGTTTTTAAGAAAGTGTTCCATGTTCTTATTGAGAAAATCAAAACTAAGCCTCAGAAACATTATTATCAAGGAACTTTTGAGAAATTAACGTCACGAAAATAAAGATGGACAGTTATTGAGGCATCTTTGTGGGTTTTTTTTGGCTGTTTGAATCTGCTCGACATATATTTCTATGTACCGGGATGCCTGTGTTACAAAGTGTTGACATTTCACCCCGTCGCCTCCCCCAAAGCGTCGCTACGAAGGTTCATATTTGACGGTATGCGATATAGAGTTCCAAAACTGTCTCTGAGACATTGTTATGAAGGTGTTCTTGAAAGTTGAACGTCAGAACAAGAAAGATAGATAAATACTAAAGCAATTAGTGTTGTCATCATTGTTTCGTGAAGGAAGTCACGTTCTCTCATGATATTGTGAAGAATAAAAATAGCACATTAATTAATCAATATAGGCAAATACCAAAAAAAAATTTGAGCACAGCCTTAAAGAGAAAACAAAATTCGAGCACAGCAAATATTCTGAAAAAAAAGATCGTGCAAGGTGAAAAAAAAATCGTGCACATACTTAGAGTGGAAAAAATATCATGCAAAAAAAAATTGCCCAACTCCCCCCCCCCCCCCCCCCCCCCTTAAAATCTAATGGTCCGTCCCTAAGTAGGACTCAAAACCTTAATAAAAACGTGGGGTCACCTTGCTCGTTTTAGAACTGTGAGGGATGGTGCAAGGCACTTTTTTGCCTTATCTGCTTCCAAAATAACCTCACTAAATTCCTTGTAAATAAAACTACCACAATGAACAGCATTGTCTTAAATTAAATATTACGACAGATTCTCACAAGATATATATAGGTCATTTACTATTGTTATCATATCTTCTAGCCTTTGAAAAGCAACGTATTACCAGGGTCATTTACAAAAAGTCAAAATTACTTTTGAATAGGCTCGAAACCGATATCGATTGTTTTCAAGATTCAAAAAGGTTATCATATTAGCAACGTGAAAAGCGGGGGGGGGGGGGGGGGGGGGGGTCACCGCGCTATTTAAAGCGCTACAAGCGAAAAAACAATTCTAATGTTTTGGACGTGTGGAACTGGGCACTAGTCGCACTCGTCTTCATCATTCTGTAGTTTGTTCGAAGCTAAAAAACTGAGAAATTGCATATTTTTGCCAATGGCACTATTGTTATTTTCTTGAACAAGATTTGCGCGAGTGTGATGCGCAGTAGCAAGGGTCCCGAACTACCTTAACAACTGATCGTGCTTTGGCCTTGATTTTGTATCCAATCCATAAAATTAATAAACAATACACAATATATGACGCATGGGCTGCTTGGTCAGCCTGGCCCAAGATAACATATTTTATTGAGAAATCAACATTTTCTTAATATATATGTTACAACTAGACAGACGGTCACGAAAACCCAAAACCACTTTGTGAAAAATTAGGCAACGTGAACCTCCGACCGTTGCTATATTGCATACTTTTGGGGTTTTAAAGTTTACAAGTAAATGACGACATCACACTTTGTTTGATATAATTTAAGTCAATGACTACACATAGACATGATGAAAATTCTGGCTTATCGTATAACTCGTGACATACTGATAAACTCGTCATATACTGATAAACTTGAGGCCGGCCGACGAGAATGACTATCAATACGGCCAACACTCTATAAATACACTGTAATACACAAAGGACTAGACGCTCTGAGACTCCGTGCCGCCAAAATATTAATTTATGTCAGTCTCGGGAATCGATTATCACAAATTACATTTCCCCCCTGAAACTATGGGACAACCAAAGGGAAATCGAATTGAATTGATAACATTCTAAACAATGCTCGTCAAGACCTTGTCAAACAGACTTAACAACTGATCGTCCTTTGGAAACTCATTAACAATTATTATTATCATGATTATTATTATCAACATTGTCATCATTATCATCATTATTAGACCTTATTATTATCAATTAGACATTATTATCATTATCACTATAATCCTAGTTCATATATGATCATCATAGTTATTATTTTATCATGATTATTAATATCAACATTGTCATCATTATCATTATCAATATTATAATTCTTGTTAATATTATCATTATAGTTATCATTATTATCCATTATTATTAGTCTTTGCAGTTTCATAACAAAGTGCCTTTCCCTCTAATAACTCGTTAAAGAATCCGCCTTCCTTATTAGCTAGTACTGCAGGCTCACCCTGTTCAACCACGTGACCTTGGTCAATCACTACTACCCTGTCATAGTCAATAACAGTATTTAGTCGATGTGCAATGGTCAACACGGTACAGTTGGTAAACTTGTCTCGTATAGTTTGCTGTATTAGTTGATCTGTCTTAAAATCCACGTTGGCTGTTGCTTCATCCATTAGTAGTATCTGACAACCTTGAAGTAACGCCCGTGCCAAACACAATAACTGTCTCTCCCCTACACTGAACCCAGTCCCACCCTCCCCTACCCAGCATTCAAGCTGGTCGTGTAGCTTAGCTATCTTATCACTCAGCTGTACTTGAGTAAGTGCGATCCACAGTTCATCATCTGTAAAACGATTAAATGGATCGAGGTTTCTTTTCAGGGTCCCTGTAAAAAGAACAGGGTCCTGGGTTATCACGGCCATTGATTTCCGGGCTGACTGGACACTAATAGAGCCCAGGTCTATGCCGTCGATAATGACCTGACCTTCAGGCTCAGGCATGCGCAATATGGCTGCAAATAGTGACGATTTTCCGGCTCCAGTCCGTCCGACTATACCAAGTTTTTCCCTGGGTTGTACTTCTAAGTTGATATTCCTTAGGACCTCCACACCGTTCTCCACATACTGCAATGATACATTGCGTAAATTAACCAGTCCACGGTCGGGCCAAGCTTCTGGCGGTTGTGTTTGTCTGCTGTAGCCTGGTTCGGGAGGAAGGGAACTGTAGTCTAATACACGCTCTGCTGATGTCATAGAGTTTTCTACGTCACATAACATCTGAATACCGTACGCTATCAGTCCAATAACGCTCATTGATATGGTTAATAACATCCCTGTGAGAGCTGTATAACAAAAAAAAAAACATTTTCAGAAAGAATAGTATATAGCGCATTTCACATCGTCTCCATGCACTTCACACTTTAAAACTGTATGTACGGGTCGCTATTTCTATTGATATTTAAGGCGCACACATGCAGCCACGCAGCTTTCACTCGTGAGGGGCAAGTATGTAATGTAATGTGTGATTATGTGGCGTATTTCACATCGTCCCAATGCGTTTTACAATTAATTATATGTACGGACCGGCACAATATCTGCAGCAACGCGGTTAAAATCAATTAAGTTGCCATGTGATGTAATGTGTGCTTTATATATAGCATTTTACATCAACTCAATGCGCTTTACAATCAAGGTGCACAATGCAGCAACGCGGTTTAAATGAGGTTGCCATGTGATGTAATGTGTGCCTTGTATATAGCATCTCACACCAACTCTATGCGCTTTACAATCAAGGTGCACAATGCAGCCACGCGGCTTAAAATCAGGTTGCCATGTGATGTAATGTGTGCTTTATATATAGCATTTCACACCAATTCGATGCTCTTTACAATCAAGGCGCACAATGCAGCCACGCGGCTTACAATCATGAAGGGTTTGTAGTTCGCGTACGTGTATGGATAAGTGCGAACACATGGAATAGTGCGTTTTATAATATGCTAGATTCACACGTTACCTTCGTCCTTGATAACGAAAACGCCAAAAGCAGCAACGACAATAACAAATAGAGAACACAAGAAGTCGAGACGAAGGGACAACCAGGAGGCCAATGAAAAACGGGCGAAGAAAGCTTTATTGTAATCGTCCAATAGTCTAAAAACAAATAAACAAATTTATCGATCGAGATGAAGCTATTTAGTATAAATCTGCAGGTGATTATAGAAAATGATGGTGATGTTGGATTTTCCGTACTTCATTCAGCCAAATCGGCCGTCTTTCTAGACGGTATGATCTAGGACTTGCCTTCCGCTACCGTGACATACATACAAAATAAATGAAAACTAGCGAGTAAACTAGTATAGGTTGCGTCAGTCTTTGATATAAACAATAGATAATAGAATGAAATTTACAACACCGTAAAAACTTACATACAAAAGCGAATAGAAAAAAGGCTAACCTGTGCATCTTGTTCGTAAACTCTTTCTCCATCCGCAAAGATCGGATCACTTCAAGTCCTCTCTCTGTCTCTGATACATGTTCATAAACTGGACTGCGGTGAATTGCTTGCAATCGGCAAATCTCTCGGGAATTCCTCAAAAAATAACGCGAATAATATACAAATACAATACCAAATGGTACCAGCGCTGCCACAAACCAGGGGTTGACAAATACCGCAACCAATGTAACCCCAAACGCCATGGTGGTGTATGCTAAAGCTACGTTAAGAAACCTAGGAAGCTGATCGTCTAAGTTGCCTGTATCGCTTGAGAATCGATTCATGATTCGACCAAGTGGATTGGTATCGAAGAAAAGCACTGGGGACTTGATTACTGATTCGAACATCTTGGAATGTAGATTTCTGGATGACCTATGAATAGATATATATATCAACACCATCATTACCATTATTACCATCATCGCCACAACCATCATTATCAATACCATCATCATCATTATCATTATTACCATCACCATCATTACCATCATCGCCACAACCATCATTATCAATACCATACCATCATCATCATCATCATCATCATTATTACCATCACCATCATTACCATCATCGCTACAACCATCATTATCAATACTATCGTCATCATTACCATTATTACCATCACCATCATTACCATCATCGCCACAACCATCATTATCAATACAAGCATCATCATTATCATTATTGCCATCATTATCATAACCATCGTCATCATTATAACATCAGTAGATCAGATTCCGTATGACTATGAAAAGCTCATGGCACGAACGCGGTCAAGGCATGACAACGCACAATCAAAATTGTAGAAACATCACGGTCGCAGCAAGGTACGCACACGGAACTGCACGTTTCACAGTCATATGAAATCTGTGCTACATATCAGCACCATCATTACTACCTAATGCCCAGGAAATAGACCAGAAAATCACGAACACCACATAATATGATAGATCCAATGACCAAACCAGCGTAGACACCAAGAGTTTCAGGGCTTTTTTGTTCATGGTGTGACATGCGACTTAGTCTTGTCTGCCAAAGGTTGGGGGAATATAGACTTACTAGAACAAAATAATATCACAATATATAGAATAGATTGGTCCAAAATATTTCAGAATGCTGCCCATTTGACTACATTGGTGTTTTTGAAGTATTTTGATGTAGATTCATTTACTCTCAATCGGTGGACGTAAAGACGTATTTTATTATGGGCGGTTTTGCCAACCAATCATTGTTATTATAAATCTATTATGCAAATGGTTGGCAAATTAGCACCACAATACCAATATTTGTAAACACTACGACCATCTATCGAGAACTAATTCTACCAAAATGGTGGTTCCAAACATTCTAGTTACCAAACAAAATGAGCATAGAGCAGTTTTCGTATGACTATGAAAAGCTCACAGTACAAACGCGGTCAAACTTAAAAAATGTCAAGGCACAATGAAAAGAAATGGCAAGGCACAATCAAAAGAAATGGCAAGGCACAGTCAAACGAAATGGCAAGGCACAGTCAAAAGAAATGGCAAGGCACAGTCAAAAGAAATGGCAAGGCACAATCAAAAGAAATGGCAAGGCACAGTCAAAAGAAATGGCAAGGCACAGTCAAAAGAAATGGCAAGGCACAGTCAAAAGAAATGGCAAGGCACAATCAAAAGAAATGGCAAGGCACAGTCAAAAGAAATGGCAAGGCACAATCAAAAGAAATGGCAAGGCACAATCACAAGAAATCAGTGGCAAGGCACAATCAAAAGAAATGGCAAGGCGCAATCAAAAGAAATGGCAAGGCACAATCAAAAGAAATGGCAAGGCACAATCACAAGAAATGGCAAGGCACAGTCAAAAGAAATGGCAAGGCACAATCAAAAGAAATCATTGGCAAGGCGCAATCAAAAGAAATGGCAAGGCGCAATCAAAAGAAATGGCAAGGCGCAATCAAAAGAAATGGCAAGGCGCAATCAAAAGAAATGGCAAGGCGCAATCAAAAGAAATGGCAAGGCGCAATCAAAAGAAATGGCAAGGCGCAATCAAAAGAAATGGCAAGGCGCAATCAAAAGAAATGGCAAGGCACAATCACAAGAAATGGCAAGGCACAGTCAAAAGAAATGGCAAGGCACAATCAAAAGAAATCAGTGGCAAGGCGCAATCAAAAGAAATGGCAAGGCGCAATCAAAAGAAGTGGCAAGGCGCAATCAAAAGAAATGGCAAGGCGCAATCAAAAGAAATGGCAAGGCGCAATCAAAAGAAATGGCAAGGCGCAATCAAAAGAAATGGCAAGGCGCAATCAAAAGAAATGGCAAGGCACAATCAAAAGAAATCAGTGGCAAGGCACAGTCAAAAGAAATGGCAAGGCGCAATCAAAAGAAATGGCAAGGCACAATCAAAAGAAATGGCAAGGCACAATCAAAAGAAATCAGTGGCAAGGCACAGTCAAAAGAAATGGCAAGGCGCAATCAAAAGAAATGGCAAGGCACAATCAAAAGAAATGGCAAGGCACAATCAAAAGAAATGGCAAGGCACAATCAAAAGAAATGGCAAGGCACAATCAAAACAAATGGCAAGGCACAATCAAAAGAAATGGCAAGGCACAATCAAAACAAATGGCAAGGCACAATCAAAAGAAATCAGTGGCAAGGCACAGTCAAAAGAAATGGCAAGGCGCAATCAAAAGAAATGGCAAGGCACAATCAAAAGAAATGGCAAGGCACAATCAAAAGAAATGGCAAGGCACAATCAAAAGAAATGGCAAGGCACAATCAAAACAAATGGCAAGGCACAATTAAAAGAAATGGCAAGGCACAGTCAAACGAAATGGCAAGGCACAATCACAAGAAATGACAAGGCACAACCAAAAGAAATGGCAAGGCACAGTCATAAGAAATGGCAAGGCACAATCAAAAGAAATCAGTGGCAAGGCGCAATCAAAAGAAATGGCAAGGCGCAATCAAAAGAAATGGAAAGGCACAATCAAAAGAAATGGCAAGGCACAATCAAAAGAAATGGCAAGGCACAATCAAAAGAAATGGCAAGGCGCAATCAAAAGAAATGGCAAGGCACAATCAAAAGAAATGGCAAGGCACAGTCATAAGAAATGGCAAGGCACAATCAAAAGAAATGGCAAGGCACAATCAAAAGAAATGGCAAGGCACAATCAAAAGAAATGGCAAGGCACAATCAAAAGAAATGACAAGGCACAGTCAAAAGACATGACAAGGCACAATCAAAATTCTAGAAACATCAAGGTCGTGGCAAGGCGCTGCACTATTCACGGTCATACGAAATCTGCTCTATGAAGTCGTTGATATCATGCATGCAGCAAGTACTCCGTTTGTTAACTATTACTTATCAAATTTTGGTTTTTAGATTTTCTCTTAAAATAAATCACGACCGCGTACATTTCTGCTATTATGACGGCATATACCACGTGACCTTCTTATAATCGAGTAGCACTAAAACATTAAGGACATTGATATCAACATCCACAGCTGCAATTTTCATTGAAAGCTAGCAAATATTTCAAAAGTACGAATCCATGGCCAAAATCTTAATTCCTGGCGGGGGTCTTTTCACAAGTAAAATCCCAGTCGACCTTAACATATTTGAGAAATCTGACAGATATAATACTAACACGTCTCATGTTACACAACTGTTATGACAAGCTGTCACGTTTTCACGGAACACTGATCACGAATTACAATATTGAAAATCTGTAAATCACGGGTCACAGGTGAAGATGATTTCACGGGTCACGATTGGAATTTTTTGCTTTTCACGATTCACAGGCCGAATTGAGGGTGAATCACGGATAACCACTTCCCCGCTCATATTACAAGTCATACCTTGAACAATAGCGTAGTACATCGCAAACATTATCAAAACTATAGAATGTGAACCAGCCTTGAAGAACAACCAGTAAACTCGCCAAGTTACTCGACCAACTTCTCTCTCCTCTTCCTCTTCACCTAAATCATTAGCCTCCTCGAGCCACAAATTCTCTTCATTTCCCTTCACGTCTTCGACATCTAGCATGTCGGGAAGGTTTTGAGTCATTAAGAGGTCCTTCTCAAGCAAGTCTGAATCTTCCATGTCCTTGTAGGATCCTTGGAAGATAAGATGGCCTCTTTCCATGGCAATAACTGAGTCAGCACGGCTGAGGTACTGCTGTTGGTGGGTGACTAGGACTCGCAAACGACTCGATAGTTCTCCACAGATACATTTCTCAAAGATGCGTTGCCCAACCTTGACGAAAAAAAATGTCTCTTGTAAAACATGCATCGCTCCTTTTTCTGTGAGGCTCACTGCGCTCACTACCACTTCACTCAGTATTTACACAACTATCACTCCACCTCAGGGCTCTTCTGTGAGGTTCTCTCCACACACTACAACTTCGATCACTGAGTACTTTCACTCACCACTCCCCATCAGGACTCTTCCGTGAGGTTCCCTCCAAACACACTACCACTGCACTTATTTTCAACCATCGATCGATCGCCATCAGCTATGGCTCTTCTTGATGGTCAGTCCTCACGCACTACCTCTACATTCAGTATTTACAACCGTCACCTTCCATGCATGATAATGGTCTCCAGTAAAGATACAATACCAAACAATCATTATAGCCCACCTTTGCATCAACTGCACTTAGAGGATCGTCCATCAAAAAGACATCTGCATCTGAATACACTGCGCGTGCTAAACTTACACGTGCACGCTGACCACCGCTTAACATAATCCCTCGTTGTCCAATCCTGCTTTGATCTCCTTTGGGAAAACTCTGGATGTCTTTCCGAAGATCACAAACATCGATGATTCGTTGGTACCTTTTCTCGTCATAAGGTTTACCAAAAATGATGTTTTCGAGAACAGTTCCTGAGAAGATCCATGGTATCTGAGGAACGTAGGCAATTTGTCCACGGACAGACTTGGTTCCTGTAGTTATTGAGACCTCGCCTTGAATAGCCATCAATAATGACGTTTTTCCACTACCAACCTGACCGATTATCATAACTAGTTTGTTGTGTTCTACTTCTATGTTGATGTCGTGAAGGATATCAGGTTTGTTGGTACTCCATGATGATGAGAGATTGGTGATGGTTATTCCTGCTGTATTGGTGCTTTCTGTCTCGCTCTGAAATATAGATAAGTAGAATAAAGCTTCAAGAGGGTGATTTGATTGGCTAGCCACCCTCCTTTTGAAAAACATCCTTTTCAGTTTTAAATTTGGTTTGATTTGTTTAGTTTGATAGTGAGGTGATGACACGTGGAGGGCGGGAGGGTGGATAGGGGGTTCGATTTGGGAGGTACTACCTTTGTCGTAGTTATAGGCTGGGGTGATCGGCACTCCTTTTAGGGTTGAAAATATTCCCTGTGCATGCGTATCTTTTAGGGTTCTTGCTCTAAAGTCAATTTACGTAACATACATATGACTCTTTATCTATAAGAGTCATTTTTACTTGGCTTTGTTAGTAAAATAAGCTTAGATGCCAAGTAAAAATGGAAACTAGCGAGTAAACTAGTATAGGCCGCGTTGGTGTTTGATATAAATGATAGGTAATATAATGGAATTTGTAACACCGTAAGAAATGTTGACTTAACTTGACTTAGATGCCAAGAACATCGGACAATCGTACCTTTTAGGGGTTGAGATCAACAAGGCTTTGACAGTCCTCTTAATTTATGCGTACCTTTTAGGAATTATTTGCAAAATAGACCGCTATAACCACTGATTACTGACCACTTGGTGAAAATGAATACCCCCCCCCCCCCCCCGGCCCCTCCCCCCTGTGCAGGATTTTTTTTCGGAGACAAATGTCTGCAGGATTTTTTTTTTCTTGGGTTCAAGCCTTTTTTTTGGGTCTTGACTGCCTGCCGGATTTTTTTTCTCACAATATTCCTCTGCACGATTTTTTTGGGGGGAATTGTCACCCCCTCCCCCCTTTTCTAATGGTCCGTCCCTAAGACGTTTAATACCGTAAAAAAGGGATGATTTGTTTTGACAACAATTAGCCAGGCATTAGTCATCACACACCGATTGAAGATTTTTGGCATTTTCAGGTCAGATCAACATATATAAGGTCAAGAATCTCACATTTTGCTGTATGTTTGTCACTCTTCAAAATACTAAATGAGCTTTATTCTCAAGAATGAGCTTTTGAATGTTTTCGTATAGTAAATTGGTGCGAATAGCCGCCGAAACGACATTCGCTATAAACAGGGCTGTCAACCCCAGACGTGTTTAAACCTGGAAATTGCCGATAATACGAAAATTTCCGCCATTTTGTTCGATAATTTCAGAATTTCCGCCATTTTGTTTGTCTTAAAGTTCCGAACCATTATTATACTATCTCTTCTTCATGATCAGAACATTATTCCTATTTTTGCACATTCATTTTTCAGTTATATCTGTTTCAAGCAGTAGCCTCATGTAGTCTTTGAAACAACTTTGTTCCTCCTTGTTCCGTTTAATTTTCATTGTTGATATGTTTATCTTCTCTTCAAATTTGTTAAAATTCAATAAAAACGTTAATAATAATGTCTTGCCTCATAAATAATTTCACACACCATGGGCCATGAAATGGGTAAACCAGCAAAATATGACTATTACAATATTCGTGTCCACATTGCGATATTCATCTTAGACCTAGTTGATACGTCGAATCTCACATGTGCCGAATGCAATTACATCAAAGAAGACCACCTAGTTATCTCTTGTTTGAATTGTATACAGCACAAGTGAGATTCGACGTATAAACTAGGCCTTATTCACTTTTGTGAATAATACCTACAAATCCCACTAATTTATAAATGCACAATCTCGATATGTTTCTACCATAGAGTGGGAGTAACATGCCACATGCGGTCTATGCATGATCGCCTTTAATTATCATTATTTTCATGTAGTAACCATGATAATTAACATCCTTCACTTTATCGTGTCATCATATCACTGTATCATCGCATGCATTATCATCATCGATATGTTTGTATTTACATATACATATCATTTTCATCATAATCATAAACACCATTATCATGAGCATCATATGCGCATTTGATCATATTCACATGCAAATGTGCGCGTTACAAACTTAAATTATTATTAGTAGTACTTAATATAGTCACTGACCTTCACTGCATTATCTCCAGTGTCATCCAATCTATCAACAAACTCTTCTATTCGCCTGATCGATACTAATGATTCTTGTACTACTCTATATCCATATTCAATTTTCCGAAAACAATTTTTACTGAGAATTGCAAATATAGTAGTCATAGTGAATATCTCGTGAGAGAGTAACTGTAATCCAGAGTATATCATGACCACGATAGCTATGAGTGCAGGGATTGTTTCTCCAGCACTTACAAGTAGTGTCGTGTTTATAGAGTAAAATACACTTTTCTGGAATACTTTTCTTGCTTCTTTCCTGAATATAAAAGAAAGACAAATACAAAGTGAATTATGGAGAAGGTCAAAACAACGTTGCAAAGTAGGGACCCAGTTTTTCAAAAGAGGTTGGTGGATGGCGGGTGGTACTAATATAACACACATTCCTTCAGTTACTATTGATCTTTCTTTTTCTGGCGTTTATTTTAAACAACTTAATAATTCTGTTTCTAAAACAGTTTTTGAACTGACTGTCACAGACCGAAGACTCCCCGTAAAAGTTACAATGGATCAGGGACCAGCGGATCAACGGACCAACGGAACGACGGACTTCCATTAGGAAAAGGAGGAAGAATGAAAAATAATACAAATAAAACAATAGCCACAACGTCGAGAATTTTCACCCCAAAAATATATCATAAATCCCTTTATAGGGCGTGACATGACGGAAGATTTTGAACTACGCGATAGTATAAGAAAAAGCACTTACAGTGCGACTATGTACCGATTGTCACAGCTGCCTTTAGTTTTCGATACCCTAAAAGAAATGTCGAAATTTCTATTGTACAGTCAATGCACTTCACAAATGAAACACATATTTTGGTTAATTATTCGAATATTAAAAATGAATAAATAATAAACCGATTCGAATATTAAAAATTTAAAATAGATATTCGATTTATACTAAAAATGAATATTTGTATATTCAAACAAGCCAACTAAATTCGATTTTACGTAATATTTTATTTAATTGAAACCAAAGATTCGAATATTCATTTTGCCTATAATCGGTTATTCATTTTGAAAAATCGATTATTCGTTTTCAATATTCGAATATTGTTTTTAAAAGTTTAAGTGTTTATGCATGCGTGAAATACCAAAATACCTTCTCACAATGTTCAGCTTTTCACTATAATTGCCCTCCCAGCAAAACGCTTTCACAGCTCGAATACCCGATATAACTTCGTGTACAATAGTCAGTCGTTTGTCCGTCAACATCGCTTGATTTACTCTCAATCTCGTAAATACTTTAGCAAAACTCGCTGTATACAGCATCGGCAGTAAATAGAATAGAGCACCGTAGAGGGCTTGAGGGGAGACTAGCAGCCACAAACAAGCTAGAAGGACAGGGAGAGTGAACGGTGCGATGATAAGATGAGTAAGGTCTAGCACCAGGTCGTCCATTTTATCAACATCGTTGGAGACTAAGTTCTGTATGCGGCCGAGCTTCACTTGAGAAAGCTTGTAACGCCTTGTATTCAAAATCTAGAAATTAATATTTCTAATTAGTAATTAAACAATAGTCCCCTTCATAGTTCCCTGCGCCATCTTGAAAGTTGCCGGGCCTTTGCAACAAAGCGAGACGAATGTTGAGCTTGCACTGTTTTGCTCGCCGTTTTTGCATAGGAAGGGAAACCGGATAACCCGGAGAAAAACCCTCGTGGCATAGGAGAGAAGAACTCGAACCTGGATCACAGCGGCGAGAGATGCGCGGTAAACCAGTACGCAGTTACTAAAACATGGAACCACCTGAAACCAGGTCATCATTTTTTAGATCGCGTTCTGAATGATCGAAAAGAAAACAAATCAACCGGCATTTCGACTTCGCGGATACCACGGATACCTGAATAAAATATATTTCTCATGATCACATGTGAAATGTGTGTACGAGACGCTGATTGGACGTATCGCTTTTTATCACATTTGAAAATATAGCATATAGCATATAGCATTTTATTTAGAAGCTTTATTACCTAAAATTCTTGTTATATATGTAATAAAAAGCCAAATCCAACCGGCAGCTATATTTTGCAATACTAAGTATTTTATTTCGGTATCCGTGGTATCCGCAAAGTCGAAATGACGGTTGATTTGTTTTCTTTTCGCATATTTCATACTCAGATATGGTTTCAGATGGTTCCATCTTTTGGGACTGTTTATATGAAGGCGAGTTGTCCCTGCTAGCCGGGATAACTCTATTGTTTTGAGTCCCCCGGGGAATACAAAATTACAAAAGAGTTATCCCGGCTAGCAGGGGCAACTCGCTTTCATATAAACA
Organism: Metridium senile; assembly: GCA_949775045.1. Taxonomy (NCBI): domain Eukaryota; kingdom Metazoa; phylum Cnidaria; class Anthozoa; order Actiniaria; family Metridiidae; genus Metridium; species Metridium senile. Next base: position 20,606,328 of record OX459096.1, on the reverse strand, counting down.
GCTCCTTAGTAACGTAATTCATGCCTCACCGATGTCTCGTTGTCAAAGGTTTTGGCGCCAAAAGAGTTATTTTCATTAACAAAAGAGTTTCAGCTTGATCACCTTTTTATGAATGCATTCCGTGAGATAAACTTTGAGGCGAATCGATGATATTTTTGACTGATAATCACAATAATTGTCGGCTAACATGACTAACAAAATTCCCGTCGAAAAAGCTACCAAAATAAAAACTGAATGATACATTGTGCTATTTGAGAGCATCTTTAGATAATACCACAGGAAGACCACGTTGAAGACTCGAAGTCCCTCTGCAAACGACCTCAGTAACAGGAGAACCACAAACTTGTCGTAACCCAGTATTCTGAAAAGTCTTTTCCATAACCGAGGTATATCTCCCGATTCTTTGTCCACAATTGACGCAATTCGCTTCGCTGAGTGCTCATCTGAGAGTTGATCCAAATCACTTGTTTGTAATGGTCTTTCGTTACCAGTTTTTAGTAGTCTGTTAAGCCATGAGAAAGTTAAAAGGGACAAGAAACTTGCTCTATCCTTGGGGTTCGCGGTCCGTTCATCCATGTTCAAATTAACATTCAGTTCTGCCAGTATTACTCGAAAGCAATCCTCACTCTATCCTTGGGGTTCGCGGTCCGTTCATCCATGGATATGCAAATTGACATTCAGTTCTGCCAGTATTACTGGAATACAATCGTCACTCTATCCTTGGGGATCGCAGTCCGTTCATCCATGGCCATGCAAATTGACATTCAGTTCTGCCAGCCTTACTGGAATACAATCGTCACTCTATCCTTGGGGATCGCGGTCCGTTCATCCATGGATATGCAAATTGACATTCAGTTTTGCCAGTATCACTGGAATACAATCGTCACTCCATCCTTGGGGATCGCGGTCCGTTCATCCATGGATATGCAAATTGACATTCAGTTCTGCCAGCCTTACTGGAATACAATCGTCACTCTATCCTTGTATATCGCGGTCCGTTCATCCATGGATATGCAAATTGACATTCAGTTTTGCCAGTATTACTGGAATACAATCGTCACTCTATCCTTGGGGATCGCGGTCCGTTCATCCATAGTTAATAGAGGGGACTAGTTAAGAAACTCGGCAAACTTCAAATTAAGGAGCGGCCTATTGTTTCGGTTTTGAGGTTGAACTGCACCATCACGTGACCATGACCCTGCACACAGTCCAAAACAAACACCAAGAGTGATAGTGACATATAGGTATTTGGAGACGATTTCGTAGCGATTCTGGATGTTTTAGAAGCCAAAGATGATAAAAGAAAGTTGAAGATGAGATGAGTTCAATATAATTTGAATTCTTGTTTTTCAAGGCCAAATAAAGGCTTAAAAATTCGCAAGTTGCGAGTTTTATATAAAACCGAAGCTATTAATATGCTATTAATATGCTATTAATATGCTATTAATCGTAAACTCTTTTCTAGATTAGAAATAAACTATATCGAGAGTTAACAGATTCTACAGTTAATTTTAAATCTTCGGAAAACCGATAAAAGAACCTGTTTTTCAAAAATTTTCTGCTTTAAATAACGGTGCAGTTCCCGCGGAACGGTAAACTTAATTCAATATGCCCAGCGCTAGTAGTCGAAGAATCTAAAAATATATTCTTAAATTGATTTTAATTCTAGCTAAATAAGTGCTTGCTGTTTATTTAGAAATGTAAAGTAAATTATTTTGTGTGAACGGTTCGAGCCTACTATTTTCTGCCGTGCTGGAGAATGAGATCAATACTACGCGGCACATGTACGGCATTAAATCTGTATGATTAGCTTCGTATCTTTTGGACATTTTTAAACAAAGCTAGCTTTTTTGTCGTTTTTTAATAGAGAAATAATTAAATGTTTATGAAATGAATAAAATAATATAAATGATAGCAAACCAAACATTCAGCAACTGGAGTCAGTTTTACGTGCTCTACATGTGTAGACATTACTCGGTAGAATAACGCGCAGATGACTTTACGACTCAATATTCAACTACAATCTCAAACAAAACAATGTAATTGGTGATCAAAATCATTTCCAAATGTAAAGATTATATCATTCTTAACTATTCTCTTTAGATTATTTATCTATGCTTCTTGTTTTGATTAATTAATTTATTGAGCCATTTTCTCGTCCTTCATGTTCGCAAGCGGCTTCCATATACCGACTTTCCTTTAGTGCTCTTGGCATAACGCAGCAAAAAAAGCTTGAATTGCCACCAGGCATGGTGGCAATTTGGCACTGAAGGCTCAGGGCTCGAATCACCCTGGCAGTATCTCTTTCTCGTTTTTTTTTCTAAGTGAGGAGAACCAAAATTTCCCAATCGTGTGCTCGGAAACCTATGAGGTACTTGGTTAAGCCGTACACGACGATAGCAGCCCTCATGCTTCTATTACTAAAATATGTAAAACACCTTTTATTTCTAATACACCTACTTGCAGTAAGGTTGTCATACAAAAATATACATTTGTTATTTAGAAAATAGAACATTTGTGATTTAGTACGATAGGAATTGATTAAAAGACAAAAGAAGATCACTGAAGCTGAACTCTCTCTTTTGTCTTTTAATTAATTCCTTTCGCACTAAATCACAAATGTTCTATTTTCTTTGTGACAAATGTTCTATTTTGTATGACAACCTTACTGCAAGTAGGTGTATATACATGAATGATACACCTATTTCAATAATCGTTGTCGCAATCAAAGCTACAGTCCACAATCTGAAGCCTGCAAAGGATGTCGGTATTTTCTTCTTTTCTTAATATATTCATGGCATATTTTTGCTTGTGCGTGTTTGTGTTATATGACCAGAAACTAGCTGTTGCAGTAATAGATGATGAAACAAATATTTACTGAAAAAACGAGAAATAAACCAACAATTTATATTCATGTTACCGACATTCTTTGCAGGCTTCAGAGTGTAGACTTTACCCTTCGGCTGCGATAACGATTGATCAAATAGGTTTATATGGCTTGGTTATAACACCACGGCTCCAGTTCCCCAGCCATGCATGACAATGCCTTAGACATTCACCTCAAGATGAATACACATATCAATAATTAACATCTGCAAATCAGCATCCTTCACAATCCGCAACATTGGCCGAATTCAATAGTATCTGAATCAAGATCACTGTGAAAAGCTGGTGCATGCCTTTATCACAGAGTGCATGCCAAGGGGCGTCGTCATCACGTTTCACGAATCGGTATTTATGATATTCACGCATCACGTACAAATTCAAGTCAAATTCACGAATCACGTACCATGGTAACAATATCAAAGTGATAATGACCAGGTCAGCAGTGTAACTATAATTTTACCAGTGACTAAAGGGTACTGCGCAACAGGTGGATTGGACTAAAATAGATGTGCGATGATATATCCCATTTTGATAGGCTAAAGAAAATACACTGCATCATTTGAAAATATACCTTTAATGTTGATAGAGTGCAAATAATATACCAGTGAAACAAGTAGCACTAATTAGTACGAAATAGTGCTAATTAAACACTAGAGTTAGCATAAAATATCACTATTCATGTTGCACGCTGTTAATGTTTGTACTCTTTTTTAGTTACAATAATTACTTATAATTACTTTTAATATACATTTTAGAACAGCTAACTGTAACCAATATCTAGTTTTCAAAGGGATAGATATACTTTTGTTCAATAGACACAAAATAAATCCATTTCTCTCTAACTATAATTACATTATTTGACACTTTGAGACAGATACCAGAAAGGAGAATATCATTTTTGGTCAAATATTTACATAAAGTAAGACGTTCATGTGATTTGCACCACTGTATCAATGAACCAAAAATGGTGATTGTATCAGCAGGGCTTGGGATGACTTCAACAGCTCACACATAAAAAAATAACCATAATTCCTATTTCTTTTTGTTTTGGTATAGATATTGTAAATCAAAATGGTTTAGTTTGAATTACAACACTTTTGCTTTGAATTTCTCCCAGAATAATTAATTGTTTGAGAAGCCAGAACAAACACTTCAAAGAGTGTTCACTCTCTATCCAAACACTTTGAAGTTGGTTTTTGGCTGTACCAAATTGTTTCAACTTACTTCTCCGTTTTTGGATATCGGAGGAAACACTGTTTCCGCAAGGAATGTGGAAAATCATTTTGAGATGTCCTTTTTGAATTTAAAACAAATAATAATTTTATGTAAAAACTCAGGGAAAATGCATTGAAGATAAGACTAGAAACAGACACATTGTTCGCAGTTTTAGAACTTTACTTCTTGTTCAAAAATTCAGTTTTTTTTCCTTTGAGTTTTCACATAAAAGTAGGGGCTCTTTATTCACCATCCATTCATTCATGTTATGTATAGAGACTATAATCTATTGACAAATTTATCAACTCTTGCATTCATCCACCTACTCACATCCATACACCCATTCATTCATTAGTTGATTCACTCCTCATTTCATTTACACATCTGTCAAACCATTTATTCATTCATACATATGTCTATCCATTTATTTATCTACCAATGTACACATGTCCATTACTTGTTCCATCTATCCATTCATTCATTCCTCCATACATCTATTCATCCATTCCTTTATCCATTCATAAATACATTCGACTATTCAGTCATTTATCCATTCATCTATCAACTCATTGATATAATATCTACCTATTCGTTAACTTATATATTTCTCATTTCCTTAATATTCCCTTATTGCATTTATCACTTCTTCTTACCAGAAGTGGAGCGTCAGCGTGAAGAGATACTTGTTTTCGTCCTCCATTGGGAAACCTCAACATAATCTTACAATTTTGTCCTGAAAACAATATAAAAAACCTATTAAATATTAAATGCTAACATCAACAACAAACACACCAAAAACCTTTTTTTTTATACACGTGTTTGAAAAGATTGATGCAATGAAAGGTACAGTCAACACACTAATCCTGCAAAGGATGTTGGCATTATGAGCATAATTTGTTGATTTATTACCAATTTTGTAAAGAATATTTGTTTTATCACCTACCACTACAACAAAAAACGTGCTATGAATAAATTGATGATAATAATCAGGGTTCGTACAGAATTCTCAACAAACTTTTCCAAAACTTTTCCAAAACTTTTCCACAGCCCCTACTCTAATTTTCCAAAACAATAGATATTAGCAAAAAGTGGAATTCAAGATACATACCAGTGCTAACTATTACATCAAAACAGATGTTATTTTATTCTCTGCTACTAAGGACTGCGAATAAATCTACAGTCAACTCTTAACAAACAATCTTTTAAACAACAATTTTACTTATTGCTTAATCTTTGTAGAGTGTCTTTCATGTGCTTTATCATATTCATGATGTTACCGCGTGCGAAAATAACACGTGACACCACAGGAATCCCGTCTCGAGCTCCGAGCTCTCTGGTCCGAGGGACGTAGCAAAAAATTGCATTTACTAGTGGTAGATTTGTTACAAAAAATCGGCATTTTAATAAATTTGGAATATATAACAAAAACGAATATCTTCAAGGTAGGAGCTGATTACAACCAACAAAAAAATCATAACTTTTCCATAGCCCACTGGTCAAAAAGGAAAATTTCCAAAACTTTTCCAGGTCCTGGAAAAAAATTATCGATTTCCAAAACTTTTCCAAAACTTTCCAAAACCCGTACGAGCCCTGAATAATAATAATAATAACAATAATAATGATGATGATGATGATGATGATGATGATAATAATAATAATATGTTTTAGGAGCATATAAAACACGTAATTTTTTAAGTGACAATATTCTGAAGTAACTTTTTTGGTAAAATTTCCACTAAAAAGGTCATTTTTTACCAGAGTGATGGCACAATTTCAATGGAAATGTCAAATTATTTACCAAAAATACTTAAATTGGTATAAATGAAAGCCAACTAACACAAAACCCACCAATGTGAACAGAAAAAGACAGTGGTACAGTTTATATTGAAGCAATGTTTTATTAACCAGAAATGATAAAATGTTACAATTTTCAATATTTTTACTTAATTTTAACAAGCATACATGGTAACAATTTTAAATCTAATGGGAGCCTTTTACTATACTTTAAAAACTGGTACATAACTTAATGATTTGCATTAAAATTACAGTATGGTACATTAACTCTATATCTAGGGTAAATCGTGACCTAATCAACTGAGTCAACTTGAAATGTAGTTGGTAATTACCGAATACATTTGGTGGATATATGGTAAAATTTCAAATCAGCAACCGAGTCAACTTCAAATGTAGTTGGTAATTGCTGAATACATATAGTGGATATATGGTAAAATTTCAAATCAGCAACCGAGTCAACTTCAAATGTAGTTGGTAATTGCTGAATACATTTGGTGGATATATGATAAAATTTCAAATCAGCAACCGAGTCAACTTCAAATGTAGTTGGTAATTGCTGAATACATTTGGTGGATATATGGTAAAATTTCAAATCAGCAACCGAGTCAACTTCAAATGTAGTTGGTAATTGCTGAATACATTTGGTGGATATATGGTAAAATTTCAAATCAGCAACCGAGTCAACTTCAAATGTAGTTGGTAATTGCTGAATACATTTGGTGGATATATGGTAAAATTTCAAACCAGTTACCGAGTTAATATCAATTTTACCACATTTGATAATTTTCTCGCTTTCTGATTGGTCGTGAGCCGTGGTAAATAAGAGTACATACCACGGTTGACATTTTTATTGTGGTAAAAAACAAATTCACAATAGTTTCATGTGGTATGTCCTCTTATTTACCACGGTTGTTGTGGATACACTCGACTTCGACTCGTGGATCCACAACAATTTACCTGTTTCGCTTATTATCAATCGTAATGTATATTTTTTGTAGAAACCTACTTTATAAATAATGCATGTTATTTTGTTATTCTATAAAGAAATCTAGGCTGGTTTTCACTAGCATATAAGCACAAGCATAAGCACAAGCAAAGCTAGCAAGGACAGCACCAGCATAAGCTTGTACGCATGCATACAAAGGAACAATGTGTATGAGGGAATGTGAACCTTGTGCTTGTGCTTGTTTCTCCTATTTTCACTTGACGTAAGCAGACATAAGAATAAGCATAAGAAAAATGAACATATGCTTATTTTGGTAATGTCCTCACTAGCTTTTGCTTATGCCCAGTGAAAACCAGTCTTAAGGCTTTATAAAGAGAAATTTTAAAACAATACTGAAATGTAATAATCTTGGATAAAATGGATTTCACCATTAAGCTATTTTCATGCAAAGTACTAGTAATAATCCTTTTGATCATATTTCTCAGTGTCAATAACAATTATACTTATTTGTAGTGGACCAAGACCAAGATTACCAACGCCAAACAAACTAAAAAAAAAACAAAAAAACAAGTATACTTGTCCTTGTAATTAAGAAATATGATATCAAAAACGACTATATTTTTCCCTGGCATGACAAGGGTTAGAAATGTTATGGCACTATCTAGTATCCTAGATTTATTCAGAATCACAAGTGACCTAGCACTACTTTTTACTTTTGATTGTAAAAGATCAAGAAAATATTGATTGCCAGTTAAATAGTATTTCGAGGACATTGACCAGGAACTCACAGTGATGGTGAAAATAGAGTGCCATCCAAATGTGCACCGTATTCTATGCCGAGAAAACAGTACACAAAGAATTTTCAAACTTTTACGATCAAAGGAAGTGCTAGTTGATTTTGAATAAATCTAGGATACTTTGGATTTACAAATCTGTTGGTTTTTTTTTTAAAGAAATTTGGCAAAAAATATTGACTGCCAGTCAAATAATATTTTGAGGTCATTGACCGGCTGCTGGGCAAATAGACACAGCATATAATTTTCTGTTTCAAAATTTCCATCGGCTAAAACAATTGAACGTTTAAAAACCTAGAATTGGGCCTCAAATCACACCTGATATAAGCTTACACAGGAAGCTTAAAGATAAAAAAACCTTAATAGATTTATGAACTTACCACAAAAAAGTCTTGAATCAAAAAATATATACATATTGTTTGATATAAGTTCTTATGTAGTGTTATTTGTTTTAAAGCGATGACAATCGTTTTGTTTTCTGATCCTTCTTCCACTGACAATGGGCCTGATGATAACAAAACCTGCAGTAAACAAAATCAAACTTTTTAGACATGAAAATAATTAAATAAAACCAATTATATAATATATAAAGCCAACTGAGGAATAAATTATACAGTATATGCGTAAAGTACTGTATGTATAGGCGAGTTAGAAGAACAATAACCTTGTTTACAAGGGTCTTACAAGCATGCAGACCTCAAACCATATAATTTTTAGTCCATAAACAATCGTTAGATTAGCTATCCTCAGCTATAATATACTACAATTTTAATATTACAATGATATCAAACATAAATGATACTCTGATTCTAGTAATATGTAAAGTTATGGCCAGTTGAATGGCAGGAATCATCAAGTTTATTGCCAGATTACTCCCCATAATTTACTCGTAAGCATTATCTTAATAAAGAAATCGAACGGTTTACAAACCTTTTGCGAAGTCGATTCACGATAAGTAAGCCATGCCTAGGTCTTCTGCTCTTCTTTACAGCTTTATTACACAAAATAGCTCCAACATCTCTATTAAAAGCGGCTAAATAATGGAGCTTCAGGGAATAATACAGCACAACCAAGCATAATGGCCGCCATTACCGAGTTAGCGCTGCCAGGAAGACTGGGACGACTGCCATATATGGAAAAATCCGCTCGCTATTCTCTACTGTGATTGGCTCAAGCTGACAATTTCGAACTTTGCCCGCCAAAACAAAGCTACAAGCGTCCGCCATCTTGTTACAAGTAGATAGTGTTTCTTCTCTGTTAGTTGTTTCGTTGCTTCTTTGTGGGCAAAAATTCAATATTCTGAAGACTAGATACTCAGAAATGTTTTTGGGAGAATAGAGGAGGCACGAATCAATGAGAATAGAGTGGTGTATTCCTCATTTATGGACTTCAGTTCGCGTTTGTGTCATAGCTTGCACGATCGCTTGGCGCTGCGTCGTTTTAAAAGCCGTAATAAGTACTTATTGACTGAGTGGGAGGGCCGTACGGGAAAATATTTGGCTCGCGGTCATGACGTACGGAACGAGCGCAGCGAGGTCCGTACAAATGACCAAGAGCCAAATATTTCCCCGTACGGCCCGACCTAACTCAGTCAATAAGTTTTTTATCATATGACCCGTATTTTGCTCAGCGCGCGCCATTTTTGTTGTGATGTTTCGAGTAGCTGGTCCGTACGTGTTTGTACGGACCAGGTGAAAAAAGCCGTACGGACCCCATCACGTGACTGTTTTCCGAAGGTTTTCTTAAGAGCGCGCGCCGGGCAAAATACGGGTCATATGATAAAAGGTAAGAAGTGAATAATACGAACGACCTAAATTATGAGAAAATCTAGTAATTGAATGTATAATTTTATTTATTAATAGTAAATACCGTAGATATATTCGTTTGAAACCTTATCAATCTTAACAAATGTAATATTGCAATATTAAAGAGCGGTTTTTGTATAAACTTGATAACTTAAATAGCGGGTAAATAGGTATATTGTATACATAATTTATAAAATGTCTTGCATCTACATGATAATATCTAGATTTGATAATTGGTTCTTAGTGAATCTCAATGTTTTCTAACTGAAAGGCTTGCTAAAGGAAACATTGAGGTTTTTTTAGGAAAACAAAACCAACTGTTTTCCAGAGGGATCAGTCAGTCAATGTTTTGTTTTGTAACTAATTTTTCACAATTAACCTAAATTGAACATGAAATTATTAGATATTACAAGGACAAGTCACAATAATAGTGCAAGTCATATAACTATTTGCTACAATTAACTTTAAAATTAATGTTATTACATGTACATCTAAAAGCTTATTGAAGTCAAGAACCTATTGCCTGTCAGGGCAACAGCTTTAAATTCTGACTTCCTTTTACAGTATGTATATATATACACTATTGTTGTACCGGGTATGCATGAAATTCATCATGATAAGACAATATGATGATATTATGACAACTGCAATGGATGCCCTAGTAGAACTTCAGTAAAGGTCTCTTAGTTTTTAAAAATGTTGGCTTATTCACACTCAATGAAATATACTTGACAAAAACATCTACAATTACTATTTAAAAATAGTAATTTGAAACTTAATGTGTCAAAGTTGTACAAAGGCCAAAGCCCATATACTGTAACATGGTCTGTTATGTTGTAAACATTACTTAGATTTTTGTAGATGTTTTTATCAAGTATATTTCATCGAGTGTCAATAAGCCAACATTTTTTGGGTCTCAGTTGGGTCTGAACCCGGGACCTCTCACTGTCTGGGCGAGTGCTCTAACCGTTAAGACGGGCTTAATCGTTTAGAGCACTCGCCCAGACAGTGAGAGGTCCCGGGTTCAGACCCAACTGAGACCCAAATTTTTTCTTCAGAAAAATTGACCTTATTTACTCTTGACCAAACATACTCTTGACCAAACATACTTACATACAAATTATTACTTAGATTGTTTAATGCTAAAAGAACCTGTAGGTGTACACATGCCCATTTCAAAAATGTTGTCTTCACCAAAGGCAATAGGTCATTCTATCAAAATTTGCAAATGGTTTATTTATTTTCTCTTGATGTCAATTGAAAAAGCTTAGGAAAACACTTACTGAGGATTGCGCATGTCAATGCTTTGTAGTGATTTCAATGTCACAATGACTTAAATATCACCTATTGCCTTTGGTGAAGACAGCCCTTAGGTTTATTCTGTAGACAGTAATTGAATTTGTGTTTGATTCATTCTTTCTAACAATGAAAGTACATGTACTAAGCTTGACATTGATAATTCACTAAATTTGTTGTATATGTTTTTATCTCATTAGAATGGATACCCTGCATCCAAATCACAGACAATAAGACAAGCTTACACAAAGTGAACATGTAGAAGAGAAATGGATGTATAGATCAACCAAATCCCTGACTTATTATAGAGTATATGTTCACTTAGTTGCATGGTAATTACAGAGTACATTTAACAAAGTTACAATAGTTTTGCGTGGTATATCCTCTTATTTACCACGGTTGGCTTCATTGAATTGTCTAAGTTGTTGTGGATCCACGAGACGAAGTCTGTTTACAACAAGTGTAAATAAGAGAAACAAGCACAAACACAAGGTTCTGCTGGCACTGTCCTCGCTAGCTTTGCTTGTGCTAATGCTTGTGCTTATACCTAGAACAGGTTCCCATTTAAATCTGTACTTTCCCATTTTAATGTGTACTTATGCAAATTGTGTTGATGTGTGCTAAGCACACAGATCAACCAATCAGAGTAGTTCACTTCAGAAATAAAATACTCTGATTGGTTGATCTGTGTGTTTAGCACACATCAGCACAATTTGCATAAGTACAGATGTAAATGGGAAAGTACAGATTTAAATGGGAACCTGTTCTAGTGAAAACCAGCCTTTAGATTTCTTTATAGAATGACAAAATAATATACCTTATTTGTAAAGTACATGTAGGTTTCTACAAAAAATATACATTGTGATTGATAATAAGCGAAGAAACAGGTAAATTGTTGTGGATCCACGAGACGAAGTCGAGTGTATCCACAACAATTTAGACAATGAGATGGCGCCAACCGTGGTAAATAAGAGGACATACCACAAAAAAACTATTAATGTGAATTTGTTTTTTACCACATTAAAATTGTCAACCGTGGTATGTACTCTTATTTACCACAGCTCTCGACCAATCAGAAAGCAAAATTATCAAATGTGGTGAAATTGATGTTAACTTGGTTACTGATGTGAAATGTTACCATTTATTATCCAACTAGTCATAGACGAGTAAAAATATCGCAGGAGTAGGACTGGATCGAGTAAAATTATCCAGCGATATTTTTACTCGTCTATCAAACCCTCAATTAAAACAATAGTTTGCTTTATAAAATAACAAAAGCCTTTTGATTGGATAATAAATAACTTATTAAACAGTTTGATGTGTAATATGGCTGCATATTTTACTCGTTAACTTGCATTTTGACTCGCCCGGAGGCTCGTCAAAATACAGCGTTTCACTCGTAAAATATCCGGCCATATTACATATCAAACTGTCTAATAAGATATATATATATCCACCAAATGTATTCAGCAATTACCAACTACATTTGAAGTTGACTCGGTTGCTGATTTGAAATTTTACCATATATCCACCAAATGTATTCAGCAATTACCAACTACATTTGAAGTTGACTCGGTTCCTGATTTGAAATTTTACCATACATCCACCAATTGTATTTGGTAATTACCAACTACATTTGAAGTTGACTCGGTTGCTGATTTGAAATTTTACCATATATCCTCCAAATGTATTCAGCAATTACCAACTACATTTGAAGTTGACTCGGTTGAAATTTTGCCATATATCCATAATATTTTAACTTATTTAAGACAAAAATATGGTGTACAATTACTGAGAAAATTTGTAAATTCTTACCATGTAGTAAACTAATTGTAAAATTATTTTTCTGGTAATAAAATCATTTTTGACAACAGTTTTGTGTCATGTTTTCAAATACTGGTAATTTTTCTCGCTATTCAGTGTAATATTTACTAGATTTTTTCTACTTCAGAATATTGTCACTTAAAAAATTACGTGTTATAACTATTGTCTCTGAAATATAAAGAGTGAATAAAACGATTTAGATGAGAGAATGAAGGCTTATAAAAGACAAGCAATTTAAACAAATACATAATATAATATACAAGACTGTCACCCACGGGCTGTAGGATACTCTTTCTTCGAGTCGTGAGCAATGTTTGTTAGTGCATGACTAAATAAAACACAACATACTCACTTGAGGATCAATAAAACATGAATTTACTGTCGTTTGTGTTCATTTTCCTTCTGTGTTTAAACGATACTATGAAAATCACTAGCTATAGAGTGGTTAAATGTCAGTTGAAAATGTGGCCTTGGGGGTGTGTTTTTTTGTACCACATGACCAATTTTGAGCAAAATGATTGGCCAGAAGCGATCACATGGTACAAAAACGAGACAGAATTTTAAACAAGGATTTTACCACTCTAGTGATTTCGATAGTAACAATTAACGAAACCCCGGCCATCTTGAATATTACTAGTTATCAGTCCTATCGTCCGATGGCAGAGCGCGGTCCCCTGGCTAAAACAGGAAGCCCAAACGTTATATCTCCCCGTGCACTAAATACTAACAGGGTAGGATCTAAATAGGCGTTGTCCTCCTCTCCGCCAATGAGATTAGTGGATTCAGTACCACGTGATCAGTTTGAATCGTCAAGAGCTTTATGCCAGCTTTTACGTCATTTTGCAGCCTCGTTCTGGTTTCCAAAAACCACAGGCAACCCAAATTCTGTTGACGAGTATCTTTTTCAACTTTGCGAACCTTCGAGGAATCACCATCACCCATGCAATAAAATCTCTCTCCGAATATTGTCGATAAAACCCATTTTTTTAAAGAGCGAAATGCCTCACTGCTGAGTTGTAAGCGGGACGAGCAATTGTAATATTTTCTGATAAGTTGTGTTTCGCTGCAAAGAATATCAGGACCAAATTTCGATAATTAAGTTATGGAGATCAAAAATTCAAAGCGCCGTGCATGGTTAACGAGGACCCTCGTTAACGGTATATAGTTGTAATAACTTTTTAGAGATCAACTTTTCTATGTTACTTTAATACTTGCTGCAGATTAACTGCGTAAGAGAGCAACCGACTTCCATTCGTCGAAATCTTGTTGGGAAAAGCACTTTTAGCCATGATTTTTAAAATGAAAAACAGTTCATCTGACGACGACAGCTAGGAATGCATTTATCCACGATTTACAATACTCTATTATTACTTCAGATAGACAATACTATGATTTTAATCGAAAAAACTTAGTTTGCAAAACATGATTTGAGTCCGGCAAAGAAACAACATAGCAAACAAGTTCACAATCGAGTTGAAATAAGCTAAAAGTGAGTTCAGTTGACTTACCTAACGGCAAACTTTAAAAGCATTCCAAAAGTCGCATTTGACTGATCAAGAACACACATACTCAATGAAACTAAAGACAGCTCCTTATTTTGACATCATAAAGTTTAAAAAAGTTATATTATTTCCCGAGAAAAAGATGTTCAAAGCCTATTTTGACGTCGTTTGATGATCAATGAACACAGGTACGATTAGACGTGGTCAACTCGGACAATGTTTGGTCTTTCAGCTATCCTCTACAGCTAGGCTGAGTTTCAGAAAGTACACCAACGTTAACGTCAACCTAACCGTATTTGCATTACTTTTTATTTCGAAATATATGTTCGAATTCTAAAATTAAAACCCATGCAACAAATTGAAACATTGAAACATGTACAGGAAAACCCCTGACTCCCTGATAAGCTCTGATATAAACAAGACAGACAATGACTTCCATATTTAGACGAAGGGGACAGAGTAGTTTCCTTATATGAACGAAGGGGACAGGGTAGTTTCCTTATATGAACGAAGGGGACAGGGTAGTTTCCTTATATGGCGATGGCGCGTCATCAGCTTGCATCGATGATTGTACGATGGCTTAGCCGTTTAGTATGGTTGTCCATTCGTTTCAAAATTGGGGTCTGCTGTACGCGTATTTTCTCCCCTCGTACATCCCACGTACAATCTTAAAAACGCGTATATATGCGTCTTTTTGCGTGTATACGCGATATTTTGTGACACACTTCTATAAATTTAGCGACCGCGTATGCGCATGTGATTGAAAAACAAGTGTACGCTCGAAATTAAAATCGATCACAATCATGGCCCATTTGGAACCATATATATGCGGTACAAAAATACGCATACACAAAACACGCGTATACATGCGTCTTTGCATTTGGTACGCGTTTGTCTTTTGTTAGTCTCCAGGCTCCAGGAGCTTCAAAGGACACGTGATGAATAGCCTTGAAATTTTCCAAGATGGCGGCGACTTGTTGGTCATGGTCTAAAACGGCCCTCGGGCTTTATATGGCTTATTGCCTCCAATGTGCAAGCTAAATTAAGTAAAGTGGTTTTAAACCACGGGCAGCAGAGTATCGTTCGCGTTTGTATTCGCTTGTAATCTCCGTGTATTTATAGCTACCAACGGTCGTTTATTTGTTTGCTTTGTTATTCCATTGACCCTTCGTCATATTTCTAGCTCCTATTTCAATCTCGTGATGTTAGTCTATCTGGTATTAAAAGCGATCGTATGTCACTCGGTTACTAATCGGTAACTTCTTTAACTGCCCCCGAAGGTATATAAGATACCAGGGTACGCAGCTAGCCCTAATCCTATTGTTCTCTATCTGCTCAAATCCGTACTAGGTAAACGTCACTGCTATGGACAGTGATGATAGATTGGCAAGTTCGGACTCTGTTCGCTTGCTATCCGAAAACACAACTATTCGTTCGGTCGATAATCAGCACTACCCGAAGTGAAGTACCGGTATTCATAACATTAAACCTGCGTTATAAAATTAATCATTCATTTGAGTACGGTTTCATGATTTTAAGTAAAAGAGATTTAGAAAACGTATTTAAAATAAAAACTAACGCAACGTTTAAAAAACTAACGTACGGTGATTTACTATTTCATAATCAGTCGCTACTTTCAAGCTGAAGAAAAGTTTCAAGTAAACAAATAAGTCGCTACTAGTACTAGCGTTCAAACCGTAATGAATTGCCCATCCTCGGGAACCATCAACTTGTCTCAATCTGTATTTTGGCACATTGGTGAAAACCTTCTTTATAAGGCTTCCCCAAATCGGTCTTTCGACAGCAGTGGTTGCCACCTTGCATTCACATGACAATAAAATTCTTATGCATTGCTCGTTTCTATTAAAGCACAAGGCGTATAATAAAATATTCTTGTGAATGCGTTCTCCATGTGTCAAAATATCGGCCGGACTAAATTCAAAAACTAATACGGTAACGCAATCTTTATTCCTAGTCAAACGGAGTCGGATAGCAAGCGAACAGAGTCCGAACTTGCCAATCTATCATCACTGTCCATAGCAGTGACGTTTACCTAGTACGGATTTGAGCAGATAGAGAACAATAGGATTAGGGCTAGCTGCGTACCCTGGTATCTTATATACCTTCGGGGGCAGTTAAAGAAGTTACCGATTAGTAACCGAGTGACATACGATCGCTTTTAATGCCAGATAGACTAACATCACGAGATTGAAATAGGAGCTAGAAATATGACGAAGGGTCAATGGAATAACAAAGTAAACAAATAAGCGACCGTTTGTAGCTATAAATACACGGAGATTACAAGCGAATACAAACGCGAACGATACTCTGCTGCCCATGTTTAAACAAATTTCTTTCAAGGTTACAACATCCCTTGCTTCGCGTATGTCATTATCCAAGACATTCCAATCATTTCTTGCAAAATTAATTGAAGTCAAGAGACCCCAGTTAAGCTTAGCAGCAGTCTTACGAATGTTAAACTTTGACCTGGTATTATGCCTATGAATATCTTGTTGATATATCAAGTCAAAACTATGTGAAAAAAGATTGTTCTTGCATTTGTAAATAAATATTAAACGATGCATTTTCCTTCTAGTCTTAAGGATACACCGGACAAAACAGAGACGTTTTTTTAAAAAGCTAATAGCGCGCTCAATTTATACGCAAACCCCAACAAAGTATACATTTTGTTGAAGCTAAATAGACAAACAGTACAGATATTGAGCATATTTTTGACAAAACCCATTCAATTTAATGTAATTCGTCATTAAACAGGAACATGGTGTCCTAGCGCGGAAGGTTAACCTGCAGTAGTTTTAACGTAAAAAGAAAATGTTTTTTCGGCATCCTCCTTCAGACACATTGTAGTTTCAAAGTGTGCTGGCATTTTGTTTTTTAACGCGTCGTTATTTTTTTATTTCATTTCAAAGTCAGACCTATGCTTTTTTTAGCGCATCCTCCAGAGAATGGTTGATATCTGTCGAAAAAATGTGTTTAAATACAAATGCCAACACGCTTTGAAACCTGAATAGTGTCGAAGTCATCATGCAAATTTTCGCTGAAATTTATTAAAAAACTTTTGCATGTTAACCATTTGATTTTAAGTATTTTGTCAAATTTTGCTTTCGAGAAACAGCGAGTTGAAGTTAAATAGGATTAAAGGATTATTTACTCGGTGCTGACAAGCTCAAACCAAGCCCAAGCGCTGTGAACCAATAACAATAGAAAGGAAATACGATTCTGGACTGACCTGGACAGCAACGTTGTTGAGTGAGTTCATAGTTTGACCTTGCTTTTGTCTGATTGTTGTGTTCTCGCGCAAAAAAATCTACAGTAATGGAAACAGAAGAATTAAACAAGAGAGGACGACGACGGAACGGCAGAGGGAGAGCTAGAGGAAGAGGAAGAGGATCCGGAAGAGGCAGAAATACAGCAACGCCAGATACAAGCAAAGAACCCATCGTAGTGAATATATTGAGTATGTTATATAACCGCGCATAATAAACCTGTTTTTATTTTGAAAGTAAAGATTTTGGATTTAAATGTAGTTATTCTGAGAATATAGTTGTGCATAATAATATATAATTACAAGTAGAGTCGTTTCGATACACAATAGTTATGCGTGTCAAACTTTAACCGAATGAACGACGGAGTGAATGTCTACCGCGTATATCATAATAAACCAAAATAATAAACCTGTTTTCATTTTGAAAGTAAACATTTTGGACTTGAATGTAGTTATTCTAAGAATATAGTTGTGTTTTATAGGTTTATTGAGAAAAAAAATCAAGCAATAAAGACGATAATTACAAGTAGAGTCGTTTCGATACAATTGACAATTTACAATCATCGCCGTATAATTTATAATGAAAATAGTATATATACTGTGACATTTTAAGCCACTAACGTAGTCGGTGAATAATAATAATAGTAATATATTAATAAATATAATAATATAATAAGATGATAAATAGACTTACTGTGACATTTTAGGCCACTATTGAATATACTTACTGCAGCATTTTAAGCCAGTAAGTTTAGTTGCCGATTGTCTTTCAGTCGGTAAACAATAAAATTATAAATATAGTTACTGTGACATTATAAGCCACTAAATTTACTGGCTTAAAATGTCACAGTATGTATACTAGTTTATATATTTTTGAATTACTGACATCGTTATTCATTCTTTCTGAGGTTGTGACAACCATCATTGATCATAGCATGATGTAGCGGTTGTTTCGTGCTATACATGGCACTAGAACTTACGGTTTATAGTTCCCCGTGCTGCTCCTCCAATTATAGTTCTTTTTGGTCATAGTACGACCCTAGCCTCGGTTGCTAAAATCGAGCGACTCTGCCTTTTGAGTGCAAAATTCCTCACAGCTTAGGCGCCTCTTTCTTCGATTGCGACAGAAAGGGCTCTTTCCTTTCTGTCTTCGACAAGACATCCCAACCACAGATACAAAAATACAACGATATAAAAACGAACTTTAAAAATCTAACTAAATGGCTATATCAAATACTTTGATATCTATTTCTTGTGATAAAAAATTCGCAAAGATTTGAGTGGCGATTTTGGCTTGCAAGAAATTTATTTTCAAAATCACCCCCCCCCCCCCCCCCCCCCCCCTTGTCAGCATAACAAAACAAAACAAAAACAGTAAAATCGTCACTTTGAAAACTATCATTAAATATTTGTGAACAAATAACCATGCAAAGTATCATTATTATGACTTTATTCATATAGTACTTTTATTTGATATAACGATTTACCGGCAACTATTGGCTCTACATTAAGAATACGATTATGTAGGTTGATCGATAGACTGTCATACATAGATACCCGGCGTAGTCAATCGAACGTTCGGCAATCGAACTCAATCGAACATCAATCGTTCGATTGATTGTCGATTGGTTCGGCAATCGGACACAATCGAACTCAAAGTAAAATTTTAGCAATCGAACACAATCGAACGTTCGGAAATCGAACAATAAGGCAATCGAACATAATTGAACGGGGATTTTTCACAGCAAACTTCGCATTCGATTGTGTCCGATTGCCGAACCAATCGGCAACCAATCGAACGATTGGCGTTCGATTGTGTTCGATTGGTTTTTTGTTCTGTAACGTTCGATTGACTACGCCGGGATAGATAACCTCGTATTACGGCCAGTAGAAATCCAATGTGGGTTTTAATCGAGAATTGTTATCATATCTTCTAGCCTTAGAAAAGCAACGTATTACCAGCAAAGACCAGGGTCATTTACAAAAAGTCAAATTACGTACATTACAAAAGTCAAAATTACTATGGAATAGGCTCGAAACCGATATCAATTGTTCTCAAGATTCAAGAAGGTTTTCAGTTTTCATATTAGCAATGTGAAAAGCGCGTGTGTGAAGACTCGTCTTCATCATTCTGTAGTTTGTTCGAAGCTATAAAACAACTGAGAAATTGGATATTTTTGCTAATGGCACTTGTTATTGTCTTGAACAAGATGTGCGCGAGCGTGAAGCGCAAAGGCAAGGGTCCCGAACTACCTTATAACAACTGATCGTGCTTTATCCGTGATTTTGTATCCACTCCATATAGTTAATAAACACTACACAACTTATGACGCATGGGCTGGTTGGTCAGCGCGCCCAAGCTAGATAACATATTTTATTGAAATCAACATTTTCAATATATATGTTACAACTAGACAGACGGTCACGAAAAACCCAAAACCACTTTGTGGAAAATTAGGGAACGTGAACCCTCGACCGTTGCTATAATGCATACTTTTGGGGTTTTAAAGTTTACAAGTAAATAGCGATATCACACTCTGTTTGTTAGAATTTTTAAATTATTAACAATTAATTATTATCACCATGATTATTGTTATCAACATTGTCATCATTATCATGATTATTAGACCTTATTATTATCACTATCACTAATCCTCGTTCATATGATCATCAGTTATTATTATCATGATTATTATTATCAACATTGTCA
Source organism: Metridium senile (assembly GCA_949775045.1). Classification (NCBI taxonomy): domain Eukaryota; kingdom Metazoa; phylum Cnidaria; class Anthozoa; order Actiniaria; family Metridiidae; genus Metridium; species Metridium senile. The sequence goes on along the minus strand of OX459096.1, from coordinate 20,586,270 downwards.
TATCATTATCATTATTATAATCCTTGTCACTATGATCATTATAGTTATCATTATAGTTATCATTATTATCACCATTTCACTGAGTCTTAGCAGTTTCATAACAAAGTGCCTTTCCCTCTAATAACTCGTTAAAGAATCCGCCTTCCTTATTAGCTAGTACTGCAGGCTCACCCTGCTCAACCACGTGACCTTGGTCAATCACTACTACCCTGTCATAGTCCATAACAGTATTTAGTCGATGTGCAATGGTCAACACGGTACAGTTGGTAAATTTTTCTCGTATAGTTTGCTGTATTAGTTGGTCTGTCTTGAAGTCCACGTTGGCTGTTGCTTCATCCATTAGTAGTATCTGACAATCTTGAAGTAAGGCCCGTGCCAAACACAATAACTGTCTCTCCCCTACACTGAACCCAGTCCCACCCTCCCCTACCCAGCATTCAAGCTGGTCGTGTAGCTTAGCTATCTTATCACTCAGCTGTACTTGAGTAAGTGCGATCTACAGTTCATCGTCTGTAAAACGAGTAAATGGATCGAGGTTTCTTTTCAGGGTTCCGGTAAAAAGAACAGGGTCCTGGGTTATCACGGCCATTGATTTCCGGGCTGACTGGACACTAATAGAGCCCAGGTCTATGCCGTCGATAATGACCTGACCTTCAGGCTCAGGCATGCATGCGCAATATGGCTGCAAATAGTGACGATTTTCCGGCTCCAGTCCGTCCGACTATACCAAGTTTTTCCCTGGGTTGTACTTCTAAGTTGATATTCCTTAGGACCTCCACACCGTTCTCCACATACTGCAATGATACATTGCGTAAATTAACCAGTCCACGGTCGGGCCAAGCTTCTGGCGGTTGTGTTTGTCTGCTGTAGCCTGGTTCGGGAGGAAGGGAACTGTAGTCTACTACACGCTCTGCTGATGTCATAGAGTTTTCTACGTCACATACCATCTGAATACCGTACGCTATCAGTCCAATAACGCTCATTGATATGGTTAATAACATCCCTGTGAGAGCTGTATAACAAATAAAAAAAAAACACTTTCAGAAAGAATGGTATATAGCGCATTTCACATAGTCTCCATGCGCTTTACACTTTAAAACTGTATGTACGGGTCGCTATTTTTGATTAATTAAGGCGCACACATGCAGCCACGCAGCTTTCAATCATGAAGGGCAAGTATGTAATGTAATGTGTGATTATGTAGCGTGTTTCATAACGGAGCTCCCGCGCGCGAGCGGAGCACCATACATAAGAAAAAGTGGTAATGCATCGAGTCGATTTTCGATGTTTTTCACACAGAAATCCCATGCGTACTTCCGACGTCCGCGGCCATCGCGATGCTGATTGGCTGTTACATTTCGGCGGGAACGAAAGTGACGCGCGCGCCAAATAGCGCTAGATCAACAAAGCAAAGTTGTTCTTTTATCGACAAAAAAGTCAAACAAACAACAACAAAATACTACTTGCTAATAGCAGAGCTTTCATTAATACAAAATATCAACGGAGAACGATGAACTTCGAAGAATATAAAGAGAGTTTGACCGGTGAAGAAGAACATAAACTTGAAGAACACAAAAACAAAGAAATTATACTAAAGAAAAGCAAAAGACTGATTCCAAAAGATCAAGAAAACTTGTTTGTAGATACCTTCGTGGAAGAATATTAAAAGACTACAGCAATTTAAAAAAATTGATAAAGAAGCGACTTTGTTTGTTATATAATTATGATATATTATATATATATTGATATATTATATTATATTATTATTTCAAGTTTTTTAGAGACAGTATGTTAATACTGAAAAACTGTTTGATATAACGAGCGTGAAAAAAAAACACCTAAAAACTTATTATTGAAAGAAAAGAGAAAAGGTTTATCTCCATTTTATTTACTTTTTGAGATAAAAACAGTACATGAAACGATGTTTGTGCATGTGTAAATTGTACTTTTCGGCCCGTACTTTTCGTGGCCTTTGGTCAATTGAAAAAGGTGTTTATTTATGTACTTTTTAAACCTTATAAACGGAAAACATCAAAGATGAATTGAAATATAAACATAATTTAAAATTGGTTGAATAACTTCTGTTTATTTAGCAATATTGACTATTTTATGCTTACTAAACGAGCTTTTTTAGTAGTTTTTACTTCAAAGTCGTTAAATACCTTGTTTTAAAATCCTTGTCTTTTCAAATCGATCTCGTGTTGGTAGAACTTATTCTTGAGGCTTTTAATTCCACTTCAAAATAACTTTTTGTTTTGTTTTCAAGATTTGCCATGACTACTCTTTAGTAAATCCAATACGATAATCAAAGGCCCCTATGGCCAACTCGTGGATCATTGTTAGAACATTTCGTAAGCGCTTAGTGTTTAGTACCACTTTTAATGTTGACTGTGTAAGTTATATTTAAAAAATCTCACAATTTCATATGAAAATAATGATGTTAGCATATTGAAAAGACATGACATTGATTTCAAACAAATAAAACTTTATTTATAATAGATTTGAAGTTGATGTACTTCTGAACTTTCTATAATAAACGTAAGATATTATTAAATAACAATATATATATGTATAAATCTTAATTTTAAGGCCTACTGCGGGCCTTAAAATTGCCGTAATTTTAGGCGATCTAAGGCGATTTTAGCAAAATGTTCCTAAACTCTAAGGCGATCTTAGTCGATGTTAGGCGATTTTAACAAAAAGCTCTTAAGAGGCTGTCTCTCTAAGAACCGCCCACTGCCGTTCTAGCTCAAAAACCGATTTTCTTCATACTGTGTCTGTGAGTTGCCTTTTAGTAGTGTATAATAAAACTGGAATTCGTTTGGAGAAAAAATCTTTTTTTTCCGCATTTTTTGACAATTTTTCGATTTCTACCCGAAAGTCTATTTTTATCATCAAACGAGACTGAAAACTCAATCAACTTTGACTGTCGATAACTTTTCGAGATTTTCACCAAACATAACCCCGTTGCTCACAGAAACTCTTGATTACTATACCTTTATATTTCTTAAAAAACTTTTTCTAGAAGTGATAATAACGTAAAGTAATTTAGCCACGAAAATACTACTAGTTTAGCGACTGTAGAAGTTTGCCGAAATATCACATTTGAAAATCCTTATTTCTCAAATGTGGCACCTAGCTGAGAAATGTCATTGGTATAGTGAGAAAATATAAGGATTAAGGTAATGTAATCTGAAAAAAAATTCGTTACTCACCTAAAATTGAGTGAACTAGCGGTGACTGAAGTTGAGCGTTTTTACTCAAATTTGCATATTCGTGTAAATAATGTGTGACGTAACCATTTACCTAAAAGTTCGCTTTCGTCGACGAAATTCACGTATTGGGCAAAAAACAGTTTGAAATCAATACCAGTAATTATATTTCATCATATTAGAGGACATTTCACATTGTTTTGGTGTTCTAAAATGTATTTATCGATAGTACATTTTGTACGTAATTAGTTACGCAACCGCAGACTTAAACTTATTATCGGCATGTAATTTATCTTCAATATTTATATTGTATTTATTTAACTATTTTTAGAATTTATTTCTTATATTAACTAGAGATGAAACGCAATTATTATTACTAATTATTGTTGATCAAAGCAGTGCTCAGAATTCATCATATTCAGACACATATGCTGTCATACTTCCCGTGGGAAGAACAAGCGGGAAAGTTTTCCCGCCAATACACTGTTATTTTCTTCTTCTGTTTTTCTGATGAGGTTGATAATCTGATGCTATCGTAATTGCTCTTTTCACAATATAATTTATGAGAAAGACTGACTTTAAAGACTGATTTTAGTAAATTTTGGAAATCTACTGGCAATCGGGCGAACTACGTATTAGGACGACAGACAAGTGTCTGTCAATGTTTAGTTGTAGATTTCAAATCAAATATAAGGCAAATACAATTTCAGGCTAGTTCACATGCACACGTATATCTATCATGTCGTCGACTGTTAGTGAGATATCAAATTGTTCTTTTTTTGGTATCGGAAGTATATGTTGTGGAGATAGTCGTGGACGCATAGATGTTGTCAATCTAGAGAATTGTGACGATGATATTTCCGTACATCTTGCAAGTTGCAATCTCTCGAGATCTGGTTTGAACGAATGGCAACTAATAGTCGCAAGATCAGGATTATTTAGTCTTGACAACATAGCTACAAAAAACATGAAAATATGTCCAAGCCATCGCGATAAACTTGGCAGGCATTGGAGGCCTTTGAGGTCCTGTCAGTATCCGCTTCATTCAGGTCCACTTCATAAATACAAAACTCGAAGTGTCTTTAATGCTCGCATTTCAATGGAAGTTCACAAAATGTACGGAATCCTAGTGCAGATAGGATCACGTAAGTGTTAATATAATCTACCGTCTGTTTATGGCGTTAAATGATATTTATCGTTATCACTTTCCATATAATTATTATCAACATCATTATTATCAACATCAACATCAACATCATTATTAATATTATCAACATCATTATTAATATTATCAATATCATTATTAATATTATCAACATCATTATTATCAACATCAACATCAACATCATTATTAATATTATCAACATCATTATTAATATTATCAGCATCATTAATATTATCAGCATCATTAATAATATTATCAACATCATTATTAATATTATCAACATCATTATTAATATTATCAACATCATTAATAATATTATGAACATCATTATTAATATTATCAACATCATTATTAATATTATCAACACCAGTATTAATATTATCAACATCATTATTAATCTTATCAACATCATTATTAATATTATCAACATCATTATTAATCTTATCAACATCATTATTAATATTATCAACATCATTATTAATATTATCAACATCATTATTAATATTATCAACATCATTATTAATATTATCAACATCATTAATAATATTATCAACATCATTATTAATATTATCAACATCATTAATAATATTATCAACATCATTATTAATATTATCAGCATCATTAATAATATTATCAACATCATTATTAATATTATCAACATCATTATTAATATTATCAACATCATTATTAATATTATCAACATCATTATTATCAACATCAACATCAACATCATTAATAATATTATCAACATCATTATTAATATTATCAGCATCATTATTAATATTATCAACATCATTATTATCAACATCAACATCAACATCATTATTAATATTATCAACATCATTAATAATATTATCATCATCATTATTAATATTATCAGCATCATTAATAATATTATCAACATCATTATTAATATTATCAACATCATTATTAATATTATCAACATCATTATTAATATTATCAACATCATTATTATCAACATCAACATCAACATCATTAATAATATTATCAACATCATTATTAATATTATCAGCATCATTATTAATATTATCAACATCATTATTATCAACATCAACATCAACATCATTATTAATATTATCAACATCATTAATAATATTATCATCATCATTGATAATACTTTAATCATTTATTTTTTTAATCATCAATGTTATCATCACAATTTTTCTAATCATCATCATCATCGTTATTACTATAATTTTATCAATCCTAACCAATCCATCTCTCTATTCAATTAATTAAAGATGTTGTTCGTCATGATCAGTCATTCTGTATTCTCGATTTTAATTTTCATTGTCGTTCATGTTTTTCCTCTCATTCCTCGATCTCTTGCAAAAATCTGTCATCTCATTATTAAAATTGGCTTGTTATTTTTATTTTAATTGCACATATTGACATGGTAGTAAATCAAATTGTTCTTTTAGTACTAAAGATAGAACGCGTTAACTAATATCGCTTTATTCTTTTTTACTTGATAGCAATATGTCCAAAATGCTACAAGACACACGGTGACAAAATATCTGGTGAAGGAAATTGGGTCACAGAACAACACACCCCTCTAAGGTAATGTCGTTATGTAACAACAGGTTTGATAATAGAACACAACATTTGAACACTGCATGTTGTTCTGTAGATGTTCAATTGTTTTTGACGTCGGTGTGCAATTAATTTACTTACAGAATGCAAAGAGTTGAGGCTGATGTGGCAAATGCGCATGCGTCAAGTATCCAAGAAACCCCTCAAGTTCCTCCAGAGACCCCTGTTTTGTTGTGGACACCCAGCTGCTGTAAAGACAGCTTTACAGAGAGCCCTTTGGAGCACCAACAACCAGATGATGGAGATGTCTTAAAAGTATTCAATGATACCATGAAACGACTATCCGACGCTGCATCGTATGCCACGCCCTCTCCACTAAAGTATCAGTTACGCACAGAATGGGACGTCGCTTCAAAAGCAGAACAGAAAGAATGCCTTGAAAGGGCATCAGAAGCATGCCGACTGATATGCAATGTTATAGCACCTGACGCCGCTGAAAACTTGTATAAATCTCTGTCATTCGAGAACGAACAACCCAGCCTAGAGCTAAAAAGCCTCGTGACTGCCTATGCAAGTGCTCCAACCAGAAACCTCAAAACACAGATCCTGAGCATCTATGCGTACGACTATACTATTAAACAACTTCAAGAATTACATGAGCCCTATGGAAATATCAGTCAGTGGCAGATAAAGAGAGCTCGCGCACATGCAAAGAAGATCGGTCCCGGAATGCAAGTAAACAAGTCAAAACTTCACCGTATTAGTTTGGACATGTCAAAAGTAGACCATTTTATCGACTTTGTCAACAGGCCCTATTTTCACCAAGATGTCGCTTTTGGGATGCGAAAACTAAAGTTAGAGAGTGGAGAAGTTATCGAAATGCCCAATGTTATAAGAACTGTAACGCGATCTACGATGATTAACCAATATCATCAATTTTGTAACTGTGAAAACGCATTCGAGCCTTTGAGTAGATCAACACTCTATCGTATTTTGGAAGTGAGGCAGGCCTCTGAGAGAAAAGCTTTACATGGTCTTGATAATACTGCAGCAGACGGCACAGCCGCATTTGATACGATGAAGAACATGGTAAGTCAACTTTCACGCTTTGGTGTTGAAAAACAATGGGTAGATAGTACTGAGAAAAGACTGAATAACGGAATGCAGTATCTGAAAACAGATTATAAAGTCCATTGCAAAGAAGAGGTGTCGCCTTGCGCAGACCATTGTAGAGAGTTTGCTCTAAGTGATCCGAGCGACTCAGACTTTCAAAAACATTGTAGCCATACACACAATATTATCTGCGAAAATTGTGAAGACATCAAAGCAGTTATTACAGAAATCCAAACAAAGCTCCAAGATCACTGTCATCCCAGCTTCAACAAAGAGCTCAGAGATGATTTACTTTACGATTTCAACACTGCAAAAGGAAATGTTTATAAATGGAAATCCCATATTTTAAGATCTGCAAATCAAGAACTTGCCAAGCAACATACTATCCACGACATGGATGATTCATCTATTTTATTGGTAATAGATTGGGCCATGAAATTCGTGCAAGTACGCTATCGTGAAAAACAGTCACAATGGTTTGGTAAGAGAGGTATGAGCTGGCACATTAGTAGTGTTGTTAGCAAGTGCAACAACTCTCACGAACTATCAGTCACTTCGTACGCACATCTTTTTGACGCATCATCACAAGACTGGTTTGCTGTTGCTTCAATTTTAGAAGATCTACTTCGTCACATCAAATCTGAAAACCCAAAAATCAAAAATGTGTATATACGTTCAGATGAAGCAGGATGTTATCATAACAATTTGTTGATTTCAGCGATCAAGGACATCGGAGATCGAATTGGTATACAGATCAAAAGGTATGATTTCTCCGAACCACAGCAAGGAAAGGACATTTGCGACAGAGTAATATGTCCTCTCAAGTTAGCAATTAGAACATATTGTAATGAAGGGAATGACGTCACCAACGCCCAGCAAATGCATACAGCTTTGACGCAACACCCAGTTAAAGGTACCTTGTGCTCAGTAAATAAGATCAGTGATTCAGTAACACCCTTAGATGTGAAAAAAATCAACCAATTCAGTGCGTATCATAATTTTGAATATGATTCAAGTGGTATCACTGTCTGGAAAGCGTATGACATCGGAAAGGGAAAGAAATTAAGTAACGAGAACATTTATATTAGTCATCAACAGTCAACAACCATGGAAGTTATTGAAGGCTTTGCTGGAAGCGTAGATAAAAGTAGGACAATGAAAGTGAGAGAAAACACACAACACCTATCAGATGTAAAGGCCAAAGAAGAATGCTCCTTAGAATGTACAGAGCAAGGTTGTCATTTTGTTTGCGAAACGCTTGATCAACTAGAACTTCACTTGGATGTGGGAGAGCACAGCCGATTTGTTAACGACGAAAGCGTTTACGATGTAATTCGTCGAGAGTGGGCAGCAAAGTTTACAACCATTGACGTTACCACAGCACAATGTGAAAACAGCACATCAAGTGTAAGGACTGGCACGACTGCTTTACAAATGGGATGGGCATTGACTAAACCAAAAACTGGAAGTAAACGTTTTTCGGACAATGTCAGAGATTTTCTTGTTCATAAATTTGAATCAGGCGAAAGAACGGGCAATAAAGCCGACGCCGCAGCTGTTGCACTAGAGATGAGGAGCGAGAGAAACAAGGACGGACAACGACGTTTTACAAGAGAAGAGTGGCTCAACCAAGCTCAAATTAAAAGCTTTTTTTCAAGGTTAGCAAAATCTAGAAGAGTTGATGGCTTAACAAAAGCAAGTAAAATTGGATGTAACAGTATCAACGACGATAGTGACAGTGAAAATGATGAAGACGAAGAACTTAGGCATGAGTTGATACAAAGTGTTTTTGATAGCATTGCTATAGCACATCCTATTACGTTCCAAGAGTATAACTTATGTGACATTTCAAAGAAAGGTGAACTTGGCTCATTTAAAGTTAAAATGCTGAAAGAGATGTGCACTTATTTTGAAATTAAAATTAAATCAAGAGAAAAGAAAGCAGATTTGATAAAAAAGATTTCAGAGATGATCATCAACTGCTCATGTTCAAGTTAGGACCCGTTTGAAACTGATAATACTGCGATCAAGAAAGCAGTTATAATCGCAAAAATACATACCTTGGTGTTCTCACAAGCCAATCAAAATAAAGAAAACTCAGTACTTTGACTAACTACTTAATTCAAACAATCTATATACACCTACTTGCAGTAAGGTTGTCATACAAAAATATACATTTGTTATAAAGAAAATAGAACATTTGTGATTTAGTACGATAGGAATTGATTAAAAGACAAAAGAAGATCACTCAAGCTGAACTCTCTCTTTTGTGTTTTAATTAATTCCTATCGCACTAAATCACAAATGTTCTATTTTCTTTGTGACAAATGTTCTATTTTGTATGATAACCTTACTGCAAGTAGGTGTATACCTACAAAAATAGTTAAATAAATTCAATAATAGGCAAATGAAGTAAATGCCGATAATCTGCGGCTGCGTAACTAATTACGTACAAAATGTACTATCGATAAATAAATTTTAGAACACCAAAACAATGTGAAATGTCCTCTAATATGATGAAATATAATTACTGGTATTGATTTCAAACTGTTTTTTGCCCAATACGTGAATTTCGTCGACGAAAGCGAACTTTTAGGTAAATGGTTACGTCACACATTATTTACACGAATATGCAAATTTGAGTAAAAACGCTCAACTTCAGTCACCGCTAGTTCACTCAATTTTAGGTGAGTAACGAATTTTTTTTCAGATTACATTACCTTAATCCTTATATTTTCTCACTATACCAATGACATTTCTCAGCTAGGTGCCACATTTGAGAAATAAGGATTTTCAAATGTGATATTTCGGCAAACTCCTACAGTCGCTAAACTAGTAGTATTTTCGTGGCTAAATTACTTTACGTTATTATCACTTCTAGAAAAAGTTTTTTAAGAAATATAAAGGTATAGTAATCAAGAGTTTCTGTGAGCAACGGGGTTATGTTTGGTGAAAATCTCGAAAAGTTATCGACAGTCAAAGTTGATTGAGTTTTCAGTCTCGTTTGATGATAAAAATAGACTTTCGGGTAGAAATCGAAAAATTGTCAAAAAATGCGGAAAAAAAGATTTTTTCTCCAAACGAATTCCAGTTTTATTATACACTACTAAAAGGCAACTCACAGACACAGTATGAAGAAAATCGGTTTTTGAGCTAGAACGGCAGTGGGCGGTTCTTGGAGAGACAGCCTCTTAAGAGGCTGTCTCGCTAAAAAACACCCACTCGTTTATGCTTCAAAAATGGATTTGCCTGAAACTCTGTCGTCTGAAAGGGTTTACTAAGACTAAAACAAGAATGCATTTAGTTTGGTAAGAAATGATTTCGTTGTTGAGCTAGAAGCCGTTAAACATTTTTGCCCGTCGGGTGCAGTCGCGACACTTTGTAAACTGAAAATAAGCCATTTTTCGTAGCGCCGTATAATATTTGATTCGCAGCATAAACCAATACATTTTATATCAAAGTCTTTTTAAATCACTCATCTTTACAGCTAAGGGGTTTATGTGTGTCTAAATTTATTTTTAAACGAGTTATCAAGATTATAATGACCCCTATTTATCGCTTATTCAAATAGACTCAAAATGGCCTTATTTCAATGTCTGATTTCTAAATTTCGGGACTTAGTTAAAAGTTTCAACCAATGCAGGTCAAAAGCATGGTATTTCATTTGCACAAATTGTGAAAATCAGATGTACGATGTTTGATTTTCCAAAGTTATGACCGTTTGAAGTAGCACATGTTCGACTAATTGGGTTTTTAGCGAGATAGCCTCTTAAATTCTTAGGTGATTTAAGGCGTTCTGAGGCGATCTTATGAACCGGAGAAGACCTATTGTACATGTAGATTAACTATTAAAAAGATGAATTATGTTTTGAAAATATTGATATTTATCAAAAAACGTATAATTATATTAGTTACTTGTTTCTTTGCTTTGGTGGCAGTTCGTATTGGAATAATGCAGCTTTCATGTCGTTGTTTTTATCTTCTTGGCTGATTAATCTGCTTTCTGGAAATTCGAGGATCGAGTACTAAGGCTCGAGTATAACTGACTGTCTGATATTGACATGTTTTAGAAAAACTCTTTCCGTAAAAACGTTAGAAAATAACAGCTAGCAATTGTATAATGTCTTGAGCAAACCATATACCCAAAGCCAACGCAAATCGATGTAGAAGTACGAGAAATCCAAATAAATTTGGCTTCAAATCCAAGATGGCGATTTGCTTGGAATTCCTGTGTTATTTGGGCTGCCTGTGTTATTTGCGCTTCCTGTGGTGCATTACCTCGTGCTTTGAACGACTCAGCCGTTTTAAAGCCGTGCCGGATGCATGTTTTAAAATTCAACATAAACAAATTAATAAGAAATGATTTACATTGCAGTATTTTTGTTTTTGTTATTTTTACATGTCTTTTTTGAATTGTTAGACTCCTCAATCATTTTGAGCATGCGCGAAGGAATATCTGATTGAGTGACCTCTCGCATATAAATAATTTTTGCTTAAAAACTTCAAATTAGAAAAGTTACACCATTTTTTACGTTATTAATAATAAGTATACTCATTGTTGGTGATAACTTTTATGTGCGATTATATAGTGAAGTGTCCCACAGGGGAAGTTAGAACGATTATATGGGGTATAAATTTTGAATTTACATATAGACTCCAGCTTTGTGAGGTTAGAACGTGACCCCTATGGTGGGGTGAGTTACAAGTGGGGTGGGGTAGGTCGTGACGTATTTACACAGGGAGCCCAAACTGGGGGAGGGGTGGTCTTGATAGTAAACGTCATTACACAGGAAACCCAATTAGGAGGGTGGTTGTTTGAAAGTCTGAAAGATGATGTAATGCATATACGGCGGTACGCTGACCAAAATCTTGGGGCTCAAAAGTTTACACTGACGGTCTAGTGAGTCACTCACTAGTGAGCGAGCGAGCGAGTGAGTGACACTTCCGGTTTAAAAACTCGATCCACGAGTTAAAAATGTTTTTTTTTTTTACAAAGAAATGTTTTAAAATTTCCTTTTTCCTTTCCGATAGTTAAAATTGAATTGAATTGAATTGAATTGAATTGAATTGAATTGAATTGAATTGAATTGAATTGAATTGAATTGAATAATACATAGTTACCATTCTATTAAGGTCTAGTTCAAATAATGTTTTTGTCAATTTGAAGCTTAAAATCTTGATTTTTCTCAGCGTTTTGTCTTGTGTTTGAAGCAAATTTGAAGCAAAAAGGTGCCTTGGCATTGGCAATTAAACGCGCCAAAAATAGAACTTGTCACCAGGGCGCTTGGAGGTAGGGCGGCGAAACCGCCAATCATTCTCTTGTTTGATGTGTGATGCGGAGAGGGACTGGGAACGAGAGCGGAATAACGCTTCGAGCCCCGCCTCCGTCAACGCCTTCTTGTAATGCGATGCCAAGGCTTCCGAATTAATATTCGTGATTTTTAAGATTATTAAAAGGGCTAAATTGTTGTATTGGACTGTATTGTTCTCAATAGTACTAAATTTATTGATAATCTCAAAAAAATTTATAATTTGACAAAAGATTTCGTAGTGTTTTTTTCGGAAAAGTCGGGCAAGGATTACGAATGCCGAAAGAGAAATAGTACAAGAAATATTTTCCGAAAAGCCGTTTTTCAAAACACCTTAAAGCACCTCTTCAGAAATCATGCATAGTGTAAAGTAATAAATTATGTTTAGACTGTAAAAATTTTAGAGTGATATAAGTTGATATAGAAATGATACGATTTTTCTAAGCATGGGACTGTTCTACGTCGCACGTTAATATAGTGGCGAGACAGATAATATCGATCGTCTGATGCTAATTACTGAGAACTCGTAAACATCAGATAATAACGAGTTGTGGTTTGGTTAATATATCAATTACAGATATAAATGCATCTAAAAAACATGCTCTTTCAACTCCAACACGACCTGCAAGCCATCCTCGGGAACCCAGGGGTTAATTTTGAGAGACCGCAAAAAATTCGTGAAAAGGTAAACGCTTTTATTTCTGGTATATCGCTCGATAGTCCGGTTAGCTAGACAACCATTGCGAAGCACTCGTACATTTGGATTAATAACATCAACAGCTTCAACCGAGGTAGAAAAAAAAAAAAAACAGAAATGTTTTAGAGATACCGCGGCATCAGGAAGTAAAGCCGCCTGTTGATTCCGTAAAGACTACAGAAATGTTCAGTTCCGTCAAAAGTTCTTTGTGCGATTGGCTTGGAAAGAAACCTTCTTTCTTTTCTGTGTTATGTTCTTGTGACACCTCGTCGTTTTGTTCAGGGTTATAATCATCGGTTTAATCCTGAAACAATAATTCTAGGAGCTCCTGGTTACTTATTTCGTGGAGAATTTCACCATATTCAAACTACCAGCAGCCATATTATCTTTTTTTTTAACTTGAATTACCTTGACTCGTTCCCAGTCCCTCGCATCACACATTTTTTGCTCGGCCCGGTCCGTTTCGCCGCCCTACCTCCAAGCGCCCTGCTTGTCACGTTAGTGTGTCGGGACAAAGTCACGCGCGTTTGTCACGAATTTTCGTGCGAACGTGCGAATTGACATCAAAAATGAAATCTAAAAGTTAATCTTTCAAAAACGCTAGAAACACTATAGTGATATCGAATTTTTTCTTAAGTAACCTTGAACAGAAAGAAATAGTATTTCTTTCAAATACGAACAAATACCTCTATGTCATCATGTACAGTTTTTATGACCCATGCACAAAAACTATTTACATGCGCATATTGATGTTGTAAGAAAAAACTAAACTAGGAGCTCCGCTATTAGGTATTACCTAATTTGTATATTATATAGCATTTCACACCAATTCAATGCTCTTTACAATCAAGGCGCACAATGCAGTCACGCGGCTTACAATCATGAAGGGTTTGTAGTTTGCGTGTGCGAACACATGGAATAGTGCGTTTTATAATATGCTAGATTCACACGTTACCTTGGTCCTTGATAACGAAAACGCCAAAAACAGCAACGACAATAACGAATAGAGAACACAAGAAGTCGAGACGAAGGGACAACCAGGAGGCCAATGAAAAACGGGCGAAGAAAGCTTTATTGTAATCGTCCAATAGTCTAAAAACAAATAAACAAATTTATCGATCGAGATGAAGCTATTTAGTATAAATATGCAGGTGATTATAGATAATAAGGGTGATGTTGGATTTTCCGAACTTCATTCAGTCAAATCAGCCGTCTTTCTAGACGGTATGATCTAGGGTTTGCCTTCCGCTACCGTGACATACATACAAAATAAATGAAAACTAGCGAGTAAACTAGTATAGGTTGCGTCAGTCTTTGATATAAACGATAGATAATAGAATGAAATTTACAACACCGTAAAAAAACTTACATACAAAAGCGAATAGAAAAAAGGCTAACCTGTGCATCTTGTTCGTAAACTCTTTCTCCATCCGCAAAGATCGGATCACTTCAAGTCCTCTCTCTGTTTCTGATACATGTTCATAAACTGGACTGCGGTGAATTGCTTGCAATCGGCAAATCTCTCGGGAATTCCTCAAAAAATAACGCGAATAATATACAAATACAATACCAAATGGTACCAGCGCTGCCACAAACCAGGGGTTGACAAATACCGCAACCAATGTAACCCCAAACGCCATGACAGAGTATGATAAAGCAATGTCAAGAAACTTAGGAAGCTGATCGTCTAAGTTGCCTGTATCGCTTGAGAATCGATTCATGATTCGACCAAGTGGATTGGTATCGAAGAAAAGCACTGGGGACTTGATTATTGATTCGAACATCTTGGAATGTAGATTTCTGGATGACCTATGAATAGATATATATATCAACACCATCATTATCATTATTACCATCACCATTATTACCATCATCGCCACAACCATCATTATCAATACTATCGTCATCATTATCATTATTACCATCACCATCATTACCATCATCGCCACAACCATCATTATCAATACTATCGTCATCATTACCATTATTATACCATCACCATCATTACCATCATCGCCACAACCATCATTATCAATACAAGCATCATCATTATCATTATTACCATCACCATCATTACCATCATCGCCACAACCATCATTATCAATACTATCGTCATCATTACCATTATTATACCATCACCATCATTACCATCATCGCCACAACCATCATTATCAATACTATCGTCATCATTACCATTATTATACCATCACCATCATTACCATCATCGCCACAGCCATCATTATCAATACAAGCATCATCATTATCATTATTACCATCACCATCAATATGATAACCATCGTCATCATTATAACATCAGTAGATCAGATTCCGTATGTCTATGAAAAGCTCATGGCACGAACGCGGTCAAGGCATGACAAGGCACAATCAAAATTGTAGAAACATCACGGTCGCGGCAAGGTACGCACACGGCACTGAACGTTTCACAGTCATATGAAATCTGTGCTACATATCAGCATTATCAGCACCATCATTACTATACCTAATGACCAGGAAATAGACCAGAAAATCACGAACACCACATAATATGATAGATCCAATGACCAAACCAGCGTAGATACCAAGAGTTTCAGGGCTTTTTTGTTCATGCTGTGACATGCGACTTAGTCTTGTCTGCCAAAGGTTGGGGGAATATAGACTTACTAGAACAAAATAATATCACAAAATATAGAATATAGATTGGTCCAAAATATTTCAGAATGCTGCCCATTTGACTACATTGGAGTTTTTGAAGTATTTTGATGTAGATTCATTTACTCTCAATCGGTGGACGTACAGACGTATTTTATTATGGGCGGTTTTGCCAACCAATCTTTGTTATTATAAATCTATTATGCAAATGGTTGGCAAATTAGCACCACAATACCAATATTTGTAAACACTACGACCATCTATAGAGAACTAATTCTACCAAAATGGTGGTTCCAAACATTCTAATTACCAAACAAAATGAGCATAGAGCAGATTTCGTATGACTATGAAAAGCTCACAGCACAAACGCGGTCAAACTTAAAAAATGTCAAGGCACAATCAAAAGAAACGGCAAGGCACAATCAAAAGAAATGGCAAGGCACAATCAAAAGAAATCAGTGGCAAGGCACAGTCAAAAGAAATGGCAAGGCACAATCAAAAGAAATGGCAAGGCACAAACTAAAGAAATGGCAAGGCACAATCAAAAGAAATGGCAAGGCACAGTCAAAAGCAATGGCAAGGCGCAATCAAAAGAAACGGCAAGAAACTTCAAGGCGCAATCAAAAGAAACGGCAAGAAAAGGCAAGGCACAATCAAAATTCTAGAAACATCAAGGTCGTGGCAAGGCACTGCACTGTTCACGGTCATACGAAATCTGCTCTATGAAGTCGTTGATATCTTGCATGCAGCAAAAACTCCGTTTGTCATCTATTACTTATCAACTTTTGGTTTTTAGATTTTCTCTTAAAATAAATCACGACCGCGTACATTTCTGCTATTATGACGGCATATACCACGTGACCTTCTTATAATCGAGTAGCACTAAAACATTGAGGACATTGACTTCAACATCCACAGCTGCAATTTTCATTGAGAGCTAGCAAATATTTTAAAAGTACGAATCCATGGCCAAAATCTTAATTCCTGGCGGAGGTCTTTTCACAAGTAAAATCCCAGTCGACCTTAACATATTTGAGAAATCTGACAGATATAATACTAACACGTCTCATGTTACACAACTGTTATGACAAGCTGTCACGTTTTCACGGAGCACTGATTCTGTAATCACGAATTACAATATTGAAAATCTGTAAATCACGGGTCACAGGTGAAGATGATTTCACGGGTCACGATTGGAATTTTTTGCTTTTCACGATTCACAGGCCGAATTGAGGGTGAATCACGGATAAACACTTCCCCGCTCATATTACAAGTCATACCTTGAACAATAGCGTAGTACATCGCAAACATTATCAAAACTATAGAATGTGAACCAGCCTTGAAGAACGACCAGTAAACTCGCCAAGTTACTCGACCAACTTCTCTCTCCTCTTCCTCTTCACCTAAATCATTAGCCTCCTCGAGCCACAAATTCTCTTCATTTCCCTTCACGTCTTCGACATCTAGCATGTCGGGAAAGTTTTTAGTCATTAAGATGTCCTTCTCAAGCAAGTCTGAATCTTCCATGTCCTTGTAGGATCCTTGGAAGATAAGATGGCCTCTTTCCATGGCAATAACTGAGTCAGCAAGGCTGAGGTACTGCTGTTGGTGGGTGACTAGGACTCGTAAACGACTCGATAGTTCTCCACAGATACATTTCTCAAAGATGCGTTGCCCAACCTTGACGAAAAAAATGCGGTCTCTTGTAAAACAAGCATCGCTCCTTTTTCTGTGAGGTTCACTCCGCTCACTACCACTTCACTAAGTGCTACGTATTTACAACCACCACTCCCCATCAGGGATATTCCCTGAGGCTCACTCCGCTCATTACCACTACACTCAGTATTTACAACTATCACTCCCACTCAGGGCTATTCTTTGAGTTTTTTTCCACACACTACAACTTCGATCACTGAGTACTTTCACTCATCACTCCCAACCAGGACTCTTCCGTGAGGTTCCCTCCAAATACACTACCACTGCACTTATTTTCAACCATCGATCGATCGCCATCAGCTATATATGGCTCTTCTTGATGGTCAGTCCTCACGCACTGCCTCTACATTCAGTATTTACAACCGCCACCCTCCATGATAATGGTCTCCAGTAAAGCTAAAATACAAAACAATCATTATAGCCCACCTTTGCATCAACTGCACTTAGAGGATCGTCCATCAAAAAGACATCTGCATCTGAATACACTGCGCGTGCTAAACTTACACGTGCACGCTGACCACCACTTAACATTATCCCTCGTTGTCCAATCCTGCTTTGATCTCCTTTGGGAAAACTCTGGATGTCTTTCCGAAGATCACAAGCATCAATGATTCGATGGTACCTTTTCTCGTCATAAGGTTTACCAAAAATGATGTTATCGAGAACAGTTCCTGAGAAGATCCATGGTATCTGAGGAACGTAGGCAATTTGTCCACGGACAGACTTGGTTCCTGTAGTTAATGAGACCTCACCTTGAATAGCCATCAATAATGAGGTTTTTCCACTACCAACCTGACCGATTATCATGACTAGCTTGTTGTGTTCTACTTCTATGTTGATGTCGTGAAGGATATCGGGTTTGTTGGTACTCCATGATGCTGAGAGATTGGTGATGCTTATTCCTGCTGTATTGGTGCTTTCTGTCTCGCACTGAAATATAGATTAGTAGAATAAAAATTCAAAGGGGTGATTTGATTGGCTAGCCACCCTCCTTTTGAACAACCATCCCTTTCAGTAATAAATTTGGTTTGATTTGTTTAGTTTGATAGTGAGGTGATGACACGTGGAGGGCGGGAGGGTGGATATAGGGGGGTTCGATTTGGGAGGTACTACCTTTGTCGAAGTTATAGGCCAGGGTGATCGGCGCTCCTTTTAGGGTTGAAAATATTCGTGTAGAATGTCTGTCGGTCCGTAACGACATGCGCAGTCCATGCGTTAATCCAAAATTCAAAATGGCGGACGACTGTAATTTCGAGAATTCAAAAGAATGACCAGCTTTGAACGATCGAAGCGCGTTTATATATTTTGGCTGCTACTTCATATCTGTCTAAAGAAGGTTAACTTTTAATGTGTATTTGTACTATTCATGAAGTTTTTTAGGTTTAATAAGACGTTTAATACCATGAAAAGGGATGATTTGTTTTGACAACAAAACCATTAGCCCGGCATTAGTCGGCTGTAAGTCATCACACACCGATTGAAGTGCCCTTCGATTTTTGGCATTTTCAGGTCAGATCAACATATATAAGGTCAAGAATCTCACATTTTGCTGTATGTTTGTCACTCTTCAAAATACTAAATGAGCTTTATTCTCAAGAATGAGCTTTTGACAAATGTTTTCGTATAGTAAATTGGTGCGAATAGCCGCCGAAACGACATTCACTATAAACGGGGCTGTCAACCCCAGATGTGTTCAAACCTGGAAATTGCCGATAATACGAAAATTTCCGCCATTTTGTTCGATAATTTCCGAATTTCCGCCATTTTGTTTGTCTTAAAAGTTCCGAACCATTAATATACTATCTCTTCTTCATGATCAGAACATTATTCCTACTTTTGCACATTCATTTTTCAGTTATATCTATTTCAAGCAGTAGCCTCATGTAGTCTTTGAAACAACTTTGTTCCTCCTTGTTCCGTTTAATTTTCATTGTTGATATGTTTATCTTCTCTTCAAATTTGTTAAAATTCAATAAAAACGTTATTAATAATGTCTTGCCTCGTAAATAATTTCACACACCATGGGCCATGAAATGGGTAAACAAAATGTAACTATTACAATGCTCGTGTCCACATTGCGATATTAATCTTAGACCTAGTTTATACGTCGATCTCACATTTGCCGAATGCAATTACATAAAAAAGGACCGCCTAGTTATCTCTTGTTTGAATTGTATTCAGCACAAGTGAGATTCGACGTATAAACTAGGCCTTATTCACTTTTGTGAATAATACCTACAAATCCCACTAATTTATAAATGTACAATCTCGATATGTTTTTACCATAGAGTGGGAGTATGCGGTCTATGATCGCCTTTAATTATCATTATTTTCATGTAGTAACCATGATAATTAACATCCTTTAAAACTTTATCGTATCATCATATCACTATCATCCGCATGCATTATCATCATCATCGATATCTTTGCATTTACATATACATATACATATCATTATCATCATAATCACCATTATCATCAGCATCATATGCGCATTTGATCATATTCACATGCAAATTTGCGCGTTACAAATATTAAATTATTATTATAAGTAGTACTTCTAGTCACTGACCTTCACTGCATTATCTCCAGTGTCATCCAATCCATCAACAAACTCTTCTATTCGCCTGATCGATACTAATGATTCTTGTACTACTCTATATCCATATTCAATTCTCCAAAAACAATTTTTACTGAGAATTGCAAATATAGTAGTCATAGTGAATATCTCGGTAGAGAGTAACTGTAATCCAGAGTATATCATGACCACGATAGCTATGAGTGCAGGGATTGTTTCTCCAGCACTTACAAGTAGTGTCGTGTTTATAGAGTAAAATACACTTTTCTGGAATACTTTTCTTGCTTCTTGCCTGAATATAAAAGAAACACAAATACAAAGTGAATTATAGCCTGTGTTACAGCCGGAATTTTTCTCAAGAAAGTCCGTCTGTGAATCAGAGCAACGAACCGTGTTCTGGCTCCCAGCGAACTACACGATTATATATACTAGGTGATGATTGGCTTTCGATGATGCTCTTTCTTACACGAACTTTCATTGGACAATTCAACATAACCGGAGAGTTCGTGTAAGAAAGAGCATCATCGAAAGCCAATCAGCATCTAGTATATATATAATCGTGTAGTTCGCTGGGGGCAAGAACACGGTTCGTTGCTCTGATTCACAGACGGACTTTCGAGAGAAAAATTCCGGCTGTAACACAGGCTAAGTGAATTATGGAGAAGGTCAAAACAACGTTGCAAAGTAGGGACCCAGTTTTTCAAAGGATGGTGGATGTGCGGGTGGTACCTCAAATATAACACACATTCCTTCAGTTACTATCTATCTTTCTTTTTCTGGCGTTTATTTTGCAAGAACAACTTAATAATTCTGTTTCTAAGACAGTTTTTGAACTCACTGTGACAGACCGAAGACTCCCCGTAAAAGTTACAATGGATATCAGGGACCAGCGGATTAACGGACCAAACGGAACGACGGACGTCCATTAGGAAAAGGAGGAAGAATGAAAAATAATACAAATAAAACAACAGCAACAACGTCGGGAATTTTCACCCCTAAAATATATCATAAATCCCTTTATAGGGCGTGACATGACGGACGATTTTGAACTACGCGGTACTATAAGAAAAAGCACTTTAAAGTGCGACTATGTACCGATTGTCACTAGCTGCCTTTAGTTTTCGATACCCTATAAGAAATGTCGAAATTTCTATTGTACAGTCAACGCACTTCACAAATGAAACACATATTTTGGTTGATTATTCGAATATTAAAAATGAATAAATAATAAACCGATTCGAATATTAAAAATTTTAAATACATATTCGATTTATATTCAAAATGAATATTTGTGTATTCAAACAAGCAAACTAAATTCCATTTTGCGTAATATTTTTGAAACCAAAGATTCGAATATTCATTTTGCCTATAATCGGTTATTCCTTTTGAAAAATCGATAAATCGTTTTCAATATTCGAATATTGTTTTTAAAAGTTTAAGTTTAAGAGTTTATGCGTGAAATACCAAAATACCTTCTCACAATGTTCAGCTTTTCACTATAATTGCTCTCCCAGCAAAACGCTTTCACAGCTCGAATACCCGATATAACCTCGTGTACAATAGTCAGTCGTTTGTCCGTCAACATCGCTTGATTTACTCTCAATCTCGTAAATACTTTAGCAACACTCGCTGTATACAGTATGGGCAGTAAATAGAATAGAGCACCGTAGAGGGCTTGAGGGGAGACTAGCAGCCACAAACAAGCTAGAAGGACAGGGAGAGTGAACGGTGCGATGATAAGATGAGTAAGTTCTTGCACCAGGTCGTCCATTTTATCAACATCGTTGGAGACTAAGTTCTGTATGTGGCCGAGCTTCACTTGAGAAAGCTTGTAACGCCTTGTATTCAAAATCTAGAAATTAATATTTATAATTAGTAATTCAATAATAGTCCCTGCGCCATCTTGAAAGGTTGCCGGGCCTTTGCAAGGAAGCGAGACGAATGTTGAGCGTGCACTGATAGAAACACGTGGATAATTGCCCGCAAGGTGTTAAAAGGTCTCTATCATTGCTCGTCGTTTTTGTATAGGAAGGGAAACCGGATCCTCGTGGCATAGGAGAGAAGAACTCAAACCTGGATCACAGCGGCGAGAGATGCGCAGTAAACCAGTACGCAGTTACTAAAACATGGAACCACCTGAAACCAGGTCATCATTTTTTAGATCGCGTTCTGAATGATCGAAAAGAAAACAAATCAACCGGCATTTCGACTTTGTGGATACCACGGATACCTGAATAAAATATATTTCTCATGATCACATGTGAAATGTGTGTACGAGACGCTGAGTGGACGTATCGCTTTTTATCACATTTGAAAATATAGCATATAGCATTTTATTTAAATTAATTAGCTTTATTACATAAAAGTCTTGTGTGTATATGTGTATGAGAACGTGTTTTTGTGATGTGCTGTGGGCTTTTTTTATCCTTCCTCTTCTTTATATCATAATTAATAACAGATTATGGCCCTAACAACTCATTAACTTTTTAGTTATTAGTTAGCATCAATACCTAAAATTATATCTTATTGTATTTTATATATTGTGAAAAAATTGTAAACTCGTGCAAGGTATAAATAAAAATTATTGTATTGTATTGTATTGTTATATATGTAATAAAAAGCCAATCCAACCGGCAGCTATATTTTGCAATACTAAGTATTTTATTTCGGTATCCGTGGTATCCGCAAAGTCGAAATGACGGTTGATTTGTTTTCTTTTCGCTTATTCCGTACTAGCTCAGATGGTTTTAGATGGTTTCAGATGGTTTCAGATGGTTTCCGATGGTTCCATCTTTTAGTAACGTAAGTCATGCCTCACCGATGTCTCGGTTGTTATGCCTCAGCGAATAATTGTGAAATAATTTGCCAAAGGTTTTGGCGCCAAAAGAGTTATTATCAGTAACAAGAGAGTTTCAACTTGATCACCTTTTTATGAATGCATTCGGTGAGATAAACTTTGAGGCGAATCGATGATATTTTTGACTGATAATCACAATGATTTTCGGCTAACATGGCTAACAAAATTCCCATCGAAAAAGCTACCAAAATAAAAACTGAATGATACGTTGTGCTATTTGAGAGCAACTTTAGATAATACCACAGCAAGACCACGTTGAAGACTCGAAGTCCCTCTGCAAACGAGCTCAATAACAGGAGAACCACAAACTTGTCGTAACCCAGTATTCTGAAAAGTCTCTTCCATAACTGAGGTATATCTCCCGATTCTTTGTCCACAATTGACGCAATTCGCTTCGCTGAGTGCTCATCTGAGAGTTGATCCAAATCACTTGTTTGTAATGGTCTTTCGTTACCAGTTTTTAGTAGTCTGTTAAGCCATGAGAAAGTTAAAAGGGACAAGAAACCTGCTCTATCCTTGGGGTTCGCGGTCCGTTCATCCATGCCGGTAGTATCGTCGTGTACATGCTGGAATTGTCAGGGGGGGGGGGGGGGGGGGGGTCGGCGGAGGTTTTGGAAGCGACCCCTAAAAGGTACGCACAAACAAAAATAACTGTTAAAGCCTTGTTGATTTCAAACCCTAAACTTTTAGCAACAAAGCAGAGTAAAAATGACCCTTACAGGTACGGAATCATGTTACGTAACTAATTTTTGAGTCAAATGAGTTAAAGCCTGGGTCAGGCAGCCATTTTTAATAAAATGTTAGTAATTCGGATTTCAATCTTCGTTTCAAAAGTTAAATCATTTAACTTAAATACATGTTAGTTTGTAATGAAGTTGTAAAATGTTTGGTGCAAGCATGGTATTCCAATGTTCACGTGACCAGCATCAGAGTCGGGAAAAGCTCAAAATTTCATAGCAAAATGGGTTAGATAGAATCACCAGCCAGATTGATCCAATATATGTTTTTGGGTTACTTTTATAGATGTCTTCCAAACTTGGCCTAGAATGGCTGTCCATCATGGATTGTTTAAGAGATATTTGCCAAAAAGGGTCACGTGACCAATCCACGTATTCACAAATATGCGTTTTTCTCTTAACCGTTATCCATTCTAGGCCAGAACATATTTAAAAATACGTCTTAAACATTTTAAGACATAAAAAGGATTGAAATTAATGCAATAAATTAACCCCGTTTTCAAATTTCCGTTTTACGTTTTGACCTTGCTGGTCACGTGACCACCAAATTATAATTATTTCCAACGCAAAATGTTAAGGAGCCTAATTGTCACTTGGGTTCCAAAATATATTTTAGTACATTGAATACAAGTGAAATTATTGCAATTTTAATATTTTTCGGTCTGCCATAAAATCCCAGGCACTTGATAACCCTAAAAGGTACGCCGATCACCCCTACCACTTCGACAAAGGGAGTACATCCCCCGGGGGGAACTCTATTCAAATTCAAATTTCCGACATGCAAATTAATTCGTCTGGTAGTCTGTACCGCCGCCGGTGAGGGTTTGGGTAGGCATTGCATGAAGCATTTGGCACTGAAGGGCTCATGCAGGGCTCGAATCACCCTGGCAGTATCTCTTTCTCGTTTTTTGTGAGGAGAACCAAAATGCTTGCGAAAAATTTCCCAATCGTGTGCTCGGAAACCTATGACGTACTTGGTTAAGCCGTACACGACGATAGCAACCCTCATGCTTCTTTTACTAAAATATGTAAAACACCTTTTATTTCTAATATATACATGAATGATACACCTATTTTAATAATCGTTGTCGAATCAACGCTACAGTCCACACTCTGAAGCCTGCAAAGGATGTCGGTATTTTCTTCTCTTCTTAATATATTCATAGCATATTTTTGCTTGTGCGTGTTTGTGTTATATGACCAGCAACTAGCTGTTGCAGTAATAGATGATGAAACAAATATTTACTGAAAAAATGAGAAATAAACCAACAATTTATATTCATGTTACCGACATTCTTTGTAGGTTTCAGAGTGTAGACTGTACCCTTCCGCTGCGACAACAATTATTGATCAAATAGTGTATTATTCTGTCTCAGTCATTGTTATTAATAAGATATGGGAACGCAACTCCGACCGGAGCCTTCTCCGGCACGAAGTAGCGGAGGGCAAAATGGTCTTCCCCTGCATCCCGGCTGAACTCTGGGCGGGAGGGTGGGCGCGATGTCCACTTCGGTCTTCGACTGATTGACCAAGTAATGCATGCAAAGGCGTCGTTTTAATTTATACCCACCCCGAACCAATCAGAGTCGTTTATTTTCCCGCCAGAGACCATTTCTTCGTGGGAATGTGTTATAAATAACATTCCTTCAACATAATATACATATTCAAATGACTTTGCATAGATGTGCGATGATATATCCCATTTTAATAGAACGTTTTCCAGTAGCTAGATTTTGGCATGCAAATGAGATGTTCAATTTGCTAGTATGCTAATTAGGTATGTACGCATGAGCGATTATAGAAGTCAAGTAGGACGTGCTACCGAGATATAAAAGGATGATTTATAAGACGGTTTTTGTAAACTGAACAAGATAAAAATTACACACCGTTACAGTACGCAAAACTTTTAATTGTAATTATAAAATTCATGAATAATTAATGAGCAATTGACAAAAGAATTCACGTCCGTGACGGAGGTTGTAAATCTCATACAGATTTCGTCCTGATTTGCATAAGTTTCAACTTGAATTTTCTCGGCCAGATTTACATTTATCTTGACAATTTTAGTAAAATATGAAAGAACTAACGTTGGACTTTCATAAGTTCTATACAATATTCGCGTCCGATCTGTATCCGATATACAACGGCTCGTCTTCGACTCGCCGTTGTATATCGGATACAGATCGGCCGCTCATATTGTATATACTACTTATCATTTGAAAGATGATAAATAACATAACTATAACTAGCAGCCATAAATGCCCGCCTTGATATTACTTTTTGTCCAAATATTTGTCGACTTTGCTTAGCATTCCATCGACTTTAGACATGGTTTCTACTGCCTTCGTACACATCTTCTTATGCGCTCTCTGTGCGTCGACAGCATAGTCAGCCTTCCTTTTCTTTCTGTTACTGCACTCGCTTTCATCTGAAGAACTGCTGCTATACTTCAAATTCTTGGTGAAGCTTCTTGGTGACAGCTTCTTTCCTCCGCTCTGCTGGCGCCTTTTTCTCTGAGTATTCTGTTGAGTCTACCTCTATTGGTTTAGAGGTAGTTGCTGAGGCTGGTTCCTTTAGTGATGCCTTGACGATATTCTTTAACCTATTTATCATTCGTGTTTCCTTAGCTTCCAGATAAAAGCTGCACTATGTGATGTGGCAAATTCCCTTCAAGAACCTTCTGTTTTCGACATTGCAGGATATCTGACCAGTTGTTGGGTCCACATTCGCTGTAGCACTTCAAAATAAAGGCTCGTTCTTTCTCTCCAACACTGCTGGCATGCTTCTGTGTCTCGCCTTTAAACGACAACAAGACGTGTTTAAAAATATGTTAGCATACAGCAATACAGTACAAATGCTGTACATACCCTTGACGTTGTTCTCTTGAATGCTATGCATTTCCTAACAAAGCAAAAGCGGTATTCTGCTAGATGCTAACAAGATAAAAACGTTAACGTTGACAACTTTATATCTTATTCGCCTCAGAGCAAGTGTTAGCTGTGAACTGAACACTAGCTTGCTGCACGCTTTGCACGCTGTTATTTTAGCATAAAACACAGTACAAAATCATACTGTAATTAGGAGAGTATCACAATAAATGGTATAATGGTTGCTGACGAGCTTCAAATGATCCTTATATACTGGTGGCACAGTTCTTGCTATTTCTGAGTACTTTGCAGGCTCCCTTGCCAAGTGGGTGTATTCCATTAAATCAGAGATGGTTGTCTGGCTTCCGAGGACTGGGTGGGTTCAATGGTAGAGACGTTTTCAGCTGGTTTACAGCCATGGCTATTTTGGAGAAACACAGGGGAAACAACACAGTCTTTCCTACAACTAGTGAACGATGTTTCTCCTGTTCTTCAGCGTTTAACTAGAGATGGACAGCCACGACGACGATTACGACTATCACAACTCAGCATATCCAATCAGGTTTTACTTGTCATGCTTTGGCTGCGCAAACACTTCCAAAGTTTCCAAATGCAGTTGGGTCTATTGATGCAACACCCCACGAGATATACCGACCCATAACAGAACCACAGCGTGCTTTCTACAGTGGACACCGACACTACCACTGCATGAACACTCCGCTTATCATCACTTTGGACACCTGAGGTTTGTTCAGGCTGGTTTTCTGGGTAGTATGAATGACGCAGGGTCGTATGGACTCATGACATGCACCCATTGGACCTGGACAGCAACTTGACCTTCCTCCAGGAGCATGTCTTTTAGCTGACAAAGGTTACCCTGGTCGCGGACCACTTATGACGCCAGTTAGAAATAACCAAATGCATTTACTAAACCAAAGGCAACGAAGACGCGCAAAACATTTTAACAGGTGCCATTCCAGAAGACGCGTCAAAGTAGAGCACGTATTTAAAGAAATCAAATGCTACAAAGCCGTCGGCTCAATATGGAGACACCCAAGATGGCTTCTACCTGTATGCGTAGAGCTCGCTGCGTTTTTAGCAGAAAGACGTGTACGTTTATTCAGTCAAATATAAACACTGCCGCCATTCAGTCAATACATGCATAGTTTTTTTACTAGCTTTTTGGTTCGTCTTTTTCTGTTCAAGTTTCAAAAAATGGAAACTCTTATATTTAGGACTAGTTTATATCGAATCCAGCTCATACTATCGAGTCTATCTACAATATAAGAACAATGCCTAATTATCTCTTATTTGCAGTATAGAAACCATGTCTAAAGTTGATGGAATGCTAAGCAAAGTCGACAAATATTTGGACAAAAAGTAATATCAAGGCGGGCATTTATGGCTGCTAGTTATAGTTATGTTATTTTTCATCTTTCAAATGATAATTACAATTAAAAGTTTTGCGTACTGTAACGGTGTGTAATTTTTATCTTGTTTAGTTTACAAAAACCGTCTTATAAATCATCCTTTTATATCTCGGTAGCACGTCCTACTTGACTTCTATAATCACTCGTGCGTACATACCTAATTAGCATACTAGCAAAATGAACATCTCATTTGCATGCCAAAATCTAGCTACGGGAAAACGTTCTAATAGGCTAAAGAAAATACACTGCATCATTTGAAAATATACCTTTAATGTTGATAGAGTGCAAATAATATACCAGTGAAACAAGTAGTACTAATTAGTACGAAATAGTGCTAATTAAACACTAGAGTTAGCATAAAATATCACTATTCATGTTGCACGCTGTTAATGTTTGTACTCTTTTTTAGTTACTATAATTACTTATAATTACTTTTAATATACATTTTAGAACAGCTAACTGTAACCAATATCTAGTTTTCAAAGGGATAGATATACTTTTGTTCAATAGACACAAAATAAATCCATTTCTCTCTAACTATAATTACATTATTTGATACTTTGAGACAGATACCAGAAAGGAGAATATCATTTTTGGTCAAATATTTACATAAAGTAAGACGTTCATGTGATTTGCACCACTGTATCAATGAACCAAAAATGGTGATTGTATCAGCAGGGCTTGGGATGACTTCAACAGCTCACACATAAAAAAATAACCATAATTCCTATCTCTTTTTGTTTTGGTATAGATATTGTAAATCAAAATGGTTTAGTTTGAATTACAACACTTTTGCTTTGAATTTCTCCCAGAATAATTAATTGTTTGAGAAGCCAGAACAAACACTTCAAAGAGTGTTCCCCCCTCTATCCAAACACTTTGAAGTTGGTTTAAGATTTGGTTGCACCAAGTTGTTTCAACTTACTTCTCCGTGTTTGGATATCGGAGGTAACATTGTTTCTCGTGCTTGATCTATTACGCAAGGAATGTGGAAAATCATTTTGAGATGTCCTTTTTGAATTCAAAACAGTGGACTCCATACTTTTATGTAAAAACTCAGGGAAAATGCATTGAAGATAAGACTAGAAACAGACACATTGTTAGCAGTCATATAACTTTATTTCTTG
Source organism: Metridium senile (assembly GCA_949775045.1). Taxonomy (NCBI): domain Eukaryota; kingdom Metazoa; phylum Cnidaria; class Anthozoa; order Actiniaria; family Metridiidae; genus Metridium; species Metridium senile. Next base: position 20,557,259 of record OX459096.1, on the reverse strand, counting down.
TTCAAAAATTCAGTTTTTTTGCCTTTGAGTTTTCACATAAAAATAGGGACTGTTTTGCATTCTACTTCAGTTCAAATAACATTTTAATGTAATTATTTTTAATAACTTTGTGTGTCATTATCGTTCCTGGACGAATACTGTTTCATGAGGAAATAGACCTGCATCCTTTAATGTGACAGAGAAATCAAGATAAGATAATTGCTTCCTAGGAAAATTAGTTACTAATTCAAATCTTTCGTTGGTGAAGCCCTCTGACTGTACAAACTGGACTAAAGCCTGCAAACAATTGAAAGAAATAATTATAAACTTTCTTTACAGCCTTGGTGAATTACTCAAAGAAATTGTCTTTCTATCATTGGTAGTCTGATTATGCATTCTTCCATCTTTCAATAAGCCCAACTCTTTATTCACCATCCATACATTCATGTTATGTATAGATACTTTCATTTACTGACAAATTCATCAACTCTTGCATTCATCCACCTACTCACATCCATACACCCATTCTTCATTACAGTAAAAACCCGCATATAAGAACCAGTAGATTAAGAACCACTAGGCTAAAATTTGCTTTTTAAGCACCGGTAAAAAAGAACCACTTTAGGCTAAAAAATTAGACTGGTTCTTATATGAAAGGTTTCAAGATTCATTTGGTGATTTGAAAAAATATAAGTTGAGTCTGAATATGACCAAATTTAAAATCAATGCAATAAAAATGTTTTACAAATGTATTATTAGTTTAGTTCTCAATGAGAATACATTGATCATTCATAACAATTTATATAACATAAAAAACACTATATAAGGGAAATTGTTTTTGCTTAGTAAATAAGAACCAGTTAAGAACCACCTTAGCCTAATTTCTCACTAAATATCAATTATATAAGAACCACTTTAGCCTAACCTCGAAAAATAGTGGTTCTTATATGCGGGTTTTTACTGTAGTTGATTCACTCCTCATTTCATTTAAACATCTGTAAAACCATCCATTCATTCATACATCTATTCATCCATTCTTTTATCCATTCATTCATACATCTGTCCATTTATTCATCTACCAATTAATACGTCCATTACTTTTTCCATCTATCCATTCATTCATTCCTCCATACATCTATTCCTCCATTCCTTTATTCATTCATTCATACATCTATTCATCCATTCCTTTATTCATTCATTCATACATCTATTCCTCAATTCCTTTATCCATTCATTCATACATCTATTCATCCATTCCTTTATCCATTCATAAATACATCTATCCATTTATTCATCTACCAATTTATACGTCCATTACTTTTTCCATCTATCCATTCATTCATTCCTCCAAACATCTATTCCTCCATTCCTTTATTCATTCATTCATACATTCATACATCTATTCATCCATTCCTTTATTCATTCATTCATACATCTATTCATCCATTCCTTTATTCATTCATTCATACATCTATCCATTTATTCATCTACCAATTTATACGTCCATTACTTTTTCCATCTATCCATTCCTTCATTCCTTCATACATCTATTCCTCCATTCCTTTATTCATTCATTCATACATCTATTCATCCATTCCTTTATTCATTCATTCATTCATACATCTATTCATCCATTCCCTTATTCATTAATTCCTCCATACATCTATTCCTCCATTCCTTTATTCATTCATTCATACATCTATTCATCCATTCCTTTATTCATTCATTCATACATCTGTCCATTTATTCAACTACCAATGCACATGTCCATTACTTTTTCCATCTATCCATTCACTCATTCCTCCATACATCTATTCATCCATTCCTTTATTCATTCATACATCTATTCATCCATTCCTTTATTCATTCATTCATACATCTGTCCATTTATTCATCTACCAATTCACATGTCCATTACTTTTTCCATCTATCCATTCACTCATTCCTCCATACATCTATTCATCCATTCCTTTATCCATTCATTCATACATCTATCCATTTATTCATCTACCAATTTATACGTCCATTACTTTTTCCATCTATCCATTCATTCATTCCTCCATACATCTATTCATCCATTCCTTTATTCATTCATTCATACATCTATTCATCCATTCCTTTATCCATTCATAAATACATTCGACTATTCAGTCATTTATCCATTCATATCTAGATCTATCAACTCATTGATATAATATCTACCTATTCATTAATTTATACATTTCTCATTTCCTTAATATTCCCTTAGTCCATTTATCACTTCTTCTTACCAGAAGTGGAGCGTCAGCGTGAAGAGATACTTGTTTTCGTCCTCCATTGGGAAACCTTAACATAATCTTACAATTTGGTCCTGAAAACAATATAAAAAAAATATTAGATATACACCTACTTGCAGTAAGGTTGTCATACAAAAATATACATTTGTTCTAAAGAAAATAGAACATTTGTGATTTAGTACGATAGGAATTGATTAAAAGACATAAGAAGATCGCTCAAGCTGAACTCTCTCTTTTGTCTTTTAATTAATTCCTTTCGCACTCATTCACAAATATTCTATTTTCCTTGTGACAAATGTTCTATTTTGTATGACAACCTTACTGCAAGTAGGTGTAAATACAAAATTATAATTTATAAGTTCATTTGAACTAGTATGTTTTCAGGTTTGATTTAAAAATCGATAAATTTGAAAGGTCTGTAATAATAATAGAAGTAGGTAAGGAGTTCCAGAGAGAAGGAGCTGCAACTGTGAAGGATTGCTGACCATAGGATTGTAGGATTTATAGGTTAAAAGCAAATGTGAGGATGATCGGAGATTTCTGGTAGGTAGATGACGAGTGATGGGAGTTTCTGAGTATAGGCAGGTAGGAGTTCATAAAGTGATTTGAAAGTTAATTAAATGATTCTAAACTTTATTTGATCAGCAACAGGAAGCCAGTTCAAATCAATGAGGACAGGAATGATGTGATCATATTTCCCTTTTAAGGTGATGAGATGAGCAGAAGCATTCTGAACAGCTTGAAGTTTGTCAATAAGATTTTCGGGAAGCCCAAAAATACTTAAAAATACTTTGATTGTGATACATGTGCACTTACCTTCCCTATCTATCCATTGCTTATAACAATCAATATTAGGAGAAACTTTACTAGTGGAGGATACTTCACCGGCTTTCTTCTTTGTACTATTATTACTTGAACACGACGAACTAGATGGAATATTATTTTGTATTTTCTTAGATGTGCTATTTTTCTCACGATTGTCTAAAGTCTCTTTTTTAGTATTTATATCTGTGGTACTGCAGGATGGGGTATTCTGTCCTTTGTTGTTATCTGTAATATTTTTTGTATTTGATGTAGCTTTTCCTTTTGATATTTTTTGTGGTATCCAAGATTCACCATCACTTTCAGAGTCGGTAAATTCAAGGTCGTAATCATCATCAACTTGGGCATCATCGTTATCATTATCATTGACTGTTGATGTTGAGTAGCGTAATGATTCTGCTATGGCGGCTTCTAATTGGGAGTCTTCTGATGCGTCGACAATAGAGTTCTGCTAAACATCAAAATACAAATCAAGCTATCAATACAAAACTATTTATACAATATTTTAGATACCATTAAAACACAAATATAGAAAGGTTAATGTTATTGGTGTTATATTTTCTCTGTTCTAAAACACTTGGAATGCTGAGAGACAACTTCAGAAGCTGGAAACTACACTGCTTCAAGTAGAGAATTTGTATGCTTCTCTCTTATTCTCTCAACATTCTGCATGTTTAAATCAGAGTATCAAACCCAGAAATTAGAAGACTAGATCAGATGAAAATTAGATAACATCATAGTCACCCTCACAGCCACTATTTATTCACAAAGAAATCCTTTCTACCCTGTTACGCTACCAGTGTTATCATGCAATGCTTTTTGCTCTGCTAATCAGGTGAGAAATTGTTGTGTGACAACACTGATAGCAGCTAATCAGAGGGAAAGTAGCAGTTGTAGGGATCATAATCACAGTTCTCACATGCATTTATGTATATTTTTTCCACCTACATTATTCAAAGAATTTCAAAGAATTCTAAATTACAGATGCTCTGCCAGTTGTTACCTTTTTAAGCTTTTTTGGTGGTGGACTTTCTTCTCCTAAGCCTGGGTGTTCAACTAAAAACTCACTTGCTAAAGCAGAAGAGAACCAAACATATCAATTTACAAAACTTCAATATCATGATTTATAAGAAGAGCTAAAGATGTGTAAAACGGAATCAAGACAAGTGGAGAGAGGTGGTTACAGGACCACAATGGTAGGTTTGATCAGGTCCTGTCATCACTTTGTCATGTTTAGTGTGTCACGCAAAATATTGTTTTTACGGACATCTTGCGAAGAAAAAAAGCAAAGCCAATTTTGTTTTTGTTAAACAATAGACAAGACATTGAATAATCACTTCATGCTTTTTTGGTGAAATGTCCATTTTCTTCAAACATTTTGTCCCATGATACCTTAAAATACAATTATTCAAAATAGTGTAAATAAACTTGTCACACCTACCACATTCATAAAAGGCTTGTGCATCCATGAAACCCCAATCTACTAGCTTCTCACCTTGAAATTTTTATCAACATTAGAATTAGAATAATTACAGTCTTGTGGTGAGAAGGGTGATGAGAATAATTATTGATATAATGATGATGATAACAATGGTGATGATAATGAAGGTGATGATAATTATGATGGTGATGATATTCATGATGATGATAATGGCAATAATAATCATGATATTTGTGCTATTGAAGATGATGATGATGACAGTAATAATGATTAATAAAATGATGACCATAATGATGATAACAATAGTGATAATGATGACAATAAAAGTAGCAATAGTGATGATGATGACAATAATAGTAGCAATAGTGATGATGATGATAGTAGCAATAGTGATGATGATGATAGTAGCAATAGTGATGATGATGATAGTAGCAATAGTGATGATGATGATGATAGTAGCAATAGTGATGATGATGATAGTAGCAATAGTGGTGATGATGATAGTAGCAATAGTGGTGATGATGATAATGCCAATATTGATGATGATAATGATGATGATAACAGTGTCCAATACCTGTTCTAGGATCAACTACAGCAAGATGTGGAAAGGTTGAAACATGATAAAACTGTATGAATCTTTCACCCTCATCTGAATCTCTATATACCTGGTAAACAAAATATCATAATACAAATCAGTGGAATTAAATCATGCTTTATCAATAATGGTTGACTGACTGTTTGGTGGACTTGCTGACTAACTGATTGACAGCTGACTGATTGGCTGACTTAAGGACGTTCGTGCGGAATGTTCACACGCATCCTACTACGCACGACAACGCGCGTTGAGGAACGCCTGAGTGATTTTGCTTCTATAAGAAAAACAAGCAAAAGAGCAGATTTTTGATGTTTGAAGCACAATAACTCAAAAAAATGAAGGGTGACCCCCATTTTTTATCTTATCAGGGCATCTGAAAAAGTGCGAGGGTGCGATTCCGCACTATTTCCCAAAAATCGCACCGAATCGCACTATTTATTGTTTTCCGCACTTTTCTACATTTTCCGCACTTTTTGCCAGAAAAATACAGAAAAACTTGCAAATCTGTTAACAATGTTCTTGAATACACAATAATTCTTCAAATAAGGAAGTTTTTCATCGGAACTCATGGCATTTTGGGCTGGAAATCGACTGTAAAAAGTTGTTTTCTTTCGCCGTTTGACAATAATCTACCAGGCGTTCCTCGCGGTATCTAATTCTATAAACGCTTTTGATTGGTCTAAAAAGCATCCAATCACATGCCTCTATAAAAATACAGCAACTTTATCGGGAATTTAGCGGAAAATTTCTTCATTTTGCATCAAAATAATATAAATAATAAATAATAATATGCAAATTAGCATTTCCGCACTTTTCCGCACTATTTGCTAAAATTTCCGCACTTTCCCAAGTTTTTTTTCCGCACTTTTTCAGATGCCCTGTCTTATAAATTGAAATAACTACTAAAGATAAGTCTTCGTTTAGTTTTAGAAAAAAATAACATTTGTTTATCCCACAGAAAATCGTCTTTTTCCAGTTTTTTTAAGCCCTCGAAAAAGACAAAAAGCGGCCATGTTGTTCGAGACCTACGTTCTTTTTCTCCAAAAAAGATAATTATTTTCACGTTTTGTGTCAAAAAATCGCTTTATTTCCAAATATTATGAAACATTTTAGGGCCTTCTTTTATCATGACTGACATTTTTTACAAATTTTTTTCTTGTTTTTGCCATGAAGACATTTCGTCACGATGCTTTCGAAAAATGCCGAAATTGCCGACTTTGAGGCCATTTTACTCAAAAACAAAGACGGTGACCCCCAATTTTTTTAGCTTATTTGATGTGTCTAATTTAGTTTTATCAACTGGCAAAGTCTCAGAAAATTGACATTTACTTTGGATTTTCCCGCCAACGTCCTTAATGATTGATTGACTGACTAAATAACTGTGATTCATTGATTTTCTGACAGATCATGATTTACTGATTATTTCTAGTAACTGATCGAATAACTAATGCATTGATTAACTAGTGATTGATTTGTTGATTGATTGGCTATATGACTGATTGAACAACTAACATTGTTTATTTAATAATACAGTCAATGTCCACCAAACAGACATTTAATAACACTATTCCTAAAAGAAATGGCACGTGATGCATATGTTCACTCTTAATGCTTGATATACTAGCATTAACATCATTGTGAAGTCAACATAGATTTCATAATTCTTATTCCATGTTCACTGTTACTCATTATACAGTTAAAAATTGGAATTTCAACTGTTGAAAACAAATAAACAAAGAATCATGTGTCACAACATTAATGACATTGACTGTATCTAAAGAGTAATTTGGTACCTGCCAAAGAACAAAGTTTGCTTTTATCATATGTCTAACTTGCTCATTACTCCAGACATCTCTATTAAGTTGCTGACATTGAAATTCTTTGACATCTTGTACGTTAACTAATAACCACTTTGCTTGCTGCTGACCACTGACTTTTGCCTGATGAAACAATTTATGGTAAAAAATAAAGTCTTAAATAGAAAATTTGAAAAGATGAACAATCAAAAAAAATAATATTGCAATATATTTTGTGTAATATTTACAGTTTCAAATGTCCCTTTGTGTAAAAGGTCAATTGGAGGTCGGAAAAGATCTTGCAATGTGCGTCGTTTGGTTGAACTTGTACCAGTTGCCTCTAACTCTTGTTGTCCTAGATTTAAAATATCAAGTTAATCCCACTTTCAAAATAGCAGCAGAATACCTCAAACAGGTTCCCATTTAAATCTGTACTTTCCCATTTAAATCTGTACTTATGCAAATAATTTGTGTTGATATGTGCTAAACACACAGATCAACCAATCAGAGTATATTATTTCTGAAGTGAACTTCTCTGATTGGTTGATCTGTGTGTTTAGCACACATCAACAAAATTTGCATAAGTACAGATTTAAAATGGAAAGTACAGATTTAAATGGATACCTGTTCTCAGTGATAGCCAGCAGATTCAGCGTCTTTGCATTATTAAATGTAAAAATAGTTTTCCCTTGACATACAGTTGCTTTATGTGGGATAAAAGCTCTAAACATATGGTTAAGATAGACTACATATCTTTCAATTTTCACTTTGCTTTCAAATATATAGCATTGACAAAAATTATATAGATGTGGGCATTTTGCCTCATTTTCACACTGTCTTGTTGGCAAGAAATCATGTTTACTTATTAGATTTCAAAAAGTCTCCAAAAGTCTCCATTACTTTCAAGTTCAAGTTCAAGTTCAAGTTTATTTACACACTGTATATAATATTTACATAAATTGGTCTATTTATTTGTATTTACAAGATATGACTTAAATAATATTTAGTAAATTATAATACAAAAATACAAATAATAACTATAGTAAGTGTGCAGTGATGGTTTAAGTAGTGTAAACGTTCGAGTAAACCACCACTACAGACAATATATATATGCTATTCAGTGGTGAGAGTACTAGGCTAAACTAGCTAAAATATACTAAATGGCTATTTATATACTTATAAGATATTTTCATTGTTGCTTTTTGAGTAGATAAGCTTTCAAAGATTTTTTGAAAATATGAAATGATGTAATATTTTTAAGAGTCGTTGGGATTTCTTCCCATAGTTTCGGTGCAGTGAAAGCAAAAGTGAACTGACCATAATTGGTCCTGGCATAAGGCGTATAATAATTTCTATTTGAAGAGTACCTAGTATTATACGAATGAATAGTTGAAATAGGTTTTAAGACTGACCAATTCAACCCTGTAATCTAATGCTTATTCATTCAAAAAATGTTGAATACTTACGAGCTTCTGCTTGGAAATCTCTAAAAGCGTCAAACACTGATTTTGATGTTCTTTTTCTGCTTCCAAATGCTGTAAAAATATGTTAAATTCATTATCTTTCAAGGCCTATAAACATACATGTATTGATGTAACAACTACCCAACAACTATTGTCAATGAAACTAAGAATGTACTATGTAGAACCCTAGCCTCCCCTCCCATAGAGCAATGGAGACATTATTAGTAGTACAGTTGACTCTCTTGTAAGAGACCACCCTTGCACCAGGAGAAAGTGGTCACTTAAGGTAGTTCCGGACTCTTGCTACTGCGCATCCATTTCGCGCATCTCGTTTTTCATCAACTATTTGCATTTTTTTTTAATTTATCTAAATAATATCTTAATTTGAATCCTTATCTATAACCTAAGAAAGTATTATGTTATTTCATGCAACTTTGGAGGTAAAATGGGACATTTTTCGAAACATGCTCAGATTTTCACTAACTGACATGGTCGCTGTTTAGTCTAGAAACAACAAATTTACGACTTTGTAAAAATGAATAAATCAAATATAATTTTGACGTCTTTAGTCCTAAAACTAATACAAAATAGGTTTTAGGGTTTCTGGAGATGACAATGACAATTTGACAAGTTTCAAGCAGATGTTTAAAGTACTAGAACCCAGTCCTGTGCGGACCGTTGCTGTGTTTTTTGACAAGAAAAATGGATTTGGTCGCTTATAACTCGCCTATTAGTATGGTGACCCCAAATTATTTTTCACTTTTCACATTGCTCATATGATAATCTTTTTGAATCTTAAAAAAAAATTAATATCGTTTTCGAGAGCATTCCATAGTAATTTTGACTTTTGTAGGATCATAACTACAAAAAAATGACTCTGGTAATACTTTGAATCGTTCATTGAATAGCCAATTCTTTGGCTTTTCAAAAGCTAGAAGATATGATAACAATAGTAAAAGACCTATTTTATGAGAATCTGCCGTAATATTTGAGTAAAGATATTGCTGGTTATTGTAGTAATTTTATTTCTAATGAATTTAGTGAGCATATTTTGGAACCAGATTAGGTAAAAAAGTGCCTTACACCACCCCTCGCAGTTCTAAAACGATCACGGTGACCCCCCTTTTTTATTTCAGTTTTGAGCTCTACCTATGTCATATTTTATGTGGAAAAAGTTTAAAAAAATTCTATCGAAGGAATCCATGACTCCCGAACTACCTTAAGGTAGATGGTTGCCCACACAACTCTCAACACAGGAAGCCCAAATCATGAGAACCTTATCACATGATAACCAATCCATGCATAATTTGTCAAAAATTGATATCAACAACTTTAAAAATTACTGTATCTTAACTCTTTTGGCATTTATATCTGCCACTTTATCTCTAAAGATGTTCTAGTAGTGTTTTCATAAAGGTAGCAGTCTAATGACTGGTCATGTATGTGAGAGGAAAAACAGTGATAAAGTCCAAAACTTGAACCCTTAAGGTATTCCCAGTCATTTACACAAGTGGTTGCTCATGGGAGATGGTCTCTATAATAATATATGTCAACAACATACTTTCTAACACCATCTGAATGACACATCGCTCTAGTTGAGACAAGCTATCATAGATAATACTGATGTAACAACATATTACAACATATATTTGTCAATAAAGTTCTTCAAATCATTACCTTTTTTGTTTTGATTTTGTATTAATCTTTAATTTATGTGGACAACTTAATTACACTGACTGTAACATGTTAATATTGTAATGATTTGATGGTCATTCAAAAAGAGACAACTGTGTTATTATAAAAAATACATTGTTTTTACTTACAGGAGTAGGGTTCTTCAACAAGGATACCTCTTGTTTGTGGTATTGGAGCACGTACCTCATCTTCAACAACACTAGATCAACGAAAAAACGTGATAATCAACAATGAAATGAGTGTACCGAAAATGTAAAAAGACTTTAATTAAAGCAATTTGTTCATTTGTAACCATTTTAAGTTATTACTTTTATTATAAGATTTATCATTTTGATTGAGAGGATAACATAAAGAAGCAAGTCTTAATGATAATATAAGAAAGAATATTGTGTTGGAAACTTTAGGTTGGCGTCGTCAAAGCTTACGTGTATCAAGCTTTCAAATTGTTTTCGCTAACAAATCAATACGAGTCACGTAAATTAGGAATCTTAGAAATGAATAAAATGTACAAAAGTATTCAAAAATTATTAATTTAGTTAAAACATTAATATCAAAATGAAGGAACAAGTTCAGCTTACCTGGCGTTTGATGAATGAGGAAGATCGGAAGACAAGGAAGACGATGAACACACAGCGCCGTCAACTGCCTGCCCAGAGCTATCAGCCCGACTAGACGAACTTGCATTTGCTTGTTCCTCACTTGCTCCTGAATCAAAGTGCATTTCAATAGCCAATTGGATATTGCCATTAGTTGCATCGAGCAGTGATTTAGCTCTGATTCTGTCTGCGCCAGTCACATTGACAAACTCGTCGATCAAATTTGACCACCGTTCCGCCATCTTGGATACAACTGTGGTGAAAATCCGCGGGAAAAAGCAGGTGGGGAGACTGGGACACACCCGCACCAGTTTCCTCGGCAACAATGATTTTGTGAAGCAAAAAAAGATAAAAGTCACAATAAATAAATTCAACAATTAAAATTATTAACTTGTTTTTAAAAAGGAAAACAAATCACTTCGGAATGTCGATTTTTGGATTTTTTAAAGGTCTACTGTAAAAATAAACAAAATTATTTGAAATCTAATATCTCATACGCTTTGGTTTTTATTTTATGCAATTACAAAGAGTTATCAATAAACTTTAATACATCATAACAGTATCTCTATATCTCTATATTTTCTGATATTTTCTACTCTATTTTCTTTTTAATTTTCTTGTTCGGGATTCCTTCGAGATATCTTCGGGATATCTGCGGAAGTCTGGGCACTAGTAACAACCAGTTAGCGTTCCTCTTATTGAATTTCTGACTTTGTTTTTGTGATGATGGTTCAAATATTTCAAGCTATTTCATGTCGTCCAAGAGATACGCTAACGAAAGCCATAGATTTCACAATGTAGAGACATTCGCTTTGCACTACACTTGTAGTTTGTTGGGTAATTTAAGGCTAATTTGAAACGGAAAATAAGTTTTCAGCAGTCCAAACAGCGCGTAAATTTGAATGCCCAACACGTTGAAGTTTGCAGTCACTTTTGGCAGTTTTTGCTTGGCTTTTTACGTCTTAAAGACTTCGTTGTTTTAAGAAGTGTTGCTTGGTTATACGCTTAGAGTGGAGAATCACGTTAAGTATTGGCTTAAAAGGAAAGGGCGAAATTTTCAGGTAAGAATAACCACACATTGTCGTGAAGGTCAAGTAAAAATATTTTACATATACTTAAGTGATGATCATAAATATGACTTCTAAAACTCTAGAAAGATCTTTATTCATTCTATTAACTTCTATCTTAGCTATAAAGCAACTTTATTTCAAGATACTTATTTAAAGATTACTCCTTTTATATTTTCTTTATTTTGAAAAAACATGAAGAAAACTACGTATTTGGCGATCGATGTTTGTTTTCTAACTATTATAGTATGTTAAGTCTTAAATTTATCTACAATTTGCTCGACATTAAGCTTACCTTTATATAATACTGTCCAAAAAGACTACTTCATAGTATTTATTCAAGACACTTATTCAAAGATAACTCCTTTTATTATTTCAGTATTTTGGAACAAAGTTTGTTTCCTATTATGTCTGCAAACTACACATATATTTCGTGATGTTTGTACTAACAATAGATGTTTACCCTTAATTTGCACGGCACTGGCTTATAATTCTAAGTCAGAAAAGACTGCTCTTGATAGTATTTTATATTGCTAGAGTATAACGAAAATTTCAAATCATTTTATGTAAATCTTATATAGCGTTTTAATCTTGAATAATAAGTAAGCTTACTGCGGTACTTAATATTTTTTTGTTAAAGCTTTTGCATCTTTTCAAAAGCAGTTAATTTTCTCATAAATCTTTTTGAAAACAATATGATAACTTATATGTAAGTCCTCTGGAATATATAGTTAATATTTTTGTATAAAATATTTTTCAAAATTGTGTGAAAAATTGGTCCTTGTAAACAATATTGTCTTTCCATTATGTGAAATTCAAATTTTGTATTTCTGATGGCATTTGTAGTCCTCTAAAACGAGATAATTAATAGGTAATAAATTTTCTTTGTTTAATCTGTCTTTATGTTCAATATTTAAAGTGTTATGCTTGTTGAACTTTAATAGGTTTTATTGTATGTGTGCAGTGAAAGCTATAGTTAATGTTTTTAACATTTGCCCTATATATTTACCAGTAGAAAATTATAATAATTTTTATCAGACTGGTACTTGCAAAATCTTTGATATCTAAATGTATGATAACACTGACAAACACATAAAAACAATTAATATTATGACTAGACGTGATCTTTTATTATGCAGAATATACCAGACTCATAACTCATTGCATGTATTATTTTGTCATTTGAATTGGCATTAGTCCCATGTAAGATTAATATTGAAAATTATTATTTACTTAGGTACTTTTAAAATATTGATTTCGATCGCTAGATGTTTTTTTGAGAATGTTTAATATGTATTCATATTAGATACAAATTATGATCTGGTAAAATTCATAAATGTTTAAAATGCTTATAAATTGTGTATCATTTAAAAAGTCAACATAATATAATTTTATTTTATAAACATTGACATATGTAAACAATGTCATATAATTTTTCTAAAAACAAAATTCATATTTAGAAATATTAAAACATGTAAAATTAATTTGTAAAACTATGTTTGGGACTGTAACACTTTTTAAAATACCCACAAAACTGTATTTTCATGTAATATTGTATGGATTATGTATAGTTTAATAAACGAGCAGGAGTGTTTTATCAGGATTTAAAACCACGAGTGGTTTTAAACCTGATAAAACACGATCTGCGAGTTTATTGAATGACTTCAAAAACTCCAACCTATATTTTGTGTTTTTGTAAAAAAAAGTCAAGGATTTATGAAAGTTTATTAGAGAAAATTAAGGTTAAAGTTTATGTAAATTAGGGTGAATCTATATCTTCAGTTAAAACACTCGTCACGGTTACGATTTCTTTTGAAAACTTCTCATGAATTATTAATGAGTTTTTGAAATATATATACTTGATTATTCTTTTTATTTATTTGAATAATAATTTTAGTTTTTTAAGCTTCTTGCGAAATTGACTATGAATAAAAATGTACGCTTAAACATATTCCAATAACTATTTATTACTGACAATAAGTTAAATGTATATTCTACAGGATCATGAATTTTACTTTTGGAAAACGAGTTGAACAAGTTGATTGGAGGAAGCTGGGTAAGTCACTAAAGATGCACACTGTCTTGGTTTAAAAGTTTCTCCTTTTTATCAATCATTGTTTGTTAGCTTTTATAATACGGTAGCAGTTTTGCTGTTATAAACTTATACATTTCAACAGCTAGTTGTGAAATAAGTTTAAATTGGCTGCTGTCAATCAAAAACATAAAAGGTTCCAACTAACTAGCAGCAACCAAAAACGTATATATTTAGGCAATGCATGATTAAACTGTCATACACCGACGGAATTGAAAAACATTGATGGCTACCAATTTATATATCAATTATAAAATTGTTCTTGACTGCAGGCTAGCCTCTCAAACATGTTTGAAGTCTATTGTGTTCCAACATGAATGCGACGCTAGCCAGTCAAGAACAATATGACATTGCCATATTTTGGTCTATAACAACTATGACATAGACAATATGAAATGTATTAACTTATTTATTAATTGTTGACATCAACAGCTGCTGTTGATCTTGATCGTCTGACTCGAGAGATGGACGTCAAGACTCTACAAGATAATATCATGAATATTACATACTGCAACATTGAAGCTGAACTGGTATGTAATGTTTACAACATGAGCCACTATGTTGTCTATCTGCAGATACAATCACAGGATTGTATAACTGATACTGTTCAACATTGTTGTTAACAAGTTATGTATTCAAAATAAAAGTAAATCTTCAAGTTAAGACTTGACATATCAAGATTTACAACTAACATTAATTAATGCTGTATTAGTTTTGCACATATACTGCTACTGCAACAGTCATTACTGCAACAAGTAATATTCATTTGTGTTGTACAGTCATTCTTGAATGTCTTCAAGTCTAATTTAGTATTTATAAGTAAATAACTAATGATATATATTTCTGGTCATTGGTGTATATTATTAAAATGATATTAATTTTTTAACTAATTAAATGTTATATTTATGTGTTTAGGGTATGCATGCTGTTGGTTTTGATCCCAATTTTATCAAACTTTTCAACCTGGCACAGCTGATAATTGAATACCTACTGGTGAGTTCATATCAAAAACGTTTGAAAAGGCAAGGGTCCTAATTATTCACAGTTGTCACTGTGATAATAATATTTTTTTAATATCACCATTAAAATTAAATTAAAATACATCAAATTTATAAATGAAACTGGCTTGATTCTACCTCGTTCATTATTTTTATTCCATGTAGCATTCCCAAGAGTATTTATCCAGTAATCTGGAAACAGAGGTCAAGCAAGTCCAGGAAACTATGCAGGTATGAATTACACACTGTTTAAGGGATTTGATGAGGTTTTGAAGATTGGGAGTCTCATATTTAAATAGTGCTGATAGACTTGAGGCCGACGGTGCTCATTTTACTCCCCTCTCTCCATCAGTGTTTTGTTTTACATGAATTTAAAGCTACTTTAATAAAGCTACATGGAAAGGAGAGAAGTCGAAACAAGTATGCAAGGTCACTGGACCTCTCTCTGGACCTCTTGCACAGAATGCCGAGCACTAACCAACTGTGCCACCCTTGCTCCAGTCAATATTTATTTTTTTATCTTCAATTGTCACTATTTATTTATTTGTTCATTCTTTCATCCATTCATTCATTCCTATATTTGGTACATTTCATTCATATTACTTACAGCATTATATAAATGATTTTGATTGCTGTTACCTTAAATTTGAAAATTTTGCTCCTTATAATCACAGAGTGCCGAAGAAGTGCGAAAAGAACTAGAACAGAAATCAGAAACACTGGGCAAGCTAAAAAAAGAAAATAAAAGACTAAAGAAATGGGTGGCAGAATATCAATTGATGATGAGAGCAGGCTCAAGTGGCATTCACAAGGTCTGGGTACAACTCTATTCATTTGAAAGTAATGTCTTTTTATTTTGGTTTGGGGTTCCTGTGTTGAATAAGTATGGATTACACAGGGATCCCAAGCCAAGAAGTCTGGATGGAAGTTGAAAATTGAATTCCAAATTCCAACACACAGTGATAAGCAGTTTGAAAGCTGTTTTAAAATTGTTATTTATTCATTCATTCATTCATTGATTTCATTTAATGTATTCAATTTTTTATCATAATGATTTCAATTATTTATGATAGGTAATATAATGAAATTTGTAACACCGTAAAAAATGTTGACTTAACTTTAATGACGTTTCGAGCTTTAAATAGCCCATTGACGAAGTATTTATTAAGATGTTACAAATTTCATTATATTACCTATCATTTATATCAAACACCGACGCAGCTTATACTAGTTTACTCGCCAGTTTTTATTTATATTTCAATTATTTATTTATTAATTTTCAATGACATTTTATCATTTTCCTATTAGTTTTACCTATACTCTATTTATTGATGTATTTTATACAGTGCCAACATTGTGCAAAAGCCTTTGTAAGTCAGGAGTACTTGACAGCACATCTTTCTCGTCGACATAATGGTGACAGCACACACATGAATGGATACATTACCAAACCAGTAGAGGTAACCCCTAAACATGTTACCAATGGTGAGGTTGATCCTGACAAGCTAGCCATGATAGAAGAGATGAAACAAATCAAAGAAAGATTGTACGCAACTGAAAGAGATTTGATGAATGAAAGAACTGCAAGAGAAATGAATTCAGCAAGGGTAAGAATGGATTAGGGAATAAATAAAAATAAATAAAAGGGTGGATGAAAGTGCAGGAATGAACAACAAATGAATGTTAAATAAATGGGCGAATGAATGAATTGATCAATGATGGATGAATAATGAATTAATGAATGGATGTAAGTGACTGAATGAATGCTAGATAACTATCAGTGAGATATTTAGTGAATGAAAGAGCCATATAGACTGAAGATGAATTCAGCTAGGGAAATAATGAAATATTAACTGTCTGAGTGAATAAATATGAATAAATGAACGGAAAGAAACTAAATTATAGTAGGTAATATAATGAAATTTATAACACAGTAAAAAATGTTGACTTAACTTTACTGGCGTTTTGAGCTTTAGCCGTTTGTCGTAGTAAAAAAAAGAAGCAAATAGTGATTTGTTTTAAATTTAAAAAATGGAAATTCATTGAACATGACAAAGATAGTATAGCTATAAATTATCATCCCACTCCACTTTTAATAGGAAAAAGATCAGGTTCTAACTGACCAGTCAAAACTAAAAGAGATGGAAAACAATTATGAAAGATGGAGAAGACAAGAAGAAGGCAAACATCAGGTAGGAAGAGCTTGGCATATACTTTTAAAGTTCTATTAATTTTAATTCAATAATTGAAAATATATATTTTATAATTTGAAATTAATAATGTCTTCAGTTGGTACGTAGGAATCATATTGAAAATAATTTGGTAATCAATACATATAAAAAGCTAACTAAAGATTTTAATAAGCCAAGCTTTCACACTAACTGTCCATCCCCAGGGCTTATTAAAATCCCAGCTTTTATTACATAGTAGATATATACAAAATTATTTTCAATTCTCTGATATATTTTTTAATAGAGAGAGACAGAGTACCTCAAGGAATCTTTAATGCAGCAAATTCAGGAGCTAAAGATGCAGAGTCAAGAAGAAAAGGAGAGCTTTTCACAGGTAATTTCCTTGATGTCGACAACAATTTCATAAATAAAACAAACCATTTTTTAATGACTGTGGTGCTGATGGGATATAGTTCATAAATGTAAATACATGGTCACGTGATAATACTGATTTGAAGAATGTTCACTGGGATTTTAATTGTTTATTTTTTTTGTAGGCAATATCTGATCTGAGGAACAATATGCGTAAGTCAAACCAGATTTACATCAAGTTAATTTTGCTTCATAGCCCATTTTTAAATAATTTAATAACTAATCTAAATTATATTAATTTAGATTTAGATTATTAAATTATTATGAAGCAAAACTAACATGATGTAATATAATATAAGACCTAGCAGGAAGCATTGATTTAATCAGATTTTCTTCGTTTCTACATTTATTCCATCTCTTGTTGAATTGCTTCTTTTCTCTTATAGAGACAAGACCGTCAATGATTGGTTCAATTAAGGTATAAAATTAATTCCTTTCTATCAGCTTATTGATAATGGCTTTATAATTTATATGGCTTTAATATTATTTTTGTGTGTGTAATATTAGGATCAATAACATATGTTCTGGTAATATTTTAATTCCAGGATGAGGATGAAGCTGATGGTCCCCCATCATCAGGACCAAGCAAAGAAGAAATAGCAAATATGATGAAAGACCAGGTAAAGTTACTCAATCATTTAACCTCTAAAAACCTCACAAATTTAGGGGTCACACCCTTGTTGAACATTAAATACTAATTGAGAAGATGCTGCCTTTTGCAACTGCAAATGGCTACATCTTCACAGACAAGGACATTAAACAAGAGTTCCTATCTCCAAAACCACTAGATTTCTTTTTGGGGATTAAAAATGTACCATTATTTAATAGCTACTGTTAGTAGTAGTGACATCAATGATGTATTGTTTCCTAGTTTGATCGAATGAAACAGCAGAGTGAAGAGGAGAGACAACGTGAGATGAAAAGACTCAATCAGAAGTGGAAGTCCAAAGAAGAGAATCTTCAAATGGATCATAAAAATGAAATGAACAGGGTGAGTGTTGATTACATTATTTTTAAATACTTCTTTGATGTTGCTCTTAAAGTTACTGATGCTGCTGTTGCTGATGATGATGTTGCTATTTTTGTTGTTGATGTTTCGAGTTGATGTTATTGTTGACGATGTTGTTATTTTTGTTGCTGCTGTTGTTGATGTTGCTATTTTTGTTGATGCTGTTGTTATAATTGCAGCTGCTGCTTATATTAGAACTTCTGTTGCCATTCATTATCAATCATTCATTATCAATCTTGTTGCTGTTGTTATTGTTGATGATATTAATGTTGCTATGGTTGCTACATACTATAGAGCATGATAGTTTACATCACTTAATTATACAACAGCTCCATGAAATACTTGCGCAGTATGAGGACAGACTGAAAGATGATGATGCACAGAGAGACCAGTTGAAAAAACTGATTCAGGTTAGTAAAATAATATAATAATTATAAATAAAAAATGATCTTGAAGTTTTCATGAAGAGTATTGTTTCTGTTGAATGTTTCTTTTTTTTACTAATTAATCAATTTGTTGGTTGATTGGTTTTGTTTGTCTGTCTAAAATATGTACCTGTCTGTCTTTTTGATTGATTGATATGATCATGATTAAATATATTGATTGAATGGTTGATTGATTGATAAAATGTAAATTGATTGATAGATTGATCAATAGATTAATAGGTTTATTAATTAATTAATAGATAATAAAGTTGATTGATTGATCAATTGATCAATTGATAATAATTATATATTATAATTATATACCATAATTATTATATATATATATATATATATATATATATATATATATATATATATATATATATATATATATATATATATATATATATATATATATATATATATATATATATATATATATATATATATATATATATATATATATATATATATATATAATATATTTTGCTGTTACAGTGTGTCTACTGAAACAGGGGCCTTAAAACATAATTATCCAATCATGATCGAGAATATGTACAAAATAATATAATCTTACAAATGTTTGATTTTTTTGTTTAAAATGCGTATAATTTTCATTATAATTATATGGTCAATTTAATATGTGAACGGAAAAGATCAAGATTGAATATGAAACATCTTAGCCTGTGAGAACCCTGTACTTGTATCTACTAGATATCTATTTAATTTTTGAAATTTGTAGTCGCACTGTAACAAGTGTTCCTTTTAAGAAGATAATACATAAAATGAATAAACATGATTGCCATATTTTTATTTAACGTTTAAATGTACAATCATGTAAGTTCTTTGTTTCTCTTTTAGGACAGAGAAAATGCAATTGAAGAACAAAAAGTAAGGATGAAAGAAGTACAGGAAAAGCTAAAAAACTTGTAATTTATTATTTAGTTGATCATTGTGTCTTGATTATTTTATAGATTATTGCTGAACAATACCAGCAGTCAGTCAAACAGCAGCCAGTGTTTGGTATGTTAACAATTTCAATGACATCAATCTTTAATTACTATTTGTAACTACATGTATATGACATCATTATTATATATCCTATAATTCAAACTTGTTTCCTTATTGGTCGAGAGCACGGCACGTGGAGGGAAATAAATCCACATAAAAAAAATTCAAAATGGAGAGAAAATGTTTCTTCGTTTGAATAGGGTATATAATAAAACACTTTATGACTGATCCCTCGGCCAGAGCCTCGGGAAACATTGAGATTCTCGGGAAACAAAACTAACTGTTTCCCTCGGAACCAGTCATTAAGTGCTTATTGTACACTATTACAATGACAAATTTAGAAAACAATTTTAATGATATCCTGACATTTTCAACACAGTGATCTTAAAGAAATAAATATATTTAATAGGCCATTTGCATTATAGTGTCATGTATTACCAGTACCAGAATGCTTTGCCTACTTTCTTTTGTTAGATAGTTAACAAGACAGTGTCAATTGTTCTAGTATTCTCAAGAGGGAATAAAAATCTGAATAAGAACGAAAATCCATAAAGCATTCTGGTACTGCGTGGTAGTAAAATGATGTCATCATGCAAATGGCCTATTGTTTTTAGCTGTTTTTTTTTTAAATTGAATATTGGTTTTATTGTTTGATTAGCCGAACCTCCTGCTTCAAAGAGAGAGGTCACATTTTCACAAGGTAATTGCTCAATTTGCAAATTAATTCCCTGCAGTACAAATTACTGTTTCATGGTATGGTAATGTTGTGTTGTATAAGCATTGCCCAGGTTGAGCAGTCTTGTTAAGATCTAACTTCAGTTGTAAGATCTGGTAAGATCAACCAAGATCTTACAAAATGTAAATTTCTTGGAAGGATCTTTGGAAGATCTTAATTAAATCTTGGCAGAAGCTTGAGGGTTACATGCCAAGATCTTGTAATTAAGGTCATACCTGAATCTTGTCAAGCTACATATTGCATGATCTTACATAAATCTTGGTAAGTTTTACTGTTCAACCTGAGTTTCTTTGATTAGAGAAAAAGTCTGACATCTAGTTTGTGACACCAAAAGTACTATAAGTGAACACAAACAACATATTTATTTAAGATAACCTTGAAGGATGTATGTTATTAAAGCACATAACATACATGTTTGCATATTTGTTGATCAACTATTATGTCAAGAAGTGTAGTCCACTTTGTGAATGCATGCTTCTTAAACACTTTTTTGATTCTTCAATAAGATACTAGGCTTATATATGTTGGAATGGTCTCCTCTTACATTAAGAAATATTGACAGTTTTATAATGAATATGACTTCTTTTTAATAGAATCCTTTGAAAGAGAACGACTTAAGACTCCAGATTTAAAAGATTCACCAGGTACTGCCATGCGCCTGCTTTCATTTGTATTTGACTACATATCTATTGGAAGTTATATATTGTTATGAGTACTATAATAACAATGTCTTATGTTCCTTGTTCTGAACCAAAGTCCCTCTCTTAGTCTTGACATTATTCCAGTACCATAATATACTGTTTGCCTTCACTCTAATCCAAACCTATATTATAAGGTGGACGTTAAAGATCCTGTAGTTGTGCTATTCACAAAGAGTATGGGATTGTCTCCCAGTACAACAGTCAGGCTTTGGAGGCATTTACTAACCACACTCATGGTAAATCATTGTAGACTGCTGGTTTTCAGCAGTCAGATCAGTCCTCCATAAACATAATTACGGTATATTTATTTCTAAAGCGCTATTCAAGTATTCAGCCCTTAATTAACTTAATTTCATTCTATAACAATCTCAAGTTGCATCTCAATCCACAGATTCTCTAACCCTGTATGTCGCTGCCAACATAAATCGCAGTCAGTACCGTCTATGGAGACAACGTGCTGAAGGATCCAGTGAATGGGTGGACAAGTTCTTTTTCAATGCATATATCAAGCCTATTGGTCCATTCAGTAAGCCGATATACGTTCATTCAGCTAGTGGGTCCCCTTACTGGAGACAGTGTATCACTGGTAATTCTAAACCTCCTAGTAATGAATACCACCTTGATTATATGTTCCATGCATCAGAGAGTCCTGTTCTAGGTGCTATACAGTTGCATGTACTAGATGCTGGGTCTCTGCCAGTACTTAGGTCATGTTTGTATAAAAGTAAAGAGCTGGCTGGCTGGAAGTTCAAGGGATTGTCATTCTACGTCATGAAATCCAATCAATCAGGTATTGCATTCTATTCAAAACTTTGGGCACAGATATCTGCAAAGTTTATGACAGCTAAATTTTTTGCAACTCAAATAAGTGAACATTTTTAAAAACTCAGTAATACAACACCAGTCGAAAGCTGCATTTTGGTTGGCCCGCTAATACAGTGCCACTATTGTTTTGTTAGGTTTAGGGCAATTGTTTGGAAGACTTTATTGTTTTTTAAACCAATCCTAAACAATGTTTCGATTTTGTGCAGGATTGCCCAAAAATTTTGGTGAAATAGTACCATTATTTACAACCCTGTATGTACTGTCAAGCCATCGTTTCATCGTAATACAGATAATTGCATCAATGATTATCTGTACTTTCCCATTTAAATCTGTACTTATGCAAATTGTGTTGATGTGTGCTAAACACACAGGTCAACCAATCAGAGAATTCACTTCAGAAATAATATACTCTGATTGGTTGAACTGTGTGTTTAGCACACATCAACACAATTTGCATAAGTACAGATTTAAATGGGATAGTACAGAATGATTTAAATGGGAGCCTGTTATAGGAAAAAGTCCATCTAAAAGACAAAAATCAACTATATCTATGGATCAATTAAAGATCATAAGATTGCATATAAATTTCTAACATAATTTAATCTGCACATTCTAACAAGTTTTATAGTAAGTTCCTTTGTGTCTACATTAAATAAAATAATAAACTTACAGTTAGTACTTACATTTTTGAATAGCTGGGACTCTGTCAAGTTCATGGGATGGAGGAGAAGGTAAGACAATTACAAATTAAGTCTTGAAAGTTTTTTCTTCCTTACCAATAATTCTAACTATTTTTTAAAATATTTTCACCTGCATTAGAATCTGAAGAAAGTGGATCCGAGCTTGAAGAAGTGTAAGTTGTTGAATATACCTTTTTAAGATAAAGCAAGACTTTAAAAGTCTGTGAAAAGTCGTGTGATGTGGCCCATATGGATGGTGTAAGCTTGTAAAAAAAAATATCTCAGCCACCACTGCTTGTACAATGTTAAGAAAACCTTTGAAAGGATTTGTGTCAGCTTGACCAGTGGTTTTCCCTTTTCACTAGATTATTTGTTGATTATTTTCACTAGATTATTTGTGTTTTGTTGATTATTTGCCAAACATTAGTAAGAATACATCCAGTAATTGTTATAATGTTTTCTTTCTTATCTTTGCAGTGAACAGGTCAACGAAGCGATGAAAGAAAGTCTAGAAAGTACTTTGGACAGCAAAGATTTAACTTCGTAAGTGGAACAGTTTGATCTACTAGTAACAGCAAGGGGAGGGGTGGGGCTGCAAAACTACTACAGCTTAGTAGCCTTACTTTAAAAGTCATTAATATTATTTCCTTCCTTGTTTCAGTGGTTTATCCTCATCAGAGTGGGTGAGTATGTTATTACTCAGGCTACCTCGCAGGGGAGCCTGAGTCTAGGTTTACCTTTTCTATCTATGGGTCTATCGTTGTGTCGAAATTACACATGACGTAATGCCACATTTAAACCACCTATCAATTACTACTCGATGACGCAGCCTGAGTAAACACACTTAGTGCATCTAGTTTAATAATGTGTACAGGAGGAGAAGATAGTGGTGTTGACAGTACTTATTGTTTTTGTTTAGAAAATTGTGTGCTGTTTTTTTAAGGACTTTTAGTTTGCCAATCACCTGCAGCATTTCACTTGCCTTTGGAAATACAAAATTGATAATGATGAATGGTGATAGTAAAGGTTTTACCATATACATCAGTGGAAACCCTGTTAATCCGGCCACCAAAGGGACAGCCCAAAGTGGCCATATTAAGCGGGTAAATTATTTTTATAGAAAATGTATGGGCATGCATTTCGTCGGGACCTAAGAAACTGGCCGCCATAACGGGGTGGCCGTATTAAGGGGGTGGCTGTAAGGTGGGGTTCCACTACAATTGACTTTAAAACATCTAATATTTGTTATAGGGCACAGAAACAATGCAGCGTGGAGAATTCCACCCATTCCCTAACAACCCTGATATTACATGTAAGTTTACATAAGTCTATTTGTAAATGGAAACTAGCAAGTAAACTATAGCTAGTACAGGATGCGTCAGTGTTTGACATAAAAGATAGGTAATAGAATGAAATTTGTAACACAGTAAAAAATGTTGAACTAACTTTACTGACATTTCGAGCTTTAGCCCTTCATCAGAGTAAAATTTTGAAAATGATTTCCTCTTTTGTCATATATTTGTAATGCTTTATAACAATCTACATGCTACTTTGTGGTCTCTTTAGTTTTGTAACATGTTCTCAGATGTATTGTTAATATTTTTGATAGATTTTGTTGTTTATTGTAATTTCTTTTAATCTTTCACATACTAGTTATATTTTAGATACTAGTTAAGTACTGTCTATTTACATTTAATTAAGCTAATTATAAGTTGTTCTGTATCATTTACATACTAGATGTTAAATTAATCTCTTGGTACATAGCAATTATATTGAAAAAGGAATTTGTATCAACTAACTACGTTACATAAAACTATGATTTTAATGAGCCCAACTTTTGGACAAGTCATCCATTCTCAGGGCTAAATGAATGACAAGTGACCATGTGAACTTATTATTTGTACATTATAATTATGTTAACATAAAATTACAACACTAATGATTTACATTACTAATTATCGGTACATGTACAGTAATAGCCCTTGTATAAGAACCTGGGTTTTAAGAACCTGTTAGGCTAAAATTTTCATTTTAAGCCCCCTCCACATAAGAACCTATTAAGGTTTAAGTACCATTTATATAAAAACTTTATAAGAACCTATATATATAGGCTAAATTGAAAAATTCAGGTTCTTATACGCGGGCTATTACACTGCAGTTTATTTCTGTCGATTTGTGAAATGTTTTCCCAGTTCAATTGTGTTTTTAATTTGATATTTCTTTCTAATACATCAACTACAGGTCACTATAATCACCCCCATAATGAGTTGGTTGGTTGCAGAAAAGAAATAGAACAAGTGGTTGAGCAGACACTTATCAAACAAGGTGTACAGCCGGTGAGATGATAGAGCCTTGTGGCTGTCATTATTTGGAATCTTGTGATGCATCTGTGCATTATAGATTAGTTAATTTATCATATTGTTGTATGACAGTGACGTGGTGGCGTAGATGATCATTATGATGTTGATCATATAAATGATGATTATAATGTTAATGATTGATGATGGTTGATGGTGATGATAATAATGATGATGATGATAATGATAATATGGTGATGATCATAGACATAATAATGGTGTTGGTAATAATAAGGGGGACTCAGCCCTTAAATTTCAGTTTCAATTATGTGGCATGGATTTTTTTAGCCCCTATAGTAAGAGGGACCGCATAAAAATAGGAAATCAAAAAAGCATGGCTATGTATATGAAATTTGAATGACTCTTCCTATTTTGGTAAACTAAAAGATTGCTAAAAATGTCAAAATTCTAAATCTCTTTAATTGTAATGCCCTAAAGGATCACTGAGGTTTACCTCGAAGAGATAGACAAGCTTATCTGATACTGTTACAGCCAAACCTACTGAAGCGTTCCTATCAAGGTTGGAAGGCTCGATTTATTCTTCCAAACTTGATTTTAAATTTGTTTTGAAATTTGCTTGAATGAATCGAATCTTGTAAGTTTCAAAAACCGCCTCAAATCAAAACATTACTTTCAATGTGTTTTTTGAACAACGGAAACTTGATAAACCTAGCCTGCTTACAGAAATATTGTTATAAGTACTTATAAAGTATTCTATTACAATAGCATTATCAGTTATTGACCACAGATCATGATTTTGGGACCATTATCGGTTGACGGTTGAAGTCTGCATTTTGAAACTTAAAAGATTTGATTCATTTATGCAAATTTCAAAACAAATTTAAAATCAAGTTTGAAAGAATAAATCGAGCCTTCCAACAGGAACGCTTTGATTCTGAATCAGTAGGTTTGGATGTAATCCGGATTTCTCCTATGCCTCCCTTCCCTCCACCATCCATCCCTCCCCTTCCTTTCTTGGGGTAAGTTTATTAAAGATGATCAAAGTTAATGGTAACAGTGATGATCATTATAATAATTTGATGTTGTTGCATTGTCTTACAGAGTGTTGGTCGATTATCATCAGAGAAGCTAGAAGCCCAAATGCAAGCTCTTGCTCTGGAAAGACAGGCACGTTCTAAGGTGAGTAGATAAACAGACTACAGTAAAACCCCGCACATAAGAACCTAAAATTTAAGAACCTGTCAGGCTGAAATTTTCATTTTTTATTTTTTGTAAAAAAAAAAGAAAAATCTAGGTTCTTATACGCGGGGTTTTACTGTATATAGCATAGTATATAGCATAGAAATAAAAAAAACATTCATCATTGATATATTCCAAAACAAAAACTTCCTTCAATCTATCCTTCACCTAATGAAGACTAGTAGTAGCAGTCGGAACTTTGCGTGCAAAAGACCTTTGATATCTGTGCAAAAAATAACTAAATAACTTTATTGTACTAATCCCATATCCACAATGAATAACCTTTATAATTTTATTAACATTTTTGTGAAAACATTGTTTCCTACAAATGGTTCTAAGTACTTGTCAGACGAAGAGTTTTGTACCTTGCTACAGCAGAGTTTCTCATGGCGATTTCTGATTTTCTTGTCAGAAATCGCAACAAGAAAAACTTCAGATCTGATAGCTGATAGCGAAAATCTGATAGCAGGGAAAGATCTTTGTAAATTTATGATGAAACTTCAAATGCATTAACTCTTTTCACGTTTACCACTTTAATACTACTTAAAATAATTATTCTGGAATAAATAGAATTATGCAAATAACTCCTAATAAGTAAGACATTAGAAGCTCAACCAGACCTACAAACATTGATTTGAACTATTACTTTTTCCCTTACAGAAAACAAGAAACTTTGAAGATGTACGGAAGCGGTAAGCATTGATTATTCCAACTATTTCGCTATCTCAGCTACATTTTGTACATTATGGCTCCCCAATGACCCATGCAGCCATTCCTTACAATGTCTTTTAATTGTTGTTTACTGATGTATTCACTTATTCTACAGTGAGTGTAGAAATTATTTTAATTAATTAATTAATTGATTAATTGATTAATTATTAGAATAATATTTACTTATTCAATGATATGTACTTCAAGGGTGTCAATTGTTTTGTTCTTACAGTGCGGCAGAAGAAGTTGAAGCCATAGTGAAGAAAAACTACAAAAAGAAAGCTAAAAGAAGTGAAGATGAACTTGGTATGATAATGATTATTATAATTGTGATGATGATGCAAATGACGATGATCCATTATAGTGAAAATGTTGCTTATTGTGATGGTGATGATAATGTTGATGAGAAAAGGGATGTTAATGAAGAGAAAGATGATGATGATGTTCATGCTAGTGATGATGATGATGATGATCAATGCTAGTGCTTAATTGGTGTTTGGTAAAGAATGGTGGTGACAAAATTAATGATTGTAAAGATGACAGTGACTGAATGGTGTTGATGATGATGATGATGTTCATGCTAGTGATGATGATGATGATGATGATTAATGCTAGTGCTTAATTGGTGTTTGGTAAAGAATGGTGGTGACAAAATTAATGATTGTAAAGATGACAGTGACTGAATGGTGTGGTGATGTTCATGCTAGTGATGATGATGATCATGATGATTGATGCTAGTGATGATATTTGTGTTGATAAAGGATTATAATTATGAAGATTACAGTAACTAGATGTTGTCGATGGTGTTGACTATGAAGAAAGCTAATGCCACTGTTTATGATAATGATTACTAAGCCAATAATTAATATTGATAAGGATGCTTATAACAGGCAGTTTAATTGGTACATTTATTTCCATCAGATCCCCGACAAGGAGGCGAATCACCAGTCAGACGCAGCAAACCACCAACAATGCGTTCTGCGGCCACAGCAGTCAGAACAACAACTTCTTTACAGCAACAATTGTCACTGAAAAACTCTACTAGAAGCTCTGCCACTCTCTCTTCTACAGGGTATATATAAGTAACAAACTAGTTGTAAACTCGTTCTTTTGCTTTTTTGCTTTTTTTTTGTAACTCAAATGTTTCATTTTTTCAAGTTTGAGTTACGCGCAATTGTTGTCAAAATTTGCGTGGTCTCTGCCAAATGGGCGTGTCGGAGAGTGTTACTCGAAGAAGCGTAACAGTCAAAGCGTGTTATTTGTAATTATGACAATAGTAATGATGATGATGATGATGATGATGATGATGATGATGATGATGATGATGATGATGATGATGATGATGATGATGATGATGATGATGATGATGATGATGATGATGATGATGATGATGATGATGATGATGATGATGATGATGATGATGATGATGATGAT
Organism: Metridium senile; assembly: GCA_949775045.1. Classification (NCBI taxonomy): domain Eukaryota; kingdom Metazoa; phylum Cnidaria; class Anthozoa; order Actiniaria; family Metridiidae; genus Metridium; species Metridium senile. The sequence goes on along the minus strand of OX459096.1, from coordinate 20,528,747 downwards.
GATGATGATGATGATGATGATGATGATGATGATGATGATGATGATGATGATGATGATGATGATGATGATGATGATGATGATGATGATGATGATGATGATGATGATGATGATGATGATGATGATGATGATGATGATGATGATGATGATGATGATGATGATATTTTAATCAGCATTGTTTTCTTATCATATGTTATACTATGGTAGATCCCAGGATATGTTGACTACAGGCGATCAAACATTCAGTGGTACATCAGTAACAGAGAGAACACTTAGTGAGACAGAAAATGATGATGATTATAGCGATTCAGAGGATGACGAGGAAGTCTCAGAATGGGACTCAACTGGCGGGTATGTTAAATGATTGTATTCTTCCCTTTTTTTATCATAATCAACAATTTTCCCACTTGGCCCGTGATCGGCATTGGGGCGTGTAGCTTAGAGCAAGGAAACCTACGCTTCAAGTCCTTTGCATTATCATACAGAGGTGACCTTTCTCTCCCTTGTAGCTGCTTTTATTGTTGGGCTACTGTGGATTTTTGGGAGAAACATATACCTTATTCCACTTAATTTTCACGACAAAATAAATTTTTGGATAGCGATATTTCGCGACAGTTTATTTTCGTGGTTTCGCTATTTTCGTAAAACCTAAAGTCACTTCATTTTCGCGATTCTGCCGTAAAAGCATGTCAAATGTTCTTTGGCTGTGAAATTAGATAGGAAATCAAGACAAGTAAGTCCAAATGAAATGTGGTGGTTTATGTATCTAGTGTATTTGAACCCTGTGTATTGTTTGGGCTTCCTGTATCACAGTTGTAAATGTGTACTTTGAGAAGTAAAGCAGTGTCTTGTTTAATCTGTGGTTTAATCCGTGTCAATCCTGCTTAGAAATACAACAGTTTCATTTTCGCGTTTTTTTTAAATCGCGAAATTCGCGAAATTTAAGTGACGCGAAAATTTAGTGGAATAAGGTAATATATAAAATATTAGCATATAGCTGGTAGGTGCCTGCTGTCTCACACACATTTTCAAAACACACTACATTCAAACTCACATGAGGAGGAAAAATGGATAAACTGTTGCCTGTTCAAGATCCTGTTGTGCTGTTTGCAAAGAGTGGGGGTTTGAATTTTACTCAAATGGAAATTTGGAGAAGTGTTCTGTAATGCTCTTTAGGTATTTTTGAACATTGTAACGTGGCAATCTTAAAGCTTTTAAAAGGTCTTTATAGTGCTGTTATCAAATGAGCTCAGCTCATGCTTTCTCACTGCTTTCTCACTGCCTAAGTTTTTGTTCTGTTTTTGGTGCAGTGTTTCCCCAGTTTCAGCGCCGCCACGTGCTCAGCCTCGCCCTACTCCTACTAACCCCAAGGTATCTGTAAGAATACCAACACTAGAAGTTGATTCAGATCCTGAGGAAATCCAGGTACACTATTTCAGATCAAATGGAATACAGATTTTAAATTATTGTGTAATTTCATTAATGAGTGCTTTAGACATGTTACGTTACCCTTACTACCTAAAAATATACAACGTTCATCCATTCTTATTAATATAAATGTGAATATTTTTAATATCTATGGACAATAGTGTTTTAGTTCTTTTCAACTAGTGAAGATATGAAAAAGTTATGTACCAAATGTCCCGTATGTACGCGCTCGTCCTAAACAATTTTTTGTCCATATAATAAAAAGAACATTACACGTTGGCTAGAAGATATGAATTTTATATCCTCTATTTATTTTACAGTCAGTAACGGCTGGAACATCCTATGGTTATAGTGGACGTGGAAAAGATAATGTAAGTTTTGTATTTACTTTACTTTAGGTATTTGTTCTCTTTCTCTTCTTCCTCCTCCTGCTGCTACTCCTCCTTCTCCTCCTTCTCCTCCTTCTCCTCCTTCTCCTCCTTCTCCTCCTTCTCCTCCTTCTCCTTCTTCTCCACGTTTTCTCTTTTTTTCCTCTTCCTAGCTAGTCATCCATCATGGTGGGAGGTTCTTCTAAAACAATCAACTTGAAGTAAAAGTGACAGTCAAGCAGGGAATGACTCTTTTCTCCTCTCGCCTCAGTCTATCGCGTCTCTTCATTATTCGCTCTTTGCTGTCGACACTTTATTCGACTTTATTCATTATTTTGTTGTGGCTTACACATAAACTTAGGAGCTGCTTTTCAGTTTATCTATTCATTCATTCATTCCGATTATTTCTTTCTCCTTCTGTCCTTATCCATTTCTATTTCCCATTATTCCATAGATTCGTGATAGGGCAAGCACATTAGAGAGGAGTCTGGGTACTAATGGTACCGGGAAGAAGCCCACTGGTGGAGTTGCGTTACCGGGAAAACGCGTGGTATGTCGATACTACTCAGTACTAATATTGGGCTTCCTGTGTTAATACCGAAAGTCCAAATTGGGATTCTTTACTGTAATTTTAAAAACGTTGCCTATGTTTTGCATTTCTAGGCTGATGATTTTGACGACGACAGTGACTTTTCATTGTCATCTGTAGAAGAAAAGACTAGACCAACACAAATAACACGGTATGTAAGGAGAATAATGATAACTAGACGCACTTTGTGTTAGAGTAGTTGTGGTTTACCTGTGGCATTACGTCATGTGTAATCTCGACACAACGATAGACCCATAGATAGAGAAGGTAAACCTGCGGTGTAGCCTGAGTAATGATGACCATAACGATGATGATGAAGATGAAGATGATTAAGATATGATCATGATAACGTGACGATGATGATGATGGTGTGACGATGATGATGATGATGATGATGACGTGACGATGATGATGATGGCGTGACGATGATGATGAGGATGATTAAGATATGATGAAGATGATTAAGATATGATGATAACGTGACGATGATGACGTGACAACGATGATGATGATGAAGATGATTAGGATATGATGATGATGATGGCGTGACGATGATGATGATTAAGATATGATGATGGTGACGTGATGATGATAAATAAAGTAACGATAATGATGATAATGTGACGATGATAATGATGGCATGATGATTGATGGCGTGACGATGATAATGACGTGACGGTGATGATGATGTTGAAGGTGACAAGAATGATGAGGATAATTAAGAAGATAATGATTTCTGATGACTCAATTAATTGTTGTATTCAGTGCTGAGATGAACAGGGCAGGTCCACGGACCGGTAAGTATTATATATCTTGCAATATCCTTTATTAAGGATATACAGAGATGAGAAAACTAACGTGAAAAAACAGCTTGAAAAGACAGGACAACTCATTATCATATGACCCGTATTTTGCCCGGCGAGCGCTCTTAAGAAAACCTTCGGAAAAAGTCACGTGATAGGGTCCGTACGGCTTTTTTCACCTGGCGAGGTCCGTACAAATGACCGCAAGCCAAATATTTTCCCGCACGGCCCTCCCACTCAGTCAATAAGTACTTAGTATGATTTAAATAGCAATAAAATATTGGTGAGAAATAGGGAAATAAATGGGAAATAGAAATGAAGAAGTGGGTGGAACAAAAAGGAAGGAAGAAAGAAAATTGAAGTGTTGCTGCTATATTATGTGTTGTTACGACAAGTACGTACTGTGTATACATACTAATAATATTGTTGCGAATTTTCCAGAATCAACTCCTGTACCAGCTCCACGATCCAGACCACAACCAAGTCCTCGTCGCGAAGCCTCTAAAAGTACATCTGCTGTGGAAGCGTTCTCTATCGACGACTTATCTGACTTTGATGATGACAGTGATCTTGAGACACACCATCTTTAAAAGAAGCTTTCATAGATCGAATCGAAATATGGCGTCCAATTATAATAACCATTGTTGGTTAGCCTCGTGTTCACGTTGAGACACAATGGAGTTTTTACATGTATATGCAAGGCTACCCAGTCAGGAGCAATAGTTTTTATAATTGGACGCCATATTTTGATTCGCTGTATCTTCAATGATCGAGATACTTCTCCTAAAAGTGCAAAACAAATGATATCGAGGATTTAAATGGTAGTCTGTACAACAATTACGGATCGCGCAAAATTAGAGCAATTTTTACTTGTTGTTTCAAAGGAAAAATAACTCGAATATCACAAAAAGAACTTGCATAGCACATTTTATAGATTTATTCCGCAAAATATCTGAACAAGGTTTTTCCTTTCCTTTCTTTATCAAACATTTCGCATAGAAGTATGATTGTTTTTTCAGTTTATTTGAGTCCCTTACAGCTTAAAATAGTTCATTGTTATTGTTAGTTATTATTTGCCGAAAATATTACTTATTCGCAAAGTTAATTTTCACTGTGCAACGAGTGGTGCGTGGTTGCATTCCTGTGATTGAAAGGGAGCATTGGTAGAAATCACTAAAGCGGCTGTAAATAAATGGTTCCTTTTTCAATTTTCATGTCGAAAAAAGGAACCATCAAAACAGCTTTAAGCCGTTGGCATACTTTATCTAATTAAAGTGAATATTAACTTTGATAATTATCCGCTTCTGTGATTTATACCCATGCTTCTTTTCGGTTACATAGACTTCAGGCGTGTTGACGACAACGCAATGCAACATCGCAGCACCTTAAAACGGCTTTGGAAAATGTTGCTTTAATTGTACAGCGAAACGCTGTAGGTGATTGTCGAAGTTCTCGAACCAATTAGCGCGCGCGATTTCCTTTAATCACCTGCGTATTTATACACAACAAGGCTCAGGTGGACAACAGCAAGATGTCATTATTGCAAGGGGAATAGCCAAACATGAAATAATTTATTGTCGCACAATGTATTATTTAATATACGCAATTTTCTTTATAAAACATAGAACTATATTTGCTATAAACTGCTGTACCCATTACCCAAGCAGACCAAAAGTAGAGCGATAGGCATTGTAGTTTTGGTTAATGAAGTTATAGTTATCATAAAAACCAGTGTATAGTGTAATTGTAATGGTAAAAATCCATAAAAGTTGTTTAAATGTGTTAGCTATTTTAATATAAATTGCAGACATCAAAAGAAAATATAACTAGACGATCATAGATCATTTACTCGTGTCGTGACGTGAATGCGACAATGGGCGATTTGCACATGACCCCATCTAACCTAAATCAAGTAGAAATTACAAAACAAAATCCAGCGATAGAAAAAGCATCACGAAATTAGTAAAAGTGCTAAGATTCAACTCATAAAACTAAATATTAGAGAAATTATTGTGAAAATAGGCTCAAATATTTTCTTAAGATTGTTAAACTTTGCACTTTTATTAATTTTGGTATGTTCTATCCATCTTTGAACTTTATTTTGAGATTGCAGCTTGGGGTCACGTGACCTCTTAGTGCAAATCGCGCGCCCATTTTTTGGCATCATTTGCATAACAAGAGCTTTTATTGCTGAAGAACATATTGTCTTGAGAGTCAATTTAGGCACAGTTAATCCAAGTTGTAAGATGGTTCATTTAGACAATGTATATGTTCCCTATGATAAGTCTGATATGATTTAGTCAATATTTCTAAAATAAAGCATATTGAAAATAAAAGTCATTCAACATAAGTTTACAGTGTTTGTCGCTTCTGTGTGTTTTAGCCTGCGTAGCTCGGCCCTAGGGAGAAAGGAGCGGAGGGGAGGGGAGGGGAGGGGAGGGGATTCCTCTCCCCATCCCCCTCCCCTCCGTCCCCTTTTTCCCCTCTCCCCACCCCCAGGGCCAGCTACGCAGGCTAGTGTGTTTTGGTCACATTTTGAGGTGTTTTGAAAATCCTTTTAAAACAGCTCAGTGTGTAACCAAACAAACAAAAACAAAAACAAACAAACACATTGTGAATTATAAAGTGAGGGTTTTTTTAATTCTTTATTTTAAGATTTTTCACTAAACTGATACAGTTTGTGCTGCGTGTGATTTTGGGACAATAAAGATTATATTTTCATTCAAGTATGTATTTTTTCACGTGGGAAGTATGGCTGTAGTGTGTACAAGTGAATAAAATATAATGTAAAGGCAATGAAACTTGAGTAGAGTACTTGATTATTATCCACCCAAATAAACTATTTTATAAACATAAATAAGCAGGACAGGAAAATAGGAATGTTATCCCTACTAACCCTGATTTAAAACTTAACATGGTTAGTATATATGACATCCTATTGCCATAGCCTGCTTAGGTTATCTTCATAAAATAGCTGCCTATTTATATTAAACATTGTTAGAAACAATTATTGACCTAATAATTTATTTGTAATCATACATAATGAACAAAAATATCAACAATATGAAAAATAGAGTATTAAAACTAAAACTCAACTATTTAAACTTGAAATATATGTTTTGAAATAATATCAACATACATAGGTTGGGAAGTGCTTAGTTTTGCAAAACTGATCAAGTTAAAGTTGGATAAACTATAACATGGTATTGGCACACTACTTTACTAGAATTATAGTAAATAAACTGAGCACGTCGAGATCTAAGTTCTCTTGTAATATTTATTGAAACCTTTAAATCATTTTTATTATCTACATGCAACTTCATAACTTTATCTAAAGTATCACATTCATTATCAAACATTGTTTTGAAAAACGTCACCAACTTCGATAGCTTGTATAAGAACGCTATAATTATCATAAATACAACTCCTTGAAACGATAAAATTGCTTCTTTGATCCACAATACAACAAAAGTACCGAATAAAAGTAAAATAATTACCGTGATAATTATAAATGCAAATAAGCTTTGATCTTTGATCCGTGTTGTGGCATCAACCCAATCATGGCGGCTTTGTCGTTCTTTGTGCTCTTGCTCTTTGTTAAATTCTGGAATTCTTCATCTTCTGAGGATTTCCATTCAGTACAGTGGGTTGTTAAGTCAAAGTTTGTGGTATTCGTTCTGTCGTTTGTCAGTTTAGTCAGCATTTGATTGCTCATTGATTCTAGTAAGATCTTGTTTGACTCAGCTTTGATATTGCTATGACGTTCACGAACAAACCCGGTTCGAAATATTCGCTCGTCACCATCTTTTAGTGTGGGCCGATCGAGAACAGTATGAATGTTTGTATGTTCGAGCAATTGTTGAAGTTCTGGAACCATTTGACTTGCTTTTACGGCTAAAATCTACCGTTGCAAACAGTATCTGATATGGTCACCGGTCACACATGTGTCTAAAATTATTACGTCAGACTGAGCATGCGTATTTGAGGTCAAAATTAGCACTTCTGGCAGAAATGCGAAATCGAAGGGAATTTTTAACTCTTGTCGGCTACCTTCGGTAGCCCGACACGAGTAACAACATTTATTATATGGCTTTGTAAGTATGTTTCTTGTTGTAAGTTCAATGTTATCACCTTGCGGGATATATGTTTAAATTGAGCTTGTATGAATCTCTCAAAATAAAATGTGTGTGTGTGTACGTACGTTATGATGCACTCAGGAATTGACAAGATCTAGGGGACTGGTGGAGAGATAAAAGAGAGGGAGAGCCCTCCCTTCCTTTCCCCTTCTCCTCTCCCCCTCCTCTTGTCCTCTCCCAAATCCCCCAAGAGCCGCTACGTAGGCAGATCTTGCAATGCTGGACGGGAGGTGCGGAGCAACGTGATCTTGGACATTTTGACCGGAAGGGCCGACCCATGATGAGAGTGCATTAATTTATGAGAAAAGAAAATGGCAAAAAGAGAATGAGATATGGAATATGAATGAAACAAGAAACTGGAGGAAAGTGGAAACGTCTCGCAAAACATATTTCAAATTTAACAAAAAAATAATTTTACAAATGAAAAACATTTACAGCAGTTCTCAGTCAAACGTGAAGTTGGTGGACGTCAATCAAACTGTGTTTACGAGACGTATGGTGTTTTTACTTCAGTCGGGCTGCGAAACATGTCTGAATCCGACGAAGAGGTTATTGTGTGAATTCAGCTTCCAGATTCAGACATGTTTTGCAACCTAACTGAAGTAAAAACACAAACACAGTTTGATTGACGTACACCAACTTCACGTTTTATAGCGATGCTTTTTATGCAAGCGGTGCACGTGTGACTGAGAACTGCTGTAATGATATTCACTGTGGATCGAAGCACACATCACATGGATATCGTATTCTTTATAGGGGTGTTCTTAACTCACGATGACCATACCCTATACTCCCCCCCCCCCCCCCCCCCCCCCCCCCCGGAGTACCCCCTGCAGAAACCAAGTCAAATAGAATGGAAATTATAAGAGAAAATAAACATTGACAAGTGTTGTTTTATTTTCAATTTAAAATATAGATATTTATATAACAATTGACCCTACTATACAAAGAGCATTCTATATTGGAAGAATACAATTCTAAATGGGATTCTTTATGAAGGTGGCTAAATAAGGACAGTAGCAGCGAAAGATGAAAATCATTGTGGTGCAAGTCAAGAGAAGTACACCCAATTCATTCAAAGGTCAGCCAAATTTGCAAAAACGCTGTTGTAATTTTGTTGAAAATCTTGAGCACAAAAAATTTGAGTCTGCAAAATAGGCTATTCCAAGTTTTATTCCGCCGCCCCTGGAAGTTGATAATCAAAAAATAGTCCAAAGTTCTCAAACCTATCAAGACACACAATTTCCTGTAATCACCTGTGTTTTTATACTAACAAGGCTTAGTTGGAAAAAGGCGTGGTCAAATTTGAAACTGGTCTATTCAGAAAGAGCGAGTATGACTGTAGAGTAATTAAAAATTTTCTTGAAATGTGTCCGGACATTGACAGTCTACTACACCTGCAAGATTCAATCTTTGGCAGAAAAAGTAGTATTGTAACACAACTGTGAAAATCTAAAATAGACCTTACTCACCAATTAAGTAACTAATCATATGCAAATAATGGTCTTGGACATTTGCAAATATGCATATAGCTAATTCAATTAACTTTGTCGCTGATTTATAATGCCTAAAGCCTAATCGTCAGACCGAAAGGGATCGTGGGATATCTTTTATCGAGGTGAATGACGCGTGCAAAGCGTGTAAAACATTCAACGTGTATTTGCAAGTGTTCCTCAGTGGAAACAAAAACACAAATTACGGTTTAGGAATCTTGAAAACTCATGCAATTTTAAAATCCCATGACCACTTTCGCTCTCAAGATTAGGCATTAGGCTTGTTTCAGCGACGAAGTTAATTGAATTAGCTATATGTAAATACCTGGCAACCTCACTCTCTTTGAAAATATATTATTTCATTATATGGTCCGTGCTTTTGTTATTCAAAGTGAGGCTTGCAAGGCACTTGCATGTGATTAGCTGCTTCGTGAGAAAGGTATATTGCTTAAAAAAATGCCTATAATAAATATTACTTTTGTTGAGAGCAAGGCTCTTGTAAAACCTGGTCAAATGGGTTGCCTGTGTCAGAATGATTAAGGGAAATGAGAGAAATTCTTAGAGAATTTTCAAATTATCAAAATGGTCAAAGAGGTGATGAAGACAACAATGAAAATATCTTGAAACTGAACAGAATGGAATCCCTCTATACAAGACCCTTGTTGGAATTCTTTCTAAACTGGACATGATTTTTGGTCCTAAAGTTAACCGGAACCGTAACTATAATAGACATTTCCCTTGTCCAAGCACTGTCCAGTATAGAGGGGTTTCACTGTATCTCAGTTAAATAAAGATGATCAATGACAAGCATGCTAGTTCATAAAAAAACATTTGGATTGCCTTTTAATACAGCGGAACCCCGTTAATCCGGCCACCGAAGGAACAGCCCAAAGTGGCCGTATTAACGGGGTGGCCGTATTAAGCGGGTAAATTTTATAGAAAATGTATGGGTATGCATTTCGTCGGAACCTGAAAAACTGGCCGCAATAACGGGTTGCCGGTATTAAGTGGTTGGCCGTAAGGCGGGGTTCCACCGTACTGAAATCTAGTTTCAAACTTGATCAACTTCTTCATTAACTTCAAAGTTTCAAGATATTTTGTGTTGTTTTCATTCTCTGACATACTTAGTACAGTCATTATTTGTGCCATCACACAATGTGTGAGGTGCGTGACACAAGCATTGTGTAACACCACAAACAATGCATAAAGAAGATGCCTAGCTTCCTCTGCAAGCCTCCTTATACTTTTCTTATACTGAGGTTCAGGGCTCGAAATAGTTGCCTGGCAATAGCCTTGGGCCAAATTTAAGGTTTGGCAGGCAAAAATAATTATGAACTGCCAAATGGATAATAAAATTGCAAATTTACTGGGAATTCGACTTTCACGGTTTGTGCATCTGCAAGTGGCAGGCCAAATTATTTTCTTAGTTCGAGCCCTGAAGTTACTACATATGTGCTTCACAATGGCTGCCTAAATCTAGTTCACATCAGTGACAGAGAAAAGACAAGAAGACTTACAGACAAGGCAAAGGGATGTCCATAAGGAATAAAGAATAGGTTTAATTAAAGTGGAATTTGAACTGGTATCCATTTCCACCACCGCCAAATGGAAATCCACCACCCTGGAAAGGCCATCCACCACCACCTTGCTGCTCAGGGTCTAATGGATCCTCTCCTTGATCAAACTTGGCTCGTTTTTCTGTTTAGAAACAAGAAATGTAAAAAAAATAATAAATAAATAAATAAATAAATAAATAAATGAATGAATGAATGAATGAATGAATGAATGAATGAATGAATGAATGAATGAATGAATGAATGAATAAATAAATAAATAAATGCAAAGAATAGCAATTATAGTGGAAAAGAAACAATTCAATGTTTCACAAAATAATATAATATCTATCAACTCATGCTAAAAGTCTAAAACAATTTATAGCAGTTTGCTTTAAAATTTCTTGTTCATTATAAACAGTCAGCACATATGCCTGTATTTGCCGATAAAGAACTCACGTCAATCTCTAACCCATAAATACAGCACACTGCCTTAAAATTCTAGATACTTCTTCAGCACACATATAACTGCCAACACAGTTTACAATCAAAAGTGTTGTGAGTGAATGTCTTCAAGACCAGATTGTCAAAGAGTAAGTTACCTACCTGGATCAGAGAGAACTTCTTTAGCTGCAGCAATATCTATAAATTTTACTTCTGCTTTTTTCTTTTCTTCCGCATCTTTAAATTGATCAGGATGCCATTTGACAGCAAGTTTTCTATAAGCTTTTGTAATTTCTCTTTTGGTGGCATGTCTGTTAAAAAAAGTAGAATTATTCATTAGATTTGAGAGGATATTAAGTATAGCTAAACGTTTTCAATTTTTATGAAATACTGTGTTTAAGAAAAATACCCAGGTGACTGAAATGTTTACCTTTTAATACCAAGTATCTTATAGTAATCTCTCTTTTTGGATTGTTTTAGAAGTCTCTGGGCTTTCTCTAAGCCTTCTTGTACCTGAAAAATGAAGTAAGAATAAGATAAACATTATCACTTAGAGGATTGTTTAAAATTGTAGAAACAAAAACCCACACACACAAAACGTACACTTCATAGTCAGTTACACAAAGGTTGGATAAGCGATGTATAAGACCTACATTATCTAGTCTAGTCTAATGCCTTATGCAGACTAAAGTAGCAGCGAGTGTTGTCATGATCACATCCCAGGTTGAACATCTTACCAAGATCCATGTAAGATCATTTAAGATCCAGATATCACAATCATCTAACCCTCCAGATGCAAAAACTTGCATGAACTTTCAAGTTTTTGCCAAGATTTAATAAAAGATCTTCCCAAGATACTTCCAAGAAATTTAGACTAAATTTTTCCAAGTTTTAGTATGATCTTGGATGATCATACCAGATGCTCAACCTGGGATATATGATATCTGAGGGGTATGACCCACTTCCCTTTTTATAACCATCATTACAATCATAAGAGAACATTCTTCTCTGATCTTATCTCTGTGTTCACTCAGAAAACTAAAAACATTTACAACATAGATACATTCTAACACGCGCTATGGTTGGTTAAAAAACCGTGGTTTATCAGAGTATAAACCTGAAGCCTCTCTGTAGTCAAAGACTTTGAAAGAAAACTTACCGAAGTTCGAGAAAAAGAAAGCAAAGAAAGACGAGATGTTTTTAAGACAAAAACATCGTTTCAATTCATAAATTTGCTATTATATTCTTACACAAATAATGATATCAAGTAAATATGATTTCTCAATAATCTAAAAACTCACATGTATGCACTTTAAATAATAGACAAAAATATTTAACACTCTCGTGCTTTTTGACATTTTCTCGTGTTTTCAACTGCCCATCATGCAGTTATCAGAGTATAAACCACGGCTGAGCCTTAGTTATTTGGTAATTAATTTTTTTTAAACTCACCTTATGTAAGTGTTCATTGATGCCCTTTGCCTTTTGGTAATCTTTGATGGCTTCATTATAGTTCTCTTCTAAAATATGAGCCTCAGCACGATCACAAAGTGCATCCACATCATTCTCATCCAGCTCAAGGGCCTTATTACACTCTTTTATTGCTTCTGCTGGAGTATCAAGCTATGGAACATTTGAGAAAGATTATTTACAGGATGTAATGGGATTAAATTGAAAGAGAAAATGGGAAATGAAAGGACAAAAGAAAAACAACTTAAAGAGTAAAGTGGTATGTACAATTATTTTTGGAAATGAAAAAATGGGAAGTTTGTGAAAAATGGGAAGTTTGTAAAGAAAAGTGAAAATGTTAAAAATGAAAATGTTTGATCTCAATCTTACCATGACATGACAGTGACACAGTTGTCTTCTTGTTTTTCCTACTATGGTATGAATACGAGACTCTATCTTCAGAGACTTCTTTAGTTTTTCCATTGCATCAACATAACTGTAAAAAACAAATTCATCATCATCATTTTCACAGCCATCAATATCATCATCATCTTCATTATTATAACCAACTCAATCATCATTAATAATTATAATTTAATACCATCATTATCATACCACAAATATATTCCTAGGAATTTATAGAAATTCCAAAGAATTTCCATGACCTTCATCTTCATAACATCAATATATAACATTCAACAAGGGTCAACAACATCATAAAATAATTACCATCCATCATCATCACCTAATATTGACATCATCAACATCATCACCAAAATCATCACCAAAAGATATCATCACCATCATTTTAATCAACCATTCTATCGTCCTCTTCTTACTTTTGCTGGTTGATAAGATCTTGTGCTGCTGCAAGCAGTTTATTCAATTTCTTTATTTTCTACAAGCAGAGAGGAAACAGTTCTTTACAGGTTTATTCCCAACTAATTTCTAGACTAATGGCTAATCTACATTGATTGTGTCTGATTATTTATTAAACAAAATCCAAACAACATATATCTCTTTCACAGTTCCTTGTGCCATTTTGAGGTAGTCTGGCCTTTGCATTGAAGCGAGACAAATGTTAAGCTATCAATGATAGAGACCTGTTAAAACCTCACAGAACAATTATTTATATTAATTTATTTCAATTAACGTTGTCCATCTGGAATGGTCAATCTGAGACCGATAGGAATTGTAGGAGCTCATTAAATTCCAAATGTGTTGTTTTAATCACACTTGAATGGTGCTGAGTTATGGATAATAGTATTTCAGAAGTAAACATTAATATCCGAGCGTGATTATAATAGTGAATTTGCAGTTTAACGAGCTCCCACAATTCCTATCGGTCTCAGATCGACCATTCCAGATGGACAACGTTAATTGAAATAGGTGTATATGTCTCTATCATTGCAAGCTTAACATTTATCTCGCTTCAGTGCGAATTAAGGCCTGGCTACCTTTTAAGATGGCGCAGGGAACTGTGAATGGGACTATTGCATGTAATGTACACCTAATTGCAAGAATGTTGTTACATGAAAAAAGAAGATTTAGTAATTTAGTAAGGAAGGAATGACAAAAGAAAGAGTTCAGCTTGACTTATTTGCTTTTGTCTTTTAATTAATTCATTTCCCACTAAAGTCAGGACAACATTATTGAAATTAGGTGTATATGTATTTTCAAAAGGAAAACAATTTCAGCATTTTACAAAATAGAGGTAATTTTTTATCTTTTGAACATTTTTACCTTATAAAATGGATAACACTTCTTGTGATCCTGGTCTAGTTTGAGACACTCCCTGACTTCCCTGAAGCACAAAAAATATTAATAAGTGCATTATATATAAAGGTTAATTAACATATAACAATTGTGGCACACATCAAGAAGACTGCATTAAATGTTGAAGGATGTGATCAAAATCAAGTTTGGGAAGTCACTGCATGTGTTGATGTCATGATGGACTTTTGTCCAAAATAATGTCTCTATAATTCACCTAATATTTCTTGACTCAAGAAATATTAGGCGGATTATAGACAAAGTTTGTTCAATAGCAATTCATTAAATAGTTACCTCAAGGCATCTTCTATTTCTCCCATTTCATAGTGTAATTCACTCATTTTATAGTAGCCTTCTGTATTGTCATTTATCAGCTTTGTTGTGGGTCTGAAACACCGTAAGAGAATTTATAAGCAACACAAAATATAAACACTCATAATGATTATTACAGAATGATGGTCAAGCTCTGTCTGAAATTTATAATTCAAAATATACATATAATGTATGCATGATCTCTGCCTGGCTAGTCACTCAAAGCTATCTATTAAATATAGCTAGGACTGTCTCTGTTGACTTTATTGAGAGTTATAAAATAACCATTAGAAATCTTGTATTTTGATTGGTTGAAGCCCACACATGCTTTATGAGAGCACACACCAGCTTACACCAATTACCGTGGGCCCTGTAGTATGCTGGTCAAGACCTGACTGTTGTACTGGGAGACAATCCCCTGGAACAACCGGATCTTTTACATCCACCTTATATAGGTATTAGAGTGAAGGCAGACAGGACCTCTGGCTGTATGTCCTTATCCAAGAAGAAGAGGCACTGAGAGAGTAAAGTGTCTTGCCCAAGGATACAATGCAATTGCCCGGGCTGGAAATCAAACCCAGCCCATTAGGCCCAGGATTCCATTCCCTAACCACTAGACCATTACGCCTCTCTGTATGCAGTTATAAAGCACTTGTGGATTGTCAGAACACTCAAGAAGTGTTAAGAAGCACTCCGCTTCTTGTCTTGCTTCACTAATAACACTTGTGTTCTGACAGCCCTATGTGCTTTATAACTGCACACACTCTTGTTTTACTATTTCAGTACTTAATTAAACCAGGATAAACATATTGAGCTATCTTAGTGACTCACTTGATATCTGATATTGCTTTTACATAGTCTCCCATCCTTTCATAGCAATCTGCTCTCATCAATCTTAGTTCTGGATCCCATGGCGCAACCTAAATTGTTTGGACAAGTAATCATTATTTTTTGTTCCCTGATTAACAATGAAGAAACTTGAATGTGCATTAATTAAAGTATAAATGAACTGTAATTTTGTAATACTTGAAAAATACATGAGAGGGTGGTAAGTGATTTAAATATAGGTAAATGACTAAATGAACAAGTGACTTTGTTTTTAACCAATGAATGAATGTTGAATAATTATTAATAAGTGACTAGATGAGTGAATGAGCAAGTAGATGTATGGATGTAAGGGTGAATGGGTGAGTGAAGCAATAAATAAATAAATTTTCTTAATGAGATAATAAATGAACAAACAAACAATTCAATGACCAGTGAACATAACTCAATAAGTAGTCAATGATATGGATGAGTAAGGCTTGGTCAGTGAGTGCTTATCAGGTAAATGAGTGATAGAGAATGAATAGTAATAAAGGAGAGGATGATTAATGACCGATAGATGAGTGAGATAGATGAGTGAGATAATGAAGATAGTTAAGTATGATGAGTGAGAGTTAAGATGAAGCAATAGATGATAATGAGTGTGAGTAAGAAAGAGAGCAAGCTAGTGAAAGAATAACAATTGCTCATTGAGTGCATGAGAGAAAATAGACAAATGTATGAATGAACTACTGATAAGTTGATGAGCTTATTGAAAAGTTAATGACAAAATATGGATGGATGAACGGACAGATTGGGAAATAACTCAATACACTGGCATAGGTCTGCCTAGAGAGGTTTATCATTCTAATCATAATATTAATATGCTAAGCGAAAAATGTCTGCATCTTATTCCAATAAACCCACCCACTGTGTCACCAAACGAATTCCATAAATGCTAAGAACAGGTTCTTATGGGTACAATATGGGGTAAATTGGAACGAGAAATTAAATGCTTGCAAAACTAGAAATCAAAATCGTCTCACAGCGATCTCACCTAGGCCACCATCTTGGATTATCATTGACTCAGGGAGCCCAATCATTACAAAGAGCAGCCCAAGCATTAGAAATAGTAACTAGTGAATCTTTCACAGGTACCCTGACTAGTAAATTAATTAATAGAACTGATCAAGAATTGTCTTACCTCAATTGCAATGTTTAATTGTTCTATAGTATGCTGGCAGTCCCCTCTTTCAATGCCATACTTGGCTTCTTCTATACTTTTTCTAACTGGATCTATTATACCAATCTGAATAAATAATATATAGGTACAAAGTCAGTAACCACTTGCTCAATTAGTCAAAACAAGCAGCAAGCCTGTTTTTAAGGTGACAGGCAGTGAGACCCGCATAGTTCAAAGAGATTAAGCTAGCGAGGTATCAGTTCTTTTGTGTTGATTAACATGAAAACTTTATGGCACAACACTCAAACAAGCTATGAAGTTTGAGTTTACTGTGTAAAGTCTTATGATATCCATAAAAGGAATAATCCAATTTAATTTGAGTTCATGTCTGTAAAATTTTGTTCTTGTTTTAAGAATTCAAAACACAATGAAAGATTCCTAGCTACATGATAATTATGTAGATTAAATATTAATATTTAATATTTTCAGTTTGTGGTTATCTCCATAGAAACAAAGAACAACAGGAGATGGCCTTAAGTTATGCTTGTAAATATTATATTTCTGAAATGTTAAGAATCAGTGTACTAACAATAATTGATATCAATAATTATTATTGTGGATGGTATGGGCTAGTGGTTGAGTGTTTGAACCTCTCGTCTCTCACCGCTGTCATGTAGTCCAGACTCCAATCCATAGATGTGCATGGTTTATATTATATATTGTGAGTTGTTTGAGTTGTTTTTTTTTAACTAGGTCTTTATCGATTTCACTCAAAAATTAATATGTGAGCAGTGTTGTGTTTGAAAATGTTTAATAAATGTAGGAGTAATGAGTGTGTCAGATACCTAAATATTAAGCCTTGGCCAAACGGCAATGATAGTTCATGATAGTTCATGATAGTTCCAACTATCATGTGCATTTGGCCACCAACTATCATGCACTATCATGGACTATCATAATAGAGTTTGAACATGTTCAAATTTCACATGATAGTTAATGATAGTTTTTGCCGTTTGGCCACGCGTACAGGATAGTTGATGATAGTTGAGAGAGAGAGAGAGAGAGAGTTGGAAATGATTCCCTGTATCTTCAGTTGATGAAAACAGTGATTTTTATTAATAACAATATCTATTATTAAACACTGGACAAACCTGTTGTAAACTTTCTTGGTTATCAGGACTATATTTCAACTACAAAAAAAAAATATGTAAATTGGCATCTCACATAATATTCTTGGCCAAATCAGTGATAAAAGATGATACATATGACATTACAATGTTATAGTTTGTTATTCAGTAATGCTATAAGAGGCATAATGATACATATCGCATTAAAATGTTATAGTTTGTAATTCAGTTAAATAATGGTTCTGGCTAATTTTTGGATCCTTCTTTTTCTCTTAAAATTATTAGTTAGGGTGTCTATATATAAGTGCTTATTCCTGCTGTTACAGAAGACCTCTGCCTAATTATAGCTCATATATTAAGCTTAACACTACATCATTATAGAGTGTTAATTAAGTGTTATACACTTGTGTTTATTACAGCTAATTTACTTGAATTGTCTTCATGGCAACACTGATGTGGTCAACTTGTTATCAAAACATTTTCTACAAACTCAATTGTTTTTACTTGAAAAGCTAGCATCAGAATGCTAGATAAATTATCCCTACCACAGCTTCATAATCTTTATGTGCCTCATCTAGTCTTCCTTGCTTTAGTAGGACATTACCTCTTTGCAATCGAGCCTATAAAATAAAGAATAAAAAACAGCAATTATCTTTTAGCTTTTATAATAGCATAGTAAATATCAACTTATTTGTAAATTTAAGACAGACTCTTGTTCCCTTTGCTCCCTAAACTTTGCCTCTTCCTAACTGACACAGGAAGCCCAGAAGATCACGAATGTCCAGCATTGAATAGTGAATACCAAATTGCCAAGCAACTATGGCTATGCATAAAATATGCACATGTATGTGAGTGTTCTTCTGGAATGTTTGACATAAATTAATAATAAGATTTTCTTCATTAAATGGGGCTGATAATGAGCAGTAAAATTGTGTTCTGACATTGATAGACATAAATAATCATTATCAAAGACCCGCAGTTCCTTACAGTCACTTGTTGTCCACCATCATTCACTGACAACCTTTTTGAAATAAAAGTACATAAAAATTGCAATATTACTCACCTGCAAAAATTCAGGTTTTAATTCTAAAACTCTATCTAAGTCAGGCAAAGCTGACTTTGATCTTCCTAATGCCATAAATACAGTAGCTCTTTGAAAATGTGAGAGAAAGTTATCTGGGTCTCCATCTGAAATAAAAACAAAGATAACATTTTGTAAATAAATCTTCTTTAATGCAAAGCTCCTCGATCAATGCCAAAAGCATTTGCTAATAAATATGAAGGTACATTCTTCAAAAAACCCATCATCAATGTACAGATTGAAAAAGAATGAAACCCCTGGGAACTTATTTTTATTTTTTAAATATCAGTTATCCATAAATAAAATAATAACAATTGACTACAATTTTCTCTTACTTTTATCAAAAATTGAAAACAAATATAATAAATAGATAGGACATATATAATGTGAGTTTAATTTATATTGGTCATTGTTGACTGATATTTAATTATAAAATTGCTATTATGCTTACGATGTTTATTGACGTTTTTAACTGGTGGCAGTCGTTGATTGGTCCAAAAAGTGCGCAATTATTAAAACCTTCACAGATAGCTAGTGCAGTGCTCAAAATCAAAAAATTGACGAAGCTAATACTAAAAAACTTTGAATGATATTTTAACTAGAGTGAATGAGGCTTGTTTGTAGGTTAGCTGTTCGTGATTGAGATAAAAGTCTTGAATTAAAAATGTGTCGATCGATGTAAAATAAACTTTTGAATCTTGTGAACCTGATTACTTTAAACTTGGAATAAAATTGTCAGGCTTCACTTCCTGGTCTTGTTTTATTAACTAAAAGTAAGATCTGTGCTCTTTATATAACAAAGAAAAATTGAATTGCACGAGATTATGAAGATTTGATTTTTTTCCTCACAAATGTGAAAATAAAAATTTGTTTGTTTTGAATTTACATTGAGCGAACGAAATACAGCTAATGTTAAGACAGCATAGATTATTAAGATTGCGTCGAATAATGGGATGTAAGTTTTAAATTAGTTCAAATTAAATTTAAACTATCCTTTTGTGTTTATTTGTGGAAATCCGGTATAGAAGTCTAGTTCATTTGAACAACTGAGCAGACACTAGTCCTTACACGCGTAACCGACGGGTTAACGGATGCACCAAGAAAATCCCTGTAACAACACAACTACTACAACTAATTCCTTACCTACTGCTGCATGATAATGAGTTAAAGCATCGTTTAACTGTCCTGCATGTAGCAGCTTTTTTCCTTGGTCTAAATGTCGTTGAACTTCGACAGTGGATAGTTTGCCATTAACAGCTACAAGACAAAAACCGACGATAAGCATAAATATCACGGCTATTACTTAATCAAGAGTCTTCTTTAGTTACCTCTAAAATCTATCCTAAGTGTGACAAATAATAAAGAAGATAATATTCTACAAATTGGAGACATTTTGAGAAGTTTTTGACCAAGAACTGAAGTTCTTGTGATTGTTGTGCTAAAATTATCACCACTGACCTTATTTACATCGGGCGCACGAGCAGCGTGGTGAGCGATGATTGGTTGAAATAACAAAGTAATATAATGGTTTTCAGTTTAGGGAGGGGAGGGTCATGGCGAGCCGCAAGCCTTAGTTAAATCCTTTCGGCTGCATTGAAGGTGTTCGAAATCACAGCAGGAATACATAACTCCTTTTGTGTTCGCAACCAGATCCAATTATCACCTTGCATGTATCTCTGATATCAGATAGAACGGCTTGTTACAGTGAACGTGCTTTGTACTCGTCATATTTCTTGTTATTAAATGTAAAATCTTCTCCGACGTTAAAAAAGAAAGCACTTATATAGAGTTAGGCATTGATATAGTAAATGTGTGTACTCTTCAAATAAAGGACTGAATTGTTTCCGCACACTGGGGAAATATTAGATTATATAGGCTATTTTTGATCGATCGTAAAAAAATTACTTACGGCCTTGTTAGGTCTCGAATTGAAATCCAGTGAAACATTGAAACCCAGTGTGTTGTCGGTGAGCAAATTACTAGTAATTCATTTGAAGTAATCGCGAGTTTGACCATGTACCGAAATATTTGAGAAAATACAGCTAACTTATATTTGTGTTAATAACTATATTTCATAATATACAAATTAGGTAATACCTAATAGCGGAGCTCCCAGTTTAAATTGTTCTTACAACATCAATATGTGCATGTAAATACTTGAATAGGGTATACAATTTAGCCTAATTTGTCTTAAATTGTCTTACATAGGGTATACGATAGGGTATACTTTTTACCAATTTGTCTTGAAATAGGGTACATATTTTTAGGATTCTGCCGTCTTAAATAGGGTCAGGGTTTAGAGGTACCAGCAGAATGTCCCCGTCAGAAACTGGGTCAAGTACCCCCCCCCGTCAGAAACTGGGTCAAGTCCCACCCGAGTGGGGGGGGGGGGGGGGGGGGGACTTCTGGGCAATAAGGACATGGAGTGGGTATCAGTCTATCAAAAAGTGTATAGCTTAACAAATAATTTTAGATTAAGAGAATTCCAATATAAGATACTAGAAAACTGTTTATTCTTAAACATGAAGTTATATAAATTTAAAATAGTGGACTTGCCTTTATGCACATTTGTAAAACATCAAACGAATCTATGGAACATTTTTTTTGTCGAATGTGAAATCAAAGGACCTTTACTTTAACATTAACCAATGGCTAAGCAGCGCAAATGTAAAGTTAATACCAGAGCTAAGTTTTAAAAATGTTCTAATACTGAGGGAGCTCTGAAGACACTATGGAAGGTTTCTTATTTTTACTATACAAATATGTACTTTATAATTGCAAACAAAAAAAGGTTAATATTTGTCATTAAATATTATCAAATAAATCTAATAGACTATGAAAAAATCGAATACATCATTGCAAAAAATATAACAAGCTATACACTCATTTGAAAAAATATGAGAAAATCCAAAGCTTAATTCATAATTTAGTCAATATAATTTAATAGCGAATTAGCCAAAAAACGTTATATTTAATTTATGTATTATTAGTATAGTGTTGTATTTTGTTATACTTTTTCAGTCTTTTGTAATTGTGTTTATGTATAAAGTGTAAAAAAACTATCAAAAAATCAATAAAATATATAAAAAAAACTGTTAACTGTTTATTGTAATTTCTATAGCATCTTTAATCGACAAATATAACCTTTCGAAGATTCAGCGCGCAGAGAGAGAATCAAAACAAAGCCCTTGAAAAGCCAGTAAAATGTAAGATATTTCTCGCTCTCTTTTTGATTGACATAATGTCAAAAACCTCATTGGCTATTGATGTAGATGACGCCATCATGTAACGCAACGCACAAAAGGAAAGTTTGTCATTTACACGAGGGGCGGAGATTTCTCATTGAAAAAAGTCCCATAAAAGCATGTTAATGGACAATTCATGAATGGAAATTGATTTAATGTAAGTAAAAAATTGTAATAAATCTCACTGCTTTTTCTTAGGTTGGTTATCGTTTTCATTCTATGCACTTTTTCATCTTTTTCTCAAATTTTCAACTGTCACTTCAGTCAATAGTTTTGTTCAGACAAAAAAGTGTTCAGAAATGTTTTTGATGGAAAATACCATTCCCAAACGATAGTGTGAATAGCCTTATTATTATCCCTTTTATTTTTAAGTCATTAAGCTTATTTTGCTTTTGATAACGCCTTGAAAAAGTGCTGTGGCTGAACAGTCGTTTTACGGCCGCTTTTTACCTTCTTTTATTTTCTAAAATTAGTTAGGATTCCGGATAGAAAAGGTTAAACCTTTTTATGGTATTAGATTTACTAAAAAGTAGTCATGACAAATCTTCAAAACAAACACAAGATCGATTTGAAAAGACAGTCAAGGATTTTAAAACAAGGTATTTTATTATGAAAAACTTTGTGTAAAACATCATTTTGTTCTGTAAAAAAAACTTTTAACGACTTTGAAGTAAAAACTACTAAAAAGCTCGTTTCGTTTAAAGCATAAAATAGTCAATATTGCTAAATAAACAGAAGTTTTTCAACCAATTTTAAATTATGTTTGTATTTCGATTCATCTTTGATGTTTTCCGTTGATGAGGTTTAAAAAGAAACAAAATAAACACCTCTTTCAATCGAGCAAAGGCATGCACAAACATCGTTTCATGTATGGTTTTTATCTCAAAAAGTAAATAAAATGGAGATAAACCTTTTCTCTTTTCTTTCAATAATAAAACAGAGAACGGATTTTTCCTTTTTGAAGCTTAATTATTGCAAGTTTTTAGTTTTTTTTTTTTTTTTTTTTCACGCTTTATATATCAAACAGTTTTTCAGTATTAAAATACGGTCTCTAAAAAACTTGAAACAAATAATTATCTTGAACTTACTTTATCGGTGATTATTTTGCTGTGGTTTTCTTCTCTTCAGTAACATTGATCATATTTTGACGAATAAATGTATGTACTTGAATTTTGATCATAGTTCAACTGCCAACCCTGAAAATCCTTCAATAAACTGTGCCGAGCTAGGGAAGCGATTTGAAGACAGTTTTCATAACAAACAGTCGCTTCTTAATCAATTTTATTTAAATTGCTGAAGTCTTTTAATATTCTTCCACGAAGGTATCTACAAACAAGTTTTCTTGATCTTTTGGAATCAGTCTTTTGCTTTTCTTTAGTATAATTTCTTCGTTTTTGTGTCCTTCAAGTTTATGTTCTTCTTCGGTCAAAACTCTCTTTACGTTCTTCGAAGTTCATCTTTCTCCGTTGTTATTTTGTATTAATGAAAGCTCTGCTATTAGCAAGTAGTATTTTGTTGTTGTTTGTTTGACTTTTTTGTCGTTAAAAGAACAACTTTGCTTTGTTGATCTAGTGCTATTTAGCGCGCTCGTCAATTTCGTTCCCGCCGAAATGTAACAGCCAATCAGAATCGCGATGTACACGGACGTACGGACGGACGTACGGACAGCGTGGGCTACCTGTGTCGGTCGATGAAAAATCAACTCGATGGGTTACCATTTTTTCTTAAGTATGGTGCTCCGCTTGCGCGGAGCTGCGCTATAAATGTAGGTCAAAATAGTAATGGTCTATCTTTTTTGTCTTTAAGACATAAATTACATATATCCTATCCTTAATACTAACTATTCAATTGCTAAGCAATGCGTTACAAATTATACGGCAAATTACCAAGGATAAGAAAACACATTTGAACCAAATGATTTTGTTTGTTCAGTTATTGTTCTTGAAAAGTGATAATGCTTGATCAAATCTACCTCCATACAAAAAATATTATCTTGTCACTTGCTAAGCAAAGGCGACACACCCGATTGCTCGTTCTTATCAGGCGAAACATCCGAGATAAGAACACACAAGGACAAAAAATATAGTTTCAATAGAAGTGCTAATGTTTGATCAAATCTACCTCACAACAAAAAATATCATCTTGTCACTTGCTAAGCAAAGGCGACACACCCGATTGCTCGTTCTTATCAGGCGAAACACCCGAGATAAGAACACACAAGGACAAAAAATATATTTTTAATAGAAGTGCTAATGTTTGATCAAATTAAAATATATCTTTATATATACCAAAAACGCTATCTTGTCTCTTACTAAGCAGTTTGTTGGTACACCCTAAGGTATAAACACCTGGGATACGAAAACACATAGACAAAAAAAGAAATTATTAATATTAAATTGGTAATGTTTAAGATTAAAGCTACCTTAATTTATAACAAACAACAAATGAATACTAACTTTTCACTTGCTAAGCAATGCGTCACAAATTCTAAGGCAAAATACCAAGGATAAGAAAAAACATTTAATTTGAACCAAATGATTTTGCTTGTTATTTTTATTGCATTTCTAGTTGTTTTGAGAGCTCTAGTGTAGATTTGACGTCTCCTGGAGATTTGCCTGAATTGGCGCCAAAATCACTCTCCAACACAAATCTATTTAAATAATCAGGCAAACCAGCAAAACCAGATGGGAATAAAGAGTCTCTTTGTCTAACAATACCAACTAAACAATCCCAATATTGTACAAATATAGACTTGTGATACTGAGGGCTGCTTGTGCAGTCCAAAGGCATGAACTGTTTAGCCATCAATGGAGGTCAATGTCGTAATCATCAACAGCATTTACCTCGCCTAAGTATGGTTTAGAATGAAATACCTGTTGCTTTATGAATCTAGATGAAACCAATCCAAAGACGGACCAAAAACACGATAGAAAGTCATCAGCATTTACGAGCTAAGCCGAAGCCGAAGCCGCGCCAAAACACTTACGAGAAGTAAATATATTTAGAATAACCCGCGCTTTTGATTGCGTTACACATATTGCTAACATGACTGAGATTGCAATTGGCTGAATTGCATATGGCTGACAGCTATAATCAAGAAGCTGGATTAACTTTGTTACCACAAGAATTTATAATCCTAGAAACCGTCATTCAAACATAATTGGATCGAAAATATGTGCGGCTCGTCATGAAAAGTGAAAAAAGTTTTAAATTTTCAAAAATGCCATAATAATACCCATAAATGCATCCTATATATGTTGGTGGGCACAATATTTACAAGCAGTTATCATCATATGAAAAAGAAATAAACTTTTCTTGAAAACTATTTTTCTAAAATTGCTATAAATGGACACCTATTGCTGGGTTTAGAATTTCTCAAAATTGCTGTATATACAGTCGATTAAATGATTATTTTTGTTTTCAAACCTGCTGCCGGCTGTGCATGCCGAAACAAAGCCGTTCCAAGCACAGGCAATACAACCCAAGCAAGGCATTTGAGCATAAATACTAATAGGGGTTTTAGAGCTATTTTTAAAAAAATCGCCCCACCAGTAGTAAAATTTCTAAAACCCCTCAAAACCACACAGAACAATGTTAAATAACACCAACGACACATGAGATTAAGGTAAGATGTTTTTTTTTTAATTAACAGTTTTTAATCAAATCAGTCGTATTTATGTTCAAATGCCTTGCTTGGGTTGCCTGTGTTCCGAGTGACCACCTTAGTCTGACTGGGAGTCTGGCATGTTTGCTCGTACTTGCTTGTAGAAGAATACCAACTGATTTAACAGTGGATTTTGACCAATTCATTCTCAGAATCGAAGACATATTCTGAATGAATAATAATGAAACTTCGCTGTCAAACTATTGTTGAAGGAAAAGAACTTGGTGCATCGCTGTAAGTAGGAATTACTTCATTCTCAATATCAGTTGTTTCCCGGGGTTGTTTATAATTGTTTCAATCTCGTGATATTATTCGATCTACTCGGCAGGGGTTTTACTGAGAAATCGTATTAAAGTCACTCGGAATTGATCGGTAACTTCTTCAACGGACCCCGGAGGTAAGTTATATAAGATATTGCAGACGTTCATGAACTTCTGGTATTTCATAATGTTTTGGATATCGTTGAAATTGTAGAAAGCTTGAATGGAAGGCGGTTTAATATAAACCATTGTAGTTGTCGCTTGTCGCTTGTCGCTTGTCTATAAAATGCTTCTATTTTTCGCTGCGAATTCAAAGCGGATTGGTGCAGACGAAACATTCTTGCTTGTCATTCTCGCTAACTTTCGTTTTGAAAAGTTTTATTTTATTATTCCAAGAAAGTTATTTGGGCTAACAGACGGAAGTCAAAAACCTTTATCTAATTACTCGCGCCCAGGGCTGTAGAGATTTTGTCTGCGCATGCGTTTGTTTTGATGCTAAAATTCCTTTTCACGTCGAATGAAAGAATTTTATGCTGACATGGAACATTTGGTTTGCAATTTTTATATCTTAAACATCGTGCCCCACCGAATTTACTTCAGAAATAGCTTTTTACATGTTTATATTTTGCAAAACTAAGCTTTTTAGGTAGTAACTTTTGGTCCCGCAATGTGATCCAAAGCGATTTTGTGTACGTGGTTTTATGCAT
Organism: Metridium senile; assembly: GCA_949775045.1. Lineage (NCBI taxonomy): Eukaryota > Metazoa > Cnidaria > Anthozoa > Actiniaria > Metridiidae > Metridium > Metridium senile. Next base: position 20,502,331 of record OX459096.1, on the reverse strand, counting down.
ATTTTCGCTCAAAACAACATGCAAATTTTAGCGAACTATTTTTTATTCTTGAATTAAGAATTAAAGTTGGCTTTATGGGCAAAAACCTTAATGGCTCCCATAAAATCGAAATATATAATTACATCCTAGATAAATCTTTTAGATTATAAAATACAGGTTGTTGAAGTTCATCAAATTTATCACAGTGAAACAGGGCCTAAACCATGTTGTAAACACTGCTTGAAATCATATCCAGGGACAAAGATTTTCTACAAAAATAGCTCAGTTTTGCGAAAAGTAAACATGGAAATGTCAATTTCTTTAAACGTTTTTTTGGGGCACGATGTTTAAGATTCTATGATGAACTGCGAGAAGTTCGCACTCAATATTGCTGATATTGACATCAACACGCCGGTTTACTTGATGATCTAAGGCGTCTAATATCTCCTAATATAATGCAATGCACAAAGTAGCGTGTTGGTTATAACTTCTACTAAAAGTTTTGACCTGCACATTGGTTTATCGTCCAACATGCTACTTGAAAGTACGCAGTTCTGGTCTTTCTTTTCACTTTGGTCGGACTTTGACGTGTGATATTTTGCAATCCGGAGTTTGTTCGATTGAAAATACCCCAGAAAGACAAAGAAGAAGACAAGGGTGGAAACGAATCGAGCCGAGCCGATCGATCTTACTTCTCACCTAAATTCAAGTGCTAAATGAAACTCTACACTAATTCGAACCACATAATGAGAAAGACTGATAAATTTCCTAAATATATATTTAGGTTGAGTCAAAATCAGTTATGGTAAGCCGGAGTAAGGATTCAACAAACACGAAAATTTCGAACAAAAACCACCAAAAACATTCATTCGACTAGTACCTAATTGGACACCAAACAGCTCCCGGGTCCCCTAAGTCAAGTTTTTGACATGTTCAAAAAAAATTCAACAGCTTCATCTTCTTTGTCTTTTTGGGGTATTTTCGTCAAAATCGCTCTAAATGAGCTAAAACTCGGTCACAGACTAGAAAACAGTTATACACAACTATCTACGTAAAAAAAAGTTTTTATTATTGTATATTTGAGGCACAGCAAAAGGATATCTCTCGTGTTCATACATTTACTGTAAAAGATCACAAGTCCTGTGATATACCTAGATCTTGTTTAAAACACCTTCATTCTGTGTCGTGCATCATCGCCACAGGCTTTTTAGAGGTATTTAAACCTCCTCGCACCATAATTCAGGGCTTTTAGACGATTTCGCCAACGCGGCTATAGGTGTTTCAACCCACCCTCCTCCCCTTTGGCGACGGTCCGCAACGTCATTCGCCTGTTCGCCTCGTATCCAGCTCATAGCTTCGGTCTAATCTCTTTTCTTCCATAACTTAACCTTGCAGAGCTTTGAGCGGAGACAATCGGAGTGAAAATGGAGTACTATTACTATTGATGAAACATTGTCATTGGAAAAGCAAATACTTTCTGTATGTAAAACCTGCTTTTTTCATATTCATAATATTTGGAAAATTAGAAAGTATTTGAGTCGAAATGCATGTGAAACTCTTGTCCATGCCCTTATTTCCTCGAAGCTTGACTTCTGCAATTCTTTATTATATGGTCTCCCTAAAGTTTTTCTGAAAAAATTGCAACATGTTCAAAACGCAGCTGCTAGACTTGTTACCTTCTCAAGGAAACAACAACACATCACTCCCATCTTATACGATTTACACTGGCTACCTGTAGAACACCGTATTGTTTTCAAGATTCTACTACTTACTTTTAAAGTTTTACATAATCAGACCCCATCTTATCTATTTGACTTGGTGCAACCTTATGTGCCATCACGTTCCTTAAGATCATGTTAGAGCCCGTACAAGCAGATATGGAAGGCCCCTCAGAGCCCCTCAGAGATATGAACATTGAACAATAGTTCCACCCCTCCCCTAGTGGGGCTGTTTTGTAATAATTATTGTTCTGACACGTTTTGTACAAGGAATACGCCGAATAAAGTTGAGTTCAGCGTTTTAGTATGTCTATTCCTTGCGTCAGACCAAACATTATGGTCCTTCGAGCCGGATCTTAGCATCTACATGAATGGAAAGTCATTTGCATCGATTGAAACAGCCGTGGTTTGACATCAGCTCTGGAAATTCGTAAGTCAACACTTCAATCGTCACTTTGCACTCGACAAGATGGCCGCCACCGAAGACGAATTATTCGTAAACTCACTTGAAGACGACCTTCTTCGCATGTCCGTCGAGCAACTTCGCAAACTCTTAAGGGAAAAGGGTCTTTCTACACAAGGAAAGAAAAAACTGTTGATTAAAAGGTTAGTAAAGGCTTCAGAACTGTCGAACTCCATTGCAAATAATCACAAAGACAAGCCGTCTAACAACAACAAACTCGCACATGCTTCGCCGCCACAAGACGAAGGTGACAGAAATAGCACTACTCGTACAACAACCCAACAATGTTTAGAAGAAAAATATGAGCAATCTAAACGTAGAATGAAAATATTGAAAGGAGATGTCGAAGCTCTATCTATTGACGTGTTTGAATTAAGCCAAAGCTCAAATAACAAGATCAAAATGCAAATGAGATCACAAAGATTGAACGAATGTCGCTTTCTGTGTCTCGATTTAAGAGAGGATTTCATATCCACTACAGTTGAGGAAGACGATATCGAAACTAAGCTACATGGTTGCAAAGAAATTCTGAACGAAATAGATAAAGCCATTGACATTGCTCAAGAATACATCGAAAAGGAAATTTGTAAATCGACCGCCGCCGAAAGTATTACGTCGTCATCGTCTAAAGACACACGCCAAAACTTAAAACTGCCTAAAATAGAATTACCGACGTATAATGGAGATCTATTAAAGTTCCAAAATTTCTGGGATCAATTTGAAGCTGCAGTACATAAGAATGATGACTTGCCAGATATACAGAAATTCACTTATTTACGATCAGTTCTCAAAGGTAGCGCGTTGCAAACCGTAGAAGGATTTGAAGTCACCGGCGCTAATTACTTGCCAGCAGTAGAAGCACTGAAGCACAGATATGGTAGGAAACGTATTATTATTTCATCACTCATCAAATCAATAATCAACTTGGAGCCTACAACAAGCATGTCTGCACATGCATTGCGTGAATTACATGATACTTTAAAGAACAGGACAAGAGCTCTAGAGGCTCTAGGCGAACAACCAATGACACATGCATGTATCTTGTTGCCCATGTTTGAAACCAAGCTACCGCCACGACTCTTAGAAAAATGGGAGTTAGAACTCGCAGATGTTTCTGATGAAAAGATTGACCTCGACATGTTTTTTAAGTTTCTCAACCGACAACTCGTATCCAAGGAAGCAGGTGAGAGGAATCAATCAACTTCCAGTCCAAACAGTGAGAAGATTCAACACGCAACTGTCAACTACAATACTAGAGGAAGATCAGAGAAGAAACCTACTCATACAAGGCAAGAAAGGACAACAACAGCGTCTACCTTACATGTAGTTTGCAACACAAATCCAGTATGTACACTTTGTAAATCGAACCACGATCTAGCGGAATGTAAGGAACTGAGCAAAAGGAACATAAGTGAAAGATGGCAGATTGTCAAATCAAACAAACTATGCTTTAATTGCTTAAAGCCGTCTCATAACAAACATTATTCGAAGATTTGTCGCCAACCAAAATGTTCAGTGGCTAATTGTGGTAAACATCATCATCAGTTATTGCACGAACAACCTACCCCTACCTTAAGTGGATTTGCTTCAACCAACGTTGAAAAACCAATGGAAACATTGTTACCTACAGCAGTTGCTGAGCTGTCTGCAAATGGGCAGACAATACAAGCACGTGTACTACTTGATTCTGGAAGTCAAAGATCATATATTCGCAAAAACATCGCAGAAGCTGTTGGCTTGAAAGGTCCAACAGAATCGATAAGTGTCACAACATTGGGCGGCAATACAAGTGAGACAAAGAGACTACAACGTGTGAAGTTTTCTCTCTCTGAAGTTAATAACCATTCACCTGACATCGCTGTTACAATAGAGACTCTTGCTATCCCAAAGATTTGCAATCAACTTGGACCAGTAAAACTGAATCTTCATGACAACATCCATCTAAGGAACTTGAACTTTGCAGACTCATACCCACGTGACTCAGTTGAAGTGGATGTATTGATCGGTGCAGACTTTTATTACAGCTTTGTAACTGGAAATTGCATTAAGGGAAGCTCTCCTAACTCACCAACAGCTGTTGAGTCAATCCTGGGATGGATACTTACAGGCCCTGTAGTGGGGGCAAGCAAAAGTACTACTTCAATGTTTGCTGTTGTTGAGAACACTGAAATCACTCGAACATTGAAACGATTTTGGGAGCTAGAAGCAATTGGAATTGCAAAGGATGAATGTCCGAGACAATCAAAAGAAGAACAATGTGCAGTTGAAGACTTTAATCGTGGACTGAAATTTGATGGATCTAATTACGAAGTACAACTGCCATGGAAACCAAACCATGCAGATCTGACAAACAACTATCAACATGCTTTGAAACGACTAGAAGGAGTTGAAAGGAAGCTGCATCGTGATCCTGTGAAAGCTAAAACTTATTCAGATGCAATCAATCAGTATGTTGAAAGAGGATTTGCAGAAGAAGTACATGACAAAGAGAAAGAAAGCAAGAACATAAAATACCTTCCACACCATGCAGTATTTCGTGACGATAAAGCTACAACCAAATGTAGAATTGTCTTCGATGCCTCAGCGAAGGACGGGCAAGATGTATCTCTCAACGATTGCATTCTTCCCGGTCCTGCCTTGCAACCAAATCTAGCGTCAGTTCTCATACGCTTTCGTACCCACAAAATTGGCCTACTTGCAGATGTTGAAAAGATGTTTCTGCAAATTAAAATCGCAAGGTCAGATCAAGATGTACACCGTTACCTGTGGAGAGATTTGAACTCATATGAAGAACCTCGCATTTACAGGATGAAGAGACTGACCTTTGGACTTAATTGTAGCCCATTTCTCGCAATCGCAATAATCCATGCACACGTTACTGGTTATCTTGACACATTTCCAAGAGCTGCAAGAGAGCTCTTAGACAATATGTATGTTGATGACTGTTTGACAGGTGCAGAAACGGAGGAATCTGCACTAGAACTGAAACGTGAACTGACCACTATAATGAAGGCTGCAGGATTTAACTTAACAAAATGGGCCAGTAATTCGCAACAAGTGATTGACAGCACTCAATCTGAACAAAATGAATCACCATCCATCGTCAACCTCACGACGCAAGCTGAATCAACGAAAGCACTTGGTGTTTCATGGGACCTAAAGTCAGATTGCTTTAGATTTGTTCCGCCGCAAGCAGTACTTGCGTCTTGTGTTTCACCTACGAAACGAACTGTGCTCAGTCACGCTGCTAGAGTGTTCGATCCGTTAGGATTGATAACTCCGTTCACTGTTAGGGTGAAGATACTATTCCAAGAACTTTGGCGCAGAGGCCTAGATTGGGACGACCCACTAGAAAACGATATTCAAAAGGAATGGTCCGCATGGCAAACAGAGTTGCCAAAGTTAGCTGACGTCACCATCGCACGCTGCTTTGGAGAAGGAATCGGAAGGGACTCTGAGGTTGAAATTCACGGATTTGGAGACGCATCGCCTAAGGCTTATGGAGCCGCAGTGTACATTCGTATCACAGATGAAGGTGGACACATCACTACACAACTTGTAATGTCTAAATCAAGAGTAGCACCAGTAAAAACAGTGTCATTGCCTCGACTGGAGCTACTAGCCGCATTAGTAAATGCAAGATTAGTCACCTATGTCGCAGAAACACTTTCAGTAGATTCAAATCACATTGTATGCTACACCGACAGTATGGTTGCACTTCATTGGATCAGGCGTAACAGTGCATTGTGGAAAACATTCGTAGCAAATCGTGTAGCAGAAATACAGGAACTCTGTGAACCTAAATGCTGGAAATACTGCCCAACTAAAGATAACCCAGCAGATCTATTAACACGTGGAATTTCCTGTTCCGAGATGGCTAAAAGTGAACTATGGTGGAAAGGCCCCTCGTGGTTAAGTCTATGTACCGAAGCACCCCCTCCAGGATTGAAAGACATAAACCAGCAGATGCCCGAAGAGTGTGATAAAGAAAGGCGTGCAGTTCATACCCACGCAGCTGTTGTGTCAAAACCGTCACTTGACATGACTCGCTATGATTCATGGTTGAAGGTAAAGCGCGTCACAGCATACGTTCAAAGAGCAGCACATCTATTCAAGACAAAGAACAAACCCTCACAGACAGAGCCAACAGTCGATGAGCTTAACAAGGCAGAGTTACAGTGCATCAGATGGATTCAACAGGAAACTTATCAATCAGAATACACCTTGTTAAAGACTGGAAGTACTATTCCCAACAACAGTCGCATACTTAAGTTAGACCCCTACTTCGACAAAGAAGATCAACTGATAAAAGTAGGAGGACGTTTGCAATTTGCTGAGATCCCTGAAAACGTAAAGCACCCTATGATACTACCACATGGACACCCAGTAGTAGAGAGGATTGTACTAGACACTCATAAGCACTTATTGCACGCTGGGCCAGAAGCAGTGTTGTCATCTCTAAGACAAAAGATCTGGCTCACTCAAGGAAGACGAGAAGTTAAACGTATCATCAGACGATGCGTTACATGCCAAAAGCAGAAAGTCAAAGCCTGTACACAGAAGATGGGACCCTTACCAGCGGAGAGAGTCACGCCATCATTACCGTTTACACACATTGGTATTGACTTTGCAGGTCCTCTTTATATCAAAGAGGGCTCCAGCACAAAGAAGTCGTATGTTTGCATTTTCACCTGTGCGTCATCCCGTATGATCCACCTTGAACTAACCGTTAGCTTAACTACAGATGAATTTCTTCAAGCATTCGCCCGTATGACAGGTCGTAGAGGTCTTTGTAGCACGATATGGTCAGACAACGCAAAGACTTTCAAGTCTGCAAGTAAACAGCTCGATAGCACTAAAGTCGAATGTAGACTTCCAGCAGACATGATAGATCAAGACAACATCAAAGCAGAGATGTCTGCCAGAGGTATCAAGTGGAAGTTCATAACGGAATGATCCCCCTGGCGCGGTGGTTGGTGGGAACGTATGGTCAGATCAGTTAAAGAACCACTACGGAAGATTCTTGGTAAAGCCCTCCTTACCTACTCAGAGTTGAACACGTTGCTTATCAAGATAGAAAGTGTCGTAAATTCTAGACCTTTAACTGCTGTCAGCGATGACCCAAGAGACCCAGTACCCATTACTCCAGCTCATCTCACCATCGGAAGACCTCTTCAAAGCATACCAGAAGACTTAGAAGACTACCAAAAGGACTCGAGTAATAAAGCTATTGGAAGATATTTGTACCTCCTTAGATTACTGAATCAATACTGGGGACGTTGGCAGAAAGAATATCTTCATCAGCTCAATGTTAGAAACAAGTGGTTTAAAGAGGAAACCCCAATTCGTGTAGGAGACATCGTTATGATTTCAGAGGACAATGTGTCTCGAGTCAATTGGACACTAGCCAAAGTTGAAAAGGTTTATACAGGAAAGGACAAGCTTATTCGCACAGCGACCGTCAGAACACAACGAGGTGTTCTCAACAGACCAGTGCAACGTTTACACAAGTTAGAAGTCGAAACAAGTTCGTGTCAGCAACAACAGAAAAGAGACTTTTCTCCAAACGGTGGGGAAACATGTATTAGTCCTGTTCAAAGTTGTAAACCTACAGATACATTAGATGTTGTCCCAAAACCAGTGGGACAAAGTGGGGAAGATGTTAGAGCCCGTACAAGCAGATATGGAAGGCCCCTCAGAGCCCCTCAGAGATATGAACATTGAACAATAGTTCCACCCCTCCCCTAGTGGGGCTGTTTTGTAATAATTATTGTTCTGACACGTTTTGTACAAGGAATACGCCGAATAAAGTTGAGTTCAGCGTTTTAGTATGTCTATTCCTTGCGTCAGACCAAACAAGATCAAAGTCTCAAAATCTTTTAACAAAACCTAATTACAACCTTAATCACTATGGCAAAAGAGCCTTCTCCACTGCAGCCCCTGAACTATGGAACAGTCTCCCACAGAACATAAGATCTTCCAGTATTTCACTCTTACAGTTCAAACGTGAGGTTAAAACCTGGCTTTTTAAGCAAGCATTTTATTAGTCGTATCATTCTAAAACCAAAATATTCTACATTATCTTTAAATTTTTATATAGTTTTATATAAATACATTACTCTTATCATTTTTATATAGTCCAATTAAACATAATACAATAAATTAAGTTAATGTTTCCAAAACTTTAATATAATACATTTGTAAAGCGCAGTTGAACCATGGGGAATTAGCGCTCAATAAAATATAATTTATTATTATTATTACTATTACTATTAGATCCTATTAGTCCGGCAGCAAATGTCAGAAAAAAACGTCCAGAGGGAAGTTTCTGCTGAAAGCAAGCCACCAGTCTTAAAGTGTTTAGTAGACCATAAAGAACATAAAAAGTTTTGATGGCAACTTTCTAACTTGCTGAGACGCGATTTATAGGGAGTTAAAGTATGACGTATACTGGTTCAGCATGAAAACGAGGCTGTAATACAAAATTCCCTATAACTTTATTGGAAATACACTAATTTCCACAAAACTTTGCATTTCTATCACTTTCAATGTAACAAATCTGTCTCATTAGTTATAAGGTGTAATATTTGTCACGTGACCTAATTAGCATGAATGCGAGGCTGAAATACAAAATTACTCATTACCTATTAAAATACGCTCAGATTTTCATAAAACATTCTATCACTTTCAATAGAGATGTTTCATAAGTCAGTTTGTTTTACGCTACTTTGACGCATTGACGCTGCACGCTGTTCGCGTTTATTTGAATAACAACGACTGCTAATAAATTGTTATGTAGAGATAAGAAAGACGAGTCCATTGTTTTAAATGAGAATTATTTTTTGTTTCTATAACAATTAGAATATAGAGTGATTTTCATCGGACTGTGAAACGATTTCTTGTAGTCACTGTCTAATACATCCTCGGAAACCCAGGGGTAATCTTCTGTCGCTCGTTTCTCGCTCCCAGAATAAATACCCCTGGGAACGTAGTCTGTTGGAGCTTGTTCCGGAAGTCAAAATTCAGCTCTTTCCTGATTGGTCGACCTAGCTTATTAGGTCGACCAATGAAAATCAAGATAACCATTCAAAGAAAGTTGTTAAATAAGTTTGAATTTTGATTTCAGGAACAAGCTCCAACACAATCTCGTCCCCATTCGCCGCTAGCTCTTACTACACATGTTCAGGCTCTTGGCTCTGGCATACTCAAAACCGGAAACCCAGAATCTGGGTATTTTTGCACTGCGCATGTTTGATTAAAATCCTTCAACCTGATTGGTTGCTGATTGGTTGCTACGTCGCAATAGGAGTTTAATAATAGAATTTCTGTGGGAATAAGTGTCTTCGCAGACGTTATTGATAACAGAATGAAATCACATTTTACGTTAAATTATAAATATACATTTAATTATATAATATCTTGATCGAACCACTGGTATAGAAAATGCTTAAAGAATTAGAAAGGATTTTGATGAGAATATAGCGAGTCAGTGACCGCAAGTTAAAGTAAAATCACAGTCGTTATTTACAGGTCAATGATTACACATTTCAAGTCAAGAAAAATATCAGATCACGCGAAGAATTCTGAGAAATCTAGATATGACAACAGTTCTTGATGATTAACTTTCCTTACCCCGTATTCAGGTTGCCTATATTAGCAATGTTCTGATATATTTTCGGTTTCGTTGGGAATCGACCGTTATTTTTGAACTTCCGGTCCATCGCTTTGTTTTCTCTAAGGACCAATCATGTGGCCGGATTCAGTTGGGTAAGCCAGAGCCAGGATAGCTCGTCGAGAATGCGCAGTAAGAGCTAGCGGCGAATGGGGACGAGATTGGCTCCAACAGACTAGCTACTTTCCCAGGGGTATTTATTCTGGGAACGAGAAACGAGCGACAGAAGATTACCCCTGGGTTCGGGAACGAGAAACGAGAAACGAGCGACAGAAGATTACCCCTGGGTTCCTGAGGATGTGTCTAATAATGAAATAGACTCAAAGGAAAAGAACGGAATTAAGTTCCGACATGTATTAGCATTGCAACTGTATCACAGTCCGATGAAAATCACACTATGGTGAAACACTATAAAATGTACAAGTAAAGAACAGAGAAAAGAATCAAAGTTCAACTCAAAATGTCCCAAACATTTGTGTCTCCTCCATGTCTTAGCTAGGCTTTTTTACATTTTTTTCTGGAGCTTTGCCAGCAGTCCTTCCATTTTTGACATGGTGGCTAGAGCTGCATCACACATTTTTGAATGCTTTTCGAGGGCCTCCCTTTGCAGCTCACCTTTATCTTTTCTTTTCGGCTCAGTCCTCATTGCTGCTGGATTCATCACTACCGCGCGGTGACTTTTGTCAGCTTGCTTTATCCGTGAAACAAGTAGTACTAATAAGTACTAAACAATGGAATTAGCATAAAATTGCACTAAATAATAAATAAATAAAAATTAATAATAAAACTATTTCACGGGTATATTAATTGCTCTCTAGTTTTCGTTTGTATTTTATTGTTTTTAATATATATAGGATTGCAGGATCAGATCGGTCCATTTCACATTACTCAACGTATACATGGATACTATATATATAGATATTATTCAACTATTTCACTTTTTTTTTTGCATCATTTTAACTACTCTACAAGCACCGCTACCTCAAGAGAGCTTGGATGTTGACCAAAGTGATAATATTATTTTGTTTTGCTTTGCTGTACTTCAATTGCTGATCAGCATCCCATTTTTAACAATATTCCAGCATCGAAACATTTCATTTCCACGATCGCTTTTACCGCAAAGTCGTAATTCACATTCATTCCTGGGGGTAGATGCATTCGGAGCCTTTTCAAGGCATGAATACCTTTTCTAGCGTGTATGCGGAGAGACACCCGAGACGTTTAATGACTTAGTCAACAGGGTGCGTCAGAATATCGTTGCATCGAGGAGGGATGGTCAAGCAAGATCTATTGAAGGAAGACCTTATAAACTTGATTTAGAAAACAGGATCTTGTTAGTACTGATATGGCTGCGAAAATATCCAAGTCTTGATTTTCTAGCATGCATTTTTGTCATCAGCATGACTACAGTCTCGGGAACAATCCACCAAATTACACCAATCCTGTGGCATCATTTCCACTCTTGCATAACATGGCCGAGCCTAAGATGGCGAAATCTTAGAAATACTTGTAGACACTTTCCGAATGCCGTTGGGGCAATCGATGGAACATATACCCCAATAAATCGGCCAATGGTTAATCAACGAAATTTTTACAGTGGCCACCGGCACCGTCATTTAATGAGCATCCAAGTAGTATGTGACAGCTTAGGTCACATACGATTTATCCAAGCTGGTTTCCCTGGGCATTTGAACGATGCCGGCACCTATTTGAGAATGGCCCTTATAGGACCTGGTTTAGCGGTTGAATTTTCCAGCTAACTGTGAGCTACTAGCTGACCAAGGATACGCTGCTCGACGTGCTCCTCTCCGCACGATGTGGCGACAAGTGCAACTCGTATAAAGGACTACAGAGCATCGAGAAATATATGGCGACACCTTCGATGGTTTCAGCCAGTAATTTTCGAGCTATCTGCATTCATGGCTGAGCGACACTTACGACTTTTTGAGTTACTCTAACATGATAAATTAACCGTCTTTAATTTTTGTTTTCTCTGTTTATATATAACTGTACACATTGCATTTCATAGAGTGCAACTGTGACAGTTATATAGTGAAACACAAATTACTATTTTGTAAAAATCTGTGCGAATTAATCAATAGAAAACACAAATTAACAGAATTAGTTCAATGTTGTTACACGGTTTTACTGTTTCCACCGGATTTTCTGTTAATAGCAATAAAGAATAGTTCTCTTTTGAAACAATGAACTCGTCTTTCTTATCTCTAGACAATGATCTATTAGCTGTCTTTGTAATTCAAATAAACGCGAAAACGCGTGCAGCGTCAATGCGTCAAATTAAGTAGCGTAAAAAGAGCTGACTTATGAAACATCTCTCACGCATATCAATCTCGTTAGTACCATAGTTGTCACGTATCCTCGTTTGCATGAATGCGAGGCTGAAAACTATGTTGTTCATTATTTCATTTAAAATGCAGATTTTCACGAAACTAGATTAATTATACTATAATCACTCTTGATGTCCACAATTTAACCTAATTGTTATAAATAGTAATTACAGTAACTTAATCTCACTAGCATGGGAGCGAGGCTATTTTGACATCTTGTAACCGTAATATATAACCTCTTAAAAATACTGATCTCACGAAACTAACCTAAGGTGTTTCATAATTTTAATTTTTTATTCTTTAATGTGGCGGAATGAAAACACAAGTTCATCAAGCGGTGGAGAACACGCCTCGCAAAGCACGATGGTACCAATTGAACATTTTATTCATTAGACATTAGCATGCATCTGGATTTTAAAGTGTAAACATCTAGGTCGCTCTGTTATACAATGGATATTACAGGTCTTCTTCAATATTTTCGACACATAATATTCCCTATATATACACATAACCACATTTTCTGGCCTATGGAAAATCGATAGGGTTGTTGGAACCACAGAGAAGAGCAGTTTTATGTGCATAATATCACAGGCTTACTACACTAGAAATCTGTGGTTTTCAATGAAGTTACACGCCGATGGCCGTTGAAATTCGACATCCTCAAAACCTCCTTAAAGGCCCTCTTGCATCCAAGGTGCATTGCAGCCGTTTGTTTATGTTTTGAAAATATCTATTGTTAAAAGTCGCTTTCTTATTGGTTAGAAAACCGATCCCGCAATACGGGCTACTCACGGGTTTTTCACGTTGTTCGATTCAGGCTGTCAAGCTCGAAGGCTTCGAAGTGTTCGGTGGTTTCGTGTACTAAAAAATTATATTATGCATGGAATCCGAAACGTTAACGTCCATGGATATTGCTATAGAAGGTCAGGATGACGACGTGAATGAATACGGTTCAAAAAATGTTTACATAAACATTAATACAATCAAAATATACTGTTTAATTTTGATAGCTCTGCCGAGTGTTGTTTAAAAATCCATTTCCCTATGACAAACACCGTTTCGGATTATAACAGCAGTTAAGTCTTCATTCCTTGTATCAACACGATGATTGACACGATGCAGTAGGACTTCCATAAATACGCTACTATCGGTGGTTCTTTCGAATCCAACTGCGATTTTTCTCTCCCTGAATAGGTCGAACACAGAGCTTTTGATCCTTAGACTTGGGTTGCCCGGGAAGACGAGGCCTTCAACGACGTCGGGTCGACATTTAGATCAAAAATATGTATAAAAATGGTCGGAACGACTAAAATATTATCCCAGAAAGCTTAACTAGATATTAAATTATACGATTATAAAAAGAAATTATGAAATTAACTCTTTTAACTAACGATGGAAACGGATTCTATAAGATTTTGCTATTCTACACAAAAATTGGTATTTTCCGTATGTGAGAAAATCATCGTAGCGCGCAATGCATCTTGGATGCAAGAGGGCTTTAAATAGCCCCAAAAATCCAAGAAAATCACACAAAAACGTTCCTAAACTCATAAACTTTTATTATCGAGAAAAAAATATTACTGACTATAAAGAAAAGATTTCAAACGGGACAATATTTGAACGTTCAGGCTTCGAATTAGGCTCAGATTTCAGCTGAAATCTGAGCCTAGCTTCGAACGAGCCGTTTTAAAAGTTACACAGGAAGCCCCAAAACCACAGATTTCTAGTGTGGAAAGCTTCGATACGGCAATGTTCGTGAACTTCAAGGAAGATTTTCACATTCTCTTGAAGTTTGCTATCTAAAGAATGTGTCTGTGCTAAAAAAATGAAGGGTTCTAGCAATGTTTGCTGTAGGATTGACTTTGTCGGTTACTACTATATCGATACTGTATTCAGAGTTCGACGACCAAACAAATCATGCATAACTCACCTGAACAACTGCACAGATTTTAGGTACTAAAATACTTTATATGTACTTGAGAATCTATCCAGGCAAAATTCATGTATCCACCTTCATATTGCATAGAAAAGTTTTGTATGGATGTTCAAAATAATGTTTTAATGAGCGAAATAAATGACACACTTGGAAAATTTAGTTTGCAAAAAACTTCAAAACAGTGCGAGTAAATCGAACCTTCTCATTGGATGTAAAGGGTCGCGTGTCCGATGCCGCCTGTATCTTTTACTTGAGCTGTTGTAGGGTGAGCTCGGATGAAAGAATACAGCACGAAATGAGGTGGTCAATGTTATTGTTTTTAAGAGTCCAGATATGTTTGCTAAGTTCGGTAGAGTTACTGTGTTTTGCGTGTCTGAATCATGCGTTGTTATTGATTACGTGTGACGGTGGCTTAGTAGATAACTGATGATTGGAGGCAGTTTCCGTTGAGTGGGCATGTGTTCTTTTGTCGGCAGTTGCTTCTTTTGTTGTCTTTTGTGTTATTTGCGGTGTCATCGATGTGTTCGGATGAATTTAAAATGCGCTTGTTGTGGTTGTCGATAGTCTGTTTAGTGCTATTCATGCAGCTGTAGCAGATCTTGATGGTATTGTGATTTTTAAATTGAATAAACCCTATCAAAAAAAGTAGCGGTGAACACCGAGCTTTTACGGACATTTTGATGTGTGATACATGGCTATGCGTGAAGAGAAACATAAGTACTTTGCAAGATGTTTTAATCGTTATCGCTGTATTCTTTCCGTCATATAAGACTATAAGACTCTCATTCAAAGTCGAGCGGACTGCAGCGCAGAGCTTCGAAAACTCTTTGAATGAGATATATCTGTTTTGCCATATTTGTATCGCCGGTTATAGGTCGTCTGAGTATCAGTGTTTATGCTGTTGCAGCAGAGTTAATAGAGGCCCCTCTATTAACTCTGGTGGCAGGCTTCTCTGGATGTTAAATTTTTATTAATAGCGGGTTTCTGTATGGCAAAGATCAAATGTTAAAGTTTCACAGAGCTATTTTTTCCAATTGAAATCGTTTTTGAAATTTACATGTTTTGGGAAAGATTTTTGAGGCTACTGTCCTCCATATATGGAGGCGTAGCCTTATTGCTGTCGTGAGTGTAAGATAGCAAGCAAGACCATAACACCACAGGAAACCCGAAAATACCAATTTCGTCACATGATCGACACATGGTGTGACTGTAATTTCGAGAATTCGAAAGAGTGGCCAGCTTTGAACGATCGAAGCGTTTATATTTTGGCTGCTACTTCATATCTGTCTAAAGAAAAATAATTTTTAATGTGTATTTGTACTATTCATGAAGTTTTTTAGGTTTAATAAGACGTTTAAAACCGTGAAAAGGATGATTTGTTTTGACAACAAAAGCATGGCATTAGCCCGACATTTATAGTCATGACACACCGATAGAAGTGCCCTTCGATTTTTGGCATTTTTAAGGTCAGATCAACATATATAGTCAGGTCCAGAATCTCACATTTTGCTCTATGTTTGTCACTCTTCAAAATACTAAATGAGTTTTATTCTAAGAATGAGCTTTTGACAAATATTTTCGTATAGTAAAATTGGTGCGAATAGCCGCCGAAACAACATTCGCTATAAACGTAATGAAAGGTGCACATAAATATTGTACAATATTACCGGGAATATTGCTCTGCTCGCTCTACAATAAATAAGCTTCGATAACTGGCAGTTTTATTATTGTTCTGCAAATTTGGACGCGACTGCACAAATACATATTGTTCTCTAAGGGGCTGTTTAAATGAAAGCGAGTTGTCCCTGCTAGCCGGGATAACTCTTTTGTTTTGTATTCCATGCCAGGGGGACTCAAAACAATAAAGTTATCCCACTTAGCAGGGACAACTCGCCTTCATATAAACAGCCACTTAGACTTCCTGCCGATTCATTTCTATCTCTTCTCCAGATCGAACATTATTTTTGCACATTGTTAAGTTTATATATTATCTGTTTCAAGCAGTAGCCTCATGCAGTCTTAGACTGCCTTTTTTTTGTTCCATGATACCCTTACTTAACTGACGTTTTGAGCTTTTAAAAGCCCTTTTTCGGAGTAAAATAGGATATGCTATATCTTATATATTAGACTAGAACACACAACTTTCTATACATTTATGCAATCATCCATCTATTCATTTAGTTCATTTCCTTCTACGTATCAATTTAATTTATTATTATATTCTTAGGTATATTCTTGCCTGAATGAAATCTAACATATCTTCCAACAGCTGTATACTTGGCTTCTATGGCAACTTGTACACCATACAGTAAAGAGAAAGCAAATTACAACAGACTTTGTAATCTTCTTGCGGACATTGGGCGTCAAGTGTTACAAGATGTATTTAATAAAATCCATCTACCTTCTACACTCAATATTGATCTTTCGTCTAACAAAAAGACTCTAAACAGCCTCAGAACTAAGAATGTTCTGTACAGAAAGCAATGGGATACATTATTCCCAGCCTCAGGTGTTGTTACATCTGCTGATTTTGACATTACATTACTTTTCCTCTTACTGAGGAACATTTGTAACTTGATAGCTCCTGCAACTGGATGGGATAACCCTCCTTTAATATCTGATCTTAGTAAGGAAGCAGATTTAGTGCGAATTAAGAGGTATCGAAATGAGCTGTGTGCTCATATTATCAACACTGCAATTCCTGATAATGAGTTTCAAACACTCTGGGATGACATTGAAGCGGCTTTGTTGAGACTTGGTGGATCTAAGTATCAAGTTCAGATTCAGAGTTTTAAGGATGGAATCTTAGATAAAGAGAGTGACAATATTTTAAAAATAGTTCTGCAGTCTTGGGAGGAGGGAGAGGAGAAGACTCTAAATGCAGTACTTAAAGGTATGGAAATAACCGAATAGCAGACATTGTTTTGCAGTAATTTGTGTCTGTTTGTCCATCCATTTGTATGCTTGTTTGTTTATTTTTATTTTTGTATTGTATTTCTTTTTTTTCTGTTAACTTGTTTGTTTGTTAATTTGTTTGCTTCATTGATTGCATATTGGTTGTTTATTTTGATTTTGTTTGTGTGAAAGTTATATTAAAGCTAGTAACATATTGCTTGATGTTATTTTTATAAGTATTATAATTATGATTACATTGTCAAGGATCGGCAAAGACTCTAGATGCAATAGGTGAATTACATGAGAATGTTGACAAGGGTAAGTTTACATGTACGTAATTTAGTCAGAACAAAATTAAAATTATATGAGCAATATCAGGTCGATATCAGCTACTCTCTTTTTTAAAACCTATTTCTGATTTGATTTAAACTCAAATATATATTGATGACAAAAAAAAAGACTAATGCATGTGAAAACATTAATAGTGTTCATACATTTACCTATGTAATACTGCTGAAGACGGCTATTGAAAATGGAAATTTCCATGCAATAGCTATTTTTTATCTGTCCTTCTCAAACTCATTAATAATTCATGAGCTAATTGTCCAACCATAATGTCTGATTTGATCAGGTGGATGCGTTTGGAAACCCAGTGAAACCCATGTGTTTCTTCACAACCGTTTGAGAACTGATTTTCATCCTATGTGATGGAATGCGTTCTTAATTTGCATATTAATTGGATAGAAAAATATTTCTTAAGCTAGGATTTCCTAGCTACTCCTCCCTCCATCTTTTCTCTCCTGTACCTATCTCTTTCTCCTTTATCTATGTTTGTCTGTACTTACATACCTTATTATAATTTTCTTTTATCTTTTTACCTTGAACCTACTGAGTATTGAGCCTGCGACCCTTGGAGTGGAAGTCCAGTGCTTTACCAATTGAGCTAACGAGGATTTCGCTGGCAATGTTGGATTGCATTTACATTTTATTTGTGTTTTTCGCCACAAATATGCTCTACACATTAATGAACGAGTACACAATTACACAAAGGAAAGACAAATAACGTTTAATTGATTTTTTTTTAATTAGCTTGTGGATTTAGTGAGTTGACACTACATTTATAGTACAATTATTGAAATTGGCAGAAACAATGACTTCGTTTCACCATCATTACTAATTACGCTTTCTTGAAATTAAAATTAACAGTACTGTTATTGAAATTGGCACTCTTCAAAAATGTGAGTCGCCCATTTATTTTTATATAGGATAGACTTCGGCACCGCATTCTCTACGTTTGAGGCTTCTTCTTGCGAACTTTTGGGCTTGCGAAATCTCGACTCCATGGCAGTTACTGACAATGCCTCCATCCTAAGGGTCTTTAAGGCCTCGTCTACACGAATCCGATCCGGCTAAAACCGCATAGAAATATTTGCGTCCACACGAATCCGCGTATCCGGAGGACTCAAGTAAAAGTATGCGGTTTCGGTGACCGGATTCAATGAATTCATGTGGACGATAGGCCGATTCGCATCAAAACGTATGCGGTTTCAAAAGTATCCGGATCCGTGTAGACGAGTATGGTGGCCCATCGTATAATTTCTTTCGGTCTTGGAATTTCCTATAAATTTTCACTACGATTTTTGAACATTTAATGAATGTACAGATACATTTTAATTTTAGTTTTTAAGGTATTTTAATTTTTGTTTGTATCTTTCTAATGATGATTTCTATAAATGGCAAAAAAGCGTTTATAATAATGTGCAAAGAGAGACTATTTAACAATGTTTTTACTGTATTTTCGTTTATTTATTTTAGCAACGATATCTATAAAAGGCACAGTTAAAGTATTGACTGTGGCAGGACTGGCATTTTCATGGGTTGCAGGTAGTGCCTATATCATATGTCGCTATATAAATGACCCTGAAACACTCATACGACTTGTCCAAGGAGCCATAATTCCTTCTTTCCTTCCGGTAACTGGGGCATTCGTGTATGCTTTGGTGCCAGGATCGTTTAAGATACTTGTAGAGGTCCGATCATTGGACGCTTTAGATGAGATATGGAAAAGGTAACATTTCAACTAATGCTTGTCTGATACACATTTTATATGTTTATATATGAAACCGTTTTTAAAAATTACCTTTTCTCAACTAATGAGATCTTTGAAATTATTTTTCATAATAAGATCGACATGTTTCGTCATCTGACATTTAGCAAGGGTCGTGACGAGAGAGTTGTCGAGAGTTTTCTCGTGATTTGATCCCGATTGTTTACACAAAAGTTTGGTCCCTTATCCCAAAGTCTCGCGTTTTATGATCCCTGATCCCACAAAAAAAAATTATGATCCCTCAATTTATCCATACGATCCCGATCCCTCTTCTGTGATTCCAGCTGGACTATGTGATCCCCGATCCCAGGCATGTGATCCCTGATCCCACATCCCTCGCCACAACCCTGAGATTTGTTTTGGAGATTATATCGCTATTAGAATACTACAGAGCTTATTCAGACTCTCCCTATACCTTCCACTGATAACTATTTATATTTTTAGTTACATCGAAGGTGACATGAAAAAGAAACTTGAACAAATTATTATTACCGAGGACATGAGAAACTTGGCTCCACATGATGCAGTTAATGTTGACATCTCATTGATGATTTCTGAGGACGAATACAAAAAGGCACGCGACTATCTTGTAGAATCTGTTGATGGTAAGACAAAGGTTTTCTGAAGATGACTGATGTTAAAACATTGAAAACGTTTATTTCCCTATATGTGCACGTAAATTTTTAGAATAAAGCAAGTATTTGTTACAAAAAAATTGTAATTATTGAATAAGGCTGAGCACGGCGGACACAAATGACTTCAAAATCGCCCATCGGAACAACGCCAAAAATGGAAATCCTATTCAATTTATCGAATGAGGTCCAAATAATCTCACAATTTCACAGAATATTACAGATATGACAATTTATAAAACGTATTTTCAGTGACGTCACAGATGACATTTTCTTTTATGGATATTTCATATCCTTTATCATGTATTTATAATATCTGTGGTAAACCAGTCATGAAATGTCCTTCTTTAATATGCGCGTGATAAGGAATATCAAGCGTTAGCTGATTTTTTATTTTCGAGAGATAATGTATATAATGTGAAAAAACCTAAAAATAACTCTCCAAAAATTTGAGTGCGTTTCATTTGAAATTGCTCTCTTAGAAATTTACCAAGTTCGGCTAAAGTCGCTCCCACAATGCATCCTAGCAGTACCTAAGACCGATTTACCTAGATATTTCACCACACCCGGAAAACAGCCCAGAAGGAAAATCCCCCATAGCAGCCTAGCGTTGATATGGACGCTCCGATCTCGAAAAACCGTATTCCATAGTAGACTTCAATCTATCTCTAGTAAGTAGACAATATAGCATACTACAGAAAGTTGTTTCGAAGCACATATTTTTTCGGTTGAAAATTGGTTGTCAGGTCGTAAAAAAACTGAATCGAGCCTCCTTAAACTACGGAATGTCCAGAGGTAATTTTTATTTTTATTTGCTTCATTTTATAAGAAAGAAATATAATATCAGAGATAAAAGTTCTGAGATCTGAACAACATCGACAAATTGTAATGCAAAAAGTCTAAAATAGGCCAGGCATAAAGCAAAGCCAGTTTCGCAGTTTTGGGATCCCTGTGGTAATTAAATATGCACATATGCCATGCAGGTCCAAGAAGATCGATTCTCCAAATAGTCAATTTTACAAGAATAATGATGACAACGCAATAATGATAGCTGAAATAAATAAATAGTTTATTAAAATTATTTGCAGCCCGAAAGCTGAATTACATAACTATTTACAATTTTAAGAATAATTAAGAATATGTTTACAATACAATATAATTATAACTTGATATATATATTAAAAACGAATTCTTTGCTCGTTTTGTGCTCACCGGAAAATTTTCATATTTAACGGTTGTTTCGTAAATTACATTTGCTTACATGCCTTGCTGGTAAGAGATTACTAAGTTTGTGACTTTCATTGTTCTCAATTGATGTAAAAAACGTTTTACAAAGACAGTTATGATGGTCTACAGTAATCCCTTTAAATGACTTTACTTTAAAATCGATTTACCTGTTTATACCCTAGTATATATCTCTAATTTAAAATGTGAAAGATTTAGAGCTGTATAGGACCCGAAGTGATCCCCAAAACTGTTATTATTGTACCCGAGGTGATCCCATGACCCGAAATTAACCTGAGATAGGACCCGAACTGATCCCCGTATAAACTACGAAATGGACTTGTGGAAATAGGATACTTTAGATTATTTTTAAACAATAAATAGTTTAAAAAAATAACTAAACAACAAAATAAATGGCGTGATTAAAAGTCCATTACGTAGAATATATATACGGGGATCATTTCGGGTCCTATCTCGGGATCATTTCGAGTCCTGGGATCACTTCCGTTACAATAGCAACAGTTTTAGGGATCACTTCAGGTCCTGGGATCACTTCAATGGGCCTTTATCACACAACAGCCATGTTTATTCCCATGAGAGTGAAAACCTTTGTTTGAAACGTTCTGAAACGCATAAAAGCGAGGGCAAGGGGACCCAAGGGATTCAAAACCTATTGTTTAAACCAATATGGCCCGTGATAAAAGCGAATTCGGGTCATGTACAGAACTTTTCGTTTCTATAGTTAGCTGTCAACCTGATATGGAAGGAGCTGCATCGCTGTAAGTAGAGATTACTTTTTTGTCAATACGTACTGTTTGTGAACTCTTCAATGAATTCTTATCCTATCACACGGTGTTTTTAATGTTTTAGTTACAGTATGTTGTCCAGTTTCGTGACTTTATACCATATTATCGTGACACAAACAAATAGAACTCATTTTTAGCGACGGTTATTTAATATTAAAAAAAAAAAAAAAAAGACTACAGAGAAAACACTGAACATTAAGCTTTTTGACGGACTTTTACATGCACGGATTCTTCGAAGAGAAGGTATTGTTGACTGAGTAGTGGAGGTTTCCTGGCTAAAATGTATGACTTTTACTGCGCAGTAAACTGACCTTGGCTCTAAAAAGAGGGATTTACATAGCATATTCTCAAATAACAAAGACAAGATTTATACCGACGATAGCTAGAGAATGTAACTTCATTCTACGACCCTTCAGCAATTTTGATATTTGCAAAAATATTAGATGCTTATGCATCTCTTATCATCTCTTATCATCTCTTATCATCTTATTTACTCCGTTTTAAGATAAGGACACGCAAATACCAGTGATTACAAAAAGCTCGAATACACTGACAAATATTTAAACGAAATCATGGCTGGAAATTGTTTGAAAACACACGTTATGAATTCTGTTCGTTTAGTGAATCAAGTTTTGCTTTGCTATGGAACACTACGGCAGATAAAGTCACCTTTTCAGATCGTTTCTATGCAAATTAAGTTTATAAGTAGCGTGACTTTGAAACATTTCAAGTAGTTTCATATTCCAAAATTCTCAAAAAAATTAAATAAAGAACAATCCAAATGGTAGCGCTTAATGTAGTTAAAGGCAAGAAAATATGTTTTTGATTTGTTTTATCGAATTTTGTTGTGAACTACTTTGAAAACAATGTGTCACGAAACTGGGCACCCAAGTTGCCGTCGAAATATTCCTTTTATTTTATCAAATTAAAATATTCGAAGAAAGTGTCTGCATCATTATTTTACCTGATAAATTTGCCTTTGTATGACAAAATTTCATTGAGTTATTTTTCTCTGTAGAGAAGTTGATAGTATTTACAAACTGAAGTGTCACGAAACTGGGCAACATACTGTATACACCCTTTCCGAGAAACTTTGTCACCCGTGAAGTGAAAAGCCTACAAGGTGACAAACTTTCTCGGAAAGGGTGTAGATGATTTTGTAGAAAAACCCTAAAGATAGTGAATCAGTGAGGATTCTTAAAATGTCTGTGTTTGTAAAATGTATATATTTATAAATGTACAATATTCCACTAGAAGAAAAAACGTATTCTCTTATGATAAAATAGCACACAAATTTACAACAAAATAACAACTTCAATGTTCACGTCCACAATAAGTACGAGTATGCCAGAAGTACAATGCTGAAGACGATTATCGAATTTTTGCGGAAAATGTACGCCATATTGTGAAAATGGTTGACAAATTACCATCACAATACCAACACTTATAAACACTACGCTCACTTATGCAACTCTAAAAACGACTATATTTTCGTCTTTAACATCTTTTTCTCTTGTACTTTTTCATCTTTTTTCAGGTTAGATATAGAAGATGGTGATTGTGATTCTATTCAAAATGGTGAAGTAAGTATGTCAGTAAAAACTTTATCCAATATGCTCTACTCCCAATTGCCGCCTTCAAACTAAACCCAACCACCTTATATCAAAGCAATGGTAAAAGTATTTCCCTAAACACTTTATTTGCTTCTGACCGGTAATAATAATAATAATATAATATAGGTTGTGTGGCACTTATACAAGTCTGTTCTAAGCGCTTAAAATAAAAAAATGGATATGATTACAATGAAAAAGCTAATTTAAATAAATTACTGAGTTTTGAGTTTGGACACTTGAAATGTCTCTAATTGAAGGAGGTAGAGAGTTCCAAAGTAGAGGAGCAGCAACTGAGAAAAAACGTAGGCATATGTCTTGAGATTGTATGATCGACTTAGAGGATAGCAACAAGTGAGAAGATGAGCGGAGATTTCTTGCAGGTTTGTGAATAGTGATGAGATATTAAATGTAAACAGGAGTGCTTTAAATATTAGAATAATTATTTTAAACTTAATACGATCAGCAACAGGAAGCAAGTGTAAGTGAATTTATCGCTGATCGGTAATGGACAGTGTTGTCTTAGGTACCCTGGAAATACAGGTGATTGGTGTCTACGAAAACTCTCTTTTGCGCCTGCATGTTTTTAAAGGTCTTGTTAATGTTGGTCGCGTGTGACTGGGAACCACAGTAACCCAACCCACAAATAAATATCAACTGGATAGTCCCTAACCTGAAAAAAAAAAAAACAACATCGTGGCTTTGGAGAGAACAGCAAATCAAACAAACTCAACTCACATATAATCCATGCCCGTTTCGTGTTCCTTTATAAATGTTCAATGGATACTGTGGGTTTTTTTTTTGCTAGATTAATTAATAACTGGTTTTGACAGCACCATTTTGCCATTCTATAAAGACCTTGATAGAGCTTTTTCACTGCTGCGTGAGTGTCGACTGATAGACTAAACGATAGATAGGCTATCGTCAACTTAAGATTCAAGGCAATTCAACAGGCTTGAGCACTTAGCGCTCTTGTAAATGCAGAAAAGTCGGCCGGTTACCTTAGTTGGGTTGCTCAGGTTCATAAAATCATTGAGGAGAAGGTGATGCCTTTGTAATTACATCTGAAAGTTGTTTAACCTTCGCGTCTTCTCGGATAATTGCGACGTAAAGCCGGAGGTCCCGTCTGCCTTCACTCTAATCAAGTAGAAGACGGTGAGGACGTATATATCCTGTTCTGCTGTTCGCCAAGAGAAGAGGATTGTCTCCCAGTATAACAGGCAGGTCTCGCAGGCATTTACTATTCATACTTATGGTTGTAGACTGCTGGTCTACAGTAGTCCAATAAGTCCTCCACATTTCAATAATTGTAAATAATCACTGAAAAAAGCCCCGATGGGAGTGATTATCACCATCTGTAACTGTTATAATAAAGGCTCGGACATGGTGCCCTGGGGGACACCATAGTGATAGATAGTGGTCTGACAAGCTGGAGCCAATGCGTACCGACTGTCACATGGACTGTCAAAGGCTTTTGATAGATTGAGCAGAATCAGTTATGGCTGTGATCTTCTTATTGGTCATAGCTTCTAGCATGTGACTTGTGATGCAAATGTTCCGGCATAACATAGTTGTCGTTCATGCCCCATTCCATATATAATATAATCATCAATATTTGAATATGTGAGTATCTCGATAAAATCCCAATCGCTTGCAATTAATTATATAAGAACTAATGTTATTATCGTTTGACTTAAACGAAAGACAAACGTCAACAGAAAATATATGAGAGCCTCAGTAGCGGTGGAGTAAAGCTCATTATTCTCAGTTTGGGGGTAGGAATGTCGGTTATTTTATTATGCGGTGAGTTCCTCTAGGTCGACCTTCTTACACACACTATACATGCTACAGCTAGAAGCGAAAAAGAACGATTATTTTTAAGCATGGCCTTTCGTGGTAGCCTTCTTTGAGTAAAGGGAAGACTTCAGCTTCTTCCCATGCTGTAGAAAAAGTAGAGAGTAGAGAGTGTAGTAGAGAGTAGTTGATAAGTAGAGAGTAGTTGATGATCTCAGTATTTTAAATTTTTTTAAAAGAGTTTCAGAATCACATGAAGACAATCCCTTATGACCATGTTGACACTATTTAATTCAGGATATTTTTTCCACTATCTATAGACTTATAGACTATCAATATAGCATATACCAGTTGTGTGCCCATGCGGCTATATTATTTTTATTTATTATTTTATGTATTTATTTATTTTTTCATTCATTCCTCCGTTTGTTCTTTCATTCCTTCATACCTTCATTCCTTCATTCGCCTATTCATTCGTTCGTTCTTTCATTCATTCATTCATTTATTCGTCCATTCATTCATTCATTTAATTATTCATTCATTTATTCATTAAATTGTGCAATTTTATTTTTTTGGTCTCTTGAATAACACTTTATATTCTTTCGACAAGATTCAATTTCTAGTTCGTGAAGCCAGGATCTGTTACGATGACAAAGATTACTTTACAGCTACCCAATTCTGTCATGAGTTGCTTGACTGCAAACTTGATGGTTGGATTCCCGATGGTCTTCTTCTTATCAAGATTGTGTTCTTGATCTCAAAATGCTACTTTGAGTTGGTTAGTATTACACATCTAGTTACACATCTTTTTAAAGATTCACTCAGCCAGTGTCTTAAGTGTCTTACTTGTTTGCTTCCTTGCTTGTTCGCTTACTTATCTTATCTTGTTGTAGGATGAATTCATTGGAGCAAAAACCTTTCTAGATAGAAGTAAGTCCCCCTCCCCCTCCCTTTCACCTTCCCCTCCCCCTGGCGTTAAGCATAGTTTTCTGAACAAGCCTTTTGTGTCTTCCTAAGCGAGAGTCTGAGTCCTAAAAACGTACACTAAAGTTAAGCAGTTTTTTATCCTTCGTTTCGTTGAGAGAATTGGAAGTTTCGAGAAATAACTCCAATCCGTGCGTCTCCATACTTTTATGGTTGGGCTGCCTGAGCCACGTTGACCGTAATCAATGGGGGACTAGTACCGTTTCACTTCCACTCGACACAGCATACCCATCTGGAGGAAATGCCAGTATATATATACTTGATTGTGTATGTTAGTAGGGAGAATTTTGGAAAAGGATCAGTAACTTAATCGATAAAAAGCGTGAAAGTAATTTATAAAATATTTCATATTATTCACGCGCTCTGATTGGATGAGAAGCGTTCTCTATAACTTCACAGAGCACGGAATTGAATACTTTATACTTTGTGAATATTTTTTTAAAGAAATAGAAAACTCGGCAGCAGTGCTTTATCGAGTTATAGAGCACTTGGGAATTTTAAGAAGACTCAATAAGCGCTGAGAAGCACCCCGCTACAATGTATCGTTTTCTATTTCTTCATTAAGCTTAAAAGAAATGAGTAAACATATGATAAAACAAATAGAACAGGCTTTTCCGTGATCTGTTCAGTTATAAAGCACTGAGAAAAGGAACAGAGCACTCAAGAAGTGAGGAGAAGCACTCGCTTTCAGTTCGTGCTTCTCACATCACTTCTTTCGTGCTCTTGTCACTTTTATCGTGCTTTATAACTGAACAGAGCACGGAAAATCCTGTTCTATTTGTTGAACATACATTTATAAATTCATCCATCTATTTGTTTACTCATTGTTTATTCTGACTCTTTTTAGATATTTGTTCGTTAGTTTGTTCGTTAGTACTCGTTTGCAGTGTTTATTTGTTTGTTTTGATTATCATATCAATGCATCCTGTTCTAGCCTTGATTTTCAACCTCTTCTCTTTTTTATGACAGCTTATCAGCTTATTATTCATATTTGCCCCGAAAGCATCCATGATTTTCTCATGAACACCTTAAAGAACCGAGTGAGATTGAATTTGAAACTAGTAAGACAATATTTTGTATTTGTTTTTAATTAAATAATTAAATAATTGTAATGATTGCATTTGTATAATTTCTGTTTGCATCCATAAGTGCATTAAGGACGTTCGCGGGCAAATGAATTAACCATAGATTTCTCTTCAAACTTCGCATGTTGAAGTACGATCATCATACAAGTTTAATGAGCAAATAAAAAATGGGGGTCACCACACTCATTTAGGAGTGAGATGATCTCAAAGTGCAGCCTTTTTCTTGTCAAAAATCGCTTACTCGCAATACGAACAATTCGAGCAAAAAAGTCATCTTTTGATAAAAAATAATACCGAATGGATTGCCAAACATTTCTTGAGACAAACGTCTAATAACCTACAGATAAATGTTATGTATAAATATTTGTGAACACCTGGATGGTTTTATGAATGAAAATTAATCCTCCAGGCGTTCCACGGCGCGCGCAGAACGGATGCGCAGAAACAATGCCCGCGAACGTCCTTAATTCATATAGATTTTTAGTCTTACACTTACTTTATAATAGACCTCTTAACCTCCATATGCAAATTGCCCATTTCATCCCCTTGAGAATAGTTATTTTATGATGAACGTGTTAAAACATTTACATGTGAAAGAATCATCTCCCAAGGGTAGCATGATCATGATCTAAAATGAGAACAAACAAGGAAGGTAAAGAGGTCTATTCAATCATTCATTTGTTTACAAGCACTCACTCATTTACTTACTCATCCATCCATCCATCTGTTCATTCATTCGTGCATTCTTTAACTCAATCATCTGATTCATTCATTTATGCATTCATTAATTCATTCGTTCGTTCATTCATTCATCCTTTCCTTCAACCAATCATTTATCCATTCATTTATTTATTTGTCAATCCCAGCATTATTAAGCCATTAACGCAATGCTTTTGTAATTTCTTTGTATGCCCAGGCCACATCTAAAATCCAATCCAATAGAAAAGCTGATTCCTATTTGAGGAAAGGAGCTTCTACACTGACTACATGGGAAGGCTTACCATCCCCTCCAGCCTTTCAGAATGATCTCAGTGAGACCTATGAACATCAATCACTTGAGCCCACTGAGGAAGTGGAAGATGAATTAGAAGAGATACAAGTCCAAAGTGCAGCCTTCACTATAACTGAACAGAGTTGCTCCAAAATACTTCCAGATGACGCGACAGTAACTATTAAAACTGGGAGCTTTCCTAGTGAGCAGTTAGGAGTACAGTCAAAAGGCTTACTTCGCTCCAATACACAAGCGGCTGTTGCAAAGAATAAACAGGCGTTTTTTGAAAGTCCCGCAAATGATGATGACAGTGAGAGTACTTCAGATCTAGAGGGGAGCTATTCTCAAATAACGCCACCAGAAAGCATGGACGAGAGTAACACCGATATAAGTGACATTGAAAGTGTTTCCTGTACATCTGATGTATCTTCATCGACAAACGATAGTGGTTTTGAAGCTATGTCAAGGAAAAAGAAAAGCACTCGCAAAAGAATTGGTTTATTCCAACATTTTCAAGAAATCAAGAAAACAGGTAAACAACTCAACGAAAAACTTGCCAACAAATTTTATCAATCAACCAATCAACCGGACAATCTAGCTAACTAATATATTTACACAGAAAAAGAAATTCGTTTTACAAATAGGTTTATAAATGCAGATACACACGCACATAAATCTAAACAAACTTCAAACAAAAAAAAAAATGTGTGCAAACCATGTATTGCAAAACGAGCGTTCAAGGATATAAAGTATGCTTTCTGGAGTATTAAGTACAAGCGATGGTTTGAGATAAGAGGTCGTCCAAGCCATGTACTTCCCAGTACCGTGTTTCAGAATTGCAACGATTTCATACGAGGTGGAAACTGTAAAAGAAATCCATGTAGTTTTGGTCATGGACCTGAAGCCAGGCTGTGGACTATGGACCGAGAAGGAGGTATTGGACGATTAACCTGTGAAATTTTGTTTATAACTATTTGCCCATTCATTGTTCCTGTCTCATCTAATATATTTTTTTCGCAACTATTGGTAATAGTATACTACATATTATTTCAGCTTTAGTTCCTCCTCATGAAGCATACTTTAGCGACATTCAAGACGATTCGGTAAACAGCGAAGGCATGATTCGAACACTTCCTCCAGCAGATTACAATTTAAAATGTTGTCAAAGGTATATCTTCTTTGTTTATTTTTCTTTTGTTTATTTTTGTTTGTTTGTTCGATCACTTATATATGATTTTATATTTTGTTTGGCTGGTTGGTTAGTTAGTTTCATGGTAGGTAGGTTGGGTGGTTGATCGGTCGAATTGTTTTTAGCATTTTTTCCTGCTTGTCCTTCCCTGTATGTTGTTGTTGTTGTTGTTGTTGTTGTTGTTGTTGTTGTTGTTGTTGTTGTTGTTGTTGTTGTTTTCATTTAATATTTTTCACTGCTTGTCTTTCCTCCTCTATTGTTTTCGTTGAGTTATTATATTGACTTTTGTATCTTATTTCAACGTTTAAAAAGTGTTCAAACAAGGATTCCATGCCGTCTTGGACGCAGTTGTCCTAATGCACATAGTAAAGAAGAACTCATTTCCTGGCTAGAATCTTACAAGGAGATAGTTTCCCAAATAGAACAACAACATCATAGTTATCATCAGCATCATCATCAGCAACAACAACAAGCTCCTCATCACTTGGAACAACAGCAAAACCATCCTCAGCAGGAAAAGCAGCATTTACTATCTCCCAAGCAAAAGCCAAACGAGGTAATCATTTCTTAATATTATGTTACTTAATCAATCGTTTCTTGGTACGTAGGTTTTGACATTTTGGATGCATATATTGTTTCAACTACGTTTTAATTAAACAAAAACGACCAAGCTTTCGGACAAATTGTCCATATTCAGGGTCACAATGGAAAACGTTACTAGCGCGCGCTAACTATTTGTACATGTGATACTTGTGCGCGATCAATAAATTCAACCTATTATCTAAGAATTATTACAAAACTTAACAAATCGAAGTGTCTTTTCTATGGTCTATTTAAGCATTAGAAGATATTTTCCGTGTTTCTATTCTCTGTTAGAAACACGCGGGATTGTTGGGAGAACACGAGAAAGATTTTGAATCACGAGCTGAAAGCGAGTGATTCAGAATCTTTTCGAGTGTTCTCCCAACAATCCCAAGTAATCCCAAAATAACAACAACAGATAATAACGAAGATATAAAGCTAAATTGCATTTTATGCCCTTGATCACACAACAAATTCTCCTAACGCCGTCAAATGACGACGTACCAAGCATAAAACGTACCAAGGTTCAAAACTTGTCAAAAATAATTTTCAGTGCGATGAAAAAATCGACTTTATTCTTCACAAAATGCCAATATAAAGACCACAACAAACGATGATCAAGTTTACATGGATTTAAAAGTGGATTTCAGAGTTCAACTATATTAGAAAAGTCTAAAATCTAGCTGAAACTGTGAGCAAAAACACTTCAATTTCACTGAAATGTGCTTTGCTCAAAGCCGTGTGTTCACGCTTCACTTTGTCTATCTTGCAAGTCGATAAAATTCTGCCTATTTCGCTTCTGAAGTGGAAACTCTAACTTGAATTTGTGGAACTCTGGAACTCTGTGACCGTTTGAGCTGCATGTAAGGTTTCAAGAAGAATAACAGGAGAGTTTAAGTAAAAGAATGCTTGACGAACGACTTTACCGAGAACTGAAGCAAGACGAAGGAAAACTTTCTCTGTTTTGATGTACATGTAAGTTATAAAGCTTGTAGCTTTTGCTGAAGTATATTTTTCTACTATTGTGCAAATTCAATGACATCAAAATGATTTTTTGTATTTACTTTGTACATATTTAGGAATTAGAAGTGCTTTTACGGTAGACAAAGTAGTGTTGTGATCTTCTTGTCGCGATTTGAATTACTTTGAGTATTGCTGTGAACTCAGATTTAATATTTTTACAAGCTTAAAAGTGTTAAAGACTTTTTAGTTCATGACTTCTGAGATGGTGAAGGCCGTCGAAGTCAAAATTGACACAAAAAAATTGTTTTCTTCATTAGACGACACGATTTTGTATTTTTACGGAAAAATCAAGCGACACTCCGCTTGAAAACCGTGTTTCTATGCTCTTATAGAAACACGGTTTTTGCACGTTTCAGCCAATGAGAGCGCGCGTTATATAATGGTTATTTTATAAACTCTTATCGAACATAGAAATGACGTAAGAAAATGGTCAAAACTCAAGTGGAAACACGAGCGCAGCGAGCAGCAGTTTTTACCACAACCTCATAACATTGTTCTACTTTTTCAATTTTTCTGTGTAAAATAGACAGAATGTGACTGTTATATGACGAATGTGTCACGCATCAAACTCAACGGTTTCACTTCATGCTTCGGCAAATAAAACAATCGCAAAAAATGATCAGTTTTAAATGAGAAGAAAAGTAATAAGCCTTTTTCTGTAAGGAAATACTGTTTATCGTTTCTCTTCTGTAAGCTATAAAAGTAAAACAACTACGGTGAATAGGCGACTTCAGTTGCGCCCTTGCAAAACTTCGCAAAACAGAATTCAAAATTAAATAAGTCAACAAGCACAAACCCTTGATATAGTTAAAGCTAGTCACCATAACTTAGGTTTTCAAAAGAGTGCTAAAAGAATGGCATTTTTATCAAAACTACGTTTTTGAGTATGTTTTTGTTGGACAATCAACTTGACTATTGACGAAAATTTGACAAAAAGACTGAAAAACTGCATCAAATCAAAGAGACGAAAACTCAATGAGGACATAGTGACATTTATTATAATTTTTTTACTTACAGAAAAGTGTTTTCCATTCAGGGTTTATCCAGAAATGAGCTTTTATCACAGTTTTAAGACGAAAAAAACATCGTGTTGATGACAAACGTTCCCTCAACTTTGCACAATATCGCGTGACGTTTTGTCGTAAGCACACGTGGTGTCTATCCTCCAATCAGCGCGCGAGATTTCACACAATTGTTTTTTCAAATTTGAAAAAGCTTACGAAAGCGTCAAATGGCGTTATTTTCAAGGGTCTGGCCTCTTATCGAACATGGTTTTCAACCAATCAGCGTGCGAGAAATTTTACAGTTGTGGTAAAAAAAAAAATAAACAAACAAACAACAAACAAACACATAAACACACAAACAAACAAACAAATAAATGAATAAATAAATGAATGAATAAATAAATATGTAAATAATTAAATAAATAAATAGATAAATAAATAAGTAAGATATATAATTAAACAAATAAATAAACGAAAATATACTATTTTCTATTTATTAAAGATAAATAATTGTCTGGGATTATTCTCCCATTGTCTCTGTTGCTTAGAGAGTTCTTGTTCTTCGAAATCAGCCATGCTTCTAATAATAATAGTATGTTTTAGGGGCATATAACTATTGTCTCTATGCTCTTACAATGATATAAAACGATAAATAAAACGATTTAGATGAGAGAATGAATGCTTATAAAAGACAAGAATCAATTTAAGCAAATACATATACAAGACTGTCACCAGTCATTTAAACAATATAATTAAATAATATAGAAGTATATATATATATATATATATATATATATATATATATATATATATATATACAGCGAATTGCATAAACTTTGACGCTGCTGAAAAAGTATATAACTATATCAAGTGCATTGTGGGAGCGATCTACGCGCGTGATCAGGCGCGAAGTTCAAACCTTGCGTGTGTCTTCGGACGGCTGCTGAACATTGAAAGTGAAAGTAGATGTCTTCTTTCCCGCTTTTAAGACATTTTTAGCTTTAGGTTGGCATTTACAATATTCAAAAAATATATATATACATTATAGTTTACAATAAATATTATTGAGCTGTTACTTTGTTTTGACAAAATCTTGAAATGATAATAAAAACAAGTTTAAAGTTGTTCTTTATTGACGAGTTAAGAGCGGATTTAGCTCCGATAGAAATGCTACTTAGTCGGCAATAAAAGTGATCATTGCCTTACCTTTTCGTTATAATGATTACAAAACTACAAATTATTATACTAGTTAAATTCAACTAGACTCTAGGTAATGCAGATGATATGTTTATTTGCTGTATTTAGTTTTATAGTGAGTTGGAGTTGATGATTATTTGCAATTCGAGCTATTTCGGCTAGCATGCAAATCAGTCCTATATCCGAACCAATTTGTGTGTAAACTGTAGCTTTTTGAGTAATTCACGCCTTTCCAGCTATTGACTGCTTGTATCTTCTTATTCTTATTTGGTAATTAATATCAATGGTTTTTGCTAGGGCTCTTCAAATGAAATTGAGTGTTAGAATAATAAA
The DNA here is from genome assembly GCA_949775045.1 of Metridium senile. NCBI lineage: Eukaryota > Metazoa > Cnidaria > Anthozoa > Actiniaria > Metridiidae > Metridium > Metridium senile. The sequence continues at coordinate 20,468,759 of OX459096.1, read as the reverse complement.
TTGACGATCCGGCTAGCACAGCCGTGTCTTCCCATCAACGCATATAAATAAACACGCGATATTTGTGATTTGTTTACATTTATTTCGCTGTATTTAAGAACTACATGAGCAATAATATCGTAATAAAGGAATTGTTGAATTAATAAGCTCTAAGAGTTTACAAACTTCGAGTACGGTGCTGTTGTTTTCACTGTTTTAATAGAACAAGTAATTTGTGCTACATAGTTTGTACAAATAGTTCAGTTTAGCGAAGCTTAACTTTAGAGTGAATATTAATATTATATCCGTAAAACATTAGCAAATACTAAATAGCTAGAACTATGATTTGCATGCTAGCTAAATAATCATCTACTCAAACACGATATAAATACAGCAAATAAATATTACTAACATTACCTAGAGCCTAGTTGAACTTAACAAGAATAATAGTTTAAATATTTCACTTTTATTGTTAACTAGTAGAGTGCATTCAGTAAAAGCATGAAACATTAATAATACTATTTTGTACTATTTTATTCTAATTCTGTTGTTTTCTATTGTTCACTAGCACTATTTTGCACAATTTAGTAATTAGTGTTTCACGCTTTTACTGAATGCACTCTAGCATTTCTATCGAAGCTAAATCTTTCTAAAGTCGTTAACAAAGAACAATTTTCAACTCGTTGGTATTCATGAAACCTGTTATATATAGTATTTATTTTGCATTTAAAATATAAACTCAAATCTAAAAACATAAAGAGTAAACAACAGTTTACATTTACTTGAATGTTGCAGCCTTACCAAGACACACTCAGGTTTTAACTTCGCGCTTAAGCTTAGCTCGCGAGTAATCGTTTCCATAATCCACCCGATATAGTTATATACTTCTTTCAGCAGTGTCAAAGTTTATGCAATTCGCTGTATATATATATATATATATATATATATATATATATATATATATATATATATATATATATATATATATATATATATATATATATATATATATATATATATATATATATATATATATATATATATATATATATATATATATATATATATATATATATATATATATATATATATATATATATATATATATATATATATATATATATATATATATATATATATATATATATATATATACAGCGAATTGCATAAACTTTGACACTGCTGAAAAAGTATATAACTATATCAAGTGCATTGTGGGAGCGATCTACGCGCGCGATCAGGCGCGAAGTTCAAACCTTGCGTGTGTCTTCGTACGGCTGCTGATTGAAAGTGAAAGTAGATGTCTTCTTTCCCGCTTTTAAGACATTTTTAGCTTTGGGTTGACATTTACAATACTCACAAAATATGTATATACATTATAGTTTCCAATAAATATTATTGAGCTGTTACTTCGTTTTGACAAAATCATGAAATGATAATAAAAACAAGTTTAAAGTTGTTCTTTATTGACGAGTTAAGAGTGATTTAGCTCCAATAGAAATGCTACTTAGTCGGCAATAAAAGTGATAATTACCTTACCTTTTCGTTATGATGATTACAAAACTATAAATTATTATACTAGTTAAACTCAACTAGACTCTAGGTAATGCAGACAATATATTTATTTCCTGTATTTAATTTTATAGTGAGTTGGAGTTGATGATTATTTGCAATTCGAGCTATTTCGGCTAGCATGCAAATCAGTCCTATATCAAAACCAATTTGTATAAACTGTAGTTTTTTAGTAATTTTCGTCTTTCCAGCTATTGACTGTTTGTATCTTCTTATTCTTACTTGGTAATTAATATCAATGTTTTTTCTTACGGCTCTTCAATGAAATTGAGTGTTAGAATAATAAATTGCCGATCCGGCTAGCACAGCCGTGTTTTCGCATCAACGCATATAAACACGCGATATTTGTGATTTGTTTACATTTATTTCGCTGTATTTAAGAACCACATGAGCAATAATATTTGGTATAAAGGAATTGTTGAATTAATAAGCTTTAAGAGTTTACAAACTTCGAGTACGGTGCTGTTGTTTTCACTGTTTTAATAGAACAAGTAATTTGTGCTACATAGTTTGTACAAATAGTTCACTTTAGCGAAGCATAACTTTAGAGTGAAAATTAAAATTATATCCGTAAAACATTAGCAAATACTAAATAGCTAGAACTATGATTTGCATGCTAGCTAAATAATCATCGACTCAAACACACTATAAATACAGCAAATAAATATTACTAACATTACCTAGAGCCTAGTTGAACTTAACTAGAATAATAGTTTAGTTTTTAAGGGAAATATTTCACTTTTATTGTCGACTGTCTAGCATTTCTATCGAAGCTAAATCTTTCTAAAGTCGTTAACAAAGAACAATTTTCAACTCGTTTGTATTATCCTTTCATGAAAACTGTTATATATAGTATTTATTTTTGCATTTTAAATATAAACCCAAATCTAAAAACATAAAAAATAAACAACAGTTTACATTTACTTGAATGTTCTTGCAGCCTTACAAAGACACACTCAAGGTTTAAACTTCGCGCCTAAGCTCGCGAGTAAACGTTCCCATAATGCACCCGATATAATTATATACTTTTTCAGCAGTGTCAAAGTTTATGCAATTCGCTGTATATATATATATATATATATATATATATATATATATATATATATATATATATATATATATATATATATATATATATATATATATATATAGCGATTTGCAAAAATGTTGACCATTTTGCCATATATACAAATATATCAAAACAATATTATAATAATTATTGTATGAGGTTTATATTAAAATGTATATATATGTCAAGACTATGGCCAATAAAAATTATCAATAACAAATGTATAAAATGATTGTCATCAATCGAATTAAAAATGAAAAGAATGAAAATACGTCACTCATTGCAAATAATAAGCTAAGAAAAATATTTGTTAAAAAGATGTGTTTTAACTGAGCTTGTGAAAATATTCAATGTGCTTGATAGACGGATACTGTTTGGCAGTGAACTCCATAGTATTGGCGCAGCTGTTTGAAACGCCCTTTCTCCTATCTTTGTCTTAGCCCGAGGGACAACAAGAAGGTTTTGTGTTGAGGAACGCAATGAGCGAGCGGGTTTATATTCATCTAAGAGTTCTTTTATATAGTTCGGTGCTTGACCGTTTAGAGATTTATATGTAAGCATTAGGATTTTAAAATCGATTCTTGCTCTCACAGGAAGCCAATGAAGGCGTTTCAAAATTGTTGTTATGTGATCATTTTTCCTCGCTCTACAAACAAGCCTAGCTGCTGTATTCTGTAAACACTGAAGTTTATCTAATTCCGTTGATGGCAGTCCAATTAGGATACTATTATGCATGTCCAGTTTGGATGTGATGAAGGCGTGAACCAGACGCTCGCACTCTGGCTGATTGATGTAATTTCTAATTTTACCAATGTTCTTTAAGGCAAAATAGGCAGATTTGCAAATATTGTTGACGTGCTTTGTCATCTGAAGGTATGGGTCAACAATTACTCCTAACTCTCGTACTGCTGTCGAAGGTATAATATTAACGTCATTAATATTAAGTCCAAGGATTTTTTCATTGTGCTTCGCAAATCTTGATGTAACATGTAATACTTCAGTTTTATCTGGGTTGCACGCAAGGCCATTTTTTGTGCACCAGATTAGGATGTCCATGATGCAAGTTTCAATTTTCGAAATCATGGCAGACCGATTTTTCCTGGGGTCTATCAAAACATAAAGCTGTGTGTCATCTGCATACATCATGCAGCTTAAACCATGGGAACTAATGACATCCTCCAATGGCGCAAAAAACAATGCAAACAAAACAGGGCCCAAAACTGACCCTTGCGGTACGCCGTAGAAGACCGTCTTTTCTGGTGATGACTCATCTTTTATTTTTACTGACTGACATCGCTCACAAAGATAGGAGCTGAACCATTGAAGCACTGCTTCACCAATTCCATAACGATTTTGAAGTCGTTCTAACAGCAACATATGGTCTATGGTGTCAAAAGCTGATGACAAATCTAAAATAATCAACATTACTTCTTGTTGATCATCCATGGCAGCTAGTACATCGTTAAACACACGTAGAAGGGCAGTCTCAGTGCTGTAAAAATGTCTGTAGGTTGACTGCAGACTAGGGAGAAGATTGTTATTAGCAAGGTAATCCATCAGTTGAGTGGACACAGCTCGTTCAAGAATTTTTGAAAGAAAAGCTATGTTTGAAATGGGACGATAGTTTGAAAATACATCACCGTCTAGATTTTGTTTCTTGATGGATGGACGAATGATACCTTTTTTTAATGACTGTGGAAAAATGCCTGATGAAAGTGAGGTATTTATAATTCTGGTAATTGGTTCAGTATATTATTTCCAGTGTTCTCTTTCACCCTAGTACTTGAGATTGGGCACAAACAGTCTCGTCTTTTACTAAATGTCCCGAAATGAGATGGGAGGGCGTGGGATGGGACAAAATAAACGAACGAGGACTGTATGATGGAAGAAAACACCAAGAATATTATAAAATGATTATGGCCTAATCATTCTAAAGCACATAGCATCCGCAATGTGACAGAATGGCATGGTCCGTTTACCTTCATCTCTCTTTATAGTGTGAGAAGGGACCACTGGGAATAGTATATTATTCCCAGTGTTCTCTTTCACCCTAGTACTTGAGATTGGGCACAAACAGTCTCTATGACAGTTATTGTCCGAGGCTCCGTAATCAAGGAAAACCGGAATACCCAATCTAAAACCCCAGACTGAAAAACTAAGGGAACCCACCCTAAAGACTACGCAGAAGTAATAGCCTATCAATTCAAAATATGTTTATGCCACATCTTTTGAGTGCAAAGGAAAGGCTGAAATAAAGTTTTTAAGCTGATTCAAGTCTGTATAAGCTTGTGTTAGTTCTGAAGTCATTGGATCGTCTGAAGAAAGCCGTTGCGCGAAGGACTTCGGCCAGCTTTATGTAGTAAAGCGCCGTGGTTTTACTACTCCAACCCACGTGAGACATAATGTCGACCAACTGCGAGCCCGAAAGAGCGAGGGTAATAGCAGATCCTGCCCGAAAGCTATGCAGCGTTTCTCCCTCATCGATTTTTGCTTCTTTTAGGAGTGCTTTTAAACGAGACTCAGCCGTGGTGCTAGAAAACGGCTTATGGACAACAAAGCGATGCGCGTTAGTAGGGCGAAAAAGGTAGCCGTTGTTTAAGGAGATGCGCAGCTCGGTTGCGATAGCAATGTACGTTTCAATCGCTTTAACTGGGCACACTTCGGGATTAGGATGGCGCCGGATTCCAAAGACATTAGAACTACCGTCCCTCAGGGTCTTTCCCCACACATGATTAAAAAGGAGGCCGTCATCTTTAGGAAAACGAAGGATCTGCTCTGTTCGCACTAGACCAAGGTCAGCACCGCGGTCCCCACTGAAGAAAAGGGTTTTGAAAAAGGCCTGATCACGCGCCAAAATAAAAATTGTTGACGGGTTCAATGGACGTTCTGAGATCTTCCGGCCCAAAAAAACGAGAAAGGAGGAGCAATTTGGGCAAAAATAACGGCACAGCCTGCTTCGGAACAATGTGAGCCCGCAAATGCTCTTCAGTGCAGGCTTTCAAATATGCATGGACTTCTGGCGAGGCGGCAGGGTTAACTAACCCTAGCATGGAGTTCCAATCCCCAGCACGCCCTATTTCTTTGAACATAGAACGAAGCTTCCCTATGTAGGAATCAATTTTCAAGTTTCTAGAAGGGGCATCAGCGGGATTTTCTGAACTGGGTACGAACGTGAGGTGTAGATCTATGTTCAAGGCCATCATAGTGATAAACAACTTCTTCAAGGCATCAATCAAGGGTTGTGATCGGGACCGCTGATGGCTCCACGAGTGGATTAGTGTTTGACTATCCACAAAGGCGTCTACCCAAAAATTCCTAATGGTATCGCCGAAGGCCATCAGAACATTATTCAATGCTAGTGTTTCTTTGGTGGCGATATCGGCTCGCAGGGTTGAAGCTTCCCAATAGTCATACACATTGGCTGCGATTGCATTAGGGCCTAACGTGCCTCCCCATGCAAAACCGGACGCATCGGACGATAACGAGATGTGAATGTGTTTTTCCGAGCGCCAAGGGAGAAAACCATCCCATGACTCAAGAAAAAGCCAGTGCTCGATCTCCTTCTTTAAAGAAGCAGACAATTTCTGGGGACGCGCGCGAGGAGCGAATAGCGAATAGCGCGACCAATGGCCAGGTTAATTTCGTTGATATACATTCTCGCTCCTGGAACAGCCAAGGCCATCGAGATGCATTTCCCGCTGAGTTTTTGCAATGCAACGACTTCTACGGTTTCTTTTGACAGTACTTCTCGGACAAGCTTAAGGAATTTCTCCTTTTTTCGTGGAAGCAAGGTAAAAGACTGCCGTTTTGAATCACACATGAAGCCAAGATATGGAACTTGCTTTTCAGGGGTAATAGTGGACTTCGATAGGCCGATGAAGTATCCAAGGGAGATCAACGTATAGCAGGTTAGGAAGATACCCGCGACAGCCTGGGCAAAGTTCCTGGCGTCCTTTGTGTCAAGAGCCTGATAGGCAGGAGGAACAGTGCCACATGGAAAAGATTACTGACCATTATGGCGATCGTCGATGTATAACGAGCATGGAATACCCCATGAACGAAGTCGGTGGGAAGCAGCTAACCCAGTGGAGTGATAAATATAGGCCGATGACTTCCAGCCAAAAGGAATGGTATTACTCACGAAAAACCAACCACCCCATTGAAAGCCAAAGAAGGTGCGGCTACTTGGATGAAGCAATATGTGGTCATATCCAGACTTATCATCACAGACTGACTGATAATGATCTTTCTGTACGTATCTAGGTAATTGCCGAAGGCTGTCCAAAGAAAAAGGGCGGTCTTCAATCCACAAGTTGAAAAATCTGCAATCGTTACACAGGCCAGGTTTGGATGGCTCAACAGTGAGAGGCATAACAAGGTGTGGTGGGGTACACTCCCCTACTTTACCCCATAACGAGATAGCACCTGAGCGGAGGCGACTCAGCAATGTCTCCGAAATATATTGAGTGAAAGGCTTGCATGTTAAGTGATTAGAAAAAAAAAAACACGTCGAGGGGGACTGATGCAGTCGTAGTTCTCTCCTTTATAGCTGCCTTTGAAGGGTCTAATGAACTTCTGAACATCAACACCATTGCTTAATCCAGTCATGGACTTCAGAAACAAGGTCGCTGTTCAGATCATGCAATAATGAGTGCCATTCCGATACATGACGATGTAATTCTCCCGCACGGAAACAGTCAGGATCACGGAAAACAAGTTTTGACAAATCAGCTAGTTTTTGCCCTTGACGTACTGCATCGATGTCGCCAGCCGTGATATGGGCATTGTTTGCCATCCCTTGGGCCTCATGTATAACAGGCCCGTCAAGATTTATCCACCGCGGTGTAGTCAAAGTTACATTATTTGGGTGGAAACTTGACTGTCTTTCCCAGTGATGAAAAAATGGTTTTACATTCTAAAATAAAGAAAATAATGGGAATAAGAAAAAGAAATGGGGGGCAAGGGATGACAAACTCAGCCCCGGTATTCCGAGAAGCAAGTAAGCTTCCTTTAGAGAATGTCATCATATCCAAGGGGGAAAATATAAACAAAATAGTATTACAACAGAGAGGCTTGTGATCCCGGAAAAGGACAACAAAAGGACGTTAAGCCATTAATATGATAACTACATTGCGAAATGAACTCTTTTAGTGGAAGCGATGTTATTGAAAATGGCTTATTTTATAGGCCAGAATGTGTTAACAAACAGAAAGTGGCTTCATGCACGCGAAGCTTTATTGGAAAAACGGACTATATGAAGTACGAAGTGATGAAAAATAAAATAATAGCAGAGAGAAGGAAAAGCAATATGAATCTATTTGAATTAAGAACGACAACCAGCGTTCTCAAACAAGTAATAATAAAATACGCAAAATAAACAACTGTCTTATAAAATTTTGACTATGTATATAAAAGGCGAAGCTCTATATTGCGGATGGGTGTTATAAGTCCAAAATGTATAGAAAAATAAAATAAAAAATGAAATGAAATATGAATGCAGGGCAAATATGTATGTCCAAGAAAGGCGATAAAAAAGGGGTTTATTCATTTTAGGAACACAATGAAAACAAATATTCAGTATCATAAACAAGAATTTTATGGCTTAAATTACAAGAAATGAATTATATAATCATTGGTTGGGCTGGCGAGGGAGGCCACGACCAGGATCAGGACGACCAGGCCGGCGCGCTGGATCGCCACGACGAAAACATTGTGTTGATTTGTGCCCTGGAGTTCCACACGTAAAGCAAATAACTCTAGGACCATATGGCGAGGGCCTGCGGTCTCTACGCGTTGGGTTGCGAGAGTACGGCGCATGCCGCGCAAAGGACTTGTTTACCTTTGAAACGGTATCGAAGATGCGGGTAAACTCTTTATCTGCTAGTAATGCCAAGAAATAGGCCTTAATGTGCTCTGCAGGCGCTTTAATCTTTTCCCGTAGAGTTGTGGCGATGATGTCGTAACTAGGGGCCTTAGGGCTGTTGGTTGTTTTGGCCACCGAGACCAGCTCCTCGGCCATGCGGAGGGCATGGTATTTATCAAAATCCTGAATACGGCGGCTGCCATACAGCGTGATCTGATTGATTAAGGCCTCAACTGTTGATCCCTGGGCATTTTCCAGCCTCCTGATCCTCTCTTGCAAAACCTGGGCGTATAAAATATAATGACAGGCGTAAGCGAAAAACGCAACTTCTTATCCCGAAAAATAGATAACAGTAATGAAAAATCAGACTGTAGCAATCGATTTGTAATATGAAATACAGCAGTTTAATGCAAAGGCTGATTATTGAACTGCAATAGAGGAATTTGAACATAGTTTATATGCCTTGTGTATAAAGCTAAAAGTTATCAAAAACAAAATTAAACAGCAAAATGTATATCTAAACAAAACAAAACATTTAATAAAAGCAGACTATAGTTTGCAGGTGTACGAGGGAAAGAATATATTTGCAGAATAGAAATAAAATCCTGCCTTCACACTCAATGAATAATAGCATTATGATCTTAGCTTGTGGATCCAATGCTAGAACTGCACTCTGATACAGAAAGCCATAAAGCTCATGCAAATTAATACGGATAATACGTCAAATACAATGGTATTAATCGTGCATGGTATAACTTTTCCCGCGAATCCAAAAACTGTATACATTAACATCATTAAATGCAAGACATTCAGATAGATGCATTTACAATTATTTAACTTTAAATAAAACGAGACATAAAGCAATATCTGGAGTTAATGAAAATGTAAATTCATGGAAGATGTAAAAGAAAATAATAACAATCATTATATATGCCTCAGGCTAAGTATGTCCATTAAACCAATTTAAAGCGCACTTTAAAGAAAAGCAGTCATGACTTATAAATATAATTTGCCTGCAAAACCAATAACCACACGTTAAAAGCAAGGCACTCATTATTATTATATAGATTGATTCTAACGCGCGCTCTGATTGGCCAAACAAGCGTGGTTTATGAGAGTTTAAAAAACTCATTAATAATTCATGACCATTTTGTCCAATCTGATGCCCCTCTCTGGTCACGAGGAAAGCATTGTATATCGCATAATCTACGGCTGAAACGCGGAGGGATTTGAAGAACACTGGAATGCAAATGAACATGAACCATTATATAATGGCACGTGTCATTATATAATGCTTCATGTCCATATTTCAGATATTACCCTTCCCCCCATCCCCCATTCTCTACTGACGAGTGAACATCACACTTAGAAATAATTTACTTTTAGATTTTTGGCGAAAAAAATACTTTGATCATGAGTGCAAATGCCAGGATTCGAACCGAGATCTTCTGCTTGGTTGTATCCAAGCTTTAAGCCATTATGCCACTGAGGCAATCGATGAAAAGTTTGCAACGAAAAGTCATCAAATTCATTAGCATTCAAGTTGGTTAGCATTCCTCTATTATTAGTGTAGATCAATTCCCAAATGCAAACAACCTTCCGTTTTCTTTTGTTTCATCGATATTGGACAAAATGGTCATGAATTACTAATGAGTTTTTTAAGCCGTTCAATAAACTCGCAGAACGTGTTTTATCAGGTTTAAAATCCCTTGGGCTTCGCCCTCGGGATTTTAAAGCTGATAAAACACTCCTGCTCGTTTATTAAACTATACATAAACCACGGTCGTAAGTTTTCGAAATCAAACAGACTTTTTTGAACGATTTTTGAACAATTTTTAATCGAAATTTATATAATAAAATAAATAATTAAGGTTCAGCCTTGGTTTATACTCTGATAACCGCACGCTTGGCATTTGAACACACTTAAAAATGTCCAGAAGCACTCGCTTTCAGTCGTGCTTCTTGACATTTTCTCGTGTGTTCAAATTGCCAAGCGTGCGGTTATCAGAGTATAAACCACGGCTGAACCTTTTAAGGTTAATAATTAAAATTATTTGTTAACTAATAAATATGATTTGCCTGCAAAACCAATAACCATACGTTAAAAGCAAGGCATTCATGACTAATAAATATGATTTGCCTGCAAAAACCAATAACCATACGTTAAAAGCAAGGCATTCATATAAATGAATAATTTGCCTGCAAACTGAACTAATAACTTTACGTTAAAAGCAAGGCCTTCATATAAATGAATAATTTGCCGGCAAACTTAACTAATAAATTTACGTTAAAAGCAAGGCATGCATATAAATGAACAATTTGCCTGCAAAGTAACTAATAACTTTACGTTAAAAGCAAGGCATACATATAAATGAACAATTTGCCTGCATGCAAAGTAACTAATAACTTTACGTTAAAAGCAAGGCATAAGTATATTTATTATATGCGAATAGGATCTGAATAACGTTACTAGCAAGGCATTCATGAAAGCACAATACAATTTTGCCTGCAACTGTAATGCAAATTACTTAAAAGTCAACGAACCGTACATTTTAAGTAAGGCATTTGTGCTAAACAGAATATAAAACGAACATTTTGGTAAAAGCAAGGCATAAGCAAAAACCGATTATAGTAGTCTTGCTTGAAAATAATGAGCTTATGAAGAGGTTGCATAATGTAAAATACAATCTGACGATAGCTTGCTAGATAGGCAACGAACTCACCATAAAAGAAATATGAAGTAAGAGAACGATGATAAATAGAAATAAAGTAAAATAAAACACCGAGGACGTGAATAAAATGGCACAGAAACGCCGCATGCTGCTGCTAAAGCAAAAGAACAGAACGGTATAAACAAATTGAACGGTGAAAATTGATAAGCGTATGACGAACCGGTAAAACAGAAGAGAGAACTAAAACAAACCTCCAAAGTAACGTTTTCTTGATCTGGAAGATTGGGTTCTTGGTTTTGGTCCGCCGGCTGTGCGGGCAAAACCGCTTCGGCTGCTGCAAGGGCAACAGGAACACCATCTGGAGCGGGAACTTGGACTTCGTCAGCCATCAATAATTCGAAGTTCACTAGCTAAGCTATATGACAGAATGGCATGATCCGTTTACCTTCATCTCTCTTTATAGTGTGAGAAGGGACCACTGGGAATAGTTATAACATCTACTACCTGTTGTACAATACTGGTAGGTACTGGGTCAAGCGCACAGGATTTTAATTTAGCTTGAACTATAAGATCTCTTACGAAATTTGGAGAAACTGCTTCAAAGTGTGTGAAAGAAAATTGGCATTGAGCAGTATTTGGTACAATAGACAAGTTCAAAGGCATTAGTCCAGACGTCTGTAGATTGTCCCTCAATTGGATTTTAGTTAAGAAGAAGCTATTGAAATCCTCAGCAAGAGATTGTGAAGAAACAAAGGAAGGTAACAATGGAGTTGGTTTGACTTCTAACCATCTTTTTTGTGCCCAACGTGGCTCTTGAGCAATTATTGTCGTGTTACCCCAGTCGATGGCATGACTGTTGTCGCTTATTGATGGTAAAAAAAACAAATCGAAGTCAGTTTTCTATGGGTCTGTACTGTAATCGACAATCAAAATTACGTTACAAATGATCAAAACTTTGTCGTTTTTGTTTAATTAAAACGTAGTTGAAACAATATATGCATCCAAAATTATGTTACTTGTTGAAATTGCATTCATTTAATAATGAGGTACCTCAGAGCAATTATCATTAATCTAGGGGTTCAGGGAATAGATTTTAAGCCTTGAAATCGTGATCGTGATTTTGTGAATCAAAATGTCGGGATCTGTTTCTTTGAATAAGGGATCAGAATGTCCCGCTCTTCGTGATGGTGATTCAGATTATCCAGCTTTAGTCTTAAGGGATCACAGAATGTCCCACTCTTAGAGGTAAGGGATCATAATGTTTGGCTCTTTGGGATAAGCGATCAGAATGTCCGATTATTTGGGATAAGGGAACAATGTTTGGCTCTTTGTTCTTTGGAATAAGGATTCAGATGCCGGTTCTTTGGGATATGGAGTCGGAATGTCCGGTTCTTTGGAATAAGAGATCAGAATGTCCAGTTCTTTGGGATTAGGTATCAGAATACCCGGTTCTTTGGGATAAGGTATCATAATTTCTGGTTCTTTGGGATATGGGGTTAAAATGTGTGGTTCTTTGGGATAAGGGATCATATTGTCCGGTTCTTTGGGATAAGGGATCAGAATGTCCGGTTCTTTGGGATTAAGGATCAAAATGTCCGGTTCTTTGGGATAAGGTATCATAATTTCCGGTTCTTTGGGATATGGGGTTATAATGTTTGGCTCTTTGGGATAAGGGATCATAATGTTTGGCTCTTTGGGGTAAGGGATAAGAATTTCTGATTCTTTTGGATAAATAAAATGCCCAGCTTTTTGGAATCCGGTTCTTTGGGATATGGGGTTATAATGTTTGGCTCTTTGGGATAAGGGATCATAATGTTTGGCTCTTTGGGGTAAGGGATAAGAATTTCTGATTCTTTTGGATAAATAAAATGCCCAGCTTTTTGGAATCATGTGACACACTTCCATGCCACTTATATAAAGCATCAAAAAATGGAATTTAGATTTCGTTGGTCAATTTAGCTTGATAGGATATCATACTATCTTACTGATATGACCATGAGCTATAGGATACATGACATTTATGCACGATAATACTGGGGATAGTAACATAGATCGTTGTATAATTTACTAACAAATGAAAATTACTTTACTAGCAAATGTCAATTAATAAACCACAATATAGGGTTTGTTATATCTGCTTTATTGCCTCATGTGTTGTATTACGCTTTGGCGAAGTCCAAAGTCCCTATAAATAGCTAAAACAATTGAAATCCCGAACGACGACAACCCGCTGATTCTCAAACATGTCAAACGAACGTCGATCTACTTTGACCCAGGCTCGGTACCTAAGCTTGTTTGTTACTAAACCCCAAAATACACTGGGTAGGAAGTCTTGCCAGCTCGTAAGACTTTAGATATGCAATACCCATATATGGTAGCGTGATGTGCTCCACTCCACAGGTAGCCCAAGCTAAGTATTATCTTGAAATCAAGCGCTAATAAATTCAAATCAATCCCAAAGGCTTTCACTTTCAACGAACATACTGTTCGATAAGACATGAATATAAATTGAAACTCGACAAAACTTTGATAAATTTGTTTTTTCGTTGAAGAGAAAGAAAATTAGAATAAAGATATTAAAGCTGAAGCACTAGCCATTTACAACAACTAGGTTCGAAACGGCCGATAGATACACGGCTCGTTGCTATTCTAAAGGCTGTTATCCAGATCAGTATAGACAATAAACGTGGACTTTTAAATCTATGTATCCATATCACTATAACAGCATCGCAATAATAACTGTACGTACGATCGACCGTTAAAGAATTTCGAATTATTGCATATTACATAAATCTTCGGATGAACAAAGTTAATAACAATGGTATTACTCCGCTTCGAACAAAATAAACATACAAAATATATCATATTTCTGACTGAGTAGTATAGGGGTGAGATCGTGATATTTCGATCTTACGAGCTCAACGGTAAACTTTATACAATTCCTATTATTTTATCAGGCTCGCGATTGGCTTAACATTGGCGAATTTCTCCTAAACTTGCAATGGTGGTTCAGGTATTAAGGCGGATCCTTACACATCTTATGATGTTAAGTGAAACTACACTTACAGTAATTTTGCACACATAATCTCCGTCTCCCCATTTTGATTCAAAAACTTTTGGTCTGTCGAAGTATGGATCAGGGTCATGTGACCGATTTTCATAAACATTTCCACTTCAAAATGTTAAGAGCCGTTCCACGTAAGCTTCGAGTAATTTCAGAAATGGTCCGATACAACCCCACCTGAAACTTTGCATGGTGAAAGGTAGTCATGAGCAAGTAATCATATGGGCATTATTTAGTCGTTTCATTTTAAAGCGGTCACGTGACATCCGTTCAAAGTTTGACCTATTTTCGGCCTAATTTTGCCGTCTGAATTTTCGAAAATTTGTAATGTTTGTAAGTCTCGTGCGGCGTTTTCTCTGCATATTTTGTAATCAAATTTACACGGTTTATAGAACGTCATTACAGCTTTTGAACAGTATGTTTTATTTTGATATATCGTAATATTTTAATTTTTTATGGATATTTGAAGTAAGAGCATTTTCGGGTGGTCGTGAAAACCGTAATTTTGGTACTTTTCATAATTATTTTTTTCATACAAGAGTTCTGATTTCCTAATAACTATTTATACCGAAATGAAGAGGAATAGTTGTACTTCAACTCCAATGAAAAACATTTCTGGGCACTTTGCGTTTTGGCTACAAAATATCATCGTAAAATGCAAGAAATATCAAAATCAACAATGTCGATGGACATTATATACATCCACATTACGCCGGGGGGAGGGAGGGGGTACTCCCTTTGTCCAAGTGGTAGGGGTGATCGGCGGAGATTTTGAAAATGACCCCTTAAAGGTACGCTCAGATACAAATAAAGCAGAGTAAAAACAACCCTTAGAACTGATTTTTGAGCCAAATCTCTAAATGGACCCTAAAAGGTACGCACTGGAAATATTTTAACCCTAAAAGGTACGCCGATCACCCCTACCACTTGGATAAAGGGAGAACCCCCCCCCCCCCCCCCCCCCCGGGCACATTACATTGGTTTCACATCATAAAACATACATTAACTGGTTCAAAAGTAATATTAGAATGTAATAAAACGCAAATGCATCGATGAAAAGATCATTTTTCCAGAAAATTTGAATGTAAACACTATTTTATCATATATGCAAATTTGCATTTCACAGCGAGGTCACTCGCTTACTCACCTCCACTCCCACGGGATATGAAAGATTGTCGAAAAGCTTCGATTTTGCCAATATAATCACCAAGAAAAATAGCATTTGATTAAAATTCAATTTCAATTTAATAAACATGGAAAACTAGCCTTTGAAATCTTGAATATTAAGGGACAATTACTCATGTAAGCTGCAGTGACCATTACTTTTCTATGTGTTGTAGATTTCATCAGTCTTACATCGTGAGTCTTACCCGATTATTCGCTGTAAATCACTGGTGTATATTTATAATCACATATCCACGATTATTTTTAATTGAAGTTTTATAAGTAATTAAAATGTTTGCTTGTGACTTTGCATGGTCTATACGAACATTTCAAATAAAAGCTTCAGGATTTGCATAAATACCGATCTGATTTGATGTAAATGACACTTGCCGCTAATAAGTCGACCTGTTTACTCAAAGGTGCAACTTTTGAAAAAAAAAAATCGTACAATTAAAAATGTATTTGTAAATGTTTATCAGTATTTTACCTGATGCTCATCGGAGAAGGCAGAAACAACGTAGTTCGGTTTATGTTAGATATTCTTTACATCCTTCGATGTGCTTAATCTGATGTTTATGTCGGCATGGAATTGTCAATCTTTGAAATTGAACCAAATCATAGAATGCGTCCACTGGTCGTGCATTTTATGTCCAGTTAAAAAGATAATTAAGTACAAAATATGAAGATGTGCACGACCTGCAGTTTTAGTAAAATAGGGGATATCCTGACTGCGGCCCGTGTTTCACACCTGAGCATGATCAGATACTTGTGGACAAAAGATCGACGTTCGTTTGACATGTTTGAGAATCAGCGGGTTGTTGTCGTTCGCGAATGTCCACTAACACCGAGCAAAGGCTGGCACATGATGGAAAAACAAAATCCTTCATATTTCATCAATCAAAACCCTATCATATACTAAGAAACGTGTTGGGGTTTGTTTTCGAAAATTTCATTTTAAACGCGAGAAATTTAGAAAAACGTGACCCAAACCGGAAATGTCTATAATCGACAAAAATCGCGTGATCATGACTTCTCAAAAACGTCTCATTTGATCAATTCAAAAGAAATCAAAACAAAAATTGACTTCATAATCGTATATAGCAGATAATAATGAAGGGCTGGATCTAAATTTTAACCTTTTAAGAGGCTGTCTTCGTAATAACCTCCAGGTCGATATGCAGCTTGAAAATAAATTTCTTTCATACTCTACTATTTTGGAAGTTCTGTCCTTGGGAACAACTAATATCGAAGTGATTTGGCTCAAATTTATTTTAATATTTTTTGGGGGACCGTTTAATGTTCGAGTCGAGGGCCAATTTGAACTCAAAAATAGTACAGAATAACTACATATTCTCATCTCATTTTATACACCAAAACATACTCAAATGATATAACTTTTGCACAAATGTATAGACATTTCCTTCTAGTTTCATCGGCCACATGACTTAAATAATGATTGTATTTTATTTTAACGTCAGCAGCTTAGTAAGTGACCCTGCTGCACTTGCATCGGACATCGGCTCAAAACAAGTCAACTTTAAGAGCTTATTTCAAAATCGTGGCACCTGATTCAAACTTCTCCTTTACTTCACTATAAACTACTAACATTAATCAATACAAAACGCCAATAAAATCTTTCTGCTCTACAATTTCGAAAGAATGACAAGGACTTAAACTTTGTTAAATTTCCAAATGTGTCAAAATCGAGCATTCTTTATCGGTAAAATACTCATTATTATTAACAGCTAAAATTACCTTCTACTGCATTCAATAATGCTTGGATGTGCATTAAGTCGTTAATTATCCTCTTTACCGACTTAAATAACATAATGGCTTGACCTTCAAGGTTAGAGATTCAAGTGTCTTCTGCAGGCGTGAGTTCCATGCGTTCAAGTCCAGAATCTAGCAGTTGATTCTCGCTGTTTCGATTGCTTTAAATGTCCATGTGACCTTCGTTTAAGGTACCGTTTCCATCAATATAAATGTCTCGGGGTTTACTAACAGTTATCAATGAAATTAAAACTCAAAATAAGTCATAACTTTGAGTTTAAGACGTCTTCTAATCTGTTTGTTTATATTCGGCACTCGTTCCCAGTCTATCACCACTTTTGTACCTAGGGAGGGAGGGAAGGGAGCCTGTAAAAAAAGTTATAAGAATGAAAGAAATTAACAATCTAACAATTAAAAGAAAAATAAACCAAACATATGCCTTTATAAACGAAAAGAAAATCACTATAATTGAAATTACAGGAATAGTTTTTTTAGGGGGGGGGGGGGGGGGAGGGGGGTGCTCAAATACAGGCATTCTCTTGCGCAGCCGCAATTGTACTGTCACGCAACGTGGTTATGTAACATAACACCATTTCGACAGCAGATCTAGATATCAGTGCTGACATAAGCGAAAATGTATAAATGCTCCTTTTCCACTTCGGACTATGGAGAATTCCGAGATACAATAGACTGTTCTTCAAGGTTGCTCGATTGTAAGGATGATATTAGTTATCACTTGCAAAGTTGTCACCTTTCAAAGCTTGTTGGAAAGATACAAGAATATGAATTAATTTTAGCAAGAGCAGAAATGTTTTATATTCCTACTAGGAAGCAAGAAGAAATGTGGGTCTGTTCAAAACACAGGTACAATCTTGGTCGAAATTGGCGACCATTGAAATCATGTCAGTATCCATTGCATTCAGGAACAAAGAAAGCACACAAAAGCAAAGATATAGTGAATCTGGAAATGTCAAAAATATTCAACTTCAGTTTGGTGTGACAGTTCCAGTCGGATCAGGTGAGAAAACCATTCTTCAAATACTGGTTATAACAATATGTTTTGCTCTTTTAAATGTTCTATATGAGCTATGCATTATCATATGTTTGAAATTAACAGAGACACTAGCGGTCTTATTTGATGTATCAATGAAACTAATTAGTAGTTGTTTGACAAGTGGAAAGGACGTGGGAAGCGAGAGTGGGAAGCGGGAAAAGGGGCGGGAAGCGAGAAAAATATTTTCTTTATAAAAATATATACAACAAAGCAATATAATTTTTTTTAGCAATATGCACTACTTGTTTGAAGAAAATGAAATCGGGAAAGGCTGTAAATGATGGCAAAAAAGCAGAAGAAAAAGATGACGTATCAAGGTGAATAAATTATTATCACACTATAGTAATTTGAATATATCATCATTTCCTATTTTCTTTGTTTCAGAATAGCTAAACGATTAGCCGCAGTGAGTTTACGGGAGAGTTCTTGTCCGGGTACTCCAATTGTTTCTCAGTACTTTCCATCGACCACCGAACCAGAATGGACACCAAGCCAATGGGTTGCTCAAGGCAGCTCTCAAGAAGAGAATGGAGAAACGAAAACTACGCCATTGCTACCAATATATAATGAAGCGATTGCTACACTATCAAAGGATATGAAGATGGAACCAACCACACCAGTAGACTTCCAGTTAAGAACAACATGGGATGAAGCAACAGAGGGAAAAAGGAAGGTGTGCATTGAAAAAGCCATCGAAGGGTGTAAAGTTGTATGTAATACTATTGCACCTAACGCAGGAGAGGAACTTTTACAAGCATGTGCTCGCCGTATCAATTCTGACAGTCCATCTAGTGAACTCCAAGCACTAATGCAAGCATACAAAAACGCACCCACGAAAAGTCTCAAAACACAAATACTAAGCCTGTATGCCTCCGAATACCTAATGAAAATGCTTCAAGAATTACACGAAGCGTACGAAAAGATCACAGAATGGCAGATACGTAAAGCTCGAAGACATGTCAGAGAATGTGGGGCTGGCCTTATCGCTAACAAACTACCGACTCACCGCATTCGCCTATCAGAAACATTATAAACCATTTTATAGACTTTGTCAATAGACCATACTTTCATCAAGATGTGGCATTTGGAACACGGAAACTAAAGATGGATAACGGCGAAAAAGTTACCATGCCCAACGTTATTCGAACTGTTACACGCTCTACGATGATTAATCAGTACCTTCATTTTTGTAAAGAACAGGAGGTGAAACCCCTTAGCCGCACCACACTTTTCCGGATTCTAAGTGTCCGAGAAGCATCACAACAAAAGTCGTTGTGTGGTTTAGATGATACTGCTGCTGATGGTTCATCGGGGATTGCAAAATTACAAAAAATAGTTGAAGAGCTTGATCAACTTGGTAAAGATAAATCTTGGTCTACAAACATGAAAAAGTCCCTATAAGATGGGAAGCAGTATTTGAAAACGCAGTATCGCCATCATTGCCAGGAAGATAACAGGAAGTGTGCGGACCATTGCCGCACTTTTTCTTTAAGTGACCCTACAGATCCACAACTCCAGGAGCAATGCAATCATATACATGATGTCGCATGTCACCAGTGTGAAGATATGAAGACTTGTCTTCGTTAAATAGAGGAGACTCTAAACAGCGAAAGTATCAACTTCTACAGTAATGAGCAGAAAGAAGATCTAGTCTACGATTTCGACAAAGCTGTTCAAGGGTGGAAGGCCCATATAATGCGCTCTGCTAACCAAGAGCGCGCAAAGCAAGACATAATTGAAGGATTTGACAGTAGCTCAATCCTCATTTTGATGGATTGGGCTATGAAATTACTCCAGTTAAGATATCGAGAAAAACAGAGCGAGTGGTACGGTAAAAGAGGCCTTAGTTGGCATATTAGTAGTGTAGTTTCACGCGATGAAGGATCAGGAGAACTCAACGTTACTTCTTATGCCCACCTCTTTAACAAGTGTACCCAGGATTGGTATGCAGTAGCTTCGATAATTGAGAACCTCCTCCAATACTTGAAGAATAAAAATCCCCGCATCTGTAAAGCCTACTTACGATCTGACGAGGCAGGGTGTTACCATAACAACAATTTGATTGGTGCTGTAAAGGACATTGGACAAAGAGTTGGCATTACC
Organism: Metridium senile; assembly: GCA_949775045.1. Lineage (NCBI taxonomy): Eukaryota > Metazoa > Cnidaria > Anthozoa > Actiniaria > Metridiidae > Metridium > Metridium senile. The sequence goes on along the minus strand of OX459096.1, from coordinate 20,448,449 downwards.
ATCGAGAACTATGACTACTCAGAGCCCCAAAGTGGAAAAGACATGTGTGATAGAATTATCTGCCCAATGAAGACGTCAATACGTACATACTGTTGTGAAGGTTACGAAATCCTTACTGCTAGTGATATGAGGGATGCTTTACAGAACCATCCAGTTAAAGGTACAACTGCTTCAGTCAATGTCGTTGACGAATCGAAACAAGACCTATCGACGAAGAAACTGCAGAATTTCGGCAGCTTTCATAATTTCACTATAAAAGATTCTGGTGTTAAAGCATGGAAGGCTTACAGTATTGGTGAAGGTAAATTGTTCTCTTATAGTAGTATGTACACCTCACCACAGGGACCAACCCTGCTTCAAACAAAACTGAAATTCTTCGAACCAGCTGTGAAACAGAGGGACTTGAAGAATAAGCAGTCTGCAACAACGACAGAAAAAGAGAACGAAGGTGAATCTCAGTCTCTATTTGAATGCCATGAGCCAGGATGTACTCTGACCTTTGACTCGTTTGAAAAGTTGGCGAAGCACCATGATGTCGGTAAGCACAACAAAGCAGCCAAAAGCAGCATTTACGACCAAATCAGGAAAGACTGGGTTGCTAAGTTTCAGTCTGTGGATGTAGTGCAAAATACGTCAAATGAAAGAACGACTCCAACTTCTGTCGACGAGAAGACTGACAAAACAGAACCGCTGAAAACGGGTTGGGCACTCAAGAAACACGCTGGATCTGCACGGTTCTCGCCCGCTGTTAAAGAATACCTTACAGCAAAGTTTATGATTGGTGAAAGAACTGGACGTAAATCTGATCCTGCCGAAGTTGAAGCAGAAATTCAATCGATCAAGCGTCGATTCAATCGTGAGGAGTGGTTAACTAAAAACCAAATCAAGAGCTTCTTCTCCCGTCTTGCCGCATCCCGCAGAAAAAATCTAGCAGGATTTTCTCTCGATCAGCAAAATGACGTCGACTGCTTGATCGAAGATTCACAACGAGAAGGCCTTATAGAGGCTATCAATGACGAAATTGGTTTAAAGCACCCAATAACATATGACGTCTTCGATCTTTGTCAACTCTACCAACAGGATAAACTGAACACGTTTAACGTTGCAATGCTCAAAAACATTTGCTCTGAACTTGAGATACCATTCAAATCAAAAGATAGAAAAAGTGACCTTATAACAAAGCTCAAAGAAACTATTGCACAGTGCGAATGCTCCCAAGTCTAACCATTTGCTAAGGTAAGTGCTTTTCTCTTTTCTGAACTTTTTTTGAAAAGAAAACGTTCTTTTGCAATTAAAATCCGTAAATATTATTGTCAAGTTTGATAGGGAAACGCCTGCATTAGTTTTTATAATCGAAATATACTTTTCGCCTTTTTGTTATCTTCATTTTTACCATTGTCTTTTGAAAACTTCACGTAAGAAATAATCTGAGTTTAAAAAGTATATATCACACACAAATAATTTATTTCCCAATAAGGAAAAAAAAATTGATCCCCCCATGATCCCCCCTTGAAGTGCTAAATTTATTTATTATTCCCTATAAGGGAAAGTTTCCTTACATATGATTCCTATTCGAGGTTCCAACGCCTTGGGTATTATAACTATTTTATTAAACCATGACCCAGTCATCAAGAAAAATACACCCCCCATAGTTTCTCCCTCCCCCTCCCGTTGACCGTTCCCTAAACTCTTTAAATTTTGTTACCATTTTGTCTCACCCTAGTGCTTTCTTTTTGTTTATAAAGGGCATCAGTTTTTTTTTTTTCTTCTTCTATTTGTTAGTTTATTAATTTCCTTCATTCTTTTAATTCTGTTACGGCTCCCCTCCCTCCCTCCCTCCCTCCCTAGGTACAAAAGTGGTGATAGACTGGGAACGAGTGCCGAATATAAACAAACAGTTATAACAGATAAGAAGACGTGTTAAATTCCAAGTTATGACTTATTTTGAGTTTTAATTTCATTGATAACTGTTAGTAAACCCCGAGACATTTATATTGATGGAAACGGTACCTTAAACGAAGGTCACATGGACATTTAAAGCAATCAAAACAGCGAAAATCAACTGCTAGATTCTGGACTTGAACGCATGGAACTCACGCCTGCAGAAGACTCTTGAATCTCTAACCTTGAAGGTCAAGCCATTATGTTATTTAAATCGGTAAAGAGGATAATTAACGACTTAATTGCACAGCCAAGCATTATTGAATGCAGTATAAGGTAATTTTAGCTGTTAATACCAATGAGTATTTTACCGATAAAGAATGCTCGATTTTGACACATTTGGAAATTTATCAAAGTTTAAGTCCTTGTCATTCTTTCGAAATTGTAGAGCAGAAAGATTTTATTGGCGTTTTGTATTGATTAATGTTAGTAGTTTATAGTGAAGTAAAGGAGAAGTTTCAATCAGGTGCAACAAACTTTGAAGCAAAACAGATATACCTCCACATTTCGTCTTACTACTTTGAAACAGAGGCCCTTAAAAACCAGCTGAATTGCTTAGTAAGTTAAAGAAGGAATAAGCTAGTTGTCACTAGTTAGTTTTCTTAATATTTTTTCGCGAATTAAAAATAAACGGGGAATCTATGAATTTAAAAGTTTTGATATTTTCATAGCGCTTTTGTTGTTCTAGCAAAAAATAGCATAATAACTCAGTCCCTTTTATAGGTATAGCTTTGAAATTAAACCTGTATATTACTGAAATAATGTTTATTCTTAAGTTTAAAAATTGGGGAAATCGGTTAAGTATTTGTGAATTTTTTAACGCATGTTATTAATGTTTATAAATTAAAGGTTTTATGGTCGATTTTTAAATCAGTCTTGTAACTTTACTCCCGCTCTATAAATTTTCTTCAAACTTGATACACTGGAAGATGATTATCTATTAATTAGGAATCTGAAGTTTCATAAAAATCGATAGATTATTTTCCGAGCTAGAGCGCAATATTTGGAAATATCATTGTTAGAAAATCGGCTTGTAACGGCAAACGCGGCTATGAAATAAAATTACGAATTATCTGTTAGAAACCTAATTAAATACTTGAAGTAACACATATGTAAAATTCAGACTCATTGGTGGGGTTTTGACGCGATACGAGCGAGTTAAAAAATGTATCAAATACGCTTCCAATTATGTTGGAGTCACCTTAAGTGTGCTTTTTAAGCCATAGGAAGCAATCGAAAATTGTAGAATTTTGCGATCTAAAATTTTCTAATTTACCACACTTTTTAAATATTAATTTTTGCTGCCCGGTATATTTCTGATTTTCTTGATATTTTGTATTTGAGTAGAGGAAACGTTTTTCTTTAAGATGATATAAAGATCTCACTCGGGCTTTTTATATTTGTGGAGATATAGCGAGATTAATATCGTGAAAATCACAACAAAAAACTGTCAACAACTTAACTCTAGACGCGTGTCTCGTATAGACAGCGCGAATTAATTTGTGATTGTTTTGAAGTATCCTTAAGATCTTAAAATTTATTTTATAACTTTTATGAACGGCTAAATCTTGTGTTTTAATAAATAGTGGTTAGCAAATATAACACCGATTTCTGTCAAAATAGTTTTGGTGTTTATACAACAGCATCCAAGCTAAAAAAAAAAATCGTGCAGAACCTTGAGGGGTAGCGAATGCTAAAGATTCTAGAGCCTGAGATTCTAGAAATATATCAGCTCATGCATTTATTGTATTTAAAAATTCTAGACTCCGAGACATCAAAAGCACGAAAATCCGAGACTCCCGGGGAGACTTTAAGTCATCAAAAACACAAAAATCCGAGACTTTGAGACATCAAAAACACGAAAATCCGAGACTTTGAGGCATCAAAAACACGAAAATCCGAGACTTTGAGGCATCAAAAACACGGAAATCCGAGACTTTGAGACATCAAAACCACAAAAATCCTAGACTTACGCTCTTTGTATCAGTATACAAAATATACCAAAACAAAATCGACCTTCGGTGTGTTTTCCCGACAAAAAGTGAACAAATCGCCCGAAAGTAAAAAAAATCGTTGCGAAGTATCTGCGCGTTGTACCGGATTAATAAATAAAACGGAAAAACGGACTTTTCAAAAGTTTAACCAAAACACAAACAGTTGTTTTCGCTTTGAATTTCAGAGAACAAAGACATTCTGTAAAAAAAAAAAAACGTGCAAGACCTCTCTGGTCGAAAACAAAAAATCTTGCACAACCCGTGCGGCGAAAAAAAATAACCTACACAAAAATATTGCCACCTACCCTCCACCAACTTCTATGGTCCACCCCTAAGGGCTATAAGCTGTGTGCGGCCTTGACAAGTGCTATAGCTAAAAAAAACTATTTTGTCACCTATTATATAGACGAACACTTTTTAATATTAAGTTACTTTGAAATTATACGTATACACGTCAAAGAAAGTTTCATTTCTTTATGAACTGGTAGGTTCGTTTCGATCCCGCCTGACCTCACAAGGTTGAAAATCCCAAAATGTCCTAATCTCGCCTAATCTCGCCTAATCTTGCTGCGAGATTAGGCGAGTATTGGGCCCATAACAGGCCTATTTGATGATTTGCTTGATGTGGTAGAACGACTCGGAGATGCCGGTCAAGGAATGAGATGGACCAAAGAAATGCAGACACGCATACGAGCTTAAAAGTGATTGAAATCGGTGAAAAAAATGTTAATCAATGTACTAATGAAATGTATGATGAGTTCAAAAGGGATGAATGGCTGAATAAATAAAAGAACGAATGGATTAAAGAAAGAATGAATGGATAAATGAAAGGATGAATGGATTAATGAAAGGATGAGTGGATATGGATAGATGAAAGGATGAATGGTTATGGATAGATGAAAGGATGAATGGATAGATGAAAGGATGAATGGATAGATCAAAAGACAAATGGATTAATGAAAGGATGAATGGGTAGATGAAAGGACAAATGGATAAATGAAAGGATGAATGAATAGATGAAAGGACAAATGGATAAATAAAAGGATGAATGGATAGATGAAAGGACAATTGGATAAATGAAAGGATGAATTGAGAGATGAAAGGACAAATGAATAAATGAATGGATAGATGAAAGGACAAATGGATAAATGAAAGGATGAATGATGAAAGGACAAATGGATAAATTAAAGGATGAATGGATAATTGAAAGGATAAATAGATAAATAAAAGGATGAATGGATAGATGAAAGAACAAATGGATTAATGAAAGGATGAATGGGTAGATGAAAGGACAAATGGATAAATGAAAGGATGAATGGATAGATGAAAGGACAAATGGATAAATGAAAGGATGAATGGATAGATGAAAGGACAATTGGATAAATGAAAGGATGAATTGAGAGATGAAAGGACAAATCAATAAATGAATGGATAGATGAAAGGACAAATGGATAAATGAAAGGATGAATGATGAAAGGACAAATGGATAAATTAAAGGATGAATGGATAATTGAAAGGATAAATAGATGAATAAATGGATGAATGGATAGATGAAAGAACAAATGGATTAATGAAAGGATGAATGGATAGATGAAAGGACAAATGGATAAATGAAAGGATGAATGGATAGATGAAAGGACAAATGGATAAATGAAAGGATGAAGGGATAGATGAAAGGACAAATGGATAAATGAAGAATGATGAAAGGACAAATGGATAAATTAAAGGATGAATGGATAGATGAAAGGACAAATGGATAAATGAAAGGATGAATGGATAGATGAAAGGACAACTGGATAAATGAAAGGATGAAGGGATAGATGAAAGGACAAATGGATAAATGAAAGGATGAATGATGTAAGGACAAATGGATAAATTAAATGATGAATGAATAATTGAAAGGATAAATAGATAAATGAAAGGATGAATGGATAGATGAAAGGACAAATGGATTAATGAAAAGATGAATGGATAGATGAAAGGACAAATGGATAAATGAAAGGATGAATGATGAAAGGACAAATGGATAAATTAAAGGATGAATGGATAGATGAAAGGACAAATGGATTCAAGAAAGGATGAATGGATAGATGAAAGGACAAATGGATGAATGAAAGGATGAATGATGAAAGGACAAATGGATAAATGAAAGGATGAATGGATAAATGAAAGGATGAATGGATAGATGAAAGGACAAATGGATAAATGAAAAGATGAATGGATAAATGAAAGGATGAATGGATAAATGAAAGGATGAATGGATAAATGAAAGGATGAATGGATAGATGAAAGGACAAATGGATGAATTAAAGGATGAATGGATAATTGAAAGGACAAATAAATAAATGAATGGATAGATGAAAGGACAAATGAATAATTGAATGGATAGATAAAAGGACAAATGAAATGATGAACGGAATGATGAAATTAAAGGACAAATGGATAAATCAAAGGATGAACGGAATGATGAAAGGACAAATGGATAAATCAAAGGATGAATGGATAGATGAAAGAACAAATGAATAAATGAAAGGATGAATGGATAGATGAAAGGAAAAATGAATGGATGAAAGGATGAATGGATAGATGAAAGGACAAATGGATAAATTAAAGGATGAATGAATAGATGAAAGGATGAATGGATAAATAAAAGGATGAATGGATAGATGAAAGGATGAACGGACAGATGAAAGGACACATGAATAAATTAAAAGATGAACGGACAGAGGAAAGGACAAATGAATAAATTAAAGAATGAATGGATAGATGAAAGGATGAATGGATAAATGAAAGGATGAATGGATAGATGAAAGGACAAATAGATAAATGAAAGGATGAATGGATTGATGAAAGGACAAATGGATAAATGAAAGGATGGATAAATGGATAGATAAAAGGATGAACGGATGAATGAGACTATAACGTAACTGGAAGAACTGTAATTTCTTTAAACCTAGAACCATTTTCGGTTTGGGTCAGGTTTTTCTAAATTTCTCGCGTTTAACATAAAATTTTCGAAAACAAACCCCACCACGTTTCTTAGTATATGATGGGGTTTCGATGGATGAAATATGAAGGATTTTGTTTTTCCATCATGTGCCACGTATTCTCGATTTTGCTCGGTGTTAATGGACATTCGTTCTTAACTATTTATCGGGGTTTTGGACTTCGCTAAAGCGTAATACAACACATGAGGTAATAAAGCAGATATTACAAACCCTATATTGTGGTTTATTAATTGACATTTGTTAGTAAAGTAATTTTCATTTGTTAGTAAATTATACAACGATCTATGTTACTATCCCCAGTACTATCGTCCATAAATGCCATGTATCCTATAGCTCTAGCCTGCGTAGCCTGGCTCTCTGGGGGAAAGGGGGAGAGGGGAGGGGAGGGGGGGGGGGGGGGGGAGAAGGAAGGGAGAGCCTGCCCGCAAGGCTGTCTTATTTAGTTAACCGCCCACTACTAAAAATAGCGCACCGGAAGTAAGGGCTTACCAGAACTTCTCAGCTTGATACTAACTGACTTTGTTTGTACATTGGTAGTTTATCTTTGAATACGCCATTTATTGTGAAAACAATTACCCTCATAGAAAATCTAACATTCAAAGAACGACATGGGATAATTGCTTTTAATTCAAGTAAAAATCAAGTCAGGTTTTACGAGCGATTTATAGAACACAGAGACGGTTGTAATTCGAACCTTCATGGCATAATCAACGGCTGCATGTGATACAACAATAAAATAAGTCCGATGTTTCATCTTCAAATGATAACTATATTATTCCACTCTAGCTTGGAACAAAGTGTGGAAATAAATGTAGCTTAGATTGAGGAACATTGAAAGAGTTTCAGCTCGTCGAGAAATCTCGCTGGACCTAATATTATAACAGCATATACCGCTTCATCGGATAGATCGGCTGTCGTGCAGGCCAAAAGAATTTACCTGACTTGAAAGTTGAGTAATACTCGCCGTTCACCAAAACTATATATAAACATTTACCATGTTTACAAGCAAAGAAGCTGAATGAAAGTGTGTTCTGGTTTTCGTCATGACCTATCCCAATATCTGTCAATCATTTGTCAAGAATGAGCCAATCAGCGTTTACGGTCGCCAGCGACCGTAAGCATGTAAAATACATGGCCTTGCGGGCAGGCCCTCCTTTCCTTCTCTTCCCCTCCCCTCCCCTCCTCTCGCCAATCCGTCCGCCTCTCTCCCCAATCCCCCAGGGCCAGCTATGCAGGCTACTATAGCTCATGATATGACTTGCAACTGTAATTTATATTCTTTAGACAACTGAGAGTCTTCCAGGAGTAACCCTTACCTGTAATCCAGAGAATCCTAACGTCACGCTTACCGAAGCCGGTGATGAACACCTCCACAAGTGGACATTCTCTATCCGTTATAAGGTAAATTATTTTTTGTTAGTAATGTTTGGTAAGAAAATCATGTGCAGTTTATCAATTAGACAGCAGAAAGTCGTGCACCCATGGCGTTTTTTACCACAACTGTAAAATTTCTCGCACGCTGATTGGTTGAAAACCATGTTCGATAAGAGGACAGACCCATGAAAATGACGCCATTTGACGCTTTCGTAAGCTTTTTCAAATTTGAAAAAACAATTGTGTGAAATCTCGCGCGCTGATTGGAGGATAGACACCACGTGTGCTGACGACAAAACGTCACGCGATATTGTGCAAAGTTGAGGGAACGTTTGTCATCAACACGATGTTTTTTTCGTCTTAAAACTGTGATAAAAGCTCATTTATGGATAAACCCTGAATGGAAAACACTTTTCTGTAATTAAAAAAATTATAATAAATGTCACTATGTCCTCATTGAGTTTTCGTCTCTTTGATTTGATGCAGTTTTTCAGTCTTTTTGTCAAATTTTCGTCAATAGTCAAGTTGATTTCTGTCCAACAAAAACATACTCAAAAACGTAGTTTTGATAAAAATGCCATTCTTTTAGCACTCTTTTGAAAACCTAAGTTATGTACTAGCTTTAACTATATCAAGGGTTTGTGTTTGTTTACTTATTTGATTTTGAATTCTGTTTTGCGAAGTTTTGCAAGGGCGCAACTGAAGTCGCCTATTCGCCGTAGTTGTTTTACTTTTATAGCTTACAGAAGAGAAACGATAAACAGCATTTCCTTAAAGAAAAAGGCTTATTTCTTTACTTCTCATTTAAAACTGATCATTTTGCGAATATTAATTGTTTTATTTGCCGTAGCATGAAGTGAAACCGTTGAGTTTGATGCGTGACATATTCGTCATATAACAGTCACATTCTGTCTATTTTACACATAAAAATTGAAAAAGTAGAACAATATTATGAGGTTGTGGTAAAAAACAAATCGAAGTGTCTTTTCTATGGTCTATACTCTTATCGAACATAGAAATGACGTAAGAAAATGGCCAAAACTTTGCAGTGAAACCACTCGCTGCGCTCGTGGTTCCACTTACGTCATTTCTATGTTCGATAAGAGTATAGACCATAGAAAAGACACTTCGATTTGCTAAATAGACGCTATATGCGACTCTTGTTAAGAGTTCTTTATATTTTCTCAAGTGCGTCTTGAACGCAATGGGTGAACGACTTTCTGTTGTCTAATGGATTTATAATATAGCCTGGTATTAAAACAGACGGAACCGTGCAGCCCATGGGTAAAAAGTTCATAGGTGCATGTTTGACCAAGAGCGCGTGTAATAATTGTGCTATATTATAAATGATGATAACATATAATTAATTGAAAATATTTTTGATTTTTTTTATAGACCAATAAAGACATGAAGTTGCCAAAGGTATTCTTAGGAAAACGTCATAGTGGCTACTTCCATCTTGAAAGTGTGCAAATCAACGCTGTAGACAAGCACAACAAGCCACCACCTTACAGTAAAGATCTAAAGGAAAACAAAGTGCTTAGTTTCAAGCCACCTGAAGCAATTGTCAACGCCTTTGAGTCACGTGACGTTGAATTAAAAGTGTTTGTAAGGTTTAGATGTTCTGTCTTCGGCAGCTTTGCTCAAAGTTTACTCTTTGACTTTGATAAAGGACCGCTTTTGGTCAAGGAGTTCAACATAGATGTTATTTCTCACGATATGAATGAAACATTGCAAAGGCTAACCCAAGCAAGACAAGAACTGTCCCAAGCAGTCGTAAGTTTCGACGAGAGTAAAATCATAAGAAAGGAGAGTAATAATGAGGACGAACAGTTGTTTTCACGCTACAAATTACCGAAGGATGCAGAGACAATCGTGTCAGCTCAAATGATGAACAAAAGCGATGAAATGACACCTGATTCGTATGTACAAATGATGCATCAGATGCTTTTCGCTGAGGAAGCACACATGAAGAACCTTTTATCAAGGTTAGTAAAATAAAACCAGTCCACTGCAACAACATCAACAATAACACTACTAAATATAACCCATAACAAAAATACCAACACCACTACTGCCGTCACCAACACTAACAGCAATAATAACAACAGTACAAAACAAAAAAAGCAATATCAGTGGCAACATTACCACCACTAATAATACCAATAATAAAACACCACTACCACCACCAGCCATATCAACAATAACAACAGCACTATTTCCTCCACGTTTTGCCAACATATCTTATTATCATGACAATGATGATGCTGATGGTAACCATCATCTATAACGATAATATTATCATTATATAAATTCCACGTCCTGTTAATATGTACTGTACCTTTTAGACTTATCCCTTCCGACGCAAAGGTCAAAGTATCAAAGTCGTTCAATGATGAATCCAGAGGTTTAACTTTCGCTCCAGATGGCAGTTTCTTTGGAACTATAGAACTGCAGACCAGTATTACTCCTGATGATATGGCCGGGAGGGTCTGCATACGAAATGTACAGTCGATACTAATACAACCACGTGGCGACCCCACCCACGTGTACGAAGCTTCAATTGCAGTGCTTAAAGAGAACCAGGTCGTTGTGCAACTGTTTCCAAGACTTGTGCAGGACTTAAAGGTACTAAACGATATTTTATTTTTCAAGAATAGATTTGCTATGCAAAATGACCACTACAGTAGTGGTAGTTGTTACACCTTACATCTACAAACTTTAATAAAATCGTTTAAAAGTGCCAATACCTAAGTCCTTTCGATCAACCTCAGCCTCGAGCGTGCAGATATATTCTTGCACAGTCCGTGGTTATTTAAATAATGTACACATTATCAAAGTCAAATCAGTTCTGAAGAATATATTACATGCTATCGAGGGTGAAGTTGATCGACGAGAACCAGGAAATGGTCTATTGCTCATATTCATCATCTAAAGGCCCGGGCATGCGCAAGCGGCCTCACAATTTGCTACAACATCCGTTCGATTTTGTTGAATGGCAATGTTGAAGCCGTTTGCCGTTTTACCATTCAACAAAATCGAGCAACTTTAAACCGTCGTGTTCTCACACATTGTCACATTCAACGCCCTCAGAAATAATAAATGAATGAAAATAACAGGTCGAGAATTTGATGCCATTATTCTGTCCTTTTTACAAAAGATCGAAGAAGGCCATGAAATCGACGTTCAAATGTGGTTCAACTTGAATCGTGTTATGCTGTGTAGAATGCACAGGGCTTTGGACAAACTCACTGAAACACATAAGCGATTTCTTTTTCCCGTGAGACAGGATATTAGAAGAATGAAGGTAAAAAATTGGAAGTGAAAAATTACCATTTGGATATTTTGTTATCCGACATCATTGTAAATATTATCATCGTGAATCTTTCTTATCTTCATCACTGTCATCACAATCTTCTGTATCATTAATATCATTTTTGTTCTCATTCATATCATCATTATCACCATTTACATTATCGTCATCATCTTCTTTATCAATATCATCCTCATCAATATCGTCATTTCCATTGTCATCATGTACATCGTTATCGTTATCTTCATCCTCATTATGATCGTTATCATATGTTGGTAGTTATTATCAGCCTCATCATCATTATCATCATCATTACAGAGCATTCTCAGTTATTGCACCGAAGCTTTGGAACGAGCTCCCGCTTAACATCCGGAGCTCTGAAACACCTGGAACTTTCAAGTCAGCCTTAAAGACATATATATTTATTTAAATTATATTACGAATAGTTAATTTATCAAACTAGAAACTATAATATTATTTATTAGATTTTTCTCGAATTTACATAGCTTAACTTATATAGTACTTCTATCTTAATTTTTAAATAACTAACTAGATACTGAATGATTTATATATATGTTATTTACCGGCTGGGAGGTCCGTATAGTGAAAAACTGCCCGAGGTCTTGGATGTACGGACTTGATATTTTTTTTTTTTTATTCTCTCTCTATATTAAATTAATGTTTTTGATATTTTACGACGCGCGTTGCTTTCAAATGGTTTCCCAGTAGTTTTACTGAAAAAGAGCGGGTTGTCAGAAACCGGTTTTCATTCAGTGTGACGGCGCCTCGACAAACTTACAGAAATTTTAATGCCAAAATATTTTAAATTACTGCAGATTTCTCCATCATTCCAAATCAAATATCATTTAAAGAGAAAGGGTTTTGTTTATATCTCAACATCAAAGAAAGTCAAGAAACAAAAAACAAGTTTTAGAAAGGATTTTAGCTGACACGAACACTGAGTGAACCAAGATGGATGTTGAAACGAGTTGAAATTCGTCGTTCTTGTGGACGTTTGCATCAAGAAAAAAGCCTACTGAAGCTTATTTTTCGATAAATGATAAGAAATAAGAAATTTAGTCGAAGTCACCGACAACTGTTGAAGGAATTAATTTGTCTGTGTCGTAATTTATGAAGAAGATGAAAGTTGAAAGCATTAGGATCGCTGACAGGACTTTGAATCAAGCAAATCGACCTTTTTCAAGATTGTTTATCCTTTTGTGTGCAGAAAAAGAAAGACAAGAACACTTCCTTACTTCAAAAACGTTGTAGACTTTGTACATAAACTTCTCGTGAATTTATAGCATTTCAAAAGTGACTGAAAAGCAACGACATATCTCATCAAAAGATAGCTCAATTCACCGCCGTGTTGTTTACAACATAGTTAATAATCTATTAACTATGTTTACAAGGAATGATAAAAACTACAAGTATATTTTTCAACTACTATTGAGGTATGTGAACGAGCTTTATATTCTTTAGAAAATTAAAAAAAACTTTGTGTATTCTCTCGTGAGTTTTTGCAATATTGATTTGATTTTCTCAACTTTTGCTTGTCAAAATGTTTGCAAAAACAATGCTCGCCACGTAGCTTTTAATTTTCTCTCAGTCGGTTATCGCATTCTGTCAGTGTCATTTGGTGAATTCAGAATTCTAGATCTCCTACTATTTTGATCGATAAATATTACCATAATTAACAATTACCTATTAAAGAAGATTTTTCAAATTTTTCAAAAATTAATATCGCTGGGAAGAAATGGTACCAACGAACAGGATACCGCGGACCGGGCAGATCGTGAAAAACTGGCCCGCTCGCTAGCCAATCACAGCGCGCGAATCACAGGATACCGGACCGAAAAAAAATAAATATATATATTTTTTCTTGTTTGTATTTACGCATTGTAATTTAAATATTCCATTAGTATTTTGTAAAGCTTTGAGACTTAGTAGAGACTATAAGTTTATTATTTATTATTATTATTATCATCGTCGTCATTTTCATTGCCATTACCACCATCGTCGTCATCATCATTATCATCGTTATCACCATCCTCCTCACTATGATCTTCATCATTATCTGATCACTTTATGTACATCTATCTAGATGGTGTTTACCATAAAAAATATTAAAAGTAAATGGTGTGTCTAAATATGTTTATCATGTTTGTCTGGCAGGAAAGAGTTCCTCCATGGCTGGTTGATCTCGATAAAGAACTAAACGAGAACCAGTTGAAAGTGATCAACGCCATAACCGAAATACAGCCACCGTCTGCACCATTAGTTGTCTTTGGTCCATCTGGAACCGGTAAAACATTAACGTTAAACCGAGCAATTCCTCATCTCGTAGCAAAACAAAGTAATCGAGTTCTACTGTGTACTCACACAAACTCAGCAGCTGACATTCACGTCAAGTTACTTGATGACTACATCACTGAATACAAGATGAATGACGCTAAACCCTTACGTATAATCGACCCTATGAGAAAAGTATCAACAACATCACTAGTAACCAGAAAATACTGCCTGATTGACAATGACAAATTTGTGCTACCATCGCGACAAGACTTCGATAAACGACGAGTGGTTGTCACAACGCTCGCGGCCGCTGATCTTCTGACAAACCTTGATGTACGCCATGGCTTTTTTACTCATATTCTTATCGATGAGGCCGCGCAGGCCTGGGAGACAGAAGCGTTGATACCAATTGCACTAGCCGGACCCAACACTAAGATAGTGTTCACAGGGGACCATATGCAGGTACGTTACTAGTATGAACTATAGTCAATAGTATACAGATAAATATACATTTAACAGCCGCGTCACACACATATTAATGTTTCACATTAATGAAATTGCCATTCGCGCGTTCCATCATGTACTTATTAGTATTCTTATTTGGAAGGTACAAAAAAGAAAACAGTCAGAAATACATGAATATCTCGAAACAAATCCAATGTGAAACACTCATGAGTCAGGTTTCCAAACATTATCGAAAACAAACAATTTCTGCTATTTGGGAAAATGGGAAATTTGTTTGAGCATGCGCTAGACCGCTGACACAAATTCAAAAGAGCATCATATTCTAGTCTCACCTTATCTAGTACCACTAACTTATCTAAAATCCTACTACAAGTTGTAGGTCGCGAGCGTCAGTTGTAGGCAAGTCGTAGGGGCATTTACACGGCACGAATTGGAGCTTATTTGAGTCGTATACTACAAGTCGCACACAACAATCGTGCCGTGTAAATCGGCCTTTACAATTTCCAAGTCATGCACGCTAAAAAAATTAAAACACATTTAGATTTACTCTGGATCGAGATTGTCTCTGTGCAAATTGCGCCTGTTGCCAAATTGTACAGCGGTACTAAATAACACGAAACTAGAATATTGCTTACCGCTAGAGCGTTTACTGTGACTTGTTCATTTTGATTGGCCAAAGGTCTGCTTCGGACGCTCATGCGCAGCAAAACTCCCCTCCTTCTCTTTGGAATGATAATTTGACTTGTGTCTTTTAGATGAGTCCTGAGGTCTACAACAAGTTTGTCTGTCCATATGGTCTGAAAACATCTCTTCCTGAGAGACTATTTGATCATTATAGCCAAATGGAAAGTACTGTTTTCAAAGATAACCATATCATATTCTTGAAAGACAACTACCGTAGCAACAGCCAAATACTGGAGTTTCCATCGGATAACTTTTACGGTGGGGAGATAGTTGCAATGGGGGACAAAAAAAACCCCGCCCATCCTACTCTAGGACCTTTGATGTTCTACACGTGTCGAGGAAAAGACATCAGACAGCATGATAACACGTTCTTGAATGTGGCTGAAGTGGCTGAGGTGGTCAAACGAGTTAAAGAAGTTGCTAAGACATGGCCAAAATGTTGGGGAAGCAGGAATCTTAAAGAAATTACTGTCTTGGCTCCATATAGATATCAGGTAGGTAGACAATAATGTTGAGCTTATTCACAGTTGTTAAAAACAAGTATATCAATTTTTAATTTTAATTAGACGCTTATATTCACTCGTGCCCTGGTGCTACTGGAGTACTTGGATTCTTAGCTGCAGAAGCGATGAAATATATTTCTTTTGAAAGTGATCGAGACCTGAGCTAGACTTCCCAGTATAATTTTACTGCCACTTGTAACATTCTTTTCAGGTTCCATATTTGAATATTTGTTTAATTTAAATTGCCTTATATTGTGTCTTTTACTTATCAGTGGATATTTGAGAACAGGATTTTTTTAGAGAGAATATAGGACATATTTTGCATCACATTGGGATCTTTGTTCGTTTTTGTCACAGAATGTTTTAATAAGACAGTTGCTATCAGTAAACGTTGTGTTAGAAAGTATTAGTACGTTGGTCATTTTTACATGTCAATAGAAAATACTTCAAAGATGTTTTATTTTGTTGAATAGAACAGTTTATAGAATAACCTGCAGAGAAACAAAGCATGGAAACGGTTGTTTTGATATTAATATTTTCTATAATGCACTTCTTGAGGAATGTTCTACTTGAAGAACTACTTGATGTTCAGTAGACTTATGTGCATTCTAGGTCAATAATGGTATCATATATCTTTAAAACATTTGGTAACTCACTGGCATCATTTTGTACAAAACTATTACAAATATTATACAGCTTAGCGTGCTTATTGATGGTATCTGTTGCATGTTACATGATTCCAATATCTGATAACACAGAAAGATATTGTGTGTGCCGACATAAGAAATTATGGTTTATTCCCAGCATAATAATCTATGAGAGAGTTATGTTATGTTATCACTGCAACCTTCAGATTCATTTAGTAGATATTAAAGAATAATTACCCAATGCAACACTTGAAACATAGGTAATATAATGAAATTTGTAACACCGTAAAAAATGTTGACTTAACTTTACTGACGTTTCAAGCTTTAGCCCTTCGTCGGAGTAAAAGAGGAAACATGAAACTTGAAACATAATGTACTCCATCAACATGAGCAATATTTGTTGTAGTATAATTAATTCCTGTTATATATAGGGCTAGTTAAATTATATGGCTCACTTATACCCATATTTGGAAATGATTCAATGATTTTTATGACAGGAAATGTTAGATAACCCTTAGATCTATCGTTTGATATAATATGCTTTTCCTAGCAGAATACGTTCGCATTCTCTTGACTGCTTTGAATAGGTTCTTTTGAGCAAATCACCGCAAATTATTGCAAAAACCTACTTTTACTATATCTTATAACTCTATAACCAATACGGTGACCCCAATTTTTTTTCACGTTTTTTGACTTGCCTAACAATGATCTATAAATGACAGCCTGGATTTATAAAAAAATTCATTGAAGAAATCCAAGTATCCGGTACTACCTTAAACAAGTGTTTGTGTTTATGTTATTTTATATCAAGACTAGTTTATACCAATGACATTTCTCAGCTAGGTGCCACATTTGAATTTTCAGTCTCGTTTGATGATAAAAATAGACTTCCGGCTCAAAAACAAAAAATTGTCAAAAAATGTGGGGGGAAATATATTTTCTCCAAACGAATTCCAGTTTTATTATACACTAATAAAAGGTAACTCACATGCACTGCAGTGTGAAGAAAATCGGTTTTTGAGCCAGAACGGCAATGGGCGGTTCTTACAGAGATAGCATCTTAAGTTTTCGTCTTCTGTTTCGTCATGAGGGAGCATAGCTTGCAATATTTTCTTTTTGTTGAATTCTTTTAATCCTTTGAGCATTTATATTTCTTCTTTGACCGGCAGGCCATTAATTTTTCTGACGAAGGATTGTTCAAATTTTCTATCTTCATCTACACGCAGAAAGTCAGATCATTTTAATGTTCGTCAAGTCCGGTAAAAAACGATCGTTCGTACGAGTTATGTTCTTCAGGAGGATCGAGTACCCGGGTCTCCACCAATGTTACCGTGTGTGAAGACACACTGATTTGTAACTTACTGTAATACTTACAATTGCATGAGCATGCCAAATTTAGGGCTCAGCCGGCTCGACCAGAAAGACTGTCTTCAGTCGGTGCTCCATATTCCAATTTGTTCGTTTACTTATTCATCCAGTCATGCATTTATTTATCTATCCTGTCATTCGCTATCTTTATGCATTCTATGATGTCTCCCTTCTTGCTTCTGTTCGTAAATTAATGATCATCCACTTGTTCATTTATATTCGTTGATAAAGAAAAATATATTGCAGTAAAAAATGGTTTTACTATTTGTTTCTGTTGTTCTTGTTCTTGTTCTTTTAATTTTCTTGTTCTTCTTGTTTTCGTCTTTTTGTTGTTGTGTATACCTAACCATTGCCTTGTTTTAGGTTAAAGCAATAAGAGACGAATTAAGAAGAGCTCACTTAAGACAAGTGACAGTTGACACCATACACAATGTTCAAGGTGATAGGCCCATTGAAAAAGCAAGGCTTTTCAGTTGTTGAAATTTATAAATAAATAATGCATGTATATATATAATACTACAGATACAAACTGATATAAATGAAACAATAAATATGCAAAAACAGATACAAAAACGTTATATAACGCTATATAACATTTATAACTACAAATTATCGTATAATTTTGGCTTGACTTTATTGAACTGGTTGAAAACTATGGGCGCGGACTTCAATTGAAATTCAAAGAAAGCCATCGCCCTATGTTTTGAAGCGTTATAGAAAATATAATTATTTAACCTCTCTGTTTTGTATCAGGTCTTGAATTCCGAGCCTTATTTGTCAGCACCGTACGTACTAGAGCATCTATTCAAGACCTCAAAGAGTCAGACGATAGTCTTAACTTGGAATTTCTGTCCGACCCAAAACTTCTCGTCACGGCGGTTACTCGGGCCAAGTCATTTGTCGCTGTAGTTGGCGATCCTGTTTCGCTTTGTACTCTAGGTGAATGCAAGAACTTTTGGAGGGACTTTATTTCAAGATGTGATAAACTGGGAAATCTACATGGGACAACGTTAGCAGTATTATCAAGAGAGATAAGTGATTGTGTTGATTTATCAAAGAAGCTTAATCCACAGGTTATATCTTTTGTACCAGGAAACTCAACAGAACTGGAAACTCAAACCAGCCATGAAGAATTAGACGAGGACGAGGAAGAAGAGTCTGATGAAAATGATGACCAGTCAGATGACCAATTAGACGAGGACGAGGAAGAAGAGTCTGATGAAAATGATGACCAGTCATCAGTTTCTTCAGACGATGCTGATGATGAGCTTGAAGATCATGAGCTACGAATCGAGGATCCGCCCAGACATGTTGATAAAATAATCGAGGCTCTTATCAAAAGTATAAGAGCTGACGAAGCAAAGAAAGCGTCTCTCAGAGCTCGTGGTGCAACTCCGTTGGAAGAAGAAGAAGAGTTCCCACCATCTGAGATGGATTTAGAACGACGAAAACCTAATCTAAAGGGTTTGAATTCAAGCGATTATGAGATGGTCCGATTAAATGGTCGTGACGAAATTAGACTTGTGGCGTTATACCAGAGAGTTTCTGATCGTGCTCAACGCGCGCAACGTACGATGTACCAAGACTACACCGACAATAACCAGCAAGGTAATCAGTCACCCGAAGTGTTAAAGCGCATGGTCGAGGACGAGCCATCAAGATACGTGATTGGTCAGCTTCGTTTTGGCCTTAATAGGTCAAGAACGTCTTACGTGGAATTTCCAGACAAGACAAAACGTGACGTCATGCTAAGTGGTGACGCACGGCAAGCATTTGATCGGGACATTGTTGTCATAGATACAAGTAAAGTCAAACCAACTGGAAGCAGCAAGTGTGACTGTATTGTCGGTAAGGGTGTTTTTTTTATATATAAATTAATAAGATGAAACATCTGTATACAATACCCACAATAAGGTCTGACGGAGGGACATTTCTTATTTTGTTAAATACTAGTTGCTATACTAGGTTAGTTCAAATGAGGCCTTGCTACTACGAATGTGTTTTATTAAAAGTCTAAACTTTCGCCGTCAACGGCATCATCAGAGACTAATGATAGATAATTTACATGTTGGATGTACATGCTTGTGCGTAATTGATCAACCGTAAAGGTAAGAAGATCTAGTTCACTGCTTTCCTCACGGGATTTGATGGTGGGATTGTGTTTTTTTAATATAGAAGGCCTCAAGAAGTCTAAGGTTCAACGGATCTCTCTCGTTGTCAATGATGGAGATTAGGAGTGTTTCTTTAGTGCATTTACAGGTGTTAATGTGTTAATGATGTTTTTGATGTCGTGTGTTCGTTGATACGGTCATGGAGGTGTCGTATTGTGCTCCAAATGTATATGGATTGACACTCGTTGCTTTCTTACAAGTTTTATTTTATTATTTTGTCTCGTGGATCCACAACAATTTAGACTTCATGCTTCCCTCTTTAAATATAGATTTGATTTCATTACATTTTATTATGTGAGCTACGACATCTATTAATTCAGTCGGTACATTTAAAGTTTTCAAAAGGCAGAATTTTTTACTACAATTTGAAAATAACTAGCTTACTCAATTCTAAAAACCACTCTGTTATTCTTTTCTTGTGTAGGGGTGTTGAACCACTTAATAAACCCACGTGAACGGCAGTATGTTTGCAGACTAGATGATTTGGATATTACCAACAACAGCCTAATGGTCCCTATCAACAAATCAATTCCAAAAATCACAAATCTGTCGGATAAGTCCTGCACTAGAATACCACTCTATAAGAAGGTATATGACAACTCACAGCGTATTTTTAAAGTAAGAGAGGTAGATCCAATACAAGTAAGAAAAAGGGAGCTGTTATTTGTTGTCCAGTTCCTTCAGTGGAGAAGTGACTGTTACAACCCCCTTGGAATTGCTCTCAGGACCATCAAAAAGGGCGAAGATGTTGGTGATTCCTTGAGAATAGTCAAGCTAGAGCATGGTGTAAGAAATGCTAAAGCACAACATGCCGAAAACGAAGTAATGGAGAAATTTTCTTCACATTGGACGATTCCCGAAATTGACAGACTTCACAGAAAGATGGTTACAAACGCTTTCACGATCGATCCTGAAAACTCGAGAGAACTTGACGATGCTGTGTCAATAGATGACTTAAAGAATGGATCCTACAAGGTTGGAATTCATATTTCAGATGTAAGTTACTTTGTCAAGCCTGGTACCAAGGTTGATAAAGTTGCAAGAAAAAGAGGAACCACATATTACCCATGCATTCCTGACTTTGAGCCAATCCCAATGCTGCCAACATGTCTAATTCAGAACCACTGTAGTCTCTTAGAAAAGAAAGATCGCTTAACCTTATCAGTGTATATTATAATTGACAACAATGGAGAAATCATCGAGTATCCAGACCAAGCAGAGAGCACAATCACACGATCATCTTGTCAGCTTACTTATTCCGAGGCTCAAAGAATTATTGAGCACAAGCCGTTAGAAAGACAAATTCCAAAGGAAGACTGGAACTTGTTGCAACAATCAATCCCATTGCTGCACTCACTTGCACAGAAACTTCGACAACGTCGCCTTGGAGCTATCAAGCATTGCGATGAAAAAGACGACGTTGCTTCTCATGAATTGATTGAAGAGATGATGGTCCTCGCTAACCGAACAGTTGGAAGGATTCTATCAACACGCCAGCATCGCACAACTCCCTTTATCTCCCATCCTGAACCAAAGGTACACAAGCTGAATGAGTGGGTGAGAAAGTATGGCAGGTTTGCAAGGTATAATCCTTACATGAATACCTACCTAGAAAGTGAAGACGTGATAGAAAGACCGCAAGAGGAACATTTCCCTGGGACGACCATTGAGATTTTTGGACCCATCTGGGAGCAAGTACGGGAATTCGTTAGAAATGGTAACCATGAAATGTTACATTTTCTAATCTGTCACCCAAGATGTTCGCCACAACTTCTGTTGGCCAATAACTCTCTGAAGCGAATACACCACAGAGCTGAATATAAGCGAGCACAAGAAAAAGAAGAATCGATCCACCATCATGGCCTGGGCATGGACAATTACGTGCACTTTACGTCACCAATCAGACGTTATATGGATGTTGTAATTCACCGACAAGTGAAATCAGACGAGACAGAGCAAGACTTGGACAAAATTGAAGACTTCTGTACAAGGTCCACTTTCATCAAGGACAACGGCAGAGAAGTCCAAAGGAAGTGTAAGCGCATTGCGTACGCTCACAAACTAAAGAAGTGCAACGAAGGAGTTGAAGTGCTTGTTGATGAGCTGGACACTCATTCATTTGTTGTTCAGACTAAAGACCCGGAGCAAGATCTCTTTTCCCGTCACAACAACAGAATTGCATATCAGGACCTGTCCGTTTTCAATGATCCTGAAGAACCCGATGAAAACCTTGAAACAACTCTGACTTGGAGAGTACGAATATATATCAGCCCATCAGAGCAGGAAGGTAACGTCAAAAGACCGCAGTATAGAGAAAGAAAATCTATGAAGAATCATTTGCTACAATTTGTTTCGGGCGGTTCGAATGTACAAGATGTCTACACAGTACAAGGACATAGGTGGTTACAACTGATTGAGGCTGTTCAAGCTGTTGATAAGGATAGAATCACTCATTTGGTTCTGAATCAGAATATCAAAGATTCTCCAGAGAGATTGACCTCGCGTACTGGACGTCGCGCACTGGATATGGAGCCATACAGCTCAGACAACATTGTTGTGGAACCATATGACGCGGAAGGCCACTACTACACCTTATCTATGAAACTAAAACAGTTCAGTACCGTCTATGTCCAGCTGTTTCCAAGACCAATAATAGCAGTACTTACTCCTGACATACAGCTTTTCAAGATATCGTCCAACTTTGACATATGCATTGAGCATCGAAGGATACCTCGACAATGTTTCGCCGTAGATCATCATGTGCCTGCATCCAAACAAAGTCCTTACCATTCCATTGACGACTACATCGAGCATTGGAAACCAGTGCTTGCTATAGAAGTAGCAGCCGGAGCAATCATTTCTAATGAAGGCTTTGTTCTTAAGTCTCATCGTATCAAGTGGAACCGTAATGGAGGGAAAATCGAGGGAAACTTCTCTCTGAAAGAATCCTACTGCAGTGCTCGACAACTTGAGTTCAATTTTGGTGATTTCGCGTGTGTGAGGATCCCTTGGTTTGGAAATGAGCCCGACTCGAAAAGATCAATATGGGTTGGCCATTGTGTCTTTACGAAAGTCGACAAGGTAAAGACACATCAATGGAACGTGACATTGGCCGTAAAAAACATGGCGTCTGAAGTGCCAGCAATCTTCTTCGATGAAAATGCCCGTAAATGTGACTTGGAGGTCATTTATATACCTGTTCCTTTGAGGTAAGTTTTGTGTTTATTTTTATTTACATTTGTAGATAGATATAGCTTGAATCGTTTAAGAAATAATGGCCTTTTTTTCCAGAACAGATCTATTATATCCAGGCCCAAACAATTCAAAAGACAATCCTCAAAGAAAGAGAGCGGTTTAGGTTGGAAATTTGTCATAAGACAATAATTATGTTGCTATTGGATACGATTATCGTGAGCAATTTGGCTTTCTTTTTTATTAACGTAATCTTACATAACGTACGTGTGCAGCGTTCGTCCTTCACTACAAACTCTACGGGAAACTTACAACACTTCACTCCTACTACGATATGCATAATTGGGGGTAACAATGATATATCGTATATGATATTTCGTACATATAATAACCTTGTTTCTCATAATCCCTCACGGTCTCTGATGACCTTCAACCTACATTTTGAGCACGACAAACTCTGTTCTATAAGGTGTAATCAAGAAGCCAGAAGCATGGTGCTCATCCATTAGCCGTATTTGCATAAACGCTTTTGTTTTTGTTTAAGACGCATGCAAGTTGCTCTAGATGTCAAACTCAAGGAATCATCTGATTTGGTCCAGTCCATATGCTGTGGATGGCGAACAGGGGAAGGTGTGTTTTCTGTCAATTGTTTTAATGAATTTTTGTTGAATAAAATATAAGTCCATGATATATAGATTGAATGAATAACTGAATAATTGATTTGTTAATTAAATAGGTTGGCTGATTGGTTTAATTTTGACTGAATGACAGACTGACTGATTCATTCATTCATTTATTTATCCATTCATGTATTCATTCATTTATTCATTCACTTTCCCATCATTACCAGGTCATTTCAATGTACCTAAAGGTAGTCTATCTCTTGCGGATCACTACAGTGATTCAGGATTCCATCCTTTGAACGAGTACCAATTGAAAGCAGTCAATAAAGCTCTTCAACAATCATTCTCGCTGATTCAAGGGCCACCAGGTATGACGTCATATTACAAATACAACAATTGCTTTCATATTCGAAACTTATGCCAGCTAAACTTATATATATTTGAAAATATAACTGAGTTGCAGCTTTTAATAATTTGCTCTTAAACAAATAAAAGTTCCTTAAGAGTTACTACTCAGTGTAAGCGATATTTTAAGCGTGAATACAAATGTTACAAATGTTATTCCTTATAGTAACTGATTTGTAATAGCTCTATACTTGTATCTATTGTTTTGTTTTTTTGTTTTTTTGATGCCCTGTATAAATATAAGTATAAAGTATAAAGTATAAATAGTGTCTAAATTATAATAAGTTAAATTAAATTACCGTTGTACTTAAGGGACTGGCAAGACAGTTACGGGAGTGCACATTGCTTACTGGTTTACTAAGCAGAACCTAGAAACACTACAAGGTGAAGATAGCAAACCATTGCCAAAGCCAGATGAAGAACGTGAAGATGGCGAGAAGAAGAAAACAAATGCTCCTCCACAAGTTCTGTATTGTGGACCTTCCAACAAGTCAGTCGATGTAGTCACAGGTATAAATCACGTACATCAACCATATAAACTATATTTTTATGCACGCGCCATTGTTGACGTTCTAATTTTGCTCTCAATCATATATTATATATATTTTACAACCACCACTCCCTGTTGTGATCTTTCTCGAGGTTCACATATTACCACATTACATGTAACATTTACAGCACACTTTAACGCACACACATGTCCATTTCGACAATCGTGATACAAATATCAATAAACAAATATTCTTTACTAATTAATACACACTTTCATTGTTTCGAATTAGTCATTATTTACGAGAATCTTCAAGCTGGGGAGGGTTTTGAATTCAGCAGGGAAGAGTGGGGCTGGTGAATTAATTATTCATAGGTCATTATTGTAGTCACTCAATTGGAACCAGAGGTTATTATTTGGAGCTAGGGGTTATTATTTTGATCCAGATCGAGGTTTGAAAGATACTTTGATAGATATGAAACTTAGACTTAAGACTTAGACTTGAATTTAAAGTAAAGAAAAAATCAAATGAGACCAACGAGATTCGAACCCGCAATCTCTGCCTTCGAATTCCTACACCTAACGCTGTATGCTATCTGACCAACCGATGTCAGTTTTGGTTTAAATAAAAACGAAATGTCTTTTTCTTGATACTTGTTACAAAAGACATTGTTAGCATTGGTCCCATGGGACGGACAAGAAAAATAGTTTATTTAATGGACCCTTAGGGAATTGTTAGTAAGTGGTTTTCCTTCGAAAACAACGAGAATGTGTATTAAATGGGATAATGTCCTCGCTCCTCGGCTTATTGCAAATAATGACCTCGCGCTGCGCGCTCGGTCATTATTTTCAATAAGCCTCGGAGCTCATCCATTATCCTATACTTATCACCGTTACCGTTGAAGTGCAACCCCCGAAGACTGATGTCCCGTTTCCATTTTGTCTGCTGTCAATAAAAATACTGGGAACGAGTTTGACCGAATGATCCAAAATTGCGCCAGCCATATCGTACGATGTTATAAGGTTGTAACAGTAGCTTCTTCCAGCAGGGAATGTCATTCACCGTTCGATTTAATTTACCGGTATTCAGCGATCAATCGATCAAGCGCCATTTTGGATCACTCGGTCAAACTCGTTCCTAGTATTTTGTTGACGGCCGATATAATGCTAGTTTGCAAACGAGACATCAAATTAACTTCGGAGGTATCAATTCAACGTCGTACTCAAGGACGTTCGCGGGCAAATGAATTAACCATAGATTTCTCTTCAAACTTCGCTTGTTGAAGTACGATCATCATACAAGTTTAATGAGCAAATAAAAAATGGGGGTCACCGTACTCGTTTAGGAGTGAGATAATCTCAAAGTGCAGCCTTTTTCTTGTCAAAAATTGCTTACGCGCAATACGAACAATTCGAGCAAAAGAGTCATCTTTTGATAGAAAAACCGAATGGATTGCCAAACATTTCTTGAGACAAACTTCTAATAACCTACAGATAAATGTTATGTATAACTTTTTGTAAAAAAATCAACCAACCCTTTGTTTTTGGCTCAAATTCGCCGCCATCGTGCAACATTCGGTGATGCTTTCGACCGAAGAAGGTTGAAGTTTTCATGCAAATACGCGTATTATTCAATATTAACCATAACTTTTTCTTCAAACTTTGAACACATACAACTTTTGTAATTCTTCATAAATTTTTAAAATAAAAAATGAGGGTCACCGTATTCGTTTTCAAGACATGATCAGATATTGTGCTGTAAACTCCGAAAAATCAATCGCCATCTTGTTTTGTGGAACGCCTGGATGATTTTATGAATGAAAATAAATCCTCCAGGCGTTCCATGGCGCGCGCGGAAAGGATGCGCAGAAACAATGCCCGCGAACGTCCTTAATAATATTTTTTGTAACGTCTTAATCATTTAGCTAGCTGGACACAAGTGTACTACTTCTTGGGTTATCTCAGACTCAGTACCTCTACATTACATATTCTATAGCACACAACTCTGAAAACATGTTTTGTTTTTTTTGGCGGAGGGAGGAAAACCGGATAACCCGGCCTTCCTGCTTTAGTGAGAACGCGCTTATGGACGGACCATTACATCTTTGAGGGGTGTAACAGCTAACTGACATACGCATCGGTATTTCCTATGTTTTAGAATATCTGTTACGTATCCCAAACATGAAAGACAAGATACTTCGAGTGTATGGATCAATGATCGAAGAAACAGAATTCCCCATGCCTAATAAGGTAACCAACCTCAAGCCACATGACGAGCTTAAGATACCCGAGGGGGACTTGAAGGAAGTATCGTTACACCACGTGATCAGAAGCGTTACATCTCCCTTTAGCTCAAACCTTCAACGAATGGAAGCTAAATTCCGTGATGATAAAGTGAAGAAGATTAGAACGAGTGATGAAGAAGTGAAAGCGTACTGCGAGGTAACCAGTTCTATCTAACTAAGGATTTACAAACCCCTAAAATATAAACACTATATATACCCTTTTAATAATTCCCGAAGTGTGGTATTTTCCGCACTTGACGTCAAATTTATTCCTTTGAAATTTTTATAATATGGAAGGAATTGAAAAGAATAAGTTAATTTGACGTCAACCGCGGAAAACACAACACTTCGGGACTTATTAAAAGGGTCTATACACGTACTAACCTGTATTGGGGGACAACCCTTGGCAACTCTCATTGACTGGCTGATACTAACACACACTACACTCACTAAACTATTACGGAATCCACCGTAGTGTGGAATGGGCACGAATGTTCATGCCCCTGCCCCGCCCACGTTTGTAGATACTTTCTGAAATACCTTTGACCGTATGTACTTGCCTGTGTGTCAACAGTTTAGCCGAATGGCAGTGCTAGCTCTGTTATTACTATGGAAAGGTACGAAATTAAAGTAAAAGGCCCTATGGACAGGTGTATAAAGATATTTGTGGATGAATTTCAAATAAAAGCGTTAGATTTTGAATCACTTTTGAAGCGTATAACCGATCGGTTTATTAGTCTTCGAGGGAAAGAAATTAATTTGAAATATTTGGACAGTGTAGACTGGATTGATCTTCCACCAGATGACCTAGAATCATTCATTGATATGGTTTAGACAGCAAAAGAATCGAGCAGAGAAAATCTCAAGGTAATACAAGTTAAAGTTTGTGAACTAGCTCAGACTCCGCGGCAAAACTCGTCCACACCTAAAATTCAATCACAGAAGCGCCCTCGCACATTCCAAAGGAACAGTCCACCTAGGAATCCCCGTGTGAAAGGTTTTTTTAAAAACTGGAAGGAGAGAAACACCGTTGAGCAAACAGTTATGAAGAAACAGCGTCAAATATTTGAACTTGAAAACAGTTTTAAGCCTGCCATGGTTTTATATAGTAAAAACAGAAAGTGCTGTGTTCCAATTGTCATTCCTCAGGTCATAACAGAACACTTTGCTCTTTTGAGTCTTGCGCATCTGCATCAGTATGTAAGAATATAAAGCGTCACCCGGAAGAAGAAAAATATTACAAAACATTAACCTATGGTAAACGTGCGTTTTCTACAGCGGCACTAAGGCTGTGGAATCAACTCCTGTGCCAGCACAGAAAGTTTTAAAAATCAACTGAAGACCTATTTATTCAACTCAAATATCCTTTGAAATTAATTACTGGTACATCTGTATGAGCATTACTTATTTGTAAATATCTATTTATATCTTCCTATATTTATATCAACTTGTATTTTTATATCAATTTGTAAGGGCATCGAGAATTATTGGATGCACTAGAAATAAATTATTATTATTATTATTATTATTATTATTATTATTATTATTATTATTATTATTATTATTATTATTATTATTATTATTATTATTATTATTATTATTATTATTATTATTATTATTATTATTATAATTATTATTATTATTATTATTATTATTATTATTATTATTATTATTATTATTATTATTATTATTATTATTATTATTATTATTATTATTATTGATAAAAATAGAACTGAAAGGTTTGAAAGGAAAACTGAGGCAGCTAGAGCCAGCATCAATAGTAACCCTGAGAAATGCCTACGAGAAACATCTACCGGTGAAAAGGTTGCTAACTGGCTCGTCGTTGTTACCGATATTTGAAAGTTGGAAATAATTTGTTGAGGAAAAGTCCTACATTCAACTGAAATTCAGAAGCTTCTTAACGAATATGACGAAGGGTTTGCAGTTCTCAAAGGAAATACTTCATCTCACACTACAGCTAAACCCGTTCGAAAATTATGGGACCAAAAGGAATCGTTTTCCCTGGTAAAGGTGTTTTTCCTAACTCTGCTAGTAGTATCTACCAAATGGATACGCCTAAAAGCATTGGCGAAGAGGATTTCCAAGTTCAACTTGTCATTAAAGAAAGCCTCAAAAAACAAACACTGCTTGCACTAGTGCAACAACCTACACTACAAGTGGTAGCGTCTGGTAATGATTACTATCTTGCACGCAAAGAGTAAAAGATAAACGTTGAATATCTCGCTGAGTTAAAGTTAATCGTTAATATCAGGGATATCATGCATGTATTCCGTCTAAGCACTTTTCTTAATATGTGAGCTGTCCCTAGAAATACAGTTTCTGAATGTCTATGATGCTGATCTTTTCTAAATCTAGCCTATTCAAGTGGTTTTTGAATTGCTTTGAAATGGCCCCTAACGAACCTATAACAATTGGTATTGTCATTGTTTTCTTTTTCCAAAGCCTTTCTAACTCTATTCTTAGATCTTGAAACTTGTCGATCTTCTCCTTTTCTTTCTCATTAACCCTGTGGTCCGCTGGTACAGCGATTTCCAACGTCTGGCAGTTTTACACCACTCTCGACAATTAACATTTGCTGCAGTGAATTTCTCAGCTACAGGCTTTGTCATCTTTTTCCAAGTCCATTTTTTATCTGCCATCGTCATTATCGTCATATCCAACGTCATTGCAAAATTCGTTAACATTTCGTTATAGTTCTCCTGTTGTCATGCAAGCTCTATTAGTCTTTAAAAATAGAATAAAGTCAAGATTATCGTTTTGAAGATGTTTTACACCACAGCTTCTGCGTTTTTCAGCTACATCACCAGATTGGATAAATAAGTTCCATATTTTTATTTGACCTTATATTTTATGTCTTTCAAACTTCCTGGGACAAAAGCCAGTTGCAATGTCACCTCCTTTCTCTACAATAATGTTATTTCTAAAGTCTCCAGATAGAGCTTTCCCCCTCTTATAAACTCTTCCCGCTTTACTGAACGTCGCAGCCATTTTGAATGAATTCAAAGCGGTCAAAGGTATTTCAGGAATTTATCTACAAAAGTGGGCGGGGCAGGGGCATAAAAATTCGTGCCCTTTCCACACTACGGTGGATTCCGTAGTACATTGAGGGACAACCCTTTGTCGTGACCATTCTAATTAACTGGCTGAAACTAACACACACTACACTCACTAGCCTACTTTTGTGGTGACCATTGGCTCAGTGGAATGTAACACACACTACACAGTAGTAAACTGCACTGTAGAAAAATACCTGAAATTCTGGCATATATAGTAAATAGTGTATTTTACCACATTTGATAACTTTCTCGCTTTCTGATTGGTCGAGAGCCGTGGTAAATAAGAGTACATACCACGGTTGCTATTTTTCTCATTTTTTAATGTGGAAAAAACAAATTCATGATAGTTTCTTGTGGTATGTCCTCTTATTTACCACGGTTGGCGCCATCTAAATTGTTGTGGATTCACTCTAATTCGTCTTGTGGATGCACAACAATTTAGACCATTCGATGACGCCAACCGTGGTAAATCCGAAAAGGACATACCATGCGAAACTATCGTAAATTTGTTAAATTGAGAAGAGTAAATACTAAATAGAGTATGAATTACTAATACAGACGGATATTGTTTTAACCACAAAAAAGTAGTAACGGCTGTCAGTATGATGTTTTTTTTAACGGTTTTTCGTATTATCGTAATTTATCACATTAACTGTCCATTCTTACCTATTTAATCAATAGCTGATAAGCAGTGCCGAGGAATGGGCCGCGGCAAAAACACAAATCATTCTTTGCACATGTTCATGGGCAGGCAGTAAACTTATCGAAGAAAAATGCAATATCATGCAATGCATTGTGGATGAAAGTGGCATGTGTATGGAACCAGAAGTACTTGTACCTATGACGTCATCGAATGCAAAACAGATCGTTCTGATTGGTGATCATAAGCAGCTTCAGCCAATAGTAACAGATAATCAGGCATCAAAGCTGGGATTGGTCAAATCCATGTTTGAGCGGTTACATAAGGAAGCTGACATGTTGAAGATACAGTACAGAATGGTAAGATTTTACTACGATTGAATAATAATTTTTGTGTTTTGAGTGTTAAGCTAGTGATCTTGCAACCAGGACTTACCATAAATTGAAATGAATACCTGTTGTTTAATTCAACTGCTTGCTCAAAGAACTGAGTAAATCAATGAATCCACAGATACAGTGGATTTACAGTTTGAGTGGTCACTTTCGCCTTCACAGTTTCCTTTGCCATCTTGAAAGGTTGCCGTGCCTTTGCATGAAAGTGAGACGAACGTTGAGCTTGCAATGGTAGATCTTTACATCCACAGTTACTCCCTGCAATTAAAAAGTAATGGCTTTTCAACTAACCTAATTTTGAATCAGTTTTATCTAAAACAATCTGTATTTTAATTCAGCACTCCTCTATCTGTACATTTCCGTCTTTCCATTTCTATGATGACATGCTGATCACTGACGACAGTGTCAAGGCTCGAGGGTCAACAAACGTTGACTTCTGGCCTTCTAGACGTGGACCCTTGGTTTTGTGTCATGTCGAAGGAGAAGAAAAGACGTCCGTGATATCTACTGCGGACAGTGGAGCTGGATCGAAGTACAACGAACAAGAAGCTGATAAAGCTGTGAGTAGTTTTCTTGCAATGATGATGCTCATGATGATGATGATGATAACGGCAATGATAATGATGCTAAAGGTGATGATGATGATGGTCATGAATGTCTTGAGTTATACTTATTTTCACAATATATATAAAATAATGCTTGCGGGTCTCTTTCTAGAATTAATGCAAGTAAAGTTTTCCCGAAGCAACCTTCGTTTGACGCGAAGGCAAAAAAAACCATACCCTATTTGGCGGAACGTCCCCGTATAGTAAATATAAGGGAAACGAATAAATTGGTATAATGTTATTTCAAACTATGTTTGTAATAGATCATCGTATAAGGGCCCGGGCAAACGGTTTCAACATTTGCTTCAATATCCGCTCGATTTTGTTGAATGGCAATGTTTAGACGCTTTTACACTCTTCCAGCATTGTTGAAACATATTTAATCGATGTTGAATTGATGTTGAAGAGTTTAAGAGAGGATGTCACGAAGAATCAAACAAAATCTCGATTCACCGGCAACATTCAAAAATTCGAATCGGCTCATATTTTGATATTAGGTAGGCCCAAGGTAAAACAAATCAGGTTATTAAATATTAGTTTGTTTTCGAGAAAATCGATAAAATGTATTTCACGCATAATTAACGCTGTTCGAGGGTCGAATAATAGCCCATGTTTGGAGGTCTCGCTTGACCTGGCAAAATATTCTAAGAATCATCTAATCTCATAAACTTTTAAAGCATTCTTTTAAGGATGTTATGGACAAAATTCAGATTTTTTCTTTGAATTTGAAATGAAGTATTTTTTTTTTTCCGTTGAGCACCTCGACGCCATGTTATAAACTAGGGTCACTTCAAAAAATTATTTTCCTATGTGCGAAGTGAAGTAAACGCTCGATATTTAAAATTTAATAATCAGAAGGAAGATGCTTGTAGCTGGTATGGGTTTTTTCTGGGGTTTTTGTGCTGCTCTGCGTACGAGAGCTCTTAGTTTACTGAAATTTCGTTCTACAGCGATGTCGGCAACTTAAAAGATAATGACGAATATGCGATATCTTAACGGATTTATTTAATTAAATTGAAAGAAAAAGAATAAAATGCTATAAGAAAAGTACTAAAAGAAATCACAATATAATTAATGCCTATTTTTTATTTGTAGCCATTTATATATTGTCGAAATGGTCGATCAATGTCTTTCTCACTGCCCGGACGCAGACTAGTCACGCGACGGAATTCTTATATTGTCGCATTTTTCATAAAATTACAATCAGTCGGGACAGAGCATTTGTTTTATTAGATTTGTTTATTCCTGGGTGTCTATTATTTGTTTAAAGTGTTAAAAAGTCAAGGTTTTTATATGAGTACATCAGTAGAATGTTATGATTGAAAGTAATAGACAGTTTTGACAGTAAACTACTCAATCACTTGTTTGTTTACATGTATTCTTATCTGTTTTTGTCTTGATATTGGGTCTGACTTCCAGCTAAACAAGAATGGCATTTGATAGATATGGATGCATCGATCGATAGTAAAACTTTTACTATGTAATTCTGAATGAAGACAATATCTTATTACTAGTGATAAACATTGGTCACGCAACGAACTTTCATCATATCCTCATGAACACCTAGTTTAAAACCCGGATTAAAACGCGTTTCTGTTGAGTCCTATTGCAGCTGAAATAAAAAAGAAAACAAAAGTTTCGCCTGGTGTTTAACGATTGTTTTTACGTAATATAAACTCGATTTAAAACACACTTCTCTTCAAACGAGTCCATGTTTATTCCTCGTGCGAAACTACATAACTAGCGCCCAGGGGCACGCGGGCACAGGTAGCCCATGGGTATACATATTAAATAATGCTCAATAACATTCTCCCCTTCTCTATCAGGTGCGCATCTGATAGTTACAAATAGGAAAGCAAATAAATGTCAACATAACAACTTAATTTCAACAATAGTTTGCTAGATATAAATGTTCAGTGTTCTTGAACTAAAATGTCACTTATTGGTACTCCAATGGACACAGCTTTACAACAGGTCTTGTGAGGATGCTCTTCCCAACTTGAACATCAGCTACCCTGACTTGTCCATCTGCTCCTGGCTTTGTCTTCACGATTCTTCCGAGGGGCCACTTTCCTCTTGGCGTATCTGGTGACATCAGGACAACAACGTCTCCTTCTTTGAGGTTGTCTCTGCTGTGAAACCACTTCTTTCTTGCGTTGAGACCTGGTAGCCATTCCTTTAACCATCTGTGCCAGAAGTGTCGCACAAGTTCTTGCACTCTTCTCCATCGTTTCCTGGGGTTAAAATCTGTGGTATCAACACTTTCAGGGGCGAACCTTCCTCCGAGTTGACCATGT
Organism: Metridium senile; assembly: GCA_949775045.1. Lineage (NCBI taxonomy): Eukaryota > Metazoa > Cnidaria > Anthozoa > Actiniaria > Metridiidae > Metridium > Metridium senile. The sequence continues at coordinate 20,414,680 of OX459096.1, read as the reverse complement.
AGGAAATGGTTTGGTGTAAGAGGTACTGTATCTGCAGGATTAGCTGACTGATAAGTTAAGGGTCGCGAGTTGATAAGACCTTCTGCACCAACTACCGCACTCAGAAGCTCTTCATCTGTTATATCAGCTGATCCCAGTATAGCAACTATGGCTTTCTTTGCAGCTTTTACCATGATCTCATGGACGCCACTAAAGTGTGGTGCTAATGGTGGGTTGAAGCGCCATTTGACGCCGTAGGCTGATGTAGCATCCTGAATTCTGTTCTTGTCTAAGGCCTTTAGAGCTTCCAATTCGTTATGAGCACCAACAAAGTTTGTCCCATTGTCTGATAACATTTCTTCTGGCATACCTCGCCGTGATGCCATGCGAAAGAAGGCATTCAGGAACGAGTCTGTATCCAAATTGTTGGCAACTTCTAAGTGAACAGCTCTGGTACTTAAGCATGTAAACAGGCAGAGGTATCTCTTCAGGCGAGTCTTCCCACGACCTTGTTTTGTGATAAAAGGACCTGCATAGTCCACTGATGTCTGACTAAAAGGTCGCAGCGACATACGTGTCCGGAAGACTGGTAAGGGTGCCATCATCGGCTTAATTGGAGTGGTCTTTCTTCTTCTGCATTCCATGCATTCCTTTTCCCACTCTCTGATGGCCTCTCGTGCAGATATGATCCAGTATTTAACTGATAACTCTGCCAGCACTTGATTTGTACCTCCATGCTTTTTCCGTTCGTGGTGTTCCTTAATGATTAGCTTGGTAACGTGATGACCTTTTGGGAGAATTGTAGGGAAACGGGTCTCCCATGGTAGATACTCAGCATAGCAAAGTCTTCCGTTGCATCGTAGAATACCATCTTCGTCCACAAATGGGTTCAAAGGAAGTAGCTTTGATGATCCAGAGATCTTCTGGCCAGCTTTTAGTGCCTTTATCTCTGCAGAGAAGACTTGTTCTTGGGCTCTCTTGATAAGATGCTGCTCTGAGGCAATGAGCTCTTCTTTGTTAAGTGGACCAAGCTCTCGTTGATCGGGAAGTAGTTGGCAGTTTCCTGGGAAACGCAGAACTCTTGCTAGCACACGTGAAAGTCTTCTCCAGCTTGAGTACCTTGTTGGTTCAAGACGATTCACTGTGGGCTCACTCATGAAGGTGCTGCTCTCTTGTTGCTTGGTACGAAACTGTTTGCGAACTTCTTTGTCTTGATTCTCCTTTACTTCTAGCTTACTAACAGGCCACTCAGTTGCATCCGACTTCAGATAGGATGGCCCTTCCCACCAGCATTTCTCATCTTTCAGCTGAGACACGGATTGTCCTCTTGTCAGCAAGTCTGCAGGGTTTTGCTTCGTAGGTACGTACTGCCACTGTGCTGGGTCGGTTGACTTGTGAATTTCTCCAACGCGGTTTGCAACGAAAGGCTTAAACTGTCTACTTTGTCCTCTTATCCAGAACAGTACGTCCATACTATCTGACCAGAACGTTAGTTGCGATGGAGCTACTTTAAGCACTGGTGCAATCTTCTCAGCTTGTCGTAGTCCAACAATGGCAGCCATCAGTTCTAGACGGGGTATGCTTACAGCGTTTAGTGGTGCAACTTTCGATTTCGATGCAACTAGGTTGCATGAAACAGTTCCATCAGTATACTCATGTCTAGCATAAGTAACGGCTCCATATGCCTCTATTGAAGCATCGGCAAAAGTGTGGATGGTTACCTCCTTCACATCAGCTGTAAGTCTAAGACATCTTGGAACTCGAATCTTAGACAGTTCAGATAGCTCGTCAAACCAATTCTGTGCCTTGGTCTTGAGTTCAGCATTCAATGGTTCATCCCAGTCGAGGCCGCTGGTCCACATGCTTTGAAGTAGGATTCTGGCACGGACGATGTATGGCGTCAAGAATCCAAGTGGGTCAAACAATGTGGCTATTCCTTTCAGAAACTCTCGTTTAGTACTGGTGTACTTGTCCTTTGGCAGGTTTACTTGAAACTTGAACTCATCTTCTGTGGGGGACCATGTCACTCCTAGTGTTTTAGTGACTGGTAGTTCGCCTTTGTCAAGATCTACTTCTTAGACACAATCCACTGCAGGTATAGCTTGTAACACTTTCGGGGAGTTGGACAACCACTTTCGAGCATGCATTCCGGCTGAGGCCCATAACTGAGACAACTGTTCGTAAAGTTCAATTGCAGCCTTGACATCGGGCATTGAATCCATGGAGTCGTCCATATAAGTGCTGTTGAGGATGGTGTCCGCAGCGAGAGGGTGTGTCGCTTGATGTTGTCGTGCATGATGTTGTGCAACAAACTGTGCCTGAAATGGAGATGATGCAACTCCAAATACAACACGTTCAAATTCATACACATCAGGTTCTCTTTCAGTCTCCAGATCCCTCCACAAGAATCGATGGTAAGATCGGTCCTCTTCTTTCAACTTGATTTGAAGATACATTTCCTTAATGTCACACATCAATGCAATTGGGTCACGACGAAACCTCAGCAGTACTGTAGTCAACTCATTCTGAAGCTTAGGCCCTTGATAGATCATGTCGTTGAGAGAAGTCTCCTGGCACTTGGCTGATGCGTCGAAGACTACCCTGGTCTTTGTAGTTGTTTTGTCAGGTCGTAGAACAGGAAAATGTGGCAGGTACCATTCTTGAGTAGATTTCCTTTCTTCTGCTGGTACTTTGCGTATGTAGCCACGTTGTTGATAGTTGTGAATGACTTCACTGTAATCCTTGCCAAGTTGATCTGAACACAGCAAACGCTTCTCTGTATTCTGAAGGCGTTTCAAGGCCATGTTGTAACTGTTGGGTAAAGAACGTTCATCTCTCCGCCATGGCATGCCAACACAGTAGTGACCATCAGCAAATGAAATAGATTCGGCTACTATTTTCTTGGCAGCTTTGTCGTCAGGTGTAATTGACTCTGATGAAGTTGGCTCCTCGACATCCCAGAACCGGCGAATGAGATTGTTCAGTTCATTAGTCTTGGATAGAAATGCATAATTAGTGTGTGCAGTGACAGGCTGTGTTGTGGGACCAACACATGTCCATCCAAGCGGGGTAAATCTAGCGATTGGTTCTCCTGTCTGTCCTCTCACTTCCTCCATGGAATACATCAAGTGCGCATGATCCACGCCGATTAGTAGATCTACAATAGGTCTGGGTCCTGTTGTTGGAAACTGTATTGAACTCAGATGGCTCCACTTCTGCTTATATTGGTTCCAATCAACTACTTTCATAATTCCAGTTACACGTTCGGTGGTGTAGGCTGAGGCAATACAGCTTGTCTTCCCATCAAGGCTGCTAATCCGGAATTCTACGAGTGAAGTATGAAGTGTTTCTTGGTTGTTGTTCAGCACATTCACAGTCAGTTCTTGAAGTGTTCCTTCTAATCCAAGCTCTGCAGCGACATCAGAATTCAAATAAGACTTGCTACTTGCGTCGTCAAGAAGTGCATTCACCATTATTTTCTTCGTTCCATTTATCAAATACAATGGTACAGTTCTCAGTGCTGTAAACTGAGTTGTTGCTGCTGCTGTATCCGTTGTCAGAGTCGTATGGGTTCTCTCTTTCAGCTCCCCTTCTGTAGACAGTCTTACTGGCTTTTGATGTACTTTTGAGTCTTCATGGAGCAATCGATTGTGCGATGACTGACAGGCATTGATGTTACAACTTCTGCTTCTGGGACACGTCTTTCCACTGTGGCCACCATCGAGGCATCGATAGCATAGACTTAACTCCTTCGCTTTGCGCCACCGTTCTGACACTTTCAATGCTTTAAACTTTTCACAGTTCCAGATTCGATGTGCTTGTTCGCAAACTTTGCATTTTGGGGCGAACTGTCGTGGTTGTACATTTTCTGGTGCATGTGGAGTGACGAAGGTTTTAGCATGCACTTCTCTCTTTCCCAGACCCTTTATGGTTTCTGATGCTGTGGTTAAGAACTCTGACTCTTGGTTTACAAACTGTCTGAGTCTTTCAACGGACTCCTTGTATTCCTTCTCATAGATCCAACGATGATATTTGGATAGTAGATCTTCATTAAGCTTTTTCTGCAGGTTGATATACAATGCACCATTGCCAAGTTCACTCTCTTGGCCGGCATCGCGAAGATTTACTGTGATTACGTCCAAAAGCTCTGCAAACTGCTCTAGATCTTTTGCATTTCCATCTCTTAGAGGCTTGAATCTTTCTAACTCATCTAGTCGAAGCATTATCTGTCGTCTTTTTCCTCCATACTTTCTTTCCAGTCGCTCTTTTGCCACTTCATACGCTGCGGCAGAGTGTCCAAGGCTCTCTATCACTTTAAGAGTGACCGCCAGTAAATATCGCCCAAACGTGTGCAAGTTAGAAAAATCCAAATTCTTCAAACTTTTTCAGAATATAGGTATGGATGAGCTATTTCTAAAAATATAACTCTCAGTTCGCTCGGATTTTTATTTTAGAAGATATGCAATATTTTCGTTTTGAGGCCCGATTGACCGGTTTCATACGCTCCATACAGTGGGTCACTTGTAACTCGATTGCAACTCTGAATCAAACTTTGCCAAAAATCTAAACTAGAGCCTTCAAAGAGCAGATAATTCTGTGTTCAACGGTAGTTCATTTGTACGATTTTATTAAAATCTAAATATTTTAGCGATTTTATAATTTATGCGTATTTTGACGATTTTCAAACAATCCAAAATAGCCTAAATTCAGAAGCCAAAATCGGCAACTGGACATCTGCTGTGAGCAATGACTTGACATTCCAGTGAAAGCACATTGTTTCTTCTTCAATATTCTGCAATAAAATTTTTGGGCTACTAAAAAGAACAATTTTTATAACACCAAACGTAAGTGACCTTGAGGTCAAAAAACACTCGTTTAATAATCAACATCTGCTGTACCAAATCCGTCAAAGCTAAACAAAAAAACATATAACCGACTCTCACGATCTGTTTCTGCCTGAAACAAAGTTGGAACTCAACTAAGGGATTTATTTGATGAGTTTCAGAGAGTTTTACCTGAAAATGCTGATTATTTCGGCTATTTTGTGACAGTTGTAAACTTGTGACAGTTGTAGACGTAACTGGTATACATCGGCAAAGTGATAATTCTATTTGTCTCCAAAATCTCCGGCTGTTGTACAATGTATAGCAATCCATCGGTTAGAATTTCAATTGAGATTGAGTGTACGTGACAGTTCCAAAGCAGTTCTTTTTATAAAAGATTTCACCCGTCGAACATGAGCTAAACTACATAAACATCACATGTCAACACGGCATGTTGGTATGCGTGACACACAGGAATCCCGAATACATTAATATTTGTTCGACCTTTTAGAAATTAAAATACAATGATAACAATGTTGGTAATATATAAAGTTATTACATAAATGTGTATGTAAATAGTTTTTATGCACGGGCCATGCGTGCCCAACTAAACAGCAAATATATAAACAATAAATTTACGGTCAAATTTAAGCAGAGTTTAGTCTCCTGTGAAGTCAAGTATTTGTTCTCTCTCTCTCTCTCTCTTTAACATTTTTTGTAATGCACGCGCAAACGCTATTGACCGGATCGATGTTGGATAATTTTAGCATCAAAAAATAAAAAAAAGACGAAAAAAAGAAGTAAAAACTAACAAACACCAAAAATCAGATCGACATCAAATATATTAGAAAAACAGTCCAATCACATCATAATCATGTCTTTACGCGAAAACAAGAATTAATCTTTTAGGCTAAACGGTTTTAGGAGATTTTAGTTAGTGTTAACACAACAGAAATAAGCAAAGCATGTGGTAAACCACGACGTTTGGTGTTCATTGTTATCGTTATGCTCAACAGGGAAGAGGGAATAATCCTTTTTCCAAGTGGTAGGGGTGATCGGCGCTCCTTTTAAGGATGAAAATATTTCCTGTACACGAACCTTTTAGAATGTTGAATTATCATGACCACGTTTCTGTGCGGGTCATTTTTAACCTTTCAAAACATAAAGAAGGATTGGGGGGGGGGGGGGGGGGGGGGTCTCTGGGTCCCTTTTTTGGTTCACGGCCGAAAAAGATAGCAAATGACGGATCACGGATGTCAAAATTTCATTTTCACGAACTGCGAAAATATGGAAGTAACGCACTCTTTCACCCTACTCTTTTGTTTGAAGAAAACATTTGAGTCACCGTGATCACGGAAATTAAAAATAGCTAATCACCCATCACGAGAATACCCCTGTACGACCCTCTTTTAATTTATCCGTACCTTTTGGATGTTATTTTTCAAAATCGACTGCCGGAAAGGCTCAAGTTGCACTGGTGTCTTCGTTTTGTATATTACCCTATGCAGGAAAGCTGCGAAGCTACGAAATGTTGATAACGACAACAATGACGCTGAGTTGCAAGCAATCAACTGTCAAGCTGAATATTCTAGTATGTACTCGTGAACAGTCCGGGAAAGTAGTCAAATTTGCGCACCTTGCAACGTCACGATGTAAACAACTGCTCGACCAATAAGATCGCAAGTTCCTTGTCTCCATAGTAACTATGGTTCTAGAACAAAATGGCTAACACGAGAGTCGTTCGAGGCAGTGGCGATTCGAAGAGTTTTGAGTCATATTTCTCTGCGAAAAATTAGCTAAAACACAACTGTAGTCATGAATTGACATCAAGGAATCCTCGGAGATGTTAACAATGTGCATTGGTGGAAATTATCCAGACTAAAGGCTACTTTTATGTCATTTCTCTTGCCGAACTGCCCTTTTACTATACATATACGTCGAGGAATTCGACAAAAATCCTTCAATGTAAGTTTGTGAAGTGATTCTATTGAAAAATACCTTTATCAAAGAAAGGGAATAATGTATTTCGCAAAGATTCCTTCCGAATGTATCTGACTAAGCTAATCTTTTATCAAAAATTTCGAGTAATTTTGACAGTTGGTTCAAAAGTGTTCAAATCAATGAACTTTATACACTACAGAATGTTGTGGCTGTACCGACAATTCGAACTGTTATTCATGTCATTTGTTAAGAACCTTTGAAATTACATGTAGTTCATGTGTCCAATAATCTTTAATAAACTCCAAGTCATTAGAAATCAGTGATGACTGGACCTTTGCTGGGTTGTAATTGAAACAACTAAATTTAATCACTGAAGATAAATTAAAAATATATTTGAACATTTGTATTCATCATGTGCTTGTTACATGTATAATGTATTTGTCATAATAAAATAGAAACTTGGAAACGTAGAATTAATAAGTGGTTTTCATAAAGTTTGTGAAACACTTTTTGTTCATATATGCACTTTCTAATTGTTTTGTTTTCAATTTTTTTATGCCTAAAATGTTGTTTCACAGTATGTGTTTATGAAAACCACTCTGTTACTGAAGTAATAACATCTATTTATTGAAGCATGATCCTCTTTTCTCTGTTGTCTTTCTTTTCAAATCTAAAAACAAAAACACTTTATTTGAATCATATAGTTAAATCAGTAAATACAAATATATTTTACAATTATGTTGGGTTTATATCTTACTATTATATCTATTTCTCATACAAGTTCTTCTCAAAGTTAATACCTATTACAATCATTATATTAGTAAAATATGATAATTTGATTTAGTCCCCCCTTTTAGAAGTGTTTAGAAAAAATAGTTGGTAGTACACTATAGAGAATATGTACTCTAATGTCACACAGTTATTAACTCTTATTCCCAAATCAATTTCAAGTTCAGTTTCAATAATACTCCAATCACAAACATTATAGTAATAGTTTTGAAACATTAATACTGGTGTAAATGTTTGTTCTAGCAAACTTGATTGTTCATGTTGAATTAATTCTGAGGAATTAAGACAATGTCTACTGATACTGTACTGCTGACATCATTAATGGTCGACGGAGTGATTTTACCTATTAGACCACTCTAGTAATTGTGGGAGCTAGCACAGTAACTTAGTAATAGTAGGGACCACAGAGCATATTGAAAAGTGGGGGGCTGGCAATTGAAAATTAAGCATATTGAAAAGAGGAAAGTATAAGGTATTTGTATGCCTGTAGTAGTATTCAGCCTTAATCATATACATGTATGTGTATAGCTATGTATAGCCATGCATATCCATTTGGGCTAGCATTAGACATGAACCAAGCATACTAGTATAACCAGAAGTACATAACTAGTTAATATGCACTATAACTCAGTTGTTTCTATTAGAGTTATAGGTGTTAGCTGGTATATTAAGTATATGGCATTCATTAGCCAGTATCCATGCATCTGTGGTTTTATAATTATTGCAATGAATAATATAATAACAATAAAATAATAATAGTAATAATAATTAATAAGATTTATCAATACATTTAAGTATTATACCGCCGGGTACAATGTCTGAAATTGTTACACATATTATTGTCTACAACCAATCAAGTCCACTAAATTACACCAGTATTTTTGTCAAAAAAAACTTTAATGTTTGTGATAATAATTTTAGTGTCATGATATGTATTCATATATTAGTATCAGTGATTGCAAAAATAAATAGTTGAGCTAGCTTATATACACCAGGCAGAAGGGCCATATTTCCATTTATTTTTTTGTGATCACTCAACTCTTCCTCACTGACATTCAGTTAATAATATGTAATTCCTAGGGTTTTTGCTAGGTTTTTGTAATCACTCAATTGCTATTCGAATCCATTGTTTAATTTTCATCTAAATTATATATCTACTGTATTAATATTAAAGTTCTTCCCATCAAAATAGATACCCAACTTTGTTTCACGACGGAAAATCACTCTACTATATCATCAAAGGGTAAATCGTAGACGATTGAGAGTACAGTTTCGATATGTAGTCTAACATGCCATGCAGGGAGATAGAGTTTCATGTCTTTAAATACTGGTTTGCTTGAAACAAACATCTTGCCCACAAAAACTTCGACATGCCCACAAAAGCGACTACATACAATATAAACTATGATATCTCTAGTTTCTACCAGATTTTCCTGGAGGCCTAAGAAATTTCCGAACAATATGAAAACAACACAAATACATTACCTTTTGGAGTTTTCGCAGGTTCGTCTTGAAGCACAGTCGATAATAAACTTTCCATTTTCGTGATCTTCGCGCAGGTCTTGTGATATCACACGTTGCATATGAATAAATAAACTTTCTGGCTACAAGTTTACAGGGTTTTCTAGGTAAAAACTCTAAAAAAGAATAGAGTTTTCGGCTAGGAAACTTTACGAATAGCTACGAATGTAAATTTGCACCACAGGAGACTCGCGCCGCAAAGCTGTGACGTAGCAAGGTGCGCAAATTTGACTACTTTCCCGGACTGGTGAAGCTATGATCTTTTGAAAACGACCCCTAAAAGATACGCCTAGATTAAAATAACTGTCAAAATCTTGCTGATTTCAACCCCAAAAAGGTACGGATGTGTAATGTTCTTGCCAGCCAAGCTTACTTTTAGCAACAACGCAGAGTAAAAGCAGACCCTTAAAGGTACTGATACATGGTACACAATATAACTGCTTTTAAGCCAGAACCCTAGGGGGGACCATAAAAGGTACGCACATGAAACATTTTCCGCTAAAAGGTACGCCAATCACCCCTACCATTTGGTAGGATAAAAGTACCTCATCTTCAATTAATATCTGAGCTGATGGAATCATGTCCTTGTAAACTGATCAGTTCAGTTAGCATCTTGGGGGGGGGGGGGGGGGGGGGGGATGAATAAAATTGGGAAGAGGTTGCATGCAAATGGTAGGAGTGACGGTCGGTCGGATTAAAAGGTTTGATGATTCGATGTTCTTGGCAGCTAAGCTCATTTTTGCAAACAATGCCAAGTAGAAAATGACCCGCACAGATACGTGGTCATGATAATTCAACATTCTAAAAGGTTCGTAAAGGAAATATTTTCAGCCTTAAAAGGAGCGCCGATCACCCCTACCGCTTCGAAAAAGGATTATCCCCTCTTCCCTGTTGAGCATAACGATAACAATGAACACCAAACTTAGCGTCGAGGTTTACCACATGCTTTGCTTATTTCTGTTTTGCTAACACTATCTCCTAAAACCGTTTAGCCTAAAAGAATAATTGTTGTTTTCGCGTAAAGACATGATTATGATGTGATTGGACTGTTTTTCTAATTTATTTGATGTCGATCTGACTTTTGGTGTTTGTCAGTTTTTACTTCTCTTTTTTTCCCCTTTTTTATTGTTTGGTGCTAAAATTATCCAACATCGATCCGGTCAATAGCGTTTGAGCGTGTATTACAAAAAAATGTTAAAGAGAGAGAGAGTGCATAAAAACTATCAGTATATACAAATTTATGTAATAACTTTATATATTACCAACATTGTTATTATCAAATTTTACGTTTGTCTCTGACTTAAAAAACTTTGGAAGAATAGATGTTTCGGTCCATTACCACGGACCTTCATCAGTAACAACATTGTTATCATTGTATTTTAATTTCTAAAAGGTCGAAAAAATACAAATGCATTCTCGGGATTCCTGTGTGTCACGCATGCCGTGTTGACATGTGATGTTTATGTAGTTTTGTAGCTCATGTTCGTCGGGTGAATTCTTTTATAAAAAGAACTTCTTTGGAACTGTCAAACTCAATCTCAATTGAAATTCTAACCGATGGATTGCTATACATTGTACAACAGTCGGAGATTTTGGAGACAAATAGAATTATCACTTTGCCGATGTATACCAGTTACGTCTACAACTGTCACAAGTTTACAACTGTCACAAAATAGCCGAAATAATCAGCATTGTCAGGTAAAACTCTCTGAAACTCATCAAATAATTCCCTTAGTTGAGTTCCAACTTTGTTTTAGGCAGAAACAGATCGTGAGAGTCGGTTAAATGTTTTTTTGTTTAGCTTTGACGGATTTGGTACAGCAGATGTTGATTATTAAACGAGTGTTTTTTGACCTCAAGGTCACTTACGTTTGGTGTTATAAAAATTGTTCTTATTAGTAGCCCAAAACTTTTATTGCAGAATATTGAAGAAGAAACAATGTGCTTTCACTGGAATGTCAAGTCATTGCTCAAAGCAGATGTCCAGTTGCCGATTTTGGCTTCTGAATTTAGGCTATTTTGGATTGTTTGAAAATCGTCAAAATACGCATAAATTATAAAATCGCTAAAATATTTAGATTTTAATAAAATCGTACAAATGAACTACCGTTGAACACAGAATTATCTGCTCTTTGAAGGCTCTAGTTTAGATTTTTGGCAAAGTTTGATTCAGAGATGCAATCGAGCTACAAGTGACCCACTGTATGGAGCGTATGAAACCGGTCAATCGGGCCTCAAAACGAAAATATTGCATATCTTCTAAAATAAAAATCCGAGCGAACTGAGAGTTATATTTTTAGAAATAGCTCATCCATACCTATATTCTGAAAAAGTTTGAAGAATTTGGATTTTTCTATCTTGCACACGTTTGGGCGATATTTACTGACGGTCACTCTTAAGCGCTTCTCCTTCTAGGCTGTTGCGCAGACGCAACAATTTGTATTCTGGCGTAGCGGTAGTGTTGTCAACGCAGGACACAAATGCTGCCTTCCAAGATTCGTAATTTCTTTTATCACCATGGAACTTTGGTATGGGAACACGAGTGAGTAGTCTGGCTGAGTCCGTTTCCAATGAAGACTGCTGTATAGCGATATTCGAAGTAGTGCGATGGCATATTGGTGTAGACGATGGGATAAATCCTCCAACTGGTAGTGTCAACATATCCTGTGGTTCTTGCTCAATGTTAGACTTTGGACGATCATGGGTTTCCTGTGTCGATTTCATTAAATCTAGTGACGATTGGGCTTCCTGTGCTTTATCCTTCGCTGATAGTTCCTTTGGTTTCTCCACTAACAGGGGTTTTTCATCGTTAATTGAATGGTTGGATGTCTTTCTTGCATGCTCGATTTCTTGTACGATTTTGTGGAGTTCTTTTTCCTTTTCACTGACTTCTTGCTGTATGCTAGCGATTTGTTGCTGTATCGATTGTTGTCCAACATTGGAATCCCTTGAACGATCGTTAAATGACTGTTCCTGTGAAGACCTTGACATCTCGGTACGTTTGTCGCGTAAACTGCCTTCGACGATTCTCTCCGCTTCTTCAAACTCTTCTGCGATAGTTTCCAGCTCTAACGAAAGCTTTTTCTTTTTATCCATATCTTCGGTGTCGGTATAAAATGATTCCAGATCTTCGACGGTTGTAATAACGTATTCCACGGCTAAACTTAACGCTTCAAGTTGTTCACGAATTTGTTGACTCGACGACAATCCCCCTTCAAGCAACATAAACAGTCGATTCTTTTTCCTCGTAAAGGCTGCTTTCGCCTTCATCTTTTCTTTCTTCGATTCCTCTAACGACATTTTACAATTTTTCTTTCAACCTCGCTCTGCTACCAATGTTTTTACGTAATATAAACTCGATTTAAAACACACTTCTCTTCAAACGAGTCCATGTTTATTCCTCGTGCGAAACTACATAACTAGCGCCCAGGGGCACGCGGGCACAGGTAGCCCATGGGTATACATATTAAATAATGCTCAATAACAACGATGATTTTGAATACATGGTAGTATAGAAAAATAAAGAACAAATAGAGTGAAATGAATGGGTTGACGGACAATGAAAGCGAACACAGACAATATCATGAATACTTACACCTGTCAATTCATATCAATGCAATTAGTATTGAATTAGTTAATAAAAAACATCAAGTGGTCCGGCGTTTGGCGCCCGGTTTGGCGCCGGTGAAAATACGTATAATATAGATAGAAAATAGAATTATTTTGAGGAAAATCAGCTGCGAGTCCAGTTTACCTATTCCTCAGTCAGTTTTCGGTAATTTTGATTTAGACAGGCCATGGCTAGAGATGATATCGCTGGTACTCTACATTTTGAGTTTCCACCACTAAACCATCCTAGACCAAGTCTTGAACCATGACATGAACATATTGTCCAAGTTTCAACATTTTTAGGCAGCTCAAACACGCTTGCTCGTGTGAGAATCAGCTCATATTCCGTTTGAACGTCAGTGAAAGAAAAAGAATTCAAGTGTCCCGTCACGTCTTTAATGCAAGAGAGCAAACTTTAAGGTACTATTAACCTATCTTGTCTTCTATCTTTGGTATCAATCCCACAACCATGTGTATCTTTAACGACAGATTAAAATGAACAACAGATCTTCATTCTTTAAATCCGATCTTTAAAACTCAGTGTTGTTTATTTGTCGCGAACAACTTTGCGACAAATATATAAATGGCTACAAATAAAAAATAGGCATTAATTATATTGTGATTTCTTTTAGTACTTTTCTTATAGCATTTTATTCTTTTTCTTTCAATTTAATTAAATAAATCCGTTAAGATATCGCATATTCGTCATTATCTTTTAAGTTGCCGACATCGCTGTAGAACGAAATTTCAGTAAACTAAGAGCTCTCGTACGCAGAGCAGCACAAAACCCCCAGAAAATAACCCATACCAGCTACAAGCATCTTCCTTCTGATTACTAAATTTTAAATATCGAGCGTTTACTTCACTTCGCACATAGGAAAATAATTTTTTGAAGTGACCCTAGTTTATAACATGACGTCGAGGTGCTCAACGGAAAAAAAAATACTTCATTTCAAATTCAAAGAAAAAATCTGAATTTTGTCCATAACATCCTTAAAAGAATGCTTTAAAAGTTTATGAGATTAGATGATTCTTAGAATATTTTGCCAGGTCAAGCGAGACCTCCAAACATGGGCTATTATTCGACCCTCGAACAGCGTTAATTATGCGTGAAATACATTTTATCGATTTTCTCGAATACAAACTAATTTTTCAGCAAACTAAATATATCCTGATTTGTTTTGCCTCAGGACCTACCTTATACTAAAATATGAGCCGATTCGAATTTTTGAATGTTGCCGGTGTATGTTTGATGCTTCGTGACATCCTCTCTTAAAAGCGTTTAAACATTGCCATTCAACAAAATCGAACGGATGTTGAAGCAAATGTTGTAACCGTTTGCCCGGGCCCTGTCACGCGTGACACGATGATATATTACAAGCATAGTTTGAAATAACAATTGATTTTAGTTGATTCAATAAATATTCGATGCATAATAACTATTACTTCATTTAAAAAACGTTTAGAAAATGATTTTGAAGATATTTTAACGATTGATTAAAATATGATCTTTGAAAAGTCAAAGTTTTGCACTTCCTGGAATAAAAACGGATAATATTTGGGTTGCTTGTTGACCTAGTTGTGCGCCCCGAAACTAAGGCCCATCGAGCAGCCTATCAAATGTATTCACCCAGTACCCCTCCCCGGGACGTAACAACAACATTTGGCCCTACTTACGTCAGTTATACATTACCTCCTGGCTGCAACTGAAGTAACGTTAATTTATCTTTAATTTTACTGACATGGATTTTTTTTATAACTTGTTCGAGAACTTCGTGATTTAAGCTAAAACTATGTCGTGATTTAAGCTAAAACTATGCATAACTATTTTAAGATAACTTCAAATAAAATAATTATATCGCGTCTTTCTAGAAAAAAAATAGGTTCAACAAAAATCAATTGTTATCTTGATGTCACGCATGTCACGTTAGGCATTTACAAATATAGTTTAAAACAACATGCATGATACAAATTTATTCTAAGCCAAAATACTCTTTATAAAATTAAATTGTGGAAAAAGATTTTGTTTTGTCAATCAAATGAACAAATTTTTGAAAGCATACAAGTTGTCACTTTGTCTATCAGTTTGATTGAATACGCTTCAATAATCTAAAATAAATAAACTCTACATCTAGGTAATGTATTTGCGACCAGGCCTGCATACGCATTCACTAAAGTCGTTAGCCTTGATCCCGTGCATTTTTGTAATGCGGTATTGTATAAAAATATAAATAAAACGAAGGGCAAACCCCCAGCTTGCCTTTCATTCACCCATAAAAACAGTTCGTGTCGAAGGTATTTGAATATATTGAAAGAAGAAAGTAAACAATGGATAAATAGTGCAATGTTCATGTGAAACTTCGTTACACCTTGATTTAATATAAACATTTAATATAAGCGCCATCTCCAGTTTGCCGGCCACTGCCAACGAGCTAATGGCGAGATTATTCAATCACTCCTCCTGTGGAAACCACGCGGCCCTGTCCATTCAAGGAAAAAGACATTTCAAGACGTAATAGCAAGGGACTCGGGAATTGACAGGGCGGACATTGCTGGCGCAATGTTGGACCGGAGGGTGTGGGGCGAAGTGGTTCTGAGCATCTCGACCGGAAGGGCGTACCAAAAGATGATAATGATGAATATAAACATGCTTTTTGACAGGGAATTTAGTCGAGCTCCTTTCACTGATTGTCAGGCATCCAAAACTTGTCAGTGCTGCACAGCTGACATCACTTGCTCTTCTAGAAGAAACAAGAACTAAGGAAAAAGATTTAACGGAACGGCTTCTCTTGAGATATTTTGGACTTGAACGACGATTCAATGAGCTTTTGAAGTCTTGAAGTTGACCGCGGTCCCTAATGGCTTTTAAACCTATGTAAAACCCGCACTGTCCAATTATCATTTCGAGGGAGTGGAGCCTCGACGTATTAAAAAAAAGTTACGTTAAAAGTTATTTGATGCTTTACATTTTCAAGAATGATTTTATTATTGACGATAATTGTTATATCATGTTGTAAATATTGTTGTATATTGATTTTTAAAAGTTTTTTTGAGTTTTAGTGTCGATTTTTCTGACCGAAAAAAATCCCTACTCTACTGAGGCAAGCTTTGGTGCGCAATTTTTTCCTGTCATGGGTTATGGCAAACAACTTGAGCTTGTTAGCTTCGCGCTGATTGGCTAGTTATATTTTCTTGTATCATCTAGCATGCTATACGACAAAATTCATGACAATTTTAATAGTGTCTCGATGATATCTATTTCCCAGTTAACTTTAGCCCAAATGCCTTTCAACACACAAAAAAATAAAGGAAAACTATTTTCAAGTCACCGGACCGGTCTTAGCGAGAGTGCCACTTAAGAGGCAGTCTCGGTAAAAGCGGTCCGCTCCATTTCGGGTCAGAAAAAAGTTTGCCTCAAACTTTTACCATGAAATGGCACATACCAGTGAGTAATCACAAGCACTTTGGTTTTTCGAAATTCCTCAAAATGATTTTTTTACAGCGCATTTCTCCTAGACCACCGAATTCGCTAAATTTGCATCTATCGTCAATCCAAAATGACACATTTTCGGCACCCCACAACTCACAAAATATTAAACGCTTGACCAAACTTTTTTATCCAAAGCTTGTACATTTATTGAAGTACAAAATTAAAAAATAATTTTGAATATCAAGCAAAAGGGAAAGAAGGCACAATATAGTAAGTGATACGTGTTTTCGGCTTTTATAAATTATTAAAAAATACCCCTCACTAAGTAGCTTATATCTCGAAAGTCCAGCACGATAAACTTTCAATTTTTATTGCAATCCACTAGCCTAAGGTTGTTTAAGGTAGATTTATAAAAACATGTTGTGGTTTTGATCTGTATTCTGTACAGCAACCTCGAACTTTCTGTGATTTTTACAAATTTGATGCATGAAATATGCAAATTAGGCTGGGAAAAATATCTCACTAAACGTTATTATTTCCTTTAATTTTATTATATTCCGTCTTAATACACTAAGTACAATCTTGTTTTTGATTTCAAACCTCTCAAACTAAATAAAACCCAGTTGACAACAGCTTCGGTGAGGTAGATTTACTGTTTTGAAGTTTATGCAAATTACTTGTTAATTATGCAAACTAATTTTAACGAAATTAAAACATTCCTCAATTCATTCCGTTACTTTTTCTGTCTCGACTTACATATACATATTTATTACGAATACATATTTGTTAAAAAAAACATACAAATATACCTGATCATTTGAGATCACTAAGGTATAAGGCAAATAGTGAAGAGAGACGTACATGTCATTTACTATATACAATGAAATGTCGATAATTTAGAATGTTGTCCATTTCATTGAACTTTTAATTAGTTATAACACGTAAAATCACTTAGAAGTTCTAAGCTTAAGACACAATTAATTCAAGACGTGCTTTTTGAAGTTTTCAAAGCTTTTAGGTGAATATAGCGATTCAAGGGGTGTTTCTGGACTATTTTGCCTCTCTGAGTGTAGTGAGAACGTTCAGAACCACCTCGCCTTGCTTCATTTGTCAATGAGCCAAAAACAAACCAGATTCTGCAGAACGTTGAGAGGTAGCGAATGGTTGGGGGGGGGGGGGGGGGGGTGTTTCGGGGACGCTATCTTGAATTGCATCAAATGACGTCAAATAAAGTATTTTGCGCGCCAAATAGCAGTGAAAAACCGCACGCAAATATGCAAAGGAGAGGGAAGCTGAATTTAGCGCCAAAAGAGAACGCCCTTTTGTCAGTTTAGGGAGCTTAACGACCAAGCCATGACGCTAGCCCTACCCCCGGGTGACCATTGTCGAGTTTACATGTAAAGAAGCTAGGGCTAAGTTTTGATCCTTCTGGTAGGAGGGTGACCCTATTTCCATGTAAACAGGCCCTAATACCATCTATGTCACTCTTGAAATCCGTCGCAACGCAAGGTGGGCCAGGCCAAAAAAGTTCCATAAGTCGTTACACAGTGAGCTTCGAAATGCCAAAGACAATTCAACGAATCTTTGCAGTTTTTATACCAGTCTGTTCAGATAAAAATTGCATCAGTTCTAAACGTTGAAAAATACTACATCCAGGTAATAAACCATTATCAACCACATATTCAAACCTTCCATGCATTTTGTATTCCATTTATAGAGCAAACTGATTGCGTGACAATTATAATTTTAGGTGTCAATCTATCGGTAGCTCAGTCGCTTATTTATAGAATGGTCTTTTTTATAAAAGATATTATCAAGAAATATATATGCAATGCTAAAAAAGGATCTAAAAGGATCAGATATATTTATATATTTTTTAACAAGCATGTATGCTAGTCGAGACAGCCGAAGATCAGAAACGGAATAAAGTTAGGAATTTTTTATTTCGTAATTAAGTAGTTTGCATAAACTTCAAAAAAAGTACATCTAACTCGCAGAATTTGACGTCAGCTTGGTTTTATTTCGTTTTGAGAGGTTTAAAATCAAAATCAAGATTGTATTTAGTGTAGTAAGACTGACATAAAATTGAAAGCAATAATATCGTTTAGTTCTAATTTGCATACTTTCATGCATCCAAATAGTCCACAAATACCCCTTCAATCGCTATATTCACCAAAAAGCTTTGAAAACTTCAAAAAGCACGTTATTACTGTAGTCTTAAACTTAGAATTTCTAAGTGATTTTACGTGTTATAACTAAAGTTCAATGACTGATTGACAACGTTCTAAATTATCGACATTTCATTGTGTATAGTAAATGACATATCTTCACTATATTTGCCTTACACTTTATAATTAGTGATCTAAAATGATCAGGTATATTTGTATGTATTACTAACAAGTATGTATTCTAAGTCGAGACAGAAAAAGAAACGGAATGAAGTTAGGAATGTTTTAATTTCGTTAAAATAAGTTTGCATAATTAACAAGTAATTTGCATAAACTTCAAAACAGTACATCTACCTCACTGAAGCTGTTGTCAATTGGGTTTTATTTAGTTTGAGAGGTTTGAAATCAAAAACAAGATTGTACTTAGTGTATTTAGATTGAATATAATAAAATTAAAGGAAATAATAACGTTTAGTTAGATTTTTTTCCCAGCCTAATTTGCATATTTCATGCATCAAATTTGTAAAAATCACAGAAAGTTCGAGGTTGCTGTAGAGAATACAGATCAAAACCACAACATGTTTTTATAAATCTACCTTAACCAACCTTAGGCTAGTGGATTGCAATAAAAATTGAAAGTTTATCGTGCTGGACGTTTGAGATATAAGCTACTTAGTGAGGGGTATTTTTTAATAATTTAGAAAAACCGAAAACACGTATCACTTACTATATTGTGCCTTCTTTCCCTTTTGCTTGATATTCAAAATTGTTTTTGAATTTCGTACTTCATTTCGTACAAGCTTTGGATAAAAAAGTTTGGTCAAGCGTTTAATATTTTGTGAGTTGTGAGATGCCGAAAATGTGTAATTTTGGGTTGACGATAGATGCAAATTTAGCGAATTCGGTGGTCTAGGAGAAATGCGCTGTAAAAAAATCATTTTGAGGAATTTCGAAAAACCAAAGTGCTTGTGATTACTCACTGGTATGTGCCATTTCATGGTAAAAGTTTGAGGGCAAACTTTGTTCTGACCCGAAATGCAGTGGACCGCTTTTACCGAGACTGCCTCTTAAGTTTTGTAAATATTATATATTCGATGTTAGAATATATAACACTTGTTGAAATGACTGCATGTATCCGAATATTATCTCTGCAGGTTCAAGTTGGTAAATACTTAGTAAACCAGTATGGCGTACAGATGAAAGATATAGTCATTCTAACTCCATATCGTGAACAGCGCAAACAAATTGCAGAGAGACTCAAAGGTGCATATAAAGATATCAGGGTCACTACCATCATAAAGAGTCAAGGTAATTATCAGTGATGCTCAACCACCCGTTAATTAACAATATTCCAGTTTCAGGTTATCTGGCACCGATGTTCTATTTAAAAAAGGGCGCGTTTGCACAGGCTAAGCCTCGAATTGTAGTCAAAATGTTATCGCTTTACAATTGAAAACACATTTGAATTGACTCTGAATTAAGGTTATCCCTGTGCAAATGCGCCTATTGAAAAAGTATTATTAAGAATTATTGTCAAAAGGTTCGTTGGTTGATTGGTTGTTTGATTAGTTCAATAGTTGGTTGGTTGGTCGGTTGTTGGGTGGGTGGGTTGTTTAATTTCTTTGCACGTTCGTTGGTTGGTTGGTCGGTTAGTTGGTTGATTAATTGTCTGGTTTGTTGGTTCCTGTATTGGCTCGTTCGTTGGTTGGTCGGTTAGTTGGTTGAATGGTTGTCTGGTTTGTTGGTTCCTCGATTGGTTTGTTTGTTGGGTGGTCGGTTAGTTGGTTAATTAATTGTCTGGTCTGTTGGTTCCTGGATTGGTTTGTTCGTTGGTTGGTCGGTTAGTTGGTTGATTAATTGTCTGGTTTGTTGGTTCCTGGATTGGTTCGTTGGTTGGTTGATCGGTTAGTTGGTTGATCAATTGTCTGGTCTGTTGGTTCCTGGATTGGTTCGTTGGTTGGTTGGTCGGTTAGTTGGTTGATTAATTGTCTGGTTTGTTGGTTCCTGGATTGGTTCGTTGGTTGGTTGGTCGTTTAGTTGGTTGATTAATTGTCTGGTTTGTTGGTTCCTGGATTGGTTCGTTGGTTTGATGGCTGACTGACTGACTGACTAACTCCGAATGAATAGTTACATCAATAGACAATAATTTTAAAAACACGTGACTGACCGACTCTTTTTATCCATGAATAGGTAGTGAATGGGACTATGTTATCATATCATTAGTACGATCTGTCCCTAAAGACGAGATTGATCCCGAACCGTCCTATGGTTGGCTGTCTGATCATCTTGGCTTCATTCGAGATGAACACCAGATAAATGTTGCACTTACACGTGCCAAACACGGACTCTGCATCATCGGTATGTCGATTCTTTATTTATTTTTTTCTCAAATTCATTAATATTTGAGGTCAAAACAAAGGAAATCACTACCTTGAAGGAGGTTTTGATATGTGGTTTTAATTAGCATAAAATCTGGCAAACGTTTGTTATGAATTTCTGTTATTAATGGTTTAAGAAGCGAGATCAAGCACCTGAGTAAGTGTTTCCTCCCGGAACATTTTGAAGTTGGTTAAAAAATCTTGGCTTCTCCGTGTTTGGATTTCGGAGGAAACACTCTTTCTCTATGGAAATCATATTTGATCATGGTCGTCAAAAACATCTGTAGTAATATATAATTGTGTAAGTGTAACTTATTATTGAAAAACAATCCAATATTTAAAACAAATTCAAAAATGTTTATTTTATAACACAACAAGATTGGATACAAGTGAAATGATTTGGTTTATAAGCATGCTTCTCGAGATTCTTTTAAGATTCTTTTAAGATTTTAAGATTTTAAGATTCTTTTTTAGATCTTAAAAGATCTAGGCGTGAAAAACCAGGCAAGAAAACCCATATCCTTTATTGTGAATATTTCCACTTGTCGAAAGAGTCCTTACGATTGTTTACGTATTTCTTGCGTTTCAAAATGTTTTAACCCTGTAGCGGAGTTAATAGAACCACTGAGGATCTGTTACGGCCATCCTCAGTGCCAGTGCTTGTCCGGTACATATACAGGGGGCACTAACCATAACCCTAAATTGTAAATTCCAGTCAGTAATTTATTCATTAATTAATTCGTTCATTCCTTCATCCATTCTTCCAAAGTTCATCCATTCATTCATCCATCAAACATCCATTCATTCACTTATTCATTCATTCATCTATCCATTCAATTCTAGCGTATTTCTTTCTGTCAAATGCCAATAGTTTTACCACAAATAAGATAACTCGAGATCTTGGTCTTTGATGTATAAATAAAAAAAACATCTTTTAATTGTTTTAGGAAATACAAACTTGATCTCGTTGGACGCAACCTGGTATAGCTTGGTGGAACACTATAGAGAGCAAAACTACATAGTTGAAGATTATCAATGGCCAAAAGAAAACAAATATAGAGTTGAAGAAGACAACGGCCAAGATTACGAATGGCCCGACAACACCGGTCGAGATAATTAAAGAAAAAAAAAATCAAAGACAAAATAGAAAACCGCAACAGCACAACACGCAAACGCAGCGAGTAAATCGACACATCCACACACACTGCAAACACGACTAAGTAGGGGTTACTACTCAGATACCAGGTTAAAGAGGCTACAGCTTTTCTAGTGCTCAATCATTCAACTTTAAATGGCTGTAGATCTTATACGCAAATAGTTCTATTCACAGTTCTTTGCGCCATCTTGAAAGGTAGACGGCCGTTTCCATCGGACTTTTTAACACCTTGCGTGACAATTATTCACGTCTCTCTATCATTGTAAGCACAACGTTCGTCTCGCTTCGATGCAAAGGTCTGGCTACCTTTTAAGATGGCGCAGGGAACTGTGGAGGGGACTATTTTAATTTTAGATTTATGTTTAAGAACACCCACAGTTTTCAATTTTTGTGTACAAACTTCTTTTTATTACAACTTTGTAGGTCGTTATAAAGTTTACACTGTTAAGCCGCAATGGTAACTCCGATGTAAACAAAAGACACACCAATGTAAACTTCAATCTTTATGTAGCAAATTGGTAATCGTTCAACGCTTAGGGTGTGTGTATTTAAGATCTACATCCGTTGAAATTTGACCATTCGAGAACTAAAATAATCGTAGGCTGCCTCCTTAAATCAACGCATCCAAAGTGAGCTAATACAAAAACGACTAACTAGGGGTTACTCAGATTCATATTACAAATGTATATAAGTTACTTGTTTATTGACAACTACCACTAATTTTTAATTCGTTATTCACAACACTTACATTAGCAAATCATATATATCATTCTGGATAATTACAGCAAATCTATTTAAATCTATTTGATTTTTTTTAACTTTTTAATTGTGTGTATTTATCTATCAAAAATAAACATTTTTAAAGTTATTTTACAAATCATTGAAGCAATGCATTGGCCCAGCTCGGTTTGATCAGTCATAGTTACTGCAATTTTCACAAACATGCGAAATCCAACGCTAAAATACCGAACTTGTTTTATGAGTTTTCGCTTCCGTCAATCAAACTTCCGACATTTCCCGGATGCTTTCCGTAGTGACGACATTCAATATGGTGGAATTTGAAAGATTTTGCGACGATTTTGAAGACGTACTAATAAGACGTAATAATAGCTGCGAAACGACTCCAAGATTTAGAGGAAACTCAAATCGTTTGAAGTTCGATTGAAGTCATGAAGTGTAAATTCCACTACAAAAGCAATGATCGAACACGTTTGTTTTAGACATTCCACTCACCTAGAAGTATTGTTATACTTACTTGCTCTCCCTCTTCATCAACGATTAAAGTCTCCTCTAAATGTAGGAGTTTCACGGCTTTTATTTCCTCTGAGGGTTCTTCAACGTCATGAACAAACCTTTCAAACTCGACCATATTGAATGTCGATACTTCGGAAAGCAGTCGGGAAATATCGGGCTTTTGATTGACGGAAGCGAAAACGTTAAAAACGAGTTCAGTATTTGAGCCTTGGAGTTCGCATGTTTGTGAAAATGGGGAAGAAGAGAGGGGACTCGAACAATATTTGATCCCGAAACCACTGATTATTGCCGATATAATTCAAAACTCAAACACATTTAATGTAACAACAGTATTTGCCGTTTTGGGACTTGGTGTGGTCTCTCAGAGTCACGTGATCAAACATAAATCAAAACAAAGAGTTGCCCCTTTCAAGTTTGCCGTTTTAGAACATGTAGTAACGGTGATGAACTACCTTTAATATCCTTTAGTCTTTTGTCGATTTATACATTGAACATGGTGTTACCCACCATGGATATTTCATCTATGAAGATAAGCTTATGGATACACCGGACAAAACAGAGACGCTTTTTTTAAAAAGCTAATAGCGCGCTCAATTTATATGCAAACCCCGACAAAGTATACATTTTTTTTAAAGCTAAAAGGACAAACAGTATAGATATGAAGCTTGTTTTTGACAAAGCCGATTCAATTTAATGTAATCCGACATTAAATTAAACAGGAACATGGTGTCCTAGCGCGGAAGGTTAACCTGCAGTAGTTTTAACGTAAAGAGAAAATGTTTTTTCGGCATCCTTCTTAAGACACATTGTAGTTTCAAAGTGTGCTGGCATATTATTTTTGACGGCTCGTTATTTTTTTATTTCATTTCAAAGTCAGACCTATGCTTTTTTAGCGCATCCTCCAGAGAATGGTTGATATCTGTTGAAAAAATGTGAATAAATACAAATGCCAACACACTTTGAAACCTGAATAGTGCATGTCGGAGTCATCATGCACATTTTCGCTGAAATTCATTAAAAAGCTTTTGCATGTTAACCATTTGATTTTGAGTATTTTGTCAAATTTTGCTTTCGAGAAACAGCGAGTTGAAGTTAAATAGGATTAAAGGATTATTTACTCGGTGCTGACAAGCTCAAACCAATCCCAAGAGCTGTGAACCAATAAGCAATAGGAACGAAATACGATCCTAGACTGACCTGGACAGCAACGTTGTTGAGTGAGTTCATAGTTTGACCTTGCGTTTGTCCGGTTGTTGTGTTCTCGCGCAAAAAAATCGACAGTCATGAAAACAGAAGAATTAAACAAGATAGGAGGAGGACGAGGGAACGGCAGAGGGAAAGCTAGAGGAAGAGAAAGAGGCAGGGGATCCGGAAGAGGCAGAAATATAGCAACGCCAGATACAAACACAATAATCGTAGTGAATATATTGAGTATGTTTATATAACCGCGCATAATAAACCCGTTTTTATTTTGAAAATAAAGATTTTGGATTTAAATGTAGTTATTCTAAGAATATAGTTATGTATAATAGTTTTATTGAGAAAAAATCAAGCAATAAAGACGATAATTGCAATAACAAGTAGAGTCGTTTCGATACAATTGACAATTTACAATCACCGCCGTAATTTATAATGAAAACTAGTTTTTTTAAATTAGTTTTTTAGCATATTATCACAAAACCTCGTAATTTTCCAGTAAATCATCATCACTTGTCTTTATAACTTGGTATTTTACGTTGCTTTAGTTAGTCGTTCTTCTAATATCAGAGGGTCAACAACCGTTAGCTGATCATTCTTTCTGAGGTTGTGACCGATTATCATTGATCATAGCATGTTATGGCGGTTGTCTCGTGCTATGCATGGCACTAGAACTTACGGTTTATAGTTCCCCGTGCTGCTCCTCCAATAGTTTCTTTTGGTCATAGTACGACCCTAGCCTCGGTCGCTCAACGCGAGCGGCTCTGCCTTTTGAGTGGAAAATTCCTCACAGCTTCGGCGCCTCTTTCTTCGATTGCGGGCCTTTCAGTCTTCGACAAGACATCCCAACCACAGATACAAAACTACAACGATATAAAAACCAACTTTAAAAATCTAACTAAATGACTATATATAATACTTGGATATCTATTTCTTGTGATACAAATTTCGCGTGTTGATAGTCCGTGATGTGTTTGTAATCAGTCACACTAAAGTATTGTGCGTGACCCGCCTAAGATCTCCTCTGACATCTCCTGTCGACAGTCCAACACCTTTCGAAGAGCGTTCGAACTAGTTTTTCTTCAATATCTCAATATGCTGATGACACACAATTATATTTAGTCACACAGAATTCAGGTAGAGCTGCTGATCTTGAAACTCTTGAACACTGTGCTAGAGATTTCATTCATTGGATGAAACTCAACAGTTTACTCTGTAACGCTTAAAATGTCTTCTCACGTCAATAACATTTGCATCTCTGCATCGTACTCTTTAAGAAGCATCATGCAGTCAATCTCGACCAGGCTTCGACAGAAATATCAAAGATCGATTACTGCAATAGTATAGTGTACGGTCTTCCAGACAAGGATTTGAGTAAATTGCAGCGACTTCAAAACTCTGCGGCAAGGCTTACCACTTTGAAGAAGAAGTATGAACATATCTCTCCTACCCTGCGTTCCCTTCATTGGCTGCCCGTGAAGAAGAGAATAGTGTTTAATATTATACTATTGACCTTCAAGGTGCTTCATGGGACTGCACCATCTTATTTAAATAATCTACTCGTTGCACAGAAGCCACTGCGAACACTATATTCAAATAGTAAAATGAAAAGTCAAAATTAAAAAATTAAAACCATAATTTTAAAAGTGAATTCGTAGTTTGCACTTTGAATTTCATTTTCAAAATTAAGTAACAACAGTAAAATAAAATAAAGTAAAATAAAGTAACAACAAATCTAAACGCCTTACTTTCTACAACTAGACGCATAACTGCATGAACTCGGGATTCTCTTTGATGCTCTAACTACGTTTAATTATAAGTACAATTTATGAAAATAGACGCCTGCGTGAACGCGCACTTTCATTAGAAATTTGTTTATCTACTTATATCTCATATGAATAATTTGCAGTTTCTTTTTGTAGATTACCTGTAAAACTGTCACTATATTGATATTCATAATCAGTATCAAACACATTTAAACTTGTGGGTAGTTCTGATTTCATGAGAAATGACTGTCATGCCGATTGTGACAATCAGAACTGATCCTCAATATTCATTATCATTACAAGATCATTTGATGAATTAATTTCATTTTTGATATTAATTATAAATTAAAGAACATAAACTCATTGCAACACATTGTTGTACTGTATTTTGTCCAAAGATAAAAGCATTACCTTGGCTATATGGTGCTGTGATTGTCTTGCTTGGATCAACAAATAGTGTGTTTTTAGGACTAGGATTCTTCTCTACATCATAATATAGTATTATATTCTCACTAACTTCATTGTATGATAATAAGATATGGGAACGAACACTCCGAACGAAATCCCATTGACTTCTATGCTCAGGGGCAGAAATACCTACCCAAAAGAGGCCACAAAGGCTCCCTCTCCAAACCTTATCCCTCCCTATCCCTGGCCACGACACGATACAAAAAGTTCAAGCTTGAAGCTGCACAACTCTTTATTTTCTAAATTTGAACAAAAATACTCGTGATGTAAAGCTAACCGCTAATGAGCCTTGAAAATTATAAACTCAACATTAACACCATTCTGGCGATCCTTATATAAGTCTCAATTCCCGTAACAGGACACGTGGACCGATCTGTGCCTCTCTTAAACGCGGAAACATTTCTGGCAAAAGTTGAAAGACTCGTCGTTCGCATATTTGCATTCTGGGCAGACGACAGACGGTTGGAACAGCTTGGGTACGTGAGGCAAAGCCTATAAGAAGCAAAAATAAACAAAAGGTGACAATGCGCTTAACTGTTATTTAAGCGGAACACCCACAGGTCAACAGGGCACTTGATCGGGGTAAAGCCATATTTTGAGGGAGCTAGCAGAACCGAATCTTCGCCTTTTCTGCCTAAGATCATGGATTGGGACCTGGCTCGAACTAAAGGCCACCAACAAGGTCTAGGAGACACCACTGGTGCGACCAACGTGAAGGCAAACTGATAAGGAAGAAGAAGACGGAGGACGGCGCTTATCAAGTTGAATGGCGGGAAGACATTTCTCCATAGGTCTGCCGGAACGCCTACCGTCTGGGCGAATAAATTATATCCCGTGGCATGGGGCGAAAGGACCGGCGCAAAATGTGGTAGTGGTTTCCCATTGAGAGCTGTCTACGCATTTGAATCCAAGGCCATTAAGTCGACTGAATGACCCCTAGCTCCCCCGAATTTGTTTTGCACTCTCATCCAGGCCTCTGGTGTTAACATCGAGTCCGATCTTGAGAGAACCCGGGAGGGGTTATCAGCCTCGTTAAGCTCAGACCTGACGTGAATGAAATTGAGCTGAACATTCTTGCTAGAGGCGACTTCAAAGACCTCCTTAATCGCGTCAGACAACTCGGGACTACGACTTCCTTCTCGATCCCAAGAATCAATTAGGACTTTGCTGTCCGTCTTGATATCAAGTCTGCAGTCCTGAATATGTGCCGGAGCGGATTGCAACAACCTATAGCCACAGCCAGAGTCTCCTTGGTAGAGATGGCGAGAAGTTTCTCCTGTAGGCCCCAATAATCTCTGACCTTGGCGTCCCTGTCTTGGAGGTGGAAGATACCACCCCAACCAGAACCTGATGCGTCAGTAGACATGGAAACTACGGCGTGTAGCTCTTTTCGCCAGGGGACATGATCAGTCCATGAGTCTAAGAAACGCCAATGCGCGATTTCATCCCTCAGGGGTTTCGAGAGTTGAACTTCCCGTTTACCGTGAGCTACCGAGATGGCGTTAGCAACGCTCCTAATATACAACTTCGCAGCCGGGATAGCCAAACTAAATGAGACGCATTTCCCTTGGAACTTTTGCAGTGTTTTTAAAGCTACTTTTTTGCGAGAACGCAGTATGGAATCCCGTAACTCAGCGAATTTTCTGATCTTGCGCTCTGGCAGCTTGAATTCTTGCAATTCTGAGTCTATTATAAAGCCCAAGAACTCCAGCCGGGAGGTAGGGGTCAAAAGGCATTTCGCCAACCCTAGAAAATACCCCAAAGATATTAAGATATAGCATGCTACCAAGACTGCTGACTGAGCTGCTTTGAGGCTCAGCTCTTTTGGGCGCTTGTGGTACGGGGTGGACCACGGTCCTTCTGATCTCAGGGCCTCTCCGAACAGTCTGTCGTCGATGTGAGTGGAACACCCGCGCCTGCCACGCCTAAAGTATGGTAAATAAAAGCAGACTCTTTCCAGCCAAAAGGCAGTGTCCTGGCCACGAACCACCAGCCGGCCCATTCGAAGCCGAAGTATTGCTGCGACTCTTCAGTAATTAGTACATGGTCGCAACCTGACTTGTCATCACATTTTGTCATTAAGGAGTTTCTGTATACGTAGTTCTTAACATCTGTCACTCTGTCTAGAGAAAAGGGGCAATCCTTCATCCACAGGTTGATGAAACGCCCGTCAAGGCATAGACGGGGCTTTGAGTGCTCGACCGTCAGTGGGTGGACCAGATAAGGTGGTTTCGTATCTTCTACTTTCCCCCACACTCTCACCGCTCCAGAGGCTATCCTTTGAAGGATGGTGGCCGAGATGAAATCGTTAAAGTTTTTACAGTTTTGAAGATTCTGGAAAGTGCAGGAGGGTGGAAAATCGCTATCATAACGCTTCCCCTTAAACGAGCCCGTAAATCGAGTAGCGAAATCTTTAACATGCACGCCCTCCTTTAACCATCGCAAGATGAGCGCTTCATTTGACTGGCCAGCTAGAACCGTCAGCCACGCTGGTACATGGTTGTGAAGTTCGCCAGCTTGAAAATAATTAGGGTCACGGAAACCTAGATCTTCCAGTGGAAGGGGTTGGGGATTGGTATACAATTTCCTAAGGAGCTCGAGATCAAAGTGTGTTTCCTGACTGGGCCTCCCGTCAAAGGTTACCTAACGTGTTCGACTTGACTTAAGTTGTTGTTGGGCTATAAAAAGACTAAAACGCACCTCCGCCTCCCATTCCGGGGGGACACAGTTCACGGCCAACTTTCTCCTTTTCGGTGGGTTCTAAAAGTAAATAACGCAAATTTAAAGAAACCCCGCCTAAGCATAACTGTATTAGAGTAAACTAAGTTCTTTTTATATACAAATAGCATCAGAGGGAAATCAAAAAAAAAAAATTGAATTTAAGGTGTGTAGAAGTACCTACGGGAGGCCCAGTCAGGAAACAGCAAACCTCACCTCCGCAATGGATGGTACACGAGGCACACGATGTGACGAGTGTCCGTGCGGAAAGCTGTCCCCAACCATGCAGTAAAAACTACCCTATAAGTGATTCGTTCAAGAGGGGGAAAAAACCACCCCTGAATAAACCACGTATAATCACGCTAATTGCCCTCTCTAAAAACGGCCCGAAGCCAAGAGGACGGCACAAATTCTGTCCGATATCCATAACCAATTAACTAGGTTTCCCCTCTACACAATAAGCCCTAAGCCAAGAGGAAACCCGTACTGGATTATTACTCAATACAATTCACACTAATTGCCCTCTCTAAAAACGGCCCGAAGCCAAGAGGACGGCACAAATTCTGTACGATATCCATAACAACTAACTAGGTTTCCCCTCTACACAATAGGCCCTAAGCCAAGAGGAAACCCGTACTCGATTATTACTCAATAAACTTCACGCTAATTGTCCTCTCTGAAAACGGCCCGAAGCGCTGAACGTGGTATCGCGTGATACTCAAATTTCCCACTTATACGAAAAGGACTCTATACTCAAAGTACATAACATCATTGAGTGCAAACAATATGTTCGTGAAATATTAGTAATACTAAATTTTATTGTATAGATAATAATATTTTTTTTACCGGAAACTAAAACACTCGTATTTTCCATGTTTTCACTAGTGAAATGGAAAATTTATGTACCAAATGTCCCGGTGTACCCACACGCCCTAAAAAAATTCCTGTCAGTTTCTTGTTGCTTGATCCTGCAATAAAAGGCGGCTCCTCGAATTTAGAGGTAAAACACAAAAGAATTTAGAGGTAAAAAACAAAAGAATATTACTATTTTTGAATTGAAATGAAATTGAAATTAAACTGAAGCTTATATGTTTCTATTTTAGGCTGCGTTTATTATGAATGGCAGAGGGGGAGGCAGGTGAAATTTTTAAATGCAAACAAATCAAAAAAATTCCAACCTCCCTCACAATTCTCAAAAAAATTAACAATCCCCCCTCTCAAGAATAAAAATTTATCCACTCCCTCCTTGTTATCCCCCTACTTTTCTGACATCCCCCTTTCTTGTAATTTTTTTCCAGATCCCCCTAAATTTCACCTGCACCCCCCCCCCCTCCCCCCTCTGCCATACATAATGAACGCAGCCTTAGTTTGCCTCAGTTTGTCCATACAATCAAAAAGGCTTGGTTTGCCTCAGTTTGTCCATACAATCAAAGAGCCTTGGTTTGCCTCAGTTTGTCCATACAATCAAAAAGCCTTGGTTTGCCTCAGTTTGTCCATACAATCAAAAAGCCTTGGTTTGCCTCAGTTTGTCCATACAATCAAAAAGCCTTGGTTTGCCTCAGTTTGTCCATACAATCAAAAAGCCTTGGTTTGCCTCAGTTTGTCCATACAATCAAAGAGCCTTGGTTTGCCTCAGTTTGTCCATACAATCAAAAAGCCTTGGTTTGCCTCAGTTTGTCCATACAATCAAAATGCCTTGGTTTGCCTCAGTTTGTCCATACAATCAAAAAGCCTTGGTTTGCCTCAGTTTGCCCATACAATCAAAAAGAACATCACACGGTGGCTTGAAGATACACATTTCAGTGACATTTAATTTTATTGTGTTAAAAACAACATAGTACTCGCTTGCTGTGCTCGCTCGTAAAATATTATTTTTTACCACTCGAAAATAAAATTCATATCTATGCGCCACCGTGTAATATCCTCATGTACTATTTCATATTCATTTTTTTCTTATATATTTTTCAATTAGCAATATTTTGGACAATTTAGTAATGTGTTTCACGGTTATATTGCAAGCGCGTGACAGGCGCGTAATACTTCAGCTGCAGATTGCGACCGATCCTCTCTCACTAGCAGGCAACAAAACACCGTAAAAATTTCTTAGATATACATCGTTAGAATTTTTAAAGTATTGTATAACAATTTAGTAGTTTAATAATTTGAATAAAATAAGTTTTCATCTTAAATTAAGATTGTGTGATCTTTGATGTAAACATTCGTATCTAATTTGCATATATTGCAGACATGAAATTGATCAGTAGATTACGGCCTCTAAAATCATTCTAAAAACCTAAAAATATCCTAAATGCTTACTTAACTATCAAAATTACTTTTGAAGGACTGTTTTTACTCATTCAAAGATATGTGGCTCAAAATTTGGCTTAAACCGTCACACCGACAAATAAGATTTATTATGGATTTTCCTGAATTTAGCAAAATTGAGTGAACTTTGAAGTCATCGTTCGGCTAGTTTATTATAAGTGCCCACAAATTTTATTTTATAAGTTTGTAGACTGGTCCTAGTACTTTTGAAATATAACAGACTTATCTTAAAGTTAGGTCCCACTTTCGAGAAAATCGCTTTTACCTGAAGGCATTTTACCGCTAAGCGTATTTTGACAATTTGGTATACATTTAAAAATAATCATATCTCAGTCGAAATTTAACACAACTCAGCCATTTAACGTTTAGAATACAGCCAAAAGATGATATTTGCATGTGTACAAATTTCAGTGTATTTCATTGAATAATAAAATTTCGGTGAACACCTATACGTACTGCTTTATTGCCGCGTCAATAACGCTCAATTAGCGAGTTTCGAGGGGTCGCCGAAAAAAAGTACCAAAAAAATCGAATTCATCCAAATCAAAGTGATATTTGTTGATGGCTTATGATAGTTGTTGTTCACTGAAAAAATCATGGAAATCGGCGATGGTCCGATTTTTGCCTTATCCTCTCTTAGGCCGACAGCCTCTTAAGAACACTTATTATACACCCCATGTACAACAGATTTGCAAAATTTCATGAAGGGATTCACGTGCACTAGTGCACTTTAGATATAAGATATGTTTAATTACTCGGGCTTCCGTATACGGAAAGCCCGAGTCTAAAAATGCAAACGGTTCTTCTTCTTCTTTTTTTTCGTCGTCGTGGTCCTCAAATTGGATGGTCAGGTCCCAGGCGTTCCTAGTAGTACATGACAGCGCATGAGCAAGTCGACCTCTGACCGAAAGCTCATACGAACGTAACGAATAAATATCGATTGAAATGAAAACTTGTTTCATTGACGAGACTGACGATGATTGGCGTTGTCATTATTTTGGATAACATGTGAAGCGAGTCATTGTGAAAATGACGAATAAATTGTTCGATCGAATATCGGCTCGCGTTTACTCGTTTAATGCTTATTTTTTGGACTGATGATCCACAAGACATTACCTATTGCTAGTTGCATGCTGTACTACAGGGTTGACATCCGAAATATAGATTGCTATTTCCTATTTTATAAAGACGAGGACATCTTGGCCGGAATCATCCGCCGTTAGCGAAGTCCTTTCTAACACAAAACAGAAGATGTACCAGCAGAATTGTATTCACTACGGCATATTATCAAGCACTAATTCCAAACAAAAATATTGAGTTTATATTGATTAATGTGCTATTTTCTTCTTCATAATGTCAGAGGACGTGACTTGCTTCACGAAGCCTACAAATTAAAGCGAAAACCGTCAACACGGCATGAAAACATTCAACTCGGCCTGTCTGAAAACCACTCTCAACAACCCAAATTGCCTCAAAAATTGCACAAATTGCGATAGTAACTATCTATCTTTCTTGTTCTGACGTTCAATTTTCAAGAACAACTTCAAGTTTTCGAAGCTTTCAAGTTTTCGAACTCAGTATATCGCATACTTAAATCTTCGTAGCGGCGCTTTGAGGGGAGGGGACGGGTGAAATCTTTGTAACACAGGCATCCCGGTACATATAAATATATGTCGAGCAGATTCATACAGAATTATTAAAAAACACAAATGCTTCAATAACTGAATTGTCCATCTTTATTTTCGTGACGTTTATTTCTCTAATCTTGATAATAATGTTTCTGAGACTTTCATTTTCTCAATAAAAACATGATGACATTTGGGATAAGGACATTTCTTATTAAAATAACCTAAAATTAGTCATAAATGATTATTTGTTTATTTTTGTGCACATTTTAAACATTTTGCAAACATTAATCAACCAATTTAGTTCTTCTTCACATTTTACTGTTAGTGGCTCAGGATAGCTTTGTGTAAATATGTGAATTTATGAAACATTTTTAATGCTGTTTTAAAATACCAACCAATGCATCAAAACACCAAGCAGGCTAAAATGTCTAAAATAAAACACAACTCTGGCTCTGTCATCTCCTTGGATATAATAAGATTTTTCCTATTTGTGTCTCAGGATAGGTTTCTATACGTATAATATGTAATAAAGGTATAGGTATAGGAATAGATTTGGGACTTTTTATTGTGACCGCCTAATAGAAGGCTACCGCTTAATGGGTGACCGCTTAATAGAGGTACCACTGTATATGTATTGTATCATCTATGTATGATACATCATGAATTTCAATCCCTCAGAATCCCTTCTGTTCAGGAGCCCGAGTTATCGCTCACAGACCGTCTAGTTATTTTTATGTTTTAGGTTATTTTCTTATCATAGTTTTGTAAAGCGCCACTGGACAGTGATGGAAGTGGCGCTATAAAAATGCATATTATTATTATTATTATTATTATTATTATTATTATTATTATTATTATTATTATTATTATTATTATTATTATTATTATTATTATTATTATAATTATTATTATTATTATTATTATTATTATTATTATTATTATTATTATTATTATTATTATTATTATTATTATTATTATTATTATTATTATAGTCTTGTTCACTGATCACATGACAATCAATATAGCTAAAAGAAAAAACGATCAATATAGAGAAGGCCATACTATCTTATTAGCTAAATCAGGCAAACTTACATGTCCAGTATCTACAACCAATAAGCTACTTAAGCATTTCAGAATACTTCCACAGCACTAAAGGAATTTCATCGTCTCGAATTAGGGAAGAATTAAAACATATATTAAGCAATTAGTGAAAAATGTTGAGCAATTTAGCATGCACAGCCTGAAATCCGTCGCTGCAACGAACCCAGGTTTTAGGCTATTAGACGCTGATTTGATTGACAGACACGCCGGTTGGCGATGTGCAAAAACCAAACAAAGATACATAATCAGACCTTCTTTCAGTAACAAAGTCTCTAGGAATATAGTTCTAGTCGGGGGAAAGAGTTTTTCGCCATTGGCCCGACCCAGATTTCCTGCATGCGCTTTTCCTCTGAGGTTTTTTATGTAGTTTTTTTTTTTTCTGGCATTCCTGGCAATTCCCATCTACTTAGCTTTCATCGTATCTCTACGTAAGAGTTAAATACCGAGAATGGAGGCAATAAGCCATATAAAGCCCGAGGGCCGTAGGCCGGCCCCGAGGGCTTTATTGGCTTATTGCCGACATTCGTGGTATTTAACTGACTTAAGACACTTAATAAGGTTTTCTGAAAAGAAACAATGAATTTGATTGTATTCAAGAAATAAAAGCACTCCCAAAAGATATCAACAATCTGTATACAACTATTTCAATTAACGTTGTCCATCTGGAATGGTCGATCTGAGACCGATTAGAATTTTGGGAGCTCGTTAAACTGCAAATGCACTATTATAATCACGCTTGAATATTAATGTTTACTTCTGAAATACTATTATCCATAATTCAGCACCATTCAAGTGTGATTAAAACAACACATTTGGAATTTAATGAGCTCCTACAATTCCTATCGGTCTCAGATCGACCATTCCAGATGGACAACGTTAATTGAAATAGGTGTATATAATTTATTGTTCATTGTAAATGAATTCCCACAAGGAAATATTACGTGCGACTACTCGAACCAAGGACACCCAAACAAATTTTTCACAAATCATCCAATCACGTCCAAGTATCTAAACAATAGAATTACGGGAAATTTATGATGCAAAAAATTTTACTGTCGAAATACAATATCAAAGTGTCAACAAAAAACACCAGAATTATCTTGTATAGGGATTGAATAATTTGTGAAAAATTTGTTTGGGTGGCCTTGGTTCGAGTAGTCGCACTGTAAACAATCGCTTTTCAATTCTATTCAGATGAATGCTAATGAACTTGAATGCTAACGACTTGATGACACTAAAGGCGTTTTTGTTGCAAAATTATCGTCGATTGACTTAGTAGCATAATAGCTTAAAGCTAGGAGATCTCGGTTCGAATCCTGGCGTTGGTGCTCAAAGACTTTTTTTCGACAAAAATCGCTATCAAGTAAATTATTTCTAAGTCAACTGATGTTTACTAGTAGAGACGAGGGGATGCAAGTAATTATAAATGCAAGTGCTTTATCTAGATAAAGCACTCTAATAGCGGGGTTTATCTAGAGTAAAGCACTTGAATTGGATATAAGCCGGTTATTATCCTAGATACAACCCTGTGAATAACAAAGAAAACCGAGTCCAATGTGGATTAATGATCATATTGTTATTATTATTGAGTTACAATAAACTGATATGTCGTCGTACGCCCGACCCATATCCAATATTCTCCATGAATTTTGTATGTGCTTAGTTATTTATGTGTGCGGTTTATAGATTCTGTAGAGAGTGCAGAACACTCCTTATAAACCCTACAGTATTTCGAAATCCAATAAATTCCGCACGAGAGGAATTCAAAAGAACTCTCATTATCTATTGGTTCTATCCCCCACTAATACACATCGTGACGTCATTTTTTTTTTTTTTTTAATTGTTTTTATTTCAAACACACATTTACAATTACAAGATAGTGTAACATAATTAAAGAACAAAAAGAAATATATATGTACATATAAATAAATATAATAATGTAATAATGATGTTAATAATATAATGTTAACTGTACTAGAAATAGGAAAAAAAAAAAGGAAATTAAGGAATGTTAATGTTTAGATCATAAAACGAGGGCGTCTCTTAAACTCGAGAATTTAGTCAGATAGATATGCATTGAGTTGTTTTTTGAAGCAATATTATATTCAATTTGTACATAACAGCTTAAATAAACTTTAAAACCATTAAGACTCAAAAAACAACCCTTTGTTCTTGCTCTATAAATATAAGATTTATAAGCACGCAAAATAAAATTGATAAGCAGCGAAAAATTAAAACATAAACAGGGCCCTACTACAATCGAGGTTAGATTAAGAGGGGGTAAATTAATTTTATGAGTATTTAACCAAGACGAAATTTCACTATAAAGATTACTAGAAAATTCACATTTAACAAAAATATGATCGATAGTTTCAGCGTCTTTTAAACAAAAGGAACATAATTGATTATCTTTAAGTCTAAAACGAAATAGGTCTTTGTTAAGGTATAAACAATTCATCAAAATTCTGTATTGAAACCATCTTAGATATGTATCAATTGTAGTGGCCCGAGCTAACATATAAACTTTATCCCAATCAAAGCAGCCTTTACCTTGGTGTAGATATTTTTGCCACCTACATTGGGCTGTAGGTAGCCTGTGAACAGGCTCATGGGAGGGAAGGGGGGAGGGGAGGGGAAAGGAGGGAATGGGGAGTGGGGGTATGGGACGAGGTCTCGCCCTCGCCCCACTCCCCTTCCTTTCCTCGCCCCACTCCCCTCCCCTTCCTTTCTCCTCCCCTCCCCTCCAAATCCTCCCCTTGAGCCTGTTCGCAGGCTAGGCTGTAGGACGCTCAAATTTCTTTGATACTATAATATTATAAATTTGTTTTGTTTTGACCTTAACAAAGTCAATCTCACTTCCTGTTATAAGGCGGATTCTTCTTATGTATTTGATTTTTTCAACACTATTATTATTGAGGTTATTGTGTAAAATTTTTTTCCACTTCGCTGGCAAAGCTTTTATTAAGGAAAACCAAGTAAACCAGTCTATTTGTGAAAGACCTCTTTTCATTACAATTTCCCATGAAAAACCACACTTTACATCCCACAAATCTTTGACACAATAAATGTTACATCGTGACGTCATAATGAAATAGGGCAATTCATGGAAAGTTCAGGGGAAAAAACAACGCCGGATAAAGCAAGTTCAAGGTATTTTGTAATAACATTTTACTGATATTGATAATTTTACTGAAAAAGTTTTCTTTGCTCATTTCGCTCTTCTATTCTAAGAATCCAAATTACAAAAGAAATATTAGGCAATTTAGGATGTAGTTCAAACTAAATAATATAATACATTTTCTTTTGGCTCGGCGTCTGTTTGTATTTTAAATCAATTTGTGTAGGTTTTTTCAATGAATCGACTTGAAAAATCCTTAGCTGTCTTTGCTCATAAAGTAAAAATAAATTAAGTTAAAAAAGTCCGTTCCACTTTACTTAATCTATGATTTCGTAGTTGTCTTTTGCAGTTACATTATTAAAATATTTGCAGTTTAGATTGGCCATGGCTCGTAAAACAAAAAACCTTTACCAGTTTACATATATATATTTATGTTGTAAACTGGGAGCTCCGCTATTAGGTAGTACCTAATTTGTATATAATCCCATTCACTTTGGTCAAAAACAGCTTTTTTACTTCACGCCTTGTTTAGCATAGCCGAGCTAAGTGAGCATTGTGTGACGTCGCAATACGGTTTAATAAAGAAAGTTTTATTACCACCCAAGTTCAAACATTGTCTAAGCGCTGTATACAAATTTCCTTACACTTGTCATGTAATGTGCTATATTCACACATTTTGATGTGCTATAATAATCCATGCATATCGAACAAACATGGCCTGTTTTCACGAGTGCGTGTAAATATAATTGTACTTGCATATTTGATCAAAAAAAATTTTTTTACCACTATGTTCATAACTACGCGCTGGCCCCATGTTCAAATCTTTTGCAAGTTTGACGAGCGCTGCCGTCAATCATTTCACGCCTCCTTGGCAACGCGTGGTCCGTCGCTCGACAAGTGTGTTTGTTTGTTTATAGACCTCGTCTTCGTAATTCGTAAGCTTCGGGATAATTTTCTATTATATTCTTTATCAAAAGAATATCTCTAGCTGCAGTTCACATGCACATGACAAACACAAAACAAAAAGTGTAAATCATGGAGAAATACATGAAAGTTTACAAACTAATTATAATGATTACTCTAAGACAGTTGACTTAAATTCGACAACAGTCACGGCAATTTTAGTTCAGCTTTTTCAACAATATTTCATATACTTTCGAATAAGACAGTGTAATTACGTGATTTTCTTTTGTCATGACCTACCATCAAGAATTCTTGGTCTTCCGTGTAATCGAGAACGATATTCCACAGATGTCGTTTGGCGATATAACCTTTTTATTTTTCTGACTAACTTCTTGACATATTAGAGACGATAGGCAATTTCTTTGACTGTTTAATAAGCCATCTCTGTAAAGATACATCACTCGCCACCTCAAAGAAACGGGATAACTTGCAAACATAACAAACACTTAAACATAAACATATAAACAAACACTTGTCGAACGACGCCAAGGAGGCGTGACGTCTACCGAAATGATTGACGGCAGCGCTTGTCAAACTTACAAAAGATTTGTACTAAGGGCCAGCGCGTAGTTATGAACATAGTGGTAAATGTTTTTTTCTTGATACATAAATACACAAAATTAAAAAGTGAAAAAGTGAAAAATTCAAATAGATTTAAATATGCTGTAATACTCCAGTTTCACGCTATCTAATACCATTGTTCTATTTGACAAAAGGAGCATTTGCAAAGGCTAATCCGTCTACACGGATCCGGATACTTTTGAAACCGCATACGTTAAGATGCGGCCTATCGTCCACACGAATCCAGTGAATCCGGTCACCGAAACCGCATACTTTTGAAACCGCTCTCCAGAGTGGATACTTTTGAATCCTCCGGATACGCGGATTCGTGTGGACACCTAAAACCGGATACTTTTGAATCCACTGACTTGCTAAATCAACATGGCGGACAAAAATATCGTGTTGGTAACTTTGATTTCGTTTATTTCCAGTCTTCACGAAAGGCATATCATATGGAAATTTTGACAACAATCGTTGACTATTATAAGTAAGGTCAATTTTATTTGGTTGGCTGAGTCTTATGAATCAAAACAAAGACGTATAAAACGGTTTAGATCACAACCTCAATCAAAACGATCGTTTTTCTTCGTCCAGGGCGAACTAGTGCCTGGTGGAACAACAAACAGTAAGGCCTAGCCATCGATGAGTAGTTGAAACATAATGATAATAAAATAATGACGGTAGACGAGATCGCTCGCTCGATTAGCGCATGCCCAGTCGCGCTACTTTATAAATTCAAGTCGTTGCAGCGTATTCGTGTGTACGGGTGAATCCGAATTGGAAACGATCAACAGGATTCGTGTAGACGCAAATATTTCTATGCGGTTTCAGCGGATCGGATTCGTGTAGAGGAGGCCTAAGCATCGATTTGTTATAAAATACTCACACATCCCAAGCCAAGCACGGTAAAATACTTCCACTAAACAATAGAAAACACCTTTGAATATACTCCGAATCGAGATTATCCCTGTGCAAATCATAGGCAGTCCAACTACTCCTTTCGAGGATTTTTTATTTTTCAATAAAGATTCAATGGAAAAAAATGCGCGCGACTATTTTGGTTTCTTCGTTTGGTGCGCGCTTGTAGTCTTTGGGTTTCCTGTGGCGCGCTTGTAGATTGTGGGTTTCCTGTGGTCAATCCCGCGGGATGGATGGTCAGCAGGGTCAGGTACCTTGTATATTGTGACAAGGCATGAAACACGGGTCACGTGATGGATCGATGTGTGCCCCAGGTAGCTGGGACACTTTTTCGTGAAGCGCTCGGGATTTTTCATTCGTTTGACATTCGTAGAGTAGGTCGAACAGTCTCCGAAATTAAATAGAATGACGTCTTTACAACAAAACACAAAACAAAACAAAACAAATAGACGGAGGAACAGCGAAAAAGTTATGTTTGCTCCCTGTTCACTTTTTAAAAATGGCGTTCAAAATGTCGAGTAAATATTTTCTTTTTGTTAAAAAGCTGATATAAACAAAGCAAAAACAACAAAAACACTCAATGCATCACATAAACAGAACAGGTAGTTCTAAAAATCACTTTTATTGTTGAATAAGAGCGAAAAAGGATCAAAAAAGTTTATATTTGACAGTTTTGTTTTTGAATTAAAAAGAGTTCAAAAAAGCAGCCTAATTAGGTTATTGATGTCAAAGGATAAAGTAAGATATCTGTTCAGTGAAGAAAGTGAAGTCCAATTTTACATTTCTAAACAATGCAAACCCAAGCGAATGACAAGGCATCCAACGGACAAAGTTTAGCACACAAATTATTCACTTGAATAAATAAGCTTGCAAAAACAGATGCTTTACGATATAACTATAGTCAATATCTTAAGTATTCATCAATGCATTTTTGTACAAAGCAGGATTACCTGAGTTTTAACAATATTTTTTTTTCGGTGAGTCAGTCGATTGCTTCACGACGAACTTTCGGCACTCGTCGTTGAATTTCCGTGAGATTTCCGTGCCCTAGCAATCTGCGGCGCACATCTATCCATCCACGCCATCAAGTTTCAGACCTTGTATCAAGATACTACTTTCTTCGATATTTTTGTCGTACGTGCGATTCCGCGCGACCGAAAAATTGCTTGCAAAAAGCCACAGAAATCCCATCCGCGCGCATTCAAACAAATACACCACAGGAACCCCAACCGCGCGCTCAATGATCCTAACAAAAGATATTTATTCCAAGATGGCGCTCGCCGCGCGGTTAAAAATAACTTTATTGTCATTACAAAAAAATCCTCAGATAGAATAGTTGGGCTGCCTGTGCTCAAACCAGCCACATAATGTCGATGTCAGTAGTGAGTAAATATCATCTGCTTGAGGTTAAAGGATGTCTAGATTTGTTTGTTAGTCAATAAATCCTTCATTATTACGACCAAAATCATCAGGGATTTCCCAACAAGAACCGGCCAACAAACATGTTATTGACGACAAACTCGATCGTTTCATTAGCTTGCAAACTACATTGTTTTCCTCGTACCAGCTTTATCACTGATAAAAACATTGTGTTTACACATTACACGGTCAACCACATTCCTTTGCTCGGTGTTTAAAGTAATTTCGCCCATTATGTGTAAGAAAATCCCTAAAAAAAAGCTTTTACGACGGATGAAGTATTTAGTTTTAGGTAAAAATATTCCGAAAATTCGCCAAGATTTCGGAAAAATTCGTGCATTCACGACAGTTC
The DNA here is from genome assembly GCA_949775045.1 of Metridium senile. Lineage (NCBI taxonomy): Eukaryota > Metazoa > Cnidaria > Anthozoa > Actiniaria > Metridiidae > Metridium > Metridium senile. The sequence continues at coordinate 20,373,098 of OX459096.1, read as the reverse complement.
ACGACTTCCTCGAAACCTCTACGAATGTCAAACGAATGAAAAATCCCGAGCGCTTCACAAAAAGTGTCCCAGCTACCTGGGGCAAGCCTCCTGGGCACACATCGATCCATCGCGAGTTTGAGCGTCCAAGAGGAAATTCTCGTCATATAATAAAGATTGAAGACTCAAACTCGTAAGTTATCTGGAGATAGATGATTTGTTTACATATTTGTAGAAAAATCATTAATTCGTCTTTTAGGTGATGAGATAGTAGCGAAATTGTGATCCATCACGTGACCGTGTTTCATACCTTGTCACAATATATACTTGTCTCCCGCGGGATTGACCACAGGAACCCCATAATCTACAAGCGCGCCACAGGAAACCCAAAGGCTACAAGCGCGCGCCAAACGAAGAAACCAAATTAAAATAGTCGCGCGCATTTTTTTCCATTGAATCTTTATTGAAAAATAAAAAATCCTCGAAAGGAGTAGTTGGGCTGCCTATGGTGGTGCTAGATAATATGAAACTGGATTATTATCCAGAATAATATATATGATTTGCTAATGTAAGTGATGTGAATAACGAATTAAAAATTAGTGGTAGTTGTCAATAAACGAGTAACTTATATACATTTGTAATATGAATCTGAGTAACCCCTATTTAGTCGATTTTGTATTAGCTGACTTTGGATGCGTTGATTAAGGAGGAACCAATGGTCAACTTCAAACAGATGACTCAAATTTGACCACATTTTGACTGTAATCCCCCCTCAAGTACAAACACCTAGAGCTTTGAACGTTTACCAATTTGCTACATAAAGATTGAAGTTTACAATGATGTCTTTCAGTTGTTTACATCAGAGTTACCTTAGCGAAGGAACGGTGTAAATATGATAACGACCTACACGGTGCTAATATAATATATAGAAGTTTGTGCACATAAGTTGAAAAAATTCAACCAGAAAAAAAGCTAGCCGGGCCTTTTAATCAAAGTGAGACGAACGTTGAGTTTGCAATGATAGAGATATGTGAATAATTTTCATGTGTGTTTTAACCTTTTAAAAAAGGTCTCTATAATAACGCTCGTCTCACTCCGGTGCCAAGGCCTGGCTACTTTTCAAGATGGCGCTAGGAACTGTGAAAAGGAGTATTTGCATATAAGTTCTACAGCCGTTTAAAGTTGAACGATCGAGCACTAGAAAAGCTGTGGTAAACCTCCTTAACCTGTTATCTCAGTAGTAACCCCTACGTAGTCGTGTTTGCTGTGCGTGTGGATGCGTCGATTTACTCGCTGCGTTTGATTGTTGTGTTGTTGTGGTTTTCTATTTTGTCTTTGATTTGATTTGATTTAATTATCTCGACCGTTGGTGTGGTCGGGTCATTCATAATCTTGGCCGTTGTCTTCTGAAGCTCGATCTTTGCTTTCTTCAGGCCATTGATAGTCTTGAACTATGTAGTCTTGCTTGCTATAGTGTTCCACCAAGCTATACCAGGTTGCGTCCAACGAGATCAAGTTTTTATTCCCTAAAACGATTAAAAGATGTTCTTTTAATTATTTATCAAAGACCAAGATCTCGAGGTATTTTAATTTTAGTTAAGTAAATAGATATTGGCATTTGACAGAAAGAAATACGCTAGGTATACGTATTCCTTATGTTGGTTTTACGTTCAACCATTAGGTTCAACCATTTTGATACGCAAGGAGTACGTAAATAACACGTTACGAATACGTAGTGAATACGTATGGAAAATACATAAGGGGTGTTTCGTTAAGTGGAAATATTCATGATAAAGGATATGATTTCTCTTGCATGGCGTAACGTTCTCAGTTTAACAGACTTTATTTAGCTATAAAATATTGTGACTCTCACTGGCCACACTCGGTTCAGTCCTAAAACACCAACTTCACACATCTGAGGCTCACTCACATGACGTCACACCTATATAAAACAAATCACCAAAATATTTCACTTGTATTTACGGTAGTGATTTCCTTTGTTTTGTCTTTAATAATGTGAATGAGTTTGAGAACAAAGAACAAATAAGCGACATACCGATGATGCAGAGTCCGTGTTTGGCACGTGTAAGTGCAACATTGATCTGGTGTTCATCTCGAATAAAGCCAAGATGATTAGACAGCCAACCAAAGGACGGTTCGGGATCAATCTCGTCTTTAGGGACAGATCGTACTAATGATATGATGACATAGTCCCATTCACTACCTGTTCATGGATAATAAAAACATTTTATTAATGTGTTCAATTAGATATATGTTTGGATTAATGCGGCCGTTGAAGTCCCGAAATTTTTTTCGGGCTTCTATAATTGCAATTACTTTAATTGCTTTATACTCCGCGACGATCATACTCATACACAATTTAATAACCACGATCAGACCAACGTATAATCTACATTGTACTCTGTGGTCGAATGATCTCAACAAAATGACCTCCTACCCACATATGTGGCTTCATAGATCAGTTGGTAGATCATTGCACCGGTTCTGCAAAGGTCATGGGCTCAAATCCCGTTGAAGTCCCGACCAACCAACCGACCGACCGACCAAATAACGCCGAATTAACCAAGGAACCATCGAACTTGAAACTGGCGCATTGTTAATTAACGGATGGTTGAGCATCACTGATAATTACCTTGACTCTTGATTATGGTAGTGACCCTGATATCTTCATATGCACCTTTGAGTCTCTCTGCAATTTGTTTGCGCTGTTCACGATACGGAGTTAGAATAACTATATCTTTCCTCTGTACGCCATACTTGTTTACTAAGTATTTAGCAACTTGAACCTGCAGAGATAATATTCAGATACATGTGGTCACTACCTTAACGATAACAAGGAACTGGAAGAGACGCACAAGACTTCACATCAACAAGCTTTAGATATATTATGATAACGACAATGATAATGATGATGGTCACAGTCAGGGTAACTATAATGGGATAGAAAGGTTATATAAATAGTAATAATCTTTATCCTCATCACTAGTGAGGGATATCATCATCATTAACATTATCATCATCGTCATCACTACTATCATCATCATCATCATGTCCATCACCATCATGACCACCACCACAACCATCGTCATGATCATGATTTATTTATTTATTTAACTTCGTCCGAACACAGGAGCCCACAACAGTATAACCAATTACTGTGGGTCCAATACAAGATTAAGGTTACAGTCCACCTTCGCGGGGTGTCTCAGTAAAAAAATCATTAGCTCGTCAGATTAAATATTATTTCAAAGATTTACACATCATTTTAAAGCTAAATAACCATAGAATACGCCTGTGTAAATGTTTTACCAAAATGTTCAGGTATAAAGAGTTGTGATGCTTTAAACTCAAAACGACCGTCTTTGTTAGAGCGAATTGATCTAAAAAGTTATCATTGTAATGTCGACTTTTCTGCATAATGTAAATTAGCACATACGTGCCTAATTCCAAAACGTGTGAGGCTTTGTTAATATTTTACTTAGTTTAGATATGAATTAGAGTTGAAGCCGGAGATTCAATTATTTTTGTGAAATTCGAAACTTTTGGTCATAAATCTGAAACTAAGCTGTTATTCGACAAACGCTCACACTTTTGAATTTTGTTTAATTGATAATGCTACATGGCATTTTTCAGGCTATTTGGTTGAAAACTTTTTTAAATCAATTCGCTCAAAGTTGTGTTATACGCATTAAACTCGAACAAAGTTATAAGGCTTTGAAGTTGTGTAAACATTGAGTCTCTATCTGTGATCGGGCCTCACGAAAGGTCACCGAACCAACCAACTCTAAGGGTTTTTCCTCTCTCTCTTTGACATGTAAGCGATATTAAAGCGGGTTTTAAAGTAAAACTTTCAACATATATCCGAACTGTAAACAGTCTTGCACGTTGTGTATGCTAATTATAATAATTTGCCGAAAAAAGCTCCACAGAAATGAATCACGCAACACTGCGATTAGGACGGATTATGTCACTTTCGTCGTTACTGATTTATTTGGCCATAAAATACGTTTTGTTAAATATCTCGCTAAGGAAAATACATTTTCAAAAGATTTTGATTTTATTCGAAGGTTTATTCATCGACTAAAAAGTTCCTGAAATAAAAACAAATTGGCCAGATTATAGGTCTGAAACTAGACTGTAACCTTAATTACAATAATTATAATAATTACGGAACTTTCAAACGAGTGTATTATTGATCCCAAGAGGATAATTCCATCTTAATGTAATATTCAAATTTTATCGAATAAACTTCACTTGAAAATAATGTCAGCGACCGCGAAACGTCGTGAATTAAGTGTTTTGTCTTTTTCTATCAAAATTACGGAACTACACAAAATATACAATACGAAGTCAGATAAATTAGTTTCAACAGTTGACAACACTTATTAAGCTACGACTTGTGTAGCACTTTAAACATGTAGTTTTATATGATCATCATCGTTATCATCACCGTTATCATCATCATCATCATCGTTATCACCACCGTCATCATCATCATCATCATCATCGTTATCATCATCATCATTGTCATCATGAGCATCATCATCATGACCACATCCACAACCATCATCATGATCATGATCATCATGAGCATCATCATCGTCAATAAAACTACTCACAGCTTTATCAGCTTCTTGTTCGTTGTACTTCGATTCAGCTCCACTATCCGCAGTAGATATCACGGACGTCTTTTCTTCTCCTTCGACATGACACAAAACCAAGGGTCCACGTCTAGAAGGCCAGAAGTCAACGTTTGTTGCCCCTCGAGCCTTGACACTGTCGTCAGTGATCAGCATGTCATCATAGAAATGGAAAGACGGAAATGTACAGATAGAGGAGTGCTAAATTAAAATACAGATTGTTTTAGATAAAACTGTTTCAAAATTAGGCTAGTTGAAATGTCATTACTTCGATTTTAATTGCAGGGAGTAATTGTGGATGTACAGATCTATCATTGCAAGCTCAACGTTCGTCTCCCTTTGATGCAAAGGCCCGGCAACCTTTCAAGATGGCACAGGAAACTGTGAAGGCGAAAGTGACCACTCAAACTGTAAATCCACTGTATCTGTGGATTCATTGATTTACTCAGTTCTTTCATCGCCAACTATTTCGGACTTCCGCCAGTCATCGAGGCCAGCAAATACCATGTGTAAAATAGAAAGTAAACACCGATTCGGGAATCCAAGATAGAATCAAAATCGATTGTACAAAACTAAGTTAAATACAATTCTTTTAGTCAATTTAACAGGAAAGGATATTGAAGCAACTATCAAACCGTAATTCTTGAACATTTGTAGAGTTCAATGTTATCATCGCCAACTGTTCCGGCCATGCGCCCACTCACAAGGTCAGCGGTGTAACATAAAAGCGGTAGATAATTTTATCAGATTTTACAAAGAAATGTATAGAGGATCAAGACTGGAAGCAATGAGGTGATACCCAATAGCGTCACAAGAACGATTTCCTCGACAATTTGAAATGTGTACTTTTTTGTAATAAAATGATAGATGTTGATGCAAAATTCATTCTAAACATGAAATGTGAAATAATTCTCAAATTAACACATCGCATGATCTCTCTGCAATAACAAAAATATTTTTTTGCACCAAGCTATAACATATGCAAATGAGTATTCGCTTGTCGAAAATAACTCAACAAAGTTTCTTCTATAATTATAAAATTACGTTAAGAGCTAGCCTAACTTTTATGGTAGAAATATGTCAAACAAGTACACGACAAATACATCCTAAAGTATTATAGAAATCAAGGCTTTGTAACTAGAGTAAATACACGAAATACGAAATGTTGACATAAAATGAATTCATTTTTTTGACGTGTCGAATCTGTAAACAAAAAATTGAATTTTACACTGTTCCCGATCATCAAGGTCGATCAGCATCAAATTTGCACTAAGTTGTCGAAGATAAAGTAAAGTTCATGCTGCATTGAAATTTGACAGCTGATAAACCAGTTTTAACACGTTATTTTTAACAAATTTTACTGATATCAGAAATTAACGCTAAATGGTTACACATAGTCGTGAGAAATAAAATCATCAAAAACAAATTTGTAAGACTTCCTTTACTGATTTACCTCCACAAACGTATATCTATTTGATTATATACTGAATATTAATCGCATTTTTTTAGTAAAAGACCGCGAAATAGGTGCAATATTGCAATAACCGCTAAAGTTAGCTAATAAATGTGACGGGTTACACACAAATGTACACTCCCCTTCATTTCTATGTATTCAAATTCATTCGTATAAACTTATACTGAGTACTATATTCTTTTTTATAATATAGCTTAGATAGTACGTAAGCTCTGATTGGTTGATTCACTCAAAAAAGCTATGCTCTATTTCACCGGTAGAGACATGGTTTTTGATTGACAGCTCACAATTTTAATAAGAGTTGTTCTGTTATAAGCTACTACATCTACTAAAAACGGCTATTAAAATGTAAAAAGACTTTCCATCTTGTGAACTTTCTGGTAACCTAAACCCTGAAGCCTACGGTGCAATGAAATGCAATTCAAAAGCGACAAAAATCATAGACATGGCTTTGAAAATACGCCGCCTTTAGACAAACTGTAAAGTTGGAAGTCAAAAGTTGAATTTGATCAAAACAAACAAAAACAAAAGGAAAACAGCGCTTCAAAGTGGCAATAATTTTTACTTCATTTTATCCTTGACATATGAAGATAATTTCATAGTGAATAAGTGAGATTTTTTTGCAATTGAACTCGATTAATCTTGAACAAATAACTTGCATGTTCGTTGAATTTATCGACGGCAAAATATTATATTTTGTTTTATAAAAACAAACAAACACACAATCAATTACAGAATTATAAATGTGCTTTCAAGTTTTTTATTCTTATAAATAAACCATGTTTGAAAACAAGCAATGTGAACAAAAAGGCAGATTTACAATTATCTTTCAATTGTCTCGTCAAAATGAAAACAGAAACTTATAAACCTTAAACCTGCAAACGTTTGATTAAAAGTAAATAAATACATACTTTCAGCAGCCTAAGTAATCTTGTAGATGTGGTCTTTGTTCTTTTTAACTTCAAAACGTTGTACACAGCAAGCTTGTCTTGTTCAAACTGTTTTTTTCTCAGTGTGATAAATTGCTGTCAGTCGGCACGGCTTTCACCACTCAAATTCGCTTGAATTGCTGTATATATGTCAGTCTCATGCAAGAGTTCAGCTAAAGGTTTTTGTTTTTAGCCACAGAAGTCAACCAAAGCTATGTTTTAACGGTTTTATAAATGAAATTCCTTCTTTTTAGCTAGCAAAAAGACCCGGGAAGAAAGTGAACAGCACCTTGGTCCTTTTTGGTCAAGATTGCTCAATAGTACACTGATTTTGATTGGTTCATTGGGCACTGGTGTTAGTTTTGAGAATTACAATTTTAATCAGCAAATAAAACTACGTTTTTACGGAAAACCAGCATTGCTATATTATAAAAGCAATAGAAGCCAGTTCCTATGACTCTACCAGTGAAATAGAGCACTTGGGATGTTGTTAGAAACACTCGAAAAAGTTATAAAATCACTCGCTTTCAGCTCGTGATTTTATAACTTTTCTCGTGTTTCTCCCAACATCCCGCGTGCTCTATTTCACCGGTAGAGTCATAGGAACTGGCTTCTATTGCTTAAATATATAATAAAAAACATCCTCCCTTTTCACTATTAGTAGAAAAAAAATCGTATTTAACTTAGTTTTGTACAATCGATTTTGATTCTATCTTGGATTCCCGAATCGGTGTTTACTTTCTAGTTTACCCATGGTATCCGCTGGCCTCGATGACTGGCGGGAAGTCCGGAATAGTTGGCGATGTAAAATTGGTAATTTACAAGCGAAATCTGATCTGAGGAAAGCCACAGGGAGCCCAAGCTCGCTCAGGCCCGGACTTGGTGAAACCCAACTTTCTTGCTACGGTTTTCCTTTTCTTTAACAGCTATCACATTAAGCTCTATTGTAAATAAGAGCTGGGAAAACTAGCTTTATTTTGGTATCAAACATGTCTTAGTTTGCTAAGAATTTCAAAAGTTTCGCATCACAAAGTACCTCAGTACTTGAAGGAAGGATTGCAAGTATGACGTCTTACGAACGTCAATTTAATTTGGAGCTTTTTCAAAGTTAAAAAAGAAAGGTAAAGCCTCGTTCGATCGACGACAAATTTCACACCAGCAATTTATGATAAATTTAAATTATGGAACAGCCACGGTTAATGAGGTAACAAGCTTTGATTTTGAAAAATGATGCTCTTAATATCACACTTTTCGTATTTTTCTTGCAATTTTACAGTCTGAATACAGAGCATATATGGAAAGAAAACTGAAAACCGTGAACTATCGAAAGGAAGGGTTTATTCTCAATAAATAAAGCTATGTTTGGTAAAAATCAAATGCTTTTATAACATATAATATATTTCCAGTTCGGTAGATTGACAAATCCTTACCCAGAATTTTATAATTCGAAAAGAACTTTGATCCTCTATACAGTTCTTTGTAAAATCTGGTAAAATTATCTACCGCTTTTATGTTGCATCGCTGACTTTGTGAGTGGGCGCAATGCCGGAATAGTACACAACAGGTATTCATTTCAATTCATGGAAAGTCCTGGTTGCAAGATCACTAGCTTAACACCCAGAACACAAAAATTATTATTCAATCGTATTTGAAGTAAAATCTTACCATTCTGTACTGTATCTTCAACATGTCAGATTCCTTATGTAACCGCTCAAACATGGATTTGACCAATCCTAGCTTTGATGCGTGATTATCATTTATTATTGGCTGGAGCTGTTTATGATCACCAATCAGAACGATCTGCTTTGCATTCGATGACGTCATAGGTACAAGTACTTCCGGTTCCATGCACATGCCACTTTCATCCACAATGCATTGTATGATATTGCATTTTTCTTCGATAAGTTTACTGCCTGCCCATGAACATGTGCAAAGAATGATTTGTGTTTTCGCCACGGCCCATTCCTCAGCACTGCCTATCAGCTATTGATTAAATAGGTGAGAATGGACAGTTAATGTGATAAATTACGATAATACGAAAAACCGTAAAAAAACATCATACTGACAGCCGTTACTACTTTTGTAAGGTTAAAACAATATCCGTCTGTATTTGCGGCAAAAGATCAACGTCAGAAATATATTAGTAATTCATACTCTATTTAGTATTTTTATACTCTTATCAATTTAACAAATTTACGATAGTTTCGCGTGGTATGTCTTCTTATTTACCACGGTTGGCGTCATCGAATACCACAAGAAACTATCGTGAATTTGTTTTTTGCACATTAAAAAATGAGCAAAATAGCAACCGTGGTATGTACTCTTATTTAGCATGGCTCTCGCACGATGGTCAGAAATGGTATAATTTCCTCCCACTGGGTCCACAGCTTTGTGTAAAATTCTACAAATGTAACCAAATTTGGCATGAAGATAGTTTCAGGAAATCTGCATTCAATATTTGTGTCTCACTTGTTATTGGCAGGATGACGTCATAACTGACGTATCAATTTGGCGTAAAATTTAATTTACATTTGTAGTTTTTTTTACTTAGGATTTTTTTTGTCACGTGGTGTATTACGTCATGAGGTACATAATGACGTCATAAGTATAAAGTAATGACGTAATACATCACGTGACAAAAAATTCCTAAGACAAAAAAACTGCAAATTTGTTTTAATGCATTACTCACTTTGTTTCTATCTGACTATGTTTATAGTATTAGCTGTGTAAATACCCTTAATTTTGACCATATATGGTCATTTTGTTACAATCTTTCACATTTGGCGGGAAATTAGTCTATAGCTAATATGTTTTTTAACATGGTTTTCTTGAGCTCCAATGAAGCAGTAATATAGCTAATAGTTGTTGTAACAAGCTAAATTTTGTGCCGTTTAGAAAGTACAGATGATGGGTTTATTAGAGCAAAACTAAATCAAGCTAAATCAGTCGGTTTTCAACATTGCGTTCGCTCTTGCCTTCGTCTCCATGTTGAGACTGTTCGTATCATAGATTCATTTCTTTTCGACTCTTCTTAAGCTAAACAACTTCTGTTTACGACTAATCAGTACCAACGGTTATTATCGAGAGGAAAAAGCATTTTTATCAAGCGCATTAAAACCGCTACGCAGCCATTTGTAGTCAAACTCTCAGTCACGCGAATATGTCGCTCGCGCGTGACGTATTTAAAATTGGCGCTTCTAAAATTTGCAAAACATCACTTTCACGAGCAAAATGAAAAAGCTTATAATAAGGAAGAAGATATGAATTTTGCTTAGAGAAAAGATGATCATGCCTATTGTAAGGATCGATTTTCTTTTTTTAGTTAACGATAGTCGATCAAAGATTATAACTCCTAGAATATTAGGATTTGCGCTCGTTGTAAGAAGATGTATGGCGGTATGTGACACTATTTTTCGTAATAAAATCATCAAAAAGGAAAGGTAAGATTTTTTGTTCTGAATTTAATTTATAGTCAAATAGGTTCGGGACATGTAATACATGATAGGTTGATTTCCTTTTAAGCGAGAATTTAAGTAAGTCAGATTATATTTGTGGTTCTTTAAGAGTCAATGTCTGTAATGGTCGAGAATCGCCGGACAGCAGTGAAAAAATGAAATTGCTCATATTATGCCTAAATAACCTTTGTGGTAAGACATTTTCAGAAATCCAACTCTTAGTCCTGGACGCCTTTTATTTTTCGAGAAATCGCTAAAAGTTGATTTCGGGGTCCTGACGGGCTTGGGCACCCTGTGTTGAAAAGGAAAATGTAAGGTTTTCTCGGCGCTCGTACGGCTTTGTGTTTGATTTTATCTCAACTATTTTTTTTATTTAACAAAGATACATTATTCCTTATCAATTTAATGTAAAAATTGTTTTGATAATGCACGTTTTGAATAAATTACGGAATTTTCAATTGACACTACTTTGACGTCTCCAAAACATCGCTATTTTTGCTTATTTTCAATGTGCCTAAATCGGTCGTGGTACATGCACCAGAACTAAAAAAATACCACTGTGCTATAGCCTAACCCTTCTAGAATAACATATCAAAAAGTTATTGGCGGCACGCTAAACCTCGTTTCCTGAGAGAACCAAATGTGTTGGCCTTTTTCACTCAAGTAAGCGTTACACAAAGCACAGTGTATATGTCAACAACTTTTACTTTCGCTCTTTTTAGCTAAAATCAACTTAAAACAAGCACATTTCTCATGATATGAGTTTAGAATGGTATTTTATAGCTTTTTGACCTGGATTATTGCACAAATCTATCATCGGTTGAGATTATGTGGTCACGCAAAGACTATTCACAGCAAGCTATATTTAGACCGTCTTGGCCATCGTGACAAAGCGTGTGTCTTACGTGACTGTTGTATTTCTCTGCTAGCAAAGTCTCTATTTTTGCAATTTCTGATGATAGAATGTGAAATTAAATACATTTCCTTTGATAGAAAATACATTTTACGGCCCGACAGAAATTGACATATATTAGTTGTATAGTTCGTTGTGTTCGCACTACAAGACAGACAAGACAGTCGGACTACAATTATTGTTGACAATTTTAGATTTATCCGAACACAAATTAAAATGATAAATCATGGAAAATTCTGTATTCATAAAGGCCCGTGCAAACGGCTTCGACATTTGCTTCAACATCCGTTCGATTGTTGAATTGTACCCTATTTCAACATTGTCATTGAAACCGTTTATCCCCCTACCTTGAACTGGTTCAACATCGTTCAATTGCAACAACCCTTCTACAGCATTTACCAAAATCGAACCAATGTGTTGAAGCAAATGTAGAAGCCGTTTGAAGGCCTTTATTCTCACGAATGTCGATGGGATTGCAATGATTAGTCTGCGTTGTCGGCAGTTTGTGTGTATATAGCTAATTCAATTAACTTCGTCGCTGAAACAAGCCTAAAGCCTAATATCTTGAGAGCGAAAGTGGTCATGGGATTTTAAAATTGCATGAGTTTTCAAGATTCCTAAACCGTAATTTGTGTTTTTGTTTCCACTGAGGAACACTTGCAAATACACGTTGATTGTTTTACACGCTTTGCACGCCTCATTCGCCTCGATAAAAGATATCCCACGATCCCTTTCGGTCTGACGATTAGGCAGCCTTTAGGCATTATAAATCAGCGACAACGTTAATTGAATTAGCTATATACCGGTGGTACACAAATCTTAGACTGTTTCATTTCAGATGAGATTTGACAGCCGACGGCTGGTAGCACGTTTGCAAGCTGGTCAATTTTTTTTATTTTACAGTTAAGTTATTTTCGTTATTATTTTTTATTTTGTTCCATCGTTTGTTATGTTGTAGTGTTTGTTTCTTGTTTGATTGAAAGTCATCTTGGCGGTACTTATTTAAATTACAACGATGTTTTTTTTCTTTACGCAGTATTTGACTGACATTTTGTCATATAGCAAGCTGGATAAACGTTTAGTGTTATTTGGTTCAAAAGCAATTGATGACCTATAATTTATCATGATGCTGCAAGTTGGATAAACGTTGTTAAAATGAGGGTTATTTTTTCAAACATTGAAGCAAATGGCATGTTATTCAGTACCTATATCGAATACTTAGCATGAGTTCCTGTAACTATGCTGCCTTTATAGTAGGTGGTCTGTGTGGACCCAGTTCCCCGGGAGGGGGGGGGGGGGTTACTCCCTTATATTTACTATATGGGGACGTTCCGCCAAATAGGGTATGTTTTTTTGCCTTGGCGTCTTGAATAGGGTATACAACTTGGCCTAATTTGTCTTAAATTGCCTTACCTAGGGTATACAATTTCCCCCTTGAGTCTTGGATAGGGTCTACTTTTTACCAATTTGTCTTGAAATAGGGTATATATTTTTAGGATTCTGCTGTCTTAAATAGGGTCAGGGTTTAGAGGTACCAGCGGAACGTCCCCGTCAGAAACTGGGTCAAGTAAAGCCCCCCCCCCCCCCCCCCCCCCCCAGTTCATACAATGCAACCATCACCGAATGTACGACTCTTTGAAACTGCGACAAAGAATGATGTTTTCAACCACCTTTCTTTGTATAAAGTCAGTGATGACTGCGATGTTTCTTCTGAGTCTAAGTTACTTCTTGCTCGTGCAGGGAAGTGTACAGTGTCTACTTAAAAAAAAAAAAACAGAGGAATGCATGCGCTTACATGTTATGCAGATGAGATAGATGAAAAATGAATGCACGCAATCACTACGTGCACTATTTTTCATATGTATTTTCAATAGAGGTTGGTTTTTGCTAGCCTTCCCAGCAGGCAACTTCTGAGTCCGAGAGTGAGTTTCGTGAGTTTAGGGTTCCTATGTTGAAAATTCGAAGACGACGAAGCCTAGTCATTTTTTGCCATATGCCACAGGAAGCCCGCGTCTTTTTTTTTTTCTTTTTCTTCGTTTCTTCTGCCTAAAAGATGCCTGCGGAGGAGGCTAGTATTTTGTAAACAGCTAGTTGCAAATAGTTGTATATATCCCGAATTTGTTTATGTTCCGTTAAGTAATGTCTTTAACCTAGATATTGGGTTAAACGTGTTACTGACGATAGTCAGTAAGATATAGTCACGCAATCCGGGCACAACGCGGTACATACGTACACTCGTTTTCATATGTATTTTCGATAGAGGTTGGTTTTTTACCAGCTAGTTGTAAATAGTTTTTATAAACCTTTAGTTGGTATTTTTATCACTTAAATATGTTGTTACCTTTTTATCTGTGTACCAGAGACAGTCAAAGCAATTCAATACACGCTGAAATATCTAATATTTTCTACACATGTAATAAAGTACGTAACCAGTTGTATTTATAAACTTTAAATATGTAAATATTGATTTATGTACATTACAAATATCATTAAGTACAAACAGTTGAACGTTATGGCTCTGTGATGGTTTTAAAAGCAATGTAAACGTTTGGTAAAATTGACTACGTCTGCGAAGAAGACCGAAGTGCTTTAACTGACAGAATAACGAAATAATTGTCATACTAATTGAGGTCAAACATATACAAAATGTCATTCTAACGCAAAGTATGGGAAATGTAGTTGTTCTATTTGTTATATTGATATGCTTTCTTTAAATGGAAACGTTTTTGTAGTTTATTTCTTTGGAAACAACAAAAGACACACGCTTTGTCACGATGGCCTACACAGTCTAAATATAGCCTGCTGTGAATAGTCTTTGCGTGACCACATAATCTCAACCGATGATAGATTTGTGCAATAATCCAGGTCAAAAAGCTATAAAATACCATTCTAAACTCATATCATGAGAAATGTGCTTGTTTTAAGTTGATTTTAGCTAAAAAGAGCGAAAGTAAAAGTTGTTGACATATACACTGTGCTTTGTGTAACGCTTACTTGAGTGAAAAAGGCCAACACATTTGGTCCTCTCAGGAAACGAGGTTTAGCGTGCCGCCAATAACTTTTTGATATGTTATTCTAGAAGGGTTAGGCTATAGCACAGTGGTATTTTTTTAGTTCTGGTGCATGTACCACGACCGATTTAGGCACATTGAAAATAAGCAAAAATAGCGATGTTTTGGAGACTTCAAAGTAGTGTCAATTGTAAATTCCGTAATTTATTCAAAACGTGCATTATCAAAACAATTTTTACATTAAATTGATAAGGAATAATGTATATTTGCTAAATAAAAAAAATAGTTGAGATAAAATCAAACGCAAAGCCGTACGAGCGCCGAGAAAACCTTACATTTTCTTTTTCAACACAGGGTGCCCAAGCCCGTCAGGACCCCAAAATCAACTTTTAGCGATTTCTCGAAAAATAAAAGGCGCCCAGGACTAAGAGTTGGATTTCTGAAAATGTCTTACCACAAAGGTTATTTAGGCATAATATGAGCAATTTCATTTTTTCACTGCTGTCCGGCGATTCTCGACCATTACAGACATTGACTCTTAATTGCTTCAGGCCATTTCTTTATAACAACATATCGCCATTTTGATACTCTCATGGTGGAAACCGCTGCGTTACTGCAGGCTCAAATGACCGTTATTTCTGGCCATGACACAGGTAAGTACATGCGGTCAAAGGTATTTCAGGGATTTATCTACAAACGTGGGCGGAGCAGGGGCATAAACATTCGTGCCCATTCCACACTACGGTGGATTCCGTAGTAGATTAGTGAGGATAGTGTGTGTTAGTATCAGCTAGTCAATGAGAGTTGCCAAGGGTTATTCCCCATCTCAGGTTAGTAAGTGTATATAGTGGCTATATTTCAGGGGTTTGTAAATCCTTAGTTAGATAGAACTGGTTACCTCGCAGTACGCTTTCACTTCTTCGTTACTCGTTCTAATCTTCTTCACTTTATCATCACGGAATTTAGCTTCCATTCGTTGAAGGTCTGAGCTAAAGGGAGATGTAACGCTTCTGATCACGTGATGTAACGACACCTCCTGCAAGTCCCCCTCGGGTATCTTAAGCTCGTCATCACTGACAGGGGGCTTGAGGTTGGTTACCTTATTAGGTATGGAGAATTCTTTTTCTTCGATCATTGATCCATACACTCGAAGTATCTTGTCTTTCATGTTTGGGATACGTAGCAGATATTCTAAAACATAGAAAATACCGATGCGTATGTCAGTTAGCTGTTGAACCCCTCAAAGATCAATGTAATGGTCCGTCCATAAGCGTGGGTTTCTCCGAGTTATCCGATTTTCTTCCCTTCGCAAAAAAAACATCTGAGCAGAGTTGTGTGCTACAATACCTAATGTAGAGGTACTGAGTCTGAGTCTGAGATTACCCAAGAAGTAGCACACTTGTGTCCAACTAAATGATTAAGACATTACACAATATATCGGCCGTCAACAAAAGACTAGGAACGAGTTTGACCGAGTGATCCAAAATGGCGCTTGATCGATTGATCGGTGAATACCGATCCCCTGCTAGGAGAAGCTACTGTCTCAACCTTACAGGGCACGATATGGCTGGCGCCATTTTGGATCACTCGGTCAAACTCGTTCCTAGTATTTTTATTGACAGCAGACAAATGCTAGTTTGAAAACGAGACATCAATCTTCGGGGGTTGCACTTCAACGTTAACGGTAATAATTAGTAGAGAATATTTGTTTATTGATATTTGTATCACGATTGTCGAAATGGACATGTGTGCGTGTAGTGTGCTGTAAATGTTACATGTAAGGTGGTAATATATTAACCTCGAGAAAGATCACAACGGGGAGTGGTGGTTGTAAAATATATATAATATATGATTGTGAGCAAAATTAGAACGTCAACAATGGCGTGTGCATAAAAATATAGTTTATATGGTTGATCTACGTTATTTATACCTGTGACTACATCGACTGACTTGTTGGAAGGTCCACAATATAGAACTTGTGGAGGAGCATTTGTTTTCTTCTTCTCGCCATCTTCACTTTCTTCATCCGGCTTTGGCAATGGTTTGGTATCTTCACCTTGTAGTGTTTCTAGCTTCAAGTTCTGCTTAGTAAACCAGTAAGCAATGTGTACTCCCGTAACTGTCTTGCCAGTCCCTTAAGTACAACGGTAATTTAATTTAACTTATTTTATTTTAGACAGTATTTATACAGGGCATCAAAGAAACAATAGATACAAACATACAAATTACAAATTAGTTACTATAAGGAATAACATTTGTATAAATATATGTACGCTTAAAAAACCGCTTACACTGAGTAGTAACTCTGAAGAAACTTTTATTTGCTTAAGGGAAAAATGATTAAAAGCTGCAACCCAGTTATATTTTTAAACATATATAAACGTTTAGCTGGCATAAATTTCGAATATGAATGCAATTGTTGCATATTGTAATATGACGTCATACCTGGTGGCCCTTGAATCAGCGAGAATGATTGTTGAAGAGCTTTATTGACTGCTTTCAATTGGTACTCGTTCAAAGGATGAAATCCTGAATATCTGTAGTGATCCGCAAGAGATAGACTACCTTTACGTACATTGAAATGACCTGGTAATGGTGGGAACGTAAATGAATAAATGAATTAATACATGAATGGATGAATAAATGAATGAATGAATCAGTCAGTCTGTCATTCAGTCAAAAATTAACCAATCAGCCAACCTATTTAATTAACAAATCAAATATTCAGTTAATCATTCAATCTATATATCATGGACTTATATTTTATTCAACAAAAATTCATTAAAACAATTGACAGAAAACACACCTTCCCCTGTTCGCCATCCACAGCATATGGACTGGACCAAATCAGATGATTCCTTGAGTTTGATATCTAGAGCAATTTGCATGCGTCTTAAACAAAAACAAAAACGTTTATGCAAATACGGCTAATGGCATGAGCACCATGCTTCTGGCTTCTTGATTACACCTTATAAAACAGAGTTTGTCGTGCTCAAAATGTAGGTTGAAGGTCATCAGAGACCGTGAGGGATTATGAGAAACAAGGTTATTATATGTACGAAATATCATATACGAGATATCATTGTGACCCCAATTATGCATATCGTAGTAGGAGTGAAGTGTTGTAAGTTTCCCGTAGAGTTTGTAGTGAAGGACGAACACTGCACACGTTATGTGAGATTACATTAACTAAAAAGAAAGCCAAATTGGTCACTACAATCGTATTCAATAACAGCATAGTTATTGTCTTATGACAAATATCCCAACCTAAACCGCTCTCTTTCTTTGAGGATTGTCTTTTTGAATTGTTTGGGCCGGGATAAAATAGATCTGTTCTGGAAAAAAATCCGATTATTTCTTAAACGATTCAGGCTACAAATGTAAAAAAAAAAATTAAAAAAAACACAAACACAAAACGTACCTCAAAGGAACAGGTATATAAATGACCTCCATGTCACATTTATGGCAATTTTCATCGAAGAAGATTTCTGGCACTTCGGACGCCATGTTTTTTACGGCCAATGTCACGTTCCATTGATGTGTCTTTAGCTTGTCGACTTTCGTAAAGACACAATGGCCAACCCATATTGATCTTTTCGAGTCGGGCTCATTTCCAAACCACGGGATCCTCACACACGCCAAATCACCAACCTTGAACTCAAGTTGTCGATTACTGCAGTAGGATTCTTTCAAAGAGAAGTTTCCCTCGATTTTCCCTCCATTACGGTTCCACTTGATACGATGAGACTTAAGAACAAAGCCTTCATTATGATTGATTGCCCCGGCTGCTACTTCTATAGCAAGCACTGGTTTCCAATGCTCGATGTAGTCATCTATGGAATCATAACGATTTTGTTTGGATGCAGGCACATGATGGTCTTTGGCGAAACATAGTCGAGGTAGCCTTCGATGCTCAATGCATATGTCAAAATTGGACGATATCTTGAAAAGCTGTATGTCAGGGGTAAGTACTGCTATTATTGGTCTTGGAAACAGCTGGACATAGGCGCTACTGAACTGCTTTAGTTTCATAGATAGGGTGTAGTAGTGGCCTTCCTCGTCATACGGTTCCACAACAATGTTGTCTGAGCTGTATGGCTCCATATCCAATGCTCGAGGTCCGTCCAGGATATCCTGATTCAAAACCAAATGAGTGATTCTATCCTTATCAACAGCTTGAACAGCCTCAATCAGTTGTAACCACCTCTGTCCTTGTACTGTGTAGACATCTTGTACATCCGAACCGCCCGAAGCCAGTTGTAGCAAATGCTTCTTCATAGATTTTCTTTCTCTATACTGCGGTTTTTTGACGTTATCTTCCCGCTCTGATGGGCTGATATATATTCGTACTCTCCAAGTCAGAGTTGTTTCAAGGTTTTCATCGGGTTTATCAGGATCATTGAAAACGGACAGGTCCTGATATGCAATTCTGTTGTTGTGACGGAAAAAGACATCTTGCTCCGGGTCTTTAGTCTGAACAACAAATGAATGAGTGTCCAGCTCATCAACAAGCACTTCGACTCCTTCGTTGCACTTCTTTAGTTTGTGAGCGTACGCAATGCGCTTACACTTCCTTTGGAATTCTCTGGAGTTGTCCTTGATGAAAGTGGACCTCCTACAGAAGCCGTCAATTTTGTCCAAGTCCTGCTCTGTCTCGTCTGAACTCAATTGTCGGTGAATTACAATATCCATATAACGTCTGATTGGTGACGTAAAGTGCACGTAATTGTCCAAGCCCAGGCCATGATGGTGGATCAATTCTTCTTCCTGTGCTCGCTTATATTCAGCTCTTTGGTGTATTCGCTTCAGAGAGTTATTGGCCAACTGAAGTTGTGGTGAACATCGTGGGTGACAGATTAGAAAATGTAACATGTTATGGTTACCATTTCTAACGAATTCCTGTACTTGCTCCCAGATTTCTCCAAAAATCTCAATGGTCGTCTCCTCTTGGGGTATGTCCTCAACGTCTTCACTTTCTAGGTAGGTGGTATTCATGTAAGGATTATACTTTGCATACCTGCCATACCTTCTCACCCATTCATTCAGCTTGTGTACCTTTGGTTCAGGATGAGAGTTAAAGGGAGTTGTGCAATGCTGGCGTGTTGATAAAATCCTTCCAACTGATTGGTTAGCAAGGACCATCATCTCTTCAATCAATTCATGAGCAGCAACGTCATCTTTTTCATTGCAATGGTTGATAGCTCCAAGGCGACGTTGTCGAAGTTTTTGTGCAAGTGAGTGCAGCAATGGAATTGATAATTGCAACAAGTTCCAGTCTTCTTCTGCAATTTGTCTTTGTAACGGCTTGTGTTCAATAATTCTTTGAGCCTCGGAATAAGTAAGGCGGCAACATGATCGTGTAATTGTGCTCTCTGTTTGGTCTGGATACTTGATGATTTCTCCATTGTTGTCAATTATAATATACACTGATAGGGTTAAGCGATCTTTCTTTTCTAAGAGACTACAGTGGTTTTGACTTAGACATGTTGGCAGCATTGGGACTGGTTCAAAGTCGGGAATGTCTGGGTAATATGTGGTTCCTCTTTGTTTTGCATCTTCATCAACCTTCGTACCAGGCTTGACAAAGTAACTTACATCTGAAATATGAATTCCAACCCTGTAGGATCCATTCTTTAATACATCAATTGATACAGCATCGTCGAGGTCTCTCGAGTTTTCAGGATCGATCGTGAAAGCGTTTTTAACCATCTTTCTGTGAAGTCTCTCAAATCCGGGAATCGTCCAATGTGGCGGAAATTTCTCCATTGCTTCGGTTTCGGTCTTTCGGTCTTTCGCGTCCCTAACGCCATGCTCTATCTTGACTATTTTCAAGCAATCACGAACTTCTTCGCCCTTTTTGATGGTCCTGAGAGCAATTCCAAGGGGGTAGTGGCAATCAGGTCGCCATTGAAGGAACTGGACAACAAACAATAATTCCATTTTTCTTACAATTAATGGATCTTCCGACCTTACTTTATAAGGACGATGCGAGTGGTTGCTGTCTAGGACCTTCTTATAGATTGGTATCTTTGTGGAGGATTTATCCGACAGATTTACAATTTTTGGAACTGATTTGTTTATGGGAACCATTAGGCTTTTGTTGTTCATATCCAAATCATCTAGTTTGCAGACATACTGCCGTTCACGTGGATTTATCAAATGACTCAATATCCCTAAACAAGGAAAAAATGAGCTAAGTTCTACAATTATTTCAAAACTAAAAATAACAAGCCTTTTTTTGACAAAAAAAAAAGCTGTTCACTTCTTATTTTTAAAAGCAAAAACATAGGTGATTATCGATAAACAGTGTGAATTGCCAGACCAATCACTATAATTTCTATAACCACTTGTGCAATTATACTAATAATCTATTAGTATACAACCTCGTTCCCAGAACCTTATCCCTTCGCTTTTGGTTGGGGCGAATGAATAAGGGAATATGGTCCTGCAAACGAGGTTGTATAACAGGAAGACTGACGCAACGACAAAATAAAACATAGTCAAAAAAGGTAGCTGACTTTTGTATGTAACATCAGTAATGATAACATTTCAAATTGCAATACCAGATAATGTGCACTAAGGCCCGAAAGCTCGGAAAATAAGTTTCAAACAAAAAGGTTGAAGAAAATTTACTTTCAAACAAATAAAACGTTTTTACTCTCCCGCCCGACTTTTGTATAACAATCCTATTTTCTTTTTAATGAATACATCGATAGATAGATAGATGGATGGATGGATTATTTAGGCAAATCTCACAGGTACAGTTGTAGTAATTTACGATTTTATGCATATGACCAATTCGCTGAATGGCCAATGGTCATCATGGTTAATGTTACAAAAGATACATGTTGAAAATATCAGATTCACATAACAAGAATCTTGGTTTTCGAGACTTACCGACAATACAGTCACACTTGCTGCTTCCAGTTGGCTTGACTTTATTTGTATCTATGACAATAGTGTCCCGATCAAATGCTTGCCGTACCTCACCACTTAGCATAACGTCACGTTTCGTCTTGTCTGGAAATTCCACGTAAGACGTTCTTGACCTATTAAGGCCAAAACGAAGCTGACCAATCACGTATCTTGATGGCTCGTCTTCAACCATGCGCTTTAACACTTCGGGTGTCTGATTACCTTGCTGGTTATTGTCGGTGTAGTCTTGACACAGAGTACGTTGCACACGTTGAGCACGATCAGAAACTCTGTGGTATAAAGCCACAAGTCTTATTTCGTCACGACCATTTATTCGGACCATCTCATAATCGCTTGAATTCAAACGGTTTAGATTAGGTTTTCGTCGTTCTAAATCCATCTCAGATGGTGGGAACTCTTCTTCTTCTTCCAACGGAGTTGCACCACGAGCTCTGAGAGACACTTTCTTTGCTTCGTCAGCTCTTATACTTCTGATAAGAGCCTCGATTATTTTATCAACATGTCTGGGCGGATCCTCGATTCTTAGCTCATGATCTTCAAGCTCATCATCAGCATCGTCTGAAGAAACTGATGACTGGTCATCATTTTCCTCAGACTCTTCTTCCTCGTCTTCCACTAATTCTTCAGGGCTGGTTTGAGTTTCCAGTTCTGTTGAGCTTCCTGGTACAAAAGATTTAGCCTGTGGATTAAGCTTCTTTGATAAATCAACACAATCACTTATCTCTCTTGATAATACTGCTAACGTTGTCCCATGCAGATTTCCCAGTTTATCACATCTTGAAATAAAGTCCCTCCAATAGTTCTTGCATTCACCTAGAGTACAAAGCGAAACAGGATCGCCAACTACAGCGACAAATGACTTAGCCCGAGTAACCGCCGTGACGAGAAGTTTTGGGTCGGACAGAAATTCCAAGTTAAGACTATCGTCTGACTCTTTGAGGTCTTGAATAGATGCTCTAGTACGTACGGTGCTGATAAATAAGGCTCGGAATTCCAGACCTGAGACAAAAAAAAAAAAAGATATTGAGAAGTTATATATATTTTCTATAACGCTTCAAAACATAGGGCGTTGGTTTTCATTGATTTTCAATGGAAGTCCGAGTCCATAGTTTTGAACCAGTTCTATCTTCTATGTTTTTTAAATAAGAGATACATACCGCGAATGGAGGCAACAAGCCATATAAAGCCCAATGGGCGCAAGCCCCGAGGGCTTTATAAGCTTATTGCCGACATTCGATGTATTTATTACTGACTTATTACATAATTTGTCAACATATTTTCATGAAAATTCGGTTACTTAGGCATGATTTCGGCAGAAGATTTCTAAGTCTGATTTCCAAGTGTAAAAAAGAGCTGAGAAAGAATGGGACAATGGCAATATATGTATAAAGCCCTTGAATTGATAATGACCAGGGTAATACGCGATATATAGCCCTACAAAAGTAAAACCAATGAAAATCGACTCAATGATGTAACTAGACCCTGGAATCTAGGGTTAACTGGGCTACCAGGTAGTGGCAGTTGTTTTTATGTACCAGGATTCCTGTGTTGCGAAGTGTTCGAAAATTAAGTCTCAAAAATATTATTATCAAGTTGTTCTTGAGAAATAAACGTCAAAAATTGAGTGATTTTTGGTCTTTGATGTACCGGAATCCCAAGTGTTGTGTCACCAAGTGTTGACATTTCACCCCCTACCCTCCCCCAAAAGGCCGGTATGGAGGCTCAGGTTTCAGTATCCGAGAGGTTTGAAAACTGTCTCAGAGAGAGTTTTATGAAGTTGTTCTCGAAAATTAAACGTAAGAATAAGAAAGATAGATAGTTACTAAGGCAATTTGTGTCATTTTTGAGGCAATTTGGGCTGTTGAGAGCGGTTTTTAGACAGGCCGAATTGAGACTTGAGACGCTGTGTTGAGCTCGCTTGGTTTCGTGAAGAAATTCACATTGTCTGACATTGTGAAGAAAATATTGCACATAAATCAATATAATCTCAATAGCGAATACAATTTTTGCTTGCACATCTTCTGTTTTGTGTTTAATACTGGATCGCACGGATCGATTTTCAAACACATTCCGGCGAAAATTTCCTAGTTTTTTTCAAAAAGGCCAACCCTTTAGAGCAGCAGCTAATGATAGGGAATGTCTTGGTGATCATCAGTCCAAAAAATATAGCCATTGTTCTCAGCGAGATCATAGTTAAACGAGTAAACAGAAGTCCATTTCGATTGAACAAATTATCCGTCATTTTCATAACAAGACTACAAAATGTAACTATCACCACGTGTGTTACCATGTGATCTTATCTGTCAAAACCATGACAACGCCAATGAAGGCACGAAGGTCTGTCTGAAGAGATCATGTTCTATTAGCTTTGTCTTGGTGTCGAGGCTATAGTGCGGCCGCAAAGCGCTTCGTACTATTGTCCTATTGTCCATTATGTCTGGTCGGAAATCGAAAACGACGAAAAAAACACATTTTAGGGTAGCCCAGTAATAATGAAAGATAAAATATGTAATTATAAATAAATATAGCGTTATTTAACGTTTATTTTATGTGTAATTTCATATTTGCTGTTTCATTTATATCAATTTGTACCTAGCTATTATATACAACTATTTCAAAAGCGTAGAATACTGAATAGTGCATTGCAAGACCAAAATGCATCCTGGGTAATGTAATATTGTTTAAAGTAAAATACATAATAATTCGTTATGTTATTCTTAGTGTATTCTATTTAAAACAATATACAAGCTAGTTATAGGGGGTTATTATCGCTGTAGATGTATTATTTCTTAAAAAATCAATGAGACCCACAATGCCCTTTGGTCTTGGCATGCATTATTCAGTATTCAATGTTTTTTGAAATAGCTGTATATAAAAGCAGTATTTATTCATTAATTGCTACATTCTAAAAAGTCTTGATAAGGAAGAATAAAGTATGTGTGTGTATGCATGCATGTACTTTTAATGGGCCTATCACCTTGAACATTGTGTATGGTGTCAACTGTCACTTGTCCTAAGTGAGCTCTTCTTAATTCGTCTCTTATTGCTTTAACCTAAAACAAGGCAATGGTTAGGTATACACAACAACAAAAACAACAAGAACAACAAGAACAACAAGAACAACAAGAACAACAAAAACAACAAGAACAACAAGAACAACAGGAACAAGATCATCTTCCTACTTCCCACTTTTTGTCCCGCGACTGATTTTTCCTTTAAACCTTAATAATTTTATCAATTTTAGTTTAATTAAAGAAAAAATACATGTCTAGTAAGGTCATTTTGAGTAAAAAGTTCTCCAAAAATGTTAAATATATAGCTCAAAGTTCAATAGCTTTTTTTCTTGAAAAACGCGTTTTTGGGGGACACTTCCCAAATAATCAGTAACTTAATGAATTTTTTTCAAAAATTCCTGAAACTTTCAGGATATGTTACACACTTAAAGAAAAACTATTATTCATGGAGCTGGCGTGGGAGCAGTCGATTTACGCCGCGGGACAAAAGGTTTAAAATATTTTTGTAAAACCCCTTGCATCTCCTGTAACTTTGTAAGGCCTGCTGCAAAATCAACGTTTTGAAATTTTGAAAAAAAAATTAGTTGGTCATAAAAAGTAAGAAAATCATATTTGACGGCATTTCTTTTAGCTTCATGCTGATTATTGACATCATTTCTGCCCGTTGTAGTAATATCAACCTTCGACGAAGCAGATTTCACGCATTTTAACAACTTTTCCGTTGACCGCGTCACTGAGCATCAAAAGTGGTATTTGTCCCGTTTGGCATTTTTCTTTAATAACTTTCTTGAAACACAAAAAATCATGAGTCTTTTCACATACGATATCATGCTAAATACTTGTAACAAAATTGTGAATAAATTTTCTTGTTAAATATGGTTATTGATTTTTTATTTAAAATTTTCAGTTTGCGTTAAGGGACAATTCCCGCTTCATTAGAATCACTTTTTCTCATGAAATAATAATCCGTTGGAAATGAAACTTGACTAATAGATAGATTTTGACAACTCTATTAAAGCAATGTAGTTGTGTTTTAAAACAGATACTTGAAATAAGAAATTGGACGACCTTAACATTTAACAAATGTGTTGTCATGGTAACCAAAAAATACCCTCTAGAGCAATTTTTTTTCGATGAAATTCAAGTACTGTTAAAAGACTTTTGTCGATATCATTTTTATAAATTTTTACACATATTTGAGAATTTGAGAATTTTTTCAAGTTTTAACAAGAGTGGCTAGGTGCTTGGGTGAAGTGGCGCGCGACCGCCCTTAAAAAAATATGGTTTTATTTCAAAATAATTTTTTCATGGCCAACTCAAAGTCAAGATGATCAAATATCACAGTAAGTACTTTTTTTGAAGAATAACCCAATTTTGAGCCATTTAGGGGGTCTTACATGTTGCCATAGCAACGGTCTTGTCTAATATTAAATTCATAATTTTTATGATCCTTTCATTACACTGTCTAATATCTGATGTTTTGTTTTGAAAAAATATTAAGTTTAGGTATTTTTATGGTCAAATTCAATTATAATATTATTGTTGAAGCTCCGTAGGCTCCGACGTCCTTACATTCCATTTCATTTTGTTTCTCTCTGCTTCTTGCTTTTATCAGGTGAGCTCTGACAAAAATACTAAATTATTAATTTGTTTTGCCTCTGGATTAGTGTCAGTTTCTTAACGTTCATCGTAAATGAATATGTGATAAGATCGATCAACTAAATTGGATGTTTTTTTATCTCAATTTGTAGATAGAATGTTCAGAGTTTTGCTCGATTGAGAATACGTATATTTAGAACACATGTAAGTATTTATTCAGATCATGATTGCCATTAACAGCTCTTTCCCTTAATTTTACATTTTCGTCCTTTTAACAGAATAAATGTACCTTTGCTTTAGATCATATCATGTCTATAATGTCTAAGGGATATATATTTATTTAGAGTGAGTGACTTTCATGTTCTAACAAATATGTCATGGTAACTTGGAAAAATTAAATGGTTTAGGGACGACGGAATATTTTTTTTGAAATACTTATTAATTCTCTCTTCTCATTCCCCTCTGATTCTTATTATTAAAGAACATTATAATTTGATTATTTAGCAGTGTGACAATCATGTTAACTTTAGATTTTTTGATAAATTACCTTCAAAAGAAGATTGTACTCTTTTGTACTAATATTAATTGCAAAACAACTAAATCTTACAAAAAGTTATAGAGGTGAGTATTATGCTTCGTACTTCAATTTTTGATTCGACGTACGCTGCAAAAATTGTTGCAATAACTCCAAATTTTTACACAATATAATACAGAATTTAAGGTAAGGAAAAGGTCAATATCTACATGAAATGTAGGATAACTTTCGTTCTTAGAAATATTTCTGATAGGTTGAATCGGCAACTTTGAAGGTTTTTTTTTTATCCAAACTAAAAGTGTATTAGAGGGATACTATCATATGCAGTACGACGAAAATCTGAAAGAAGCCTTGGTCACGAGTTTTTAAGTATTCGATGTTTATATAAATACATTAAAAGTGAAATGGGAGAATGTTATAGGTATTGTTGGTTATTTTTGAGCATTTTGCATGAGAAAAATCATCATTTTTTTCATTTTTTTTAACCTTTTCATGGGCTATAGTATAATAACGAAAACAAAAGAATGTAGTTGGGGAGTGTCACGGCAAGACTGAACAGTACAAGAGATATTTTTATTCGTTCATCATTGTTCTCTTATTTTCTTAATTCTTTTGTTTTTCTTCATTATTATCATCATTATATCATTTTATTGATTAAAGTAGCTTTGCTTGTGAGTAAGTAAATAAGTTTGATTTTGATATATTTCTCGACGTTTCAACGCCAACCAGCGTCATTATCAAGAGTACATTAACATTCAAAATTAGGGTGTCTTATAGTAGTAGAAAGTCCCATGATAATAGTGTTTACATAATTAACAAAAGATCTTTGCTCTAACAGAGTCTGATTGGATATTAAGTGATGGTCTTAAGTTCCGGATAAATAGCATCTCGTGAATGAGGCAGTCTAATAATTTCCCGGAGCACTTTTAAAGATCTTTAAGGATAATAAAGCGATAACTCAGATCAGGTACATCTGTTAGGCCATGGGCGTGTATAACCAACATAGTCTGAATCACACAGACAAACAACATAGTGTTGGTTTTTCGACGCGTGTATGGCCATCTTCTGAAGAAAGGCAGAGGATACCCCAAGACAGAGGAAATCAAGCAAGGGATTCGCAATTCGTAAGACGAGGAATTCCAAATGCTAGTTTTATCGTTAGGATCAAATGCTAAGAGTGCATTAATGCAAAGTTAATAAGTTAGTTAACAAGTCTGAAAAAATCAATTTAGCAAAATACATTATACAACACGCTTTTTGATATTTATACTCATGTACGTCTGTGATTACACATGTTCGTTTGTTCAATAAAACCATTACGTTCAAGTATGTTTTTGCTTTATGTATAAAAACGTATTCTTCACTCATTGAATTTTTGATGTTTTTTTTCCAAAACAAATTCCAAGATCTCCCTCGTTCATTTATTCAATTTCAGCGACAAACATATTTTATAGCTTAAAACCGAATATTGATAGCGAAAAAATTCTACAAATGCTTAGGGCCGCCATCAATGATTTATTTTTTTAATAATAGCGAAAAACATGAATAAAAATAAATCTTGAAACAAAAAATATATATATATTAGCCTATGGGAATATTCCCGTTTCAGGGGACAAATCCCGGGACTTTTCCCTGTCCCGTGGGACAATTCCCGGTGAAGGGACAAATCCCGGGGAACATTTCCCTGTCCCGTGGGACAATTCCCGGTCCCGTGGGACAATTCCCGGTAAAGGGACAAATCCCGGGGGACATTTCCCATTTCAGGGGACAAATCCCACTTTGGTGACGTCATAATGGGATATGTCCCGGGAAATGTCCCTCCAGGCGGGACAAATCCCGTACGCAGATGAACAACAAAAAGAACAAGAACAACAACAACAACAACAACAACAGCAACAACAAAAAAAAAAACAAATTAAAAATAAAATAAAAAATTATTTTTTACTTGTTTGCTGCAATAGCTTTATCAACGAATAAAAAATATGAATTAACGAATGAATGACTAATTTACGAATGGAAGCAAGAATGGAGAAATCATGACTGGATGGATAAGTAAACGAACAAATGAATGAACGAGTACATAGATATAAAAGAAATATAAAAAGAATGCAAAAAAAAAATGAATTAATCAATTAATCAATAAGTTAATTAATATTACAATAATTTATCTATAT
Organism: Metridium senile; assembly: GCA_949775045.1. Lineage (NCBI taxonomy): Eukaryota > Metazoa > Cnidaria > Anthozoa > Actiniaria > Metridiidae > Metridium > Metridium senile. Next base: position 20,344,418 of record OX459096.1, on the reverse strand, counting down.
ATTTATTTATTAACAATATATTTGTTAAATAATTTACTTTGGAAAGAAGAATGGCAGGTTCATCAGTATATAGGCGAGGGAGTGAAGCTAGAAGCTTGGTGACCCGATATACACCTTTGCTTCACATGCTTATTTACACCGGTTCACAAAGCATAATCCATATGCATGTGATTGTAAAAATAAATGCAAAGATTAAAATTAAATATTAACAATATTAAAATTCAATTTTGATATACTTCTTTAACAACCGTGAATAAACTCCACGCCTACCTGATATCTATATGGAGCTAAGACAGCAATTTCTTTAAGGTTCTTGCTTCCCCAACAATCTGGCCATGTCTGAGCAACTTCTTTAACTCGTTTAACGACTTCAGCCACTTCAGCTGCATTTAAGAACGTGTTATCATGCTGCTTGATGTCTTTTCCTCGGCAAGTGTACAACATCAAAGGTCCTAGGGTAGGATGGGCGGGGTTTTCTTTGTCCCCCATTGCAACTATCTCCCCACCGTAAAAGTAATCCGATGGAAACTCCAGTATTTGGCTGTTGCTACGGTAGTTATCTTTCAAGAACATGATATGGTTATCTTTGAAAACAGTACTTTCCATTTTGCTATAATGATCAAATAGTCTCTCAGGAAGAGATGTTTTCAGACCATATGGACAGGCAAACTTGTTGTAGACCTCAGGACTCATCTAAAAGACACAATTCAAATTATCATGAGCATGAGCATGAGCGTCCGAAGAAGATCTTTGCCCAATCAAAATGAACAAGTCACAGTTAACGCTCTAGCGGTAAGCAATATTAATTCGAGTTTCATGTTATTTAGCACCGCTGTACGATTTGACAAAAGGCGCATTTGCACAGAGATAATCTCGAACCAGAGTAAAATGAATCTAAATATGTTTTAAATATTTTTTAGCGTGCTTGACTTGTTGTGAGTATTTTTACATCATATGTAGGCTTAGCCTGAGCAAATGCGCCTATTGTGAAATAGTGCAGTGGTACTAGATAACGTGAGACTGGAATATTATGCTCTTTTGAATTTGTGTCAGCGGTCTAGCGCATGCTCATACAAATTTCCCAATTTCCCAAATAGCAGAAATTGTTTGTTTTCGATAATGTTTGGAAACCCGACGCATGAGTGTTTCACATTGGATTTGTTTCGAGATATTCATGTATTTCTGACTGTTTTCTTTTTTGTACCTTCCAAATAAGAATACTAATATGTACATGATGGAACGCGCGAATGGAATTTCATTCATGTGAAACATTAATATGTGTGTGACGCGGCTGCTAAATGTAGATTCATCTGTATACTATTGACTATAGTTCATACTAGTAAAGTACCTGCATATGGTCCCCTGTGAACACTATCTTCGTGTTGGGTCCGGCTAGTGCAATTGGTATCAACGCTTCTGTCTCCCAGGCCTGCGCGGCCTCATCGATAAGAATATGAGTAAAAAAGCCATGACGTACATCAAGGTTTGTCAGAAGGTCAGCGGCCGCGAGCGTTGTGACAACCACTCGTCGTTTATCGACGTCTTGTCGCGATGGTAGCACAAATTTGTCATTGTCAATCAGGCAGTATTTTCTGGTTACTGGTGATGTTGTTGAAACTTTTCTCATAGGGTCGATTATACGTAAGGGTTTAGCGTCATTCATCTTGTTTTCAGTGATGTAATCATCAAGCAACTTGACGTGAATGTCAGCTGCTGAGTTTGTGTGAGTACACAGTAGAACTCGATTACTTTGTTTTGCTACGAGATGAAGAATTGCTCGGTTTAACGTTAGTGTTTTACCAGTTCCAAATGGACCAAAGACAACTAATGGTGCAGACGGTGACTGTATTTCGGTTATGGCGCTGATCACTTTCAACTGATTCTCGTTTAGTTGTTTATCGAGATCAACCAGCCATGGAGGAACTCTTTCCTGCCAGACAAACATGATAAACATAATTAACAACACCATTTACTTTTAATCTTTTTTTATGTCATACAACATCAAGCTAAGATCTCGATAGATGTACATAAAGTGATAACATAAAATAAATATAGGTTATTTACCGACCTAGGCCGGTAAATAACCTATTTTTTTTTTTTTTGCATTAGTTTTGGTTAACATGGAGTTAAAAAATATTATTATTCAGTGAAAAAAAATGTAGCGCGCGATCTCATTTGATTTCTCTATTCGGACACAAGGAGCACAGTATTACAATGAGAAATATATAAAGATCGCCATTGATAAATGTTAATTTCGATCGTAAACAAAACATAATCATACAACAGAGATAATATAATTTTTGGGTTATTTTTCTGTCTTTCATAATAATGTGTTTACGGGTTGCCTGTGAAATTTTACATCGGCAAACACGTGATCAAGAAACGAGTCAAACGTACCATGATTTCAATCAACATCGTGGTGAGAAAATAACTTGTTTTTCGATGATCAATTGAAGTCTGTTAGGGAGCACATATATACAAATCTAAACAAAGTTCTCTACTAAAGCTATCAATGAAGAAGTAAGGACATTACACGTGAAATTCGGCAATGGATCGGCAATTGATTCATCGACGAAGGAAAAAAAACAACTGAATATGGTGTTTATGAAAGTTAAACCGCCAAAAAATCCTCTCAAAAGCCGACTCTTAACTACAAGTCATGGTTAGGTATGTGTTTTTCTTTTAAACGGTGTCAGTTAAAACTAAGTTTTGAAGAAAAGGCTAAAAAAAGACAAATCTATTTTAGTAAAGTTTTCGCTTAATTTCAATCAAAATCGCCGAAGATTAATAAAAATCTCAAACTTTTAACTTCTATTTTTTTTAAAGGACGAAGAAATACACTGACACTACAATGAACATGTTCAAAGCTGTGAATTTTTGAATCACAAACCATTAGCTATTAGTTTTTTTCCGGTTTATGTTTGTATTTAATTTTTAGGTTGAAGTTTGCAAAATACCCGTGAAATTGAAAATAAAGCTCATTAATACCTGTTTTGAAATTGTCTGGCTATTTAGTTTATGTTCCAAGACTCTAGAAAAGTAATTTGATAATTAAAAATGTTGTCTTTGATTGAAAAATTGCCGTTAAGTCGTTCAAACAGTCGTTAAAATTTTGCCGGCTATTTGGATACCTGTGGATACCGTGACCGTGGTCAAGATATAGAAAAAAGCCGCCCGCTCGCGGAGCCAATCAAATTGCAGGATTTGGTAGGATACCGCCCGCTCACAAACGGAAAAAAAATAATGATGAATATCATAGTGGGGGGATGGTGACAATGACGACGATGAGAATGATGATGAGGATGATAATAATCACCAAAATGATGGCGATGATAATGATAACGATCTTAACGATGACCATCATAACAATGCTCATGTCTGTCGACAATGGAAATGAAGATATTCATGAGGATGATATTGATGACGAAGTTGATGACGATGATCATGATGGTGATGATGATGACGGTAAAAAAAGATTTACTATAATTATGATTACAATGATGTTGGGTAAAGATATGTTATATTTAAGCACTAATATAGTGAATTAGAATCAAAACAATATTGTTTCACTTCCAATTTTTACCTTCAATCTTCTAATAACCTGTCCCATAGGAAAAAGAAATCGCTTGTGTGTCTCAGTGAGGCTGTCCAAAGCCCTGTGCATTCTACACAGTATTGCACGATTCAAGTTGAAACACACTTGAACATCGATTTCGTGGCCTTCTTCCTCAATCTTGTAAAAAGGGACAGAATAATGACGTCAAATTGGTTTTCAAATTGTACAATGTTTGTCACCATGCACTATAATAACATTCTCGAAAGGTAATTAACTTTCATCTATTTATTTTTACAGTTCTTAAATAACACGATATCGAAGCTGAGGTTGATCGACGAAAACTGTGAAAACGGTTATTATGTATTGGCGCTCATTAACAATTTTAGGTGAGGAAAAGTTTAGGAAAAGTTTAGGAAAGTTTGTAGGCGTTAGGTGAAACCATTACTACTGGGCCCGGTTGTTCAAAAGCCCGATTAAGCTAACCTAGGATTAGCCTTAAACCTAGGTTAAATATCTTAATCGTGGTTTAGTTAATCGGTGGTTTAAAAACCGTTGTTCAAAGCTGGATTAGCGGAGCGATTAGCTAAACTAGGATTACGTGACTTTAAACCACGATTAGCATCCCATAATATGCGCTCGCTTGTTTACAATGTTGCAAAATGGCGGCTTTGCAAGCTGACGGCGACGGTGGAAGTTCCGCCAAAAAAGTCAGAAAATCCAACTTTTCTAGTGCCGAAATCACCACTTTGATGGACAAAGTCGAAGAAAATCTTACAGTTTTAAACTCGAAGTTCACGAATACAATTACAAACCAAAGAAAGAACAAGATATGGCAAGATATCGCTGATGCAGTGAACTCGGTCGGCAACGAAAAACGAACCGTGAAAGAAGTTAAAGACAAGTGGAAAAATGTGCAAAGCATTGCGAAAAAAGAGTTTTCCCAGTTTAAACGGGACAGTGATAGGACTGGTGGCGGTCCAGCACCAAAAGCTCCTTCAGTGGCGAGCTCAAAAGTTATTGAGCTCTTTGGAGAGACGCCACAATTTACGGGCCTTGATGGTTTTGAGTCAGGTGAGGCTTTGATATTTTTTCTAGTTATAGATAGAAACGGATTTTTCTCGTTTACTAATTACTAAATATTGAAAATATCTTGTGTCTTTATTAGTTTAGTGAAACCGGGTATTTTACTGATAAATTGCGTGACAATAACAAATTGTTTCGAAGAATCAATTAAGCGCGAGCTTTGCAATTTTGTAGTTGTTTTGATTGTTTTGTACTGTTTTTACTGTTTTATTTAATTACCGATAATGCTTATTACTTATTTATGTTATTCACACATAATTTAATTTTTTTTATCTGTTTATAATTTGTTATTTAATAAATAATTTATTGTATTCACTCGACTGTCATCACTCGACGAAACATACTTGACAATTAATTTAATAATTTATTGTTTTACTTAAAATATAGAGTGCAAACATTATACCCGTGAAACAAATAGTATTAATTAGTACTAAATCGTGCTAATTAAACAATTGAAAACAATAGAATTAGCATAAAATATCCCTAGTTAGTACTATAATTTATGTTTCACGCTTTTAATGTTTGTACTCTATAATCAAAACATTTAATTAGCCTGTGATGTAATTTATCAAAAATTAACATAATGATATTTCAATATTAGTTGCTGCTTCTACAGAAGTTGTATCACTGCCATCTACATTTAGAAAAGAAGGCAATCTGCAAGATGTCCAAGTTCCAGATGATGAACAGCAGCCAGCCATCATTGTGCATGTTGAAGATGAAATACTGACAGCACTTCAAAGTGAAAACAAAGAAAATGTGGAAATAAAATGTACCAAAAAAAGAAAACCCACTACAATTACTCAGGCTGATGTCCTTCGAGAGCAGTTCGAGGCTCTTAAAGCTCAACAAATCAACCAAAAATTAAAAAAAAGAAAGCTTGAACTTGAAATATTATATTTCGAGAAAAAGCTACAAAAATTAGAAGAATAAATAAATTAAGATGAAAAGACTGCATATATAATAACTGACTGACAGTGTGTATTAAATGGAATCAACATCAACAGTATAATAATATACTTATGGCGTTGAATTATATATACACCTATTTCAAAATTTGTTGTCGCAAACAAAAAGGATGTTAGTATTTCTTCTCCTGTTATCGATTTATTCATAGCATATTTTGGTTGTATGTGTTTGTGTTATATGACCATAACAAGTTGTTGTTGTGGTAGATATATACATAGAAATATTTCTTTAAAAACAAGCAATAAATCACAAATTAAGTCCATGTAACTGACATCCTTTGCAGGCTTTAGAGTGTGGACTGTAGATTTTTGAAATGGGTAATATACTATACAATGTGGTGATGTCTACACATGCAGCCAGTTGCAGTATATACAGTCTATTCATCTTAATTAATTTATATCTTTTTATTCAAGGTAAAGTTCTATATATGTCTTTGTTTTTCCAGCAATATTTATATCAGAAACAATGTATTAGAAAATATATTTTCTTTGAACTTCTTGTATTTTAAAACATATACCTGATGTATTATTATTGTATAATATATAGCAATTGGAATATTTGTATATGAATTATTTCATGTCTGAAAATTGTAGACATGCAAATATGCAATCATATCAAGTTCCTTAATTTAAACATGACTTTTATTAACTTTTATTAACAGTTATGCATGCATGTACACAACTTAATTTGAGACATATTGGAGATCATTTCCAACAATTATATTAGTATAGAATATACTAAGAAATGGTCATGCAATAATGATTTTATTATTTATTCTTATTTATATATGCATATTTATTGTATAATTATGCTACATTAATTGCAGAAAGGTGTATGTATTATAATTAATACACATTTATACAAATAAAACAATATACCAAATGAATTGTAAATCTTTTCATGCATTAATGCATGATTGCCAAAATACTTTTTCAATATACAATATTTACAATTAATTGTTCAATTCTAAAAATGCAGATCATGAGACATTGATTTTATAAAATACTTGAGATGCTATATGCTCACTCGATTGGCTACTAGTTTATATCAGAACACAGATCAAGACAGGATCAGAAAAATAATTCAAAAATATTTTATAAAAGCAAAAAAGTCAAATGCAAATTTTCCTAATAATTAATGAAGTGCAAAGTGACTTCCTATATATACAGTCAATGTCTTATTTTGAAGTTGTCCAAATTTTCACTGTTATATATGTCTACAGTTATTTTTATATTTATTATATACTTTTACAAATCAAAATTGAGACAGCTGAAACATTAAGGACATATATGTGTCCCATCTGTAACACATTTTTTGCATAAAAAATATGAAGTGTATTTTTCTGCATATTAATTACAATCAATGTCATATTGCACTATAACATCTTGTCCACATATTTAACCATAAAGTAGAGATTGACACTATATATGTGTGTATTTTAGTATACAATTTATGCAAAAAATGTGTTACAGATGTGTGTTCTAAGAGTTAAACCACGCTCAGGTCCATTGTATTGTTCCACTGGAGGGCTATCAATGTTGTCATCTCCGTCTTCCATAGGCTCATTTAGCATGATAGCAATGTTGTGCAACACTGCACATGCCCCTACTACTTCACAGACTTTTTGTGGATGTAGTCTTATCTCAGAGTGGAGTACATGGAACCGTCGCTTCCATCTGCCAAATGTCTGTTCAATGGCCACTCTAGTTTTTGTGAGGGCTTTATTGTATTTTTCTTGTGGGCCATTGGCTGGATTTGCAAAAGGAGTCATCAAAAAGGTACTACATCCATAACCACTGTCGCCTATGGAATACAAATAAATGGATTTTACAATTTCATTTAATAAAACTCAAGCTGTATTTTATAAGAATAAACATCAAAATTGTGGCTTAAATTTTGGAACCAAACTTGAATTTCTATTTCTATTATTTTATTTATTATATATCATAATTTTCTGCTATAATTATAGTATTGCTATATACTATAGCAAAAAATATAATAAAATAACAAGTACAATTAGTAATAAACATTTCAAATCAATGGAATGAATCTATTACAATGAGAATTAAATGTATATATATATATATCCGGGGGGGGGGGGGGGGGCTTCCTTAGAAAATGGATAGGGGTGCTTGACGGACCTTTTAGGGTCAAAAATAAGACCCTTGCATACCTTTGAGGGTCTGAAATCAGTATCTGAGGTAATTTATGCGTACCTTTTAGGGTCATTTTCAAAACAGTCCGTCGCGCACCCCTATTCATTTTTGAAGGGAGTACACCCCCCCAGATATATATACCTTTCTTAAATGTATTTAATTGTGCAAAATCACAAATGTTGTGTTAAATTACTATATATTTATATACACCTACTTCAGTAAGGTTGTCATACAAAAATATACATTTGTTATAAAGCAAATAGAACATTTGTGATTTAAAAGGAATTAATTAAAAGACATAAGAAGATCACTCAAGCTGAACTCTCTCTTTTGTCTTTTAATTAATTCCTTTCGCACTAAATCACAAATGTTCTATTTTCTTTGTGACAAATGTTCTATTTTGTATGACAACCTTACTGCAAGTATGTGTAATAATTAATGTATGCAATTTTCCTTATCTTGATATATACTGTTTTATTTAAATTTCATCAATATATATATATAATAGATATTTACCTAACAGGATGCCATCCTCCAAGGAATTGTGTGTTGCTTCCAAGTGCTCACAAATATTTGATGTACGAAAGATGTGGCTGTCATGTGTACTTCCAGGCCAACGTGCCACCAAATTTGTAAACATTCCTGCATATTTCAAATTAATATGTTAATTTTATAATAATTACTAATCAACTATATATATCTAAAACAGAGAATTATAATCCTAATTAGATTGAGCATGATTCAAACAATTTTATGATAGAAGCAAAATAATTCACAAAATATAAAATTAATATGGATATGGCATGTCGAGGTGATTATAATATTGTTATTTACAATTGTTATGATCATTCTGTAAAACTATTAACTCATATAAACAAACAATGTGCATGCATAGATAGAAAACTATATAACTTATATACCTTATACTCATCAAAATATAATTAACAATCATATTTAAAGAGTATCATGATATTAATGTTAATCAAATGATGATAATAATATATTAATGATAATATTAAAAAGAATGATAGTAATAGTTTATTATTAGTATTCATTATTGCTTCAATGGACGCTTTATTGAAAGCGTGCTCTTTGTTTTGTTTTTACAACTTATTTTGCTAATTTCTAAGCTAGGTTATGTATTATTGATTATTTTTTAACAGTCCTTATTCCTCATGCAGTCATATTTCTATTTAATCCTCATTGTTAATTATACTGATAAAATGTTTTCAAAATTTTGAACAGAATATGGTAGTTTGCTGTGGTAACTTTTTTAATAGCTGTTATTACAGTTATATGCAAATGATTTCAAACAATGGATTCAAATCGAGGCTTTCGGGCAAACCTATTGTTTTCGCCCGAAAGCCTCGACTTCAACCCATTGTTCAAAATCATTTGCATATATAACTGTAATAACAGCTATTCTCTACTGTTCCTAATGGGGATATGTGTTTATTATAATTATAATCATATCATATTTTAAAATTATAATCATATAATAATTGTAATTATAATCATATAACCTTAATATTGTAATATTAACTTATAATCATATAATATTTTGAAATTATAATCATATAAATAATTAAAATTATAATCATATAATATTAAATTATAATTATATAATAATTGTAATTATATTTATAAACATAATTATAATTATCATGCATCATCACTAGTAGAGTACAAATACTAAAAGTGTGCAACATAAATACCACTAAATACTGCTAAATTATGCAAATTATTTTGTTCTCTATTGTTTAATCAACTCTATTAAGTGGTAAATAGTACAAAGTATTGCACACTTTTAGTGTTTGTACTCTAATTATATAAAGTTCAATAGTAGATATATATACTTGATAGATAGCAAATCATGTAAACAAAACAAGACTACAATTAAAACGTGATTGACATATAAATGTGTATGGTAATTTAACATGTTTTAATACCTTGATGATCACATATGCCTTGTACGTTGATTGAGTGGTAGTTCTTTCTGTTAACATAGGACTTCTCGTGTTCGTGTGGAGCAATTATTCTTATATGGGAGCCATCGACACATCCTATCACCCCGGGAAAGCCACCTCGCTGGAAAAATGCACTTTTAATTTCACGTAGTTCGTCAATTGTTGACGGCCACTTAATGAAGTCGTGTTGTCGTGCAACAAGTGCCCGAGTTACGGTATGAACTACACGGGAAACAGTGGCTTTATCGACTCCAAAAGTGTCACCGATTACTTGCAAAAAACTCCCAGACGCATAAAAACGTAAGGCAATCAAAACTTGATCGATCGGGCGAAGGGCATGATTTCGCTTCGTCTTTCGCTTGAGGTCGTCGTCAATGAGACTTGTTATGTAAATAATTGATTCTCTCCCGAACCTATATCTGACACGAAGTTCACTGTCGGTGAAATCGTCGATTGGAGAGTTATTGAAACGATATTTTCGAGGTCTTCTTGGTCGTACGACAAAATCAAACAACAACGCCGCCATTTTGTTTCAATTAGTTAAACCTGGATTAGCGAGTTAAACTACCTCGATAGGTGGATTAAATTTAACCCACGATTTAAACCTAGATTAGCACTAATCCAGCTTTGAACAACGGGATTTAATCCTGGTTTAAAATTTAAACCTGGATTAGGCTATTTAAACCTGGATTAGCGCTAATCGGGCTTTTGAACAACCGGGCCCTGTAGTGGTCATTCAGCATAGCAAATCTATTCTTGGAAAATAAAATATTGTTTACCTTTAAGTCCTGCACAATTCTTTGAAACAGTTGCACAATGACCTGGTTCTCTTTAAGCACTTCAATTGAAGCTTCGTACACGTGGGTGGGGTCGCCACGTGGTTGTATTAGTATCGACTGTACATTTCGTATGCAGACCCTCCCGGCCATATCATCAGGAGTAATACTGGTCTGCAGTTCTATAGTTCCAAAGAAACTGCCATCTGGAGCGAAAGATAGACCTCTGGATTCATCATTGAACGACTTTGATACTTTGACCTTTGCGTCGGAAGGGATAAGTCTAAAAAGTACAGTACATATTAACAAGACGTGGAATGTATATAATGATAATATTATCGCTATTGAGATGATGATAATGATAATGACGTGTAAGATTTGACTTGTTTATTTGTACTAATCTTACTGGTAAGTTTCATTCTTGCGGCGCCGAGTCGCTCTAGATCCTAACCTCGAATCAACCTATACGTTTACAGAACAACCTCTGCATGCTCCCCGACTCTACCATGGCCGAGCTCTTAAAAGGGCTCGATTCGCTTGAGCCTAACCCAACCCTTGCACCTTTTCGCGTCACCCAATCGGATCCAGTCAGCCATGACGGTGTCTTGCGTTGACGTTTGGAACGTCTACGTGGAGGGCTGGGCATGGTTTCCTCCTGCGTGAGCGTGATATTCTGTGTTTGGTTGTCTTTATCATTTGATGGAATTTTCAATGAATTGTTCTCGTACGGCCCTTTCCGTGTTAATATTCAATTTTATAGATAGGTAACTTTCCGTTTGGCTTTGCTGTTACTACATAGACATCCTCCTCCGAACAGTTGTCCAACTTTCCTTTTGGCACTTTCAAAAACGTACCTGCTCAGGTGGAAGAATATTATTCAACGTCGTTCTTTTGCCGTTTTTCCTATGTCGTAAGCATGCCTTAGACGTTTTCCTAAATCCTGCATATAAACCCTGATTTGCACTTATTATTGTTGCTGGATTCGTTTGGGTCCAGCCCAAAATAGACATCAATTGCCAGTCGAGGATGTCGTCCAAACATTAAAAAGAAATGCGAGTAGCCAATTGAATTGATCATGCTTGGTGGCGCTGTAAGCGTTGTGCAACAACAAATTTATGTAAAGATGTAAAGATGGAAGGGAAAAAGTGAAAGCTTGCGTCAGTAGAGAGTTCAAAGAAAAATCATCCTGCCCATAAACTTGAATTCCTAGCTTTCAAGTTGGCAGTAACAGATATATTTCACGATTTTTTGTATGGGTATTGCTTCACCGTACAAACTGATAACACCCCATTCACCTATGTAGCTACCACAGCGAAACTTGACGCTACAGGGCATCGATGGATGGCTGCATTGTCTACTTATGACTTTGACATTGTCTATCGGTCGGAAAAAAGAGTGCTGACGCTTTATCAAGAAGACCACAGTTAGAAAATCTACAAAACCGACAAGTCGTAACAATTAAGGGAAACGTTTACAGTCAAACAAGCTCACGCGTTGACCCGTAGAGTCGATTAATCAAATCATTAGTCGATTATTCGTTTTATTTGTGCGAATGGGATTAACCGAATATTGCAATATTCAAACAAAGGATCAGTTCGAAATTCGACTTGTGATTTGATAAAATAAATCAGATAAAACAAAGGTGGGTAAAAACCTTGGAGAAGAAGTCTCTCTCAAATTTCATGACCATGAACGCTGGAGTTTTCGAGCTTCAATTTCAATCACTTGACGAATGTTATCGTTAGTAAACTCCTGGTATTTTCTGCTTCAAGTGTCTTCTAGACTTCCATTTAAATATTCTCGATTGAAGGAATCAAATAACTTTGTTAGATAAACAACTATTGCTTAGTAAAACGATATCTTGTCGAATAGTATTCGATAAATGCCTTCCTGGCTTGAAACACGGAAAAGATTCCTAGCGGCCAAGCTTTCTTGGTCTTCCTGTGTTAATCATTAACCAATCAAAATTCGAATTTGATTTGAATTTTTGCACTCTTCGTTTTCGACGATGCAAAATTCAACTGAAAAATGAAATCGATAATCAAACATTCAAATCATTAATCAACTCTAGGGGTCAACGCGTGAGCTTGTTTGACTATAAAGCCATTACTAACAGTGTGGTCGCAGCCACAGAGGAAGAGAGTCAACTGCATGAATCTGAGACTTGTCTGTTTGAAGCCTTTTATAATGGTGAAGCTGGGTTTAATGCCGCCATGGAAAACCATGGAGTTCCGGACAAATCTCTATTGCCTTCACTTACAGTAAAAATGATAAAGTTGTACCAGGAAAACGACCCAGTCGCGTTGGGAAAGTTATCGCTTATCTCAAGCTCACAAAAAACCATGCAAGAAAAACACAAGGAATGAGATCAAGAGAGTATTAGACCTACTTAAGGAATGGCTTGTGATTGGCTCGAGGAGTTATTTGCCGACGTCGTCAAGACGACACATGCTCAAACGTGGTTGCTCAGTTGGTAGTGCCTGAAACTTTAAAAGACAAAGTATTTAAGGGTATCAACGACGACATGAGACACTTTGATATTGAGAGACCTCTCGATCTAGCGAAGTCAAGATTCTTTTGGCCTAAAATGTCAAAGGAGATAAGACAAAGGGGAAAGTCCTTTAGAGCCTATGTTTTGCGCAGATCTCCCCAACCACATCGAGTGGCGCCTCTTGTGCCAATAACTTCTTCGGCCCCACTTCAACTGGTTTGTCATGATAGATTACTTGAAACTTGATAGGTCATTGGGAGGCTGTGAGAACATCCTTGTCATCACGGGTCATTTCACAGGATATAAATAGAAGCCATACCGACTTCAAACCAGACGGCATGAACTACAACTAAAGTACCGTTTGACAAGTTTATTGAACATTTTTACTTTCCCGAAAGATCCATAGTGACCAAGGAAGAAATTTTGAATCAGAATTTATCACACAGCACTGTAAATGAGCAGACATCACAAAGTCAAGAAAAAACCCTTACCATCCAATATAGGAAATGGAATGTGCGAGATGTTTATTAGGACCGTGCAACATATGCTAGGAACTCTGGGCAATGAGGAGACGAATAACTGGAAACTTGAATTGCAGCGTCGAATCGCTCTAAATCCTTCGGATCACAGCATAACTACGTTTGCACAGCAACCTGACAAACCAACTGACAAATCTGAAAACCTTAATAGATGTCATCTTAACCACTACGCCCAACTTAATGTCCACACATGGTGTCATCCATCGTTTAATTCAGTGATCATCTACCAATCTACGCCGAAGTTAACCTCAAACCACCTAAACAGAAACCAAGCTACATCACTACACGAAGCTTTAAGAACTATGACCATCTAGCTTTCGCCCAAGACATCTCATTTCACGAGGAAAAGCTTTTGTCAATCTCGTCGGAAAACAACGTTGATGACAAACTTTCAATCCTAAACCACCTATTAATATCTACTTTGGATTACCACGCTCCATTAAAGTCTTTCAAGCTAAAAAACCGCCCATGCCCATTTATCAACAACGGAATAAGGGATCTTATGAAAACCAGAGATGCTGCGTACCGCTAGTTCTTACAATCACGACAACCTGTAGCTTGGAATGAGTTCAAATATTATCGCAACCTAGTTAAGACAACACTTAAAGAAGCTGAAAATGACTACTACCGATACGAAATACAGCAATATAAAGACAACCCCCGCAGCCACAGGCAGCCCAACTACTCCTTTCGAGGATTTTTTATTTTTCAATAAAGATTCAATGGAAAAAAATGCGCGCGACTATTTTGGTTTCTTCGTTTGGCGCGCGCTTGTAGTCTTTGGGTTTCCTGTGGCGCGCTTGTAGATTATGGGGTTCCTGTGGTCAATCCCGCGGGAGACAAGTATATATTGTGACAAGGTATGAAACACGGTCACGTGATGGATCACAATTTCGCTACTATCTCATCACCTAAAAGACGAATTAATGATTTTTCTACGAATATGTAAACAAATCATCTATCTCCAGATAACTTACCAGTTTGGGTCTTCAATCTTTATTATATGACGAGAATTTCCTCTTGGACGCTCAAACTCGCGATGGATCGATGTGTGCCCCAGGTAGCTGGGACACTTTTTCGTAGAGGTTTCGAGGAAGTCGTGAACTGTCGTGAATGCACGAATTTTTCCGAAATCTTGGCGAATTTTCGGAATATTTTTACCTAAAACTAAATACTTCGTCCGTCGTAAAAGCTTTTTTTAAGGGATTTTCTTACACATAAATGGCCGAAATTACTTTAAACACCGAGCAAAGGAAAGTGGTTGACCGGGTAATGTGTGAACACAATGTTTTTATCAGTGGTAAAGCTGGTAGTACGGGGAAAACAATGTAGTTTGCAAGCTAATGAAACGATCGAGTTTGTCGTCAATAACATGTTTGTTGGCCGGTTCTTGTTGGGAAATCCCCGATGATTTTGGTCGTAATAATGAAGGATTTATTGACTAACAAACAAATCTAGACATCCTTTAACCTCAAGCAGATGATATTTACTCACTACTGACATCGACATTATGTGGCTGGTTTGAGTTGAGGATTGCTTGGACATTTTTCAATCAAGTAAAATTCACGGCTAAATTCGGACGAACAGAAATCGCCATGATAGTCAGGTAATCCTGCTTTGAACAAAAATGCATTGATGAATATTTAAGATATTGACTATAGTTATATCGTAAAGCATCTGTTTTTGCAAGCTTATTTATTCAAGTGAATAATTTGTGTGCTAAACTTTGTCCGTTGGATGCCTTGTCATTCGCTTGGGTTTGCATTGTTTAGAAATGTGAAATTGAACTTCACTTTCTTCACTGAACAGATATCTTACTTTATCCTTTGACATCAATAACCGAATTAGGCTGCTTTTTTGTACTCTTTTTAATTCAAAAACAAAACTGTCAAATTTACACTTTTTTGATCTTTTTTCACTCTTATTCAACAATAAAAGTGACTTTTAGAACTACCTGTTCTGTTTATGTGATGCATTAAGTGTTTTTGTTGTTTTTGCTTTGTTTATATCAGCTTTTTAACAAAAAGAAAATATTTACTCGACATTTTGAACGCCATTTTTAAAAAGTGAACAGGGAGCAAACACAACTTTTTCGCTGTTCCTCCGTCTATTTGTTTTGTTTTGTTTTGTTTTGTGTTTTGTTGTAAAGACGTCATTCTATTTAATTTCGGAGACTGTTCGACCTACTCTACGAATGTCAAACGAATGAAAAATCCCGAGCGCTTCACGAAAAAGTGTCCCAGCTACCTGGGGCACACATCGATCCATCACGTGACCCGTGTTTCATGCCTTGTCACAATATACAAGGTACCTGACCCTGCTGACCATCCATCCCGCGGGATTGACCACAGGAACCCCACAATCTACAAGCGCGCCACAGGAAACCCAAAGACTACAACCGCGCGCCAAACGAAGAAACCAAAATAGTCGCGCGCATTTTTTTCCATTGAATCTTTATTGAAAAATAACAAATCCTCGAAAGGAGTAGTTGGGCTGCCTATGCCGCAGCTTGTGGAAAACCAACGCTGCCAGTAAATTAGCCGCTGACCATAATTTTAACCTGACTAACTCTTTTCTTCACACCAGACCAGATGAAATGTTCAGCTTCAAACCAGTCTCATGCGAGGAAGTTAGACGTATAGTTATGTCCATACCATCCAACAAATCACCTGGTATCGATAAAATCCCTCTTCGTGTTATCAAGGACTGTTTATCTTTAATTCTTCCTGCACTGACAGATATCATCAATTCCTCTCTGTTAACCTCTACTTATCCTACTGCCTGGAAGACAGCCGAAGTAATACCACTACCTAAAGATGGCGACCATGAAGTACCAGCAAACAACCGACCATTGTCGTTATTAGTGGTTGCCTCCAAGGTCTGTGAGAAAATTGTGCTTCGTCAATTCAGTAATTATCTACAATCAAATGGTCATCTCTCACCTCATCAGAGCGGAAACAAGAAGTTTCACTCAACTGAAACCTTAAATATTTATGCAACTGACAAGATCCTGGAAGCTATGGACAATAAAAAGATCACTGCGCTTGTACTACTGGATCTGTCGAAAGCCTTTGATAGTGTGCCATTAACCCATTCTGCTCCGCAAACTCAGTGCTATCGGTGCATCTCCCAAAACTGTTAAGGTTGCTCGACTGAGTATTTTTGAAGGGCCACCGTCGCTGTTTGATCGCAAAGTGCGTCGTGCGTAGAAAGAAAATTTCAAATTTATTTCCATAGCGAGTTCAGGCATAGATTGAAGTTTGTTCTGATGTTTGAAATATTGCAATCGCAACTAGCAATAATTTTTAATGATAGAAAAGTGGTTTTGACAAATACGACAATTTTAGGCGAAATAGAGTTTTCTATAAAACCGCATTGATTGTTTCACAAACTTCAGATCAAGGTCTTCGTTGTTGCTGAAAATAAAAGATTTATATGGAGGCATTTTTGAATAAAACGCTTTTAAACATTTACACAACAAATAAATTAAATTAATCAAGCATCCATTTCACTTGATCAAAAACATCACTACAAAAGCTCAGAAAAAGTTGCTTTTGGTCTCATTTGGTCAACAAATGTCTTAGTTATCCGTCTGGCGAACATGAACGAAATCACTTCAAGCTATTAGGACATACATGCATATGATTTTTCGTTTGGTGAGATATAACTGCGCTTTTTCTTCTTTTGTCTAATATTGCACACATTTTTACAAAATATTTCAAAACTTAAAATTTCCTTGATGAATTTTTTTCTTACCGCAGCATTGGCTTTTTGAAATAGTTACTCGTCGAGCCCTGCAGTTTTATGACCATTGATAGATTGGAAGATATCGAAAATAATTTTCAAAATAGGTAAACTTTTTGACCGCTTACTCAAGGCTCGCATTGTTTTGGTTGTCCGAGATCGCTATTGTCTATATTTTTTACTCAAGTTGTGAATTCCGATATGCATTGTCACCTCACAAACAACACTTGACTACCGTTCGTTTATAGCCGAGCAGCTCCGAGTGTGATCGTTTGAATATTATATTTTAGTATAAATACAAAGGTGATTATACAAAATCGCGCGCTCTGATTGGTTTGCTATCTCGGATTATCAGCCAATAATCACCTTTTCGGACAAAATGGCTGCCAGTAGTTGTTTTGTCACTGTTAGCGAAGATGAAATTGAAAACTTTAAAGAAAATGCTGTCCCAAAATCGACAAAAAAGCTACTAAGTTTGGTGTCAAGCTATTTAAGAGCGAGTCCGTGTGAAAACCATGCAAAATCGAAAAATGTGTCTACAACGGGTATCACCGATTTCTTTCATTTTTGGCCGAGATATGTATTTTAGTGTAAATATTAACTGTGTGCAATATAAAACAAAAATATTAAATTCTCTAGCAGATATCGAGGTTTAAGGGAATGTAGTCAGACGAACGATAAAAATTGCTTGAAATTTACACCAACTTTACAAATCAATTTCTCTAAAAATATAGCTTTTTTCTTATCTGGAATTCGTACAGACCTACTACATCATATAATAAATACAACGACAGTATCAAAGTATCAAAATATTTATTTAAAGAAAATGTTTGCTTATTTACATATCAGGCTATGAAATCTACATTTTGAGTATGCATTCTTAACAATTCGATATACAAGATCCGGCAACTTTATAAAACCACAAAGTTTGACTTTTATGTACAACTGATAATGGTTAACAAATACAAAGAAAAAAAATTCTGTAAAGTTTTAAGGGTGAAGAGATACAGTATCACGAATTTCGCGTTTTTACACGTATCCAATTATAAGACTAATGACCATTTGCGACTAAAAAAGCCGATAAGTTTTAAAATACTTACCTAAAAACAACAGCTAATGTAGTAGGGCGATTTAAGAAGTCATATGAATGTACAATGTTAAAATATTTTAACTATACGCTGTTTTTTTTTATTATTTTCCGAAAGAAATACACACAAAAACATGCCGAGTTTGCATGCATCAACGATAATGCTAAGCTGATCAAATGGTTCAAATTACAACAAAGAGCCTTGAGTTGATTTTAGGTCATTTTAATATGTATAAATATTCGAAACTTACATCTTTAAGACAGCAGATTCGTAAAATAAAAGTCGAAAACGGGGAAATTATCCAAATGACAACGACAGCGTAGCCAAGTGTGATTATCAGTACTAAACAATCAACTGTCATGAACTGGTTCCCAGTCGTTAACCATTTTAGAGTTAACTTTCAGAAAAGCATGTTATTATGACATAAAAAATGGAATGAAATAATAGTGATAATAACAATAAAATAAACTAATGCCGGCCCAACAGAGATCGTAAAGTGAGTTAGCGATTCTCTTCCGTCAAACAAATTGTCTATTAAAATATTTGCATACTAATGTCAGTGAAAACAAATTTTAGCCTAACGATGTATTCTACGGGTATCAGAACGTTAAAACTAAATAAATGTATAATTTTTGGACCAACTATTCTATTTGAAATAATATTTTTTACCTAGCTGTTTCTTTGTTCGCATTGTCAGTTGTTTATAGTAATTATCACTAGACTAGACCAATTATGTTTGGTTGACGGAAGAGAATCGCTTCACAGTCGTTTGGCGGGAATGGCAAGTATTTTAATACTTAAAAATCGATGGTATTAAATCCAGATTCATCTTATTCACTCTCTAGATATCTCAACGTAAAAAAGAAACGGCTCAATTCAAAGCTCTTCAATACTAGTTGTCAATATATATAGTATTCAATGAAAATTCCTTTAAACGATATAATAAACTATTTAGTATTTTTAATTTCACCGAAACTCAGATGGGATCGAAAATGCAACCCTTACTTAGATGTAACAATACCTTGACCAATTTCGCATAACATTCCCCATGTTTCGAACATCTCTTGAGAAATACGCTTTGCATGTCCACCTCTGGCAGGCTTTTGTTTAGAATCGTGTAGAGAATGATTACAGACTCGACTGGGACGCCAGCCTAAATCAAAGTGGTCTCTATGCAGCGGACATATTGTCATATCATCTGTATTTTCAGTTTTAAAAACACCAGCTCTTAAAAGACAAAGTTCCCACTCGTACTTCACATCTTTGGAAGAAGTTTTTAAACAGCCAAGTAGATGGGTGCAGATGGTAGCAAAACAAAACAGGTGTCATTGTTTCTTCGAGAACTTCCATAATTTTCCACAGAAAGATTGTGAAAAGAGAAAACCGCCATAAAATAATTACTGTATGTCAAAATTAACCTCAACTAATGCACGTAAAATGAGAACTAATGTCGGTGTCTACCAAACATGCCAATTAGTCGAATGTCAATTTCAAATTTATGCAAACCAACAAAGAGAACACTTGAAGCAAAATATATGTCTTTTATTAAAATGTGTCTGGCTAGAACTTTAACAATATATTTTTATGAAAACGTATTCATATCCCTGCAGAGTGATCATAATCAGGAAAATAGTAAATCAAAAAGGTTGCATAGTTTTATATAGTACACTGTTACTTTGTCTGTTTCTGTTTTTAGCAACCGCATGAGTTCAATAATTTCTTTAACATGTTGTGTGTGAGGTTAATAAATGCATAATTCTAATACTGTAAAAATTATTTTATTTCAAAAAATGATAATATTGTGAAAAAAATATTATGACACTTCGTTTTTACCAGACATAGGAAAGCCGAAGTAGACAGACAAAACATTACTGTATTCGGCTTACAAGCCTAAAACTTAGTTATTTGTTGTAACATTATTTTATATAATGATGAATATCATTATTTTAATTCATATAATTGCATCTTATGATTATTATCATTATATTGGGATCATATTTAGCGTGTTGTAGATTTGTTGTATATTTAGTTTTGTCACGTGACAACTTCAAACAATGTAAATTTCATCATTTTCTTAGTTATTTTTCGCTTGAAAAATAAATACTTTACAGACTTTTTTTTCGATAAAACATTGTCTGTATCATCATACTATCTGATAAAGGTTTCAAAGTTATATGAATAACTGCCGGATAGGTGCAAATAGCTCTTTTCTAGAGTATATTTTTACACTTTTCGTCAAAGCTGAAAAATAGCAATAACTCAACCCTTTATAAAACAACCCAATATTTGTTTCACGACTTTTTATTCAACTTAAAGTACTAATAAGATAATGTGCTAAACGTGGGCAGAATATTGGTGCAGGAAACAATCTGCAAAGGAAATACGAGGCCGTAAAACTTTAGGTATATTTTATGCAAATTTTGACCGTTTTTAGGGTAAAATACTCAAACGGTTGTAACTTTAAGCCTTTTTAATTTAAAGCCAAAAAAAATCACCAAAGTAATAAGTTAACTAAGATGTACAATCGAGCTAAGTTTGAAGAGAATCGGTGATGTACGGTGTAGACTGGTCTGCATGGTTTTCACGCGGACTCGCTCTTAAAGGTATCATAGTAAATTTTCACGTTGTTGTTTTTTTTGTCATTATATGCGAGACAAAGTTTACAATTTTTACGCGTAACGGTCGCGCTTTTAAAAAATAAAATATTTTCACTTTCAATGCTGTTTCCTTCTTTCGTTTTTGAAATAATCACCTTTGTATTTATACTAAAACGATTATTCACCTCAGGCGAAGTGATTATCGGTGAATATTTACCTCGCAGCTCGAAGACTCACCGCTCGGTAAATATTCACCGATAATCACTTCGCCTTCCGCGAATAATTGTTAAATAATGACAAAGGACGGTAATTCAATTCCAGCTGATATGCTGTACTTCGAATCTTTGCCCAGTGATTTTTCGCTTTTTATCAAGTTTATTTAGAGGCATGTTATTCGAAGTACTGCATATCAGCTGGAATTGCGTTACAAGCACCCATCGTAACCGTCCTTTGTCATTTATGATATAATATTCAAGCGATCACATTCGGAGCTGCTCGGCTATAAACGAACGGTAGTCAAGTGTTGTTTGTGAGGTGACAATGCATATCGGAATTCACAACTTGAGTAAAAAATATAGACAACAGCGATCTCGGACAACCAAAGCAATGCAAGCCTTGAGTAAGCGGTCAAAAAGTTTACCTATTTTGAAAATTATTTTCGATATCTTCCAATCTATCAATGGTCATAAAACTGCAGGGCTCGATGAGTAACTATTTCAAAAAGCCAATGCTGCGGTAAGAAAAAAATTCATCAAGGAAATTTTAAGTTTTGAAATATTTTGTAAAAATGTGTGCAATATTAGACAAAAGAAGAAAAAGCGCAGTTATATCTCACCAAACGAAAAATCATGTATGTCCTAATAGCCTGAAGTGATTTCGTTCATGTTCGCCAGATGGATAACTAAGACATTTGTTGACCAAATGAGACCAAAAGCAACTTTTTCTGAGCTTTTGTAGTGATGTTTTTGATCAAGTGAAATGGATGCTTGATTAATTTAATTTATTTGTTGTGTAAATGTTTAAAAGCGTTTTATTCAAAAATGCCTCCATATAAATCTTTTATTTTCAGCAACAACGAAGACCTTGATCCGAAGTTTGTGAAACAATCAATGCGGTTTTATAGAAAACTCTATTTCGCCTAAAATTGTCGTATTTGTCAAAACCACTTTTCTATCATAAAAAATTATTGCTAGTTCCGATTGCAATATTTGAAACATCAGAACAAACTTCAGTCTATGCCTGAACTCGCTATGGAAATTAATTTGAAATTATTTTTCTACGCACGACGTACTTTGCGATCAAACAGCGACGGTGGCCCTTAAAAAATACTCAGTCGAGCCACCTTAAATGGTTTTTAACTCGTGGATCGAAGATCCTCGAGTTATTGGGATGGGGCTTTTGAACCGGAAGTGTCACTCACTCACTCACTCACTCACTCACTCACTCACTCGATCACTCACTAGATCGTCAGTGTAAACTTTTGAGCCCCAAGATATTGGTCAGCGTACCGTCGTATATGCAATACATCATCTTTCAAACAACCACTCTCCCAATTGGGTTTCCTGTGTAATGACGTGATCAAGACCACCCCTCCCCCACTTTGGGCTCCCTGTGTAAATACGTCACGGCCTACCCCACCCCACTTGTAACTTACCCTACCATAGGGGTCACGTTCTAACCTCACAAAGCTATTCAGACCATGTATTCTATAGATAAATTCAAAATTTATACCCCAAATGATCGCTCTAACTTCCCATGTGGGACACTTCACTAAATAATCGCACATAAAAGTTATCACCAACAACGAGTGCATACATATTATTAATAAAGTAAAAGATGGTGTATGTTTTCTAAGTTTTTAAGCGAAATTATTTATATGCGAGAGGTCACTAAATCAGATATTCGATCCTTCGCGCATGCTCAGAATGATTGAGGAGTCTAACAACTCAAAAAAGACACATAAAAATAACAAAAACAAACATTCCCAGATTAATCAGCCAAGAAGATAAAAACAACGACATGAAAGCTGGATTATTCCAATACGAACTGCCACCAAAGCAAAGAAACAAGTAACTAATATAATTATACGTTTTTTGATAAATATCAATATTTTCAAAACATGATTCACTGGTCTTTTTAATAGTTAATCTACATGTACAAATAGGCCTTCTCCGGTTCATAAGATCGCTCAGAACACCTAAAATCACCTAACACCGCCTAAGAATTTAAGACCTTTTTGCTAAAATCACCTAACATCGACTAAGATCGCCTTAGAGTTTAGGAAAATTTTGCTAAAATCGCTTAGATCGCCTAAAATTACGGCGATTTTAAGGCCCGGAGTAGGCCTTACAATAAAGATTTATACATATATATATTGTAACTTAATGATATCTTACGTTTATTATAGAAAGTTCAGAATTACATCAACTTCAAATCTATTATAAATAAAGTTTTATTTGTTTGAAATCAATGCCATGTCTTTTCAATATGCTAACATCATTATTTTCATATGAAATTGTGAGATTTTTTTAAATATAACTTACTAAGTCAACATTAAAAGTGCTGTAAACACTAAGCGCTTTCAAAATGTTCTAACAATGATCCACGAGTTGGCCATAGGTGGCCTTTGATCTAGCTATCTGTCTAGCAGAACTCAAGTTGTGCGCATTGGTTCATCTTATTCTACTCCACTGCCGGTCACCCACGGAGTTCCTCAAGGAGCAATATTATCACCACTCCTTTTCTGCATTTATTTAAACGATCTACCTCAAGTACCACACCTAGGTCATATTGAATCGTACGTCGATGATTCAAAGCTTTTTTTCTCATTCGACATCAAGTCCATCAGTGATGTTATACCGAAATTAGAAGACGATCTTTCTAAAATCGCCAAGTGGTGCTGCGAAAATAGTTTGCTTATCAACCCTAATAAAACAAAGTTTATCATCCTGGGCACAAGACAACAAATCAAGAAATTGCCATCTGACATCTCTATAAACTTTCTCGGTAAGCAGATTCGCCCAACTGATTCAGCAAAAGACTTGGGTGTCATCATCGACCCTTGCCTCACATATAACAACCACATCTCGGAGCTCACGTCGAAATGCATGTCAATCTTATGCCAAATAAACCGAGTCAGGAACTGTTTCGACAAAAACACGTTAACGCTATTAATCGACTCCCTTGTTCTTAGTAAGCTACTCTACTGCTCGTCGGTCTGGGCAAACACGACTTTGAACAATATCAACAAGCTACAGTTAGTGCAGAACTTTGCTGCGAGGGTAGTGTCTGGTACTTTCAAGTATGATCACATCTCTCCCACTCTACAGTCACTCGGTTGGTTGCCTGTAAGACAACTAGTGAAATTTAGAGACCTACTTATGACATTTAAATGTATGAAAGGACTGGCCCCTCCATACTTAGCTAGTCACTACGTCAGCCGTTCAACTTTACATGATCACAACACGCGGCATAAGTCAAGTCTTCAAATACCGCTCTGCAGGACCACCTCAGGCCAACGTACTTTTAAATTTAGATCAGTTAAACTATGGAATGAACTGTGTGAGAATCTCAGAAACATTGAACAATATCCCGTATTCAAAAAGAAACTAAAAGAAAAACTGCTATTAGAGTAAAATTAATAGTTTTACATTTGTCACCGGCTATGCCACTAAATAAATACAATATTGCTATAGTTATTTCACAATACATTAAAAGTTTTATACATTGTAAATAATTTTTATATTTATATATTTGTAAATTGTTTCTGAAAAGCCTTTGAGGAGAATCAATAAAGTACCTATTACCTATTACCTAACCTCTGAATGGTCCCCAACACAACCATGACCGAGCTCATAAAAGGACTCAATTCCCTTGGGCCTAACCCAACCCTTGGCTACTATGTTTACAACGACAATGATGATAATGATTATTAGATAAGTTGGCACAACATAGTGGCGAAAAGAGTGGTGTTGTTATTGTGGATATTTCTGGTGGCGGTAGTGGTGTTGAATTTTTGGTGTAGTATTGCAACTCATGCTGCAGTTTTTATTGTGTACTGTAGCTGCTGTTGTTATTATCGCTGTTGCAGTTGTTATTATTGCTGTTCGTGTTGTTAGTTGTGGTGTTGTTATTGGAAGTGGTGTTATTTTCGTTGTTGTTGCTGTTGTGGATGGGTTTTATTTCACTAACCTTGATAAAAGGTTCTTCATGTGTGCTTCCTCAGCGAAAAGCATCTGATGCATCATTTGTACATACGAATCAGGTGTCATTTCACCGCTGTTGTTCATCATTTGAGCTGACACGATTGTCTCTACATCCTTCGGTAATTTGTAGCGTGAAAACAACTGTTCGTCCTCATTATTACTCTGCTTTCTTATGATTGTACTCTCGTCGAATCTTACGACTGCTTGGGACAGTTTTTGTCTTGCTTGGGTTAGCCTTTGCAATGTTTCATTCATATCGTGAGAAATAACATCTATGTTAAACTCCTTGATCAAAAGCGGTTCTTTATCAAAGTCAAAGAGTAAACTTTGAGCAAAGCTGCCGAGGACAGAACATCTAAACCTTACAACCACTTCTAATTCAACGTCACGTGACTCAAAGGCGGTGACAATTGCTTCAGGTGGCTTGAAACTAAGCACTTTATTTTCGTTTAGATCTTTACTGTAAGGAGGTAGCTTGTTGTGCTTGTCTACAGCGTTGATTTGCACACTTTCAAGATGGAAGTAGCCACTATGGCGTTTTCCTAGGAATACCTTTGGCAACTTCATGTCTTTATTTGTCTATAAAATAATCAAAACATTTTTCAAATCTTATTATTTGTAATCATTATTTGCCCTTTTTTTTTTTACCAAATATTACTAACAGAATAATTTACCTTATAACGAATAGAGAATGTCCACTTGTGGAGGTGTTCATCACCAGCTTCGGTTAGCGTGACGTTAGGATTCTCTGGGTTGCACGTAAGGGTTACTCCAGGAAGACTCTCAGTTGTCTAAAGAATGAAAGTTATAGTTGCAAGTCATATCAGTAAGGTAGTATGAAATAATTTCGCGCTAATGAAATCTAAATTTCTCTTTTGATGTTTTTAGAATGTGGTATGGAAGTGTGTCACGTGATCCCAAAAGCTGGGGATATAATCCCATACCCAAATGACCGAATATTCTGATCTCTTATATATCCCAAAGAACCGCACATTCTGATCCCATATCCCAAAGAGACAAACTTTCTGATCCCTTACCTCTAAGAGCGGGACATTCTGATCCCTTATCATAAAAAGCAGGATATTCTGATCGGCTCTGATCCCAAAGAGTCGGATATTCCGGTCCCTTATCCCATGCAAAGACCCAAACATTCTGATCCCATATCTCAAAGAACTGGACATTCTGACCCCTTGTGCAGTCTTTGAGGGGGATATTTTGATTGCTGATCCAAAAGAGCCGAACATTCTGATCCCTTACCACAAAGATCCAAACATTCTGAACTCTTATCTCTAAGAGTCTGAAATTTACAAAGCCATGATTCCGATCTCAAGGCTTAAGGATATACAGGACACAATTCACCTCAAAGTACACGGTTTTTTTTAAACCAAACCAAATCAAACAACAGATTGATATCCACAACCTTATAAAGAATTAAGTTCAAAAATATTTTTTGCAAAGAAGATTAAAAAAAAGCATTTTGATAGTCTAATGAATGCGTTGGAATATTGACAGGAGCTGTCAAAATTTGTTATCTTTGAGGTCACGATCACATGGTATCATGTTGTTACAGCGAAAACAAACTGGACAGAGTTAAGCTAAAACAAAACTAAACTGCAACAACATACAAAGCTTTTTGTATTTATTTTGATAATTTATCATTCTACTAGTTCTTAGAGTTCTAAATCGTCTTAGGGGCTGTTTATATAAAGGCGAGTTGTCCCTGCTAGCCGGGATAACTCTATTGTTTTGAGTCCCCCGGGGAACACTTGTGAATACTGTTTTAACCAGACTAAGGCATTTCTTCGAAAGTGTCCGCATCAGGTCAGTGAAGAAACTAAAATTGCTGTAGCTGAAGGACTTTCTTCAAAACTAATGAGTTTTATTTAAAACTTCAACTGAATATGTAATTTTTATTATTTAAGCTTTCAGAAAATGTCTACTTTGTAGGGAAATTTATGTAAACTAAACGCGTTATGAGTTTTTTTAAAAACGTGCCGATTGCATGTGTCCTGTATATCCTTAACATCTAATCACTCATCCCCTAGATTAAAGATAATTCCCATAGGTACCTCGTTACATATGAATGCAATTCCAACAATTAACACTGAACAGAATTCAAATAATAATAAGGATACGGTCCACGTTCGCAGGGTGCTTTCACATGCTCTCTTTTAAAAATTTGTTTAGCGCGTCATTTTATATTAATAATAGACAAACTATATGTCATTTTTTGTATTTTTTGTTATACACAATAATTTTCTGTACCTATGACCTACGAAAAACCTAAAAATTAACCGCTTTCAATGCGAGTTGCTCAAAGAAGTCAAAAAGTTCATACTGCATTGCCGTCATTTTTGCGTCAATCAACACATATTGGTCTTCAAAACCGTGCCCTAGTTTTTTTTTTTTTTTTAGCTGTAAAAAATGATTAGTTTTAGATTGTATGGCCCATTTAACTTGAAGTCTCAACAACAAGTTGACTTTGAAGCACATTTATTTAAGAACGAAGCATTTTATCGAAAACCAGGACACGGTTTTGAACACATGTATGTGCAGATTGACATAATGCAGAAATAAAGGCGAATAATAACTTTTGGCCTTATACTTTTTGAATACGATTTTTGAGGTTTTACGTGGGGCATTTGTTACATATATATATATTTTCGTAAAAAAACATACACAGTCTTTTTCTCTGTGATATAACTGAGAGTACCCCGCGAACGTGGACCGTATCCTTAAGAAATGATTACCTTGCATGGCTGTTGCCTGGGACTAGGTATATCAGCAACTTCGAGTAGTAAATGCTGCTGAGGATGGTTTTGCTGTTGTTCCCAGTGATGATGAACTTGTTGTTGTTGCTGATGATAACTATGATGTTGTTGTTCTTTTTCTGCAACCATCTTTTTAGATTCTTGCCAGGTAGTGTCTTGAATGTTGCAAAAGTATGCTTTTTGCGGAAGAAATAAAGCTGAAATAAATAATATGCAGTAAATTATTACCAATAGTTGCGAATAAATATCAGGAGACAGAGCAATGACAGGAGGTAGTGGGCAAATAGTTATAAACAAAAATACAAAGTTTAATCGTCCAATACCTCCTTCTCGGTCCATAGTCCACAACCTGGCTTCAGGTCCATGAGCAAAACTACATGGGTTTCTTTTACAGGCTCCACCTTGTATGAAATCCTTGCAATTCTGAAACCTGGTACTGGGATGCACATTGGTTGGAAGATCTCTTATCTTAAACCATCGCGTGAACTTGAAACTCCAGAAAGCATACAATATATCGTTAAACGCTTGTTTTCCAATACGTATACATGGTTTGCACACATTCCTCCTTTGTTGGATTCCTACAGGAAGTTGAGAATATTTAGCAAGGAAGTGTGGACACACCAATATTACCTCTTTAGGCAAATAGTAAACTCCAAGTGACTGCGAAGATTGATGTGTTTGCTGCGGTAGATTTCTGCAACTCGATGCAGCTGGTGGGTTAGTGGGAGGTTGCTGGGGGGATTCTAAGGCTTTCGTCTTTTCTGTTTTTCCTCCACAAAGTGTTGAAGACGGTTCTACATTTGTGGCCCTTTTAAAACAACTTTCCGGTGGAGGGAGTCCTTGAAATCAACACAAAGGAAATCAATTTTAGACGAGATTATATCCTGTTAATGTGTTGTTTACCAAAGGTTCTGAGTGATATTAGATGTTATCTCTTAAAATCATTATTTTCGTTTCGTTTGGTGTTTATTTAGATTTATGTGTGTGTGTCTGCATTTTCGTACGTATTTGAAAAACAAATTTATTTTTCTGTTTAAATATATTTGGTTAGATTGTCAGGTTAGTTGATTGATTGATAACATTTGTTGGCAAGTTTTTCGTTGAGTTGTTTACCTGTAATGCCGGTTTGGTAGGTAGGTTGGTTGCTTAGAGTGTTGGTTAGTGGTTTGATAAGTAGGTAGGCTACAACATAACGCGCCTTACGGTGACCACCCAATTAAAATTTTGTACCAGTTAGCTTAGCGTTCAAAAGTTTTTCTTTTCAAATTGTTTGTTACACCTTTTCAAATTAAAACATCCTGGGATGTTTTTCAACCACTTCACTCACTCATCACTCTTGTTTTCGCTTTGAAAATTTCAAAGTGTATGTTTATCGATTGTCACTCGGCGTGTCTTTTTATTAAGGTCAAATTCTTGCTTTCTGATTGGTTAACTTGTACAAAATTTTAATTAGGTGGCCACGGTAAGGTGCGTCGCGCTGTTATTGGGTAAATGGGTTATTGGTTGGTAGTTCGGTCGGTTAGTGGTTCGGTAGGTAGGATTGTTGGTTTGTGGTTTAGTGTGTTGGTTAGTAGCTAGGTAAGTAGGTAGTTAAGGTGTTTAGTGGTTAGGTAGGTTGGATGATTAATTTGTGGGTTTGTTGATTGAGGGGTAAGGGATGAAATTGGTTTTTAAGATTTGATAGTTGGTAAATTGGTAGGTTGGCTTGTTGGTTAGCTGGAAGATAGGTATGATGGTGTGTATCTAGACAAATGTTAGGGTTTCTTTTTTAAGCATTAAAAGTTATTTTAATTACTTTACCATTTTGTCGTTCCATTGTCCACATATCAATTTCTGGTCCATGTGGATGTGAGCAATCTCGTTTGCACGCTTGACTTTGTTTGTAGCGAGTACAGCTGTGAAGTTCGATGGGTCTCCTCAAATGCTGAGGACACGATCTCACTCGTTCCAATTTTCCAGATACTTTACTTAAAAACGCATAAAAACATTTCGATTTGCAGATTTTGCAAACTTTACAAGAATTTGTTGGATTTTCTTGAAAATGTTCACATATGACTTCTACGCCTTGGGGTAAATCGACTCTTTTGCGAATTCCTTTCTTTTTTCTCGAAATAGTTTGAAAACCATTTTCGTTTGTCGCTGAAGATACCTCAGATGTACTGGAAACACTATCAATGTCACTTATATCGGTGTTACTCTCGTTCGTGCTTTCTTCTTGCGCTATTTGGGAATAGCTTTCCTCTGAAGTACTCTCACTATTATCATCATTTACGACTCCTTGAAGCATACTGAATCTATTTTGGTGAAGTATTTCCTGTTTGCCAAACTGTTTGCCTATCCACATTGGGTCACTGGACTGTAGATTTTGTTCCCATTTCACTGCTCCTTGAATTTTTGAAGATGGAGGTTTGATGGACATGGCCTGTGATTGAGGAACATTAGCTGCTTTCTCAGTCTTGTCTTTGTTTGGTAAAGAAACGGCAGTTGCGGGCTGCGATTTTGTAGAACTAACACCAGACTCTTCAAGAAATTGCTTTACTGGTAGATGCGACTGGCTATCACTAGACGTTTTCACTTGTCCTCTGTTGTGGCTGCTTACTTGTAATTTAGCGGGTTTATTCTGTGCAACAGCCGTTTGTATATTTGGACTTGGTGGTAAGCCTTCCCATGTAGTCTGTGAGGAATCTCCTCGAATGTGTTTACTTGCAATGCTTGAATAGGAATCACTTTTGTCAGATTTTCTATCGGATGATATTTTAGACGTGGCCTGGGAGTAAAAAGAAGTTACAAAATAATTGCATTGATGCCTTACATATAAATGCTAGGATTGAATGAATGAATGAATGAATGAAGAAATGAATGAATTAATGAATGAATGGATGAATGAATGAATGAATGAATGAATGAATGAATGAATGAATGAATGAATGAATGAATGAATGAATGAATGAATGAATGAATGAATGAATGAATGAATGAATGAATGATGAATGAATGAATGAATGAATGAATGAATGGATGGATGAATAAATGAATAGAGGAATGGTAAGTGAATGATCGATGAGTGAGTGCTTGTAAATAACTGAATGATAGATTGAATTATAAAGTAAGTGTAAGACTAAAAATCTCAATGAATTAATGCATTTTTATACAATATTAAAAACTAACCACAACCTATTTCCATTTTTTAAGGATAGGTTTTGAATTTCAGGGGAAGACTCAGGACAGGTTTTTAATTTTTAATTCAAGACCTGCATCAGGTATTTTTGCCAAGTTAGAGTCATACACACACACACACGCACACACTTGAGACTTTTGAAATTTTGAAATTCAAAGCACATTTATTTGAGATTTTAGACACACACTAGATGTCTTAAAGTTTTAAAACTTAAGGAATTGATTATTCTAACCTTTAAAAAACGCAAATGAAATCTTGCGAATTGACCCTACCGAGCCTCAAACCCTTAACCATTCGCATCTTAC
Organism: Metridium senile; assembly: GCA_949775045.1. Taxonomy (NCBI): domain Eukaryota; kingdom Metazoa; phylum Cnidaria; class Anthozoa; order Actiniaria; family Metridiidae; genus Metridium; species Metridium senile. The sequence continues at coordinate 20,312,993 of OX459096.1, read as the reverse complement.
AGTCCATTCACTTACCACAATGCTATCCGGTATTTCGTTGACAATGAAGGGATCGTGTTTGCCTATCCACATTGGGTCACTGGACTGTAGATTTTGTTCCCATTTCACTGCTCCTTGAATTTTTGAAGATGGAGGTTTGATGGACATGGCCTGTGATTGAGGAACATTAGCTGCTTTCTCAGTCTTGTCTTTGTTTGGTAAAGAAACGGCAGTTGCGGGCTGCGATTTTGTAGAACTAACACCAGACTCTTCAAGAAATTGCTTTACTGGTAGATGCGACTGGCTATCACTAGACGTTTTCACTTGTCCTCTGTTGTGGCTGCTTACTTGTAATTTAGCGGGTTTATTCTGTGCAACAGCCATTTGTATATTTGGACTTGGTGGTAAGCCTTCACATGTAGTCTGTGAGGAATCTCCCCGAATGTGTTTACTTGCAATGCTTGAATAGGAATCACTTTTGTCAGATTTTCTATCGGATGATATTTTAGACGTGGCCTGGGAGTAAAAAGAAGTTACAAAATAATTGCATTGATGCCTTACATATAAATGCTAGGATTGAATGAATGAATGAATGAATGAATGAATGAATGAATGAATGAATGAATTAATTAATTAATTAATGGATGAATGGATGAATGGATGAATGGATGAATGGATGAATGGATGAATGGATGAATGGATGAATGAATGAATGAATGAATGAATGAATGAATGGATGGATGGATGAATGAATGCATGAATGAATGAATGAATGAATGAATGAATAAATGAATGAATGGATGAATGAATGAATGGATGAATGAATGAATGAATGAATGAATGAATGAATGAATGAATGAATGAATGAATGAATGAATGAATGAATGAATGAATGAATGAATAAATGAATGAATGGATGAATGAATAAATGAATAGAGGAATGGTAAATGAATGATCGATGAGTGAGTGTTTGTATAACTGAATGATAGATTGAATTATAAAGTAAGTGTAAGACTAAAAATCTCAATGAATTAATGCATTTTTATACAATATTAAAAACTAACCACAACCTATTTCCATTTTTTAAGGATAGGTTTTGAATTTCAGGGGAAGACTCAGGACAGGTTTTTAATTTTTAATTCAAGACCTGCATCAGGTATTTTTGCCAAGTTAGAGTCATACACACACACACACGCACACACTTGAGACTTTTGAAATTTTGAAATTCAAAGCACATTTATTTGAGATTTTAGACACACACTAGATGTCTTAAAGTTTTAAAACTTAAGGAATTGATTATTCTAACCTTTAAAAAACGCAAATGAAATCTTGCGAATTGACCCTACCGAGCCTCAAACCCTTAACCATTCGCATCTTACAGTCCATTCACTTACCACAATGCTATCCGGTATTTCGTTGACAATGAAGGGATCTTGTTTGCCTATCCACATTGGGTCACTGGACTGTAGATTTTGTTCCCATTTCACTGCTCCTTGAATTTTTGAAGATGGAGGTTTGATGGACATGGCCTGTGATTGAGGAACATTAGCTGCTTTCTCAGTCTTGTCTTTGTTTGGTAAAGAAACGGCAGTTGCGGGCTGCGATTTTGTAGAACTAACACCAGACTCTTCAAGAAATTGCTTTACTGGTAGATGCGACTGGCTATCACTAGACGTTTTCACTTGTCCTCTGTTGTGGCTGCTTACTTGTAATTTAGCGGGTTTATTCTGTGCAACAGCCATTTGTATATTTGGACTTGGTGGTAAGCCTTCACATGTAGTCTGTGAGGAATCTCCCCGAATGTGTTTACTTGCAATGCTTGAATAGGAATCACTTTTGTCAGATTTTCTATCGGATGATATTTTAGACGTGGCCTGGGAGTAAAAAGAAGTTACAAAATAATTGCATTGATGCCTTACATATAAATGCTAGGATTGAATGAATGAATGAATTAATTAATGAATGAATGAATTAATTAATTAATTAATTAATGGATGAATGGATGAATGGATGAATGGATGAATGGATGAATGGATGAATGAATGAATGAATGAATGAATGAATGAATGAATGAATGAATGGATGGATGGATGAATGAATGAATGAATGAATGAATGAATGAATGAATGAATGAATGAATAAATGAATGAATGGATGAATGAATAAATGAATAGAGGAATGGTAAATGAATGATCGATGAGTGAGTGTTTGTATAACTGAATGATAGATTGAATTATAAAGTAAGTGTAAGACTAAAAATCTCAATGAATTAATGCATTTTTATACAATATTAAAAACTAACCACACCCTATTTCCATTTTTTAATGTAGGTTTTAATTTCAGGGGAAGACCCAGGACAGGTTTTTAATTTTGAATTCAAGACCTGCATCAGGTATTTTTGCCAAGTTAGTCATACACACACACACATTTGAGACTTTTGAAATTTTGAAATTCAATGCACATTTATTTGAGATTTTAGACACCCACTAGATGTCTTAAAGTTTTAAAACTTAGGGAATTGATTATTCTAACCTTTAAAAAACGCAAATGAAATCTTGCGAATTGACCCTACCGAGCCTCGAGCCCTCAACCATTCGCATCTTACAGTCCATTCACTTACCACTATGCTATCCGGTATATCGTTGAAAATGAAGGAATCTTAAGAAGCTTTATCTCAGCACAGCTATTGTTCGACGTTAATTTGATGCAAATATATATTATTCGATATAAATTAAATCCGATTATTCGAGTTCCTATTTCCAGAATTTTTGCATTGAAAAAATAAAAATAGTTAGTTTTAAAACAACTTCTGCGCCCTCGGCCAAGGTCTTGAATTTCAATGCAAACCCTCGCCCTAGCGTTTGAACCTTTATCTAATATACACTAATACGAAATCATTAAGTACTAAAAAGATGCAAAATAATATCTTACCAGTTGTAAATTCATTCTTACTTGGTTCTTCAAAGTTTTCACGAAAGTTTCATATGCATCGTATTGAATGATACTGAGGATCTGCATGAGTTCCTTAAATATGGCCACAGCAAGGAAAGGTGCACCGTCATTGAGATACAAATTAGCTGTCTCAAACAGGTGGTTGAAAACTTTATTAATGTTGTCCATCTGTTTGATAAATTAATGAATCAATGAATCAATGAATCAATGAATTATCAACCAATCGATTGATGAAAAAATTTACAGTCCTTTTCACAGTTCTCGTCGATCAAAATCAGCCTCAATAGTGTGTAATATATTCTTTATGTATTCTGTATGTTTCTACAGCCCGATGTAAATGTAAGTAACGGAATGCAGTCATTATCAAACAATTGAAACACTTAAAAGTGCTAACGAGGCTGAGGTTGATCGAGGAGAACTGTGAAATGGCCAGCCAGCCAGCCAGCCAGCCAGCCAGCCAGCCAAAAAATAATAAGCTTTTTGCAAAGAAAAATTATTAACTTCTACACAAACAAAACCATGTACTTGGTACTTTTTGAGAAATAGTCCGAAGTTTTCGAACCAATCTTCGCGCAATTCTCTATCACGTTTATCAAGAAAGCAATCAATCATTGTCAATACCTCTGTCATACTATGCGCTAACTGTGCCTTCAGGTAATTCAGCTTTTGTTCATTTTCCTAGAAACAAGAAGCACGTAAGATATTTAATGCACATAATCCGTAAACATGGCAAAATATGGACAAAGAATATAAAAATCAAAACAAAAACAATTTAATAGACAAGATAATTGATAACTGTGTTAGGTTGACAAAAAGTTAACTTATTTAATATGATAATGATGATGTTGATAATAATGCTGATGATCTTGATGGTGGTGATGATGAAAGTTCTATTACTTTTAATTAACATTATTGAACTTTAACATTATTGAACGTTATTTAATTGAGGAGGAGAAGAAGAATTAGAAGAACAAGAAAGAGGAGGAGGAGAACAACAAGAAGAACAAGAAGAAAGAGGAGGAGGAGAAGAACAAGAACAACAAGAACTAGAACAGCAAGAACAAGAAGAAAGAGGAGGAGAACAACAAGAACAACAAGAATAAGAAGCAAGAAGCAAGCGGAGGAGTAGAAGTACGAAAAAAAACAAGAACATTAAGAACACCAAAAACAACAAGAACAACAAGAGAGAACAACAAGAACAACAAGATCAACAAGAAAAGAGCAACAAGAACAACAAGAACAACAAGAAGAATGAGAAGAATAAGAAGAAACAGGAAGAGGAGAAGAACAAGAAGAAACAGGTGGAGGAGAAGAACAACAAGAACAACGACGATGATAATCATTAGCATATTATTTTATTGTGTTACGACGACATACCATTTGATTCACTTCTCTAAACACTATGGATAACACAAAAGCTCCCACGATGTTTCCCTGGCGTTCTTCTATTTCAATAAGATACGAGTCCAGCTCATGGGTTCTTCCCGGGCAAATAGGAATAATAAGCCGATAAGCTTTAATAAAGAGAAAAGGTTGAAAATCAAGGCTAGAACAGGATGCATCGATTTTCAAAACAAACAATTAAACAAGCAAACATACACTGCAAACGAAAGTACTTACGAACAGATATCTAAAAAGAGTCAGTTAAATTGAATGAATAAACAAATAGATGGATGGATTAATAAATTTTATCAGGGGCGGATCTAGCATTTTGACTGACTAGTTTCCAACTCGAAACAAGCCATTTCCAAGCACATATGAATAACATATAGCATATATGAATAACAGCTTACTCTGTATATTCTAAATATACGTTAAAGTACAAACATTAAAAGTTGCAACATAAAAAGTACAAATTATTGGTCTGTCGTTCCGTTGTCCTTGGATCCGCTGGTAATTGATTAACTTTTATATTTACGGCGAGTCTCCCGGTGACAGTCAGTTCAAAAAACCGCTCAGAAACACTATTATTAAGTTGTTCTTGCAAAATAAACGCCAGAAAAAGAAAGATACATAGTAACTAAAGGAATTTGTGCTATATTTGAGGCACTTTGGGCTGTTGGAAGTAGATTTCAGACAGGCCGATTTGAGCTGTTTATTTGTTGTTATCTACATCGAGTAGTTTAAAACTGGTCACATTCTTTGACATTCGTAAAGAAATATGACTTAATCTATATATAATCCAGATCACTAAGTTAAATTTATAGATAATAGGGTGCAGCGATTTAAATTTTGCTGGTATGTTTATTGTTCTGTGCAAGAAGAGCTTATAAATCGCCAGTTTCTGTTGTTTAGTTCGATACGAGCTCACCTGATGCGAGGTCAAACATCTTGATCTAATGACACAGAGAACCTCACTAGGGTAGGGTAGCCCTTTTATACTTTTGTCACTAGTTTCTACGATGGTTCACGCAGATTTTAGCCAATCAGAATCGAACTTGAGTTCTAAATTTCGCCTTTGGAATCCCTGTGTGAACCACTCAATGGGTGTGTCGCAGCAGAGAACTAGTCCAGAAATAACCTGAGTTTCAGGCTCAGGGGGGAATGGGAGGGAAAGAGGAGAGGGGGAGAGGAAAGAAAAGGAGAGCCTGACTCCATTCCTATTTGAAACTCATTCCGCCCCTTTCTGAGCTAATGACGCGCCTCCACAATATTAGCCAATAAAAAATGTTTCCGGTTTATAGGGGGCGGCTTGTCATTTTATTTATAGAAGCATCTCCACATGAAGCACTGTGGCATACATGCTGTGTGGTCTATATAATATGGCAAAATACAAAACAAGGATCCAAATCTGCGAGGAGCCTATCAGCAGTAGAAAAACGTTACCTCTATTTTGGCTAACATTTTATAAAGGTCGTTCAAGTAAAACCACGGCAAAAATCGTGGAAAACGTTCGACTGCCTGGCAAGAATCATTGACCCTTGTCACAAATCCATTAGCACTTCAAAAAAAATATTATCGTTGTTAGGTTTCGTTTTGGCTTTAAAAAACAGAATTCATACAGTTTAACCAAGAGCTTACACCAAATAGTGGATAGTCTGTGCTGCTTGTTATTAGCTGCTTTGTTTATACAGCCTGCGGACGATCGAGATAACGTTATTACAGTTCACTGATGTTGGATAAGTGATAGATTTGTTATTTGACTTCCGGTATTATATCCCTATTGTTTTTCGACCAATGAGGAGTTCCTCCAGATTCTGGACGCGTAACCCGAGTTCCGATATGTAATGAAGTCAGGCCCTCTTTCTTTCTTCTCCTCGCCCAGCCCCTCCCCTCCCCCTCCGCTCCTCGGGGCCTGATACTCAGGTTAGTCCAGAAACTACTGCGGAAACTACTCATGCAACAGTCCGCTGTCCATGCAGAAGCCGGACAGACTCTGGGCTCGAGATTGATGGCCTTCTGACAGAAATTCCAGTGGGTCCCCTCCCCAAAAACTAATACAGGCAATCAATGCATTTTTAATGTGGGTTTCCTGTGGTAATTCAAAATGGCGACCAAATAAAGGTAAACTACGCTCTAACTCTTTTCGTTTGTATTATTGTATTTGGATTATCTCAGCTTTTTATCTTTTCGGAAAAAATCTGACTAGTTTCCGGAAACCAGGTGAACTATTCTAAATCCGCCCCTGAATAAATAAAATCACTATTATGATGTTTTATATATAGTTTTTCTATATTTTATGGCTAAAGAATTGAATGTTCACGGATAAAACCCAGCCCAATGGTCCAACATTTATAACACACATTGCAATATCGATCAAGAAAGACCCTGATTGCTTACCATGATTATGCTCTACTTTCTCTGGGGTTTGTAGAAATGGTTTGTCAGTTTCAGCATGATTAGGTGTTGGACGTAAATCTGTTAATGTTTCTTTTGTAGTGTTGCTAGAATCACCGATAGCATTGTTGAATGGTCTTAGATTTTGTTGAGCCAGGTTTGGTTTGTCTTTTGGTTCTGTTTTAAAAGATTCATTATTTTTATATTTTATAAGTCTAAGAACAGATGTACTGTACTATCACTGACACAATATAATATTACCTGCTGATAATCAATATTTATAACTGACAGATTTTAAACATGCATAGTAAACAGCAACAGTCAAATCAATACTTGCAAGAGAAATTAGATATTAGTAAAGAAAATGGAAGGAAAGAGGGGGTATGCAAGGTAAAAGAGGAAATGAAGAAAGGAAAAACAGGAAATGAAGAAAGGAAAGGAAGGAAAGTAAAGTAAAGGAAGGAAACGAAACATACTACGTTTCAGAGCATTTTCATTTTCATTTTCATTTTCATTTTCATTTTAAAATCTAAAACATATCTAGAGGAAAGCTGGTAAACTAAATAAATACTTAAATATACCAAATACTAAATAAATACTTCTTAGAAATAATTATTTTCTGAACATTTTGATCACTATTTTGTGATCAGCTTTTTAGTTACCAGCCACTCAAATGCTGTCATGCCAACTTTTTTAATTGACAAAACAGTTCCGTTGGTCACAACTTTTAAGTTTTAAAACTCATTTTTGAATAACATAATTTCTTGTTCAATATTATCAGTTTTGATCACATATTGGTCAGTACCACTACTGGTACACCAACATGGCAACTCCATACATTAACATACTGATGTTAGTTTTGGTAGAACATTTTTTCTCTGCTTAGTTGGTTATTATTGAAAAGGTTCTATTGGACCTTCTTTTTTCTTATTGAATGTTTATTACCTTTATAAGTTTGCTGTTGTCCGTGTCTATCTTGCCCCTGGATTACTGGATTACTAGATGCACCAAACTGATTATTACCTCCTTGAACCATGTTGTACATATTGTTATAAGTTTGCTGTTGTCCCTGACTATTTTGTCCACCTTGATTACTAGATGCACCAAACTGATTATTACCTTCTTGAGCCATGTTGTACCGGATATCGTTATAAGTTTGCTGTTGGCCACCTTGTTGATTTTGTTGCCATTGTTGGAATTCTTCCTTCTGCCATGTTTGATATTCTTTAGTATATTCCGGCCGAGCAAGTCCCATAGCTATGTTAGGTTGTGCTTGAAAAGCTGGATAATGGCCACCATATTGCCCCAACATTGGCTGTTGAACACCGTAGGGATACTGCACAAACTGGGCTTGTTGTTGGCCATACTGCTGCTGATGTCGAAACTGTTGTTGTTGGCATTGATAGGGGTTCATGGCGAGGATTTAGAGAGAGAGAAATCCTTCATTTAATCCATCATAATTGTACCTTTGTCACTCTTTCTTCGAAGAACTATTTTTGTTTCCACAAAGTTTACCATTCTCGGTCCCAGACCCCGGACGTCCAGTTTTCTTGGTAGTGCCATGTGCTCGATCGATCATCTTCAATTTCAAGGTTAGTTGTCTATACTTTGTTTTTATACTATTTACCAACAATAATCAGGCACAGCTTTCTATGCATGTATAAGGTATTTGTTTCTAAATAATTTTTCAGGTATTTTGACGGTTTGCGTCTATTTTATGTCAGCAAATCGACCACTCAATCGAACTGCTTATTTAGCACTGTTTAATCACTGCATGATATCTTTTTGCATAAAATTTCATAGACATTCTCGATTATGTTATGAAAGACTAACTTGCAGAGTAAGAGACAGAGAACCTTCTAGGATATCATTAGGTTACTGTGAACCTATGAACCAGAAATTTGGCTGATCTTTTTTGTTTATTTAAAGATCATAACACTTAAAACATAAACTTTTGATTATTGTCAATATTGAAACAAAATAATGTTACATACTTCCAGAGGTATTAAAATATATTCATTTATATGCAAAACAAATTTAACTCGATAGTGACATAATAATCCTATAATCCTATTATTGATTGTTTCGTTTATGAGATATGGTGTTGTGTTACTTTTCTAAATTTCTTGCTTAAGGTATCATGGGACAAAATGTTTGAAGAAAATGGACATTTCCTGAAAAAAAAAAGCAGCAAGTGATTATTCAATGCCTTGTCTATTTTTTTTAACAAAATCAAAATTGGCTTTGCTTTTTTTTCTTTGCGAGATATTTGTAAAAAAATATATTTTGCGTGACACACTAAACATGACAAAGCGATGACAGGACCTGTCAAACCTACCCATGGCGAGGTCAAACATTGATAACGCAGTTCAGTGTTGCTATATAGTATTTCCTTTGAAAAGTATCTTTTAAACATATTTTTTGTACTTTATTCAACATATTTGATAATAGTTTAGATGTATCGATCCATGCCAGGTAAAAGAAAAACTGAATGGTTCATTAACCCCCCAAAAAAGCGAAGAAAGCGAACGTGAACAAAAGCAATAGAAGTCAAACGCTATTATCGAATACCACTGCTTTGTCTTAGGCGTCTTCGCTGTTAATCCAGGTTAGTAAACAGAAGTAAAGTAAACGGGAAACAAATCCGGCTTTATCTAGCGTTGAGATTTTAGCGGAATATTTAGGAACTTTGGGAAGTTAACTGCCCCGCAGTTTTTAACTATTCGCAAACAAACTAGTTTGACCGGTAGCCATAATATTGAACTCCAAAAACGTGTTTCTGTTGTTTTGATCAAAAGTCATGATCGACAAACTATAAGAATTTCATCAAATTTAGTACCTTTAAGTTTGAAAATTAATAAAAAAATAACCAAGTGCTGAATAAAAAAAATTAGGCACGTTATTGTAATTTGACATGTTAAGATTCTGTTTAGCGATCAATAAATTATCCGTACAATGGAAACTGCGGGGCAGTGAGTCGCATCGCGGGAAAATCATAACTTCAAAACAATTTTTTTTACAAATTCGTAATTTTCTCGCTTCAGCTGTTTTACATAGTATTGCTAAACTTTATAAGCATTGGAAGATTAAATATAATCCTGGATAATTTCTACAGTAAGTTTTTTCTAACAAATAAAAGGTCAACAATGGCATATAATGTTTCAAGAGAAAATAATTTACTGTCTGTGAATTTTGAATTAAACCCAGGGCCTCAAACATTCAATAAATTATCAACTGGATCGGAGAAGAACACCCTAATTTTTAACACCCTAATTTTGTATTAGGTATGGATTAGCTTAGGACCACTATATGTCGGTGGAGAACGTGATTGTTTTTTAATTCTGTATCACACGAACTATATGGTAATTCTACCAGAAGGCCCAGTGGAATATTAACTTTGCTAAACTGGTGCACTTTGTAAGTGTTTTTTAACCATCTTCAAATAAAGTTTTTTATTATTGTTATTATTAATTCAAATCGTCATTTAGAAAATTAGAGCTACAGCTAGCTTTCACTATTTAAGAGAAAATCCTGAACGATTTATAGAAAGTAAAGTAGCTCAGTAGATACACCGTGGTCACAGTATTTATCTAATATGTCTTTGCAAGGTATATTGACTGATTATATTGTAATACAAGCAGTAGCTGATGCTATGAATTTAAAGCCGGATTCACATTATAGAATTAGATGAGAATTTTAGACATACAATCTTGGTTGAACCAGCAAATACAATACGTCTTATGTCTCAACATGTTGTGTTAAAAATGGCAAAAATTGTAACTCGTTACAACGGGTTATCACAACCCGCTAGAACGGGTTGAGAACCACTCAATTTCTCTTAGTACACTTGTCGACGAACCCGCTACAACCGGTTGACCAACCCGCTACAGCCGAACCCGTTGCAACGGGTTGACAGCAAACCCGCTAGAACGGGTTGAGAGCTACTCAATTTTTTTAAGTATACTTATCGACGAACCCGCTACAACCGGTTGACCAACCCGTTGTGATAACGCGTTACAATGTTTGCCATTTGTGTGGTGTTATAGTTCAGCTGCTAACGACCAAAAATATATCAAATTGTTCGTTCTGTGATAAAAGCATGAAACTTGGCCAGATTACTAACTTCACCAAGGCGATCATTATGTGATATGGGGCCATTCGAAATAGGCGCTCGAAACCGAGTAATGCGCATGCCCTAAAATAGGTGTGCATGGAAACGAGACTTTATCAAAATATTTATATATTTTTTTAGATTGTTAATCTTCATCTATATTGAATTATCTTAACTGAAATGTGTAATTTGTGTTCGATATATTTACTGCGACATGATCAAATAAAAAAAAATATTTTAGATTTTTTCAAACACTTATTTGTTCGTTTTTCCAAATAAATTAATAATTTTATCATTTGTTTGTTTTCCCGAAAACAAAAAATGTTTGTAAAAAAATTGTCTTCCTAGTCTGGGATATGTATTCAGTACCAGAAAAACCGCGTGACAGGTAGTTTGTTTGCCGTTTATTGACTTGTTATAAACAAGTTGTTATAACAAAACCTTAGATGGAGTGTATTATCTAGCGAAAGAACCATTCAACCATGCGAATCAAAAAGTAAACTCATCAGTAAATGATGAAATGAATCTGCAGTGTCTCACAGAGTTATGTAATATTTTCCTACAACTTATATCAATAACAGACTGCAGTGTGATAGTTGTATATCAGTATACTAAAGTACATTTCATAAATACCACTATATAGTTGTTTACGACGATCATACGTATTAATTATGGAATCTAGACATATTAAGGAGGCTCGGGTCAGTAATTTTCGCGCTCACCCAGCGACGTTTGAAAGGCCGTAGTTCCCGCGTCAGAGGGTATTTTGACAAGATTTTTTAACACTTGTCTACATATAGAATAAAGTTTTTTAAAAAGTTATTTTTAATAAAATCGATAATATTTTAGCCGACAAATGATAACGCCGCCGAATTTCTATGTAGCCTATTTTAAGGAAAAATCGACCTAAACTTTTAAAACCACATAGTCTACTTTAAAGCTGTTACCTAGGTCAACAAACTGGCAAAGTTTTAAAAAAATTCATCTCACCGATTTTGAATAAAAACGGGACAATTTTTTTCAGTGCAAAAAATCATTGTTTTATAATATTTACCGATAACAACGGACTTTGTAAAGATAAATCAAAATCCTTCCAGCCAGGTATTAACAGGACATTTTTCTACATTGTCTGTGAATTTCAACAAATTTAGTCCACGGGATGTTTTTTGGGAAAGGATATAAATCGGCAAAAGTTTGTCAGTTTTTGTGCAAAACTTCTAATTTTTACTTCTGAGCACACTAACGAAAAAATCTGAGATAACTTTTTTTTATTTTTTAGCTATCAAAAGTTCACCATATTTTCAAGTGCGCCTCTAAATTTTATAGTGATTGAAATATTTTGAGGCGGTCAAATAAAATTCTGAACGTGGGTATAAAAAAGCAAAAGCATGCAAATCATGTATAACTCGAAAATAAAAACAAACCGGCCGCTGCAAAGCGAAGGCAAATATACCCACGTTCAGAATTTTATTTGACCGCCTCAAAATATTTCAATCACTATAAAATTTAGAGGTGCACTTGAAAATATGGTGAACTTTTGATAGCTAAAAAATAAAAAAAAGTTATCTCAGATTTTTTCGTTAGCGTGCTCAGAAGTAAAAATTAGAAGTTTTGCACAAAAACTGACAAACTTTTGCCGATTTGTATTCTTTCCCAAAAAAAATCCCATGGACTAAATTAGTTGAAATTCACAGACAATATAGACAAATGTCCAGTTAATACCTGGCTGGAAGGATTTTGATTTATCTCTTCAAAGTCTGTTGTTATCGGTAAATATTATAAAACAATGAATTTTTCCTAGGAAATAAAATGACCCGTTTTTATTCAAAATCGGTGAGATGAATTTTTTTTAAACTTTGCCAGATTGTTGACCTAGGTAACAGCTTTAAAGTAGGCTATGTGGTTTTAAAAGTTTAGGTCGATTTTTCCTTAAAATAGGCTACATAGAAATTCGGCGGCGTTATCATTTGTCGGCTAAAATATTATCGATTTTATCAAAAATAACTTTTTTAAAAACTTTATTCTATATGTAGACATGTGTTAAAAAATCTTGTCAAAATACCTTCTGACGCGGGAACTACGGCCTTTCAAACGTCGCTGAGTGAGCGCGAAAAATACTGACCCGAGCCTCCTTAAGTTTATATGTTAGAGTAAACGCACTTATTCCATGAAACATAAACAGTACAAAATAGGTGCTAAATTATGCTAATTCCTTTGTTCTCTATTGTCTCATCAACACTTTTTACCAGTAATTAGTAATATTTGTTTCACGGATTTAGAGTACAAACACTAAAAGTGTGCAACATAAATACCACTAAATACTGCTAAATTATGCAAATTCTTTTGTTCTCTATTGTTTAATCAACACTATTTAGTGGTAATTAGTACAAAGTATTGCACACTTTTAGTGTTTGTACTCTAGTACGTCTACTCTAATACTAAAACAAATTAACTCACAGCAGAGCTTACATATATCAAACTATCCTTAACCTTAAATATCAAACATACCTTAACCCAAGTCAGCTTGCATCGAAAAATAGCCGTTTTGGGTCATAATCTTTGATAAAATGATTGATTGATTATGTAGTAGCAATGCTCGCCAAGTTTCCAGCTGTGGTGTTCTACTTCGCTAAACTTCTGAATATGGGTGTTGGCTTTGCGTCACGTAAACATTTTTCTACAATGACGTAAGTCTTAAGATAGCATTTTCCATTTAAAATAAGTTGTCCAAAGCGAATGATCATTTCAAGATTGAAAGGAATTGTGGGTATAATAAATTATAATCAAGGTGTTATTAAAAGGTTGTGCATGGTCACGCTTGAAAAAAAGCGTACAAAAACTTACAACAAAAGGCTTCCTAACCATTTCACTCTACTAACTATGGTTATTTTATCGTTTTAACTTTCGCTTCAACGTTCCTGTCGGACCAGGTGAAAAAGCCGTACGAGGGCCCCATCACGTGACTTTTTCCCCGAAAGTTTTCTTAAGAGCGCGCGCCGGGCAAAATACGGGTCATTTGATAACAGTGGTTACAAATATATTGTACGTCCACCTATATAGCAAAGTCAATTATAGTAAATTTTCCAGTGTATTGGTAAAGTAAATGTCACTGATATTATTCTTATAACCTATTAACTGTCATAAAATATGCTAAACAAATAATAGTTGCGACTTCCTATATTTTAATCAAAAAATCACAAAAATATAAAATCTCACGGTCACGTGACCAATCACGTGACGACTTTCGGGGCAAAAACTAACACATGAACTTACCTGTAACACATTTCAGTTAAGATACTTCAATATAGATGGATTAGATCAGTTAAATTAAATATTTTGGTGAAGCCTCGCTTCCATGCACACTTATTTTTGATTTTAACAGCTTTATTGGGCACGTATTAATTACAAATTTATAGACCTACATAACAGATTTACATAACATATTTACAAAACAGACTAATTGCACAGTACGTATCACAAACGATTATTAAACGAGCCCAATGGGGTTTGCGCAAACGGGACACAGGTCCCATGCGAGGCGCACCCCCATTGTAAAAAATATATAAAACTAGGAAATACATTGATTATAAGCTAACTAATTAAACAAATAATACTTATAATAATAACATAATAAGCTCACTCGTTACATATATGTAAAATATATCTAAATAACAATAAAAATATGATAGAGTGCAAACAATATAACCGTGAAACACAAAAACTAATTAGTCGAAATTTAGTAGAAATTAGTGAAAAATAGTCGAAGCGTGAATAGACTAAATTTAGTGTGCACGTGCAATCAGCCAAGTGTCCTAGCGCACAATATGCAAAAAAAAATTGTTTTTAAGTCTATTCGTTTGCGCTGCAGCAAAATCAAGACACAACTAAAGCTAAAATAATCATAATACGCAAGTAAAATCACTTTTTATTCGGTTGCGCTGCCGCAAAATCAAGACACAACTAAAGCTAAAATAACTACAATATGCAAGTAAAATCGTTTTTGAGTTTTTATTGGTTTGCGCTGCGGCAAAATCAAGACACATGACACATCTAGAGCTAAAATAACCACAATACACAAGTGAAATTGTTTACGAGTCCATTTTCCTTCGCCGGCGCTGCTGCAAAATCACGACACATGACACATCTAGAGCTAAAATAATCACAATACACAAGTGAAATTGTTTAAGAGTCCATTTTCCTTCGCCGGCGCTGCTGCAAAATCAAGACACATGACACATCTAGAGCTAAATAACCACAATACACAAGTGAAATTGTTTTCGAGTCTCTCTATTCCTTCGCGCTGCTGCAAAATCAAAACACAAGACACATCTAAAGCTAAACTAATCACAATACACAAAGTAAAATCGTTTTCGAGTCTTCATCCTTTGCGCTATTGCAAAATCAAGGCACACTGAAGAATAAGTGTTACTCACTCTATTGCATGTAGTTTACATTATAAATACGTACTCTGGCTGGCTTTAAACGTCAATAAACGTAACAATGACCTCCATTCGCTTCTTGAAACTATTTCCACGATATTTAGACTAGGTCAAACTGCTGCATTCTAGATATTCATGCTTTAATTAGCTCCAAACAAAATCCCATGCTCGCTTTATGGACGTGCGCAATTTGGCGCTAACTTTAATCGCGGTTCAGTGATTGCACGTGCACACTAAATTTACTAATTACTAATTTGTACAAAATAGTACAATAGACTAATTTAGTGAAATTTAGCAAAATTTAGCAAAATTAGTTTTTGTTAATGTTTCACGGTTATATTGTTTGCACTCTAAACCTAAATTATTTAACTTGAACGAGATTATTGTTAGAAACGAAAAATGATTAGAAATGAAATTAGGATATTTAACTAATAAACTTAGGCCCTATCCCCTATGGCAGGGACAGTCGCGAGAGAGAGACCATGTACAGGAGATGTCTATGTCAAAAACATTATTTAGTAAACAAAAATATGAATCTTGAAGAAACCCTCTGAAACAGCTTGAGTTACGGAAGGTATTGATTGGTGCTAATTTACAAACTATGATCAGTTCCAGAGTTTGACAAGTCTATTAAAAAAGAGGCCTGAAATGCATTAGTTTTACAATATTATAAATATATTATTAATTATTGCTTTGAGAAAGTGTAAGGGGAATAACAGAAAAATCAGTGCTGGATAACTAAAACAGCAGGGAGCATTAGATAAATTAATTCGTCTTAGTGAGGGATATAAATTCCTGAATGCATATTTTGAAAAAGCAAAGAAAGACCTGGTTGCATTGATAAGACAGATTGGTCCTTCTATACTGTTCTGTAGCTTCTCATCAGCAGAAACACAGTGGTTACATTTACGTATAATACCTGGCCAACTTATTGATCATAAACAATATTCCAGTGCAACGAACAGTTAGAAAGTCTCAGTTGGGAAGACAGGTGTCGATTAACACAAAGTGACCCTATAACATGTGCTAAATATTTTGATCATCAAGTCAATCAATTTCTGAAAAACTTCCTATTGAGTTTTGCTGAACCATTAGGTATAATATCTGACTGGTTTACCGTGTTGAATATCAACCGAGAGAGGATCACCTCATATACACATGTTAATATGGCTTGAAGGAGCACCTGGATTTCAAGCAACTTAATTGTAGTGCATTAAAAATTCTCAATGCCCTTACAAGTAATATTGATGATATTCTAAATATAGTTCAATACAAAAAATATAGAAAATATGTACAGTGAATATATATAATGATAAAATACAATATTTAAGCAATAGAAGCCAGTTACTATGACTCTACCGGTGAAATAGAGCACGCGGGATGTTGGGAGAAACACGAGCTGAAAGCGAGTGATTTTATAACTTTTTCGAGTGTTTCTAACAACATCCCAAGTGCTCTATTTCACTGGTAGAGTCATAGGAACTGGCTTCTATTGCTTTTATAATATAGCAATGCAGGTTTTTCCGTAAAAAGTAGTTTTATTTGCTGATTAGAATTGTAATTCTCAAAACTAACACCAGTGCCCAATGAACCAATCACAATCAGTGTACTATTAATAAAACACAATATAAAACTATTAATACTAAAAACATTCGAAACTAAATACAATTATTAAATAAAAATTATTTTTTAAATGTCTCTTAAAATTATCAATATTATCAGAATTCTTTATATGCACCGGTATAGTTTGTTCCATAGTCTAGATGCACAGTTTGAAAAGGCACGCATACCGTAAGTATGGGTTCGATAGCGTGGTACAGTCAAGCAAATTGTGTTATTACTAATTGAACGTAGTGTTCGCAGTGGCTTCTGTGCAACGAGTAGATAATTTAAATAAGATGGTGCATTCCCATTTAGCACCTTGAAGGTCAATGGTAGACTTTTTAACACTAATCTCTTCTTCACGGGCAGCCAATAAAGAGAATGCAGGGTAGGAGAGATATGTTCATACTCCTTCTTTAAATATGAGCTCATATCACAATTCATCTACAAACACACAAAATATATCCCTCTACCCTAACAATAGAGTCCGATTACCCTATATTATTTAAACAAAGAGCCTTGCAGCAGAGTTTTGAAGTCGCTGCAATTTACTCAAATCCTTGTCTGGAAGACCGTACAATATACTATTGCAGTAATCGATATTCGAGGTAATGAATGAATGAACAAGTATTTCTGTCGAAACCTGGTCGATATAGCGACGAATCTGACTGATGCTACTTAAAAAGTACGATGCAGAGATGCAAATGTTATTGACGTGAGAATACATTTTAAGATATAGTGATCTAGTACCCAGATTACGTGCTTCAGAAATTCTTTCTCGTAAAGAATTATCAATGGTGACGTTAGTGATGGGATCAACTTTAAGGTAGCGTGATGTAAAATGCAGTCTTTGAAGCGTTATAAAGTAAACTGTTGAGTTCCATCCAATGAATGACATCTCTAGCACAGTGTTCAAGAGTTTCAAGATCAGCAGCTCTTCCTGAATTCTGTGTGACTAAATATAATTGTGTGTCATCAGCATACATCATGCATGGTGTTGACATTGTGCACAGCAATGTCCTCCAGCGGATAAATATATAGCGAGAACAAGATCGGGCCAAGTACAGAACCTTGGGGTACACCAGACGTCAGAACACAGTTTTTAAAACGTTAAATGACTTAGCTCCATCATATATCAATGATTTGTTTTCATTGCGGGACTTCTAACTATTCCTAAAAGTAACACAATAACATATAGACTAAAGTCAATAACACTTGGGGCCTAAATTATGGAACTCTTACGAAGACAATATAAGAACGTCTAATAATATGGAACTTTCTATAATATTTTAATGCATCAAAAACCTTATAAAATGTGGGAAAACTCTATAAATACTTTATACCTAAAAGAAATGAGGCTGATTTATAAGTTCGAAAGGGCTCAAAAGCGGATTTGATAAAATGTACAAGACACCCCATCCTTTAAGTAATGTTTAAAGGCCGACAGTGAGGACTGGACTTGAAACCCCCGTCCAGTCCGTACTTCTAAAACTAATTATGTATTAGATAGTTACTGAGACCGGCAGCAATATTAGATACTGCAATATATCTAATATTACTAGCCGGCCGAAGTAACTATCGTATATAGTTATTATTCACCACCCTGCCCCATTGTTCTCTCTCTTGCACAGTAATCGGCGGTTTCTTGTGTTTTTCAATATAATAACAATAGGTTTACCAAACTTTAACTAGTTATCAGCCAATGAAAGTGTATTTAATCATTCAGTAGCCTGCCCCATTATTGTTCTCTTTGTTGCATAATTATCTGCGGTTTGCTGTCTCTTTGAACAATAGGCTTACCAAACTCTAGACTAATTAGTTATAATATTATCAGCCAATGAAAATGTAATTATCATTCAATAGCCTGTCCCATTATTGTTCTCTTTGTTGCATAATAATCAGCGGTTTCTTGTCTCTTTGAATATAATAACAATAGGCTTACCAAACTCTAATTAGTTATAATTTCATCAATTCTATTTAGAGGAATGTTAACGAACTTGATGACATTAAACGTGTTTTTGTTGCAAATTTTCCATCGGTTTCCTGGGTAGTATAATGGCTTAAAGCGCAGATACAGCAATGCAGTAGGTCTCGGTTCGAATCCTGGCATTGGTACTCAAAGACCTTTTTCACCAAAAATTGATATCTAGTAAATTAATTCTAAGTCTGATGATGCTTACTACAATGGAAATTATTAGTTATACACACTTAAAGTGGCTCGACTGAGTATTTTTGAAGGGCCACCGTCGCTGTTTGATCGCAAAGTGCGTCGCGCATAGAAAGATAATTTCAAATTAATTTCCATAGCGAGTTCAGCCATAGATTGAAGTTTGTTCTGATGTTTGAAATATTGCAATCGGAAATAGCAATAATTTTTAATGATAGAAAAGTGGTTTTGACAAATACGACAATTTTAGGCGAAATAGAGTTTTCTATAAAACCGCATTGATTGTTTCACAAACTCCACATCAAGGTCTTCGTTGTTGCTGAAAATAAAAGATTTATATGGAGGCATTTTTGAATAAAACGCTTTTCAACATTTACACAGCAAATAAATTAAATGATTCAAGCATCCATTTCACTTGATCAAAAACATCACTACAAAAGCTCAAAAGAAGTTTGCGTTTGGTCTCGTTTGATCAGCAAATGTCTTAGTTATCCGTCTGACAAACATGAACGGAATCACTTCAGGCTATTAGGACATATATGATTTTCCATTTGGTAAAATATACCTGCACTTTTTCTTCTTTTGTCTAATATTGCACACACTTTTACAAAAGATTTCAAAACTTAAAATTTTCCTGATGAATTTTTTTCTTACCGTAGCATTGGCTTTTTTAAATAGTTACTCGTCGAGCCCTGCAGTTTTATGACCATTGATACGTTGGAAGATATCGAAAATTATTTTCAAAATAGGTAACTTTTTCGACCGCTTACTCGAGGCTTACTCATTGTTTTGGTTGTCCGAGATCGCTATTGTCTATATTTTTTACTCAATTTGTGAATTCCGATATGCATTGTCAACTCTCAAACAACACTTGACTACCTTTCGTTAGCCGAGCAGCTACGAATGTGA
Organism: Metridium senile; assembly: GCA_949775045.1. Taxonomy (NCBI): domain Eukaryota; kingdom Metazoa; phylum Cnidaria; class Anthozoa; order Actiniaria; family Metridiidae; genus Metridium; species Metridium senile. The sequence goes on along the minus strand of OX459096.1, from coordinate 20,293,057 downwards.
TCGTTTGAATACTATAATGACAAAGGACGATCACGATGGGTGCTTGTAACGCAATTCCAGCTGATATGTAGTACTTCGAATAACATGCCTCTAACTAAACTAGATAAAAAGCGAAATATAGCAAATATAAGGGAGTAACAACCACCCCCCTCCGGAACGTTACCAAGTTTTGTTAGAGACATGTTATTCAATCGAAGTACTGCATATCAGCTGGAATTGCGTCACAAGCACCCATCATTAATCAATCAAGTGAAACAATCAATGCGGTTTTATAGAAAACTCTATTTCGCCTAAAATTGTCGTATTTGTCAAAACCACTATCATTACAAATTATTGCTATTTCCGATTGCAATATTTTAAACATCAGAACAAACTTCAACTATGCCTGAACTCGTTATGGAAATAAATTTGAAATTATCTTTCTATGCTCGATGCACTTTGCGATCAAACAGCGACGGTGGCCCTTCAAAAATACTCAGTCGAGCCACCTTAACAGAACACACTGCAATATGTTTGATATTGCAGAGGGTGAACTGCAACATAACCAGATATCTTTGCTTTCAGACGCGGGTACTCAGCAATCAGTGATTTAGTGCAGAGAGAGAACAATGGGGTAGGGTGGTGAATAGTAACTATTCGGGAGGAATCTTTGAATAAAAATAAACAATTTGATATGGTAAAAAATAATTTTAAAGCCGAGGGTTTAGAATGTAGTTAAAGCAATCCTAAATAATATGAGTAATCTGTTCATAATTTAATGTTCATTGTCAATGAATTCCCACAAGGAAATAATAAAACAATCGCTTTTCAATTTTAATCAGAGGAATGCTAACGAACTTGAACGCTAATGACTTGATGAAATTAAACGTACTTTTGTTTCAAACTTTACATCAAATGACTGAGTAGTATAATGGCTTAATGCGAGAGTACAGCTATGCGGAAGGTCTCGGTTCAAATCCTGGCGTTTGTACGCAAATACTTTTTTCGACAAAAATCGCCATCAAATAAATTATTTCTAAGTCTGATGATGTTTATAAGTAGAGGGGGAGGGTAACTAATGTTTCTTTGGTTTGAATTATATGTAATACAAATAAGTATAATGCTATAGACGCTTTTAATAAGTCCCGAAGTGTTGTGTTTTCCGCGCTTGACGTCAAGTATATTCTTTTGAAATTTGTATAATATGAAAGGAATTGAAAAGAATAATTTTGACGTCAAGCGCGGAAAACACAACACTTCGGGACTTATTGAAAGAGTCTATATGACTTGAACTGAATATTTCAAGTACTCGGACTTGAACTGAATATTTCAAGTACTCGGACTTGAAAATTTCAGTTCAAGTCCGCTTGGACGTACTTACGCTGGTTTCAAGTATCTGCATGTGATCAAAATCGCGCCATCGGGTTGGCCAATTACCTCATGAATATTGAATTAATGAGTTTTTGAAGTATTGTTTAAAGGCCGACAATGAACAATGAGGAATGGACGGGGTTTCAAGTCCGAGACGAAGCCAAGGAATTGAAACCCCGTCCAGTCCGAATTGAGGCCTTTGAACTACTTCTAAAACGAATTAATTATTCGGGAGGAATCTTTAAATAAAAATGAACAATATTATATGGTAAAAAAGAACTTTAAAGCCGAGGAAAGTTTAAAATGTAGCAAGCAAAAGCAATCCTAAAAGATATGAATAATCTGTTCATAACTTAATGTTCATTGTCAATGAATTCCACAAGGAAATATTAAAACAATCGCTTTTCAATTCTATTAAGAGGAATGCTAACGAACTTGAACGCTAATGAATTGATGACATCAAACGTACTTTTGTTAAAGCGAGGGTACAGCTATGCGGAAGGTCTCGGTTCGAATCCTGGCGTTGGTACGCAAAGACTTTTTTCGACAAAAATCGCTATCAAATAGATTATTTCTAAGTCTGATGATGTTTATAAGTAGAGGGGGAGGGTAACTATTGTTTAAAGGTTTGGTTTGAATTATCTAATAAAAATAAGTATAATACTATACGACTTGAACTGAATATTTCAAGTACTCGGACTTGAAAATTTCAGTTCAAGTCCGCTTGGACGTACTTACGCTGGTATCAAGTATCTGCATGTGATCAAAATCGCGCCATCGGGTTGGCCAATTACCTCATGAATAATTAATGATTTTTTGAATAATTTTTATACAACACGGGCTTAATTTGCGAGCTCTTTCTATCAGTCGTTCTTTGGAAGGACGTTGTTGAAGCGAACGTTAACGTTTTCTTCACAATGTCATGACAGTATTCACTTCATGTCCTGGTCAGGTTGGGCTTGTGCTTCATCCATGAAAATACATTGAAATGAAATGAATCGATGTCGAACTTGAAATTATAATTACGGGTTAAAACAAATACAAGCTTCTTGAATAAATTGGACGATATATGCAAAAAGTCCTAATTTATGGTTGTCGGTTCTAATATTATTGCCTTGTTTATCGCTTGCGAATTCTGAAGTTTAATTCCACAAACTTCAAAAATTACTCTGATTTTAGGACAAAGTTATAATGCCACATGGAACTTTGGATATTTTTGATATACACGAGCTTAATGCTAACAAGTTATGAGGTTTGGCGTACAGGCTCGGTTACAAAATATTTACCTAGGTACTGCATTTATTTCTTAGTGGTGGAGCAGGTATGGGTAAATATTTAAACTATTGTTAAACAAAGCTAAAACACGCCTTGGAATTTCATAACTTTTAGATTATCATACATTCATATACACAACTTTTATACTTTTTCCATATCACTATTTATTTTTCTATTTGACATTCACTATGTTACTTTGAAGATGTAGAGCTACCATGTAGAAATGCTTCAAATAAACCGTTATTATTATTATTATTATTATTATTATTATTATTATTATTATTATTATTATTATTATTATTATTATTATTATTATTATTATTATTATTATTATTATTATTATTATTATTATTATTATTATTATTATTATTATTATTATGTTACTAAAGCCTTGTATGCGGCAGTATTGAAGTATTATAATACCAGAGCTGGTGTTAACTTTGCAGAAGGTAAGGTATTGATGTTAGCATCTACAGGTACTGCAGCATATAATTTCAAATGGACAAGCCACACCAGCCGGTCAGTCATTAAGACAATAAAAAATAAAAATATTGGTTAGCTTAGGAAGGAAGTGTTATTTTGAATTGATAAAGAAACGAAGCAAAATTGCGAAATACGAATTTTAGCCCTAAATAGCCCCTAAAACGCCGAAAATCAAAATTGCCTGTTCTCAAAAAAAAACAAAAAAAACAATGAGTCTAGGATTTATTTAGCCTGCTGCGCAGACTCTTTTTTTTGGGGGGGGTGGGGGGGGGGGGGGTGAAAATATTCGTCAAAAAAGTCTGCTGAACTGAGCCGCTAATCAGTTTCCAATATGCACGTGATGACGTAATTAAATATAACCTCAACTATCCAATCACAAGCTCCGTTAGAAAACTTTACAAACGCAGCCCATCCCCAACTGTAAAAATTTGGCCGTCTTCGAATATTTATGTCTGGAACAGATGAAGATATCAATTTACGGATTTCGAAATCGATTTCGAATCTTTGTCGATTAATATATTGTGGCGTTGAGAAGTTGAAAATCGCAGCATAGCTAGTACTATTTTTAGGCTGTACACTACCGAAAATCCATATTCAAAGGTTCCGAGGAAAGGAGTTATATGTTGCTGAGAGTAGGTGCCGTTGGAGTTTGAGATTGCCTGCGGTATCAAAATCAAAAGCTACACTAAAATGGCCTTAATTAAAATGAAAAGTAACCCCACTAAAGCATTCGCTAACTATCTAGCTTTATTTATCTGCCATTTTTAAATTTTAACATGAATTATCTTCAGGAGCGGTATTGCGAGTAAACATTACCCAGAGGAGGTTGATCACGGTTCACGTGACTCGGTCAACCAATCAAAACGCTCTAAAATAGCTATCATGGAATTTCACGAGTGTTGATCTTACAAAGCTAAATTCATAAAGAAAAAAATAATTTTTGCTTTCAAATTTGAAATGAAATCCAATATATATAGTCAAAGAGCAATTGTGGAGAGTATCATAGAAAAGTAATAAATATCTCTACTTGTTTTCAACTCGCAATGAAAGGCTTCCATTTCTAACCTCGAGTATTTGCGCCAAAATATGGCCAGTATTTAATCTCCCCTATCTATGTTCAAAGTTGATATTACCAGCTTTCGTCTTTACAAAAAGATGCCTTAATTCATGCTTGAAAGTAATAACATAAAGATCTCAACCGCTCCTTCTATCGTTTTCGTGTTATTTTACATTTTAGTGATGTTGTTTACGACTGTTGTTATGCTGATCCTCTGCCGAACACGGAGTATTTCTGATTAATTTGTTGTCAGACAGTGAATCATAGGTAAACATGTGACGATAAAACATCAATATTTGTTCGTAAAAAATATTCAAGCATCTAAACAAAGATAGATTAGCAGTTTATATGGAATAAAGTCGCATGATTCATTTGATTTATAAGAGAAATTGACAGCCGGTCGAGCTCAAATCAATCGATTGCCAAACAAATGGATAGCACACAGAATTACTCAGATAAGTTTAATAAGAATCCTATGTTTTGATTCTAAAAGATATGCTATTAAAAACAAATAATTGGCACGGAGTTATAATTTCACAACAGTGTCTGGCTGCCGGTCACGCAATCACTTCTTTTAACATTTAGGTCAAATTGCTGGCTCATTGCTAGCAGACGACGAAATTGTTCGATGTAGAAAACAATAACCATGAACTGCTACTTAAGTTTTCGCCAAATCATTAGTATGAACTCTCTCCTGGACATCCTTTATGAAAAAAATGCCTTGGTGCTCGTTTTGACAGTTCATTTGAGCTCCACTGAGCTCCGCACGCGACAACATTCAAACACAACTGAAGAGAAAATCCGTTTATCGCCCATGATCCTTTGCGAACCGTGAACACCCTCCTCTGTTCATTACCGTTACTACATGTTCAAAAGAGTATGCCGAGCTTGAAGATCTGGTGAAGATACAAATGCCATTGCTGACCATCCTCATTGATGTTATTCTTATCCTTTAGTTGCCTACTGTATTGCCTACTACCTATCATTACAGCTGCGCCTACCTGGTTTACGACGACTTTATTAATATCCTATTTACTGAATATGCATGGACGTGTCCGCTTTGTTCATCATTTACTAGCCAGGATGACCAAACTTTAGATTATACCATAAATAACATCAATGACACTATTGAAGCTAAACATCCTAGAGCTAATACACTTCCCGACATCAATAACAATAACAGACACCAGAGTCCACCTCAAAAGTCAACCAAAGTACCTGGTTCAGATTTCTTTGATTCTAAGGAAAACATCAAGGGTTTAATCATTGGTCACCTAAATGTACAGAGTATCAAATCTGGAACAAAACTGCAAGAACTAAAATTACTACTTAATAAAAAACCCACAGTGCATATCCTTACAATTTCAGAAACGTGGCTTAACGATAATTGGACTAACAGTATGATTGCAATCGATAACTATTCTGTTGTCAGGCGCGATCGTATAACTAACACAACTGGAGGAGGAACTGCCATCTACGTCCATAACACAATACAGTTCTCTGTCAGGGATGATCTTACCACCGATCAACTACTGGAGTGTATATGCATCGAAGTCACTATTCCATTCATATCTCCACTTCTGGTTCTGAATGTTTACAGACCTCCATCTGCAGACAGCGTATACGATGCCTCTCTGAAGATGTGCATTGAAAACATTTCTAAAGAAAACAAAGAACACTTTATATTGGGGGACTTCAATATAAACATCTTAAATACCAAGAACCGTTCCAACAAACTCTTAAAAAGCCTTCATGCCCTCGGCCTTCAACAAATAGTTAATGCCCCAACACGTGTTGACGCAAGGCAATCTCGACCAGATGGAAATATTAACATCACAAAAACACTGATTGACCATATCTACGTATCACACTCTCAAAACGTTCATCAGGTTCATGTATCAAACGTCTCTATAAGTGATCACTACCCAGTTTTTGTAATAAGACGAACCAATGCTACGTCACAGAAAAAGAACGCACACTGTCATATCAAATATAGATCATTCAAGAACTTTGACCAAACTAAATTCATAGATGACTTAAAACTGGCCCCTTGGTCTATAATAGACTCTTTTGATAATCCATCAGATGCTTTAGATACGTGGTACAGCATTTATAATAATATTGTTGATAGTCATCTTCCAATACGTGAAAAAAGAGTTAAATCAGTAGCATTGCCTCAGTGGCTAACCAAAGATATCTTAACAAGTATTAGGACTAGAAATAATCTTAAGAAGTCAGCTAGGAATTCTGAACAATGGAGTGAATATAAGAGTTTTAGGAACCAGGTAACTTTCAATATCAGGTTAGCAAAAAGGAATTTCTACTCCCATCAAATTGAAGATAACAAAGAAAACACCCACAAGCTATGGCAAGTACTAAAACGAGCAGCAAACATGGGGTCCAAAGCTGTCCTTCCTTCAAATATAACTCAAAATGGTGAGTTTCTTACTGCCCAAAAAGATATTGCCAATGCATTTAACTATCACTTTTCCAACATTGCAAACAAGGTTCTCAATGAATCTGGGACCCAGCACTCAGACACCCAATCTGAACCTACTACTATAGTAGATCAATTTCTAAGTAAACAATCGCAACATGTCTCCTCTCTCTCCTTTGTACCGGCTATGACTGAAACATTTCTGTCTGAACAAATCAATAGCTTCCCTGACAACAAAGCTAAAGGGGTCGACTCAATCAACACCAAATTGTTGAAGATGGCATGTCCATATATTTCCCCCTCTTTGATCTATATATACAACTTCTCTATTTCATCTGGAAAATTTCCAAAACAATGGAAAACTAGTAAGATCACCCCAGTTCACAAGTCAGGACCCAAGCATGATGTGGATAATTATCGCCCCATCTCTGTGTTATCGTCACTTTCTAAAATTCTGGAACGTCACTTTAGTATACATCTACTTAATTATCTCCAGGACAACAACCTGCTCAGTGCATTTCAGTTTGGCTCTCGCCCTTTATATTCATGCGAGACTCTTCTCCTAACTCTAACTGATAATTGGCTAGAGGCTATGGACAAAGGCCAACTAACTGGAGTCTTACTAATAGACTTCCGCAAAGCGTTTGATCTTGTCAATCATGACATCCTCTTGGGGAAGCTATCATCTTATGGTGTCAAAGGACCTGCCTACCAATGGTTTTCCTCGTACTTATCAGACAGATCACAGCTTGTCTCTATTGGTTCTTTTAAATCAGACACCTTACCTATGCTTAATGGTGTGCCTCAAGGGTCATGCCTAGGCCCACTCCTTTTTCTTGTTTATGTAAATGACATTCCTTTTTCTAATACATCTTGCAATACACACTTATACGTTGACGACACCACTCTATCTTGTTCCTCACCAAGTGTTACTGACATAAACTTATCTCTACAATCAGGTGCTAACCTATTGAGCCAATGGGCTACTAATAATAAGATGGTAATTCATCCTGATAAGTCCAAGTCTTTGCTTATTGGCACTCAAAGGAAATTAGCCTCCCTCTCTGAACCACTTAACATTTCAATAAATGGAATCAACATCAAGCAATCAAATAGTGAAAAGCTCTTAGGCGTCTTTATTGATTCCTCTTTGTCTTGGGACGAACACATTTCTAACGCTATTAAGAAGTTCAATACTAAGCTTGAAATGTTAAGAAGAGCTAAACCATACCTGTCCCCCAGACACATCTTACTTCTGTATAACTCTATAGCCAAACCAACATTAGAATATTGTTGCTCTGTCTGGGGAAATTGCTCTTCTGAACTTCTCCAACATCTTCTTCTTGCTCAAAAGCGTGCTGTTAGGTTGTTACTTAACTCTGACTTTTCGACTCCCTCTATCAACCTTTTCCAAAAACTTGGGGTGTGCCCTATTTCTGACATTATTCGTGTGAGGCTTGCCAACCTTGTCTTTAAATGTCTAAACGGACTTGCTCCTAACTCTTTAGTAAGTAAGATAAGCCGCCCACACCATAAATACACTACTAGGCAGGTCTCAAAATATAATCTAACCATCCCAAAGGCCAAAACTAATTCAGGAAAACGTCGCTTCTCCTTTCTTGCACCTTCCATATGGAATGACCTACCCTCTGAAACCCACAAGATCGAAACTGTTAGTGCCTTCAACAGAAAATGTAAATATTACTCTAAATCTAAGTTAAAATCAGCAGTAGAGCTAAATACAGCCAGACTGTACTGATAAAGTCATTCAATTTTATCTGTAAAAATATATTAGTAAATTAGTTGAAAATCCATTGTAAATATTAATTAATAAATAGAAATATATAATAAGATTAATTATTAGATTATTAGATATACCTATAGTTTAGTTAATTCAATTGTATAGGTAGATCAAAATCAGCATACATGTAAATATTTTAATGGGCCAGATTGGAAAAAAGTACGACTTTATTTGAAACCCAATAAAGATTTATTATTATTATTATTATTATTAGTATATTGTAAGATCCAATAACAATGAGCAGGAACCATTCCAAAACGGCAAACTTGAAAGGGGCAAATCTTTGTTTTGATTGATGTTTGATCACGTGACTCTGAGAGTGCACACCAAGTCCCAAAACGACAAATACTGTTGTTACAGTAAATGAGTTTTGAATTATATCTGCAATAATCGGTGGTTTCTGGATCAAATATTGTTTGAGTCCCCTCTATTAACTATGATCAAACCGAGCTCGGCCAATGCATTGCTTAGATGATTTGTAAAATAACAAATGGCATAAAAGGTTTTGTGAACGCATTGAAGAATACAAATGGTTTTAAATGTTTATTTTTGATAGTTAAATACAAAAAATTAAAAAGTTAAAAAAATCAAATAGATTCAAATAGATTTGCTGTAATTATCCAGAATAATATATATGATTTGCAAATGTAAGTGATGTGAATAACGAATTAAAAATTAGTGGTAGTTGTCAATAAACGAGTAACTTATATACATTTGTAATATGAATCTGAGTAACCCTTATTTAGCCGTTTTTGCATTAGCTAACTTTGGATGCGTTGATTTAAGGAGGCAGCCTACGATTATTTTAGTTCTCGAATGGTCAACTTTCAACGGATATAGATCTTAAATACACACACCCTAAGCGTTGAACGATTACCAATTTGCTACATAAAGATTGAAGTTTACATTGGTGTGTCTTTTGTTTACATCGGAGTTACCCATTGCGGCTAAACAGTGTAAACTTTATAACGACCTACACAGTTGTAATAAATAGAAGTTTGTACACAAAAATTGAAAACTTCAATCTTGTGGAAATTTAAAGCTGTGGGTGTTCTTAAACATAAATCTAAAATTAAAATAATCCCCTCCACAGGTCCCTGCGCCATCTTAAAAGGTAGCCAGACCTTTGCATCGAAGCGAGACGAACGTTGAGCTTGCAATGATAGAGAGACGTGAATAATTGTCACGCGAGGTGTTAAAAGGTCTTAGTCATTGCAAGCTCAACGTTCGTCTCGCTCCGATGCAAAGGGCCGGCTACTTTTCAAGATGGCGCAAGTAACTGTGAAGAGGACTATTTGCATATAAGATCTACGACCGTTTAACGATCGAGCACTAGAAAAGCTGTGGAAAGCCTCCTTAACCTGTTATCTCAGTATTAACCCCTACGAAGTCGTGTTTGCTGTGGGTGTGGATGCGTCGATTTACTCGCTGCGTTTGCTTGTTGTGTTGTTGTTAATTTCTATTTTGTCTTTAATTTGTTTTTTTTTTTCTTTAATTATCTCGACCGTTGGTGTGGTCGGGCCATTCATAATCTTGGCCGTTGCCTTCTTCAGCTCGATCTTTGCTTTATTCAGGCCATTGATAATCTTCAACTATGTAGTCTTGCTCTCTATAGTGTTCCACCAAGCTATACCAGGTGGGGTCCAACGAAATCAAGTTTTTATTTCCTAAAACGATTAAAAGATGTTTTTTTATTGATACATCAAAGACCGAGATCTCGAGTTATTTTATTTGTAGTATAACTATTGGCACTTGACAGAAAGAAATACGCTAGGAATAAGTAAGGAATACGTATATAAATACCTTAATAAATGAATGGATGGATGAATAGATGAATAAGTGAATGAATGGATGTTTGATGGATGAATGAATGGATGAATATCGGAAAATGAATAAATTACTGACTGGAAATTTACAATTTAGGGTTATGGTTAGTGGTCAACTGCCCCCTGCATGTGGCCAAGCACATGCACTGAGGATGGCCGTAACAGCGTCCTCACTGGTTCTATTACTTCCTTTGTTTTGTTTTTAATAATGCGAATGAGTTTGAGAACAAAGAACAAATAGCGACATACCGATGATGCAGAGTCCGTGTTTGGCACGTGTAAGTGCAACATTGATCTGGTGTTCATCTCGAATGAAGCCAAGATGATCAGACAGCCAACCATAGGACGGTTCGGGATCAATCTCGTCTTTAGGGACAGATCTTACCAATGATATGATGACATAATCCCATTCACTACCTGTTCATGGATAATAAGAACATTTAATAATGTGTTCAATTAGACGGTGAGTCACGTGTTTTTTTAAATTACTATCTATTTATTTAGCTATTCATTCGCAGTTAGTCAGTCATACCATCAGTCAGTCAACCAACGGACGAACCAACCAACCAACCAACCTATCAACGAATTAATACACCCACCCACCCAACAACACACCCACCCAACACTAACCCACCCACCTAACAACCGACCAGCCAACCAACCAACTATTAAATTACTTAATAATATTCTTAAATTCTATAATAATACTTTTTGACAATAGGCGAATAATCTCTGAATCAATTCAGAGTCAATTCAAATGTGATTTATATTGCTTAGCGATAACATTTTTTCGTATTTGCTTGGAATTTGTGAAAATTTTGACAGCAAATCATGTGTCAAATGGTTCAGCGGTGATAGATAACTTGAAACTGGCGTATTGTTAATTAACGGGTGGTTGAGCATCACTGGTAATTACCTTGACTCTTTATGATGGTAGTAACCCTGATATCTTCATATGCACCTTTGAGTCTATCTGCAATTTGTTTGCGCTGTTCACGATATGGGGTAAGAATGACTATATCTTTCATCTGTACGCCATACTTGTTTACTAAGTATTTAGCAACTTGAACCTGGAGAGATAATATTTGGATACATGCAGTCATTTCAACAAGTGTTATATATTCTAACATCGAATATATAATAGTTACAAAACTTAAAGTGCTTATGAAGTCAAAAATGGGACATATTTTATTCAATTCTAGCCATCGTAGTTAATCGATTCCCGTTGTCAGAATTCAATTTGAAGCAATTGGGAATATCTTATCGATGTTTAAACATCGTTGTGACCACGCCCTGGCCGGGATTTTTCGGTCTGGGGCGAGTTACCGGAAATGACGACACAAGTTACTGCATTGAAGTGTCAAACTGACGATTCATTTTGACAACTTCAAGAGAAAATGTAAAAGTAAATCCAGTCGCGTTTGTTGTCAACATTTCACGCAAGATTCATTCGACAAGAATTATAACGTGGAAGGAACAGACTATGTAAGGAAGGAGAAAGCTCGAAACGACCGCTATTCGACAATAAACTCGCCATAATAAAATGTTCGATATTAAACGCTTTCGTAACTTAGCAATAAACTCAGCAAAAACTTACATTTTTCAAACTCATTATAACACTAATACATTAGTTAAAGGTATATTATCATTATTGGAGTGTTTAGGTTTAATCATACACAGAATAACATGTGTTTTATTACGTGATTTGAATCGAAGTGTTGTGTTTGTGTTTCGGCCCGGCGGGGTTATCAAAGCGCTTTCAAAACTGATCGCTTGTCGGCAATAAACTCGGAAAAAACTCACATTTTTCAAACTTATTATCACACTAATATATTAGTTAATGGTTTATTACCATTATTGGAGTGGTTTGATTTAAGTAAACACCGTAATACCGTAATAAATCTGTTTATTTCGTATATTTGTGTGTATAAGTGACACTCGTTGACTGCGTTACACTAAGACGATTTTTTTACAATTTTTTTCTAAGATATCAATAATTATACTTTACAATGTGTTTGTATGTGTATACATGTGTATTATATTATATCCTTATGAATATTTTATACATAAATCGTATCTATATTTATACAGGTGGAAAGCTCGAACTGACTGTACGCTAGCTCGAAACGACTTATTAACAATTAGACCCGCAGCCCGAATGGTCTGCGAGTCAATAGCCCACGAGGCCGAGTCTTCGAGGCCAAGATTTATACAGGTGGAAAGCTCGAACTGACTGTACGCTAGCTCGAAACGACTTATTAACAATTAGACCCGCAGCCCGAATGGTCTACGAGTCAATAGCCCACGAGGCCGAGTCTTCGAGGCCAAGTGGGCTATTGACTCGTGGACCATGAGTATAAACCAACTAGTAGGTCAAACTTTGCCATATTTTGAAAGAAAAATAACATTTCAATCGTTTTATTTTGAAAAAAAATGACAGATAATCGAAAGTGAAAATACCGAGCGCGCGCTCAATGACGCGTGACGGCAAGTGAAAATGTATTCAAAACACATCGAAATTCTCCACAGTTTTAGTCATTTTCTTCCTCAAGACTTTTGTTTTAACGGCTGAAAATAGCATATTTTTACTGCTAAAACTACTATACATATTTGAACAACGGAGGAATAAAGAAAAGTCCAAGAAAAGTTTTTTAATCTGGCTTTCTCAATCAAACTGAAGAATCGTGTGATGGCGTCAGTAGCGCGCGCTCTTCAAGTCAAAATGCATTCACAAAACATCAAAATTATGTGCTTTTTTGTCATTTTCTTGCTCATATTTGCAATTTACGATTTAATGAAAAGCATTACATTTAGTACTAAGCTATTACAAGAAATAGAAGAAACAAGAAACGTTTTCAAAGTTTACAAAACCGGCCCTTTTCGCTACTAGTGGTCTATCACTCAATAGACCATTAGTAGAGTAGCCAATCATAATGCAGTATACGTGATAGACCACTAGTAGGTTTATACTAATAATAAAGAGCTCGAAAAGGAGAAAGATCGAAACGACCGGTTACCGATGAAGACGACCCACTACTTTCTACTTTCTCTCGCCTCCGGCCTTTCGTCTTTCTCGAATGGAATTCTAAACACACTTATCCCAGAAGAACGCGAAAATGTATTTTTACAGTGCTCAACATCACACCAAAAGACCATCGTAAAAATAACTTGAACTTTGTCGATTTAAAAAACTTTGATTTGGATCGATTTGTAAACAACACAAAGGTTTGTCGATTTCACAATCCATCGAGCTGGTCACGTGAGAGTAACTTGTGACGTCACAGATTACTGTCGACCTAGTCTCTCAACTCACGTGCTACCTGGCACAGGAAGCCCAAAACGTATCTTTCACGCGCGAATAACTCCCCCTGGATTTGCCCGATCAGGCTAATACATATATCATTTTAAATCTCACGATGTCTACAATTGAACAAAATATTTCCCATTTTTGACTTCATAAGCACTTTAAACATAGGTAATAGAATATGCAGAAAATGGCATTCTAAGTATCGTTATCAGAAACCATTAAAAACATCACAAGTATTATTATTATCATTACTATGATCATTATGATTATTGCTATATCATTAGCTTCGATCATCATATAATCATCATCATTAGCAAAGTCAATCATGATCAATACCATTACCATCATCATCACCACCTTTATAGTAGCATCATTATCATTATTATCATCATCATTATCTTCATGAGCATCATCATCGTCAATAAAACTACTCACAGCTTTATTAGCTTCTTGTTCGTTGTACTTCGATTCAGCTCCACTGTCCGCAGAAGATATCACGGACGTCTTTTGTTCTCCTTCGACATGACAAAAAACCAAGGGTCCACGTCTAACACAAGGCCAGAAGTCAACGTTTGTTGCCCCTCGAGCCTTGACACTATCGGCAGTGACCAGCATGTTGTCATAGAAATGGCAAGACGGAAAATCACATATCGTGGAGTGCTGTAAATGCAAATGTTTTAAGGTAGTTTAGGATACTTGGATTTCTTCAATGATTTTTTTTATAAATCCTGTCATTTATATATCATTGTTAGGCATGTCAAAAAACGTGAACAAATATTGGGGTCGTATTGGTTATAGAGTAATAATATTTATTTCATAAGTACTGAGATTTATGTATAAAATTGCAGTGATGTAAAAATCGTTCGGGTTTAAGTCACAGCCAATCAGTGATGCGAACGATGAAATTTCACTATCGTTCGCGGCATCTGATTGGACGAACGATTTTTTTCACTAGTGAAAAAGTTTTGTGCGGGAATCTACCTCACTGGCGCGAAAACTTTCAACCGTCTTTGGTCAAAATGTTGGGAATGTTTTTTGACACCGATTCGACTGAAAATGTTATTTAAACACAAGAAAACAAATCTATTTCGAAAAAATATATCCAATGTGATGTTTAGCTATAGAAAAGAAGCAAGAAAAGTTGACAAATTTCTAGCAGTAGCCCAGTTTATTTATTACTGTCAAAGACGGGAAAGCTAAGACTATTCTCGCTCTGTAGATTATTATTTGGTTTTGACCCACTACTTTCTACTTTCTCTCGCCTCCGACCTTTCGTCTTTCTCGAATGGACTAGTACTTTTTTTTTTTTTTGAAGTAAAATCTTACCATTCTATACTGTATCTTCAACATGTCAGCTTCCTTATGCAACCGCTCAAACATGGATTTGACCAATCCCAGCTTTGATGCCTGATTATCTGTTACTATTGGCTGAAGCTGCTTATGATCACCAATCAGAACGATCTGTTTTGCATTCGATGACGTCATAGGTACAATTACTTCAGGTTCCATGCACATGCCACTTTCATCCACAATGCATTGTATGATATTGCATTTTTCTTTGATTAGTTTACTACCTGACCTTGAACATGTGCAAAGAATGATTTGTTTCCCAGTCTCCTCGATGGCCCATTCCTCGGCACTGCCTATCAGCTATTGTTTGAATAGGTGAAAAAGGGCAGTTAATGTGATATATTAGGATAATACAATAAACCGTAAAAAACATCGTACCGACATTATAGCCGTTATTACTTCCTTTAAGTAAAACAATATCCACCTGTACTTGTGGCAAATAGTCAACGTCAGAAATAGCAGTAAGTCATACTATATTTAGTATTTATTCTTCTCAAGATCATTAATTAATAATTCCGTTTCTTGTTGTTTGGGTCCGCTGATCAAACCGGCACTCGCACTTGTTTTTGATCTATTACTTCTCAATTATACTATTTACTTCGATCACTATGTTCTTCTATAGTAGTGCAGTTAATACTGTGTCACTGAGAAAGGGTTGAGTGTATTGTGTGTTATTATGAGCCAGTTACTGAGGAATGTCAGGCTAAGGGCTGTTCCCCAATGCAGGTTAGTAAGTGTAGTTTGTGTAGGTATCAGCCAGTCAATGAGAATCGTCACTGCCATTAGTTGTTCCCCAATGCAGGTTAGTTAACGAGGTCCGGATGTGACACCGGCTAACGCTAGTTTGTAAGGGTATATAGTGTTTATATTTCAGGGACTTGTTACAATAAAACTACATACCTTAATGTAAGCTTTCACTTCTTCACCACTCGTTCTAATCTTCCTCACTTTGTCATCACGGAATTTAGCTTCCATTCGTTGAAGGTCTGAACTAAAACGAGATGTAGCGCTTCTGATGATGTGATGTAACGAGACCTCCTTTAATTTC
The DNA here is from genome assembly GCA_949775045.1 of Metridium senile. Taxonomy (NCBI): domain Eukaryota; kingdom Metazoa; phylum Cnidaria; class Anthozoa; order Actiniaria; family Metridiidae; genus Metridium; species Metridium senile. The sequence continues at coordinate 20,277,123 of OX459096.1, read as the reverse complement.
CCCTCGGGTATCTTAAGCTCGGCATCACTGACTTGTGGCTTAAGGTTGGTTACCCTATTAGGTATGGGGAATTCTGTTTCTTCAATCATTGATCCATACACTCGAAGTATCTTGTCTTTCATGTTTGGGAGTCGTAGCAGATATTCTAAAACATAGGAAATGCCGTTGCGTATGTCAGCTGTGTTGACTTATCTGGACGCGCAGTTGTTTTCGCTTTTCACGTTATTTCTTTCAGTTTGGGTGGGTCATACCTTTTTTTAAGGTTAAAACTGCGCTTCGAAAATCTGAGGTTTGGTTCAAACAAGCACCATAGGGGTAACCGGATGTTTCGCCCCAGATGTTTCGCCCCCTTTTTAGGATGATTCGCCCCATTATAATATTCATTAGATTCACAGTAATTAACATCGCAAAACAACTAGTTTTGGCAAATATGACTGTATAAGTAGAAATAAGCATTTTCAGCTTCTTTAAGATGAAAACAAAAAAATCAATTTCGAAGCGTATAAAGTGGTACCAGTTAGATTATAATAACTCATAGCCTAGCGAGATAAATTTAGGCTTACAAAGTACTGTAATATAATTATAAATCATGTTTAATTATAAATCAGTCACCAGAATTAAAACTATAGTTTTAAGGTGACTGGCTACTTTTGAACGCTTTTGAACGCTCGAGCCCACGATGTGCGCGCGCACAAAAACCGCTGAAAAAAAAAACACAAAATTTATTAAGGAACCATACACGTTTTGAGCCAAATCCAAGAATTTTGCATGGGATCGGACTCTGTACTTTCGTTATGCTTAGTTGAAAGAACCTAATAAAATCTACTTTATATCAAAGTTTTAAATTAAATTTAAGTTAATTTTTCTAACGTACAAAAATCGATTTTCTTAGGATTTTTTGTCCGACTTCATGCGAGTTTTGAAAGCACTGAAAGGACAAAATATGACAGATCAAGGTATTTATTTCTCTTTTATTCAAAAACATCCATGTTGTATTTTAGAGTGATTCATTAACCAGCATTTGTGCTTGATATAGTATGAAAAAAAAAACTATTTTCTTATGAGTTGTGATTTTTTTCATATCGCTTCCGTTTTCGCAAGTTTTTCTTCAAAATCTCGCGCGTTGACATCCATTAAATGCTGATTATCTCGAAAACAAGCTCGGGGCACCCCATTTTTCTTTTCATATTTGTAATCGGCATTAAATTTCACATTAATAAATCGTAGTTTAAAGAAAAATTTCCAAAAGTAGCCAGTCACCTTAAATCAGACAAAACAGGGCAAGAAAACATGTTATCCGAGAAACATTCATACTCTATTCACGTTGAAAACTTAAACAATAGGCCCGTTAGCGTCATTAGTTACATCTATAAACAAACATTAACAAAAGGTATCCATGGTAGAAAATGACTTTCAAAAAGTAATTTTACATCACTTCTATTTTATATTTGATTTATTGAAAGGAAATAATTAATTGCCTTTGAATGAAAAACGAATTGGGGGTCAAACAAAACTTCATATTTAGTTTTTAGACTACATCCATAGGCATAAAGAACACATGCAGTGTATCAAAGATACCGTATACAATCTTGAAAACAATGCCATTACCATATATGGTATTGTAGGTGAGAAGTAACAAAAGACTATGATTAGCGCGCGAGATTTTCTTCTTTTTTTAACAGGTTGAGAGTGCAACAGAACAATAGGCATATTCTTTGATACCACTCTGTTGGGCTTTGCTCATTAGCCGCAAATGTCGAGAAATGCTTTACTGAGTCAATCTGCGTATGTTGCTTATGCTTATGTCGCCGAAGTGAACAAGGCTTAATTGACTCTTCATAAGTACGTTCCAATGCAACGGGGGTTTTTCTCCGGGCTATCTGCATGGTGCATGGTGCATGGTGCATGGTGCATGGTGCATGGTGCATGGTGCATGGTGCATGGTGCATGGTGCATGGTGCATGGTGCATGGTGCAAGGTGCAACATCAGTGCAAGGACCGCGGAGCACATTAAAAAGTGCATGTGTGTGTGGCCGTCTCTGAGGTCCCTGAAGTGAGCGTAAATATTGAATATGATGGTGTAGGTTTGAGTGAGCCTCACGGAAGAGCACCCATGGAAGTGATGGCTATAATGTATATACAATACATGTTTGAGAGCGTCAATATTAGTGCATGCATAAAAATATTGTTTACATGGTTGATGTAAGTGATTTATACCTGTGACTACATCGACTGACTTGTTGGAAGGTCCACAATATAGAACTTGTGGAGGAGCATTTGTTTTCTTCTTCTCGCCATCTTCACTTTCTTCATCTGACTTTGGCAATGGTTTGGTATCTTCACCTTGTAGTGTTTCTAGGTTTTGCTTAGTAAACCAGTAAGCAATGTGCACCCCCGTTACTGTCTTGCCAGTCCCTTAAGAACAACGGTAATATAATATTATTTATTTATTTTATTTTAAACAATAATTCTATAGGATATCTATTTTAGCCTGGCTTAGGAACAAACAGACAAACTACCAATAGCATGTGTATAAATATGCGAGCTTAAAATACCGCTAACATTAAGTGATAACTGAACTTTTTTGATGGTTTCGACGATGTGCCACTTTCAAAAATGGTTCGTAGGTGTGAGCTGCGAATGCGATTGCACGACCAAAAGGACTTGAGGCTTCCCATACAAAAGGCAGTGTTTTTCTGGATGCTAAAAACACTTTTATAAATGATATGCTCTTCATTAAAAATATTGTTAGTATTGTGTAATAAACTGATTCGTTTCCTGTCACAAAAGAAGCATAAATGTTTGATCTCAAAGTCTCACAATTGTTTTTTGTTGTGCAAACGATTTAAACACGTTTTTAATATAGGTGTATCAACCAGGTGTGAATATGGTTGAGACTTTGTACTGTGACGTCATACCTGGTGGCCCTTGAATCAGCGAGAATGATTGTTGAAGAGCTTTCCTGACTGCTTTCAATTGGTACTCATTCAAAGGATGGAATCCTGAATTTCTGTAGTGATCCGCAAGAGATAGACTACCTTCAGGTAGATTAAAATGACCTGGTAATGGTGGGAAAATAAGTGAATGAATACAAGAATGCATATGGATGAAGTCAGTCATTCATTAGAAACGTAAACCAATCAGCCAACCAATTTATTAACAAATCAATTATTTATTCATTCAATCTATAATCATGGACCTTTATTTCGATTTAATCAATCTTTTATTTAACAAAAGTTTATCAAAACAATTGACATAAAACACACCTTGCCCTGTTCGCCATCCACAGCATATGGATTGGACCAAATTAGATGATTCCTTGAGTTTGACATCTAGAGCAATTTGCATGCGTCTTAAACAAAAGAAAAAGCGTTGATGCAAATACGTCTAATGTCATGAACGTTTATCTGGTTTCTTAAATACACCTTTTAGAGTATTTAAGAAACGAGATAACTACGCCATAGACGATCCTCACGAAGCCCGGCTAGCTTCACTTTGTCTTAATAGAACAAAAGCACCATGAGTCACAGTGGGGCTTGCCAGGCTTTTGCATACGAATAGCTGCTTCGGAAAAAAGCCCTTTCACGCCTCTCTAACATTGGTCACGACAATCGAATACAATAACAGCATATTGTCTTATGAAAATGTCGTGCTAAAGCGCTCTCTTTCTTTAAGGATTAATTATTGGTAATGATTGGGACTGGTTAAAAAATTATTATTTCTCAAAAGATTTAAGGTATCAGGATACAAATTTCCGACCTCTTTTGACGAAATTACCTTTTTGGTATATTCGGAAAGATAATAACGTAATCTTTTATTTTAATGCAAAAAAAATTGAAAATGAGTTTTTCTTTGATCAAAAATTTAAAGAAAAGAAAATCTGTGCCTTAATAAAGACTGGAAACTGTTTACAAACAAGTGCGTTTATCTCGTCTTCTCATTTCGATCAACTCTGCAACTTTAAAGAGTTCGATGTCCAGACGATTTCAATGGATTAAAATATATAGTGCCAGTGGATGAAGTGGTTACATCTTGATGAACATGAACGAACAACATGTGTCACTGTTAGTTCTACTCGATCTTAGTGCCGCCTTCGATACTGTTGACCACAGTATTTTATTAAAGCGCCTGCACTCTAACTTTGTTATCTCAGGCGTCGTTCTTTCCTGGTTTCAGTCCTATCTGAATAATCGAATCCAGTCCGTTTCAATCAACGGTGCGACATCCAAGAAATTTGAAATGAAGCAAGGAGTCCCCCAGGGGTCTTGCCTCGGCCCCCTCCTTTTTGTTACATATGTTAGCAAACTCTTCACTATCCTAGAGAAACATCTACCAAATGTCCACGCATATGCTGATGATACGCAGCTTTATATATCATTCAAACCAAACACCAACGCCGAACAATTCGCCGCTATTGAAGCAATGCAAAACTGCATTACGGAGATCAGAAAGTGGATGCTTGAGGATAGACTGAAATTGAATGATGACAAAACGGAGTTCGCTATCATCGGGACATAGCAGCAACTAGCTAAAGTGAATGTCAACTCACTACGCGTAGGAGATGTAACAGTACCGGTCTCCAGTGAAGTCAAAAATCTCGACTGCTGGTTCGATTCTCAGCTCAAGATGGACTATCACATCAACAAGACATGCAAGGCTGCATTTTTTCACTTATTTAACATAAGGAGAATTAGGAAATTTCTAAGTTATGAAACTGTACAAATTTTGATTAACGCGTTCGTTACCAGCCGACTAGATTACTGTAATAGCCTACTCTACGGTCTTCCTGCATGTCAGCTTCACAAACTTCAGCGCGTTCAAAACGCTGCCGCTAGACTTATTTGTAACATCAGTCGCTTCGATCATATCACTCCTTCCTTATACAAACTGCATTGGCTACCCATTAAGCTCAGAATTGACTTTAAAGTTTTACTTATTACCTACAAAGCCATGAATGGACTTGCTCCAGCATATATATAACTGAACTCATTAAATATAAGCCTGTATCAAGATATAACCTTAGATCATCTAATGAACTTTTACTTCAGCGCCCGAGCATTAGGACACTAGCCACACTAGGTGATCGTTCGTTCACTGTAGCAGCGCCAACTCTGTGGAATAGCCTGCCAGTCAATATCCGTAACTCCTCTACCGTCCAAGCATTCAAAGAAAATGCTAAAAACACATCTGTTTCGTATTGCCTACCAAGCCTAGCTAGAATATATTCCAATTTCCCACTTATTACTATTAATTTTATATTACCATATATTTTGTTTTATATTATCATTCATAAGTGTTAATTGTAAATTTGCATTAATATCTATTGTACATTATGAATTATTGTAAATATTTGATATTTTACACTTGAATTGTAATTAGCTTAGACATTGTAATGCGCGAGTGAGCATCTATCTATGTAACTCGCGCAATATAAATATTAAATTATTATTATTATTATTATTATTATTATTATTATTATTATTATTATTATTATTATTATTATTATTATTATTATTATTATTATTATTATTATTATTATTATTATTATTATTATTATTATTATTATTATTATTATTATTATTACTCAAAACTTATTACTTATTACTTATTAGTATAAATACGCAGGTGATTATAGAAAATCGCGTGCTCTGATTGGTTTGCTATCTCGGATTATCAGCCGATAATCACCTTTTCGGACAAAATGGCTGCCAGTTGTCGTTTTGTCACTGTTAGCGAAGATGAAATTGAAAACTTTAAAGAAAATGCTGTCCCAAAATCGACTAAAGAAGCTACAAAGTTTCGTGTCAAGCTATTTAAAGGTATCATAGTAAATTTTCACGTTTTTTTTTTTGTCATTAAGCGAGACAATGCGAGCCGGACACTTTCGCGAGACGGTCGCGCTTTTAAAAAATAAAATATTTCCACTTTCAATGATGTTTCCTTCTTTCTTTTTTGAAATAATCACCTTTGTATTTATACTAAAACGATTATTCACCTCAGGCGAAGTGATTATCGGTGAATATTTACCTCGCAGCTCGAAGACTCACCGCTCGGTAAATATTCACCGATAATCACTTCGCCTTCGGCGAATAATTGTTAATTACTCAAAACTTATTACTTATTAAAAGACGGTGGTGGCGATTTTTGATTAACGCAATTAAAAACGAGTTATGATCTGTTTTATGTCGAGCAACACTCAAAACGTCATTGTTCAACATAGAGTAAGTACTTCTTGACATCAAACATTTTGAATAAGGTACGGTCAAATTTCATTTCTTGGCTAACAACGTCTGAAATTTTAGAAATCATTAAAATCAAACTTCACTACTGAAAACTACATTTATTCAGCTTTCAGAAAATATATACTTTTACTGAGTTAAGACAAAAAGAGTACGCTTAATTAATTCAAATTCGCGCACATAGGGGTCCATTTTGTATCCTGATACCTTAAGATCATAACGAGCCAGAACCCTTGGTTACGCCCTGGAATGCAGAACGTTGTTCTGCATTCCTGCGGTTTCGTGAACCTAATCCTATTTGTGAGGTGCCTGGAATAGGACGTTTATGTAGAGATAGGGAGGGGTAGTAACTATGATATTCGTGTCTAATACATCCTTAATGGGGGAGGGAAGAGAAACTGCTTGCAACATTTCCCGTAGGTCAAGTTAGCGAGATTACAAGCATGGTTTGAAGAGTGCGCTATAAACGACACTTTTTCTGATACATTTAAATTAGAAAGCTTATGATCCAGTGTTGAGATGTAACGAAGAGTTGTTGTCTAATGTCACAAACAAACGGTAAGGTCTAAACATCCGAATACAGTGAATATTCAATTTATTATTATATTATATATTATTCAAAATATCGCCAGAGGAAATGCAACTGGCCTTAGACAAAAAATGGCGCCAAATTCGATTCTGGTTTATGTCGGCCTTGAAAGAACTCTAGACTGTTCAGCACTTAGCACCAAATCTTTGTAAAACCAACTTCCTTGGCCTTTTTTACTATAGCTAGCTAATTAAATGGAGACATAGGAGTCTTTAGCATTGAATTATCAATGGTAAGTTGTCCAGCAAACAAAGGTCAAACTCATGTAGGATGATATTTATCATGTTTATAGTTTATATTATCTTGTGCTTTGAATTGTTATCCGCAGTTTAATATGAATAATATAAGCTAAAGTATATTTTTCAATTACAGCTGGGAATCAGCGCTTGTCTGATAAATCAGCATTAACTTTATTCTTGATAAACTAATTGAGGCTGAGAGTCAGTGCTTCATATCAGCATTAACGTTATTCATTTCTTGAGATATTAATTGAAGCTGGGAATCAGTGCTTGCCTGATAAATCAGCATTAACGTTATTCTTGAGATATTAATTGAAGCTGGGAATCAGTGCTTGTCTGATAAATCAGCATTAACATTATTCTTTAGATAATAATTGAAGCTGGGAATCAGTGCTTGTCTGATAAATCAGCATTAACTCTATTCTTTATATTTCAATTCGTTGTTGAAGCTGGGAATCAGCGCTTGTCTGATAAATCAGCATTAATATTATTCTTGAGATATTAATTGAAGCTGGGAAACAGTGTTTGTTTGATAAATCAGCATTAACATTCTTCTTGAGATATTAATTGAAGCTGGGAATCAGTGCTTGTCTGATCAATCAGCATTAACTTTATTCTTTATATTTTAATTATAGAAGCTGGGAATCAGTGCTTGTCTGATAAATCAGCAACTTTATAATATTCCAAATTGTCAACATTTGAACTAACGTATATATATAATCAAGCGCTTTTCTGATAAATAAGCAACAAGTCTTATTAAATCAACGATTTGTATGACGCTATTAACTATAGTTTTTAAAACAAAATTTTATTCCTTTTTGTTTGAATCTAAATAAATTGGTAGCCGCTGACAACAAGATCTTTCAGGGGAGTCGGTAAGTGAGGTTTTTAAGACTTAAGAGAGTTAATCCGTAGAAACGGCTTAATGGTTCTGGCTCGTTATGTACTAATATCTTCAAGTACAAAAGAAAAAAACTTACAAAACTTACCTCAAAGGAACAGGTATGTATATGACTTCCAAATCACATTTACGGGCTTCTCCATTGCAGAGGATTTCTGGCATTTCGGACGCCATGTTTTTTACGGCCAATGTCATGTTCCATTGTTGTGTTTTTAGCTTGTCGACTTTCGTAAATACACAATGGCCAACCCATATTGATCTTTTCGAGTCGGGCTCATTTCCCAACGGGATCCTCACACACGCCAAATCACCAAACTTGAACTCAAGTTGTCGATCACTGCAGTAGGATTCTTTCAGAGAGAAGATTCCCTCGATTTTTCCTTCTTCGAATTCTTTACGTTTCCACTTGATACGTTGAGACTTAAGAACAAAGCCTTCATTATGACTAATTGCCCCCGCTGCTACTTCGATAGCAAGCACTGGTTTCCAATGCTTGATGTAGTCTTCAATGGAATTGTAAGGACCTTGTTTCGATGCAGGCAGATGATGATCTCTGGCGAAACATTGTCGAGGAAGCCTTCGATGCTCAATGCATATGTCAAAGTTGGACGATATCTTGAAAAGCTGTATTTCAGGAGTAAGTACTGCTATGGATAGTCTTGGAAATAGCTGGACATAGACGCTACTGAACTGCTTTAGTTTCATAGATAGGGTGTAGTAGTGGCCTTCCTCGTCATACGGTTCAACAACAATGTTGTCTGAGATGTATGGCTCCATATCCAGTGAGCGAACCAAATTGTTGATTCTTTGGTTATCAACAGCTTGAACAGCCTCAATCAGTTGTAACCACCTCTGTCCTTGTACTGTGTAGACATCTTGTACATCCGAACCGCCCGAAGCAAGTTGTAGCAAACGGTTCTCCATAGATTCTCTTTCTCTATACTGCGGTCTTTCGACGTTATCTTCCCACTTTGATGGGCTGATATATATTCGTACTCTCCAAGTCAGAGTTGTTTCAAGGTTTTCATCAGGGTTTTCAGGGTCATTGAAAACGGAAAGGTCCTGATATGCAATTCTGTTGTTGTGACGGGAAAAGAAATCTTGCTCCGGGTCTTTAGTCTGAACAACAAATGAATGGGTGCCCAGCTCACCAACAAGCACTTCAACTCCTTCGTTGCACGTTTTAAGTTTGTGAGCGTACGCAATGGGCTTACACTCCCTTTGGAAGTTTCTGCCGTTGGCTTTGATGTAAGTGGACCTCCTACAGAAGTCTTCAAGTTTGTCCAAGTCTTGCTCTGTTTCGTCTGATTTCACTTGCCGGTGAATTACAACATCCATATAACGTCTGATTGGTGACGTAAAGTGCACGTAATTGTCCACGCCCAGGCCATGATGGTGGATCGATTCTTCTTCTCCCTGTGCTAGCTTATATTCGGATCTGTGATGTATGCGCTTCAGAGAGTTATAGGCCAACTGAAGTTGTGGTGAACATCTTGGGTGACAGATTAGGAAATGTAACATTTCATGGTTACCATTTCTAACGAGTTCCTGTACTTGCTCCCAGATGGGTCCGAAAATCTCAATGGTCGTCTCCTCTTTCGTTCTCTCCTCCACGTCTTCGCTTTCTAGGTAGGTATTCATGTAAGGATTATACCTTGCATACCTGCCAAACCTTCCCGCCCACTCATTAAGCTTGTGTACCTTTGGTTCAGGATGGAAAATAAAGGGAGTTGACCAATGCTGGCGTGTTGATAAAATCATTCCAACTGTTCGGTTAGCGAGGACCATCATCTCTTCAATCAACTCATGAGCAGCAACGTCGTCTTTTTCATCGCAATGTTTGATAACTCCAAGGCGACGTTGTCGAAGTTTCTGTGCAAGTGAGTGCAACAGTGGGATTGATTGTTGCAACAAGTTCCAGTCTTCTTCTGCAATTTGTCTTTGTAACGGCTTGTGTTCAATAATTCTTTGAGCCTCTGAATAAGTAAGCTGACAACATGATCGTGTAATTGTGCTCTCTGTTTGGTCTGGATACTTGATGATTTCTCCATTGTTGTCAATTATAATATACACTGATAGGGTTAAGCGATCTTTCTTTTCTAAGAGACTACAGTGGTTCTGACTTAGACATGTTGGCAGCATCGGGATTGGTTCAAAGTCGGGAATGTCTGGGTAATATGTGGTTCCTCTTTGTCTTGCATCTTCATCAACCTTCGTACCAGGCTTGACAAAGTAACTTACATCTGAAATATGAATTCCAACCCTGTAGGATCCATTCTTTAACACATCTATTGACACAGCATCGTCGAGGTCTCTCGAGTTTTCAGGATCGATCGTGAAAGCGTTTTTAACCATCTTTCTGTGAAGTCTCTCAAATCCGGGAATCGTCCAATGTGGCGGAAATTTCTCCATTGCTACGGTTTCGGCATTTCGCTCTTTCGCGTCCCTAACGCCATGCTCTAACTTGACTATTGTCAAGCAATCACCGACATCTTCGCACTTTTTAATGGTCCTGAGAGCAATTCCAAGGGGGTTGTAACAGTCACTTCGCCATTGAAGGAACTGGACAACAAATAACAGCTCGCTTTTTCTTGCTTGTATGGGGTCTACCTCCCTTACTTTATAAAGACGCTGTAAGTTGTGATAGACCTTTTTATAGAGTGGTATTCTAGTACAGGATTTATCCGACATATTTGTGATTTTCGGAACTGATTTGTTGATAGGGACCATTAGGCTGTTGTTGCTATCCAAATCATCTAGTCTGCAAACATACTGCCGTTCACGTGGGTTTATCAAGTGGTTCAGCACCCCTACACAAGAATAGAACGACAGAGTGGTTTTTAGTATAGAGCGAACTAGTTATTTTCAAATTGTAGTAAAAATCCTACTTTTTGAAAACTTTAAATATACCAACTAGATGTCGTATAGTAGTCAACAGAATAGATTGTAAAGGAATAAAATCTCTATTTAGAGAGGGTAGAATGAAATAGTATATACGCTATTAACCTAGTGGCCCTAATAAACTTATAGTCTAAGATGCATACATTCCAATTCCAATTCCATAAATTGCAATTATGAAATATGAAATATATATAATAATATTTCAGCATGCATACACATTCATAGCAAGATAAATTTTGGTCTATTACAAAAAGACGATTTTTTAAAGAATCAATGTAATAAAATAAAACTTGTAAGAAAGCAACGAGTGTTTAACAAAATGAGATATGTGCCTTCGTCAGACCTTGTTATGGGTCTTGTATACAGATGTTTCATCTTAATAATTTGTAAAAAAAAAAAAAAAAAACACAACACCCTTACCGACAATACAGTCACACTTGCTGCTTCCAGTTGGCTTGACTTTACTTGTGTCTATGACAATAGTGTCCCGATCAAATGCTTGCCGTACGCTACCACTTATCATAATGTCACGTTTAGTCTTGTCTGGAAATTCCACGTAAGACGTCCTATAAGAGCCAACACGAAGCTGTCCAATCACGTACCTTGATGGCTCGTCCTCGACCATGCGCTTTAACACTTCGGTTGACTGATTACCTTGCTGGTTATTGTTGGTGTACTCTTGGTACATCGTACGTTGCGCGCATTGTGCACGTTCGGAAACTGGTCGGTATAACGCCAAAAGTCTAATTTCGTCACGACCATTTATTCGGACCATCTCATAATCGCTTGAATTCAAACCCTTTAGATTGAGTTTTCGCTCTAAATCCATCTCAGATGGTGGGAACTCTTCTTCTTCTTCCAGAGGGGTTGCACAACGAGCTCTGAGAGACGCTTTCTTTGCTTCCTCAGCTCTTATACTTCTGATAAGAGCCTGGATTATTTTATCAACATGTCTGGGCGGATCCTCGATTCGTAGCTCATGATCTTCAAGCTCATCATCAGCATCGTCTAAAGAAACTGATGACTGGTCATCATTTTCCTCAGACTCTTCTTCCTCGTCTTCGACTAATTCTTCATGGCTGGTTTGAGTTTCCAGTTCTGTTGAGCTTCGTGGTACAAAAGATATAGCCTCTGGGTTAAGCTTCTTTGACGAATCAACACAATCACGTATCTCTCTTGATAATACTGCTAATGTTGTCCCATGCAGCTTTCCCAGTTTATCACATCTTGAAATAAAGTCCCTCCAATAGTTCTTGCATTCACCTATAGTACAAAGTGAAACAGGATCGCCAACTACAGCGACAAATGACTTGGCCCGAGTAACCGCCGTGACGAGAAGTTTTGGGTCGGACAGAAATTCCAAGTTAAGAGTATCGTCTGAGCCTTTGAGTTCTTGAATAGATGCTCTAGTACGGACTGTGCTGATAAATAAGGCTCGGAATTCCAGACCTGAGACAAAATAAATTTATTGAGAGGTTATATATATTTTCTATAACGCTTCAAAACATAGGGCGATGGCTTTCTTTGAATTTCAATGGAAGTCCGAGCCCATAGTTTTGAACCAGTTCAATAAAGTCAAGCCAAAATTATACGATAATTTGTAGTTATAAATGTTATCTAGCGTTATTTAACGTTTTTTATCTGTTTTGCATATTTATTGTTTCATTTATATCGGTTTGTATCTGTAGTATTATATATATACATGCATTATTTATTTATTAATTTCAACATTCTGAAAAGCCCTTGTTGCTTTTTCAATGGGCTTATCACCTTGAACATTGTGTATGGTGTCAACTGTCACTTGTCCTAAGTGAGCTCTTCTCAATTCGTCTCTTATTGCTTTAACCTAAAACAAGGCAATGGTTAGGTATACACAGCAACAAAAAAGACGAAAACAAGAACAAGAACAACAAAAAATTAAAAGAACAAGAACAACAAAAACAAACAATAGTAAAACCATTTTTTTGGTGTTATAGATTTTTCTTTACCAACGAATATGAATAAACAAGTGGATGATTAATTTACGAACGGAAGCAGGAAGGGAGACATCATAGAATGCATAAAGATATGACAGGATAAATAAATAAATGCATGACTGGATGAATAAGTAAACGAACAAATGAGACTAAGGAACACCGACTAAGGAAAGTCTTTCTGGTCGGGCTGGCTGAACCCTTGACTTGGCATACAAAATTGTAAGTATTAAACGAGTAAGTTGCAAATTAGCGTGTCTTCACTCGGTACAATCTACCATTGAGCTAGGTAACATTAGTTATTTGAAAAAGTGCACATGGCGTCAAACAAAAACGTTTCTTTAGATGAAATTGTACAATAAATACACGAATAAAAATATTTAATAATAAATTAAAAATCAATAATAAAAATATCAATAATAATATATCAAAGATATTTAATAATTAACAATTATTCGCCGAAGGCGAAGTGATTATCGGTGAATATTTACCGAGCGGCGAGTCTTCGAGCTGCGAGGTAAATATTCACCGATAATCACTTCGCCTGAGGTGAATAATCGTTTTAGTATAAATACAAAGGTGATTATTTCAAAAAAGAAAGAAGGAAACAGTATTGAAAGTGAAAATATTTTATTTTCTAAAAACGCGACCGTCACGCGAAAGTGGCCGGCTTGCATTGTCTCGCTTAATGACAAAAAAACAACGTGAACATTTACTATGATACCTTTAAATAGCTTGACACCAAGCTTTGTAGCTTCTTTAGTAGCTTCTTTTAGTTAGTATAAATACAAAAGTGATTACTTCAAAAAAGAAAGAAGGAAACAGCATTGAAAGTGAAAATATTTTATTTTTTAAAAGCGCGAACGTTACGCGTAAAAATTGTAAACTTTGTCTCGCATAATGACAAAAAAAAAACGTGAAAATTTACTATGATACCTTTAAATAGCTTGACACCAAACTTAGTCGCTTCTTTAGTCGATTTTGGGACAGCATTTTCTTTAAAGTTTTCAATTTCATCTTCGCTAACAGTGACAAAACGACTACTGGCAGCCATTTTGTCCGAAAAGGTGATTATCGGCTGATAATCCGAGATAGCAAACCAATCAGCGCGCGCGATTTTCTATAATCACCTGCGTATTTATACTAAAAGGTATTAAAGATTATTGAGATATATTGAAATTAAACAGTGATATACTTCTTTAACAACCGTGAATGAACTCCAATTCATTATCAGCCTACCTGATATCTATATGGTGCCAAGACAGCAATTTCTTTAAGGTTCTTGCTTCCCCAACAATCTGGCCATGTCTTAGCAACTTCCTTAACTCGTTTGACCACCTCAGCCACTTCAGCTGCATTCAAGAACGTGTTATCATGCTGTATGATGTCTTTTCCTCGACACGTGTAGAACATCAAAGGTCCTAGGGTAGGATGGGCGGGGTTTTCATCGTCCCCCATTGCAACTATCTCCCCACCGTAAAAGTTATCCGATGGAAACTCCAGTATTTGGCTGTTGCTACGGTAGTTGTCTTTCAAGAATATGATATGGTTATCTTTGAAAATTTGGTTATAATGATCAAATAGTCTCTCAGGAAGAGATGTTTTCAGACCATATAGACAGGCAAACTTGTTGTAGACCTCAGGACTCATCTAAAAGAAACAATTCAAATTATCATTCCCAGGCAGCAATTAGGCAGCAGGACTCATCTTAAAGACAAAAACACATTCAAAAACTACAATAGTAGTAAAAATATATTTCAGAATTCTCTGAAAGTTTTAGCTCAATATCTTTAAAACTAAGGCTCTGAGAATGTTCGAAAATCATCAAAAATAACAAGGATTTGTGTGACTGACTGGCAAACCTTGCTGGTCAGCTATACAAACTTCTGTAATTTTTGATGATTTCAAAAAATTCTCAGAGCCTTAGTTTTAAAGATATTGATAAAACTATGCCTAGTTCATACTATTAACGTACCTGCATATGGTCCCCTGTGAACACTATCTTAGTGTTGGGTCCGGCTAGTGCAATTGGTATCAACGCTTCTGTCTCCCAGGCCTGCGCGGCCTCATCGATAAGGATATGAGTAAAAAAGCCATGGCGTACATTAAGGTTTGTCAGCAGGTCAGCGGTCGTGAGCGTTGTGACAACCACTCGTCGTTTATCGACGTCTTTTCGCGATGGTAGCATAAATTTGTCATTGTCAATCAGGCAGTATTTTCTGGTTACTGGTGATGTTGTTGAAACTTTTCTCATAGGGTCGATTATACGTAAGGGTTTAGCGTCATTCATCTTGTTTTCAGTGATGTAGTCATCAAGCAACTTGAGGTGAATGTCAGCTGCTGAGTTTGTGTGAGTACACAGTAGAACTCGATTACTCTGTTTTGCTACGAGATGAAGAATTGCTCGGTTTAATGTTAGTGTTTTACCGGTTCCAAATGGACCAAAGACGACTAATGGTGCAGACGGTGGTTGTATTTCGGTTATGGCGCTGATCACTTTCAACTGGTTCTCGTTTAGGTCTTTATCGAGATCAACCAGCCATGAAGGAACTCTTTCCTGCCAGACAAACATTATAAACATATTTAGAAACACAATTTACTTTTAATCTTCTTTTTATGTTAAACACCATCTAGATAGATGTACATAAAGTGATCAGATAATGATGAAGATCATAGTGAGGAGGATGGTGATAACGATGATAATGATGACGACGATGGTGGTAATGACAACGAAGAGAATGATGATGAGGCTGATAATAACTACCAAAATATGATAACGATCATAATGAGGATGATGATAACGATAACGATGTACATGGTGACAATGGAAATGACGATATATTGATGAGGATGATATTGATAACGAAGTTGATGACGATAATGTAAATAACGATAATGGTGATAATGATGATATGAATGATACAGCAGATTGTGATGACAGTGATGAAGATAAGAAAGATTCACGATGATAATATTTACAATGATGCTGGATAACAAAATATCCAAATGGTATTTGTTTTACTTCCAATTTTTTACCTTCATTCTTTTAAAAACCTGTCTCACGGGAAAAAGAAATCGCTTATGTGTTTCAGTGAGTTTGTCCAAAGCCCTGTGCATTCTACACAGTATAACACGATTCAAGTTGAACCACATTTGAACATCGATGTCGTGGCCTTCTTCGATCTTTGTAAAAAGGACAGAATAAAGGCGTCAAATTTTCGACTTATTATTTTCATTTATTTATTTATTTATTTCTGAGAGCGTTGAATGTGACAATGTGAGCATGTGTGAGAACACGACGGGACCAAACTTTTAAAGTGGCTCGATTCGTTGAATGGTAAAACGGCAAACGGCCTCAACATTGCCATTCAACAAGATCGAACGGTTGTTGAAACAAATTGTGAGGCCGCTTGCCGGGGCCTTGAGATGATGAGTATGAGCATTAGACCATTTCTTAGTTCTCGTCGATCAACTTCACCCTCGATAGCATGTAATATATTCTTCAGACCTGATTTAACTTTGATGTGTACATTCTTTAAATAACCACGGACTGTGTAAGGAGTATATCACACGCTCGAAGCTGAGGTTGATCGAAAGGACTTTTAGGTATTGGCACTTTTAAACGATTTGATTAAAGTTTGTAGATGTAAGGTTTAACAACTACCACTACTGTAGTGGTGGTCATTTAGCATAGCAAATCTATTCTTGGAAAATACAATATCATTTAGTACCTTTAAGTCCTGCACAAGTCTTGGAAACAGTTGCACAATGACCTGGTTCTCTTTAAGCACTTCAATTGAAGCTTCGTACACGTGGGTGGGTTCGCCACGTGGTTGTATTAGTATCGACTGTACTTTTCGTAAGCAGACCCTCCCGGCCATATCATCAGGAGTAATACTGGTCTGCAGTTCTATAGTTCCAAAGAAACTGCCATCTGAGGCGAAAGTTAGACCTCTGGATTCATCATTGAACGACTTTGATACTTTGACCTTTGCGTCGGAAGGGATAAGCCTAAAAAGTACAGTACATATTAACAAGACGTGGAATTTATATAATGATAATATTATCGTTATAGATGATGGTTACCATCAGCCTCATCATTGTCATGATAATAATAAATGTTGGCAAAACGTGGGGGAAATAGATGTTGGTATTGTTGATATGGCTGGTGGTGGTAGTGGTGTTGTATTATTGGTATTATTAGTGGTGGTACTGTCGCCACTGATATTGCTTTTTTTATTTTGTACTGTTGTTATTAATGCTGTTAGTGTTGGTGACGGCAGTAGTGGTGTTGGTATTTTTGTTATGGGTTAGTAGTGTCATTGTTGATGTTGTTGCAGTTGTTGCAGTTGCGGACTGGTTCTATTTTACTAACCTTGATAAAAGGTTCTTCATGTGTGCTTCCTCAGCGAAAAGCATCTGATGCATCATTTGTACATACGAATCAGGTGTCATTTCACCGCTGTCGTTCATCATTTGAGCTGACACGATTGTCTCTGCATCCTTCGGTAGCTTGTAGCGTGAAAACAACTGTTTGTCTTCATTATTGCTGTCCTTTCTTATGATTTCACTTTCGTCGAATCTTACGACTGCTTGGGACAGTTCTTGTCTTGCTTGGGTTAGCCTTTGCAATGTTTCATTCATATCGTGAGAAATAACATCTATGTTAAACTCCTTGATCAAAAGCGGTTCTTTGTCAAAGTCAAAGAGTAAACTTTGTGCAAAGCTGCCGAAGACAGAACATCTAAACCTTACAACCACTTTTACTTCAACGTCACGTGACTCAAAGACGTTGACAATTGCTTCAGGTGGCTTGAAACTAAGCACTTTATTTTCGTTTAGATCTTTACTGTAAGGTGGTGGCTTGTTGTGCTTGTCTACTGCATTGATTTGCATACTTTCAAAATGGAAGTAGCCACTATGGCGTTTTCCTAGGAATACGTTTGGCAACTTTATGTCTTTATTAGTCTATAAAACAATGAAAAATGTTTTCAATTAAATATATGTTATCATCATTTATAATGGGCATGGGCTGCACGGTTCCGTCTGTTCTAATACCAGACTATCATTATAAATCAATAAGACAACAGATAGTCGCTCGCCCATTGCGTTCAAGACGCACTTGAGAAAATATAAAGAACTCTTAACAAGTTAGAGTCGAAATCGGCTTCTCCTCGTGCCACTCTTACGCTTGTTAATCGTTCTTTATATTTTCTCTCGTGCGTCTATAACGCCATGGGCGCGCATTTTTCTGTTGTCTAAATGATAAATTGCACTTAATTTTGTTACCAAATATTACTAACAAAGAATAATTTTCAAAAGAGTGGCTTTTGGACAAATTTTTATAATATAAGACAGAACGCTTATTTCACGACGTTTCGATGTCGCTGACATCATTTTCAAGTAGGGTTTTATTCAAAGAATAATTTACCTTATAACGGATAGAGAATGTCCACTTGTGCTGGTGTTCATCACCAGCTTCGGTAAGCGTGACGTTAGGATTCTCTGGATTACAGGTAAGGGTTACTCCTGGAAGACTCTCAGTTGTCTAAAGAATATAAATTACAGTTGCAAGTCATATCAGTAATGTAGTATGGTATCATTTCACGCTAAATTGACCAACGTAATCTAAATTTCTCTTTTGATGTTGATAATCTGTCATGAAAGTGTCACTTCATCACAAAAAGCTGTGGATTTTAATCCCATACCCAAAAAGCTGGACATTCTGATTCATTATCCCAAAGAACCACACATTTTGATCCCTTCTCCCGAAGAACCGGACATTCTGATACCTATCCAAAAACGCCAAACATATTCTGATCCCTTATCCCAAACAGCCAAATTAAACATTCTGATCCCTTCTCCCGAGGAACCGGACATTCTGATCCTAAATCTAAAAACGCCAAATATTCTGATCCCTTATCCAAAAGAGCCAAACATTCCGATCCATTAGACGTGAGAGATCCCTTATCACACAAAGCGGGATACTTTGACCCCTTATCACACAGACCCAAACATTCTGAACTCTTATCCCAAAGAACCGGAAATTTTGATCCATTTTTCCCAAAGAGCCTTTATCCCAAAGAGCCAGGCATTCTGATCATATATCCCAAAGAATCGGAGATTCTGATCCCTTATCATTTAAATCTAATCCCTCAACCTCTAGATAAAAGATAACTGCCCGCCTGTATATAGGTACCTCTTTACTACATGAATGTAATTTCAATAAGTTACTTGTAACGTCAGAGCTCATATGATATTAAGAAAAGATTACCTCGAATGGCTGTTGCCTGGGAGGTACATCAGCAACTTCAGTTAATAAATGCTGCTGTTCCTGTTGAGAATGGTTTTGATGTTGTTCCAAGAGATAATGAACTTGTTGTTGTTGGTGATGATGACTTTGATATTGTTGTTCTTTTGCGGAAACCATCTCCTTGTCAAATTCTTGCCAGGAAATTAGTTCTTCTTTACTATGTGCATTAGGACAACAGCGTCCAAGACGACATAGAATCCTTGTTTGAACACTTTTTAAACATTAAAATATGATACAAAAATCAATATAATAACTCAACGAAATCAATAAATAGGGAAGGACAAGAAGGAAAAGCAGTAAAAAACACTAAACGAAAACAACAACAACAGCAACAAAATACGGGGAAAGACAAGCAGGAAAAATGAGAGAAAAAAACAACCGACCGACCAACCAACCAGCCTACAATGAAACCAACCAACCAACCAGCCAAACAAACAAACCCATATATATGCATATAAGTGAATAAAAGAAAAAAATAAACAAAGAAGATATACCTTGGACAAAATTTTAAATTGTAATCTACTGGAGGAAGTGGTCGAATCATGCCTTCTCTGTTTACCGAATCGTCTTGAATGTCGCAAAAGTATGCTTTATGAGGAGGAACTAAAGCTGAAATAATATTTAGTATACTATTATCAATAGTTGCGAATAAATATCAGGTGAGACAGGAACAGTGAATTGGCAAATAGTTATAAACAAAATTACACAGGTTAATCGTTCAATACCTCCTTCTCGGTCCATAGTCCACAGCCTGGCTTCAGGTCCATGACCAAAACTACATGGAATTCTTTTACAGTATCCACCTCGTATGAAATCTTTGCAATTCTGAAACACGGTACTGGGATGTAAATTGGTTGGACGATCTCTTATCTCAAACCATCGTGTGAACTTGATACTCCAGAAAGCATACTTTATATCCTTGAACGCTCGTTTTGCAATACATTGTTTGCACACATTATTCCTTTGTTCAACAGGAAGTTGAGATAATCGAGCAAGGAAGTGTGGACACACCAATATTATCTCTTTAGGCAAATAGCAAACTCTACGTGGTTGCGATTTTCCAAGTGATTGCGAAGATTGCTGTGTTTGCTGCGGTAGATTTCTGCTACTCGATGCAGCTGGTGGGTTAGTTGAAGGTTGCTGGGGGGATTCTAAGGCTTTCGACTTTTTTCTTTTTCCTCCACGTCGCTTTTTACGTTTGAGTTTTGAAGATGGTTCTACAGCTGTGGCCTTTTCTAAACAACTTGCTGGTGGAGGAAGTCCTTGAAATCAAAAGAAAGGAAATAAATTTCAGACAAGATTATATCCTGCCTACGTGTTTTTACCAAATTAGGTTTTGAGTGATATTAGGTGTTATCTCTTAATACCGTTATATTTGTTTTGTTTGAAGTTGGTTTGGATTGGTGTGTAAGTGTTTTTGAATTTTGTGTAAATAGTTTTATTTAGATTTTAGTGTGTTGGTTAGTAGTTAGATATGTAGGTAGATTAATAGCCAGTGTACGTAGCGGCTCTCTAGGGGACTGGGGGAGAGAGAAAGGAGAGGGAGAGTCTGCAATGATGACCCTGCATTCCGGGTATTTAACGTTCAGAATATGAACGTAAAATTCCCATTGACTTAGAGCCTGTCAATCAAAGGATTTCATTGTTTAAGTAGAATTCCGATCATGGCTATTATAACTAGATAACGCCTTCGCGTTTCACACGATCGGCTCAGATTATTGTTGTTATTATTATCATCGATCGTTTTAGTAGTTTATGTACTATTTAAAAAACGAGCAGCAGTGTTTTATCAGGTATAAAATCCCGAGGGCGAAGCCCAAGGGATTTTATACCTGATAAAAAACGTGCTGCGAGTTTTTTGAATGACTTAAAAAACTCATTAGTAATTCATGACCATTTTGTCCAATATCGATGAAACAAAAGAAAACGGAAGGTTGTTTGCAATTGGGAATTAATCTACAGTAATAATAGAGGAATGCTAACCAACTTGAATGATAACAAACTTGATGACATTTTGTTGCAAACTTTTCATCGATTGATTGAGTAGCATAATGGCTTAAAGCACGGATACAACCAAGCAGAAGGTCTCGGTTCGAATCCTGGCATTGGCAATCACAGACTTTTTTTCGCCAAAAATATAAAAGGAAATTATTTCTAAGTCTGATGTTTACTCGTCAGTATACGTAGATATGAGGGGAAAGGTAATATCTGAATTATGGACATGAAGCATTATATAATGACACATGTGCCATTATATAATGCTTCATGTTCATTTGCATTCCATTGTTATCATGAATTTATCATGAGTTTTTTAAATATAATTATTTCGATAGACATACTTCATGTCTTTAGATAGAGTTATTTCAGAAGTTTGTGAGAAGCTAGGAGGAGTAATTTTAGAGAAACGTTTAAGAGTTAATAGAACTCTATTTTAAACAAGAGTTTAGAGATCTTTTATAGAGCTGATTGAGGTAGATGAATCTCACACCATCGATCGAAACCATTGAACTATTGTACAAAATTGAACCATATTTTCAAACTTTAATAGTAAACTGTCTTTGCAAAGACGGCAATAAACGTTTGGGTTGTTTTCCATTGATTTTCGACCTCTATTTGTGTGTTCATAACAATTTCAAACTGTACCTTGCAATTCTTACATGAGTGTTTGACAGCTCAAGGGTAATACTAATTAGGGGGCGTATTAGGAAAACCAGGGTCGGTCATCATTGCAGGCTCTCCCTTCCTTTCCCCTCCCCCTCCCCTTCTCCTCTCTCCAATCCCCTAAGGGCTGCTACGCTGGCTAGTAGATTAATGAGGTAAGTGGGTGTTTGGTTGGAAGTTTGATTGGCTAGTGGTTAAATTTGGTAGGTTGGATGGTTGGTTGGTTTGTGGTTTAGTGTGCTGGTTAACGGTTAGGTAAATAGATATTTTGGTTGTTTAGCGATTCGGTAGTTTGGTTTGTGGGTAAATTGTTTGGTTAGTAGATACAAGTTGTCAGCTTGCTTGGTTATAGGTCAATATAATTTAGTATTTGTGTAAATGTTTTCAGGTAGAATGATGGGTATGATGCTAAATTGGTTGAGTGGTAAGGAATAAAAGTTGCTGGTTTACATGTTTATCGGTGAATATTTGTTTTAAGATTTGATAGTTGGTAAATCGGTAGGTTGGCTTGTTGGTTAGGTGGATAGGTATGATGGTGTGTATCTAGATGAAAGTTAGGTAGAATGTTTTATAGTTTTTAATAAAATTACCATTTTGTCGTTCCATTGTCCACATATCAATTTCTGGTCCATGTGGATGTGAGCAATCTCGTTTGCACGCTTGACTTTGTTTGTAGCGAGTACAGCTGTGAAGTTCGATGGAGCTCCTCAAATGCTGAGGACACGATCTCACTCGTTCCCATTTTCCAGATACTTTACTTAAAAATGCATAAAAACATTTCGATTCGCAGTTTTTGCAAACTTTACAAGAATTTGTTGGATTTTCTTGAAAATGTTCACATATAACATCTACGCCTTGGGGTAAATTGATTCCTTTGCGATTTCGTTTCTTTTTCCTTGAAATAGTTTGAAACCCATTTTCGTTTGTCGATGAAAATACCTCAGATGTACTGGAAATACTTTCCATGTCACTTCTATCGGTGTTACTCTCGTTCATGCTTTCTTCTTGCGTTATTTGGGAAGAGCTTTCCTCTGAAGTACTCTCACTGTTATCGTCATTTGCGGGACTTTCATAAGACTCGAGCTCCTGAGTGGTTGAGATTCCTTGAAGCATACTGTATCTATTTTGGTGAACTATTTCCTGTTCGCCAAACTGTATGTCGACCCACGCTGGGTCACTGGACTGCTCATTTTTCTCTCCTTTCACTTGAAGTTTGGATGGAGGTTTCAGAGACGTGGCCTGTGCTTGAGGAATATTAGCTGCCTTCGCAGTCTTGCCTTTTATTGGTAGCTGCGATGTTGTAGAACTATCACCAGACTCTTCAAGAGATTGCTTTACTGATAGATGCGACTGGCTATCACTAGACGTTATCACTTGTCCTCTATTTTGGCTGCTCACTTGTAATTTAGCGGGTTTATTTTTTGCAGCAGCCGTTTGTGTATTTGAGCGAGGTAAGCCTTGTGATTGTACTCCTAACGGCTTGCTAGCAAAGCTCCCTTGAGCTTTTTTCTTTGGAAGTGGCAAGCCTTGTGTCTGTACTTCAAACTTCCCGCTGGAAAAGTTTCCTTGGGCCTTTTTCTTGGGAAGAGATGCGCTTTGTCTTTCAGCTTTAATAGTCTTTTCTGTCGCGTCATCTGGAAGCATTTTTGAGGAACTCTGTCCAGTTATAGTGAAGGGTGCACTTTGGACTAGTATCTCGTCTAGTTCATCCTCCACTTCCTCAGTAGGCGCAAGTGATTGATTAACAGAGGTCTCGTTGACATCGTTCTGAAAGGCGGGACTAGGTGGCAAGCCCTCCCATGTAGTCTGTGAGGAATCTCCCTGAATGTGTTTACTTGCAATGCTTGAATAGGAATCCCTTTTGCCAGCTTTTCTATTCGATGGTAATTTAGATGTGGCCTGGGAGTACAAAGAAAGTACAAAAACATTGCGTCAATGGCTTAAGCATGCTCCGGTTGACAAAGGAATAAATGAATGAATAAATGATCGAAGGAACAAATGCACCCATGAATCAATAAATCAATCAATGAATAAATGATTGAATTAAAGAATGCACGAATGAATGAACAGATTGATGGATGGATGGATGGATGGATGAGTAAGTGAATGAGGGAGTGCTTGTAAATAAATGAATACTAGCTTGAATAGACCTCTTTACCTTCCTTGTTTGCTCTCATTTCAGATCACGTGATGCTACCGTTGGGAGTTGATTCTTTCATATGTAATTAACACGTTCATCATAAAAGAACAATTCACAAGGGGCTGAAATGGGCAATTAGCATATGGAGGTAAAGAGTTCTATCTACAAAGTAAGTGTAAGAATAAAAATCTCAATGAATTAATGCACTTATGGATGCAAACAGAAATTATACAAAAATTATAAAAATACAAAAGAATATCTTACTAGTTTCAAATTCATTCTCACACGGTTCTTTAAGGTGTTCATGAGAAATTCATCGCATTGAATGATATTGAGGATCTGCATGAGCTCCTTGAATATCGCGACAGCAAGGATAGGTTCGCCGTCATTGAGATACACTTTAGCTGTCTCAAACAGTGGGTGGAAAACTTTATTAATGATATCTATCTGTTGGATGAATGAATAATTAGTGAATCAATCAATTAAGTAATGATGTATGTAAGAACGAGGCAGGCAAACGGTAATGGAATGCAGAAAGGTGCTTATTGTGCATTGTCTAATCCGTCCATCTCATTGGTTAAAACATGAAAATCTGCCATAATTTCAAAACTAAGCGGATTTTTAAATATTTTATTTGATATATAATTCCCTTTTCATCTAAGATTTCCTGAGCCTTTTGGATATTGTTTTGAGCGCTTATGATTGGACGAGATCTTAAAAACAGAGTTTTTACACATTTTATTTTTAAAATGTGTTACCTATAGGCTGAAATACTTGCAGTCTGAAAACTGAGACATTCTTATGTGGGGAGGTTGCTATTGCCGCAGAACAATAGAGAGTTGCCTACTTCTTACACACATCATTACTTAATCAGTCAGTCAATCAAATAATCAATCGATCGATCGATGAAAAAATTAATTGAGCAATAAAATATTCCGCCAGACAGTCAGTTTCAATTAACTCATCGATCTGTTATTCAATCTGTTAATCAACCAGTCGGTCAGCCAGTCAGCAATTTTATATCACGTTTATCGAGAAAGCAATCAATCATTGTCAATACCTCTGTCATACTATGCGCTAACTGTGCCTTGAGGTAATTCAGCTTTTGTTCATTTTCCTACAAACAAGAAGCACATATAGGGGATATTACATAAGCGCACGGAAATACGACTTTTATATTCAAGTGTTGAAAGGATTTGAAAGGAAACACGAGAAGATAAATCCGTATTTCCAAGCGCCAATGTAATATTCTGTTTATAATATAATTATAAATGAAAAAGAAAAGAAAACTTTTTTTGACACAAGAAGTTTCCGTAAAGCTGTGTAACCATGGTGATGATATTTTCACATGTTATTTTCCCATGTGAAAATACAGAATAATATAGGTATTTCATTGACAATTATATAATAAAAGAGATTTAATGCACATAAACATGACAAATAATGGAAAAATCAAAAAATCAAAACGGACCAGGAGAAGAACAAGAACAAGAAGAAACAGGAGGAAAAAAAAACAAGAACAAAAAGAGGAGGAGAAGAACAACAAGAAACAGGAAGAAACAGCAGGAGGGAACAAGAGGAAGATTTTAGAGGAAGAGAAGAACAACAAGAACAAGAAGTAAGAGGGGGAGGAGGAGGAGAAGAAGAACGATGAATAGGATAATACGGTAATATTAATGATGACGACGTTGGTAATCATAATCATGTTAATCATAACGACGACATACCGTTTGATTCACTTCTCTAAACACTATGGATAACACAAAAGCTCCCACGATGTTTCCCTGGCGTTCTTCTATTTCAATAAGATACGAGTCCAGCTCATGGATTCTTTCCGGGCAAACATGAATAATAAGCTGATAAGCTGCAATAAAAAGAAAGGTTGAAAATCAAGGCCAAATATAGTGAACAGGATGCATCGATTATCAAAACAAACAAACAAGCAAACAATAAAACAAGCACTGCAAACGAAAATTCAAACGAACGAACGAACAAATATCTAAAGAGAGTCAGTAACAATTGAATGAATAAACAAATACACGGATGGAAAAGTAAATAATTATTTAGATTAGGTACTACCCATAGGCAGCCCAACCACTCCTTTCGAGGATTTTTTATTTTTCAAAAAAATTCAATGGAAATAAATGCGCGCGACTATTTTGGTTTCTTCGTTTGGCGCGCGCTTGTAGTCTTTGGGTTTCCTGTGGCGCGCTTGTAGATTGTGGGGTTCCTGTGGTCAATCCCGCGGGATGGATGGTCAGCAGGGTCAGGTACCTTGTATATTGTGACAAGGCATGAAACACGGGTCACGTGATGGATCGATGTGTGCCCCAGGTAGCTTGGACACTTTTTCGTGAAGCGCTCGGGATTTTTCATTCGTTTGACATTCGTAGAGTAGGTCGAACAGTCTCCGAAATTAAATAGAATGTCGACGTCTTTACAACAAAACACAAAACAAATTAAAACAAAACAAATAGACGGAGGAACAGCGAAAAAGTTGTGTTTGCTCCCTGTTCACTTTTTAAAAATGGCGTTCAAAATGTCGAGTAAATATTTTCTTTTTGTTAAAAAGCTGATATAAACAAAGCAAAAACAACAAAAACACTCAATGCATCACATAAACAGAACAGGTAGTTCTAAAATGTCACTTTTATTGTTGAATAAGAGCGAAAAAAGATCAAAAAAGTTTATATTTGACAGTTTTGTTTTTGAATTAATAAGAGTACAAAAAATGCAGCCTAATTAGGTTATTGATGTCAAAGGATTAAGTAAGATATCTGTTCAGTGAAGAAAGTGAAGTTCAATTTCACATTTCTAAACAATGCAAACCCAAGCGAAATGACAAGGCATCCAACGGACAAAGTTTAGCACACAAATTATTCACTTGAATAAATAAGCTTGCAAAAACAGATGCTTTACGATATTACTATAGTCAATATCTTAAGTATTCATCAATGCATTTTTGTTCAAAGCAGGATTACCTGACTATCATGGCGATTTCTTTTCGTCCGAATTTAGCCGTGAATTTTACTTGATTGAAAAATGTCCAAGCAATCCTCAACTCAAACCAGCCACATAATGTCGATGTCAGTAGTGAGTAAATATCATCTGCTTGAGGTTAAAGGATGTCTAGATTTGTTTGTTAGTCAATAAATCCTTCATTATTATGACCAAAATCATCGGGGATTTCCCAACAAGAACCGGCCAACAAACATGTTATTGACGACAAATTAAACTCGATCATTTCATTAGCTTGCAAGCTAAACATTGTGTCCACACATTAATACACGGTCAACCACTTTCCTTTGCTCGGTGTTTAAAGTAATTTCGGCCATTATGTGTAAGAAAATCCCTGAAAAAAAGCTTTTACGACGGACGAAGTATTTAGTTTTAGGTAAAAATATTCCGAAAATTCGCCAAGATTTCGGAAAAATTCGTGCATTCACGACAGTTCACGACTTCCTCGAAACCTCTACGAATGTCAAACGAATGAAAAATCCCGAGCGCTTCACGGAAAAGAGTCCAAGCTACCAGCTGGGGCACACATCGATCCATCGCGAGTTTTAGCGTCCATGAGGAAATTCTCGTCATGTAATAAAGATTGAAGACTCAAACTCGTATGTTATCTGGAGAAAGATGATTCGTATTGTTATTCGTAGAAAAATCATTAATTCGTCTTTTAGGTGAAGAGATAGTAGCGAAATTGTGATTTATCACGTGACCGTGTTTCATACCTTGTCACAATATATACTTGTCTCCCGCGGGATTGACCACAGGAACCCCATAATCTACATGCGCGCCACAGGAAACCCAAAGACTACAAGCGCGCGCCAAACAAAGAAACCAAAAGAGTCGCGCGCATTTTTTTCCATTGAATCTTTATTGAAAAATAAAAAATCCTCGAAAGGAGTAGTTGGGCTGCCTATGGTACTACCTAATTGCTGAGCCCCCAATAATTTTTTTTTTTTAATTTGTATCAAATTACAAGACAGGCAAAGCGATCAAATAAAGCGAAAGATCGGTTTCAAATCAAATCAAAAGCGAAAAACAAAAACCTACAAGATTGATTAAAAATGGAAAAAGACATCGAACCATACCAATAATACAGTACGGGAGCATATGTCGCTAAAATAACTCCCGTGGGAATTTCGTGAAGAAAGCAAGCCAGTGGGTTAGTTGTGATAAGTGAACCTTAGGATACCCAAAAAATGTTGTTGGCAATTTTGTAAAGCGTTATGGGGGATTTTATGGGGGGATGAAATATGAGAACCAGCATGGAAACGAGGCTGAAAATCTACATTTGCTCCACCTGACCGGAAATCATCTTCAGAGTGTTAATGTATAATGTATTTGAATTTTGATGGATTAAACATGGGTCATAATTCAACTGTGAGCTTGAATATCCTTGAAAAAACTGTGATCAGAGAAGCGATTTGAAGACAATTTCCATAAAGAATAAAGTCGCTTCTCATACAATTCTTTAACATTTTCGACTGAAGTATTTAATCTTCCACGAAGTTTTATCTATAGACACGTTCCTTGGTCTTTCAGCCTTTTGCTTTTCTTCATGGAAAGTTCTTAGTTATTGTCCGAGATTTAGCTTTTGCACGTCTAGTCTTTCAAGTTTATTATCTTCTTCTCATTTTTTTCTTCGAAGTTCGTCTTTCTCCGTTGATATGTTAAATTAATGTGAGCTCTGCTATTAGTAGCCTCCATTGAAGACGTATTATGTGGTTAGACGGAAGCTATGCTAGCGCTATTAACAGGTGGAATTTTGTTGTTGTTTGTTTGACTTTTTTGTCGATAAAAGAACAACTTTTCATCAACATGTTTAAAACAAAACCGTTGAGGCTCTGCTATTCGGCGCGCGCGTGCCACTTTAATTCCCGTCGAAATGTAAACAGCCAATCACCATCGCGATCTATAAGTTTCATGAGCAAATTATAATGGAGGCCCGGGTCACCGTGGCCAGGGAGTGAGATGATCTCAAAGTGCAGCCTTTTTACTTTTGCCAAGACCTTTGGCCGGCACAAGTCTTAAAATGCAACGCCGTCAATTAGCATTAGTGCGTCGGAAATTTTTAAAGCGAGGCTATAACACCCATTCCTTGCGACACTTGCACATGCTGAATTGAGGCGGCCATTTTACGAAGTTATAAGCAAAATGACATATTTTATGGAATCAATACGCTTTCCATTCGTGAGGAAGCTGTCGTAGCACCAAAACACGAAGAGATCAGCAAATATATATGGTCGCTTTTCTTTCCATTCGTGAGGAAGCTGTCCTATCAGCGAAAAACGAAGAGACCACAGCTATGGTCGAAAAGCAAAAGAGTTAAGTCTATGAAACAAATTACTATACAATGAAAACAGTGATACCATTGGTTTAACTCACAAATCAAGAACATTTATTTAGTAAGTCTTAATAATAATTCAAAGTAAATCTTATTGAGGTAAAACAACGACGAAGTTTATTTGTAATGACACCAAATGCATTTATTTAATAAAATGCTGTACTCAAAATGAGAACTATTGTATTTCTAGATGGAAATTACTTATTTCATGTGACATTGAATCAAATCCTGGCCCTCTAATTCAAGATAATATTGTGCAAACTTTGATTATCTGAACGAGGTTTACAATTGTTAGATGTTGGTGGTGCAGATGATCAAATGAGGGCTTTGCACCATTTAATTTGATTAGTCCTATATATACAGGAATTAATTATACCACAATAAATATTGTGGATGAAGTTACATTATGTTTCAATTGTTGCATTGGATAATTATTCTTTAACATTTATATATGATTCTGAAGGTTGCAGTGATAACATAAACTCTCACATGGATTGTATTGCTTGGAATTGAGGGGAAGGGGTGGGGGCACTTACTTCTATCTAGAAAGTTTTTTGCTTCAATGAAATCATCCTACAACAAGATAAGATAAGTAAGCGAACAAGCAAGCGAGCTAACAAGTAAGGTACTTAAGACACTGGTTGAGACCTCAAGTGAATCTTAAAAAAGACAAAAATTGATAAGCAAAACTTGATTTTATAGATTTTATAGATAACTAGATGTGTGATATACTAACCAATTCAAAGTAGCATTTTGACATCAAGAACATAATCTTGATAAGAAGAAGACCATCGGGAATCCAACCACGATGTCTGCAGTCAAGCAACTTATAACAGAATTGGATAGCTTTAAAGTAATCTTTCTCATCGTACCAGATCCTGGCTGCACGAACTAGATCTTGAATCTTGTCGAAAGAATATAAAGTGTTATTCAAAAGACGAAAAAAAATCATGTTAAATGCACAATTAAATGAATAATTGAATAAATAGATGAATGGATGAATGAATGAATGAATGAATGAATGAATGAATGAATGAATGAAAGAATGGATGGATGAATGAATGAATCAATGAATGAATGAATGAATGAATGAATGAATGAATGAATGAATGAATGGATGGATGAATGAATGAATGAATGAATGAATGAATGAATGAATGAATGAATGAATGGATGGATGGATGAATGAATGAATGAATGGATGAATGAATGAATGAATGAATGAATGAATTAATTAATTAATTAATTAATGGGTGGATGACGAGTGAATGAATGAACGAATACAGTCAATTCAAAAAACATTGTCGTCAATAGGCTTCAAGTCTACGTGCCTAGACCGAAAGGTAGCATGGGTACCGAAGAGATTAGTTGATTGAGTGCGCGTGGTATTGCATTAGATACTGTGTGCATTTATCCGCTTCCGTGATTTCTACCCATGCTACCTTTCTCCATGCTAGCCTATTGACGACATGTTTTTTGAATGAACGAATATATAATTGAAAGAAAGAACGAATGAGCGCCGAACGAACGAAGAAATCAATAAAATAATAAATACAAATAATATAGCCGCATGGGCACACAACTGGTATATGCTGTTGGTAAGTATGGATAGTGGAAGAAATATTCTTCCTGTGATTGTGCAATGAAACTCCTTTAAAAAACTGAGATCATCAACTGCGCGCTCTCTTCATACATCTACGATTTTTAAAGCATGGGAAGAAGCTGAAGTATTCCCTTTACTCAAAGAAGGCTGGCACGAAAGGCCACGCTTAAAAGTAATCGTCCTTTTTCACTTCTAGCCGCATATATAGTGAATGTAAGAAGGTCGACCTAGAAGACTCACCGCATACTTTACTAGAAATAACCAACTTTCCTAACACCAAACTGGGAATAACGTACGTTAGTCCACTTCACTCTCATATCAATTTTCTGTTGAAGTTGTCTTTCGATAATAACATTATCGCTTAATTGCAAGCTATTGAGTTATCATCGAGATATTCGCATATTTATGAATTCAAGCCAGTTACCTTGAATCTTATAACTAGTTGACGATTCACAAGCCTACTTATCGTTTACTCTATAAAGCAAGATCAAGATCTTCACAGGGTGGCAAAATGATGCTGTCAAAACCATCTACAGTTGACTATCTCGTATGCAACCATTAGACTGAAGTGGTAGCTTATGGGAGATGATCGCTGACGAGTTCGCAATTACCATATGAAGCCCAAACCATGCGTAATTTATAACATGTCTGGACACATGTCAAAAATTATCTGTATCTTAATTTTTTTTTAAATTACTGTATCTTAACTTTTTGTTTGACAATTGTTTTCCACAACAGTATCTCTAAAGATTTTTTAGGAACTGTTTTCCAAAAGCCGGGTTTATTGACTATGGATGGTCGCTTTTATGAGAGAGAGTTATTTTAGAGTTTCTATGGGAAACAAAACGGAAATTGAAAGAGTGCCATGAGGGTACGTTTTTAACCAGGTTATTTTTTGTTGTAAGTAGAGGCTGAAAAGCCTTTCGAGGAACTACTATTTATGTTTTTATCTTATCTAAACTAAAAACGTCCCCCCCCCCCCCCCCCCCCCATTTCCGAATTATTGATTCTTGTTCAAATAAAAGTAAGAAGAAAATACGAAACTATGCGTTAACTTGCAATTCAAGACGTTTCGTTGTACGCAGATTAGGTATCGAAAAATTACCCCCAGGCTCGGCAGATTAATAGCCACAATAGCTTCTATTCAGCTGGAGTCAAAATTGACGGCCGATCAAAGCACATTAACCGTTTAAAAATTACTTTTGTCAGGTCAAATCCTCCTTAACAGGCCACACATTCTGCCTGGTGAATTCTTGGTGGCCAAAAAAACAATAGTATAGCCAATCAGTAGCAAATAAATGTTGGGATAAAATTGCGCAAATTAAAACTTTCGGGAAATACTTCCAGGCCTTGTCATTGCTCTAATATAAGGTAGTTGGGTGTGGTTTGAAGGCAGCAATTGGGAGTAGAGCATATTTGATAAAGTTTTTACTGACATACTTACTTCACCATTTTGAATAGAATCACAATCACCATCTTCTATATCTAACCTGAAAAAAGATGAAAAAGTACAAGAGAAAAAAGATGTTAAAAAATGAAAATATAGTCGTTTTTAAAGTTGTATGCAGTAGTTTAGTAACCCATAAAACAAACAAACAACAACAAAACTGCAACGGATTCCCGCACATGAAATTAACGAATTTTAACGAAATTTACACGCAAACACATGTACACACAAATTATAGCATCATTCCATTAATGCAAAGCACTACGTCATTCTCCTTGTAAACCTACTGACATTTTAAACGCTGGATTTTTAAACTCAGACAATGAATGAATAATGTAAAAGATTGAACCCGAAGAAAAAAGTGTCAAATGAATGATATTGTGTTACATTGTTACGTAAACTGTTACGTAAAATGTTACGTAAAACATTTAACATGAATCAGTGAAAATCAATTCACGAGTTAATTAATTACGAAGAGATGACGGTGTTCTATGCACATGTTTTTTTTAACGTGGTAAACGGAAGAGATATATTGTGTTACGTAAAATATGCAACAAAATAACAATAGTGGTACATAGTGTTAGAAAGTGAAATTAAGTTATTATTATTATGGTATATTATTATTATCGTGTGAGATGAACCCTCTTAAGATACATCCTCGGGAACCCAGGGGTAATCTTCTGTCGCTCGTTTCTCGCTCCCAGAATAAATACCCCTGGGAACATAGTCTGTTGGAGCTTGTTCCGGAAGTCAACATTCAAACTTGTTTAACGACTTTCTAATAAGGTCGACCAATCAGGAAAGAGCTGAATTTTGACTTCCGGAACAAGCTCCAACAGACTACGTTCCAAGGGGTATTTATTCTGGAAACGAGAAACGAGCGACAGAAGATTACTCCTGGGTTCCCGAGGATGCTTTAGATACGCATTGCCATAAGTATGTTGTGACTAGTATAAGTAGCTCGATAACAGGATATTGCGTTATAGTGCAGATCATTATAAAACCAAAGATTGACAATGTAACTTTGCACAATACAACTCTTGTAACTCGTACACTACCGGGACTAGGACTGTAGTCTCAATTGTACTAGAAAGTACGGACCTAAGTAAGGATAGTGGTTTTGTAAGGATTTCCTTCTACCAACCACACCTACTAAGGAAAGTCTTTCTGGTCGAGCAGGCTGAGCACTAGTTGGTGTGTTCAATTATAACAAGTATTAAACGAGTAAGTTGCAAATCAGTGTGTCTTCACTTGGTGCCTAATATACTATTTGAGCGACTCAACAATAGGTACGCAAACGTAGCATAACATTTGTTAAAAATGTTTTTTTTCGTAAAGCTGATGTCGATTTTGTTTTAATTGTTGAAAATAGTAAGCACTTACGCTATTGGAGTACGTTAACAGAATATTTACTAAGGCCCAGTCCACACGTATCCGTGTATTTTTTATTTAAAATGTTTTTTTCTTCTCAGTATTCAAAAAGATCCACGTCCACACGAGCGTATTCGAATCGTATTTGCCCGTCCACACGTGTACACCTATTTCAAAAAACGTTGTAAGCCGAAGGAGATCTGAATCTGCAATCTGAGACTGAAATGAATTCAGGAAAATTGCGTATTGCAAAAGCCAGGTCGGCCCTGTTTTTTGTTTTTTTTGCGCTTAGCATCTTCAGATTTTTATTTACCGTCGCCATATCCGAAGCCAGAAAGTGCACGCAATGAGAAAAAACTGCCGTACCCCAGAACTCATTTCGGTCTCAGATTGCAGATTCAGATCTCCTTCTGACAACGTTTTTTGAAATAGGTGTACACGAAAATGATTCGATAACGCTAGCTTCCATACAATTAATAGGACGCACGCATGACTGGATTGCAGCCCTGACGTCATCGTCTTGAAAAACCTCCGTTTTCGCTGTCCACACGTATAAGATAAACCTCCGTTTCCAAAAACTCCAGCCTTTAGAGCGTATTCGAAAACCCCACCGAATACGCCGTTTAAGTGTGGACGGAAAGCGTAAACGGAGAAAAAAAATACCCGGATACGTGTGGACAGGGTACTTTTATTTCTCTTGTATACGCAAGAGTGACTTGAGTTCATGACGTCATTTAACGGTGACCTTTCGGTTGATTTCCATACCTACAGTCTACAAGAAATATTATGTCTACTTTTGACAAATATGCTAATAATTGTAATGTTTCTGCCAAAGATTGAATGACATGCTACAGGGACAAAACAACCACATGCATCGTTTCTGACAAAGCACTGCGCCCGCGTGAAACGGTTATGTATTTTTTCTGGAACTTTCTAATAATATATTTCTGTTTTTGTCATTTTGACAATATAGAAATATCAAATTCTTACCCAACAGTGTTTAAAAATATTGTAAATATTTTTATTGTATTCAGCAACTCAAGCTAGCTCAGTCACGTTCACACTACATAATACAATAATATTACATATAATACAATTAAATAATACAACAAGGAGATATTATTTTAATTATATATAAATTTTCATAAGAAATCAGTACTAGTAAAGAACTGCTTTGCATTGCGCGCATGAACGAGACGACTGGGTGCGAGTCAGATCAGACGACAACAATCGAAAAGTCAAAATTTTATAAAAAGCCGAAAATAAATGGAATCAGGCTAACATTTTATATTTATATTAAATCCAAACTCTTGAGGTCGCAACGCAGACTTAGGATAGCCGTAGGCCGTTCAGATCCACCACAAACCCAAACTTCAAGGAAAATTTCAGTAGACGTATATGTAGATGAAGCTAATTTGCTTGGACATAATTTTATTAACACCTTCGCTGATAAAGTAACACTAATCTACAATCTACCGATCGTATTTACCCGTATGTAACTTCTTTATTAAAATCAAGAACAACGGAATTCTTAAAACTTGTACAATGAACGCTTTTATCGATTTCTAGATTGGGATCAAAGCCAGGTTTGAATTGGCCGATACATGATTTGACTTGCAAATACATGTTTTATACTTCCGCCTTTATCTCCAATATTACTGTCTGCGATCAGCCAAACTGAATATTTTCTTTTGAAATGATAAAGAGAAGAAGCTCTTAACCTTAAGAACGAAAAGTTTCAGTACAACTAAAAGCAATGTTTATAAGTAATTATTGTCGCTTGAATTGTTGTATGAATTGGGTATTTAATAAGCTGAGGACACGAGATCTTTCAATAACTACAGACTGACTGAATCAAAACTATCCAAATTTGTGTGGAATTTTATCATAAGAGGATACGTTTTTTCTTGTGGTGGAATATTGTGGCTAAATCCCGAACTGTAAGCTACTTTTAAAAGTACAGTATATACATTTTATGAACACATACGTATTTAGAAACCTCACCGATTCGACACCTTTAAGGTTTTTGTACAAGTTCATCCATAACTAAAACATTATAAACATCATGTGGTAGAATAACAATTCATTGAAGAGTTCAAAAACAGTATTGACAATGAGGTAATCTCTACTTACAGCGATATAGCTTTTGCTTCGTCCATTCCAGATTGCCAGCTAACTGTAGAAACGAAAAGCTTTAAATCTTTCACATTCTAACTGACTTAGAGATATACTAGAGCATAAACAACTACATCGGTGTGAAAGTAAGGTCATTTTAGCTATCATTATTGCGTTGTCATCATTATTCTTAGAAGATTGACAATTTGGAGAAACGATCTTTAGAAATAAATTCTGGGAACTGGCATCCTGTGGCATGGTGTGCATATT
Organism: Metridium senile; assembly: GCA_949775045.1. Taxonomy (NCBI): domain Eukaryota; kingdom Metazoa; phylum Cnidaria; class Anthozoa; order Actiniaria; family Metridiidae; genus Metridium; species Metridium senile. Next base: position 20,241,008 of record OX459096.1, on the reverse strand, counting down.
TAATTACCACAGGGATCCCAAAACAGAAAACTAGATTTAGGCTTTAATTACAGTTTGTCTATTTTGTTCAGAACTCAAAACATTTATCTCTGATATAACTTTCTTTTCTTAAAATGAAATGCAGGCAGCTCTTTTGGGCTTCCTTTGGAATATGGAGAATAATCCCAAAATCCAAAGGAATCCCAAAGCGGGTGCATGCGGAGGAGTATAATAAAAGTTATCAATGTTTTTGACATTAATTATAGTCATCTTCAGAAAGCCTTTGTCCTACCTTTAAGATAGTTGCGTGCCTTTTCGTATTCGTCCTCAGAAATCATCAATGAGATGTCAACATTCACTGCCTCATCTGGAGCCAAGATTCTCATGTCATCGGTAATAATGACTTTTTCAAGTTTCTTTTTCATGTTACCATTGTTGTAACTATTAAAAAAATCATCTTTGTAGTATTTATATCAAGCCTCACTGACTCAGCTAATAGCAATATAATTACAAAGAAAATCACCTTGCTAAATGTCAGATGCCTATCTTATTATGAAGGATCATTTCAAAGATCTCACTAGTTTCACTAGTTGAGAAAAGGCATTTTTTGTAAAAAACGGTTCCATATATACATAAACATATATAAATATGTGAATCAGACAAGCATTAGTTAAATGTTACCTTTTCCAAATCTTATCTAAAGCGTCCAATGATCGGACCTTTACAAGTATCTTAAACGATCCTGGCACCAAAGCATACACAACTGCCCCAGTTACAAAGGAAGGAATTATGGCTCCTTGGACAAGTTGTATGAGTGTTTCAGGCTCATTTATATAGCGACATACGATATAGGCACTACCTGCAACCCATGAAAATGCCAGTCCTGACACAGTCCAAACTTTAACTGTGCCCTTTATAGATATCATTGCTAAAAAAGAATACAAACAGGAATACAGTAAAAACATTGTCTTGTCAAATAGTTGCACATTATTATAAACGCAGCTTTTTTGCCATTTATAGAAATCATCATTAGAAAAATACAAAGAAAAATTTAAAAAGCTTAAAAACCAAATCTAAAATTTATCTGTACATTCTTTTAAGAATGGGCATACATTTTTTCAGAAACATTGTCCAGGACAATTGGGCATTTAATACCTATTTTAAAAAGGTTATATACAGAACGATGGGCAGCTATTGGTAAATTTCCATTTCCAAAAGTTGGCTTTAGCAGTATTACATGGGCATGTATGAACACTATTGATGTATTCACATACGTTATGCACGCTTTTTTTCTGCAAATTTAGCTTGCTTTCAGAGAGTTGTTTCTGTGTCAACACTATATATTTGAGTTTTAATCTAATAGATGACGTGACGTTTTTTGCAAATTTTGATAGAGTAAAATAAAGGAAAAAGAGAACTTCACAATTAGTAAAATCGCTAAGTTTGAGAAGAAAATCGTATACAACAGAAAAGATATAGCGCTCACTACAGACAGTATGAGTAGGCAAGGTTTCTTGTCTGGCATACAAACGTCTGTAAAAACTGCTGACTTTACCGCACTATATCTTTGCTATTTTATACGATTTTCTTCTCAAACTTAGCGATTTTACTAATTGTGAAGTTCTCTTTCCAGCCATTTAGATGAATTTTTATTTATTTTACTCTATCAAAATTTGGAAAAAACGTCACGTCATCTATTAGATAGATATTAAAGAGAGTAACCTGATATTACTCATATAATTTTAATTTTGTTGACTAAATTACGTACATGTAAACTTACCCTCATGTAATTCACCTATTGCATCCAGAATCTCTGCCGATCCTTGATAATAACAATTAAAATAGTAATAAAAATAACATCAAGCAATATGTTACTAGATTTAATATAACTTTCACACAAACACTGCCTCCGTGCCTGCCTGCCTGCAAAAATATTTCTTCTATTCGGTTATTTCCATACCATTAAGTATTGCATGTACAGTCTTCTCCTCACCCTCCTCCCAAGACTGCAGAAGAACTTGAAAACTTTTTTCTCTTTCTGAATCTAAGGTTTCATCCTTAAAACTCTGAATCTGAACTTGATAATTAGTTCCACCAAGTCTCAACAACACCGCTTCAATGTCACCCCACAGTGTTTCAAACTCGTTATCAGGAATTGCAGTGTTGATAATATGAGCATAGAGCTCATTTCGACACCTCTTAATTCGTACTAAATCTGCTTCCATGCTAAGATCAGATATTAAAGGAGGATTATCCCATCCAGTTCCAGGAGCTGTCAGTTTACAAATGTTTCTCAATAAGAGGAAAAGTAATGTAATGTCAAAATCGGCAGATGTAACAGTTCCTGAGGCTGGGAATAATGTATCCCACTGCTTTTTGTAGAGTATATTCTTTGTTTTGAGGTTGTTTAGTGTCGTTCTATTAGTTGAAAGGAAGATATTGAGTGGTGAAGGTGGATGGATATTGTCAAAGACATCTTGAAACACTTGACGCCCAATGTCCACAAGAAGACTGCAAAGTCTGATGTGGTTTGCTTTCTCTTTGCTGTATGGTGTGCTGGTTGCCATGGAAGCCAAGTATACAGTTGTTGTAAGTTATGTTTGATTAAATTTCATAATCCATTCAAGCAAGAATATTCCTAAAAATTGAATAATATATTTTATATGTTAAAGGAAATGAATGGAATGAATAGATAGATGAATGCATAAATGTATAGTTTTGTATACTATTAAAGGAATGGTCGATAATTAGTGTGCGTATATCCAGTTCTGGAAGCACGATACGATATTAGCGTAAGAGTCGCACGAGGCTTTAGCTGAGTGCGACTCTAGCTACCAGAGTCAGAGTTCAGTTAATAAGATTTTATTATATGACCACAACTATTTTCGATAAAAAAGTAATCATTTTTTAATTTAATTAATTTAATTAACGATGCGCGTACGACCTTTCTCTCAAGTTTTTCGCCTTTTTCCTCCACTGGCTAAACATTTTCTTCAAATATGTCGAAAGCAAAACAGGAAAGTCGTTGCTGTCGTCCAAAGCGGCCATTTCAATTTGTTTTTGTCGCAAAAAAAAGTAAAATTTTTGAACTTGAAAGCCTCACATTTCTATGGGATATCTCTATGGGATATCTATTTCTTGTCAATAAAAAATAAGTCAATCAGAGCGCGCGATTCTACTTCAAAGTATAATATATAAAATATAATGTATCCTAGCTATTTTACCCCGAAAAATGGCTAAAGCTCAAAACATCAGTTAAGTTAAGGTTACAGTATACATTCACAGGGTGCCTTTGGTAAAAAATTGTTAAAATCAGTTTTCGCACATCATATGTTAAAGGAAAGCCTGGTAGGTTTGAAACTTCAATATTTAGTTACCTTTGTGTGAAATTTTAAAGAAAATGGTCTATGACTTTTTAACTTTTAATTTCAGTCAGAGTCAGATAATTTGTACCAAATACTAATCAAGAAATCTGGCTTTGAAGGTTGTGTAAACTATAACACCTAATATGTACCGGATATTTGTCAGGGCTTTTTTGCTTAAAATTAAGCTTTTTGAAAATTATAACTTTTTTAAATTATATGAAAATTATGGTCAAAATGTTTTGGTCATGTGTTCTGTAACTTCAAGATAAAATTATTTTACAAATTGTTTATTTCAAACATTGTCACTTATCACCTGACGACACAATTAATAGTCTGCAGACCGACCTCATTGCAGGCTAGAAAGTAGTCTTCACAGTTCCCTGTTACATATCTTGAAAGGTAGCCGGGCCTTTGCATAGAAGTGAGACAAACATTGAGCTTGCTATGATAGAGACCTTTTTAACAACTTACAGGACAATTATTAACATGTCTCTATCATTGCAAGCTCAACGTTCGTCTTGCTTAGATGCAAAGGCGGGACTATGTTTCAAGATGGTGCAGGGAACTCTGAAGGTGACTATTCTCAACATACTTTTCAAATAAAAACTAGACCAGCATGTATACAATTTGTCATGCATGTATTCTTATGCTCAAAATCATTTGCATATCTTGTATGTTGAGTGGAAAGAAATTACGTTGACATTGAACATTTGGTTTGTAATTCATCCTCATCCAGCACATTTTCAAGAATACAATTGATCGTCAAATAATTCGCCATGTTTACCTCAACTTCAGCACTTTTGAGTGAGGTGTGAAGAATTAATATAAAGATTGTATTACTTTAATGGTGAATATATAACCTCTAAAGGGTATGACACACATATGTATATGGGCAATTCCATATGAGAGCAAAAATTCATCAAAATGAAAACAAATAATATGAGGCCAACTATACCATTATATTTGAATAGTCAGAGTAATAGTTGAGTGATTGGGAAATTTATGACTCAAGTAGAAATCAGCACCACATTAACTTTCAGGGGGGTCTCCAACGAGTCTGCAGCACATTTCAGAAGTATTTAAGGTATATCTGGCACCTTGGATTGTTCTTACTTTTAATAGGTGAATATTTCATACAATGTAACGTCCATGACAGGACCTGTAATGTCCATGACACCATCCTTTGTTCAATAAGGGGAGACATAAAAGACAGACTGAAAAACTGACATTACACTTACTAACGTTTTATATCTTTAAGAAAGATAATATCTCTTAAAACTTTTTCAACTTGCAACAAGCCATTTTGACACGAGACAAGTTGGTACGCGGGTGGAAAAACAACGCGCAACATCGCTTTCCAACTTGTTTTGCAGCAATGTTGCGAGACAAGTTGGACGATTTTACTGCTCGTATTACCGTACCTTTAGTGGTAAAAGATTGTGTTGTTCAATAGTGATCATATCAATAGTATGATACATATTGTATAGTACCCTTTAGTGGTTTAATGAAGTAATATTAAGATTAGAATGTAATTATATATCCTCTAAATAATAATATGACACTTATAGTAAGTGTTCAATGAAGTAATAAAGTGATTGCATTGGTTTTATAGTTCTTTCTCTAGAAATTTCAAATAGAAGCAAATCTTGGCAAGTTTAAGTTTGTAATTGTGTTTTGTTTTACCTCGAATCACTGTGAGCTAGCCCAAGCTATCTGTTTGTGGTTTCATATAAGCCTTCTATGGGAGAATATTGGCCTGCGTAGCAATTGTTTCTTTTAGGGGAACGGGTTGTCGATTTGAGGCGTTTTGAGTTGTTTTCACCTGAGTTGTTTTGGTCTAGTCTTAGGTTTCGCGCGGCCATATAGGTAACACAGCTATCCCAAAACAACCCAAGACAACTCGTTCCCCAAATTAAAAAGGAACCGCTTGCTACTAATATCGGTGACTTGGGAGGGTACGGTGTGGTTGCTGTAACGACGGCTGAAATCCATAGCCGGGCTACTTCATGCTACTTGGTCTCGAGAATGTTGCAAAATACGAGATTTTGAAAATTTTCTCGTGCAATTGGGGAAGAGAGATCGATTGTGTGGATGAGGTCGTGGCCGTGAATGAGTCGTTGGAATTTTGGCCACAGGTATCCCAGTTATAAATACTTTGGGCCGGTTGTAAGAAGCCTGATTGAGAAAAATGCGACACAGACGACAGGACTGGGGCGAGTAGCGGTCAGCGGCTAACAACATCAGACAATAGAAGACGTGAAAAAAAAAACACAGTTGTAAATAATTATAGTGGTATAAAGAAATGATATTCACTTCAAATCCGTGGAAATAATCCTTACGATTTCTTCAATATCATGCCATTTAGTGTCAGCGTGTTTGCGTTTGTACAGAGACGCGTCAAAGTTTTTCTTTTGGTGTTTGTGATCACAGTTTTTGTCGGTAAGTTTGTGGGAAAAATATTTTTGGTGGCTTTCAACGTAGTAAACGTAAGATTTAATATATTATAATCTTTATATTCGTCTTTTTCTAAAGTTTTCGTCGTGGAAACTTTGTTGAGAAAATCGAAAATGTGAAATACAATGTAAAGACATTGGTCAATGTGAAAGTTTCTGTCGATCTTATTATATTTTCCCTTTAAAAAAAAAAAAAACTTTTAGAGACATTAGATTTGATATATGGAAAACAGTTATATATAAGATAAAAGTGCTACATTATCTTATAATGTATTATAAAACAGTGTTTAATCAACTGTACATGTATATTTAACTTGATAAATATAATTATATCTAATTTACTTAAAGAATGTGACTACATGTGTAATTGTTTGGTGACATCGCGATCGCGATCTTATTGTTCACAACAATACTAAATTATACGATTCAATATAGTATTGTGAGACTTTCTTCTTTTTTTGTAGCTTGTTGGGCTTTAACTCGCAACAATGGCACAGCTCCTGTAACTAGGTGAGAAAATGTTCTTCAAACAATGTAATTTATCATGTAATTAATTTCATGACTTCAATATGTCCATTGATTATAAAATCACAATCTAACACAGAAATGTTTTCCAAATAGCCTCTTTGGAGTTTTACTACTCTTTATAAATAAACTTGACTCTTAGTTCTGGCTAAATATATACACCCAGCTAGTCCACAAAATCTAAGACATAATTTCTGTTTGAGTGTTGAAACGTTTTATGTAATCTAAGACATTTATTAATTTTGATTCAATGTAATGTACCATAACTAAATGCACAAGAATAACTATTAAGATTCCTTTTTTTCTTTTTCTGTGTTTTTCCTTTTTCTTCCACTTGCTTTCTCTTTACTCTTCCAGTCTTTTTTTCTGTTTATTCTTTCAATCTCTCTGTTCTCTTTATCATCTTATTCATAATTTATTAAGATTAATACATTTCTCACAAAAACAAAAAAATTGTAAAGTTGATTATCCAAAAAAACATTTACACCTATTTCAAAAAACGTTGTCAGAAGGAGATCTGAATCTGCAAACTGAGACCAAAATGATTTCAGGAAAATTGCGTACTGCAAAAACCAGGCCTGGCCCTGTTGTTGTTGGTTTTTTTTGTTCTTAACACCTTCAGATTATTATTTACCTTCACCATATCCGAAGCCAGAAAGTGCACGCAGTGAGAAAAAACTGCCTTACCCCAGAATTCATTTCGGTCTCAGATTGCAGATTCAGATCTCCTTCTGACAACATTTCTTGAAATAGGTGTATACTCGTTGTCATAGTCTAGTTGATGTTGTGGATATGTTTGATTAATTTTTTGTGTTGTTTGATTCTAGGCTTTCTAAAAAATTAATTGAAGATATTAAAAAACAAATGGAAGTTCATAATGTAGAGGTATTTAATTATCATTGTTATTATCATTGATATGTCTTAAGATCTTCTTTCCATACAAGTCCAACTTCTTTATCGTCATTCGTTAATCCTGATGGGTGTCTTAACCTAGCAGGGATTCTATCCTAGTCCATATTGTCATATTATTCTTCTAGCTAGGGTAGATGAAATAGAGTTAATGTATAGATTCATCCTTTCCAACCCTAACTTGAATCTTAATTTTGTTTTGTGATGAGCAATGTGAATAATAGCTTATAATATTACTGACAGAGGTAGTATAGAAAGGAAAGAAAAGTAAATTCATAGCTAAGTTTTCTGGACAAACTAGTTAGATTTCTCAATCTTCTTGCCAGACACAAGTGCCCTACTGATTGGGGAGACTCACACTCACTACACCTACATTAAATATTGATATTATGTTTTATTGCTCAATGTGTGGTGGCTTGTAAAAATTGGAATACATATGTGTGAAATATGCACACCACCACATGTATGATATTGATCTATGGATCAATCTTTTACATCCTATTAATGGTGAGATTGTGCAACGAGAACCAATGGTTTTAATTTAATTTTAATTCAGGTTTATACCAGGTTGAAAATCATACCTTGATCCATGTACAGTGTAAGTTCATGCAAGATCCTGGCAAGATTCAGGCATGATCTTACAAGATCTTGGCATGTAACCCTTAATCTGCAAGAACTTGAATGAACTTTCAAGTTTCTGCCAAGATTTAATTAATATCTTCCCAAGGTCCCTCCAAGAAATTTACTTGCCATGGTTTTTGTAACATCTTGGATGGTCTTACAGGCATGGCGAATGGTCCATCAAAAATCTCGGAATCTCGGCGAATTTAATGTGAATCTCGGAATCTCATTTTTAGGGAAAACCAAGGTGTCTCAGAATCTCGTAATAATCTGACACTTTCATAACAACAAAATCTCGGGATTGCATTTCAAAATAATGGAAGAGTCTTGAGTTCGATTTTAAAAAGCCCATTCTCGCCGTCTCTGAAAGTCTCGCCAAACCATTAGCCACCCCTTCTTACCAGATCCAACCATGCCTTAACAAGATGCTCAACCTGGGAGATACTAGATGTGATGTTCAACCTTTTGCAGAATGAAGTTGCTGTAAAATGCAAACCTATCATCTCTGTTGAGAGCACAATAAATAGAAAGCAGCTAATAGTTGTTGTTCTTCTTGCAGATGTTTAAAGAGGCACTGAAGCCAATAAATTTAAAAATGTCAGAACTAGAAAAAACGTAAGAGACTTTAATTTGAATTTAAATAATTATAATTATAAAAGACTGGTGTTGATGAATGATGTGTTGTGATATGATTATCCTGGTGTAATGGAGTCTTGAGAAAGACTGTTTGTGCCTGACATTTTCAATTGATAACCAGTCTGCAAAAGCCATCTTTGGAGTGATTATACAACAAATTTTAATAATAGATCTATATATTAAATGTTTTTTTCAGTTGTGATTCTCGTTGACTAGACAATAGATTGTAAACTTTGACACACTATTAGCTAAGATGACTTTTTTGGTGTTTCTAGTTATCGTGAATATGGCAAGAAAAGATTTTTACCTGTCAAATATTTAGCAGAAAAAGATCGAAAGAGAATTCTAGTAAGTTGAATAATTCTGTAGCCTCAGCGATGCATGCAAAGTTCATTTTTGATTGTCTTAATTTTATGTAGAAGCATTGAATTATTATCAACACAATATAGCTATTGTATTCTATATATAAATTATTATTAATAGTAACTGTTGCTTTTATTATAAAAAAGGAAATAAATAGACTAAGAATGATATTACACAGACGAGCGGGGTTATGGAATTTATCTTTGAGTGTTCAAATTCTACATCTCCAAGTGTCCATATCTCCAAGTGTCCATGTATTCTAGCTTAGAACTTCTTATATATAATATATTATTATATATGAATTCCTTCTATGCAAGGATTTATATAATTCTGCCTTTATTTGGCTTTTTATGATAAAATTTATTATTTCTTAGCTTGTTTTCATTACATTAGATTAAATATGGGATTGTATTATTTTTTATTCATTACCAATTATGATTATAATTGCATCATCACATTAACCAGAGGTTCTTACTGTCTGAAAACGTATGGTAAACGAGTCATCTCTAATGTAGCTCCGGATCTATGGAATAGCCTTCCTGTGCATATTAGATCATATTATTGTATTTTTACATGACATTGTGTTCAAGTGTTATGATATTTCTCAGTGGCAGAAATCACTGTAAACCACTTTAAAGTTATTTAATATATAATAATAATATATTTTTACTCTTAGTCTACACAAAGTTATATTTTTATTCTATGTTATGTATCAGATTACAGGAGGTGCAGGGTTTGTTGGCTCTCATCTTACAGATGCATTAATGATTGCTGGCCATGAAGTATGTATATGATATGCATTTAGTATTTTCTATGTGTTTAAGAAGGTTAGAAAGGGTTCTAGGTAATGTTTATGTTTGGACGGAGCACCAAAAGTAACACAGACTTATAAACTTTTGATTAGTTAGTTTATAAACTAAGGTTATACTGACAATCAATCCTCTGCTAGATAATGTATCATATGAATGTATAAAAAAAAACAGATCGTCAGTCAAATTAAAGAATGCATGTGGCATTGTGAATACTACAAACTGTGATGTGCAAAAGAAATTAAAATGGAATGTAGAATGGAATGCAATAAAATATCCCAGGTTGAACATCTTAGCAAGTTCTTGCCAAGATTTGTTAAGGATCTTCCCAAGATCCTCCTAGAAATTTACTTGCCAAGGTTTTAGTAAGACCTTGGATGATCTTACATGTAATTACAGAACTTACAAGATGTTCTATATATATATATATATATATATAGAATACAATAAGAATGGGATGGAACACGCATGAACTGCAGTATTTAGTATGTATTTGTATAAGTTGTTGAATGTATAGTGTTCTGAATTCAAACAAATGTATTAAATAAATATGTCAAATCAACCATATTAAATGATAAAAGCAGTCCAAATTGTTGGGCTTCCTGTGCCAAATAAACTTGTTTATGCACAACAGAATGGCTACAACAAGGTTGCAACAAGAAAATGTAATGACTTCTTTAATCAGTTATTAATAATCCCTTTTCAGCATTGCTCTTAATTTTTATAAATGATAGGTAATATAATGAAATTTGTAACACCGTAAAAAATGTTTACTTAACTTTACTGATGTTTCAAGCTTTAGCCCTTCGTCGGAATAAAATTTAATTTTTAATTTAATTTAATTTGTATAATTTATTCTAAAGATAATCTTTTTTCAAACTTATAGGTCACTGTAGTAGATAATTATTTCACTGGACGAAAGCAGAATGTAGAACACTGGTAAATATTATGTAATCTTCAACTTAGATACATATCGTCATTTATTATATAATTCAACATTTTTATGTTATGGCTTTTTTGTCAACATTTTGTCTCTGTATCAACAATATCACAATTACAACATAACCTGTCATAATTATCATTATCATTATCATTATAATAATAATTTAATATTTAGTACTATAATTATTATTATTTTAATTAAATCTAATGATAAATAATGTACAATTACTTTTTCCAATTAATTGTAAGAGCACTGAGATTGTATGTGGTGTACTAAGAATTCTCAGACATATTAATTGCATTACTTCACACAGGTTAGGCCATGAAAACTTTGAACTTATAAATCATGATGTAGTGGAGCCACTTCTAATAGAGGGTAAGTTGTTCATAATATTATTATATTATTTATTAATTATTGATATAAATTAACTAGAGTACAAACACTAAAAGTGTGCAGTGCACTTTGCACTATTTAGCAGTAAATAGTGTTGATTAGACAATAGAGAACAATAGAATTAGACTTATTTAGTGGTATTTCTGCTGCACACTTTTAGTGCTTGTACTCTATTGATATCATATATTAATGTAAAACAAATATTAACTTCACAAGAATTATACAAAGATATTCTATTCTATCTTTATTTACTTTTTAATCAATACCGGAAGTATAACTTTCAACCTTTTTTCAGTTGATCAAATCTACCACTTGGCTTCCCCTGCTTCTCCTCCTAACTACATGTACAACCCTATTAAGGTAATAAAGACATGGTAGTCATCAAGGAGATGCCTTTTCATTCATGCATTCATCCATTCATACATCAATTCTTTCATTCATTTTATATTCAGTTATATATTTGTCTATCTAGATTCGTTCATTCATCAATTTATTCATCCATTTATTATTTATTCATTTATTTGTTTGTCTATCTATTCATTCATTTGTCCATTAATTCATCCATGCATTTGCTCATTCATTTTTTCCATTCCACTTAATCTTATTAATTGACCAATTCCATTCAATCATCAATTCATTCCATTATCTGTTCATCCATTCAACCATTTATCTATCTATTCACTCACTGTTTCATCTGTTTATCTTTCCATTCATCTGTCTATCCATTCATTTGTTTTTTCATAAATATCCTTTATTATTTTCTCTATTATTTTGTTATAGATGTAAAAGTGTTTTTTTGTTAATATGCAGACCATAAAGACCAATGCAATTGGTACACTAAACATGCTTGGGCTGGCTAAGCGTGTACATGCAAGGTTACTATTGGCATCAACTAGTGAGATTTATGGAGGTAATTACAATTACATGTAGCTTAAATTGCAAATATTAAAGCTTGAGTGCATCACCACAAATCAAAAAATGTGGCCATTGTTTAAAAACTTCTCATTCAATAGTATATCAATTTTATTTAATAATTGTGAACAGATATGACTAGAATTATGTTTATAATAATTATATGTTGGGTATACCCTGGTAGTTAAATAATTTATTACCATTTTCCTTGAATTGTTATGTTCTAGAGAAAAAAACAATTTTTATTAATCAATATAATGACAATGTTTTTTGAAAGACGTAATAGAGTGCAAATAATATACCTGTGAAACAAGTAGAACTAATTAGTACTAAATAGTGCTAATTAAACAATAAAAAACAATAGAAAACAATAGAATTAGCATAACATATCACTATTTAGTACTATTTATGTTGCATGCTTTTAATGGTTGTACTCTAATAATAAATTTTTAATATGTAAATATATATAATTTTATATTTTTATTAATATCTTTTTCTTTATTTTTTATTTTTACAGATCCAGAGGTGAGAAGTTTTTTTCTTCCAGCATGGATATTCTTTGTATTTATTATCAAGCACAAAATATATGCCACCACATTCTTCCTTGCACAATATTTTTTGTGTTACTCAGTTATGTTTCATTATAGCTGTCTGGTTTTACCAAATAGTGAGAGTAAAATCTTTTTTAATACTGTTTAGCAGCAAAAATGAGTGCATTCCAGCGATAAATGAATTAAGTAAATTTCAATTTAATTATTGTGTTTCCTGGTCCATCAATCTGTTTGGAGGCAGAGCTTTTATGTTATTATATTTCTTTTATTTTATACAGCTTTATTGATCATATTGACAACATAAACTATAATAATATCAGAACAGAAAGAGGGGGGGAAATGGTCAAAAGGGTGTGTGCAAAACAGGACATACCGTCCCATGCTACTAATTGACAGATCAGAAAATTCAATTGAAATTCTCAGTTTCCTAGTCACAATGGAATGACCATCACCTATTATCCCATAGTATATGTAAAAATTGTTACAGTGTGAATCAAAAAACCATGGGCACCCAGAAATATTTTAGCAATTGTTTATCGTTCGTTGACCAACTCAGAAACTACTATTTTTTATATCACCGCAAGAAGTTTGACTGATGTGTAGTATGATATTAAACATTTTGTAGTTAGAGTTGTTTTTGAGTTGTTCAACGAACAATAAACGATTTCTAAAACATTTCTGGGTGCCCACGTTTTTCGATTCGCACTGTATATATATTATCATTGAATATTATTTAATTTTGTCAAACTATTCCTGACAATATATATAGCAACATCCACAAAATGAGGATTACTGGGGCCACGTAAATCCTATTGGTCCTCGTGCTTGCTATGATGAAGGGAAACGAGTTGCTGAGACAATGTGCTATGCATATGCCAAGCAGGTTAGTATTAAAGATTATTATTATCTTTTATTGGATGTGAATATGAAAATAATTATTATGCATGATGATTGGTCAAAAACTTGGGATTATGTACTATTTTTTTTCTTTTTTTATCCAAACCAAGAATTTTGGCTCCCTGCTTCTGCCACCTCTGTTATGATTATTATTATGTTACTTATAATCACTTTTGCTATGACTATAAAATATCATCATTATTTATATCATGAATCATCATAATTACCATTATAATCATTATCTGTACATGTACTATTGTTGTAATTATTGATAAATATTTTGTGACCATTCAAGGAACATGTAGAAGTACGAGTAGCAAGAATATTCAACACCTTTGGACCAAGAATGCATATGAGTGATGGTAAGTAAATGTTTATTATAATCATGTGGATGTACTGACACTTTTTAACGGTGATAATTATCTTTTTCGTAGGTCGCGTAGTCAGTAACTTTATTATGCAGGCACTTCAGGAAAAACCACTCACAGTCAGTATTGCCTTATCATGAATAGATATTATTGTCATTATTATCATTATTACCGTTATTGTCTTTATCATCATTATCAATATTATTATCTTTTTTTCTAAATTTGTTTTAAATTGTTTTTGTTTTTTTGATTTGTCCAATTTTTTCTTGTTCAATTTTCTATTTTCCTTGCAGCTTTATGGATCAGGAAAACAAACAAGGTCTTTTCAATATGTCAGGTATTTATAATTTGAACAACCAGACACATAGGCATATAGAAATAAAAACAGACAGACAGACAAGTAGAGAGACACAAATTACCAACAGACAGACAGACAGACAAGTAGAGAGACACAAATTACCAACAGACAGACAGACAGACAGACAGACAGACAGACAGACAGACAGACAGACAGACAGACAGACAGACAGACAGACAGACAGACAGACAGACAGACAGACAGACAGACCGATAGACAGACAGACAGAACAAATAAACAATTATGTATTTACTAAGCAGATCAAAAACAAACAAATAACAAACAGGAAAAAAAAGAATAAATAATTGAAGGGCTATTTTTAGCAAGCATATCATGATCAGTTTGACAGTTTGTTATACAATATATAACAAAAAAGATTTATACTGAATTGTAAACATGTTTGTCTTTCTTTCAGTGATTTAGTCAATGGTCTAATATTACTGATGAATTCTAATTATTCTAAACCTATAAATATTGTAAGTATAAACTTTGTGCATACTTTGTATAACACTTTCATTAAATGACTGATTTAAAGATTGACTGGTTGGTGCACAAAATGACTGATTGATTGATAGATTTATCTATTAATTGTTTAATACAGTTTTATTGATGAGTAAAGAATGATTAAAGATTAAATTGATTAAATTGGTTGGCCCTTTTTTGTTTTAGGGCAACCCTGATGAACACACTATTATGCAATTTGCTCAAATGATTAAAAAAGCAATTGGTAAGTTTTCATAATTTCTGATGTAATCCTGTGTCATATTAGTATAGGTATGGTTTCGAGTTCAATTTGGGATAAATTCGCCCAAGTGTTTTATTTTTTCAACAGACAATAAAATTGCACGAGACAGTACATTTTGTTTGTGATTTGCTGATAATTTTCTTAGTATAATTCACAGTAATTTGCACTGTGTAATATTTGAACTACACTACTATAAGCTAATCAAATTCGTGTAATGTTTTCAAGAATACGTACTAACATTCCGTACTACTAACAGGTGGAAAGGCGCCAATCATCAATGTCGATCAAATGGAGGATGATCCCAAAAGACGAAAACCAGACATAGCACGAGCTCGTGAATATTTAGGATGGAAACCTTTGGTAATTATCCCGTCGGTGATCATCATATCAGGGTCGTGACGAGGGATGTTTAATCCCCGGGGGGGGGGGGGACTACTCCCTTATTAAAAGAGGGTAGGGATGCTCGCCGAAAATTTCGAAAATGAACCCTAAAAGGGACGTCGTTACTCCCTGAGCCCAAAAGCTCGTGTATTTTGATCGCTCTTCTGTGATCCCTGATTCCAGCTGATTCGGACTATGTGATCCTTGATCCCATATGCCTCGTCCCTGTCATATCTTATGAAGTTTTCATAATAACTTAATGTTTTTTTCAGCAACTTTTGGGGTTACTGTTCTGATGTATTTGGTCATGAGTTCACTATTTTTTATTTCTTTTAGGTTTCACTAGAAGTCGGAATCAACAGGACAATAGAATACTTTAGACGAGAACTACTCAAATCTAAGAAATCCAAATTAGTCGATTTGTAAATCATTATAGTGTCATTTTACTCGCAGTACCAGAATGCTTTACGACTTTCCTTGATCATCCAGAGTAAATACCTCTTGTGCATAGTTGATTGCCACCAATTACCTAACAAAATAAAGTTGGCAAAGAATTCTGAAATCATGTTGTATATCAAGTCATAATGAAATTTGCATTATTTATAAAATCTGAACAAGATAGAAAAGTCAGTTCTTGTACTGGTTGTAAAATGACGTCATCGTAAAAAGTCCGCGCCCATTTTGGAATACCATACATTTGAAACACCTACGTGAAAACCGGCCTGTTCAGTCGGTGAGACAACCGTTTTAAAGGGTCTCAACAGCCAATACCTCAAAAACAGAGATTGGTACTTATTGACGTTTCAGACGTTGACCATTGTTCCTTTTTTACTCCTGCGAAACACCAGTTTTACTTGGTTATTATCGTTATCAGTATCTTGGTGTCATCTTTACTATTACCATAAACATTGACTTCATATCATCACTATTACTGGTATTAACTATAGTTATCATCTTTAATATCATAATTATCATGAACTTTGTCATCATCATTACTATCATCATTACTATCATCATTACTATCATCATCACTATCATCATTACTATCATCATTACTATATCATCATTACTATCATCATTACTATCATCATTACTATATCATCATTACTATCATCATTACTATCATCATTACTATATCATCATTACTATCATCATTACTATCATCATTACTATCATCATCATTACTATCATCATTACTATATCATCATTACTATCATCATTACTATCATCATTACTATATCATCATTACTATCATCATTACTATCATCATTACTATATCATCATTACTATCATCATTACTATCATCATTACTATATCATCATTACTATCATCATTACTATAATCATTACTATATCATCATTACTATCATCATTACTATCATCATTACTATCATCATTACTATCATCATTACTATATCATCATTACTATCATCATTACTATCATCATTACTATCATCATTACTATCATCATTACTATCATCATTACTATATCATCATTACTATCATCATTACTATCATCATTACTATATCATCATTACTATCATCATTACTATATCATCATTATATAATCATTAATATCATCATTACTATATCATCTTTACTATCATCATTACTATAATCATTACTATATCATCATTATATGATCATTAACATTAACTTCATCATCATCATTACTATCATCATCGTCATCATGCTCTATGTAATCAATGCATCCTTACTACGTAAGAGATAAATACCGAGAATGGAGGCAATAAGCCTTATAAAGCCCGAGGGCCTATTGCCGACATTCGAGGTATATATCTGACCATAGTTAGTAGAGGGAAATGGTTAGGTAGCCCTTTGTTGTATGTTTTTGTACACTTTTTTCAAGCGTGACCGCGCATAATCTTTTGTTTCGCAATTGTTTTACCCATGTTGGATACGTTAGAATGAACAGACCAAAAATCATTATTTTGGCTGTTGCTTCAAAATACTCAAATATTAAGAACAAATATTACAATATTCCTTACAATAATCTCATAGAAAAAGTTTATGTTGACTCATTTTACAATTTTGATTGACCATAAAGAAAAAGTTGTGCACGGTCAAGACCGGTTCAACTTCGAAATGCAAACAAAGAAGTACAACAAAAGGTTTTTCTTACCAGTCCCCTCTATAAAACTATGATCTGACTTATTACATGATTGACAAAGGTTTTTACACAAAAAAATCCCAAGGGAAATCAACAAACAAAACGTATTTTGTAAGTTTCCATCAGTTAGCTCAGTAGTCTTCTGGTTAAAGGCGACTACAGGGATGTACAAGGTCACTGGTTCGATCCAACTGTAATTTATCAACATATTTTTTTCATCAAAATTCGGTTACTTAGGCATGATTTTGAGATACGGCAAAAGATTTCTAAGTCTGATATCCAAGTGTGCATGACCTGAGAAAGAATGGGACGGGACAATATCTGTATAAAGATCTCAGTGCTACTAGAGCAATATCTGTATAAAGAACTCTTAGTACGAGGGCAATATATGTATAAAGAACTCCTAGTACGAGGGCAATATCTGTATTAAGCCCTTGAATTGACAATGGCCAGGGTAATACATGATATAAAGCCCTACAAATAACAATGAAAACCGACTCAATCATGTAATAATCAGAAATAAATAAATCGAATAAATTAATTTTGAATAATATATTATCAATATTGCTTAGTTAGTCTTGCTTTTTAACTAAAAGAGAACATCTCCAATATAGTTCCAAAAAATCATAATTACCTTCACAATAAAGCTAAGCTTAAGCTAAAAAGAGGATTTATACATAGAATATATTTTCAAGTCTGAATAAACTTTTTAAGCTATTTCTTTGTGAAGTATGTTAGCTAAATTGTCCCGGGAGTTGGGGGAGTTCAAGGGGTGATCAACGGTCGGTTTTAAAAACGACCCCTAAAACTGGTACGCACAGATTAAAAAAACTATTAAAGCCTAATTGTTGATTTCAACCCCTTAAAGGTACGACTAGCTGTGCGATGTTCTTGGCAGCTAAGTCGGCCTACCTTTAGTAACAAAGCACAGTAAAAACGACCCTTATAGCTACGGAGTCATGTTACGTAACTGACTTTTGATCCAGAACGCTAAAAGGTACGTATACAGGAAATATTTTCAACCCTAAAAAGACCGCCGATCGCTCCTACCACTTGGACAAAGAGAGTCCACGAGAGTCCTGCTTTCAGCCTCTCACTTATACAGTTCTCTTTTCTCCTCTCCTCTCCTCTCCCGTTCACTTCTCTTCTCACCCATTCTCTACTAAACCTTCTATTCTCTAATTTCTTTTCTACATATAGCAACAGCTTGTTTGCTAGTCTCACACGATCTCAGTTATCTGATCCCTTGTTCGCCGCCGACATATCATCCTTATCGTAGCATTCACCGCTTTGCGCAACTTCTTCATCCTCCATAAATACAGCAAGGGGTTAACAAAAGAGTTAAAACTGACAAGTAATTCAGAAATCGTCATTAAACGCCATAACAGCCGTAGATACTCTTCTAAGCGCGGATGTTCCGAGTGTACAAGATACGTAACAAGCGCAGCAATGGCGGAAAGAACATACGGTGCGTAAAACAAAAACATAGTGAAGAGAATAATTACCATTGTGTTCAGTAACTTGCGATATTTCAACGGCCGAAAGTTGGATTCTGTAGTTGTTACACCACTTGTCGTGTTTGGCGCTGGGGTTACTGGCGACATTACCTTCTTTAAGTTGTAAAATGACAGTGCGTAGCAAATTGTTATAGTCCCAAGCATAACAAATAACGAAGCTGCTAACACTAATATGCAGATGTCTAAAGGTACTTTAGTCGCAGTTACCACACTTAGTATTACCACGCCAGCAACGCACCACCAGCATAGTAAAGCCACTATTATACGTCTTACGGTCACAACAGTACGGTATTTGTTTTTGAGCACGATAGCTAACAACCTATCTACGCTTATAACCGCTAGTGTATACAGGGAAGTTGAGCAAACCCAGTAACCAACTACTCGACCAATGAGCCAACACTTGCAAAACACTCGCTCCCAATCTTGGAGCGCTGCGAAGTTGGTGACAACAATTAGGGGATTGCCTAGGATTCCGACGATGAAATCAGTAACTGCAAGGTTTCCTAGAAGGATATTTGATGGCTTGTGTAGAGAAGGAGTTCTCCAGATCGATAAAATGATCAAGAAGTTGAGTACTGTAGTTATGAAAGATGACGAGATGTAAAATGATGATAACGTGATGCGGTGGGCAGGGAATTTAAGGAGAAATAGATCTCCAAAGCAGCTCTCATTCATGACGACTACGTGCAAGTGAAGTGACGATGATAGTGATGTTGGTAGATATTATATGGTATAGCTGGCCAGGTGTTTTTCTTTAACTTGGCGCTGAAATCACACTGTGCTTAAATATAATACTAAAAAAAAAAACAAGTTGAAAACGATATAAAAAACTTAGTAAATCCATGCAGTGTGCTAGGTAATTGAAATCTCTCTTTTTCTTTTTTGTTAAACTATAGTTAAGAAGTTAAATGTATGCCACTTGTTTTCAAATTTAGATTTATTCGAGAAAAATAACGGTCGATGCTGCTGAAAAATTATATGAAAATTCAACTTTTTTCAATATTCTATCCTTTCTCCAATTTTAAGTAAAACAAAACTGCGAAGGACGCTCCGATTCTTGAATACAATATTCATGGGAATATTCATGCTATATTGAATGATAAGATATAGGTTGGAATGATGCCATGAATTGCCTTAAAAGGAAGAACTAATGGGAAAACTACGACAGATCAGCTCACTGCACTGTTTTCAGACCGTTGCATATAGTCAATACGATCCATAATTATGGCATGAACAAGGGTTTCTGTAGTACTTCTAGTCAAATACTTCCTAATACGCCTAATGTTGTATAAGTGGAATGACGCTGCTTTATATATTTTGTTAAAATTAGTAATCATGTTCATGTTTTGATCGAACCAAGATCTAAGGTTTTTAACAGCCACACCAACAGGAGTAATGCAGAAGATTTCTAAGTCTGATTTATTTCACACTTGACACGGTTTTCTTTGTTATTCATAGGGATGTCTTTCGGATATAAACCCCTCATTATCAATTCAAGGTTTATATCTAGTTGTAAAATGTGAGAAATCAGATCACATGAACACCCTTGTAAAGCCCATACAAATTTAACCACGGGGAGGATTTGAATAATCGCCACGGGTTAAAACAGGGATTATTTCACACTTGACGCGGTTTTCTTTGTTATTCATAGGAGGGGAGAGAAACAGGGATTAAAATATCCTTCCTCCCAATTTTTTCGTTTTGTAATTTGTTTTTACCCCGCGAAATATCTTTGCCCTCAAACATCCTGTTACTATGAGGTATCTAGGCACGTGACCAAGTATTATCAATCAACGTAAGAACCGCAAAATGTGAAATGAAGCTGACGGAACATGTCATGCAAATGAAGATGTTCCACCGATATGTGACAAGTTGGCAGTGCTAGTGAATAGCAGTTCTAAAAGAAAGTTTATCTAAGGATCAGCTTACAAAAAATCTGAGTATCTGAAACCCGAAAACTGCCCAACGTTAGAAATTCCCAGTAAATCACAGCATGAAATCGAGTTTTTACGTATCCGTAAAGGTCGCGTAAATGATGCGTAATGATATGTTTTACGTACATTTACGTAACTTTTACGATTTCGTAAAATTCCTATTTACGCGTCATTTACGCACGCGTTAAAGAACGTAGTGGCACACTTTACGCAATATTTCCGTACACGTAAATATCTCGTAAATGCCGTTTTTACGGAAAGCGGAGTCTTTACGTATCATTTCCGCGCCATGAAATTATACGCTTATGTTTCGTAAAAGTACCATAAATGTTGCGTAAATATCCTGTTTACGTAAAGCGCAACCAAATATCACAGCTCCATAATTCGTGAATATGCTTTTATTTAAACTACTTAATGTAATAAATGCATCAAACACACAATGTTTTTGCAAACGGCTTTTATTGAAATACAAAAGCGAAGAATGTTACATTGCATATAAGCTCATATACTATTGAATAACTCTACTATTGAATAAAAGCAGTTATAATTATTTTACAAGAAAAATGTAATAATCTTTAATTAGGACAAAATATTATCATTATCAATTTAACCATAGTTAATGCTTGCTATTATTTAACATTACCAATGATAAAATTAGAAAGATAAAGCAATGACATTGTGATACAGATATAGTTAGATTGAAGAAGGCAACACTTAACGTTGAGAAACTAAAACCGAGAAACAAAACTGACCATATAAACGAGCGACTTACTAGATCTTTTCCAAATTTGCTTTAAATAGAAAATGTCAATATGATCTCAGCGACTGATCCGTATTTAGTAGTAGCTATAGTTCAAAAATTCGAAGCAAGAAACAATTAAACAAGACATGGTGTGGCGTTAAGCGTGACTATAACGTTAACGATCAATATCAAACATATTTTCAACTGAATGAAGTCTACACACGCATTAAACATTACAATAAAGTAATATAAACCTTTCATTAAATCGGCGTTCTTGTTCGGTATGTGATCGAGCCATCCACTAGTTGAATAACGGTGATTTTAGTGAACTTTGCCTTTGTAAGACGCAGCTGGATCTTGTCTTTTTCGTCAGCGTTTAGTCTGTCCATATCGTTCCATTAAAGCAGTTAACATCATAGCTTTAGCTTTTTTCCTTATGCTCTTACACGGCTTAAACATATACTGTTTACGCCTAAAAGTATTTAGAAGAACTAATGGTTCCTTTTGAATGAAGAAAGCTAACTTTCTCGATATGGAGAGCCCTTTGTGCCAAAAATACAAATCGCTAGTGCTAAAATACCATTCGAAAGCGCTGTCTACAAATCGCTAGTACTAAAATACAAATCGAAAGCGCTGACTACAAATCGCTAGTGCTAAAATACCAATCGAAAGCGCTGACTACAAATCGCTAGTGCTAAAATACCAATCGAAAGCGCTGACTACAAATCGCTAGTGCTAAAATACCAATCAAAAGCGCTGACTACAAATCGCTAGTGCTATCTAACAACCGCTTTTGCATGTTGTTGTTTCTGGCGCTGAATATATCATTCGCTGGTGATAGTGCAAAAAAAAAAAAATGGGGCGCTATTATCGATTGGCTATTGATCTTTGAATACCACTTTGAAGTCACGTACGATTTCCACATGAACTCGAGTTCACTTTGCGCCTTCTTCTATACATATCGTTGTTTATAATTGCTATTATTTTCACATTATTTTTACATTTTATTTACTTTTCTTTTATTAATTTCTTTTACCATTATCATACCACCGTTTGGCTTTGCTCCACACTTTCTTCTATACATATCGTTGTTTATAATTGCTATTATTTTCACATTTTATTTTTACATTTTATTTACTTTTCTTTTATTAATTTCTTTTACCATTATCATACCACCGTTTGCTCCACACTTACAGTCGGTTCATACATATCGCCCTTGCATTAAACACTTGTGAACTCAATGTATATTTCTTAAAATAACACCAGATATTTCTCGCATTAAAATGAGAATTACACCACCTACAACATAAAGAAACACTTCTACATAAGCACTTAAGAATTACATATATATTTATTAAAAAAGACCTGCTTTTTAGCATGTCATTTAGCCGCATTGGCCTAAATTCTTATCCATTTGCATACATTTATTTTTTTATTTACATACAGGTCAATGCATTTGCACATGAACCTTGTATTCCTTCAAATATTAAACTGCTGTAATATGGATTCAACTGTCTCGAAAAAAGACTTAACTTTGTCCGCCATGTTGGTTCAAAATATCGACTTGCATATTGGGTTGCCTGTGGTAAATAAAGTACAATCAGAAGTCCTGTTAAAGGGGCCAATCATAAAGCGTCTTCGTAAAATGCAATTGATAAGTAATCGATAATAGCGCCCTATTTTTTTGCCAGCGAATGATATATTCAGCGCCAGCACTAGCGGTTTGTAGTCAGCGCTTTCGATTGGAATTTTAGCACTAGCGATTTGTAGTCAGCACTTTCGATTGGTCTTTTAGCACTAGCGATTTGTAGTCAGCGCTTTCGATTGGTATTTTAGCACTAGCGATTTGTAGTCAGCGCTTTCGATTGGTATTTTAGCACTAGCGATTTGTAGTCAGCGCTTTCGATTGGTATTTTAGCACTAGCGATTTGTAATTTTGGCACAAAGGGCTCTCCATATCTCGAGCAGTCTAATATCTGTTGTAGCGCTAACTGCTAACCGACGCTGAATAATTCGTTGGAGCGTGACAGTGATTATTCAAATTTGCCGCTGATAGCAATACTCATACTTGATTGGTCATTGGAACTTCAACTAATCAAAAATATATCATCGCGTGAAAAATCTAATCCTTGTATATTATGCTGTTGATATTTTATTTTGTCCATGTGTAGGTTAATTTAAAAACGGATTTCTCAATTCCAGTTGATCAATTTTTCCCATCCCGAAAGCCATGAAAAAATCGAAATAATTACTCCCAGCAAAGTTTGGATGATTCATTGTTGTTAAAATAACTTATTGCGTTTTTTTTTGTGTTATATTTAATCTGATGACACATTTTCCGGCATGTATTTATGAAGCAATGCAGCATTTTGTGTTTGTTCGTAAACGTACGAAAACGTCTGTAAATTACCGTAAAAGTCCACCTAACACAAACTCGATTTTCAACCGGTTAACGGTCACATATACGAACATTGACAGATCACGTATAGGAACGTAAAGATCACATTTACCGACGTTTACGGATCTTTACGTATGTAAACGTAAAGTTCACATTAACGAACATTTACGGATCACGTTTATTAACGTAAAGGAGACATTTACGGACGTTTACGGATCTTTACGTATGTAAACGTAAAGGTCACATTTACGGACATTTACGGACTACGTATATTTTCGTATAGGTAACATTAACGGACATTTACGGATCTTTACGTACATTAACGCAAAACGGAATTTAACGCATTCCGTAAAGGTAACGTAAATATTCGACCAATCTTTACGAACATTTACGGAACGAATAAATGTACGTAAAGACTATATTTCATGCTGTGAATGCTATGCTTTGGGCACAACTCAAACAAAACCCAAGACACCTAGATGTTAGTCTCCAGAAAAGTCAAGGCAATTTGATCTCGTCGTTATACGCCATACTGAAAGTCTGTAACCAGTTGGTAGACAAGCCTGATTGCAAAGAGATGTTAACAACGCTCACCCATGCAGTTGTGCTATCACTGTCCGCAAACAGACAGTTGTTAAGCAGAAGGGAGTTGTTGAAACCTCACGTAAACAAGAATTACAAAGCTCTGTGTAATCCACAAATTCTATTTGGTGACGATCTCAACAAACAACTTGATGATTTTACAAAGGCAAACAGGATTGGATTGAAAATTCAAGGTCCAGGAAAGCAACGTTACCAACCGTATGGGCGTGGTTCAAGTTCACGTGGCAGATACAGACAAAGTTATGCTGGACGTGGCCGCTCTAATGCAACCGCAGGAAGAAGAGGGCCTTTAGAAAATGAGGTAAAGAATGTTATTTATAATCAAACTGTTTTTGTTGGTGGGAAATTGCGATATTTTGTTTCTAAATGGAAAGAATTGACATTAGACCCAAACGTTTTTGATATCGTTACACACTGTCACATTGAATTTAATGAATATCCCACACAAAAACATTGGTCAGCGGTGACTAATCTAGAAAGCAAATTTTCAGACAAAATTAAAAGTATGGTCAGGATGACCAAATTATTTCCCCTATATTTGTGAGACCTAAGACCGATGGATCTTGATAGATCTTATCGTGTTATATTTAACCTTAAAGCGTTAAATGACAGTGTTGTGTATCAACATTTCAAATTGGACACGTTAGACTAGAAGCAACACTTCCTCTCATTGTAGCCAAAAATAAGAACAAATTATGGTAAATTTAATCTAAGATTCAAAGGTGCCAAAATTTGAAATTCAATTGAGGACAAAAACAAAACACTTAGTTTCAAATCTTTCTCCAACAGCATAAAATCTGCTCTGCTCTCCGCTTACTCTCAGGATCTCTCTAATTAATTTTTGTCTTAATTACTATATTTATCAACAATTTTAGGTATTTATCATTTTTTCTCATCTTAATTTTGTTTCTTTTCTTTTTCTCTATTTTTGACATACTGTCATTGTGTGTAATATATTGATTATGTTGATTATATTTTGTTACTTATCATAATTATAACTTTCACAAAATATTATAACTATTTTATACCGTATACTTTATAAACATAAAATTCCACTCTTATATTGTAATGTAAATTATATGTGTTACCTAACTCGATTAGCTTCTTAGTTATTTTAGGTAACCATTACCATATTTTTTTTCTAGTTAATTTGCTTTAAAAATTGTAAGTATGTTATGGTATAAATAAAAATTATTGTATTGTATTGTTACCCCTGGGTGCTACATGACATCGCTCGATTTGAAAGATGCTTACTATTCCATCCCTATAGCGTCCGAACAACAGAAATACTTGAAGTTTTTATGGAAAGGGGTCCTTTACATATTTTTATGTCTCCCCATGGGGCTTACATCATCGCCAAGATTATTAACCTAGGTGCTTAAACCTGTTTTTGCGCATCTTAGAGGAACTATATTGACGATTACATATACAAGTTCATCCTGATTCTAGGCGCAAGTTGGGAATAATACTATTCTACAGACCGCCAAACGCCAAAGTAAATTACTTGAATGAGCTTAAAAAGACTTTACGACGCGTTGCTCTTTCCAAATTTGATCAAATTGTCATATGACTGGAACACTGGGGCTGCAACAACATCTGACCAATCACACAACTACTTTACAAAACTTGTGAAAGACAACTATCTTCATCAAGCCGTTGATTTTCCAACTAGAGATGGCAACATCTTGGACTTAATCCTTACCAACGTTCCAGAGAAAGTGTCTGATGTTCAAGGATTTGTTGACATTCTTAGCTATAGTAAAGATCACAAATTGATAAGCTTCACCTTGGATTTTAACATGCCCAAGAAACCTGTGAGCAATCGAACAGTATACAACTTCAAGAAAGCAGACCGGAAGGGTCTCAATGAAACACTATCTCACACACCATGGGACATGGCATTCTTGAATGACAATATTGACGCTTCATTGACTAACTGGTGTGATCTCTTTCTCTCTGCCATTAATGATAACATTACCAAGAATTGTACTACGCAACTCTCGTGGTCATCCTTGGATTGATAAAGAACTACTGTCATTGATTAAAAAGAAAAACAAACAAACAAAGAAGGCACACAGAACCAGTGATCAAGATGACTGGGCAAAATTCAAAGATTTCAGACGTAAGTCAAAACAACTGATGGCAACGAAAAAGAAAAAACATGCCAACGACCTAAAGGACTCGCTATTACACAACCCTAAACGGTTCTGGTCTCTCTCAAGTCTATCACCTCACAGCGCACCAGTCCTAACTTTTTGCGCGATGGTCAGTCCGTTATTACTAACAGTGTTGATAAAACAAATGCCCTTAACTCCTACTTCCACTCAGTGTTCACAACCGGTGACCCTACATCTATTAAAACTACTGATTCATCTATTACCACTACTCCATTGTTATTGAACATTGAGATTACAGTAGATGACGTTAATAAAGCCTTGCAGTCGATAGAAAGCGTGTGGACCTGATGGTATTGCAGGACTAGTATTAAAGAACACAGCCCAGGTTATTGCTCCATCACTTTGTCGCCTGTTTAACCTATCTTTATCGTTGGGTATAGTTCCTGCGTCATGGAAGCATGTCAATATAACAAAGCATTTGACAAGGTTTCGCACCACAGTTGAAGTTTGATGGTAGTTCTATCAAATCATTTGTAGTACATAGGGTTAACATGCCCAGCCCTTCTATTTATTATCGTTATATCCCTCCCTTTCTGTTATCATGTTTATGTCTGTTCGCCCAAAATCTTTTAAATACTGAATCACGGCGGTGCGTGCGCATCTCATGTTAACCCTATGTACTGCAAATGATTTGATAAAACTACCATCAAATTTCAACTTCCTAAGGTAAGTCTCGTTTAATTTTGTAATTAACTTATTTACCCGAGAACGTCCTTAAGTACTTGTTTGAATTACCGACTATCAAAAACTGAAACTTCTTATAATCATCACTTAGTAAAACATATTGTGAAATTCCATGTTTTATATACTTTTGTACTGATCAAAGTCTTCAATTGTTAAAAGTCTGAAACAAGTAGGGCACTTGCATTTAACACAAAAATAATACAATAAAAATGATTGTAAATTTTATTCCCGGGGGGGGGGGCTCCCTTAGTAAATGGATAGGGGCGCTCGACGGACCTTTTAGGGTCGAAAATAAGACCCTCGCGTACCTTTTAGGGTCGCGAACTGGCACCGTACCTTTTAGGGTCAGGTTTCGAACTTAATAATTACGATTATACATATTAAAATTTTTTTAATGTGGCCGTACCTTTTAGGGTCTGAAATCAATATCTGAGTTAATTTATGCGTACCTTTTAGGGTCATTTTCAAAACCGTTCGTCGAGCACCCCTATCCATTTTGTAAGGGAGTCCCCCCCCCCCCCCCCCCCCCCCCCCCCCCTGGGTGATAATTCATGAATTGTTTTGAGTAGCATCATGCTTCTTTCATGGGTTCTGTCCTCTTCCTGCTATGTATAAAATATTTCTGATTATTAGAACATTACTATGTTGTCAAAATATATATGGCCATTGTAACAATTGTATTGGTATTTTATTGGCATTGAATTTATTAAAAATAACAATAATTTGTATCTAATAAATGGAATTTCAAAATAGAATCTGCTGACTATTAAAAATGTAATATATCCTATTCTTTAGAGCTGTACAACTGCAATCAATATCAACAGCATCTTTTCAATAAAATGTTTTCAATATATTTCTAGGTCAGCTTTCTTCTGTTTTCCTATTTTACTAAATGAGGGGGAGGGGTGGGTACTGGTAATTAACGCGTCGTTCTGTCTCGCGTCTTTCCCAGCAAGTGAGTGTGACGATGGCATTCGAGTAATACTGGCAGAACTGAATGTTAATTTGCATATCCATGGATGAACGGACCGCGATCCCCAAGGATAGAGTGAGGATTGCTTTCGAGTAATACTGGCAGAACTGAATGTCAATTTGCACATGGATAAACGGACAGCGAACCCCAAGGATAGAGCAAGTTTATTGTCTCTTTTAACTTTCTCATGGCTTAATAGACTGCTAAAGACTGGTAACGAAAGACCATTACAAAGAAGTGATTTGGATCAACTCTCAGATGAACACTCAGCGAAGCGAATTGCGTCAATTGTGGACAAGGAATGGGGGGAAAAGAAAAACACGTCAAAGAATCAACACACGAAGGAAAGACCTCGCCTATGGAGAAGACTTTTCAGAATACTGGGTTACGACAAGTTTGTAGTTCTCCTGTTACTGAGCTCGTTTGCAGAGGGACTTCGAGTCTTCAACGTGGTCTTGCTGTGGTATTATCTAAAGATGCTCTCAAATAGCACAACGTATCATTCAGTTTTTATTTTGGTAGCTTTTTCGACGGGAATTTTGTTAGCCATGCTAGCTAAAGATCATTGTGATTATCAGGCAAAAATATCATCGATTCGCCTCAAAGTTTATCTCACGGAATGCATTCATAAAAAGGTGATCAAGTGGAAACTCTCTTGTTACTGAGGGACTGTTTATATGAAAGCTAGCCGGGACAACTTTATTGTCTTGAATTCCCTGGGGAACACAAAACAATAGAGTTATCCCGGCTAGCAGGGACAACTCGCCATCATATAAACAGCCCCTGATAATAACTCTTTTGGCACCAAAACCTTTGATATGCAAATTATTTCACAATTATTCGCTAAGGCATATAACAAAGGAGATATCAGTGAAGCATGAGTTACGAAAACATGGATATCACGAATACCAAAATAAAATACTTAGCATATAGCAAAATATAGGAATTTTATGTAATAAAGCTTCTAAATAAAATGCTATATGCTATATTTTTCAAATTTGATAAAAAGCGATACGTCCAATCAGCGTCTTGTACATACATTTAACATGTGAGAAATATATTTTAATAAGGTATCTGTGGTATCCACGAAGTCGAAATGCCGGTTGATTTTTTTCTTTTCGCTCATTCCGCTCATTTCGTATCATTCAGTTTATATTTTGGTAGCTTTTTCGACGGGAATTTTGTTAGCCATGTTAGCTAACAATTATTGTGATTATCAGTCAAAAATATCATCGATTCGCCTCAAAGTTTATCTCACCGAATGCATTCATAAAAAGGTGATCAAGCTGAAACTCTCTTGTTACTGATAATAACTCTTTTGGCGCCAAACCTTTGATATGCAAATTATTTCACAATTATTCGCCGAGGCATAACAAAGGAGATAATCAGTGAAGCATGGGTCACGTTACGAAAACATGCATATCACGAATACCTAAATAAAATACTTAGTATAGCAAAATATAGGAATTTTATGTAATAAAGCTTCTAAATAAAATGCTATATGCTATATTTTCAAATTTGATAAAAAGCGATACGTCCAATCAGCGTCTCGTACATACATTTAACATGTGAGAAATATATTTTATTCAGGTATCCGTGATATCCGCGAAGTCGAAATGCCGGTTGATTTGTTTTCTTTTCGCTCATTCCGCTCATTTCGTATCATTCAGTTTTTATTTTGGTAGCTTTTTCGACGGGAATTTTGTTAGCCATGTTAGCTGACAATTATTGTGATTATCAGTCAAAAATATCATCGATTCGCCTCAAAGTTTATCTCACGGAATGAATTCATCCGTGGTATCCGCGAAGTCGAAGTGCCGGTTGATTTGTTATTCTTCTCGCTCATTCCGAACGCGAACTAAAAAATGATGACCTGGTTTCAGATGCTTTCAGATATCAGATGCTTTCAGGTGGTTCCATGCTTAAGTAACTATGTACTGGTTTATACCGCACGCCTCTCGCCTCTCGCGAGATTCTTCTCTCCTATGCCACGAGGGTTTTTTTCCGGGTTATCCGGTTTTCCTCCCTCTCCAAAAAGGCGAGCTTGCAATGATAGAGACCTTTTACAGTCAAAGGATATAAAGCGTGCCTGTCTAGACTGCATTATTCATTTCATTATTCAATTTTTGACTTCATCATTCGTTTTTCAAACTTCTCAAAATTCATATAAATAATTATGATATCAAAAATAATTGATATTATTATTAATATAAATAATAAATCTAATAATTCCGTGAGATTTTAAGAGGTTTCATTTAATTTGAATACTTTAACGTCAAGAATCGAATAATCAAATAAATAATGCAGTCTATGGAGGATATAACACCTTGCGGGAAAATTATCCATGTGTTTCTATCATTGCAACGTCAACGTTCGTCTCGCTTTGATACAAAGGCCCGGCAACCTTTCA
Organism: Metridium senile; assembly: GCA_949775045.1. Classification (NCBI taxonomy): domain Eukaryota; kingdom Metazoa; phylum Cnidaria; class Anthozoa; order Actiniaria; family Metridiidae; genus Metridium; species Metridium senile. The sequence goes on along the minus strand of OX459096.1, from coordinate 20,210,232 downwards.
AGATGGCGCAGGGAACTATGAAGGGGACTATTGTTTAATTACTAATTAGAAATATTAATTTCTAGATTTTGAATACAAGGCGTTACAAGCTTTCTCAAGTGAAGATCGGCCACATACAGAACTTAGTCTCCAACGATGTTGATAAAATGGACAACCTGGTGCGAGAAGTTAATCATGTTATCGTCGCATCGTGTACTCTCCCTGTCGTACTATCTTGTTTGTGGCTGCTAGTCTCCCCTCAAGCCCTCTACGGTGCTCTATTCTATTTACTGCCGATACTGTATACAGCGAGTGTTGCTAAAGTATTTACAAGATTGAGAGTAAATCAAGCGATGTTAACGGACAAACGACTGACCATTGTACACGAGGTTATATCGGGTATTCGAGCTGTGAAATCGTTTTGCTGGGAGGACAATTATAGTGAAAAGTTGAAGACTGTTAGAAGGTATTTTGGTATTTCGTAGGGGTGCTACAGTCAACGCACTTCACAAATGAATGATTATTGGAATATTCCTGAAAATGAATAAACCGATTCGAATATTAAAAATTTATAATATATAGATATTCGATTTATATTCAAAATGAATATTTGTATATTCAAACAAGAAAACTAAATTCGATTTTACGTAATATTTTTGAAACCAAAGATTCGAATATTCATTTTGAAAATTCGATTATTTGTTTTCAATATTCAAATATTGTTACGTTTTCAAAAGTTTAAGTTATGTGTTCACGCGTGAGGCGCGTTGACTGTATAATACCAATTTGGAATTTCAACATTTATTTTCGAAAATAAAAGGCACTGACAATTGATATACATATATATAGTAAGTGTTTCAAAATCGTCCATGTCACGCCATATAAAGGGATTTATGATATCTTTTGAGTTGAAAATTATCGATGATACATTTTAAGTAAAAAAATTGAGCAAACATTTGTAGAGATTTAGGCTAGGTTTACACGGGACCCGACGAATTTTTGACTGGTCAAAAGATCGACCTGGATATACACGGAACCGATCATTAGAATATTTTCGCTTTGACCGGTAGGCGTCCAAATTATTGCACGTTTAGCGCGGTCCCGTGTGAACGGAACCCCTAAGCGGATGTTTTTTTGACCGGTCAAAAATTTGTCCCGTATACCGTGTAAACGTAGCCTTAATTGTTTATTCTGTATTTAGACCTTTTTAGTCGAATAAGCGCCGCATTTGTTGAAACGCTTCCAAAAACTTATTAATAATTCATGACCATTTCGTCCAATCCGATGCTCCTCTCTGGTCACGAGGAAAGCATTGTAAACCGCATAATCTACGTTTGAAACGCAGAGGGATTTGAATGCGACCCAGGGGAATAATGGTGTAGAATAGAAGAGCAATGGAATGCAAATGAACATGAAGCATTATATAGGGCCTCGTCTACACGAATCAATTTTGCTTGGTGACCTTGGTTGAACTCTAGCACTGTAATTCACTTTGTATTTGTCATTCTTTTATTTTCAGGCAAGAAGCAAGAACTATATGCCATAAAAGTATATTTTACTCTATAAACACGACACTACAAATGAGTGCTGGAGAAACAATCCCTGCACTCATAGCTGTAGTGGTCATGATATACTCTGGATTACAGTTGCTCTCTCCCGAGATATTCACTATGACTACTTTATTTGCAATTCTCGGTGAAAATTGCTTTTCGAAAATTGAATATGGATATAGAGTAGTACAAGAAGCATTAGTAACGATCAGGCGAATAGAAGAGTTTGTTGATGGATTGGATGACACTGGAGAGAATGCAGTGAAGGTCAGTGACTATAAGTACTGCTACTCCTCCTACTATCACTACCACCACCACCACCACCACCACCACCACCACCACCACCACCACCACCACCACTACTACTACTACTACTAATAATAATAATAATAATAATAATAATAATAATAATAATAATAATAATAATAATAATTGCAAAGGAATACAACACCAAGGCGGTTTGACATTTTGTACGGTGTATCCATGGGCAAAGTCTGAGTTAGAGGTGACCTTTAGTTTGCTTGCCTAAAAGGTACACATAGTTATGAGAACTGTTACAGATTTGTTGGTTTTAACCCCTTAAAGGTACGACTGTGTGATGTTCTTGGCAGCTAAGCTTAATTTTACTAACAAAGCAAATTAAAAATAACTCTTACAGGTACATGTTACGTTATTCATTTTTGAGCAAGAACCCTATAAAGACCCTAAAAGGTACGCACAGGGAATATTTTCAACCCTAAAAGAAGAGCCGAATACCCCTACCACTTCGACAAAGGGAGTACCTATCCCCCCTGTAAGGGATGGTTTTTCAAAAGGAGGGTGGCTAGCCAATCAAATCACCCCCTTTAAGGTTTATTCTACTAATCTATATTTCAGTGCGAGACAGAAAGCACCAATACAGCAGGAATAACCATCACCAATCTCTCATCATCATGGAGTACCAACAAACCTGATATCCTTCACGACATCAACGTAGAAGTAGAACACAACAAACTAGTCATGATAATCGGTCAGGTTGGTAGTGGAAAAACGTCATTATTGATGGCTATTCAAGGCGAGGTCTCAATAACTACAGGAACCAAGTCTGTCCATGGACAAATTGCCTACGTTCCTCAGATACCATGGATCTTCTCAGGAACTGTTCGCGATAACATCATTTTTGGTAAACCTTATGACGAGAAAAGGTACCAACGAATCATCGATGTTTGTGATCTTCGGAAAGATATCCAGAGTTTTCCCAAAGGAGATCAAAGCAGGATTGGACAAAGAGGGATTATGTTAAGTGGTGGTCAGCGTGCACGTGTAAGTTTAGCACGCGCAGTGTATTCAGATGCAGATGTCTTTTTGATGGACGATCCTCTAAGTGCAGTTGATGCAAAGGTGGGCTGTTGATATTTTTTTTATTGTATTTTTATTGGGAACCATTATCATGCAGGCTGATGGTGGTAAATACTGAATGTAGTGGTAGTGTGTGAGGATTGATCATCACGAAGAGCCATAGCTGATAGCGAGCGATGGTTGAAAATAAGTGCAGTGGTAGTGTATTTAGAGGGAGCCTCACGGAAGAGTCCTGATGGTGAGTGATGAGTGATGGTTGAATACTGAGTGTAGTGTGTTTTTGGAGAGAACTTTTTGAAAGAGCCCTGGTGGGGAGTAATGGTTGAAAGAGCTCAGTGTAGTTGCAGTGTCTGGCGAGAACCTCAGGGAATATCCCTGATGGGGAGTGATGGTTGTAAATACATAGCATATGCATAGTGGAGTGGTAGTGAGCGCAGTGAACCTCACAGAAAAAGGAGCGATGTATGTTTTACAAGAGACATTGTTTTTCGTCAAGGTTGGGCAACGCATCTTCGAGAAATGTATCTGTGGAGAACTATCGAGTCGTTTACGATTCCTTGTCACCCACCAACAGCAGTACCTCAGCCGTGCTGACTCAGTTATCGCTATGGAAAGAGGCCATCTTATCTTCCAAGGATCCTACAAGGACATGGAAGATTCAGACTTGCTGGAGAAGGACCTCTTAATGACTCAAAACCTTCCCGACATGCCAGATATCAAAGACGTGAAGGGAAATGAACAGAATTTGTGTCTCGAGGAGGCTAATGATTTAGGTGAAAAGGAGGAGGAGAGAGAAGTTGGTCGAGTAACTTGGAGTGTTTACTGGTCGTTCTTCAAGGCTGGTTCATATTCTATAGTTTTGATAATGTTTGCGATGTACTATGCTATTGTTCAAGGTACGTCTTGTAATTCTCAAACGGAGTTCTTGCTGCATGCATGATTATCAACGACTTCATAGAGCAGATTTCGTATGACCGTGAATAGTGCAGTGCCTTGCCACGACCTTGATTTTTCTAGAATTTTGATTGTGCCTTGCCTTTTCTTTTGATTGTACCTTGCCGTTTCTTGCAGTTTCTTTTGATTGCGCCTTCAGTTGCCGTTTCTTTTGATTGCACCTTGCTGTTTGTGCCGTGAGCTTTTCATAGTCATACGAAATCTGCTCTATATGCAACATTTGTAAGAATGTTTGCAGCCACCATCTTGGTAGAATTAAGTTCTCTATTGTTCTTTACAGTAAATGAATCTACGTCAAAATACGTCAATATCACCAATGTAGTCAAATGGGCAGCATTCTGAAATATTTTGGACCAATCAATTCTATCTATTGTGATATGTTTTTGTTCTAGTAAGTCTATATTCCCCCAACCTTTGGCAGACAAGACTAAGTCGCATGTCGCACCATGAACAAAAAAGCCCTGAAACTCTTGGTATCTACGCTGGTTTGGTCATTGGATCTATGATATTATGTGGTGTTCGAGATTTTCTGGTCTATTTCCTGGACATTAGGTAGTAAATATGGTGCTGATAACGCTGATATGTAGCACAGATTTCATATGACTGTGAAACGTTCAGTGCCGTGTGCGTACCTTGCCGCGACCGTGATGTTTCTACAATTTTGATTGTGCCTTTTCATGCCTTGACCGCGTTCGTGCCATGAGCTTTTCATAGTCATACGGAATCTGATCTACTGATGTTATAATGATGACGATGGTTATGATAATGATGGCTGTGGCGATGATATGGTAATGATGATGATGATATTAATAATGATGGTTGTGGCGATGATATGGTAATGATGATGATGGTATTGATAATGATGGTTGTGGCGATGATGGTAATGATGGTGATGGTAATAATAATGATGGTTGTGGCGATGATGGTAATGATGGTGATAGTAATAATAATGATGGTGATGATGGTATTGATAATGATGGCTGTGGCGATGATGATAATGATGGTGATGGTAATAATGGTAATGATGGTGATGGTAATAATAATGATGGTTGTGGCGATGATGGTAATGATGGTGATAGTAATAATAATGATGGTGATGATGGTATTGATAATGATGGCTATGGCGAAGATGATAATGATGGTGATGGTAATAATGATAATGATGATGATGGTATTGATAATGATGGTTGTGGCGATGATGGTAATGATGATGATGTTAATAATGATAATAAAGATGATAGTATTGATAATGATTGTTGTGGCGATGATGGTAAGGATGGTGATGGTAATAATGATAATGATGATGATGGTATTGATAATGATGGTTGTGGCGATGATGGTAATGATGATGATGTTAATAATGATAATGATGATGATAGTATTGATAATGATTGTTGTGGCGATGATGGTAATGATGGTGATGGTAATAATGATAATGATGATGATGGTATTGATAATGATGGTTGTGGCGATGATGGTAATGATGATGATGTTAATAATGATAATAAAGATAATAGTATTGATAATGATTGTTGTGGCGATGATGGTAAAAATGGCAATGGTAATAATGATAATGATGATGATGGTATTGATAATGATGGTTGTGGCGATGATGGTAATGATGGTGATGGTAATAATGATAATGATGCTATTGATATATATCTATTCATAGGTCATCCAGAAATCTACATTCCAAGATGTTCGAATCAGTAATCAAGTCCCCAGTGCTTTTCTTCGATACCAATCCACTTGGTCGAATCATGAATCGATTCTCAAGCGATACAGGCAACTTAGACGATCAGCTTCCTAGGTTTCTTGACATTGCTTTATCATACACCGCCAAGGCGTTTGGGGTTGTAGTGGTTGCGGTATTTGTCAACCCCTGGTTTGTGGCAGCGCTGGTACCATTTGGTATTGTATTTGTATATTATTCACGTTATGTTTTGAGGAATTCCCGAGAGATTTGCCGATTACAAGCAATTCACCGCAGTCCAGTTTATGAACATGTATCAGAGACAGAGAGAGGACTTGAAGTGATACGATCTTTGCGGATGGAGAAAGAGTTTACGAACAAGATGCACAGGTTAGCCTTTTTCTGTTCGCTTTTGTATGTATTTTGATTATTACCTATCGTTTATATCAAAGACTGACGCAGCCTAGTATACTAGTTTACGCGCTAGTTTTCATTTATTTTGTATGCATGTTACGGTAGGCAAAGGAAGGCAAACCATGGATCATACCGTCTAGAAAGACGGCCGATTTGGTTGAATGAAGTTCGGAAAATCCAACATCACCATCATTTTCTATAATCACCTGCATATTTATACTAAATAGCTCCATCTCGATCGATAAATTTGTTTATTTGTTTTTAGACTATTGGACGATTACAATGAAGCTTTCTTCGCTCGTATATCATTGATCGCTTGGTTACTCCTTCGTCTCGACTTCTTGTGTTCTCTATTCGTTATTGTCGTTGCTGTTTTTGGCGTTTTCGTTATCAAGGACCAAGGTAACGTGTGAATCTAGCTTATTATAAAATGCACTATTCCATGTGTTCGCACTTATCTATACACGCGAACTACAAACCCCTCATGATTGTAAGCCGCGTGGCTGCATTGTACGTGGCTGCATTGATCGTAAAGCGCATTGAGTTGATGTAAAATGCTATATATAAGGCACACATTACATCACATAGCAATCTGATTTTAAACCGCGTGGCTGCATTATAAAGCGCATTGAGTTGGTGTGAAATGGTATATACACCTAATCCAAAAAACGTTGTCGGGTCCGCCGCACAGTCCTCGCGCCAAGACCGTGAAGGAAAACACAGTGAATATTTTGATGAGAGTGATAAAACAAGAAAATAAAAGTAGGCACAACACTATTTCGTTGAAAAAAGTACCACACTAGAGTGTGAACATGCAAATAAATTAATTACTGATTAGATATAACCAATATCTTTCACAGTCTTGGCGCGAGGACTGTGCAGCGGACCAGACAACGTTTTTTGGATTAGGTGTATAAGGTACACATTACATCACATGATTTTAAACCGCGTGGCTGCATTATGCCCGTACATACAGTTTTAAAGTGTAAAGCGCATTGGGACGATGTGAAATGCGCTACATAATCACACATTACATTACGTACATACTAGCCCTTAATGATTGAAAGCTGCGTGGCTGCATGCATGTTTATTTTTAAAGTGTAAAGCGCATGGAGACGATGTGAAATGCGCTATATACCATTCTTTCTGAAATTGTATTTTTTTGGTTATACAGCTCTCACAGGGATGTTATTAACCATATCAATGAGCGTTAATGGACTGATAGCGTACGGTATTCGGATGGTATGTGACGTAGAAAACTCTATGACATCAGCAGAGCGTGTATTAGTTTACAGTTCCCTTCCTCCCGAACCAGGCTACAGCAGACAAACACAACCGCCAGAAACTTGGCCCGACCGTGGACTGGTTAGTTTACGCAATGTATCATTGCAGTATGTGGAGAACGGTGTTGAAGTCCTGAGGAATATCAACGTAGAAGTACAACCCAGGGAAAAAATTGGCATAGTCGGACGGACTGGAGCCGGAAAATCGTCACTATTTGCAGCCATATTGCGCATGCCTGAGCCTGAAGGTCAGGTCATTATCGACGGCATAGACCTGGGCTCTATTAGTGTCCAGTCAGCCCGGAAATCAATGGCCGTGATAACCCAGGACCCTGTTCTTTTTACAGGGACCCTGAAAAGAAACCTCGATCCATTTACTCGTTTTACAGATGATGAACTGTGGATCGCACTTACTCAAGTACAGCTGAGTGATAAGATAGCTAAGCTACACGACCAGCTTGAATGCTGGGTAGGGGAGGGTGGGACTGGGTTCAGTGTAGGGGAGAGACAGTTATTGTGTTTGGCACGGGCCTTACTTCAAGGTTGTCGGATACTACTAATGGATGAAGCAACAGCCAACGTGGATTTCAAGACAGATCAACTAATACAGCAAACTATACGAGACAAGTTTACCAACTGTACCGTGTTGACCATTGCACATCGACTAAATACTGTTATGGACTATGACAGGGTAGTAGTGATTGACCAAGGTCACGTGGTTGAACAGGGTGAGCCTGAAGTACTAGCTAATAAGGAAGGCGGATTCTTTAATGAACTATTAGAGGGAAAGGCACTTTGTTATAAAACTGCAAAGACTCAGTAAAATGGTGATAATAATGATAAATACAATGATAAATAACTTTAGTATAAATACAAAGGTGATTATACAAAATCGCGCGCTCTGATTGGTTTGCTATCTCGGATTATCAGCCGATAATCACCTTTTCGGACAAAATGGCTGCCAGTAGTTGTTTTGTCACTGTTAGCGAAGATGAAATTGAAAACTTTAAAGAAAATGCTGTCCCAAAATCGACAAAAGAAGCTACTAAGTTTGGTGTCAAGCTATTTAAAGGTATCATAGTAAATTTTCACGTTATTTTTTTTGTCATTATATGCGAGACAAAGTTTACAATTTTTACTCGTAACGGTCGCGCTTTTGAAAAATAAAATATTTCACTTTCAATGCTGTTTCCTTTCTTTTTTGAAATAATCACCTTTGTATTTATACTAAAACGATTATTCACCTCAGGCGAAGTGATTATCGGTGAATATTTACCTCGCAGCTCGAAGACTCACCGCTCGGTAAATATTCACCGATAATCACTTCGCCTTCGGCGAATAATTGTTGAATAATGATTATATTAACAAGAATTATTACAATAATGATGATGATGGCAATAATGATGATCATGTTGATAACAATAATAATGATAGTAATAATGATGATAATAATAATTGTGTGTCATGTTTTTGTAAAGGCGTGACTTCCAAATATGGCTTAGTAGAAGAGATTATTCATCAATTTGCAGATTCCTAAAGATCTCCCATGCTGGCTCGCGATCAGTCACATGTGAGATCACCCGGCTAATTTCTTTTAGAAAATGGAATCCCTGCATTCAGGCTTAATGATTCTCATCGTGCAGTTACAAATAATATAAGATGGCTTAAAAAAATAAATGACACATAGCACGAACTCGATCTTAGAATTGTAATCGGAATGCAACAACTTCCCCGGGGGGGGGGGGGACGGGGGGGAATTCCTTAGAAAATGGATAGGGGTACTCGACGGACCTTTTAGGGTCAAAAATAAGACCTTCGCGTATCTTTTAGGGTCTCGAACTGGGATCGTACCTTTTAGGGTCAGTTTTCGAACTTAAGATTGTTCATATTGAAAACTCTTGAAATGTGGCCGTACCTTTTTGGGTCTGAAATCAGTATCTGAGTTGATTTATGCGTACTTTTTTCAAAACTGTTCGTCGAGCACCCCTCTCCCCCTCTCTCCCCCCTCCTTTTCCCCCCAAAGTTGATACAATAAAATACAAAATTACAAGCATTAATAAAGGTTATGACTTGAAAAATACGAAGGAAAGTGACTATACTTACAAAACGCGGTGTTGAAGAGGGAGGTATTTTATCAAGATAATACTTTCTTCGATTTTTCTGTCGTACGTGCGATTCTGCGCGACGGAAAAATTGCTTGCAAAAAGCCACAGAAATCTCATCCGCGCGCACTCAAACAAATACACCACAGGAACCCCACCCGCGCGCTCAATGATTATAATAATAATATTAATAATACAACAACTTCAACAACAATAATAATAATAATAATAATAATAATAATAATAATAATAATAATAATAATAATAATAATAATAATAATAATAATAATAATAATAATAAGCCCACTACATCACATGCAGTGTCGACCCACACGTCCAACTTGTAAGATCCTACCAAGATGCCAAAGAAAAGAAAGCCCAAAGATCTATCATTAAATTTAAAGATGCAAAAACATTCGCAACCCAATTTAATCTAGACATAACCTATAATACGGAAAACAAAAGAACAGTCATAAAACTTGACAACACAGTTATAGAAGTAAATAACTGCCAGCCAAAAAGTATCAAGCCCATCTTGAAGAAGGAAGTTATGAGAAAGTACGAACACGAAGTTGAACAACAGCCTTGGGTAGGTCAGTTTATGGTTAAACAGTGGCAAAACAAAGACCTACACAAAGAATGGTGCGATATTACAAAAGTCTGGAAAAACATCCCAACAGTAGTTTACAGTATCCATACAAGTATCATCCAGCAACTATTAACAACGAAAGTATATAAAGTAAAGAAACTGCAAGGAGAGAATGATGATCTTAAATGCAGATTTTGCCACGATAAACACGAAAATATTACTCATATCATGTGCAGCTGCCCTGCCATAGCCCAATCGCTCTACAAATCTAGACATGACCACATGCTTAGGCCTGTATACTATGCAGTCCTAAAGAAGTTTAGATTGATCCATGATGAAGACAAAACAACACCCTGGCACAAAGAACCACCACCAAAGAGCTGCATCGAAAACGAAAACGCAAAAGTGCTATGGGATATCCCCATTTATCAAGACACAGCACCAAGCAACGGAGCAAACAAACCCGACATTATCGTGTGTGACAAAGCGTGCAAGCAATGGATAATATTAGAAGGAACTATCTGCAATGTAGGAACAATAAAACAAAGAGATGAAATGAAAACTGCTAAATATACCGACTTAAGATCAAGTCTCAAAAGACTGTATCCTGGCTATAAAATCACACAGGTCAACATTGTGTTTGACTTTTTGTCAGGATATCACGAAAATTTGATAAACAAACTCTCTAGCATAGGAATAACAGAAGGACTAACTATTATAAGAAAGTGCCAGAAATGGGTTAAACGTTTATACAATTATTAGATATGATCATGTACATCTTTATAAGTTTAGACACACAGATATTTGCTTAGGCAATCTATGCCCGCAATATTTGTTTACAGAATGTAAAAACATAGTCTGAAGTTTAAATAAACAATAATAATAATAATAATAATAATAATAATAATAATAATAATAATAATAATAATAATAATAATAATAATAATAATAATATCTTTATTTAGCGAGAGTGACACTTTATTTTCAAGTGGCTCTCAAATAAAATATAAATACAACTATTACAATAAAATTCAATACAGTACAAATATATAAGGTATAAGGTGAATTAAATTTATACTAGCTATACATGTCATATTGAATAAAAATTAACTATCTAAATAGAAAGGTATGTTGTAAAGGTTTGTTGACAAATTTGCACGATATTTATATTTAAAATTATCTAAAGAAGAAGCTTGCCTTATATCTAATGGAATCAGTTGAATTCCATAATTTGCTACCTAACAAATTAAAAGTCCTTTGACCGAACGTTTTTCTATACAAGGGAAGTTTGTTTTTTGTATTTCCTCTAGTATTTAATAAAGGTCTACTAACTATGAATTTATCTATGAGATACTGAGGAGCACTAGAGTGAATACATTTATACAATAAAACCGCTCTATTAATAATTGGCTCTTTCATCTACACGAAGCCAATTTAATTCTTTAAAAATTTCTATTGACTTCTTATCCTGCTTATGTTTAATATCTAAAATAAGTCTGCCCGCTCTTTTCTGTTCTTTAACTGATCTTTTGAACAGGTACTCCAGACAGCAATTCCATAATCAATGAGCGGTTGTATAAAGCTATTATAGAAAAGTTTCCGTTCGTAATAAAAACTTAATACGTCTAAGAAGACCTAATCTACTATTTAATTTACTAATTCAGTAGTTTACTTATATGAGCACACCAGCTCAAGTTCTTATCTATGGTCAGTCCAAGTAGTGTGTGACTTTCGACTTGCTTGATTACTTTAGAGTCGATTTCTACTTGAGTGTGCATGCATCTTTGGTCTTGTATCGTGAACCATATGCATAAACTCTGTTTTGGTGTGATTCAATACAAGGCGATTCTTCTGTATCCAGTCAGCAATAAGACGTAGATCTTTATTCAAAGAATGCACCACATCAGTAGTTGTATTACCAGATGTATAGATTGTTGAGTCATCGGCGTACATATCTGCATTGGTGGAATTCATATGCAGCGTTATGCGACATTCTTTGCTGTTATAAAAATGGATCGATATAACTCAATGCCTATTCCCAGGTAATAACGATCCCTGCAACCAAGTTCAACTCCGTAAATTACAGTTCAACAAACTTCAAAGATACTGTTTTTTCAAGGATGACGAAACCGCAAAGAATGTTGCATGATACCGCAAGTAGACAGCGTCAAAGATGTTCTGCAAGGTTGGTGGGGATAAGTGTTTTATTATTGTATACAAATTTCCCTCACGTCTGGTTTTTTACGGTTAGTTACTCTGACTGATTACAGCTCTGGATAATCAAAGGATATCAAAATAAACGAAAGTAAAGAAATCAACAAATGAAAATAAGTAATAACAAATAAATAGCACTTCTATCTTGACAAAAAGTTTTCCGGCTTGCACTATAACGAGATACAAAGATACAAAACGTCAAACAGGACATCAAGACATTACAAATGCCTGAATGCCGTGACATTGACATAGATCGTATTTCAGCTTTGAAATCTGATATGCTTGTATCTTTGCGGTATCTTTGTATCTCGTTGTAGTGCAAGCCATTAAGTAAAAGCAATTGATTTGATAAAAACTGCATAGGATTAGTTATTCGGAGAGACTCTAAACTGACCAAAGTATGAGAATGAATTGATTGCGAATCCGCGTTATTTCTAGACAGTGAATGAAATGAACAGGTTAAGGCCCGTTTACACTAGCAATTGTGTCGCGCGACAAGAGCTGCGATTTTAATGGCGATATCTATAGGCCCGTTTACACTAGCAACTTTGTCGCACGACAAGAGTTGCGATTTCAATGGCGATTTTATCACAGATTTGTCAACGCTACTTTGAACATGCTCGAAATTTAGTGCAATTTGCTGCGACTTTCTGTCTCCTAAATTCGAGCGTATTCGAAATTGCGGCGACAAAGCTGCGATAAAATCGCCATCAAAATCGTAACTCTAGTCGCGCGACAAAATTGCTAGTGTAAACGGGCCTTATCGCAGCTTTGTCAACGCTTCTTTGAACATGCTCTAAATTTAGTGCAATTTGCTGCGACTTTCTGTCTCCTAAATTCGAGCGTATTCGAAATTGCGGCGACAAAGCGGCGATAAAATCGCCGTTGAAATCGCAGCTCTTGTCGCGCGACAAAATTGCTAGTATAAACGGGCCTTTATACGCTCTTAAGGCCCTTCTGTAGTGATCATACTTCAATATAGTAAATATGATATTGTCTAAAACGTTCTTCTAAAAGTTTTGAAAAATGCATAAGAACTTTAACAAATGATATTTGCTAGAAATTAGATTGATTTTAATTTAAAATGTTCGGTTTAATTGGCTTTTTATTGACTTTAAAGTTTGCATAATCTCGTGTTTTGGTTGCAGCCTCGTTTCCATGTTGTGCTCACACAAAAAGTAGTCACAAAAAAAACTCGTTTTTGCCGTCTTCCCCTCTTGGGACTTTTTGGGACTTTTTATATGTTGTAAGGCATATAATTCTTAGTCGAAAACCGTTGAGAAACCTTCTGTTGCAATTAGTGGCAGGTTGAGGTCAATATTTTCGTAGATTGGCTGGACTATTCAGTCTCGCTATAAGGAATGGAGAAAATGACTCCCGCAACGTGAGGGAAAAAGACTACACCCTACACATAAATACCAATGTCCTCCAAAATCATATGCCAATACTCAAAACCAATTCAAAACTAAATAAATAGCAATACTCAAACCATCATGGACAAAAAATAAGCTTTATTAAGTCCCTTTATACAAAACTTGGATTTGTCAACCATCAGAAGTTGGAAACGCTGAAGAGAAGCCTTTTAAAACGTTCAGCTCGGAGTAATGGGAGCAAGCAGTGGCACATGACTCAGAGTCTTTCGAGAGCAAATCCGATGGACCTCCAGGGCGGAGAACTTGGGCGAGCTTTAAGCAATGGTTGGCAGTAGCTTCGCTTTTCCCTCCAATATGACTCATGGTATCGGAGAGCTGGCTACCTGACAGTGCCAAAGTGATCGCGGAACCAGACCTGAAGCTATGTAATGACACTCCTTCATAACCACCAGCCTCTCTAAGGTACTGCTGAAGACGGGATCTCATTGCGGAGCCGGACAACTGATTGCTTGAAATAAGCCCTTTGGGAGTCAAAAGAAGAAATAAATAGCCAACAGTGAGATCAACGTGAAGCTCTGAACAAATGGCTAAATATAGTTCAATGGCTTTGACAGGGCAAAGCTTACGGTTGGAATGACGTCGGATCCCGAAAACGTTCGACGCTCCATCTCTCAAAGTCTAATTTCCCCAAACATGGTTAAATAAGCGTCCACTGTCGTCCGGAAATCGTAGAATCTCTTGGGTCTTTACACAATGCAAGAAAGATCCCCAGCTCTGTCCCCACTATATAAAGAAAAGGGTCTTGAAAAAGCTGAGTCCAGGGCAACAACAAACAAACTTGACGGTGAGATACCCGAGATATACATTTTGGAATCCAACATTTGTGACAGAACCAAGAGCCTATTGGCAAAAATTGGTGCATTTTGCCTTGGGGTTACGGCTGCTTGAAGCTGTTCGGTTGTCATGGCCTTCAGATAGTCCTTAACACGAAAGGACGCCACAGGGTTCCCTAAAGCTAGTGACGTCACACACTGGCCTCGTCTCGAGTCTGGCCGTCAAACTGGCCGCCTTGCACTTGTTCGCATCGATGCCAACTTTATCATGTTTTGATGAAAAAAATTGCCTAAAACGATGTTGTGATTCTCAAAAATCAGAAACAGTGGAAAAACAAAAGCACAATCTGTCACATGAATAGGACTTGAGGACATTTTATGCTACTAACGGAAAAAGAAAGAAAAATATCAACACACCATCTTCGTGAAATGAATTAGCAATGGAGAAAAAATCTTCACAAATCATAACAAAATGCCATCGGATTTTCACCGGTCATCCAAAGCAGTTAGGTAACATATATAAGTCAAATTCAAGAAGTTAATTTTGTTTGTAAAGTGAAGTAAATGTTTTTAAATTTACACGAATGTGTCTTGTACGACTGAATTTCAATATGACGAACGTGACAAAAAGGACTTGTAGGCTTCGTGACAGACTCAAAAACTGTGTAAAAACTCAGTTTTATAATTGACATATCAATAAATTTATTTGGAAAATAAAGTAAAATACCTAAAACTTGCTATCTTGATGTTCAAAATTTTACTTAATACGAAAAAGACTAAATAATTCTGCACTTTTTACACTTTGCCGATAGTTTCATAAAAACTTTGACGGCCAGCATCGGCCAGCTTGTGTACACGCCACCAAAATACGTCACAAAAAAACCTCCCATTGAATTCAGTTCGTTAAGGCGAGCATCAAGCGCTGATAAACGCTCTTTGGAGCACGGAGCTGTGGTAGACGATGGCAACACGATTCTTTTATAGCCGCACATCTGACAAAACTGGAAGTTATAATCATTAAGGTACTGGCAGGATGGACAACTTACAGCAGGAAGAAAAATACAGGCAACATGAACAAGAGCCTATAAAAAAAGAAATAATGATGAAACACGAGACAAGGTTAATGGCCGTTTTATTACACTTCCATAGATATTAAGCATGTACAGAACAATAAAGGAATAACAAAAATAATATAAACGAACTCCTTGAAGGGACGACATGAAAGGTGATTGTAGAACACACTCGCGGGGGGAGATCTGAATCAAAAAACTCCACTTTAAACTTCCCTCTAAAGTGTCTAAAATAGTTATGCACGTCAACTTTGTTTGACTGCCTAAAACCTTGCGGGCGCTGTCAGAAGGGTTGGGACCGACCATCGCGTACCAGGAAGGGAGGCCGTCAGAGTGAAGCGCACCAGCAACAAAAGTAGAAGGACCTCTGAAGACAAGCATGGAGATATCACCACAGTTAAGACCCTTGGAAACCGAAGAAACAAAACACGAAGGCAGGTGTTGATTGTTGGGAGTAGGAAGAAGAGGACCACATGAAAGGGTCGAGCCATTATGGCGAACCCAAGCTTCTTGATTATGCACAACCGACAAAGGGGCAAAACCTGGCGTGCTTTCCCAGTCCCAAAAATTAACAGGAGACGAAACAGAGCCGCTCACATGAAAAATTATGGACGGAAGTGGTAAATACGGACAAGGAACCGGTTTTCACCTTTTTTGTTTTTTCTTTTTCGAAATACAAAATTCGATCAAATTGGAGGGAGGAATAGGGAGATAAAATAAACACAGACACAAAACATGAGCGAATCAGCACTTTATTACGCCATAGTACAGGTAAAGAAAATATTTAATGAAAAAATCCAAGGGTTATTTTTGTTAATTCCGCATGGGAGGGCGGGAAGACTGGTAGGGACGGCCACCGCTTCTCCTGTAGCACCTTGCGGCGATATGTCCAGGAGCGCCACATGAGTAACAGAACAAACGACGAGGAGCAGAAGTAGAGGCAGCAGATGATGAGGGACGAGCTTCTGGTTTGAATTGCTTGTCGACTTTCGAGACCGTGTCAAGTACTTTAGAGAAATCTTTATCAGCCAGGAGAGCAACAAAATACGCCTTGAACTGTTTCCTTGGGACACTCAACTTTTCTCGCAGAGTCGAAGCGATGGCATCATAGGTGGAGGCTTTTTCGTGTTTAGAAGCCTTAGCAGAGGCGGCTAACTGTTCTGCCATGGCCAAAGCTTCACATTTATCAAAATCTTCTTCTCTGCGAAAAACCATATTGGGTGATTTTTTGCAGATGGGAGGGAACGTTCGGAGATTGTGCGTCTTCAAGTGTTTTTTATCCTTGCGAGGAGCTGGTCAACAATATCCTAAGCACAAGAAAAATAAATCAAGACTTGTGTAAAACAAAAACACAAAGAGCATTGCTTAGCTATCAACAGTCTAAAAGTGAAACGACTTAACAGACCATAACAGACTACCAGGGGAAATGTCTACCCAGACCCGCTTAAGGTAAAATCAAACATAAACTAATTTTCTCAGACTAACAAGGCATCACAGTGACAACGAGAAAAATGTCTACACAGACCTACTTTAACTCAGATTAAGCATACTTCTTCTCAAATTAAACAGAACACATGTCTACTCAGACCAAAAGGATTGTCTACCCAGACCTTCATCTTCTCAAAATTAAACACAAACATGTCTACTCAGACAACATGAGCTCAAACGTGAAGGGGATAATCGTCTACCCAGACCTACTTTTTCTCAAAATAAATTTACACAATAGTCTACTCAGACCAACATGAACTCAAACTTGAAGGGGAAAAATCGTCTACCCAGACTTACTTTTTCTCAAATAAATTCGGGGAAAATCGTCTACCCAGACCTACTTTGTCTCAAAATAAATTTACACAATAGTCTACTCAGACCAACATGAGCTCAAACTTGAAGGGGAAAAATCAGTCGTCTACCCAGACCTACTTTTCTCAAAATAAATTTACACAATAGTCTACTCAGACCAACATGAACTCAAACTTGAAGGGGAAAAATCGTCTACCCAGACTTACTTTTTCTCAAATAAATTCGGGGAAAATCGTCTACCCAGACCTACTTTGTCTCAAAATAAATTTACACAATAGTCTACTCAGACCAACATGAGCTCAAACTTGAAGGGGAAAAATCAGTCGTCTACCCAGACCTACTTTTCTCAAAATAAATTTACACAATAGTCTACTCAGACCAACATGAACTCAAACTTGAAGGGGAAAAATCGTCTACCCAGACTTACTTTTTCTCAAATAAATTCGGGGAAAATCGTCTACCCAGACCTACTTTTTCTCAAAATAAATTTACACAATAGTCTACTCAGACCAACATGAACTCAAACTTGAAGGGGAAAAATCGTCTACCCAGACCTACTTTTTCTAAAATAAATTCACACAATAGTCTACTCAGACAAACATGAGCTCAAACTTGAAGGGGAAAAATCGTCTACCCAGACCTACTTTTTCTCAAAATAAATTTACAAGATAGTCTTCTCAAACCTAAATGAACTCAGACTTGCAATGGATACATCGTCTACCCGGACCTACTTCCTCAAAATCAAATACAAAACATGTCTGCTCAGACCAAATAAACTTAAATATTAAAGGAAAAATGATTGTCTGCCCAGACCTACTTTTCTCAAATAAAACGCACAATTATAGTCTACTCAGACCGGGGCTCGAAAAAATTGTCTACCCAGACTTACGTTCCTGATAAAATAAAACGTGTTTATACTAAGACCAAATTAAATTTAATTGTAAAAAGTTGAATAAAACTAAGATCTAGGAGGAAAATAATATCAAAGCACTTGGCTACCATCCCCAAGGTCAGGGTTGGAAAATAGAAAAGCAAAAAGGAACCCGACCCGGGGATGGAACCCGACTAGGGAATAAGACTCCCTTCCAGGCTACCATCGGAGAAAAAAAACAAAAACTAAACCCAAAAGAAAAAATTAAATCACAGATATCCCAGGAGAGAACTATCATAAAATACAATAAAAGAAATCCCAGGAGGGAAACTACTGGACGTTGAAGGGGGTAAGCTAATGACGATAACAAAAGAAAATAATATGAATAAAGATGAGACACAAAGAAAACGTTAACAAACTAAAACTATGCTAATACACACAAAATATGTAGGTGAATTCAGCGATAACAAATGCGAAAAAAGAGGAAATATAAACCCTAGAAAGCAAAAATATAAAACGAGGTAGCAGCAAATACGACAAATATGCGGACAGATAGAAAAGTAAACGACGATCGAAACAAAACTATTAAGGTGGCCCAGGGGTATTTATTTACGTAAAAACAATTTTTTTGAACTTCAAATTGTGGCGCAAAAACTACTTCGATTGCTTTTAAAATCGGGATTATAACTAATCATTGTCTCTAGTTTATAGATATTTAAACGTTATTTTGAAAATACTGATGTCGTAAGAGCAATGCGCTTGCAAACGCGAACTCGACTTTGAGATTTTATGGCTATTTCCAAAAAACTGAAAGACAAAATCACTCGATTTTGCGTCTATGGACTCATGTACTTCACTACTTTTACGTGATTAACGGCCAAATTAATCGAGACCTTGCAAGCTTAGGAAATATGAATACTCAAAATAGAACACACAAATGTATAGCTTATAAAGAATCGAACAGAGACGCACAATAAAATCATTGCTTTGAAAATCGTTACTCACCACTATGTTGTACAATGCTTTCCCAGTCTGAAGGCCAAATTTTAGTGAAATTGACGTACTGTGTGCAGCACTATCACGACTGATAAAAAAACAAATTTATCGACGCATTATTCAAAATAGCTAGATAATCTATTTTTTGCTCAGTATTATATTAAATGGTAATTCTAGCGATTCTCAAAAACACAAGATGTAAACAAATCATTGTAAAAGTACCTTACAAAGTTTGAGCGTGTTCCATTCATACGGTTTCGAGAAATGGAGAAGTAAAGTTGACCGTATATAAATCTTGGCGACACTGCCGAGTTGCAGTTGCAGTGAAAAGCCATCATCTGCTTTTGTTGATGCATGTTAAATTTGCAATATTTTTTTTAAGTCCCGCGAGGGATACTCGCTATACTATATAATGTGTCATTTTAGCACAAAGGGCGTTGTCGCTCTACTGGCCGGCCATAACATGCCAAGCGTTACAAAAAAAATCGACGTCATTAGTAAATGTTAGTTCAGTAATTGGTCCCAACGGGACATCCCACGCGGGATTGCAAATTTCACATGCATCAACAAAAGCAGATGCTGGTTTTTCAATGCAACTGCAACTCGGCGGTGTCGCCAAGATTTATATACAGTCAACTTTACTTCTCCATTTCTAGAAACCGTATGAATGGAACACGCTCAAACTTTGTAAGGTACTTTTACAATGATTTGTTTACATCTTGTGTTTTTGAGAATCGCTAGAATTACCATTTAAGTTAATACTGAGCAAAAAATAGATTATCCAGCTATTTTGAATAATGCGTCGATAAATTTGTTTTTTATCAGTCGTGATAGTGCTGCACACAGTACGTCAATTTCACTAAAATTTGGCCTTCAGACTGGGAAAGCATTGTACAACATAGTGGTGAGTAACGATTTTCAAAGCAATGATTTTATTGTGCGTCTCTGTTCGATTCTTTATAAGCTATACATTTGTGTGTTCTATTTTGAGTATTCATATTTCCTAAGCTTGCAAGGTCTCGATTAATTTGGCCGTTTTATCACGTAAAAGTAGTGAAGTACATGAGTCCATAGACGCAAAATCGAGTGATTTCGTCTTTCAGTTTTTTGGAAATAGCCATAAAATCTCAAAGTCGAGTTCGCGTTTGCAAGCGCATTGCTCTTACGACATCAGTATTTTTTAAATAACGTTTAAATATCTATAAACTAGAGTCAATGATTAGTTATAATCCCGATTTTAAAAGCAATCGAAGTAGTTTTGGCGCCAAAATTTGAAGTTCAAAAAAAATTGTTTTTACGTAAATAAATACCCCTGGGCCACCTTAAGTGTGACAGGCGAACTAACAAACTACGTAAGACCAAACACTAAGACTACAAACGGCGAATAACATAGGCTTACTAGACTGAAATAAAGCACAAAACGTAAAAGAAAAGATGAGCCGTAAGCCAAGAAAACTGTGAGAAGATACACAAAACTAGTTATACGGACCTGGGAATATATAAACGAACTAGTGACTTAACAGAGAGCTAGGGGAAAGCCTATACCGACCTAAAACGGGGTGAAAATAAACTTAAATTACCTGTTGTAACTGAACAGGGGCTTGACGAGGAACAGGAGCCAGTGCAGCGACAGGAGGAGGAACAGGTTCATCGTTAACTATTAAGGCTTGAGCCTGATCTACGTTATCGGCTGGAGCTTGGTCACCCATGACTTACAAGATAGGAGCTCGCAACTAGAAAACTGGCAACGTGCAAATAAGGGGTGTTCCTTATATACTCGCCTACAAGGGACTGGTGCGAATAGGAGCTAGACATATAACGAAGGGTCAATGGAATAACAAAGCAAGCAAATAAGCGACCGTTGGTAACTATAAATACACGGAGATTACAAGCGAATACAAACGCGAACGATACTCTGCTGCCCATGTACGGAGTCAAGTTACGTAACTACTATTGTGCCAGAAAGCTAAAAGGTACGCACAGGAAATATTTTCAACTCTAAAAAACCGCCGATCGCTCCTACCACTTAGACAAAGAGAGTCCACGAGAGTCCCGCTTTCAGCCTCTCCTCACTTATACAGTTCTCTTTTCTCCTCTCCTCTCCCGTTCACTTCTCTTCTCATCCATTCTCTACTAGACCTTCTATTCTCTAATTTCTTTTCAACATAAAGTAACAGCTTGTTCGCTATAGTCTCATACGACCTCTTGTTTTTCTGATCCCTTAACTTGTTCGCCATCGACAAACCATCCTTATCGTAGCATTCACCGCTTCGCGAAACTTTTTCATCCTCCATAAATACAGCAAGGGGTTAACAGAAGAGTTAAAACCGACAAGTAATTCAGAAATCGTCATTAAACAGCCGTAGATACTCTTCTAAGCGCGGATGTTCCGAGTGTACAAGAAAGGTAACAAGCACAGCAATGGCGGAAGGAACTTGCGATGCGTAAAACATAGTGAAGAGAATAATAACCATTGTGTTTAGTAACTTGCGATATTTCAACGGCCGAAAGTTGGATTCTGTAGTCGTTACACCACTTGTCGTGTTTGGCGCTGGGGTTACTGGCGAGATTACCTTCTTTAAGTTGTAAAATGACAGTGCGTAGCAGAGTGTTATAGTCCCAAGCAAAACAAACAATGAAGCTGCTAACACTAATATGCAGATGTCTAAAGGTACTTTAGTCGCAGTTACCACACTTAGTATTACCACGCCAGCAACGCACCACTAGCATATAGTAAAGCCACGATTATACGTCTTACGGTCACAACAGTACGGTATTTGTTTTTGAGCACGATAGCTAACAACCTATCTACGTACGCTTATAACCGCTAGTGTATACAGAGAACTTGAGCAAACCCAGTAACCAACTACTCGACCAATGAGCCAATACTTGCAAAACACTCGCTCCCAATCTTGGAGCGCTGCAAAGTTGGTGACAACAAGTAGGGGATTGCCTAGGATTCCGACGATGAAATCAGTGCTGCAAGGTTTCTTAGAAGGATATTTGATGGCTTGTGTAGAGAAGGAGTTCTCCAGATCGTTAAAATGATCAAGAAGTTGAGTACTGTAGTTATTAAAGATGACGAGATGTAAAATGATGATAACGTGATGCGGTGGGCAGGGAATTTGAGGAGAAAGAGATCTCCAAAGCAGCTCTCATTCATGACGACTACGTGCAAGTGAAGTGACGATGATAGTGATGTTGGTAGATATTATACACCCTTTCCGATTAACTTTGTCACCCGTGAAGTGAAAAGCCTACAAACTAGTAGCGCAGGGGATTATGGGTTATCTATGTATACTTAATTAGAACGCAGGGATTTTATGGCCACATTGCATTGCCACACTTGTCAATATTATATTGAGAAATGTCCATTCTGGCTCATCAAACAACGAGAAATGTATGATCCTTTGCGCCACTAGCTTGTGAGCTTTTCACGGGTGACAAACTTTCTCGGAAAGGGTGTATGGTAGGTAACCAGGTGTTATTTTGCCTCCACTACATATAGTTAATAACACCACACAACACTTGACGAATGGGCTGGTTGGTCAGCCTGGCCCACGATAACACATTTTATTGAATAATTCAAAGATAATATCTATCATAACAAAATCTAAACATTATAGCCGGTCACGAAAACCCAAAAACCACTTTGTGGAAAAATAGGAACGTGAACCCCCTACAATTGCTATAATGCATACCTTTGGGGTTTTAAGGTTTACATGGCGAAAAAAAACAACAATACAGTGTCTTCCATTGAGAATCTAAGCATCTGCTATATATAAATGATAGTGAAAACTTAAGCTAAATAAGTACACAGCGCGAGGCTGACCGTAGAATGACTATCACTATGGCCAACACCCTATATATACACTCTATTACGCTCTACACGCACGGACTAACTAGACTCCGTGCCGGCAAAATATTAATTTATGTCAATCTCGATTGTCACAAATTACATTTTCTTTAACTTGGCGATGAAATCACACTGTTGTTAAAGGGATCCTCCACTAAAAATGAACTTGAACTTATATGGTGATAAAGATTATGCTGATTTCAAATATATATCAAAAATTTTCATCAGACGATTTTTCGCGCGGAAAAAACGGTTTAAAATGTGAGAAAAAATATGTTTTGGGATCCCTGTGGCACCTTCTGATGACGTTATTTTGCTCCCAACGATCCAAAAAGAAAGATTTTTTTCGCTGTAAAGTTAGAAAATGAAATAAAAACTTTTGTTCTTTGCTAAACTTTGCAAAGCCTCCAGACTTTCGGACAGAAAAATTTCAAACCGATTGAAATTAAGACAAAAGTTTGGAGTAATTTTCATTTGTCATTTAATCATTTTATCTCAAAAAAAGTAGGTAAAATAGCATCGTACTTCGGAATACTTCGAAAGGTATTTTTTTTGAAGAACCTATATTCATTCTTTGGGGAATTCTTGCACAATAGGATAAGGCAGAACCATTTTCGCACGATATTTATAGTATATTCATATTTAGTATAAATACGCAGGTGATTATAGAAAATCGCGCGCGCTGATTGGTTTGCTATCTCGGATTATCAGCCGATAATCACCTTTTCGGACAAAATGGCTGCCAGTAGTCGTTTTGTCACTGAGCGAAGATGAAATTGAAAACTTTAAAGAAAATGCTGTCCCAAAATCGACTAAAGAAGAGACTAAGTTTGGTGTCAAGCTATTTAAAGGTATCATAGTATATTTTCACGTTTTTTTTTTGTCATTATGCGAGACAAAGTTTACAATTTTTACGCGTAACGTTCGCGCTTTTAAAAAATAAAATATTTTCACTTTCAATGCTGTTTCCTTCTTTCTTTTTTGAAATAATCACCTTTGTATTTATACTAAAACGATTATTCACCTCAGGCGAAGTGATTATCGGTGAATATTTACCTCGCAGCTCGAAGACTCGCCGCTCGGTAAATATTCACCGATAATCACTTCGCCTTCGGCGAATAATTGTTAAATATTTCCCATCGTTGAGAGCAACATGACGTCATCAGAAGGTGCCACAGGGATCCCAGCAATATTTTTTCTCGCATTTTAAACAGTCTTTTTCGCGCGAAAAATCGGCTGATGAAAATTTTTGATATATATTTGAAATCAGCATAATTTTTATCAACATATAAGTTCAAGTTCATTTTTAGTGGAGGATCCTTTTAAATATAATACTAAAAAAAAAAAAAAAGTTGTAAACGATATAAAAACCAGGTACTTGAAATCTCTTTTTTTTTTGTCAGTAAACTATAAAACCAGTAACAGAATGAGGAAGTTAAATGTATGTCTGTTTTCAAATTTAGATTTATTCGAGAAAAATAACGGCCGATGCTGCTGAAAAATTATATGAAAATTCAACTTTTTTCAATATTCTATCCTTTCTCCAAGTAAAACAAAACTACGAAGGACTCTCCGATTCTTGAATACAACCATGAATATTCATGCTATATTCGTTAATAAGCATAATCGGTTTATCTTTGTGGAATAACTGGAATTAAAATAATTTCGACGTCTTTTTCAACTGACTCACTGCTATACCTTATAATAAAGAAAACTGAAAACAGGTAATTTCAGTAAAGTGTAAGGTCGCCCTTTCCATATTTCATTTGGATTTGCACACGTTGACCACAGCAGAAGGTATATCCAATTATCCGGTCTATATTGTTTAAATATTCAATTCAATAATATGGAAGTCATAAACTTTGACTTTAACAAAAAGAGATGTGAATTGTAGGGCGAATAATTGAAATAACACTGTTGGTTTGAGGTAACCATTGTATTCTCAACTTCATTAGTAATTATTTTTCGCTTCGCTTTCTTTCTTCATTTTGCCGTTATTTATAATATTTCCATTCAATGATATATTATTCGAGTGCAAGATTAAATCAAAATAATCAATTTATATAAGCACTGTGTTAAGACTTCTCTCGTGTTCTGACAACCCCGTGTGCTTTATAACGGCACACAGCACGCGCACATGCATTTTCTATTTCTTTAATAAATAGTCATGTTCTAATTTATGTTGGAGCATTTTTGCTTTTACATTCAACTGGGGCCGGGCTTCAATATTAAATTTGCTTTTTAAAAGTTACCAGGCTTTTGTTTATCGAGCCTCTCCCTCAAATCAATGTTCGTTGGTAATCACAATATACAAGCAGCCCAGACTTCAAACCTCAACAACAAAGAGAGAGAGAAGACGAAGGCAATAAAAAAGACCGCAAAATTCCCAGTCATGAACAACGCGCAAGGTCGTCAGTTTACAAAATCTTAAACAGACAGATATTAATTTTGAAAACATAATTTTCCATATTAAAGCTTTCAGCATCAAACAACATTATTTAGTTATATGTTTAGGATAGCAATATTGCAGAAGGTCGTTGGTTCGATTATAAATCTGGATCAATCACAGGCAGCCCCGGATCTTGACTTTAATCTTATAAAAATTAGCCACTTTTTCATCTTATAAAAAATAAATTAATAAAAGAATTTTTGCCTAATAAATACTTAACTATCCATACATTGATATGTTGGTATAGAAGTGATTTGTGCCGTAATTCCCCTTTTTTAAATACCCCCTCCCCCCTACATTCATTTTTTGCTAACAATTCTGAATGCATTTTTGTTTTTAGAGCAACGATAATACAGACTTTCTGTAAAACAGTTTTTCTTAAACATCTTTTGATTTTGGGCTGCTATAGCGACAAGCAAATAAATAATAATCTGCACATTATAGCACACCAAATGGGAAGGTTTGAAGCAAAATTCATCTGTTCGATTTGGAATAAAACACGGAAACATTTCAATGTGTTTTTCGAATGTGGAATATAAGTGGTTAGAACATTTCTGACAAATTGTGATCATAAAACTGCAGAAAAGCTTCCTTGGATTTTCATTTAGAATCTCTGCAAACAGCTCTGGCTAACTTATTCTAGGCAACGAAGATATCTTGTTTTTTTCTCAGTGGTAAATTAAATATTTTGTAATGAAACGCTATCGCAGATATTGGTCTATACTAATTTAAAACGTTGCGATCGCGGAATGAAATTAAATTAAGCTTCGTCCCCAAGTCATGAAGCTTCTTGGAAAGAGTACCAAAGGCCTCTTTCTGTATCCGCAGTGTGGGGAAATTGATGGTTTTCCGTTTTCTCTATTATAATATATCTATAGCAGTGAGTTGTCGAAAAAGACGCCGAAATTCAATAAATCAGTAATTCCACAAAGATAAACCGATAATATTTATTAACGAATATGGCATGAATTTTTATGATTGTGTAAAGAGGCTACTCTTACTTTTAATATATAATATTCTAGTTACGTAGAAACTGTATGGAAAACACATTACACTAGCTTGAATAGGAAAGACTTAACGTGGAAACAGCTACGCTGGTTACACCTTCTTAAAACATCATACAAGCCGCCAGGTCAAAGTCTAAAATGAGACGTGGCTCTTGGCTGTAAAACAGGTTTTTCTGATATACTTTTTAATTTTTTTTTAATTTTTTTTTAATTATTTCTACAAAGTTTACACTAAATACAACTACATAAACAAAACTGAAGAAAAAAAAAACACGAATTACATGCACATGTTACGAGATTTACAAGGATTGGTCTCTTTGTATGATATTATATATTAAGTATTATTATAAGTATTATGCAATTGTTTATTTAAATATATATTAATTATTTACATGTAAGTCTGTTTAGGATTGAAAATTATACGATATTTTTTCATATTTCTTTCTGTGTGAGGCTAGCCGTGATTTCTTTTTTGCAATATAATATTCTATTTTTTCGTATTTCCTTAAAGTTTTCCTTTATTTCGTGTATAATAGACAATTGTTTTGAAAATCAGCAGAAGAAAATTTTGGAGGATATCTCCGTCATATCCTAGTATTATATGTTTGATATTGAGAACTGGGAAGCTAGTAGATGTAATGATTCTAACCAGTCTTT
The DNA here is from genome assembly GCA_949775045.1 of Metridium senile. Taxonomy (NCBI): domain Eukaryota; kingdom Metazoa; phylum Cnidaria; class Anthozoa; order Actiniaria; family Metridiidae; genus Metridium; species Metridium senile. Next base: position 20,183,204 of record OX459096.1, on the reverse strand, counting down.
ACAGCATCCATAGAATTGTTTTGTTTTTTCACATTCCACAAATAAATGTTCAATTGTCTCTTCGTTTTTGTCACAGAAACTACATATTGGAGAATCTACTATTTTAAACATGAAAAGTTTTTGATTCAAATAAAGACAGTTATTCAATAGTTTAAACTGAAAAGCTCTCATCTTAACATCGATTGTAGTTTTATAAATTCTAGCATACACTTCGATCTGTCCACTCAATGTCCGGATCGTTTGTTTTATTTGTAATTAGAATCTGCGCTGTTGGTTTTTTATATTTCTGTTTAATTAGTTTTCCATAAACACTTTTTGCTTTGATTTTATCTATGGGTGATCGTACGCGTACGTTTTCCGCAATTTGAAGTAGGATCTTTGTATTAATATTATGTTTGCATGGTTCTTTACGAATCTTGGATTTCCACTCTGTTGAGAGTGCCTCAATGATTCCCCTCCAAATCAGATAATCAGGGTTTCTCCATCCTTCGTCTTTCGCTTTGTCCCACCGTTCCAGATATGGTGTATAAATCTAACTCCAAGCTTTGCTAAAGTCTTTAATCTACTGATCTCAATGTCGTAATCGATTAATTTATTGAACCATATAGGTTGCCTGAGAATATCTTCTATAATAACTACCTTAAAAGTGCTAATCTCCTCCCATGCTTCTACCATTTCTATGTAGAATTTGGATGAAAGTTTTGTGGATATCAGTGATGAATTAAAGCTCAAACCTAAAATATTTGTACCTCCAATTCTTTCAAAATATCTATTGCCGAATAATTTCCAATAGCATGTATTATCGCTAGTCAAGAATTTAGTGATAATCCAACAAACACGATTAGATTGAACTATTGCTTGAAAATCCGGTAGTCTGATTCCACCTTCGCTATAATCCCCTATTAGAGTACTGCTTTTTATTTTTGGCCTTTTACTATCCCATAAAAAAGAAAGAATCTCTTTTTCAACTTTTTTAAGGTATGTGTATGGTATTTCTGTCTTTGAAAAAACAAACAATAACTGTGAAATCGCTAACGAACGGATTATAACTGCTTTCCCATAGAGTATTAAATTTCTCGATCTCCACACATTTAACGTGCATTTAAAATTTTGAAATATTCTGTCAAAATTATGTGTATTTATTAAAATGAAATTAAAAAAAAAATTAAAAAATTTGCGCACTAGGGTCCGAATCTCGGATAGCGTCCCTTTTAATAAGGCTTTGTTCCTTACTTATTAACGTATATACAGAAAAATTACACCTTTTCGATAAAACCAGTTTAAAACTAGTCAACCAATAGTAGAGAACTAGAATGGATATTTCACTATAAATAGAGACCCTTAGACTGGGTAAAACTCTCACTCTACTGGGAAGCTACTAAGTAATGTAACTATACAGTTAATTCTTACTACTTGTACTATCTTCTAAAGACGAATAAAGATCCTTGGCTCTACCGAACAAACGAGTTAGTTTTCAATTGTATTAAACACCTGGCTACCTACCATAGAATATCTACCAACATCACTATCATCTTCACTTCGTCATGAATGAGAGCTGCTTTGGAAATCTCTTTCACCTCAAATTTCCTGCCCACCGCATCACGTTATCAGCATTTTACGTCTCGTCATCTTTAATAACTACAGTACTCAACTTCTTGATCATTTTAACGATCTGGAGAACTCCTTCTCTACACAAGCCATCAAATATCCTTCTAGGAAACCTTGCAGTTACTGATTTCATCGTCGGAATCCTAGGCAATCCCCTACTTGTTGTCACCAACTTCGCAGCGCTCCAAGATTGGGAGCGAGTGTTTTGCAAGTGTTGGCTCATTGGTCGAGTAGTTAGTTACTGGGTTGGCTCAACTTCCCTGTATACACTAGCGGTTATAAGCGTAGATAGGTTGTTAGCTATCGTGCTCAAAAACAAATACCGTACTGTTGTGACCGTAAGACGTATAATAGTGACTTTACTATGCTGGTGGTGCGTTGCTGGCGTGGTAATACTAAGTGTGGTAACTGCGACTAAAGTACCTTTAGACATCTGCATATTAGTGTTAGCAGCTTCGTTATTTGTTATGCTTGGGACTATAACACTTTGCTACGCACTGTCATTTTACAACTTAAAGAAGGTAATGTCGCCAATAACCCCAGCACCAAACACGACAAGTGATGCAACGACTACAGAATCCAACTTTCGGCCGTTGAAATATCGCAAGTTACTAAACACAATGGTTATTATTCTCTTCACTATGTTTTTGTTTTACGCACCGTATGTTCTTTCCGCCATTGCTGCGCTTGTTACGTATCTTGTACACTCGGAACATCCGCGCTTAGAAGAGTATCTACGGCTGTTATGGCGTTTAATGACGATTTCTGAATTACTTGTCGGTTTTAACTCTTCTGTTAACCCCTTGCTGTATTTATGGAGGATGGAAAAGTTGCGCAAAGCGGTGAATGCTACGATAAGGATGATATGTCGGTTGCGAACAAGGGATCAGATAACTGACATCGTGTGAGACTAGCGAACAAGCTGTTGCTATATGTAGAAACGAAATTAGAGAATAGAAGGTCTAGTAGAGAACGGGTGAGAAGAGAAGTAACGGGAGAGGAGAGCTGAGGAGGAAAGAGAAACAGTATATAATTGAGAAGAGGCTGATGAAAGAACTCTCGTGGACTCTCTTTGTCCAAGTGGTATAGGGGCGATGGGCCGTCTTTTTCCTGTATACGTACCTTTTAGCGTTCTTCTTCAAAAGTCAGTTAGGTATCATGACTCCGTCTAGATGATACAAGAAAATGTAACTAGCCAATCAGCGCGAAGCTAACAAGCTCTAGTTGTTAGCATAACCCATGACAAGAAAAAATTGCGCACCAAAACCTGCCTCAGTAGTGCGAATGATTTTTCTCGGTCAGAAAATTGAAACTAAAACTCAAAAAACTTTTAAAAATCAATATACAACAATATTTACAACATGATATAACAATTATCGTCAATAAAATAAAACCATTCTTGAAAATGTAAAGCATCAAATAAACTTTTTTTAATAAGTCGAGGCGGCTCCCCTCCCTCGAAATGATAATTGGTCAGTGCGGGTTTTACATAGGTTTAGAAGCCATTTAATAGGCACGACTTCAAAACTTCATTGAATCTAACAGGTCAGGTACAAATTTATTAGCTTTAACCGGGCGTTAGAACTGTGAGTTGGGTTTTTCATGCTATGTCTTGATAGCGACGGTTTATGTCGAAACGAGTCGAAACAAAATTCGCAGTTAAAAACATGACTCTGAGAACCTCCTTCCATGAAAGGAACTCGACTAAATTCCCTTCCAATCAAGTTGCATGCAAAGAAGTTTCACATGAACATTGCACTCTTAATCCGTTGTTTATTTTCTTCTTTCAATATATTCAAATATCGAAATACATGCGAATGTTGGTTGAATAAACGGCGAGCTGGGGGTTTTCCCTTCGTTTTATTTATATCTTTATACAATACCGCATTACAAAAATGCACGGACTCAAGGCCAACAATTTGGTGAATTCGTATGCAGGCCTGGTCGCAAATACATTACCTAGGTAGCTATAAGGGTCGTTTTTACTCTGCATTGTTACTAAAAGTAGGCTTAGCTGCCAAGAACATCGCACAGCTAGTCGTACCTTTAAGGGGTTGAAATCAACAATTAGGCTTTAACAGTTCTTTTAATCTGTGCGTACCAGTTTTAGGGGTCGTTTTTAAAACCGACCGTTGATCACCCCTTGGACAAATTTCCGTTTTAGAGCCTTCCTGGTCACGTGACGACCAAATTGTAATTATTTCCAACTCCGAATGTTAAGGAGCCTAATAGTCACTTGGGTTCCAAAATATATTTTAGTACATAGAATATTGATGAAGTCATTGTATGTTAATTCACAAAGAAATAGCATAACAAGTTTATTGAGACTTGAAATATATTCTATTCAGTTATAAAGCACTAGCTTGGGGATTGTCAGAACACTCGAGAAGTGTTGACACTTCTCTTTCGTTTTGTGACAACGCACGCGCGCCGGCCTGCATGCTTTATAACGGCACACAGCACGCTTGCTATTTGTATATTAATATACATCATGTTCAAATCTATTGGAGAATTTGTGCTCTAACAACTGAGACCGGACTTCGATATCAAATTTGCTTTTTAAATTAAAAGTTAACCAGGCTATTTTTATCAAACACCTTCCCACCAAGTCAGTTTATTGGCCTTCATAATGTACAAGCAGCCGAGACTTCAAACCTCAACTTCACACAGAGAGAAGGGGAAATGCAATAAAAAGACCGCAAACTTTCCCCGCGAGAGGTAGTGGGTTTACAATCATAAAACTCTCATCTGAAACAGACATGCAGTTTTCCAAGCATAATTTTCCTCAAGCTATCAGCATCAAACAACATTTTTTTAGTTGTTTAGGATAAGAATATTGCAGAAGGTCGTAGGTTCGATAAAATATGTTACAATCGGCCGATATTTGCCGACAGCGTCATTTTCTTCAAGCCTACTCACTTTACGATTTAACAACGATATACAAATATTTTCAAAAGCATAACAATATTGCAGAAGCTATTTGTTGACTCGATAAACTTTGAAACAAATCTCAAACAAATTTGTGTTTAAAAGAGAGTTCGGTTCGTTTGATCATTTAGGAGCTGGATTAAAGAAATATGAAAGTTTGTACAAGCTCGCAAATTTTTAATTATAAGTAAATACCGCAAGACTTTTTCGAGAATCAACTATCAAGCCGACTCATCCTATAAAAGGCCCGTTAATTTACACTTAGACTGCGAAGATTCCCTACTTTTCCCTCCGGATTCCGAAAGGTAGCTTTTTGTAAAAAGCGAACGTGCGGAGATTCGGGATGAGTATGGGAAGGAAGGGAGAGGAAACCCGGCACGTCCGCTCTTAATAAAAAATATCGTTTTCCTGTCCGTTTTTCTCGAATCTGGATGGAAATGTAGGGTCTGCTCGCAGTCTAATTTACACTAACAATTTTATAATATCGCGGGATATGTAAGCGGCGATTTCAATGGCGATTTTATCGCAAACCCTGAAGTCCCAAAGAGGCATCTGGAGCCAATATTTGCAACTTTTTGACAAGTGTCCAGTGACGTTTGAATTAATAGCGGCAAAATAAAAAATAAAAATCGTTATAGAATCACTGGCCGATGATATTTTAAAGTGCACCTAATGCCCTTCATGATATTTTGCAAATCTGTTGTACATGAGGTGTATAATAAGTGTACTTAAGAGAAGATTTCTGTAAATACCATGCAAACGCGGCAACACTCAAAAAATCGATTTTGCTCATATTTTAACCATAGGTAGCCCTCAACATGAAACAAATCATGGTGCCTTTAGTTAAGAAAAATATTGCATATTTTACGAGAAAATCGCAAAAAACGAAACTTCGTCAAATCGCTGCTCCGAGACGCTAATTTTTATGTCAACTTTGACGGCCCCGTATGGCAAAATTAATTACTTTGATGACTCCAAACTTTCATAATATTGTTTAATGGTATCTTAACTTTAAACTCAAGCTTTTATAGAAATATTGAGTTACTTAAAGGTATTATTTTATTTATTTTTCTATGTCATACTTTTCGCCTTAGAAAAAGTAGGGTAAAAACAAAAAAATATTTTACTATGTGCAGCACAAAATTTTTCAATAATAATCTGGGTTCTGAATGTTAAGGTATTGAATATATAACTGTAAAAAATTCAGCTTGGGTAAATGTAAATTAGCGAAGTTATTAAGCTCCGAACTTTCGCAGGAAAAAAAAGGAGAGCGTGATTGTTTATGTAAATGTTCTCGACTTGATTGACTGATAGGTGCCGGCAGTAGACAAGTAGACGGTATCCAGTAGACTATGCAGCGAAAGCAAACTTTTGCAAAAGTTCCCAGCTCAATAAACTTCGCTCAATAACATTTACCCAAACTGAATTTTTCACAGTTATATATTTAATACCCCAACATTCCGAATACGGATTTATATTGAAAAATTGTGAGTAGCACATAGTAAAATATTTTTTTTGTTTTTGCCCTACTTTTAACAAGGCAAAACATTTCACATAGAAAAATAAATTAAATAATATCTTCAATTAACTAAATATTTTTGTAAATTCTTGACTTTAAACTTAAGATGTCAATAAACAATATTAAAAAGTTTTGGAATCAGTAAAGTAGTTAATTTTGTCATACGAGGCCGTCAAAGTTGACAGAAAAATTAGCGTCTCGATCGAAGCAGCGATTTGACGAAATGTTGTTTTTCGAGATTTTTCTCGTAAAACATGCAATATTTTTTAAAACTAAATAAAAGGTAAACATTGCTTGGGTTGTACTGATTTTATTTGATAGCATTTTGCTGCTAAATGAGAAAGAAAATGTGATTATTTATGCAAATCACGTCCGCGACTTGGCAAATTGAATGTGTTAGCCGACAGTAGAATATGCATAATAAGCAGGATTTTGCGAATGTTCGCAGCTCAATAACTTCGCTCAATTACATTTACCCAAGCTGAATTTTTCACAGTTATATATTCAATACCTTAACATTCAGAACCCAGATTATTATTGAAACATTTTGTGCTGCACATAGTAAAATATTTTTTTGTTTTTACCCTACTTTTTCTAAGGCGAAAAGTATGACATAGAAAAACTAATAGAATAATATCTTTAGGTAACTCAATATTTCTATAAAAGCTTGAGTTTAAAGTTAAGATACCATTAAACAATATTATGAAAGTTTGGAGTCATCAAAGTAATTAATTTTGCCATACGGGGCCGTCAAAGTTGACATAAAAATTAGCGTCTCGGAGCAGCGATATGACGAAATTTCGTTTTTTGCGATTTTCTCGTAAAATATGCAGTATTTTTCTTAATTAAAGGCATCATGACTTGTTTCATGTTGAGGGCTACCTATGGTTAAAATATGAGCAAAATCGATTTTTTGAGTGTTGCCGCGTTTGCATGGTATTTACAGAAATCTTCTCTTAATATTTCTTGATGTCGACCTCTCCTTTTTGAGATATAAACATTTGAAATCTGAAAATGCAAATGAGGTGACGTCATTTCAGGCATTTGTCAAAGTTTTGTTTCAAAGCTGACAGCAAGCTTGTTTTTGTAAAGTAGTAAAAATGTTAATGGTAGTGTGAATATTAGTAATACAGATATTGAGCTTTAAAAAATTGCTTTTGTATATTTAATGAGGCCTGGAATGACGTCACCTCATTTGCATTTTCAGATTTCAAATGTTCATATCTCAGAAAGGAGAGGTCGACATCAAGAAATATTAAGTACACTTATTATACACCTCATGTACAACAGATTTGCAAAATATCATGAAGTGCATTAGGTGCACTTTAAGGTGTCTCCAAATAGTTTTTTTTTGGGCCTACATTTCCCTTTTTGAATTGCTGTTACATGATCTTGCCATAGCCCAATGAATTTGAATTTTACAACATCAGATGTTAGCCTTGGATGAAAGTTTCAAAAGATGTTCACATTTTGCTAATCGGCTTTTCTGAATGTAACAAATTAAACTTTCTATAAAACGGTTTTTCTTAAACATCTTTTGATTTTGGGCTGCTAGCGACAAGCAAATAAATATTAATCTGCACATTATAGCACACCAAATGGGAAAGTTTGAAGCAAAATATATCTGTTCGATTTGAAATAAATCACGGAAGCATTACAATGTGTTTTTCAAGTGTGAAATATAAGTGGTTAGAACATTTCATGGGATGCACAAATTATGATCATAATGCTGCAGAGCGCTTCCTTGGATTTTCATTTAGAATCCTTGCTGACAGCTCTGGCTAACTTCTAGGCAATGAAGAGATGGAGATTTTTTCTTGTCTCTCGTAAATTAAATATTTTATGTTAGGTTATCGTGATATTGGTCTATTGGTCAAGTATTAAAACTTTTTGGAATGAGTACCCAAGGCCTCTTCCCGGCTCAGCAGCGCAGGGAAATTCCGCAAGGCAAATACTTCATTACTGATGTCTCAAATGTCCTGAAACAGCTTGATACAATAGGTACATAATGAAGTGAATGCATAAATATCCACAGTAGGATATAGTAGTTTCAGGCCAATTCAAATTTCATCAATGAAGTACTGACCTACCCAGCTGTTTCCAGCATATGCTCAGGGGCGGATCCAGGGGAGGGGAATTGGGTGACTTCCCCCCCCCCCCCCCCCCCTCCTCTTTTTCTAAGCAGTTATATCTCACGTCCGGGATAGCTCCAGCATTTTTGGGTTTTTTATATATCCGAAACCAAAATCCCCCCCCCCCCCCCCCCTTTTGACCCCCCCCCTTTTGAAAATCCTGGATCCGCCACTGATGCTAGCCAGGTTTAGAAGTATTAAACTATTTGCCTTGCCAGCCAGGTTTAGAAGTGGGGAGACAAAAAACATAAACAATTGCATTTCTATTCCAAGAGAAATTGTATCTCTTTATAATGCCGTTTAGAAATCAAATGTAACAAGAACTAACAATAGCTTGTCTTTTGGAAAAATTTCATATCAAAGATAATATTGATAGTGATTTGCTCTGTCGTGTTTCAGTGAGCAAAAATAGAAAACACACCCACCAATGTGGTAGGGGAGGGGTAGGGTTCCCCTACTACTGTTCTATGTACATGATGTGCAGTATTGGACTCAGTGGATCATAGCTTTTGATTAGTAAAAACACAAAATAAATTGTTACATGGCAACCAATTTGAGCAATAACGGACTGACAAGCCCATTGTGTAAGACCGAAAAATACTTCCTAGTTTTATGTAAAACTACAAGGAAACTTGATGGTCTAAAGAGTGACTTACATGTTTGCCAAGATAGAAAGAAAGACGCCCAGAACGAGACAAGAAAAGAGATTGATTACCCAGGAGTTTTCAGTAGTTAAAACATGAAGATCGTTTAGCTTTTGCATAAAAAAGGAACTGTCTTTCAGCCTAGTCATGTGTTCGATTGGAATTGTAATATGTACGGCAGGCTAGTCATTCCAGGATAATTATTCAAATTGGTCACCATATTCTAGATACATCAGTTTTGGTTTCTACATCGCACAGCCTTAGCCTTGATTGTAGGTATATTAGTCAAAGGGTACAGATAAAACCGGTGTTATTTGTAGTTTGTATTCCATGCTTTACACTAGCTTTACTAATACAAAAGAATATATCATACATGTGTCATCAAGGCAGTGCGATAAAGAACTCAAAACTAGAGTATTATATAGTTAGTTAGAGCTGAGAAATATTTTAATAAATAAAAATACAAGTTGGACTAGATTGGGAATTTATGAGCCGCCATATTCTAATTGGATGCTCTAACCACCGAGCTGCTGGAGACACCGTGATGCAGTCCACATGTCATCAACCAATTGATTATCCATAGAGTAATGGTTTTGATTCCCATATTGGACTCACATTTGTCCTTTTCCAACGAATATTGTTATTCACTAATAATTTCAATGCTGAAGCTTAGGAAGGTTTAGATTACCTGTGACACAATATGTAAAATGTTTTTTTTTTTGTCACAGCCAGATTAATACAAAGCAAGTTTATGAAAACCATTCTATTCCACCAAATAGATATTTTTCTAATTTATACAGTCACTGAATCGAAATGTGGCTACCAATTTTAATGACTATTGTTCTTGACTGGCCAGCCTTGCATACATGTGAAAACCCATTGTGTTTCAACGTTAACACAAGGCTAGCCAGTCAAGAACAAAAGCAGGTTGCCATATTTCGATTCGGTCAATAGTACAAGGCTAGTATTAAGTAGTTTGTAAAACTCCTTCTGACTATTACTATGCAACTCGCTGTAGTGTAGTCACTTACAAAAACTTTTGATGAATTTTTGACATTTTTCCATCTCAATGGACCAATCAGGTACAAGTTTATATTGACAGGCAGAGTTTAACTCGAGAGGCAGAGACTTTAGAAACGTTGATGTTTGTAATTGGTCCAATTGAGATGAACAAATGTCAAAATAATGTCAAAAATTCATCACAAGTTAAGTGACTATGGTACAGTGAGTCGCACAGTAAGCTCAAATAAGGTTTCCCCCCATAGATTTACACCCATTCTCAATATTCTTCAAACTTCGATACTATGATAGCTTATTGTGAATATTTTTTGCTGTTGCCAGTTGAAATATTAGTCAAAACCTTTTAATATTTGTGACTGACAGCAGTAAAAACATTCATTCACTAGATAGGTGTAACAATATGCTCTAGACAAAGAAAAAATCTTACAAAATGGAACCACTAAGATAGAGATTCAAAAATCCAGTTAAAATCTCTAATCGTACTGATCAGAATATACATTCTCATTGACAGCTAAAAGAATATTGAGTAAATAATTCTATTTCTAGCAATTTATTATTGTATCATGGCATAAATGAACAGAAGGTAAATTCTCATTAAACTCATTAATATTTTTAAAGAAGAATTATTTGCCAGATTATCTCATTGACAACAAATGTGTTAAGAATCACCTGTTAAAAATAAGATCTGATCAGATTACAAATTCTTAAATTATAAACAGCCTAACAAACAAAGGAGAATTAACTTTCTGATCATTAACCATTGATATGTTATGAGGTTTTATCATTTCCAACAGTAATCCAGTACTATATGTACTATATACAAAGAATCAAAAAGACTTGACTAATTTAGGCTATGTCGTTATTGTGCACTGGCTAGTCTCTAGTACATGTACAAACTCTACTGTTTACATGAACAAGAGGCTAGTCAGACCACAGCTCACTGCTTAGAGGTAGATTAGCTCTTTGCCTTGCCTAACCAGATAATAGATTTCTAAAGCATTATAGTACAAGATCGACATCTTATTTAAATTTTAAGTGACAAAAGAAACTTATACAAATATCAACAAGTAATTATAGTAATACTGACATTTCATACATCAATAATATTTAATTTTTTGGTACACGCTAGGCAACAAGTTGCTGCAACTTGATGTTGCAACTTGATGTTGTAATAGGCATCAACAAATCCGTTTATGTGACACGTTAACCATAATGCTTTCTCCTTTTCTTTTCTATTCTTTTTTTTGGGGGGGAGGGGGGGGGGGTAATTATTGTTTTCAAATCAAAAACATTTTATATTTCAATATCTACCCCCCCCCCCCCCATCCCCCCAGATAAAAAAAACAGAAGGCATTATGGTTATGTGAAAGTAGAGAATAATTATGCAAACCTTTGTCCCAGTGACAAACGTTTCCCTATACAACAAATTGGACATATTCAAATTGTTTTGAATTTCTATTTAATTCTATTTTATTTCACTGAAGTCACAGCAGCTTGTTGCCTAGTGTGTGTCGGCCTTTGGTGAAGGACTAGCATCAGAACTGGCAGAAAGATGAGTTATTTCAAGTTATTGTGGTTCCTAAAACTGTTTACTTAGTGATTGGGAAGGCAAAATAATTTCCAACCATAAACTTAATATTTCTTGCATATATCCTTCATTAGTGTAAGCTTTGTTTTCCTTTTAAACATCCCAAAACCTAAGAGGGCCTGAACATGTTTTAAATAGTGCTACTTTTGTCACTTGAATTGTTTTCATAGAAAAAGTGATATAGCCACTCAAATTGGTCACTGTTTTTCATTTTACAGTTTGATAACATAATAATATTAATATTTTATTAGAGTTCTGTGATCCACTGAGTTTAGTAAGAAAATATACAAAATGGCCAAACCATACATCCATATAGTGAATCACTCAACTGTCAGTGTGCTTGTCTAGCTATTCTGGGTGCTCTTGCATATTTGTAAAAGTGTTTTATTGGAGCATTCTCTAGATTCTAGTGTAATTGGGCTGTGAATTGGGTGATGAATAATGACCAAGAACATTGCTACGAACTGTAGATAGGAATAATAATAATACATAGTTAATCATTAACTTATCTATTTGTAATGTATGATTCATGATAATTTGATTTTTCATTCATTTGTTCACTGCTAAATTCATTTCCTTGATTATTATTATTTATGTAAATCAAAAGTTCAGTAAAGTTAAAAAATAAATAAAATTTCATTCTATTGCCCATCATTCACAATGATTTGCATTTATTTCACTTTGTTGATGATATTCATATGTGTAAAATTCATGCATGCAATAGCACAAACTAATTTGTGTAATTGTGAATAGGGTGATTCAAAAATCCTTAATATGTAAATTCATTATCACCACCATGTTATTCTTCTAAACATTTACCAACGGCAGTAAAAAGCTGCCATCCACTCAGGGTAAGTGCAACAATAAAATGTTCTAAACAAAAAATGTTACTCATCGCCTGATGAAGACTAGCAGTAGCAGTCAAAACGCTGCTGCCATCTTGTCATTTTGTAAGAGACAAGGACAATGAATATCATGTCCGTAAGACTTACCTATTGATTCTTTTAACAATTTTGTCTACTATTCTGTCACTTATACCAGGCATACGGTCCTCTGCTGCATTAAATGCATCTTGTAAATCTTGAATAACCTTTGTCTGGCTGCCGTTTTTAGAAGACAGCTGAAACATGCATTTAATAAGATACTGTATCAAATTGAATGTAAATGTGATTCATAATAGAGTACCAAGACTAAAATCATGAAAAACAATCAAAATATTGAATAGCTGCCTAGTGGCTATTTAGTCACCAAAAATACTTCAATTAACAACAAACATTAAACAAAGCAAGCAATTTAAGTAAGTGAGATAAAAAGCCTGAGTGAACAAATTGAAGCCTTATACTTATGTTGGTAGCAAAGTCTGGTTCACACTAGCCACATAAGCATAAGGTTAGCATAAGCATAAGCAACATTAGAAGGCTCAGTGAAGCATTTCTCGACTAGGTGTGAGAAAAGACAAGTGCTGCTAATGAGCAAAGCCCAACTCAGTCTGTGTATGTTGCTTATGCTTATAAAATGCATTTGTCAATAGTGTGAACCAGGTTAAGTCATTTTGTTTATAATTGATTTGTATGATCATAGATAACTTACATCTGATAGAACTGGTCCAAGAACATTGTTTAAACATCTAGAAACAGGGCGCTTAGGCTTGACTTCCTGATAACAACAAGCAATATTTAATATCAAAAAAATGTTATAAAAATTGTCTTTACAAGATACACAGGAAAACCATGTGAGGCAGGATTCAAAGGGTGAGGATACTCAAACCATGAACACTTAACTTTTTTCATGTTATTATTTTCTGAACCTTCTACTGCTTCAAAACCTCTAAAAATATAGCATTGAGTTTAAATACACTGAGTGTTTAAAAATCTTATTTCAAATCTATTTGCACATGGATTGTGGGTTAAAAAAAGTAACAAAATACTCACAGTCATGGTTCGAGTGTCCTCACTATAAACGATTAGAGCAATTTTGAATAAACCAATCGATTTAGTACTCACACACAAAAATACATGTGTCAATTGTTGTTGTTGTAAACAAAAGTCAAGTGACATTTATAATTGTTTGAATAACTTGCATTGTCTTTTGTCCTTCTTACTTACCGGAGGTTGTTTTATTTTAGTAACTATTTCTCCATTTCCAGTTGAATTATTCATTCCTGCAGGAGCAGTTGCTCGACTTATAGTAGGGAAATCCCATGAAGTTGAGTCTTTTTCATTATCTCTGTTGATAAATACAGAATGAAAATTCTTATGTGACATGTGTGAAATAAGTGATCTTAACTTCTCAATTGACCACATCGAGCTGCACATTGGGCTATAGTTGAAGACAATGATAATGATGACAATGGCAATACTGTTAATGATAGTAATGAAGATAGTAACAGCAATAATGATCATAATATTTTGATGATAACCCTTATAATGAGGACCAGATGATTATGATGATGGTGTTTTATGTTAATGATATTTCACATACATGTAATTATATAATAATTTTTGAATTTTTAGAAACATTTTCCAATGAAGAAATAGAAATTAAGACAGCATACTCTATTGCTTACTGCGGTTTTTGACTTTGTGCAAACTCAGACATTCCAACGGCTCATTGTGAAATACGTATTTAGCTGCCGTCAATCAAGGATTTAAAAGGTACTGACTAATTAGTTTTGATTGACGACAGCTAAAAACGAGTTTCACAACAAGCCGTTGAAATGTCTGAGTTCACAGAAGGTTGAAAACCGCAGTAAATAGAAAACAAGCACCTCATCAATTATTAATGTGTATGCAAATTCATTTTAGACAATAATTGTGAAAACAGTTGTATCATCTAAAAAAAAATATTAACCTACCCATCACTATCTTCGCCTGAACTACTATCATCATCATCAACATGGTTCAGCCTCCATCTTTTATATCGTTCTATTAGCTCCACAAGGAATGAGTTTTTCTTGGCGGTTTTTATAAATCTGTGTCTAAGAAGGTCTCTAGCTGTTGGTCTCTGGTAGAAGAATCAAACCATTTGTTAATACAAGTCAACATAATAACTATCACCTTAATTTTGTTTTTAAACCTTTAGAAATAAAGTCAACAATTTTTTTTATAATTATCATAGACCACTTTCATAAATAATATTATACATAAATACCATAATATTTACCGGAAAATGATTTTCCAAGTAAACAAATATTTTAATATTTTAGCACTGTCATATGAAAAAAACACCTGAAATAGGCATGATTGGAAGGTTTTGATGCTCTGGCTAAAATACTAAAGAAATTATGCTCGATGAAAAATGTAGAGATTTGTATGTAATTTTCTGCTAAGGCCTTTGATGCCTCATGACCAAACAGAACTATGGGTGTTTGATATTGATTCTCAATGCCCCTTTTTGTGATAGAAAACAAACCGAGGGAAGAAGAGCTTATAGATTATGAAACTAAGCAATCCAAAACAAAAACACTAGGATACATTATGTTGTATGCATAACCACAATTCCTTGCTTCAAATTTGTTGTCATTTATAGTATACATTTTTGTTTATTTGTATATATTTTTAATTATTTGATTGTGTATTCTCTGTGAGTTATTGTTTCTTTTTGTTTGTTTGTTTGTTTGCAGACTTGTTGGTGTGTGTTTGTTTATTTATTTGATTGCTGGCATCACAAGAGTATTATTATTATAACATCGTACTTACATCATTTGGGTCTTTATTTAAACACAGAGATACAAATTCCTTAAAAGCTTTGCTGAAGTTTCCTGCAAGTTCCGGTGGGTTGTTCTTAGGAATGAGGAAAAGAACTCTCATTGGATGAAGATCAGAGTTTGGTGGTTCACCTTTTGCTAACTCTATAGCAGTTATCCCTAGAGACCAAATATCAGCCTAAAAAAAACAATTTGATCAAATTAGCATTAGGGGCAGTTGAGTTCCAAATTTAGTTTGAAAATTCCAGAGGTCTGGCCAGGAAACTTTGAACAAATATTCCAATGGGAAATAATGTGCTTCTTGATCAAGTTTAGTACACACTAAAAGGAATTCCATGACTAGTATGGTAAATACATTAAACACATTATCATTAGTATGTAAGACCTAACCTCCCATTGAGCGAGTCAAACAAATATCATATCTCATATATTCACAATGCATAAGCTCAATAACTTTATATTTTCAGTTCATACTGTTTGATGTTACATCATATACAGAAACATATAATCCACTACACTAGCTAATAAACTGTCAATTTGTGATTAATTTGTGACAAACTTTATCAGAAGAAACACAGATACATGAGAAAAATAAAGTTTGCCCTTGGTGGGAATTGAACCCACATTTTTGGCTTTCTAGTTCAATGTACGTGTGTTGACCACTACACTGTATGTGTGTTGACCACTACACTGTATGTGTGTTGACCACTACACTGCGTACTGCAAGGTATATTACTACCTAGGTGTTCCTATTTAAATAAAAAGTTTATTTGAAAGGTTTGCACACAAAATTGGAATCTCTTAACTAAATTTTGAACTCTTATGAGAAATAAATAAAATTAATGTGAAATAAATGATTTAACAGAGATAGCATTCTAGCATGTGTTATATAGAATCGTTATGTTAAAATGTTATATTCTTATCACCTTCCTCTTTTACCATAATTTCCTATCACCCCACTACCCTTGTGTTAATTGTAGTCTGCCTCTCATTGTGTACAATGTTTTTTAAACAATGTGTATACTATACCTTAGAGTCATAAGCTGATTGCTTGATGACTTCGGGAGCCATCCAGAATGGAGTCCCTACAAATGTATTCCTTTTATTTAAAGTATCTGTTAGCTGTCCAGCAACACCAAAATCTGCCAATTTTACATCTCCATTTTCAGACATCAACACATTAGCAGCTGCAATATAAAAACGGTATTCATACAGCTATTTCTATAAAGGTTGTCAGTGAGAATAAACAGTGAATGGCAAACATAATATTTATAATAATAATAATGTTTAATACTTATATTGCGCATTTTAACATGTTATATACATTTGTATGATCAAATGCGCATTACATTAAATGAAATGCTATACACTATATATAAAACTACTTAAAAAATATATATATACAAATTATGATAGTACTAATATTATAATATTTACATGTAGTTAAAAATAGAACAAAATGTGCATAGCCTTAATTAAGAATAAGATATATATCGAAACTACATAACTAATTAATAGTAAAACAAGTAAAATAAAATAAAAAACTAAGTTAAGTTACTAAATACTTCTCTAAAATAATGTGTCTTCAAAAGACTTTTAAACTTATTAAACTTGTTCTCTTTCCTAATATAGTCAGGTAGATTGTTCCAGGTCTTAGGAGCAGCTGCTGTAAATGATCTGTCTCCAAGCGTGCACTTAAACCTGCCTGTCGGGTCATGCAACACTACGCCAGCAGCTCTAGATCGCAAGTTATAGCGCGGACTTAATTTTATGCTTATGAAACAGTGATTGTGTGACTGGATGGAACTGTGGGCTTTACTATTAATTGTCCACTTATTTCAAAAATCGTTGTCACTGCTAGAACAACAAGCTTGCATCAAGCCAAGATACTGGCTTTGTGCTGGTAATGTATTGAAATGACACTTGTTATTAACAATAATACAGCAACAAGCATGTGAAAATGCTCAAATTTTGTTATTATTTCGATTTCTTTAGTAAACAAGTGTATTTCAGTCTTGGCTTGATGCTTGCTGCTTAAGCTGTAACAACATTTTTTGAAGAAGGTGTATATCCTTTTTGATCCATTTGATCCACAAATTTGCTGCATTGATAAAACTGGCCCCATTTAGTGAAGAAGAGCTTATTACTCGTGCCCAGGCCTTTGAAATTATGTAACAGATGCCATCAATGAGCTAGCATGCTAAGCTGTATAATATTTGTAATAGTTTTGCACAAAATGATGCCACTGCATTTACTGACTTCAAGTAAAATATTCCTCAAGAAGTGCAATATAGAAAATAATATCTAAACAACTGGTTTCATGCTTTGTTTCTCTGGTTATTCTATAAACTGTATTATTCAACAAAATAAAACAACTTTGAGTATTTTCTATTTCACATGTAAAAATCACCAGCTAATACTTTCTAAAACAGTGTTTACTGATGGCAACTGTCTTATTAAAACATTTTGTGACATAAAAGAACAAAGCTCCCAATGTGATGTAAAATATGTACTATATTCTCTTTCCAGTTCTCAAATATCCAGTGATAAGGAAAGACACAATACTCTAAGAAAATTTAAATTCAACAAACAAAAGATGCAAATTAACAATAGAAAGGGAGATGTATTCAAATATGGGAGCTGAAAAGAAAGAAATAAGGTTGCAAGTGACAGTAAAATTATAATGGGAAGTGTAGCTGAGGTCCCGATCACTTAGTAGAAATAGTATTTCATCCCTTATGCAGCTAAGAATCCAAGTACTCCAGTACATAGCACTAGTTTCATTTAATAAATAGAAAAATAAAATATTGCCTCAGCACTTTGTCCCTCTGGATCTATTTCCATTGCCTAGGCAAGAACAATTGGCCAGTGAGAATATATTACATTTAACATGTTTAATATCGGGTATAAAGGTCCATCACGTGATCCATGATCCAACCCTAAATACTCTAAATAATACTAAATAAATACTCGCCAAGGGCAGATCCAGAAATTTGTCTGGTGTCCAGATCCAGATATCTATTAGAGGGGTATATATATATATATATATTGTTATTATAAACCACAAAGGAGTAAATAAGAGTAGGTACGATGCAAGGGAGTGTCCAGTGGACTTAGGGACACACCTTGGATCCGCCCCTGCATCCTGCTACATGAAATACTGTTTTCGCAGCCATAAAATATATGGTTCACATATTTCATAAATCATGGTCAAATATTGAGAGAGGGATACAGGAGGACCAACAACAGCAGCGCACACATAAAAAACAAACAAAGAAAGGTCACTCGGGTTGAACGCTTTTGTTTGTCTTTTTATTTTTTTTCCTTCTGCATTAAAGTACAAATGTTCTATTTGTCAATATGACAACGTTTTTGCAATTGGGCATAAACAATAAATACAGTAATCTGACTTCTATAAAAAGCTTAGTCCGCAGCAAATTTACAATCAGAGACGTTTTTCAGCAGGGCACGAGTCCACCCTGCCATCAGGGTCTAGTTCATTAATAAAACTATGCTTAGCCAGCCAGAAAAACACTTAGTTTGACATATTTTGAAAGATTAACCAGATCCTTTTCAGTCATACAATCACCATTTGCTATTCACCCTTTTTTAAATTGACTGTATATACTTTGGATAAATAGATTGCTTTTATTTAGTGTTTCTATTATAATTATTAAAAAGAGGATATTACATGGGCATGCAGAAATGCAAATTTCAAATGTTCAAAAGATCTCTCACAATCAAGTGCAGTGAACAAGTGAGATATTTTCAATCTACAATCTCACAATGTGATGGACATTAATATATAATAAAAAGGTTATTATTCCATTCAATCTTGTCGTACAAGGCTAATAGCTGTCTTGGCACAGCCTCCTCTGCTTTGAGCACATGAACAACTTAATTATGTGGAATAATTGCTAATTATTATTCATTATATTATTACCTTTAATGTCTCTGTGTAGTTTCTTTTCACAATGTAAATATTCTAACCCTTTTAGAACTTCTCGTAATATAGTTGCAATATACCACTCTTCAATATTGCCAGCTTTCATCTGGAAAAAAACACAAATATATCAACAAGTTGTTGAAAGGCATAGACAAACTGAGACTAAAATAAATTATAGTAGGGTACACATACACACATTACAGTGAGGATACTGGAATAGTGTACACTTGACTTATTTCATGTTCTTAATGTGGTTTTCAGCGTTCTTCGAACTCAGACATTTCAACGGCTAGCTGATAATAACATTTTTGGACGCTGCTAATAACTCAGCACCTTTTGTGTCAATGATTGATGGCAGCCAAGACTGAATTTCACAACTAGTTGTTGGAATATCTGAGTTCGCAGAAAGCCTAAAACTGCAGTAATTTATTTTATCATATGACCATATTTTTCCGCTCATGCACCCCCAATAAAAACCATGCAGACGAGTCACGTGATGGGGGCCGTCCATCTTTCGTTGAGCAGGCCGTAAAAAGTTGTCAGGCCCTCTCAAAAAGGCGCTTACAACAAAATTAAAAAATGAAAGGGTCAAATAATAAAATACTTAACCAAGTTAGGTCATGCCGGACGGGAAAATATTTGGCTCTTGGTCATTGTATGGACCTCGCTGCGCTCGTTCCGTACGGCATAACCTCAAGCCAATTATTTTTCCTTTCCAGCCCTCCCACTCAATCAATAAGTACATAAACCTTCTACTGCTTCAAAACCTCATAAAATGAAGCAGTGACTTCAAATACATTGAGTGTTTATAAGAAATCCTATTTCTAATCAATTCGCTTATGGGATATGGGCTCAAAAAAGTAACAAAACAACTCAAAGTTGTTCACGGTTCAAATGCATGCCCACACTGTAATATTCAGGTCATCAGATCCTAAGAAGGTCTTTTTCAAATAATCATCGCAATCATGTAATTATTTATCACTCCATAGCATTGTGTTTGGTCAAGCGAAAATATTGAACAATATCTTTGATATTTAAAAAAACAAAGCAGAAAATAAATATATAAATAAAATGAAAACAAGAATATCGAAGACTCAAAATTACTGCAATCTAAATCACTCTTATAATAAATGCACTTACCAGATCTAGGGCGGATCCACCGCCCAAGTATTCCATCATAATCCATAATTTCGTTCCCTGATAAAACAAAGGAAAACAATTTAACATAACTATATAGTGAGAGTTAAAGCACTATAATGAACTATATATATTAAATAAAATAAAATAGTTAAATACTGTGTTCATATCTAGTGACTATTAGTGACTATCAGAACAAGGAAAGTTGTAATGAGGTACTGTATCCTTTTGTATTTGATGTTTCTGGTTGAATGATACTGGCTAAATAGTCATTAAAAAAGCTATTAGTTATCTATGTATCGCTGAGCAAAATAGCATTTTTGTTGCACAAGCTGGCATTACACCTTGTTGACCAGACATAATGGAGTTTGTGGTCATTTTGTTGTTATCAATTTAGTTTCAAATGTAATGTTTACTAATAAAACAAATTTAGAAGAAAAATATGGAAAATATGATCTATAATTTTTGAAATTGTAAAATAGAATAGAAAATCAGCGATAAGTAAAAATAACAATTGAAAAAATGTTTGTACAACAAGAGACCCAGGGCATGTAGAAAGATGCACTGACATAGGATTGTAGATTTTATTAACACACTAATACCTTATAAAAGTGGCAGTGCCAAAAGGAGTTTATTATAAGTATTTGTGATAAACAAATAACTATGTTTTTGTGTAAAACAAGGGAAACAGGATGTGTAAAAATGGTTTGGTACAATGATTTACAAAATAATAATCACCTTTTGTGGTGAACACAATACAAAAGCACATATTTGATGTACTTTTTGAATTATTTAATTATCAATTTAAATGTTTTAATTGATCATATAATGCCAAATATTCTATTGGGTAGAAATGAAAGAAAAACATGAAAGTCATACGTCTCATCATTAACCAAATTAGGGATGAATGAGATAAATAATCCATGCTGAAGGTTCTGGATTCTTTAGATCATTTCAAAATCACTCACCATCAACAAGTTTTTTAAACTAAGTTAACTTTATAACAATATGTTGGGATTATTGATCAGGACTAAACCAAAATAGGCATGACTCAAGGTGAGTATGATGGATCCAAAGTAAAAGTTTATAAAACTTTTTTGTGTGGGAGTTTTATGACGTCCAAACTACAATTTTATGATAAATAATAGATTAACATCAATCACAGACTGAGGTCCTTTACAAAGATACAAGACCTTATGACCTAAATTAGCAAAACTATATACATTGAACAATGCAAAAACCTAACAAGTATGTTACAAAGGATTTCGATGGTGATAACGAAACAAAACAAAGAAATATCCTACATAAGCAATTTCACAGTAGATTCTACGTTGCTTTAGGACAAGAAACTGTCATCGCTAAAAATAGCCGTATTATAAATTTGGTGGTGACTTTCTTTGGGTGCCAAAAAAATTCCTTGTTGCGATCAAAGGTTCGATTTGATCAAATTCATGAAATAAACCCGATGTTATGATAAAGTACTAGTGAAAGTAATAGAAGCCCATCCCCATCCCTTGATGTACTTTCAAGAACAAACACGAGTGAGGGTTCGATGTGCTAACTTGTGGAATATCAAATGTCACCTCCAAAAGCTTTTCGGATCCAATAATGACGTTCAATTAGTCGAACAAAAAAGCACAAATCCAACGACATAATTTACCATTATTAAATAAACAGTCCTGATTATAAGCAAGTAACAGCCCTACCCATAGAACATCCCGACAATGTACAATGTTTGATCTGTTGATACAAAATCTCGGCCTGCTTTCTGGCTTTTGTTGTTGATATATTTACATTGGAAATATGCTGGTGGGAAATTCTTAGCTTTCACAAAAGATAGGATATAGTAAGACCGTTGAAAGAAGAATTAAAAGCACTAACCTTTAAGTACGAGCCATGATATTTAGTTACATAAGGGCTATCACATTGAGAAAGAACTGTAATTTCTTGCTGGATATCTTCAATTTCGTCCTCAGCTTCCTCCAAGTCGATAATTTTTATCGCCACCACTTCATTCGTTTGGTTATCAATACTAAATCAAAAAATACCAAATAAATACACATTTTTTTAATTTTACAAAACAAGAATTAATGGTTTTTAAAACTGTCAGAAAGTGAAATGGTAGTACCCTTTGTAAACTTCACCAAACGATCCCTTTCCGATTCGCTCAAGCTTTGAAAAGAGTTTCTCTGGATCGGCTTTCATACCCTGAAATACAAAAGATAATAACCAAAAGTTAAGCCAATTTATTATCACTGAAGAGGCCTACTTTGTGCCAAACATAAACAGTTTTGTACACAGTTAATTTGGCCAAAAGCTCGATAATAATTAAAACACGTACAAGCCTATCAAGTATAGACGAAAGTGACTCGAGGATATACGAACTAAAACAACTGAACGGAGTGTAGAACTTACTCCTAACTTCTACATAAATGACTAATATTTGGCATATACATTAATAAACAGGTTTAGTTGGTTAAAAAGCGTCTCTAGGCACAACATACCAAGTTGTTAGCGGCCATTCAGTAACAAAAACATTCGCCACCGGAACAAGCCAGCATACACTCCGGGATTGAAGAGTTTGTTTCTTGTTGAATTGCGAGGCGTTTAACAGCGACTAGCTGAGCCAAAATCGCACAGAACTCTCAACATAATCCCATGATAAAATGAGTATTCACAAAAGTCGAAAGATAAATACCAAAACGAGATATTTCACCAGGTTTTCACAGTGTAAAACTCAAGGAAGCAGAATCTTGCACCGCCATAGCTGACATCGAAACACGCTACAGTCATGTACCCCATATATGGTCATGACACATGATCAAGATCGTCTCACCTGGGTGCGGCTAGTGATTGGCTCATGCAATGGGTTTCCTGTGGTCACGCAGTAAGACCCTAAAAATTTTACATTCAATCTTCCAGAAAAAAATAACAGAAGAAAACGAAATGTAACACAAACAAAATACATATTTATTACTGATCAAGTAGGGTCTCAAGAAATTATTAGAAAAAAAATACGTATTTTATACACTGATTATTCATGCCATGATCAACCCAACCTCCCCACCTCCCCCTGCAGGTAATCCCTTCCTTCTCACCGCGCTTCAGAACTACCAAAATTCACATAAATCTACTGTGAACTGGAGGCCTTATAAGCGTAAAAACGTCTTATTATTGAACTGATCATTCGTAAAATCAAGAGAGCCATAAATATTTTAGACTTGAAAACTTCAGACTATAAACATTTGTGCTCTCTTGGTAATATATGGGCCTCTTTTGGCCATAGAAAATAAAGACTGCTACCTTAAATCAATTAAAATTCAACTTTTATTAAGTTCCAGTTTTTTAACATTGAACATAAAATGAAATTGTTGATTTAAAAGTTAAAGTAGTAATCAGAAAAATTCCATGTCAAATCTGTACAACTAGTGAATCCCAAGTAAAGACAGAAATCACATTAATTCAAAGTTCCAGTTTGAACATTGAACATCATTGAGCATAAAAACATATGCATGATCATCTTTGATCCAATTTGATAATAATCACATAAATAAAATGCGACGTTTAATATAGAGTTTTAATAAGCAGCCATGGTCATCTTATGAAAAAAAAAAAAACGCACCGGCATCTTTAGGAAGCTTATCAGAGGTCAGACTAAAAACAGTTTGAATTGAGTAAGAAAGACAAACCATACAGTTATTACTTATTGACGTTACGAACGTTATCGTTCATATTACCATTCCTAATCGGACAAAGGATTAACGTCTGTCTTTATGCTGTTTACCTTGTTACTCCAAGCAACGTCACGTAAGTCTCGCCCGCAGCCGTATTTAGTGTCGTCACGCAACGCTCCTCTACTGGAGACTACAGGCCCGGGCAAACGTCTTCAATATCCGTTCGAATTTGTTGAGTGGCAATGTTGAAGCCGTTTGCTATCCCCTTTCAACATTGTTGAACACGGTTGAAAGGGGGTGGCAAACGTTTTCAGCATGCAATACCATTCCACAAAATCGACCCGATGTTGAAGCAAATGTCGATGCCGTTTGTCCGGGCCTTTTAAAAAACGTTAAAACTTGTTTTAGTCTAAATTTCTGCTAAAGTAAGTGTTCGCATTGTAAATAAAAACTGTCCCATTTTGTAAGAATTTATGCTCAAATGAAGTTCTAATTTTACTTTATCACTGTTCAATGTGCATTATTAGAATATAAAGTCCAACGATTGTCATGTTAATATCGCGTAAAGATGAGTAAAAGCGTATAAGCGTTCAACGCCATGTTGTCAATCATTTGAAATCCTGCGCAAATTTTTACCCGTTTGCACCCAAGAACTGCTTGGTTTTAAACATTAACTGTAACTTCTAAATAACGTAACTATATAAAAAAGGCGTGACTACTTTTTATCGATTGATTTGTTGCATATCCCATTCGAAGCTTGAAAGGCATTGTGGATAATGTTTGTCAAGTGTGTATTAACGATTTTATGAAATCACGCCAATCGGTAATCGGCGACTAGTAAAACTCCTTTCGAAATTGGAATGCAACGTGCAACAAAACCTATAGCCAGTACACACTACGCGACATGATAGGTCTATTTGTCGCTGCATGTGACCCTATGCACGAATTCATACCGGATTGGTAATTCGCGGGAAAAATAATTCCATAAATCACACAGAATTGACCTGTTGAAGCTAATTGCTGCCTAGTGGGTACCGGCTTTTAGTCAGCGTTTATGAAATAGCTGAATAATTGATGTAAACGCAATAAATCTTATGAATGTAAATATATCGAACTTTGATGTGGATTGTGGAGGTTCTATTCACCTATTTACACTGTACATCGTGTATTTATCGTCTGATTTCCATTGCATATAAATAAATCTTATGGACGTAAATCTATGGATCTATGATTTGTGCTCGACTAGAGGTCCTATTGACCTATTTACACTGTACATCGTGTTATCGTCCGATTTCCATCATATACATCTTGTGCACCGCGTAAAGGTACAGTAACACCAGCAATAAATTCATTTGTTTTGAAGTATCCAATACACAGCAGTGCGACATTGCGAGGCCACAGATTCCACAATTGGTTATATTTGAAACAACTAGTAAGCACAGCATTTGCTCTGTTACTTGTAATGTGCCTATTTTGCAATTCAACTTGCATGGCTTTTTTGCCAATACTTGTCGCCGGAACGTTTTCTCCAATCCAAGATGACTGCTTTAAATTTACTGTTCATGTCACAGCACCTTCACCTTCCATGGCGATCCATTTGCTGCATCCCGGCCGAGGTAACTACTTTATGTAGGCAGCCACAGGTTATTCAAATAAATCACAGAAAAGGTATGAACAGAGCATATAATATGTATTTCAATAACCTTTATGTGAGTGCATACACGAAGTAGTTACCGCATCCTCACTGATTGGAGACTGTGTTCATATTCGACATCATTTTCATGACGTCTTCAATATTGTCCGTACCGTATCCACCTGATCCATATTGCCCTCGTTGCCATGGCGATTGATTGGTTTGTTCGTAACCATTGTATCCTTGAGGGTCTTGTCGTTGCTTTGCTGGCTTTTGCCATCGATTATTCCCGTTGTAACTGTTATAACCTTGGTGATTTGCAAGATGTTGATACTGGTCTTGTTTCTTTGCTTGTTGATACTGTCCCCGCGGTTGTTGTTGCTGTATTGATGGATAATCCTGTTCGTAACGAGAGTATTCTTGATAATTTTGTTGCTGCTGTTGGAGGTCCTGTTGTTGTGGATACTGTTCCTGGGGTTGTTGTTCTAGTGTTTGTTGCCATGCCAGCGGTGGTATAGGAGCCGTAGAAGGATCAGGTGCACTAGCAGATCCTGCATATACCTTTGGTCTAGTGTTAGGAACACGAACACCACGACCTCGGCTGATTTGGCCAACATCCTGATTTGTTGAAATTGCTGTAGAATCGCCTGGTGGCCCTATAAAATCAATAAAACAATTTCATTTTATTACAGAACACCAAAAGAAATATTTTTATATTTACATAATTTTCGCTTGTAAAGCTTGAATCAAAATAAGGTGACCAATTTGAATAAATGTTGTTTGAACTGACTACTACAGCATATTCTTTACAAACCTGGTTTAGTTGCCGATGGCATTCCCCTTCCTCTACCCCTACCACGTCCTAGAGGAAATTTTGAAGCAGCATTGAAAGGTGCAGCAAATGAGGTCTGTTGGTTGCTTGCTTGGTCTTCTTCACTTTGGGTACGCTGATACCAAGATGCTTCATTATTATCATTGGATGGTGCAATACTGCTGGCTTCATAGGTGGGTCCAGAACGATTGTACTTGGTGTACACTTGATCATTGCCAACATAGCCTCGCCCTGTTAATAAAAAATAACACATAACTACTTCAAAACACTGCAGGTTGTCAGGATGAATGGTGAACAGGGAATGGCGTGACCAAAAAGAAATTGTGATTATGTGGTACACATTATTAATGCGAATGTTTTTCTTGACTGTTTAACACACTTTCATAAATTAAAATATCTTTTTGACTAAATGGGGCTGACATTGTGTAGTAAATTTGTTGTATCACCAAAAAGATATCCCAACATTTTGACATGGTTGTTGCTGAGTGTTGCAACACTAGATCTATTATGTGTTCTTCACTTATAATAATCTACCAAGTATTGAAAAATAACCAATCCAAATTATTAGGAACAGAGTGTTTTACTGCGGGTTTTCAAACATTTCAACAGTTAGTTCGGAAATACGTTTTTGTCTGATGTCAATCAAAAACATAAAAGCTGCCGACCAATTAGCAGCAGCCAAAAACAACTGGCCGTGGGAATGTCTGAGTTCGCAGAAAGACGAAAACCGCAGTAAGAACATTATTTGTTATCTATAAGTGTTGGACATGTCTCCTCCAACAACATAATTACTTGCTTTTAGTAAAAAAAAGAGAAGGTCAGAGTGTGAGAAGGGAGAAAACAAGGGGCATCCATAACTCTCTTCTTTCCTCCTCCCCCTAAGTGTTGCTATCTTACCAAATGCAGGCCTCTGTGTATATGATGGATATGTGTATTCGTTGTCATCATATTCAGACTTGTTTTTGAGTTTATTTGAAGAATCTGAAGTATCATTCAGGACAGTACCAAATGTTCCTTCTGGTCTTTCAGGCATGTGTTTAGTGGTGAGGGTGATGTTGTAATGAGGACAAAGAAAGTCTGCCATGCAGTAGCTAAAAGACAGCATTAATATTATCATTGTGACATTCATAATTTAAAACAAGTATTCGCGAGAATTTCATAAAAGGAAATAAAAGAAATCGTAGCGATAACAAGTGTTTAAATCTTGGCATTTAATTTTATCTTTACGTCCACATTAAAACAGTGAAAACATAACACTGCTCTTGATTAAAAAAGGACAATGATGCTGAAACAAAACAAACTAATTACCAATGGCGCTTGACAGTTCCAAGAGCACAAAACTTCACTTCTTGTTCTTCATGCCATTCACATCTGAAACAAAACATAACAGGTATTGAGGTTTATAAATAATATAATACAAACTATCAGTATATAGCCGGCCCATAGGCTTTGAGGGGAGGGGAAAGGGGAAAGGGAAAAACATAACAGGTATTGAGGTTTATAAATAATATAATACAACCTATCAGTATATAGCTGGTCCACAGGCTTTGAGGGGAGGGGAAAGGGGAAAGGGAAAAACATAACAGGTATTGAGGTTTATAAATAATATAATACAACCTATCAGTATATAGCCGGCCCATAGGCTTTGAGGGGAGGGGAAAGGGGAAAGGGAAAAACATAACAGGTATTGAGGTTTATAAATAATATAATACAACCTATCAGTATATAGCTGGTCCACAGGCTTTGAGGGGAGGGGAAAGGGGAAAGGGAAAAACATAACAGGTATTGAGGTTTATAAATAATATAATACAACCTATCAGTATATAGCTGGTCCACAGGCTTTGAGGGGAGGGGAAAGGGGAAAGGGAAAAACATAACAGGTATTGAGGTTTATAAATAATATAATACAACCTATCAGTATATAGCCGGCCCATAGGCTTTGAGGGGAGGGGAAAGGGGAAAGGGAAAAACATAACAGGTATTGAGGTTTATAAATAATATAATACAACCTATCAGTATATAGCTGGTCCACAGGCTTTGAGGGGAGGGGAAAGGGGAAAGGGAAAAACATAACAGGTATTGAGGTTTATAAATAATATAATACAACCTATCAGTATATAGCTGGTCCACAGGCTTTGAGGGGAGGGGAAAGGGGAAAAGGAAAAAATGTAAGGAGCCTGCATGAACCTTATTGTTTTGTTAAGAATGACCTTTATTCGCTGTAGCACAATCAAGCATAACAGGGTGTATATTTTTAAAACAATAGCGTTCATGCAGGCTCTTCTTTCCTTTCCCTCCCCTTTCCCTCCCCTTTCTCCCATGCGAGCTTGTAAGCAGGCTAATCATTTTTATTACCAAACCAACACTGGATAATAAAATGATAAAGATCATGGATGCAAAATAAGAAGAATGTTAATTGTTTGTCCCATGAATATCAGGTTTAGGCCTAGATGTTTCAACTACTACAGAAATGCTAGTCTTCATCAGGCAATTGGGTTGACTGGGAAGAAGGTAGCTCTTTTAAACACATACCTTGGAAAAAAATATTCTTGAAGGCTTATTCACAAACTTTGCAATGTTTCAATGTTGCTCCCATTTGTACAAGTACAGTGGCTAATATATTATACCAAAATTGGCTAATATATTATACAAAAATGTGCTTCATTATTTTAGAGAATAGAATAGAATATAGAAGCTTTATTGAGTGTTAAATCAAATTAAATATTACTGATAGTTTAACTGTAAAAAAAATTAATTAATTGCCATGTATATACAAAAAGGAGTATTTAAAATTGTACATATAAGAGTTGACGTGCCATTCCTAGAATTGCATGTGGCCATAAAGATCACAAAGCCGTGGTCACACTAGGGTTTAAAGATTGTCTTAAGCCGGAGTCATGTGATATGATATCTGTTTTGCGAATCTTAAAAGAACCATTAAGATCATAGTGGTCAGACTATAGATGAAATGGCACTAAATAAAAAGATGAATGACACAAAATAAACATGTTACTTTACACTACTTGTCGCTGATTGGTCAAACTTGTTATTTCACCATTAAGCTGTTTATATATAGCTTGTACCTAACCACCTCAGAACTAGTCTAGAACTAAGCTTCGGTCCTTTTATTTATTTTGGAGTTAGATTACAAGTGATCTAAAAAGATGTTAACATTCAGTCACACACACTTTTCTTCTTGTACGGGTTAAATAAATATGTTTTATTTATTTAGCTAGTTGTTAGGCTCAAGTTTGACCACGGCCTAAGGGTATTGTGAATGTGTATTTGAACATTTACCTTGCACCCATTTCATAATCAAACATTGTAGATGAGATCAGCTCTGTAGCTTGTGCTTTAGATATTGTTTGACCTTCCTTTTTTGAGGTGTGTCCATATAGATCACAAATGAGACCCTCTAGCTCATACACCATTTTAATTCTGTTTGGCATTCCTAGAGAACAATAAAAATATATTATATTTATATAAAAATACAATCAAAACCGCCAACCTATTCCAGATTATATAATCATATAATATACTATTAATGGTGTATAATTTTACCTGCACTCATGGCTAACCAGTCAAGGCATATTTCTGTTTGTCTTGATTCTGATGCCTACAGAGAAAATGTATATATATATATTTATCCCACATCATATAAAATACTGCAGCCAATCAGAATGTATGAAAGCCATAATTGTAAACTTGGCCGTTTTTAACTGCCTCTTTCCATGAGACATTGTGGTTTCTCTTTTTTCTATGATGGGGGTATAAAATAGTTAATATACAATGTTTTAGTTACACTTGGTCATGACTGCAAGCAAATATTTTCCGGTACAGCTCTCACACTCAGTCAATAAGTACTTAATATTATAATGACAGAGTTATAATATACAGCCGATCTCGAAAAGGTTGTCCACCTGAAAAGACATATATACTAAAAGAAATATCATGTGACTCATTATATATTCACTTTCCGCATTTGTAGAAAGTCAGGTACTTCTAGCGAGGGAAGATACTGCTTGCTTGAAGTCACTGCCATATTACTTTCAAACGTACCTGACTTTCTACGCGTGCGAAAAGTGTATATATAATGAGTCACATGATATTTTTTTTAGTATGTTATTATGTCTTTTCAGGTGGACAACCTTTTCGAGATCGACTGTATATATGTAGGTGGTTTAATATTGCATACCCTGCTGTATACTGGAGGAAAGACATTATGTCCTTCAGGGTTAATAAATGCTAACAGATCCATGAAGATTGTGTAATATGTATCTTGTTCTTTTGCAAGGCCTGCTATGGGTATTTTATGGGTCTTTTCACCTAACAGAAAACAGAAACATGTTATATTCCTATATTAAGGCAAAAACACTAAAACCATGAAATAATATCAAAATCATTTAGTAAAATACTTCTTCAATTGAAGAATAGTTTGAAAGTTCAATTGTTGATTGGACATAGAGTGCAAATAATATATGGGTCCGTGAAATAGTTGCTGACTATTTAGTGCAATTTTATGCTAATTCTATTGTTTTCTATTGTTTAATTAACACTATTTAGTACTTATTAGTACTACTTGTTTCACAGGTTTATTATGTCCAATCAACAATCAAACTTTCAAATTATTCTTGTTTTGAATAAATAAATCTTCGTTTTCAATATTCCAAGTTCAAATCGATTAATGGAAACAAATTTCAAAAACTAAACTCAATAATGAATTCAGGTGTCTTGACTGTAATGGAAGTATTGTTTCAAGGCTTATGCTTTTCCAGTAAATCGGCATGTCTAGTCCCGGGGGGGGGGGGTACTTGACCTAGTTTCTGACGGGGACGTTCCGCTGGTACCTCTAAACCCTGACCCTATTTAAGACAGCAGAATCCTAAAAATATGCACCCTATTTCAAGACAAATTAGGCTAAATTGTATACCCTATTCAAGACTCCAAGGCAAAAAACCATACCCTATTTGGCGGAACGTCCCCGTATAGTAAATATAAGGGAGTACCCCCCCGGGTGTCTAGTGTATAATTACTGGAAAGTTGCTGCAGTAAAGACTATTATTATTTTTATTCGCAGCAAATACTTACTAGTGCTGACACACTGGTATCTGAAACCCAGAGGAATGTCACCTATTGGAAACAATAATTATATTTAAACAAATCCACAACAAACTAAGAATAAACTAGAAATTTTGTTAGAAGCAAACAATTTTACAATTACATATTCATTGATGTTAAACTTTATACAATATTGATATTTTAATTGTTCAAATTACACCTACTTGCAGTAAAGTTGTCATACAAAAATATAGATTTGTTATAAAGAAAATAGAACATTTGTGATTTAGAACGATATAGGAATTGATTAAAAGACAAAAGAAGATCACTCAAGCTGAACTCTCTCTTTTGTCTTTTAATTAATTCTTTTTGCACTAAATCACAAATGTTCTATTTTCTTTGTGACAAATGTTCTATTTTGTATGACAACCTTACTGCAAGTAGGTGCATATGCCATTCAGCTCTAATTTAGTACTTAAGCTTTGTTAAGTGTTTTAAAGTGCAAAAACTTATTCTAAAAATCATTTTGCTGACTAGCTACTACTTAAGTCACAGCAGTGTTTATCCCCAGTACAAATATTTTGTGATCACACTGTGATCACACTTCACGCCCGTGATCACGCCTCTCATCACCCCTAAAAGCGTGACCCCGTTATCACGCCTGTGATCAATGCTGTGATCACGCCTTGAAATGTGATCACTCCCGTGATCATGAGTTCTGGTGTGATCACTCCCGTGATCATTAGTTAGTCTCCTGATTTACACTTGTAAAAAAATAGCTTTATTCTTTTACAAATTTGCACTGTAAATTGAGTTAAAATGTGATTTAATACAAAAAAAAAATACTAGAAGTAGAAATATTATTTACATATGTAAATTGTAAGATGGTTATGTTTTAATGCTCTTTAGCACATTAATTATGTTCAATAATATTTGGAAACCTAGAAACTATCCAGTATTCTGATGAAATGTCAATAAACACACACTTCCGAATAATTTGATGAATGTTAATTAAAATTACTTTACCGAGACGTGGCAGAACACAAGTTTGATGCTTTACAACATTTTTACCATTATATTTTTGAATGATTTTACCAATAAGCGTGCTATGATTTTCATTCATTTGGATATTTTGTGCCTGTATTGACTGCATACATTTGTCGGAACTGATTAAAAATGGATTTGACTCAGAGTCAACAATGTCAAGTAGATGGCATACACAAATTCCTTTATTTCCTGCTTTCAGAAAAAACTTTATTCTTCCAAAATATATTTCCCCATTTCTGTCCACAAATTCGATAACCGTAGAGTCAGTTTTTTTCGTTTTATTCCAAGCCATTGAGTCAATTTTCTGACCGTTCATGTCTACAAATCTTGCAAATGCTTGCAATATGTAGTCTTTAAGACCTTCATTTAGCGCCATGAAGACTCTTATCTTTGTTTTAAAGTTGTTGTCAATTGTGATACCTTCTGACTTAAGAATGTCTGTTCCTAGGAAGTTTCCGCCTTCTACTTTGATTGCTTTTCTTGAGCTTTTGTTCTGACCATTCAGTTTTCTTAAAAGGGATAATGCATCTTTTGGTGTTCCGCTATCTTTACAAGCTTGCTGAATAAACTCAGGTATTCCATATGTTAGACCAAGTGCACATGCTATCTGTTCCATAGCGTGATGTGTCCCGTGTACAAATATTTTCATAAATGCATTAATACTTTCAAATGCAAAACAGCTATACGCCCACAATGGACCACGACGTAACACATAATATCCCATATGAGTAAGTAAATGAACATTCATTGTACATTTAGTTTCACCATATAATATTTCCATCATTATGACAAAGTCACGTAACATTTCTTCTGCCACAGGAATAGAATGGGATGGAATGGAATCTGAGCATAGAATTCCTACTGCACCTGAAAGAAGACACCAATGGAGATGACATAACGGGTTAAGTGTATTTTGTAATATAGGAACAGAGAAATGTAGCAACCAATTTTTTAATTCAGTTGCTTTCCAGTGTTTTATTTCTCCTAAAGTTCGTGGCAGTCGTCCGATATTTTCAGGCGGTCTTATTGATACTAGACGTGTTGACATGGATGACAACTGTGTACCAATATAAAAGTGACTTCCTTTCCACTTATTACATGTCATTAAGTTCATTAAGTACTTGACAACTCCCAAAGGCACGCAATGCATCCAGTCCACAGCAAATGATCTAACCAAGTCGAATCTACAGTTAAGTTTAGCAAAGACTGAATGACCTTTAACTCCCATTACGGCATTCTCTTGGGTGGCATTTGAGGCAAAATCCTTCTGATCGTCGTGAGATCGTAACGCAATCCCTTCTTTGTATGGCCAAGATCTATGGAGGTTGTTATAACCATAAGGATCCCCTTCTTGCTTGCACAAGTGACAGCCACATTTTCCATTAAATCTTTTCATATTCATTAAATCTGCACGCGCAGGTAGATCAGCAGATACTATAAAAAGCAAACACTTTACATTGATATCACCTGCCGCACTATCTTCAACTCTAAAGCCTTTGGTATGAAGAGTATTCAGTTTTTCGACCAAAGGGTTGAGAAAGGTCATCATGTTTGGCTCCTTCTTATCACAGTATATGTACGCTGGAATTATATATTTTTTGTTAAATCTGTATTCTTTTGGAAGTTCGTTGATCATCACATAAACTGGCCATAAGTGGCCAGCACTAGAAGAAGAATACTTATTGACGCCATCTGTATTGATTGTGAGAGAAACATTAAAATCTTTTGTTAAAAATCCACCTGGATAAAGAAAATTCTTATAGTCCAACCCGTGGTAAATGTCGTGAATTGTTCTATTCACTGTCCGCTTAATGTTCTCTTTTCCTTTTTTAAGAAGCTTGCAGAATTCTGCATCTCGAAAAAGCTCTTTGAGACGTTCCTCCAAATTCAGGTCTAAAAATCCACTGAGAGGCTGTCCTTGACATTCTAGTTTTGAGCAATGCTTATCAAATACTTGAATAAAACAGTTTGAACAATACAAGACTTTAACGGGGTCCTTTGTTCCAAAGCAATCTTTGAGGTAGAGTTTCATTTTGTACACTGACCGAAAGACCTCTTCAAATTGTTTTCCAATTAATACAGACAAAAGTCGAATCAAGTCTGCCCATGCGGCTTTACTCAAGTTGTGTTGCAGTACAAATGAGACAACCAGTACACATGCAAAAAGTCGTGAAATCATGCTACCGTCATACAGAGGAACTTGTTTACAAGGCATATGGAGTACAACATCCTCATTAGCATTACTTTCGTTTTCCACATGTCCATTGCTGTCAACCATTTCGTCGTCAAATGAATCCTCACTTGAACTTTCTGAAGTCTCAGTAGTCTCTGAATCACTAATATCAGTATCATCACTCAATAACGACTTTTCTTCTGCACTAAGAAGTTCGCTATCAATATCGCTTTCATAACGACAGCCGGTAGTTTCCGAGTTATTTTCCTTCTGTGTGCTTAATCTATTTCTATGATAATGTCTTAACTGCCGTGATGGATAATGTTGTTCGTTATAAGGTTTATAGCTTCTTTTCTCTCTGCTTTGTGTTTTACGTTGATAATAAAGTGACTGTCTTGATTTCCGACAAGTGCCACTAGCTGAAGATGAAGAATCGGTGGCGTTGTCTTTAGTTAAAGGTTGTAGGCTGGAGTCTGAGTCGGAACTACTTTCATCTTGGGCGCAACTTTGCATTAGTTCCTTGTCATATTCCATATTCAGATGTGAAGCACATTCAATAGCTAAAAGGATAAATCAAGTATAAACTCATGTGAGGCTGTTTCAATTATTTTACTAGTGTATCAAATTCGCCAAAAATCATCAAAGAGTAACAAGATATATGTTCATACCGATGAAAGGGATATTGGTTCATTTTTTCAATTCTTTCCAAATCATACTGAGCCAATCACAAATCGATTTCATACGGTAACAAGATAGCTAACAAAATTGAGCGGGAGATTCATTCTAGTGAACCTATTTCTTGAAGCGAACTAACGACCTTATTCTTCCTTAATTCTACATTGACTGTCAAAAATGGCTGATTTTTACGTTGTTGAGTTTCCTAACGAAGCAGATCCAAAGTCAAGGGGGCCGCATATTGTACAGGAACACCGAGTACGGTTAGATGATAATGCCGCGGGGAACGTAGTAGAAGTAAAGTGGAACGTTCTGAACTCAGAGGGTGAAGTAAGTGAAGCGTACTTTACTGCAATTAGTCTGCACAAGGGAACCAGAAAAGCATGTGCCGATTTTATGGACAAGATTAGGCGAAATCGCGAAATAGCTGAAGTAACTAACAAAGAAGGTAGAGCACGAAAAAAAAGCGCAAAACTTATGGACCAGGATGACACCGATGATCTCTTTGCCCTCCATGACAGTTGGAATCTCAGTGGCCCGCCAAGAAAGAAACAAAAGAAATCCAGTTCCAGCAGTTCATTAAGACATGGTAAAGATGAAAGTGACGTGGAAAAAATAAATGGTAACATAATTGTGACATGAATAGTTATTTTTCAGTGCTTATTGTTATTATTTTACCTTAATACAATTAATGCGCATACATGTAACTATTAGCATATTTCTTTGGATTTCAGAACCTGGATGCTCGGACGAGTCTGAGAGTTACGAGATTCCTGCGAGAGCAAAGAAGCTGCCAAAGGCGGGCAAAAACAAAAAAGCTGGAGAGAAACCAGTTAGAAGGTTAGACACAACCAAACTCCGCAAGGAAACTATGTGTGCTCAGTCGTCAGAGCTAGAGTCGAATTTAAGAAAAAAAATGAAAATTATAAAACACGGAGATGGAGAGGAAACTGAGCTAGAAATATTAGTCGAGAAAGACTTAGAACTTCGAGATCTGAAGAAAAAACTCTCATCGCTAACCGGTATTTCCTCAAAAACATTGTCCCTGGTTGTTCGAGGAGAACCCTTGGTCAATTATCAAGAAAATACGAAAATTTCAGAATTCTGGAGTGCAGAAGATATTGTTGCCATTTTTCCAAGGGAAAGTGAAAATGGTCATCAAAGCAAAGAAATGGCAACGATTTATCACGAAGGTTAGAATTTATGTTCTTTGTTAATTATGCTTTTAGTTTAACAGTTTTTAAAATAGCCGATTGAAATGCTTCAACAGCCATACGGAAATTTGCCGGAATAAAAAACAGTCAACTACGGAAACTTATCGCCTATGTGAGATCCCAAAGGTTATAAAAAACTTCTTGACATGTAGTCTTTGTCCTAGTTTTGCTACTTTTTGCGCAATTTTTTAAACAAACGTCGTCCCGGTTAGTCGATCAGTTACTGGCTCTAAACAAAATCTTTCGTTTGCTTTATTTCTTGGAGCATTTATATATTCTAAATGGAAACTAGTAAGTAACTGAAACTAGTTTATTTTATAGCAAAGGCACAATCTCATTGGTCAATAAGCGGGCCGTACTTTTTCCGTACGGACCGGAAAAGCGAGAGTAGTTTTTTTTGTGTTTATTTTTTACTAGTTTTTTCGAATTATTTTTGCCTTTTTATTTTCTTATTTGACGGATTATTTTTTTATGATAATGAGAAAACTACGTTCGCATGAAAATACGGAGAACGTAATATTATGTTTCCTATTTATTTTTTATTATAATTTTTTTCCCTAAAATAGCTAAATAATAAATATCTTATTAAGCTTGCTTGCTCGGGCCGTACTGGAAGTTATGGAACCTCGTTTCCCCCCACTTTTTATGGCCCTCGCGCTACGGCCTCTACCATAAGACAGTTGAAAAAAACTTGGTCCATAACTTCCCGTACGGCCCTTGCGCTCGGTTAATAAGATATTAATAGGCTGCGTCGGTGTTTGATATAAATGATAATTTACTCCAACGAAGGGCTAAAGCTCGAAACGTCAGTAAAGTCAAGTCAACATTTTTTTACGGTGTTACAAATTTTATTATATTACCTATATTCTAAACAAACATTCCGTTCCCAGTGAATTTTCTAATGACAATGTTACTTATGGCCATCTGATACTCTGAATTTCATTTTCAACAGAAGAAGCCAATTCTGAAAAGATGAGCGAGTGTCAGGAAGACATTTATATCCAAGAACCCGGTAAGACTCTAAACAGTTAGTAATAGTAATATGGAGCATGACTACATCGTACCATTAAAGATACCAATTTGTAAACATAACCATAACAGTACATTACATACCCTTTTCAAGTGCACTGAATCCTTTTCTTTCCTTTTTTTGACGTCTTTAGACAGTTTCTAAGTTTATAATAGTTCTTATTCGTGCTATTTTGTGCTCCCAAGTTAAAATGATTGATAAGATTGTAATCCGGTTGTCAGTTTATCCAATTATAACTGACAAGCTATTCATAGAATGTTATTGAGTCACGCACGTTTGTATAATCAAGTACGAGAAAATAAAAACCACAGAAATAAAGATAACCTTTAATCTAAATCTATTTTCTTTAGTAACATTAGAGTGGTATAGCATACAGAGAAGTACGAATGCGAAATTACAAACTCACGAAATTAAATTGAACTTAGTTTATTTAACAATAATAACAACACTCTAGCTAGAAAGGAAAAGCATGCAAGAGAGGCCATAAAGATGGAAAGAAGAAAAAAGAAACTGACAGCACCAGTATATATAGGATTTGCCGTTAGACTGACAAACTTTCTTTAAAATCCTTTAATGTCAGTTGTCAGTAAATATGAACGTATTCTGCAACTTATATAAGTGATCCAAGAATAAATTTATCTACAACAACACCTTTTAGCATTTTCAATTATGTCAGTTTTGAATGGGGGTAATATGTTTTGCGTACAAAATCATCCAATGGTCGCAGTTAAAAGGAAATGACTAGTAAACTTATATCAAACATTTATTTTGCAGGTAGTTTTTAAAATTAAAATTTATCTTGAATGAATTTGCATGCGTGTTTGAAATGTACTTTGCTATTTTTTCAATTTTCTTTTCAATAATTTTACTTACCGGTATATTTTATTTGGTAACTAATTTTAGCTAACAGTGTAATTTTTTTTATTTTTTTTACTTTCAGTCGAAACAAGAAGCTCCAGCCTCGAAGAAAAAGTGGATGAACTTAAATGTCAAGTTCAGACCCTGAGTAAAAATGTTTTAGAGATGAAGACTATTATCTCTTCATTTCTAAAATGTAGAAACTGCATGAAAGTGCAGTATAAATCTAATGGCGGGGCCATAATGCTCAATGTTGAGCAAACCAAGTTGCCCATTCCACCTGCAGCAAAGACCTCTAACTTGTCCAGTTCACCCATTACTACTGCCATCCCTAACTCACCCATCACTGTCATCTCTGCCACTGCACCAACTACAAACAACGACCAACAAGATGCATCCGCTGATGTGCAAAAACTTGTTGGGTCAGCTTCAAGAGGGGTTTATGTCTCTGCAGAGCTGCTGGAAAAAATCACCACGAAATTGCCGACCAACTATGTCCTTAAACTGTTTGAACTAGTGTTCAGCCGTCGCGAGGCTTCCGTGAGCAGTGTGGAAGGCAAGGCTGAAAAACTTCTGAAACTGGATGCCAACCGACTAACTGCAGTTTTTGAGCATCATCTTCACCGCTTCAAGTCCGATAACACACTTTCATGGGAAGCCATGAAAAAAATTATTGATTCAAAGTGCAGAATGGTCCGCAACAACAGATGCAAAACTTGGGCTGGTTCCGAAAACTAAAAACAAAAGGACGATAAGTACCTTGAAACACTAAAACCTAATCGCTGAAAATGAATTATCAATTTAAAACACTAATTGAACGATGTCACATCACGGTAGATTTATAAATATATTATCCTCAGTTTAAAAACTATAACCGACACCACATTATATCCATTAATTATATGTATGTTTGTTCTATGTAATTTTAATGAGTGAGAGTAACCATTATTATTATTATTATAACCATTATTCAGGTTACTTATAGTTAAGATTTTATTAAACTTCTGTTTTACTATTTTACTACTGTGCAGTGTCTGGCTGCTGTTTTTATCTTCATTTACAAAATTCTATGATGACAGTCGCATTTTCATGCAATCACAGTTACACCGTGATCACGGTTGACAAAAGCAGTGATCGATCTGGTGTGATCACAGTAATTGTGTGTGATCACACCCAGATTAGGCTTGTGTGATCACGGGGTGTGATCACAAGCATGATTTGTGTGATCACAAGCGTGATCACACCGTGATAAGGCGTGATCACGCGTCAAAAGTTTTTACGCGTGATCACAGTGTGATCACAGGGCGTGATCACGTGCGTGATCACGGTGTGATCACGCCATTTTTTGCACTGGGGTTATAGTTTGTCTCATATAAACAAGCCTCTCGACCAATCACAATGTGCATACTATGTTACAGTGCGGACACTCCAACCGGGACCACTTTCACAAAACCGTCCAACCAAAAAACATTTAAACCAGATAGAGATTGAACTAATAACAGCATAAGCCAATCAAATTATAGTATTCTCACACTCATAACATTCTTGAACTGAAAGCTGCAATATGATTGGTAGATTATCAATTCATCTTAAGTGATC
The DNA here is from genome assembly GCA_949775045.1 of Metridium senile. Taxonomy (NCBI): domain Eukaryota; kingdom Metazoa; phylum Cnidaria; class Anthozoa; order Actiniaria; family Metridiidae; genus Metridium; species Metridium senile. Next base: position 20,143,183 of record OX459096.1, on the reverse strand, counting down.
CCGGTTGGAGTGTACGCACTGTAATTATTTGATAACATCTTCATATTAGCTTGATAATGGTGTTTGATGGACAGTCTTTTATATTTATTTCACCATGTACATCCAAACATCTACGTACTTATAAAATTAACAGCCAATCTGTATTGCTTTTAAAACTGCTTGCCTGCAGTTAGGCTCTGATATAATAGACAAGTACAAAAAAAAAAAAAAACAATTATTTTATAAGGAAAAATAATATACAACATCCACAACAATATACATTATTGTATCAGGGTTCGTGCTGATGTCAGTAAACAAAATCTAAGGAGTTTTCAAGGAGTTTTCAAGGACCAAAAAGTAATTTTTAAGCACTTTTTGGGACAACTTTAAGATATAAATGATATTCCTGTCATTGTTAACGTCGTACAGAATAAACAAATTTTATCAAAATTTACCGTACTTTAGCTAGAATTAAGATGTTTTAAGGAGTTTTTGCTGATTTTCTAAAATTCAAGGGCTTTTCAAGTGCCCTTAAAAACGTAAATCAAATCTAAGGAGTTTTCAAGGAGTTTAAGGAGTAGCACGAACCCTGTGTATATACAACAACTAGAAGCACTTAGTACGTTTACTCAGGATACGTCATAGAGTAGTAATTGATAGGTGGTCTACCTGTGGCCAGCATTACATCATGTGTCATTTCAACACAACGATAGACCCATAGATAGAAAAGTTAAACCTAGACTCAGGCTGAGTAATTATATTATTTATATACCTGGTTTTATAAACTTGTGCATTGACCTGATAATGCCACCATTAATGGAGAACTCTGCTACACCTAGTTCACAAGGTAGCTGTACTTCACCTGAGGGCTCACACAGTGACATGATCCCAATTAGATAGAAACGTTCATCACATACCACTAGGAACAATAATAGCACAGAGTAATGAATCAAAACAGATAAAATATATCTTACAAATATATACATTTGACGTATTACAGCACAACATGCAAAAGTATGACCACTTTTAATATATTCGCATACTTCTATGCATGGACTTTATGCTGCGAAACGAGTTTTTTCACGCCTTCTTCAGTAAAATCAGACAACTTCACATCAAATGTGTCTGTTTAAAGTACAAACTCCCGTGCATAGAAGTATGCAAATAAATTAAGGTGGCTCGACTGAGTATTTTTGAAGGGCCACCATCGCTGTTTGATCGCAAAGTACGTCGTGCGTAGAAAAATAATTTCAAATTAATTTCCATAGCGAGTTCAGGCATAGACTGAAGTTTGTTCTGATGTTTCAAATATTGCAATCGGAACTAGCAATAATTTTTTATGATAGAAAAGTAGTTTTGACAAATACGACAATTTTAGGCGAAATAGTGTTTTCTATAAAACCGCATTGGTTGTTTCACAAACTTCAGATCAAGGTCTTCGTTGCTGCTGAAAATAAAAGATTTATATGGAGGCATTTTTGAATAAAACGCTTTTAAACATTTACACAACAAATAAATTAAATTAATCAAGCATCCATTTCACTTGATCAAAAACATCACTACAAAAGCTTAGAAAAAGTTGCTTTTGGTCTCATTTGGTCAACAAATGTCTTAGTTATCCGTCTGGCGAACATGAACGAAATCACTTCAGGCTATTAGGACATACATGATTTTTCGTTTGGTGAGATATAACTGCGCTTTTTCTTCTTTTGTCTAATATTGCACACATTTTTACAAAATATTTCAAAACTTAAAATTTCCTTGATGAATTTTTTTCTTACCGCAGCATTGGCTTTTTGAAATAGTTACTCATCGAGCCCTGCAGTTTTATGACCATTGATAGATTGGAAGATATCGAAAATAATTTTCAAAATAGGTAAACTTTTCGACCGCTTACTGAAGGCTCGCATTATTTTGGTTGTCCGAGATCGCTATTGTCTATACTTTTTACTCAAGTTGTGAATTCCGATATGCATTGCCGACCTCACAAACAACACTTGACTACCGTTCCGATTGCAATATTTGAAACATCAGAACAAACTTCAGTCTATGCCTGAACTCGCTATGGAAATTAATTTGAAATTATTTTTCTACGCGCGACGTACTTTGCGATCAAACAGCGACGGTGGCCCTTCAAAAATACTCAGTCCAGCCACCTTAAATGTGGTCATACATTTGCGTGTTGCGCTGTAAATCATAATTATTTGTAAGACTGGATAAAGCAGCTGACATACCAACTTGAACCAATAATTATTTACAAACAAAACCACAAACAAAGATAACAAATCATTTAGAGTGTACACCATATATCTATGAAACAAAACAGGTATGTATTTGTGAGATGGAGTTACATGAGGGTCCTGAAAGGGGGGGGGGGGGGGGGGGGGGGTCCCGAATCCCATTTCCCAGTATTTGGACCAATTCCCAGTCACAAATCAGTGACATAATCCCATCAGTTTTGCTCAAATTTTCACTCCCATTCCCATTTTCTCTATTGTTCTTTTATTTGTCAATCCCAGCCCCAGTGCATCTTATCCCATTTACCCAGTCAAAAATAAGGCCAATTCCAGCTCCTATTTTACCCCTGAACAGGACCCTCTTACATTGTAGAGTGTGTGACAGGGTGTCATGAAGGAAGTGTGGCACAGTTGTTGAAGATATAAAAGACAAGATTGTAAAAGTGAAACAGCTTATACGTCTTCAGGATAAATGAATAAAACATTTTTGTTCTAAACAACATCATGGTATTGAAGGCACCTAGAGTAGCAGATATGTGTTGTATAGAATTCATATTATTATTATTATTATTATTATTATTTAGTTACATTTTCCTGGTGGCCACACAGATTTCACCTCATCCCTTTGTCGCCGTCTTCTATTTTCATTAAGACTCGCAGAATCAACTCTTTCCTAGAAATTCAAATAGAACCACATTAACATATGATAATGTTGTAAATCTCCATCATGAAAAAAGGTAATCAACAATGCAAAAAGTATTCATTTATTGATTTATTACTTATACTTACAGATAGAAGTTGTCCAGTGCAGTCCCTACGATCATTACGTGGTGCTCCATAGTGTCTGTTGGCTTTGGCCTGTCTGGCCATTTCCTGGTAAACCTCCTTTTCATGTTCTGGTAAATCCTGAAAAAGTCATTGACATGAATTTATTAGGATGGTTACCTTGGATACAAATCTACATTTATGAATTCAGGATTCTGATTCATTCATGAAATATGATTGGATATTGTGTTTTCAATTATATATTATTTTATAGCCTGTGTATTTGTAACATTATTTACAAATAGAGAGGCACAATGTATTAGCCAAGTTAATGAAATTTAGATTGAATTTGACCCAGATTGGGCAAATAGGCATTTTGCATGATGACAGGTCTCACTTAACTACCAGCACCAGAATGCTTTACAATTTTTCTTTATTATTCAAATGTTTAATCCCTCTTGTGAATACTAGATCAAATGACACTAATCATTTAACAAAAAAAGTAGGCCAAGCAACCAACAACAAGACAAGTTTATGTAAACTCTGCCTCCATGGATGATGTGCAAACTAGAAAAAGAAACATTTTTAATTAAGGACATTCTAATTAAAAACAGCCTTCAAGTCCTTAAAATGCAAATGCAGTTATAATAAAAAATCTCATCCAAACATTTCAAGCATATATTTGTTTTCCTTAAATGTTATCTTTAGATATTTTTTTAGTTCTTTTTTTCCTGAAATTTAAAAGATTGCTATTAAAAGATCTCACATAAATACTAGCCTAGTATGTCCCAAAGGCAGAGGAGATAACAGTAGTATTCCAAACTGCATTGCGCGCGTTCTTTGTTTACAAAATGGCGGCTGCTTCTGGTCAAAAGCCACGAAGAGGATTTCAAGCCTGGAAAAAAACGTAAGTTTTGATAATATGTGTTCTCAGATTAATTTTCTATCTATTTGTGTGTTGTTTTGGGATAATTTGTTATTTATTCTATGAGTAAAGATCAATTTTATGATGGTTTTAGCGGTTTCCATTTGAAATTGCAGCATCACGATTATGGGATCAGAAAACTGCTGTTTATTCAAAAATGATTTGAGTTTTTTAATTTCTGTAAAAGTTATATAACTAAAAATGATACAAATAAAGCTGCAAACAAAAAAGTCTCAAAAAGTCTCCACGGTTTAAAGTAGAAATATGCCTGTGAAAACCTCTAAAATGTCAAGATTACGCGAAACCGGGTTTGGCTTTGTTTTGACTGATTATAGACGTATATTAGTAATCTAGTTGTAGATATTAATATTTTTCAATGATAAAACTTTGATCTAGAGCAAAATTTGAAAACCTGTGAGCAACACAAGGTGTGAATATATGTTTTGATTGATTTATCTTTGTAGAAATGTCATGATTTCTGGTGAAAAAACTGTGAAAAGGAGACTTTTTCCCTGTGGGATCGATCTTATCCAAAGAAGAAGAAAAATCGCTGTTTATTTACTTCTCCTACTAAACGAAGTCAAGTATTTGGGAAGATAGGAAGAACCTTCATTTGATTATTTTAATTTTTTGTAAATTAATTATTAATTTTGTACATATAATGAACATAAATAATACAACATAAATAATATAACATAAATATTTATGAAATTCGTATGTATTGATGTTAGTACATTACTTATAATTTTTCAACTGTTTTGTATTTCCACCACATGTTTGTAAATATATTTGCATATTTGCAAATTTCTAATTAAATATGACCACTTAAAAATACTGTATCCTAATGTATTTATTTATATTTTTTTATTTAATTAAAAGGAACAATCAGTGATGAGGTACATTAAACGAACACAAACACAACTTACAGTAGAATTAACAATTACAATTTAATTGACAATCCAGGTCTAAAGGAGGAAGTACTCCATCAATCACTAATTTACTGATTTAATTCCAAATAATCGTCACACTCATCGTCCCTTCTCTTTCATCATCTCTATCGTGGAACTGAAATGTTTTTAACGATTTATCAATGACTAGATTATCGCAGGATGCTTTCAATAATGATATTGCTTCTATATAATTTATGTTTATTACTTTTTAAAATAATATCAAATCCATAAAGACAATAAGACGATAAATCCCATATCGAATACTTTATTTTTGGCGTTCTTTAACATTTGTATATTTTTATATTCCTCTGCGTTGATTTAATATACTGTGTGTTAAATTCTATTAGATCTGTGAGCTTTTTTTCCATCATGTAAATAAAGACTACATTTCTATTCATGCATGCTGATGTAAACAAAGAAGTAAATAATAAGAGCTCTATTTTTTTTAATCTTAACTTCAATTCATTTTGAGTCAGTAGTGAAACTTCTGGAACAATTATTCCACATATCTTTATTATTATAATAATTATTTATGAATGATGAAGAACAGAATTTATAGTTTTGAATGCATATTTGCCAAACTGTTTTAATTTGTAAACTGACAGAAAATTCAAGCCGGTAATGCATGGGACATGCGAATAATTGTTTCTCAAGTGTAATCTTATATTTTGTAAAAATGAATTATGGAATTTTGTAAAATGTCTGAAATCGCTCGACTTTTTATATTTTAAACTTTACATATGAACAAGATTTCATGCAGAAAAAATTGCTGTAAAAGGCAATCCGGCATGAGATTTCGTATAAAGCTAAAGTCCACAATATAACCCATGGTTGTTTAGTAATCTCAATCAATCACTCAGCAGATTTCAAACTAACTCGAAAATTATGTAGATAAAATTGATGGAAATGTTTTTATTCATATAAAATAGAAAAAACTTTACAACCAAGTGACACAATCCAACGCTGTCTTTGCACAAATTTGTACTCTACTTATTGCTCACAATCTAATTCGTATTTTCTTGATATTTACACTACACTAAACTGACAGCTACACTAAACTCTAAATTAGACGAAATTAAAATCTGAAATAACGCTGGACTTCGGATGTTTTTGAACAGGTCATCAACCTTTTCTCCATTGACCATATACGGAATCAAAGCCACTCGTCTTTCGCTCAAAGAATTCAAAAAACTTATGTGAATCTGGCGGCACACAACCGATCACCTTTAAAACAACTCCAAAATCACTTTTCGAGACGCAGTATATATACAGCAAAGAATAATTTTTAAAAACATCGGCATTAGACCTCACTTCTCTATAAAACAACAAAGCTGCCATCACAGCTCCAAGGCCAAACCCGACTGATGACGTCATGTTTCAAACGATAATATATGATGAAACGCAGTGCATTGTGGGTTATTGCTGTACCCTCTTTTGTCCCAAAGGTAACTTTTTCATCATGTGGGCTTCCTTTTTAACGGTTTTCCGAGAACGGCCTGGAATCTAGTTTAGTTTTGGCGGTCATGTTGTAACGGTTCCAACGGACTTCTGCCTTCAAGAAATTGACTTTTTCCTCTTTACAAACTCTTGAAAAGTGCTTCAAACAAGTTATGAGTACCGTATATGTTTATGGTGTTATTTGGTTTGGTTAAACAGAGTGGGAAGATGAAATTGATGAAATACTGCTTTTAAGAGGTAAGAACCATCAATCTTTATGAACATCACTATAAGCAAAAATTCATCGTTGTAAGACAGCATATAACCAGAGTTAACCTCTATTAACTCTGATATAACCAACATTATTTTGATTCAGCTTGTTATAAACATGATGATAATAATATTATGCTTACAGCGACATTCGTTGTATCGTGACCTGTCATTTTCAAAAGTCTGATTTGATTTTCGTTTTTCTGAGCCGTCAATCATTTGGTGTCTATGAAAATTAGCTTTTGAACAAGCCGACTCTACAAAGCCGTTGAACTTTCACAGTCACAGAAAGAATCAAAGTAAAACTTTCTTGTTCATGAATCGATCATATTTGAAGAACTTAAGCCTATGCTATATAGTGTTTTCGGTTTGTGCGTAAATTTTCTAAAAAGAATAGATTTTAATTCACTCTGTTAGCTGTGGAAGTTGAGAAATGCGGCGTGCTCAAAGGCTTATTAATTAACGCTAAACGATTGAAGGCTCAGAAAAGCCCAAACTCTGTCTGAGTTTTGCCACGTGGGTCGCGATACAACGAATATCGCAGTAAACATTATGATTCCCTAACATATTACCGATTTTAAGCAGTATATTTTATAAGCTTACTAAGCTCAATAATAAGTTTATATTTCTTGTAGAATTTGTTGACTTCAAGAAGAGTAAATTTGTACTTTGAACAACGGTATTTTACAACTAGGGTGTTTATGTTCACTATATTGAAAATGTAGACATATAAAGATCAAATATAGCATCTAAATAATGAGTACATTTTATAACCAGAATTCTAAGCTTTGGCGCCAAATTCAAACGTCAGTTATGACGTCATCCTGTCAATCACAAGTGAGACACCAATACCATTAAATGCAGATTGCGTCAAACTATCTTCATGCCAAATTTGGTTACATTTAGAGCATTTTACACAAAGTTACACAAAGCTGTGTACCCAGTGGGAGTAAATTCTATCATTCTGACCATCGTGCTTTTGTAAAGAAAGGTATACAAAGGTACCTATTAAAAGAACCTTCTTGAAGTCTATTGTGAACCCATCCTTTTGACCCCCCCTAAGTGTTTGAAACTGTCAAAACAAGTTTTACATCACAAATAGCAATATGATTTATATACCCCCGGCCGACATATTAAAACAAAATATAAATAACTTATATCTCACAAGGAAGTTAAAAGCTTAAATATGAAAATATTAGAAAACCTTATTATTAACTAAAGCATAATAGCAGAAAGTAAGATGCGTGTGTTGTCTATATAATTAACAATTGTGTTTACGAACCGTGAACATAGAAGTCAAAAAGCAAGACATTTGAGCTTGCGAAATCCATTCAAAAACTTCTACGACGGGAAATATCAGAATAATAATTCAAACTTCGCTTTTATAACAGGTATCCAAACAATTCATTATTTAATACCTTCTTTAGGAATTGTTTGCGTTTTAAAAATGACTACATATTGACAACAGAACGCCAACCGAAAAACATGACCATTTTGAGGACATATTCTAGTACATAAGCTTACGTACCTTCCAACGAGGCCCGGCTATTTCGGCCAAACTTTGCATGCCATTCTCCAGAACAACACCTTGTCTCTGTAGCTGAGGCTTCAACGAAACCATGTAGCAATAGAAGGCATTCTTGGGCTGGTTTTTATTCTTCTTTTTGTTCGGCATGTTTTCAAAATATCGCAGACAAGTTCCGCTTTCTTCACGAGTTCCGTTGGGTCGTCAATCCACCTTTTCTTACTAAGATCACGTGGTATAAATGTCGCTTTGTGATTGGTTCAAAAGAAAGTTAGGACAACTCTACATTGGTTTGGAAGTCGCTCATATGGAGAAATTTGTAAAGTTCGGATTGTCTCGTTATTAAAATGGTTAAATATTGCTCTGTTAGGAAGCACATATATACAAATCTAAACAATAGATAGAGGCTAAAACTATCAATGAAGAAGTAAGGACTTTACACGTGAAATTCGGCAATGGATCGACGTCAATGGATTCAGCTACAGAATAAAGCTGAATACCACCCACTTGTCAATGATAACTTTTGGTAGGTTTTCTCAATATTTTCCGAGCATTACAAAGATAAATCGACCAAAGCAAGTAATTTTAACTTCAAAGAGTTTAAAAGCAAATGATTAACTTGCTAATACACGAGTTTTGCTTTACTGAAAAAAGAGCAATTTTTATCCTGAGACTCGGCGGGAAAAGCGATCATTTTCTTTCGCTTCGATTCGCTTGCTTAGTTTTATTATAGTCGCTGTTTTCACGGCTTGAACGGCAATCAAAGATAACATTTTTAATCATCAAGTTACTGTTCTAGAGTTGTGGAACATAAACTTAACAGCCAGACAATTTCAAAATAGGTATTAATGAGCTATATTTTCAATTTCACGGGTAGTTTGCACGCTTCAAACTAAACTTAAAATACAAACATAATAATAATAGGAAAAACCAGGAGGGAGGGGGTGACTCTATTGTATGCAAATTAGATTCTCTATCTACAGCGATCTCTAGTGTGACGTCACATGGATACGCTAGATATTCTTGTCAGTTTAGTTTGAAAGCGCCATTTTGAAGTTAAGAAAACGAGATAAAAGAGAGGTAAAACAGCACATTGTAAAGTAGTTAACCCACAGTGAGTGTTCTTTGTTTATAGATTTACTAGTTGAGCGCAACTGATCTCGAAAAAACGTTTATAGTTGACTGTATTTTTTCGTTAAAACTTCTCGGGAAGGCTGCCGGTCCTAATCGAAAATGGCCAACCATCATTTGAAAACATCGTGATTTCGTTGGTAAAACTTTATGGAACATTTTGAAAATAGGAGGTTATATTGGTTATAAGTTTAACTCTAACCAGTTTGATTTTGGTTTTATTTGGAGCTGTGGTTCTTCTCATCAATCGATTTTTGTGTAGTTTCTCAGCCTTTACAACTTATCATGTACACGATTTCGATAGGAATGTGAATGTTTTGTTTGTTACTATTTTTATCAAGTAAAAACAACGATCTTAACTAACAGTTATTGCATTAATTTGCAGTACTATTGCTTATAGTTAAATTGAAGTTGTTGATTTATTTTTAAAAGTTCAACAAATAGAGCACTTAAAATTAATATTAGTATATAACTTTATCCATGAAATGTATGCAATTATTGCTACTGACTATGCAATATTTCCTATTTACTGACTATTGGTCACAATGAGTCAGTTTCCTTTGTATCTGATTTTTTGGTTGAATGACATTTAAAATAGAAACTGTATGTTATAGTAAACTTAACTACATAATTTGTATTTTTTTATTTGTTTTTATATATCATGGTTTCAGTGCTTTTGCTCTAATTTATTTGTATAAAATTTAATGTTGAAATTGTGCTTAACTTATATCATGTTTGTGTACTGTATCATTAAAAGTCAAATAGAAATACTGGTATTGATGTTTGAAAAAGCTGGGAGGGGGGGGGGGGGGTTGGGAGAATTTCAAATTTACTTCATTTTAGTGTTTAAAAAACATTGTCTGATGATACATAGAAATAAAATCAATGTTTTTATTAAAATAAGCATCTATTGTACCTTGTTAGTATTGAATGGGAAACTGCTATAGGGTATCCTGTTGCATTCAAAACAGCAGCTATGGGGTAGGGACAAAAGTTTGATAGAGCAACAACACTATATCCATGAAAATAAAATTGCAACTGTATAATAGTTCTTCTGTAGTGACCGTGAGGTATTGTTTTCTTTTGTATTTGATGTTTCTGGTTGAGTGGTATTTACTAAATAGTCACTGGATATAAACTATTAGTTTAATAGTAACAATTTTTTATATTGCATGGTTTTAGCGTTTTCGCTCTACAAAAATAACATAGTTACTATAAGCAAAAGAGTGGTTTTCAGTAACCCATGAAACAAAGTGTATTGATTAAAGTGTAATGGTCAAATAAGAACAAAAGAACACAATGAAATTAGAGTGTATAAAGAGTAATACACTAAAGAGGGTTTCACGTGTTAATGAAAACCACTTTAGTTTGTATTTATAGTCACTATATTTATTCAGTATCACTCAAACAGAGTTAATAGAGGGGTTTATCCAGTCATCAGTTGGCATAAACAAGATGACAAGCATAGAATAGTTCAGTGTAAACCAACAATAGTAATTATTATTTCACTGTTCACATTGTTGAAATAGTGTGTTATCTTTTCCAGCCATTTTACCTGCAAAAAAAAAAAAAAAATGTTTAACTATATAATCATCATTTAATTTAATTCAAGTTTGATACAATAGCTGATGGAAGCTTAGCTTGATAAATCTCAGATTTTATATCTTGATTTTCAATCATAATTTGAAATATTATTCAATGAATTTCATGTTATATATTATCATTATTTAATTCCGTAAGCTGATGTGAAAACATGACAGCAGAAAGCTTTATACTGCACTGTATCAAATTCTTCTAACAAAGCAACTGATATACGAATTGATTTTGAAGACAAATAATTAAGAAAGTGGGTACAGCTTGGGTATTTATGGCCCGGGGGTGTACTCCCTTTGTCCAAGTGGTAGGGGTGATCGGCGGAGATTTTGAAAATGACCCCTAAAAGGTACGCTCAGATACAAATAAATCAGAGTAAAAACGACCCTTAGAACTGATTTTTGAGCTAAATCTCTTAATGGACCCTAAAAGGTACGCACTGGAAATATTTTAACCCTAAAAGGTACGCCGATCACCCCTACCACTTGGATAAAGGGAGAACCCCCCCCCCCCCCCCCCCCCCGGGATTTATGGTAGCTAGTTTCAAAGCATTTTTAGATAGCTATTATAAAATACACATAAATACGATCTTAAAAGCATGCATTTAGCTCATTGAATAAGCATAAACATTCATGTCAAGGTTCAAAATCAAGATAATTAAGGACTTAACTTCAATGGGAATACATTTACTAACCTGCAAAGTTGTTTTGTTCGGGTCTCCCAGCTCGGGTTCCTAATTTCGACTTGTAGTTCGTGAGTTCAGCCTTCAAATCGATTGATGAGACCAACCACAAAGCCAAACAGAGAGAAACTTTGCAGATCCGAAGATTATCATATACTTGCATAAACCTCCTATTCTGGATGAAAAATACTGATCCATTGTGATTTTACGTTCGTGTACTTGTAAAAAATGCATATCAACAGCACTGGACCGACATCACAGTTCATCACGAAATTGGCTAGAAAAGCAGTATTTTCGTCGAATCTGATCAACAAATTTGGCTATAGTGAACTATTGGATACTATTACATATGAAAGAACTCCCACTAGTAAAAAAAAGTTCAGCAATGCAAAAAAAATCGAATGTTTTTGTGGAAACAACCGAGTTAAACAATGGTCGCCATTTTGAATCGAGTCGTGACGTCACACTAGAGCGAGCCCACAACACGCCTTTTCCTTGGAGACGCCCCCTCCCTCCTGGGAAAAACTAATAGCTAATGGTTTGTGATTCATTGGAAAACTTGCAGCTTTGAACATGTTCATTGCAGTACTAGTTTCAGTGTATTTCTTCTTCCTTTAAAAAGTAGAAGTTAAAAGTTTGAAATTTTTACTCATCTTTGGCGTTTTTGATTGAAATTATAAGCGAAAACTTGACTAAAATAGATTTGTAATTTTTTAGCCGTTTCTTCAAAACTTAGTTTGACTGACACCATTAAAAGAAACAAACATACCTAAAGATGATTTGCAGCCAACAGTCGGCTTTTGAGAGGATTTTTTGTCGGTTTAACTTTCATAAAACAACATCTTTAGTTTGTTATTTTTCCTTCGTCGTTGCATCGTAGCTGAATCCATTGACGTCGATCCATTGCCGAATTTCACGTGTAAAGTCCTTACTTCTTCATTCATATGATAGCTAACTGGTCTCTACTAAATATTTGTTTAGATTTGTATATACGTGCTTCCTAACAGAGCAATATTTAACCATTTTAATAACGAGACAATCCGAGCTTTACAGATTTCTCAATATGAGCGACTTCCAAACCAAGTAGAGTTGTCCTAACTTTCGTTTGAACCAATCACAAAGCGACATTTATACCACGTGATCTGTATGAAATTTTAGTAAGAAAAGGTGGATTTATCCCAGGCGATGTCAGACACCCTCCCGCGATACAATTTTATTATGTCAGCGGTCCCCATAAGCAGTGTTTACGTAATCCACTTGATGTATTCATTGCATGAGATAGTTATTTGTATTAAAATTTACATAATATACAAATTAGGTAATACCTAATAGCAGAGCTCCCAGTTTAATTTTTTCTTACAACATCAATATGTGCATGTAAATACCACTTATTAGATATTTTCTTGGGTATTACGGGCTGATATTTTACGAGTTGCTTACGTATTTTGCCGGGCAATAAGGACATTGAGTGGGTATCATTCTATCAAAGAGTGTATAGCTTAACAAATAATTTTAGATTAAGAGAATTCCAATATAAGATACTGAATAACTGTTTATTCTTAAACATGAAGTTATATAAATTTAAAATAGTGGACTCGCCTTTATGCACATTTTGTAAAACATCAAACGAATCTATGGAACATTTTGTCGAATGTGTAAAATCAAAGGACCTATACTTTAACATTAACCAATGTCTAAGCAGCGCAAATGTAAAGTTAATACCAGAGCTAAGTTTTAAAAATGTTCTCATTAATAGGGAGTTCTGAAGACACTATGGAAGGTTTCTTATTTTTACTATACAAATATGTACTTTATAATTGCAAACAAAAACAGTTACTTCCTGTCATTAAATATTATCAAATAAATCTTATAGACTATGAAAAAATCGAATACATCATTGCAAAAAATAACAACAAGCTATACACTCATTTGAAAAAATAAGAGAAAACCCAAAGCTTATTCATAATTTAGTCAATATAATTTAATAACGAATTAGCCAAAAAACGTTATATTTAATTTATGTACCTTTTTAGTCTTTTGTAATTGTGTTTATGTAAGTGTAAAAAACTATCAAAAAATCAATAAAATATATAAAAAAAAACTGTTAACTGTTAACTGTTTATTGTAATTTCTATAGCATCTTTAATCGAAAAATATAACTTTTCGAAGATTCAGCGCGCGGAGAGAGAATCAAATTAAAACAAAGCCCTGGAAAAGCCAGTAAAATGTAAGATATTTCTCTCTCTTTTTGATTGACATAATGTCAAAAACCTCATTGGCTATCGATGTAGATGACGCCATCATGTAACTCAACGCACAAAAGGAAAGTTAATCATTTACACGAGGGGCGGGGATTTCTCATTGAAAAAAGTCCCATAAAAGCATGTTAAGGTGGCTGACTACTATACGAAAAACAAATCAGAATTTATTATTAGAAAGGTATTTCATAGGAAATTTAATGGTGATTCAGATGAAAAAGAGAAAAATGAGGTGTCCCGAGCTCGTTTCTGAGATATTGGACCTCGAATAGTGCCCACTCTGCAAGTTTTCGAACGAAAAATGGCAAAAACTGCGCTTGGAACCAAATAATCCACAACATAAAAACTAAAAAAGCTGTGGACGTATTTTCTTCAGAAAATCTTATGTGAGGATTGTTCTCGAGATCTGTTAAATAATTAATAGGAAATATGTCCGAGTAAGGTGAACAAATATGTAATATGTATGCTCATAAAGTCCGAAATCGAGCGTAAACGAGCATTTGTATTAGCAGACACAGTATTTTTTTTATAGTTGTAGAAATGACAACTTTCTTAAAGTTTGTCAAAACAACGATTTTTACCTGTTCTTCCTGAATATCAAAAACAAATCATAGGGTCCCGGGCGAATTTTTGAGTTTTAAGAGAAAAACGAGCCTAAAATCAGCTTTTTCCACCATTTTGACTACTCTGCCAGTCCTGGGAACGGGAGAATTACAACGTTATTTCTGATTGGATACATTTTACCCAATCCAATGAGCTGTTCCTTTTGAACTTACGCCATCTTGTCACGCAACACTCGTGCGATGTTGAGGGAAAGTTTGTCATCTACTCGAGGTATTTCTTTTTCAAAAACGTCCCTTAAAACAGGTTTATGGATTATTTCTCAAAGGCAATTCACTTTTCTGTAAGTAGAAGCTATAATAAATGTCGCTATGTATCATTTCGTGTGTTCTTTGTTTTGTTTTAACTAATTTTCCATCGTCTTTTTGACATATTTCAACTTTCATATCCATTATTTTTTCCAACAAAAACGTGCTAAAAAATTGTCTTTTCGACAGAAAATGCCTTTTATATAATGCTTATGTTTTCGTTTTATTTCACTAATGTTGTGCAATTGTTATTTGGATAAGTTTTGAGTCCTATTTTGCCGTTTTTCGTGAAGTGTGATTTTTGTAATTAAAATAATCGCTAGTTCGGCCACCTTTGAAGTTCCTTTTACTTTTATAAATTCACATATCAAGGTGAAACAGATCCCTTTCAAATATAATGGCTGTTAAATTGCTTAACGCTTTAAAATATACGGCACAAAAATGAATGTTTGGATTCCCTGTATCTCTACCGTGACTCGATGTCGTATATGCGCGAAGTCATGCGCAGTTTTCTAGTTTTTGTATAGTAGTCTCATGAATGTAAATTGATTTAATGTAAGTAAAAAATTGTAATAAATCTCACTGCCTTTTCTTAGGTTGGTTATCGTTTTCATTCTATGCACTTTTTCATCTTTTTCTCAAATTTTCAACTGTCACTTCAGTCAATAGTTTTGTTCAGACAAAAAAGTGTTCAGAAATGTTTTTGATGAAACATACCATTCCCAAACGATAGTGTGAATAGCCTTATTATTATCCCTTTTATTTTTAAGTCATTAAGCTTATTTTGCTTTTGATAACGCCTTGAAAAAGTGCTGTGGCTGAACAGTCGTTTTACGGCCGCTTTTCACCTTCTTTTATTTTCCAAAGTTAGTTAGGATTCCGGATAGAAAAGGTTAAATCTTTTCATCGTATTAGATTTACTAAAAAGTAGTCATGGCAAATCTTCAAAACAAAACAAAAAGTTATTTTCAAGTGGAATTAAAAGCCTCAAGAATACGTTCTACCAACACAAGATCGATTTAAAAAGACAAGGATTTAAACAAGGTATTTTATTATGAAAAACTTTGTGTAAAACATCATTTTCGACTTTGAAGTAAAAACTACTAAAAAGCTCGTTTAGTAAGCATAAAATAGTCAATACTGCTAAATATACAGAAGTTATTCAACCAATTTTAAATTGTGTTTGTATTTCAATTTATCTTTGATGTTTTCCGTTTATGAGGTTTAAAAAGTACATAAATAAACACAGGCAGCCCAACTATTGTCTTTGAGGATTTTTGAGGCTACTCCTCCATATATGGAGGTGTAGCCTTATTGCTGTCGTGTATGTAAGATAGTAGTATATCCAAACTGGCCATTGTTCCACGGATCGATGATTAAGAGTTGGGAATTGAGAAACTCCATTGTTCCCGTGGGGGAACAATGGAGCAGATCCGGAGAGACAACGGCCAATCAGGACTCTAAGAAGAGGGAGGGAGGGTGGGTGGGTGAAACAAAACTACTGCTTGCTTGTAGACACTCTCCTATTCAGCGAATCTCTTTTTCAGCATAACACCGAAAGGCACTTTGGACACTCGCTGCCCTGTGCCCTCCCCCCCGCCCTACCATTTCATCAGTCTATCCGGTTCGATGTTGTTCGTTTCGGCAGTTTGAGCAAATGACAATGAATTAATTGCATGCCCCTTGTTATATAGTCTTGCATATCATTAAATCATCTCCCGTGGGAATATATGGCCATTTTGGATAGTAGTATATCCAAACTGGCCATTGTTCCACGGATCGATGATTAAGAGTTGGGAATTGAGAAACTCCATTGTTCCCGTGGGGGAACAATTACACAGATCCGTTCGCTCTCACTTCCATCATCACTCCATCTCACTTCTCCCTCGCGAAGGACCCATCTAATTCATTCCCCATACCTTAATACCCATACCTTAATACCCATACCTTAATACCCATACGTACCTTAATACCCCATACCTTAATACCCCATACTCATCTTATCCATACCTCACTCCCAATCTTATCCCATCCTCATCTCAAGCGTGTATTGGTTCCCTTTGGCTTTCTCCCAATCTCATCTTGTTCCACTTCAAAGCCGGCCGGAATTGTTGCCGACCACCATTGGTCCCTCTATAATCGCTTAGGTTAATAAGTTGTGTCTTTTAACGATTTTTTTTTTTTTTCTTTTTTGAGACGTTTTACAGGCTTTCCTGTTTACCTCCAACAGTATGAATAGAGAGACCAATGGCGGCCAACAATCCCGGCACAGCTGCTAGAGCCGGGCACAAAGGGTTTCAGTGAACCCCGGGAAAATTAGCCACCAGAGGATCCCAGTCCACACCGCGCCACAGTACACCTACACTCACATTGCTCTTCACAATCTCATCATTCTTTTGGACAATAGCTCAAACAAAGCCGGTAATGAACCAAAGTTTTTAAATCACGAAATGCATATACACGTGGTGTCTCAGTATCAGTATCAGTTTTATTCCACTATTAAACGATTAATTAGTTACTCAGTGGGGACATATTACTACAGAGAAACAAAATTCTGTTGTAGTAGTCCATTGAAGGCTTTTCTGTCTTGCGTAGATCTTTTAGCTTGTTCTTTATCAACATTTAGCAGTTTCTCTATTTTGATCCAAGGATCTCTAACAAATTTGGCTGATGCGTTTATGAATAGTAATTGTTTCGTCAAGTGCGAGTTCGTTCTTCTGCACACATGTGCGATATACTTCAAATATCTTATGTATATAAAATCTCGTATTGAAGAGGTTCCAACAATTCTCTCCAGATCTATGTTTCTGTATTTAAGTGCATACGTTTCTTCTCCTTCACTGTTCGTTTTTTCGTTCCCATCCATTCCTTACCATTCTTCTCAGGAAACCCTACCAACACGATTCTAACTTTTTCCTATCATTTTCTTTCGGTAGCTGAGCCTCAGTACAGTAAGTAAGTCTTGATCTAATACAGGATTCAAGCAATTTTTTTTTTTTTTACGGGTTTTCATTGACACTTTGTGATCAGTCAATACGTTCTTTAGTTCATGAAATTTCCCATTTGCACTAAGCATTCTGTTATCCACAAACGATTCCTTCACGTCACTATAAAAACATATGACCAAGGTACTTAAATTCTTTCACATTTACAATTTCATTCCCAGCAATTTTCAGAATACTCCTTTCATTCATAAGTTCTGTATCGTTAAATACTCTCACTCATGGCTTCTCTCACATGGGTGTCACACAGACTAAATCCACGCCCATAACATAACTGCCGGCGAGCCCGACGCTCGCCCCGGGTCAAAAATGTGGTGCAAAATGTGTGGTCAATTGATTTCTTCTCCCTTACTAGTTAGACACTCATTGTAACGGTATCCCAGTTTTGTATGATAATCATGTAACACAACCATTTTGACATGTCACGCGTTGTGATGACAACTAAGTAAATTGCCACGTGCTTACCGCTGTCTCACAATAAACCATTGGAGTTCATTTACACATCACTGGAAAGTCATTGTCATTCAGGCTTTTTGATAACAAACAATCCTAATCTATTCACCTAACAAGTTTCTGCATTCCTTAGCGTGCCTGGACCACAACAAAAGTCCTAAAACAAAATGAACTTAGATTGGACAAGTTTCCACCGCACTCCAAAATATATTATGTGCACATGAATTGTATATCTTACCCGGTCAAACTGATCGGAACAGAACATATCCGATGTTAACACCCAGTCACATTAAATTGCAAAACTTATCGGCACTCGAAATTATACTCAATATTTGTGCCCGTTCCGATGGACCAAAAACTGAACGAGTTTCGACGGAATAACATTCCACTATATTTACCGGCAATTTATACACATATTGCCACCTGACAATATACTCAGTGTTCGTGCCCGGTCCAAAGGACCAAAACGAAATGGGTTTTGACAGAATAACATTCAATTATACACCGCCAGCTTACACACAGGTTTATCGATACCTGACATTATATTCAGTGTTCGTGCCCGGTCCCAAGGACCAAAACTAATGGGTTTTGACCAGATAACATTCAATTATACACCGCCAGCTTTATTAATACACACAAGTTTATCGGCACCTGACATATATTTAGTGTTCGTGCCCGGTCCGAAGGACCAACTAGAATAAATGAATTTTTCGACTGAATAAACGGAATTCAGCCACAACTACAAACTTATCGACACCTGAAATCCCTATTCAGTATTCGTGCCCGGTCCGAAGGACCAATTAAACTAAATGCATTTCGACTGAATTATTCAGCCCCCACCAAATACAAACTTATCGACACCTGAAATCCCTATTCAGTATTCGTGCCCGGTCCGAAGGACCCAATAAACTAGATGAATTTTGACTGAATAAATAGAATTCAGCCACCGCCAAACACAACTTATCGGCACCTGAACTCCTATTCAGTATTCGTGCCCGGTCCGAATGACCAACTAAACTAAATGAATTTCGACTGGGTTATCAGCCACCGCCAAATACAAACTTATCGACACCTGAACCACATATTCAGTATTCGTGCCCGGTCCGAAGGACCACTAAACTAGATGAATTTTGACTGAATAAATAGAATTCAGCCCCCGCCAAACACAAACTTATCGGCACCTGAACTCCTATTCAGTATTCGTGCCCGGTCCGAAGGACCAACTAAACTAAATGAATTTCGACTGGGTTATCAGCCACCGCCAAATACAAACTTATCGACACCTGAACCACATATTCAGTATTCGTGCCCGGTCCGAAGGACCACTAAACTAGATGAATTTTGACTGAATAAATAGAATTCAGCCCCCGCCAAACACAAACTTATCGGCACCTGAACTCCTATTCAGTATTCGTGCCCGGTCCGAAGGACCAACTAAACTAAATGAATTTCGACTGGGTTATCAGCCACCGCCAAATACAAACTTATCGACACCTGAACCACATATTCAGTATTCGTGCCCGGTCCGAAGGACCACTAAACTAGATGAACTTTGACTGAATAAATAGTATTCAGCCACCGCCAAACACAACTTATCGGCACCTGAACTCCTATTCAGTATTCGTGCCCGGTCCGAAGGACCCACTAAACTAAATGAATTTCGACTGGGTTATTCAGCCACCGCCAAATACAAACTTATCGACACCTGAATCACATATTCAGTATTCGTGCCCGGTCCGAAGGACCCAATAAACTAGATGAATTTTCGTTGAACTATAGGCTCAACCAGGCCAAAACAAATATATACAGTGGTGACACAGACTCATCCACCTGAAACTTTGCAAGAAAAGAGCTGAACTAGGGTAACAGTACGTTCACGTTGAGGCGCTTTGTTGCTCGAAGTCTTCCAACTTGAGGTAGTCCTTTTGGTGTGCTTACGAAGACACGTGTTCACCAACACGTCGCAGTCGATACACGAGTAGAAAGCCGAACACTTTTGCTTTAAATAGAAGACGCTGCCACTAGTAAGATGCGTTCGTCTCAGGGAGCTTCGTTGTTCGGTTAGCTGTCCAACGTGGTTGAAATCTACCAACAGGGTCGATGTTGCTCGTTTCGGCAGTTTGAGCAAATGACAATGAATTAATTGCATGCCCCTTGTTATATAGTCTTGCATATCATTAAATCATCTCCCGTGGGAATATATGGCCATTTTGGATAGCAGAGGAGGTTGTGCAAGCTACACGTGGTTTATTTCGGCCAATCAGAACGCGCTAAATTTCGCGGTGATGGAGCACTTATTTCGAGAAAGTATTTTTCAAGTATACAAAAGAACGACTCATAAATCGGTTCAAAATTGAAATTTTTTTAAAAATTAAAAGATCAAACATGTAATCAGAAACTAAACTCTTAGTCTATGGAGGCTCAAACCAGATAAGTAATCAATTCATGTTTAATTCGTCAATCGAACTCAGTGTTATGCAAATTGAAGAGACACAAACGAACGACTAAACATACAGACAAAAGAACTGTTCGTGTGCACTTCAGTAACAAAGTTATTAAATCAAACACACATAAAATTAAAGATGATAAATAATTGAAGAAAAAACGTCGATCGAACCCGATCGAACCTCCTACCGTTTTCAAGATATACGCTTTCAAAGAAGGAATAAACAATTTTTGTTATGGCGCTGTACACATTGCGTTACGCGATCTCTTCGCCTATCTAAATATTCAAACATGTATTATTTGGGGCTAGACTTTTTTCACTAAGGCTTCAAAGAATATATTTATCTATTTGAAAAATTTTAAGAGCATACATTAAAGTTTTCGGATCCCCTGAAGGTCCTGAAGATATTCAGTCATGTCACGGCGCTTTCTAGAAATCTGTGGTTTTGGGCTTCCTGTGTTATTTAACGGCTCGTTCGAAGTTCAACTGATGGATAACGTTCAAAGTTGTCCCGTTTGAAATCTTTTCTTTAGTTAGTAATAAATTACTTTTTCGAAAATAAGAGATTATGAGTTTAGGAAGGTTTATGTGTGGTTTTCTTAGGTTTTTGGGGCCATTCAAGGAGGTCTTGAGAATGGTGAATTTTAGCAGTCATCGCCGTGTCACAAAGTACATCAATTCAGTGACCTAAAAAGCTCACAGCTTGTTAAATGAAGGAATTAAATCAAACCTATGTAATATAAGGATAGTTCTTAGATTTGGAAGCACAACTACTTTCTCTCATCTCAAAAATATCGTTTTATTTTGACTTGGAAAGTTTAATCGGAGCTCTTCTCATCACGACGGTTGGACCTCGACTGAATAAATTTAGATTTTGACCCATGATGCACTGCGATGATTGCTCAACCTCCTCTGTAAGATAGCAAGCAAGTCCATAACACCACAGGAAACCCGAAAATACCAATTTCGTCACGTGGTCGACACATAACTGTGTGACTGTAATTTCGACAATTCGAAAGAGTGGCCATTTTTGAACGATCGATGCGTTTATATTTTGGCTGCTACTTCATATCTGTCTAAAGAAAAATAATTTTTAATGTGTATTTGTACTATTCATGAAGTTTTTTAGGTTTAATGAGACGTTTAAAACCGTGAAAAGGATGATTTGTTTTGACAACAAAAGCATGGCATTAGCCCGACATTAGTCATGACACACCGATAGAAGTGCCCTTCGATTTTTGGCATTTTTAAGGTCAGATCAACATATATCAGGTCAAGAATCTCACATTTTGCTCTATGTTTGTCACTCTTCAAAATACTAAATGAGTTTTATTCTAAGAATGAGCTTTTGACAAATATTTTCGTATAGTAAAATTGGTGCGAATAGCCGCCGAAACAACATTCGCTATAAACGTAATGAAAGGTGCACATAAATAGTGTACAATATTACCGGGAATATTGCTCTGCTCTGCTCTACAATAAATAACCTTCGACAACTATCAGTTTTATTATTGTTCTGCAAATTTGGACGCGACTGCACAAATACATATTGTTCTCTAAGGGGCTGTTTATATGAAAGCGAGTTGTCCCTGCTAGCCGGGATAACTCTTTTGTTTTGTATTCCATGCCCGTGGGACTCAAAACAATAGAGTTATCCCGCTTAGCAGGGACAACTCGCCTTCATATAAACAGCCACTTAGACTTCCTGCCGATTCATTTCTATCTCTTCTTCAGATCGAACATTATTTTTGCACATTGATTGTTCAGTTTATATATTATCTGTTTCAAGCAGTAGCCTCATGCAGTCTTAGACTGCCTATTTTTTTTAATGACAATAAAGTTATTTTTAACCGCGCGCCGAGCGAAATACATATTGAGCGCGCCGTTGGGGTTCCTGTGGTTTATTTGTTTGAAAGCTCGCGGATGGGATTCCTGTGGCTTTTTTGCAAGCAATTTTTCGTCAAAGTCGCGCGGTGTTGAAGAAGAGAGAGGTATTATATCAAGATCACAGGCAGCCTAACTATTCTATGTGAGGATTTTGTTCTAATGACAATAAAGTTATTTTTAACCGCGACCCGAGCGCCATATTGGAATAAATATCTTTTGTTAGCGCGCGGTTGGGGTTCCTGTGGTGTATTTGTCTGAATGCGTGCGGATGGGATTCCTGTGGCTTTTTTGCAAGCAATTTGTCGCTCAAATCGCGCGGTATCGAAGAGGGAGCTATTTTGACAAGGTATGAAACTCGGTCACGTGACAAATTTAGTTTCGCGCGTAGTAAATCAGCCATGGGAGAAAATTTTAATTTT
Organism: Metridium senile; assembly: GCA_949775045.1. Taxonomy (NCBI): domain Eukaryota; kingdom Metazoa; phylum Cnidaria; class Anthozoa; order Actiniaria; family Metridiidae; genus Metridium; species Metridium senile. The sequence goes on along the minus strand of OX459096.1, from coordinate 20,120,355 downwards.
TTTTCGAATATATAAACTTTATGTTGATCTTGAACTACAGTAAAAAGTATGATCATCTCCGAACTCAGCAAATGGGTTCAAATAATTTTAAAAAAAAAGGCAGCATGGAGTCGAGGTTCTTTCCCAGTTGCTAGGGCAAAGTTTCAGGTAAACAGTCGGATTTTACAATCGTGGAGCAATAGTGAAAATATCGATCGAGCGGCGGTGTTGTGAAATACCACACTCACCGAAAAAGTTGGCGATTACTTTTTTGCATTTAGTTTATGGATTGTTAAAATGACTTTAAATTGAAAACTATTATACAAGAGAATGTATTTATTGTGGAAATCATGGGTTGGCGAAGGGAGAGTCGAAAAGATCGTGATTTGCACTGCATTTGCTGCTAGTTAGCTAAAATGACTTTAGCTTCCAGGTTAACACTTAAAACAGCTGATTCAAGTGAGCACTTTTACATGCTTTTGTAGTCACAGATGCTCTTCACTATTACGAAAACCTGGAGAAAGTTTTTCTAGTAGTTCTGGTATGTGCAGGTAATGATTGGAGTTGAAGTTTTTATGTCAAAACGACTGATATTGTCTTGTACAAACCAACTTACAGCCGAGCTAAACAATGAATTTGTGATGGCCGCTTTGCGAAGTTTTCCACGCTTAAAAACAGCTCAACTTTATTTTGTGAACACTTACTTAGTTATAGCGGTTCCAACACTAAGAATAGAAAATATGTTTTGAAAGTGTGAAGCGTTTACAATTGTATTTTATAAGCTATATATTGCCGAAAAACTTTAGCTAAAACACAACATTTACGGATTCTATAAATACACTTTGAATGAAAATCTCTTCACCAGTTCGGTTACTTGCCAGATTTGGCAATATGTGTCACGTGACAAAATGGCGTCCCCAAATAATCATCAGGGTTTCTTGTTGTCATGGATTTTTTATAGTAAAATCAAATCAATCCAACAATTCACTGTAATAGGAGCAATCTATTGACATTTAAGTAGCAGTAGATGCCCATATTTGGATACTACACGACCTTTTATGACCTTTTATGATAAGTTGTTGTTGAATTTTTGATGATCGTTGGTGTTTACAGAGCTATTTAAAAGTATCATTTTGACGTTTTTAGCAAAATTTCCCCGTGGTTGAAAGAATTCGGCTCGACTAGATCAAAAGTATTTGAGTTTTCCTTTTTAACAGTATAATTTTTGTGTTGGCGCACAGCGAAAAAGTGATGGCGCATTTACAATGAAACGGCACACTGCAGTGAAACAGCATGGGCGCCATTTTACATCTCAGCAGTGGAGGCTCGTACGAAGAAGTATCTGAACAACGATCGTAGGGTTTGTTGTAACTACTTTGGGCGAAGGGTCAAAAGCATAAGAAACGTTTCGAAATTATCATTCAAATAGGAGGCGTTACAGCTTGGGAAGGAATGTTTCACTATCGAACGAGAAGATGTGTTCACGCGAACCCGTGCCGGCCGGAGGTATATCTGATCGCGCGCGTTGACAAAGATCCGACCTCGCATCAATTTGACGCAACATTGTAGAGTTAAGTAGAGACAAAGCCTTTGATTTTGTATCCTAAATGTGTATTTGGTTATCATAAACATTGTAAAAGTGATTCGTTGCTTATTTAATAGCATATTATTTCGGAATTTATGCCCCCTACCACGACAAGGTCACCACGCGTACCCAGTAAACCACCAATGGAACTACAGCCAAGAAGTAGATAGGGGCTATCATCCCATTTGAAAGGGTTATTCCTTTGTAATAAGTGTATGTGGCTTCTATTGCGATCAATAAAATAGAAGATACTACTCGCCAACATTGAGTTTGTTAGCGTTATTAATCACTTGATCATTTGAATGATAAAGGGTAATAAATCCATAAACTTTTACAGATTTGTATGAGTACTAAGTATCTAATATTCATAGAAATAAATATATATTTTTTAAAAGCGTTTGTGGCTATTCTTTGTAAGTCGTTTAATTTAGGTTCTTATTATTGATCGCTCACACATTTCAACATCTTTTGGTTGTTATGCTATTTGATACTGTTCTTGTGAATTCTCGAACGTGATTGGACAAAAGCAATGTCCAAAATATTGCCAAATCTGGCAAGTAACCGAACTGTTCACATTGTCAAATAAACTAAAGTTATATTTCAAATAAACATGGAAATAAATTTCACATACTGATCTGTTTGTTCTTGTTGGTTTTAAAAGTGTACTCAGTGTAAATCCCTATGAGAAAAACAACATTTTTTGAGATTTCCGTGCCCTAGCAAGCTGGAAAGAGCTGGAAAGCACATCTATCCATCCACGCCATCAAGTTTCAGATCAAGATACTACTTTCTTCGATTTTTTTGTCGTACGTGCGATTCCGCGCGACCGAAAAATTGATTGCAAAAAGCCACAGGAATCCCATCCGCGCGCATTCAAACAAATACACCACAGGAACCCCAACTGCGCGCTCAATGATCCTAACCAAAGTTATTATTCCAATATGGCGCTCGGCGCGCGGTTAAAAATAACTTTATTGTCATTACAAAAAAAATCCTCAGATAGAATAGTTGGGCTGCCTGTGTCAAGATACTACTTTCTTCGATCTTTTTGTCGTACGTGCGATTCCGCGCGACCGAAATATTGCTTGCAAAAAAAGCCACAGAAATCCCATCAGCGAGCTTTCAAACAAACACACCACAGGAACCCCAACAGCGCGCTCAATATGTATTTCGCTCGGCGCGCGGTTAAAAATAACTTTATTGTCATTAAAAAAAATCCTCAAAGAGAATAGTTGGGCTGCCTGTTTCATGTACGGTTTTTATCTCAAAAAGTAAATAAAATGGAGATAAACCTTTTCTCTTTTCTTTCTATAATAAAACAGAGAATGGATTTTTCCTTTTTGAGGCTTAATTATTGCAAGTTTTGAGGGTTTTTTTTTTTTTTTTTCACGCTCGGTATATCAAATAAGCAGGGTTTTTTTCTCTCATAAACGTGAAACAAATAATAATCTTGAACTTACTTTATCGGTGATTATTCTCCTGAGGTTTTCTTCTCTTCAATGACATTGATCATATTTTGACGAATAAATGTATGAACTTGAATTTTGATGGTTTTTAAACCATGTTTAAAAACATTGTTCATAGTTCAACTGCCAAGCTTGAAAATCCTTCAATAAACTGTAACAAACATGGTCGCTTCTTTATCAATTTTTTTTATTATGAAAAACTTCGTAAAACATCATTTTGTTCTGTAAACAAAAATTTAACGACTTTGAAGTAAAAACTACTAAAAAAAAGCTCGTTTAGTAGCCATCAAATAGTCAATATTGCTAAATAAACAGAAGTTATTCAACCAATTTTAAATTATGTTTGTATTTCAATTCATCTTTGATGTTTTCCCTTTATGAGGAAAAACTATGACAAAACGAGTTGAAGATTGAACTAATTTAGACTGCAAAACAGTCCCTACTTTTACACAAAAACTATTACAAAACGAGTTGTCTCTCAAAAACTTGAAACAAATGATAATCTTGAACTTACTCTATCGGTGATTATTTTCTTGAGGTGTTCTTTCTTAAATGACATTGATCATATTTTGACCAATAAATGTAATGTACTTGGATTTTGATGGATTAAACATTGTTCATAGTTCAACTGCCAAGCTTGAAAATCCTTCAATAAACTGTGCCGATCGGGAAGCGATTTGAAGACAGTTTTCATAACAAACAAGGTCGCTTCTTTATCAATGTTTTTTAAATTGCTGTCAGAACTATTCTTCCGCGAAGGAAAATACGTTTTCTTGATCTTTTGTAATCAGTCTTTTGCTTTTCTTTAGTATAATTTCTTTAATTTCGTTTTTGTGTCCTTCAAGTTTATGTTCTTCTTCGATCAAAACTCTCTTTATGTTCTTCGAACTTCATCTTTCTCCGTTCATATTTTGTACTAATGAAAGCTCTGCTTTTAGCAAGTACTATTTTGTTGTTGTTTGTTTGACTTTTTTGTCGATAAAAGAACAACTTTGCTTTGTTGATCTAGTGCTATTTAGCGCGCACGTCACTTTAACTCGTTCCCGCCGAAATGTAACAGCCAATCAGAATCGCGATGTACACGGACGGACGGACGGACGGACGTACGGACAGCGTGGGCTACCTGTGTCGGTCGATGAAAAATCAACTCGATGGGTTACCATTTTTTCTTAAGTATGGTGCTCCGGGCTCCTTCGGCCCGCGCGGAGCTCCGCTAATATATATTTTATATACTATATACATATATACATATACATCACTCTTACTACTGTACTATGTACAGTATATACATACTAGTGGTCTCATACATGAAGTCAGTCACTTTGAAACGTCCTAATATACTTGCGTTAATCTTTATTTTAAATATTTATCAAAAAGCCAGCTAAAAAAAGAGACATAACATTCACATTTTAGGCACTTTTATTTATCAACACCTTTATGAAATATCCCTAGATTTTTGATATATTTTATAGTTCTGCTTAGAAATGTAATGTATAGATTTTTCAATTATCTATTTCCTATTTTTTATAGACATTTTCTTTTATTTTTCTTCTACATGTAAAGCGCTTTAGAGTATTGCATATAAAGCGCTATATAAATAAGAAAACGTATTATTATAATACACAGGCATCTATAAATTTCCAGTTTAAATGGCTTTGTGTAGCTTATTAGCAGCTGAGCGTGTTCTTTACTCAATGACCTTGTTCTGATATGGTGGTCATTTAAGTACTCCACGATGCAGATTCGCTTGTCGTCAGCATATGCCTGAAGGACAATAGGTGCCTGGTTTGGTCTGTTTTATCTTATCGTTGATGACAATACGGAAGCCATGGTCCAACTGTTAGATAAAATTGATATTCATTCTGTGGATAGTATGTCCTCTTTGTCCCGTTCTGAGACAAAGTAACATAGTTAAACTCAGAGACTTTAGGGGACTAAAACCTTCGGTGTTTTAACCTTTTCACTTTTACATGTTACAAGGGGGTGCTCTCCAAACGTCCCTCTTCTTTTACTGAATGCATGTTAACGTAGATGATAAAGCAGATCTGGCTGTATTTATTGCACTATATAACGAAACTAAAAACTCAACGCCATCCCTGGCCGCAGAACGTCAATCAGTTCCTACCGCGACAGAAGTTTTACTATCGGTCTAAGTATGTTTTATATTGCTTTGACGTTCCCTCTCGAAATGAACCCATGACCACATCATTTGCACATTGTGATAACTCATACTTTCCTAGTCCCTGCCGGATATTAAGAGGCAGACCATGAGATTCAGTGTGTGCCATATTGGGTAGTTCTCTTTAGGATGGCTCGGGAATTTAAGTAAGTTTCTGCTTGCTAGCTTTCAAGTACACTAGTGTTTCCTTGATCATTTGAAGAGCCTTTGCATGCCCAATCTGGCAACACACAAACTCCCACTGCTCTCTCGTGGTGTATTTTGCTCAACATAGCAGGGATAACACTAAAAGGAGGAAATGCATATAATTTTAGTTCTGACCAATCGAGCTTAAATGCATCTATGGCAAAAGCTTTAGGGTCCGGCTTGTAGGAAACATAATCTCCATATTGACTGTAAAGCCCTTTTGATGGAAACTTCATCAAGTTTCCACTCAGATCCCTTTTCGTTTCGGTGCGATTCAAAATCTGTAACTAGGTTTTGCTTTCCTGGGGTGTGCGCAATGCTTATCCATAGATTGCGTTGTATGACCATTCCCAGATTTCCTTAGTTAATGGATTCGGAGTGGCTGGTACCCATATTATTTAATACATTTACTGCAGTGGTATTATCACACAAAACTCGAATGTGTATATCTGTTTTTGCTTTAGCAAAACACGGCAATCCAAAATATTGCTAATAGTTTTAAGTATAGTTAATAGACTGTTCTCGTTCTGAGGGTGTCCATAGGCCTCCAAAGGATGTGCCTTTATATTCTGCCCCCACCCTTTTTTAGATGCATCTGTTGTAAATCTATTTGATGGTGTTGCATGTGCTATCACCTTGTAAGATTCAATTAAATTTTGAATCCACCAATGGAGTTCTGATTTTGCTTGTTCTGATAAATGCATATTCGCATCAAAGTTGCCTTTAGAGAGACCTTGTCGTCGGTCAATCGTATAGTCATAGTTGCTGAGTTGATCAGATGATGTCCTTGTTGGTGCAGGTAGGGGCTTTAGTATCTTAGTAAAAATTCTTGGGGCGCACGATAAACTGTTGGTAAAGTCATAACTTTCGTTTTGCCAGAAAAAGCATAGGAAGTTTCTGTATTCTACGTTAACTTGAACAGAATAATAGGCGTCCTTCAGGTCGAGGGATGCCATGTAACATTTTTTTTTTTTTTAATTATTATTATTATTATTATTATTGTATATAGCGAGTCCATTTTAAAATGGTGGTAGCTAACCGAGTTGTTAAACTTCTTTAAGTTTAATATTAATCTGTGAGACCGTCCTTTTTAGGACGTAAGAAAATATTGGACAATATTTGCCCTGTTTTATGTCGTACTTTTGCTATTACTCCTTTAATTTCCTGAGCAGCTTAACTTCGAAATTTCTTTCCCAATTATGACATGCTCAATGCCTGTGAAAAGCTGAGTCAGTTGTCTGTTTTGCATTGGCTCCTCAATAAGTTCAATTTTCGTGCCTAGCACATATGATAGAAGCATTAATTCCATCACGAGTGAGCTCCTTCCAGGCTGCAAAACATGCACCTACCTGCCCAGCCTTGAATGTTTGGCATAACCCTGTGAAGTTTCTCACGAGAGTAGGCTGAGGTAGTCCTGAAATCTACTTACAATTGTTTTAATCTGCAGCAGTTTTACCATTACTTCCTCTCCACTGCTTGTGGGTTTTTTTTTGTATTGACTGTTGCCCTTTGATAAAAGTTTTTCTTGCCTTTATAGGACTTATAGCTGTTGTAATTGTAGCTCTGTGAACCAGGGGTTTGGCTCAGTGTGGCCTCTGTAAGGACCTTTATGTGTAGTATCTAAGGTCTTGCTAATTTTGCTAGCCTCTTTGGCGTCTCTATAAGCTGCTTAGCTAAATCATCGCCAAATAAGTATTGACTTCCTACTGGTATTTCTGCTGATCATATAGTATTGTATTCAGATTTTAAACTGGTTTAATTTGTTCTCCTCTGAGTTGCACTAGCTGAATATGTAAGTGGCAAAACATAGCTAATGATTCCACTTGTGACCCAAAGACTTTAGTGCTTATTTCTCCGTTGGAGTGAGCAAGTAATGTGCTGGTAGTTTGCAGGTTGGCAAAAATTACCTTACGCACAGTTTGTTGCATATTAGACAACTGTAGATCACCGTTTTTTAGAGTTTAGCTAGTCAAATCAAATCAAATCAATTTATTTCACACATTTTACATGATATTTACATAATTAGTAGAATAATAAATTATGTTAAATAGGCTAAAGTATAAAGATAGTTTTGGTTTCATATTCCGATCGCTGTTGACCTGAGTGCCTTTATAATGCCCGTACAATTTTCGGGACATTTGCAATTGTATTTATCTACAAATTAAAGGTTTTAGTTTTTTCGGATGTTAGGGTCTTGCCCCACTGTTTCTGTGCAATTTGTGCGAGTTCCTTTTGGATTTTTTCGCCGGTGGCTTCGTCGTCATCTAGCTGGCTAGCTAGTAGCTCCAGTAAGAGCTTATTTTCATTATCGGGAGTATCCCGTTGCTTCTGGCCGGTGGCCTGTGATTGCTCGGTGAGCATTGATTTGTCTCTGTCTAAGTTAGACTCGTCATCAGCATGAATGCTGATATAATCAGAAGGTTCTTCATTGACTTTATTCCTTTTAGGTGGAGTCAAATCACGGTGTGAGTATGACTGGTCAGAGTCATCTGACGACTCGTCTCTCGTTGATCTCTGATGTTTACGTTTTCTAGATGCCTGTGATCTATTATCATTCACCTCCCCGGTGGTTTTTTGGTTTATTTGCTGTAGTATTTCAGCTATGTGGCTCATATTATTATTAATTTGGCCGAGAGTAGCGGTCAAATCATCATTTCGGTTATGTTCTCTGCTCTAGAAGAGCTAGCTGGCAATATTGCTCACGGCCTCATGGCCGATTTTGGTGGTACTTTCTCCGGGTTTTTTTTCTGCAAAAAATATAACAAACAAAGGAGAAATATTCCACAAATATATCAGTTAACTATCTTACCTTCCATCCCAAGTATGATAAAGATTTTTCCGTTCAAGGATGGCGAGGATTAAGGAGAGGAAAGACAGTTTTTTGAAAAAAAACACTCACGTAGCTTTGAACTGTACGGCAAGAACGCCTACACTGATCGGCAATGCGCATGCGCATCTCGTGTGACTCCGTAGTGACGTAGACTGATGACATGATAGAATCACCTAACACCGCCTTAGCCTCCTCCGCAGGCAACTCCTGAGTCCGAGAGAGATTTTCGTGATTTTGGGGTTCCTGTGTTTAAAATTCGAGGACGGCGAAGCCTGGTGACGAGCCCCGAGAAAAGGAAGGGAAGGAGTTCCTTCTTCCTCCCCCCTCCCCCCTCAGTCATTTTTGCCATATGCCACAGGAAGCCCGCGACGTGTTTTTTTCTTTTTCTTCGTTTTTTCTGCCTAAGAGATGCCTGCGGAGGAGGCTAACACCGCCTAAGAATTTAAGAGCTTTTTGCTAAAATCACCTAACATCGACTAAGATCGCCTTAGAGTTTAGGAACATTTTGCTAAAATCGCTTTAGATCGCCTAAAATTACGGCGATTTTAAGGCCAAGAGTAGGCCTTACAATTAAGATTTATACATATATATATATTGTAATTTAATGATATCTTACGTTTATTATAGAAAGTTCAGAATTACATCAACTTCAAATCTATTATAAATAAAGTTTTATTTGTTTGAAATCAATGCCATATCTTTTCAATATGCTAACATCATTATTTTCATATGAAATTGTGAGATTTTTTAAATATAACTTACAAAGTCAACATTAAAAGTGGTCTAAACACTAAGCGCTTTGAAAATGTTCTAACAATGACCCACAAGTTGGCCATAGGGGGCCTTTGATTTGTTTTTACAACATCATTTTACGTCGTCATCATAGCTAGTTGTACCATTTATACAGTTCACTTTATAATGCTCTTTTAGTGTATTTCAAAGGGATCAGTGCGTTTAAGTCATGAAATACGGTGTTTCTGTAATATTTTTCATCTACATTTTACAAATTTGTCTTGAACAGACAATTAAGATTAATACTCCAGTTTCGAGATCTCTTTTACTCAGTGTTAGCCTCAAAACCATGTAATATATTCTTTTGTTCAGTAACAGTCCGTGCAAATGAAAGAGATTTGTGAGCATAGAAGACAATAAAAATATATCGAAATCTCACGAGTTTTATCTAAATTTCTGCATATTTTACACACAATTGAGGCTAACACTGAGTAAAAGAGATCTCGAAACTGGAGTATTCATTAAGATTATTAATATCTTCAGAGTATATCCAAGGGGCATCAGTGTTATAGCTCCAGTTATCTCTAGCTGTCAAAAACTGGGTCCCACCACTCCTACTGGGCTAATAGACTAAACTGCATAATCCTCAACTTCAACTAGCCCGACTTCACGCTCATAGAGCGTCTAATTGTATTAAAAATGATGCACGTAACCCATCTACACTTTGACTGCAACTAAAATTTTGAACTTCGGCAATAAGTGAAGAAGTTTGATATTTCTTCAGTAAATCCACTGGGGGAAACGTGTGGTGTGGTGTGGTGTGGTGTGGTGTGGTGTGGTGTGGTGTGGTGTGGTGTGGAACGTGAAACAATGTTTCGTTCAGGTTGGGGTGATACCCGACCAAACGGTGTGGTGTGGTGGGGTGTGGTTGTGATTTCTTTTGTTAAATTATCATGAATTATTAATGAGTTTTATAAGTTTGAATAGTCATTTATATATCAATTCCCACTCAATGGACCATACCATATGTGAACATAAACCTAGATATTTCTACGTAGTTAAAATAAATTAACCATTTTTAATTTTTTTAATCCATACTTATTCAATCAACAAATCGGTATTGGCCATTCACGAGGCAGATAGGATCTGATTTTTTTTCTATAGCGTCTTGCAATTTACAGACTTTCAGCAACACTTCTTCAATCTGTCTTTTTAGAATATAAATAAAAATATCAAAAATATTTGAGTGAAAAAAGCAAAACAACAGAGGGTTTGGTCGTTGTCAATCGATCTATAATATTTCTTCCGAAAATAAATGTAAAAAATAAGACAATGAAAAAAAAAATTAAAAAAAAAAATGATTATATGTAGCTTAATTCTTCTTTCAGTTTGCTGGAATGTAATTGTTTCAAAATATTTTTAAGATTGATAAACTATTCGCTGATGCGATAAATAAATGAAACAATGGAAAAATATTTTGAATACACTCATGATCACCAGCAAAAAGCGAAAAATCCGACTTCTATTCAATTTAGACTTTAATAGAATTCACGTTCTTGTCTAAGAGAAAATCAATTTATCTAAAGTAGGAATAGTTTGTGCCAATGCCGCTAAAACAAAAATCTCTATTGACCCCTGTTTGTCATTGATAGTTAGACGTACGGTACACGTGCATGCGTGACACATCTTATAATTAGTTATCAGTTTTAACTTATCCCCGCTTGTATTGTTAAAAGGGATTAACGTCACAAATTGACCAATGGCGATATGTATGGCGCGAAATACAAGTCAGAATTATGGGGTAAAATACAAGTCAAAATAACATGTGTTATACATGTATTATACAAGTACTATACGTTTAGAACATTACAAGTACTATACGTTTAGAACATGTATTTTATACATGTATTTGTATGAAAGGTGTCAAAATACATGTATCTGGTACATGTATCACGTATTTGATACAGGATTAAAAACGATAATACATTACGTGATTGGTTTAGGTTTGTATTACAACATCAAGAATACCGAGCGTGATTGGTTGATTATAGTTTATTGATACATAGCGCCATTGGTCAATAGGTGACGCTAACAGGAGGAGCCAACGATCAGCTGGGACAATTATAACTGTTCTTACATCCCAGCCAGATATGAGTCAATTTGAGTCCCAGGAAACGTTTGGGTTGGCCCAAGAATATTTCCCAGGAAATCGAAAATAGATTGCGTGAATAATGTTTCCCAGGAAATTATTTTTTTTAGAACCAAAAAAAAAAAACGCTTAGCAGTGTTTTCAAATATATAGAGGTGAATCAAGAAAAAAAAAAACCAAGAAAAATGGTTGTTTAAGTGTTGTTTTATAATTATAAACAAAACATCAGTGTTTGAGATTGGTACGAGAAACGGGGCTACCCGAAAATTAATGACAGGATGTATATAATGAAAAACGTGAGAGCGTGGAATAGTCAAGGTACAGAATTTAATTCCCAGGAACTTACTTATAAGAACAGTTTTTTAAAGAACACCACCGTTGGCTCCTCCTGACGCTAATTCCTTTTAGAAATACAAGCGGGGATTGGTTGATTAGTTTCTTGATAACGATAACGCCATTGGTCAATTTGTGACGCTAATCCCTTTTAGAAATACAAGCGAGGATTGGTTGATTAGTTTCTTGATAACGATAACGCCATTAGTCAATAGGTGACGCTAATCCCTGTTAGAAATACAAGCGGGGATTGGTTGATTAGTTTCTTGATACATAACGCCATTGGTCAATAGGTGACGCTAATCCCTTTTAGAAATACAAGCGAGGATTGGTTGATTAGTTTCTTGATAACGATAACGCCATTGGTCAATTTGTGACGCTAATCCCTGTTAGAAATACAAGCGAGGATAGGTTGATTAGTTTCTTGATAACGATAACGCCATTGGTCAATAGGTGACGCTAATCTCTTTTAGAAATACAAGCGGGGATTGGTTAAAACTGATAACTAAGATGTGTCACGCACGTCGACCGCACGTCTAACTATGTTTTTATTTATTTATTTATTTATTTATTTATTTATTTATTTATTTATTTATTTATTTATTTATTTATTTATTTATTTATTTATTTATTTATTTATTTATTTATTTATTTATTTATTTATTTATTTATTTATTTTTTCCATTCTTGCACTCTTTCCTAACCTCCACTCTTCCTTTTTCTTCAATTTTTCCTTTTCCTTTTTTGTTTACTTACAGGTCAATGTCTACCACATAGCCCTTTTTTTACAAAAACCGGTTGTTTTCGCCGGGAAAAAATACCGCTGACCCGGACAGACTCTGGGCTCGAGACTTTTATATTTAATCAGCGGATTCTCCCATGAAACCACGTTTTCAAGATGGCGGCCGGACTTGGTGGAGCAGAGGAGCATTTCGCTAAAAAATTGGCGCATAACGATAAAAGGATTCGTGATAGAGCTGTTAAACGATTACAGACATGGATAGCAAGTCGTCCTTCTACAGCTCCAGGTAATCGAGAGCGATAGCTAGTGAAGAGAGCTGAAATTATAGACTTTAAAAAAATCACGTGTGGTACGGTCGTTGTTTGAATGTAACCCATGTGATTCAAAGAAAGCCACAAATTGTATCGAAAACATTGCAATATAGACTTTCAAACTAAGAGAAAAAGAAATGAATGGATCATTGAATCCAAATATAAGTTAGTTATATTTTATTGATGTCTAGATATGTATATTTAAAATGAGTAAAGTTTCACAGGAATTAAGTTTCACAAGTTTTGCAACAGCTGTAGGATTTAATTACCGGAGTTCCTAACCAATAATAACGATAACAATCACCTGGCACAAAACCTGGAAAAAAAAATCATATCAATTGATATAATTCATTATTATTGACAAATTTTGCTTGACTCTGAAACTGTAATCGGTCGACCGATATTAGGGGTGGACCATTAGAAGTTGGGGTAGGGGGGGTGGCAATTCCCAAAATAAAAAACGTGCAATGCCAATGCGTCCAAAAAAAAATCCTGCACAGAGCCAAGCTAAAAAAAAAAAACGTGCAGAACCTTGAGGGGTAGCGAATGCTAAAATTTTAAAATCCGAGCCTGAGATTCTAGAAATATATCAGCTCATGCATTTATTGTATTTAAAAATTCTAGACTCCGAGACATCAAAAGCACAAAAATCCGAGACTCCCGGGGAGACTTTAAGACATCAAAAACACAAAAATCCGAGACTTTGAGACATCAAAAACACGAAAATCCGAGACTTTGAGGCATCAAAAACATGAAAATCCGAGACTTTGAGGCATCAAAAACACGGAAATCCGAGACTTTGAGGCATCAAAAACACGAAAATCCGAGACTTTGAGACATATCAAAAACACAAAAATCCTAGACTTACGCTCTTTGTATCAGTATACAAAATATACCAAAACAAAATCGACCTTGGTGTGTTTTCCCGACAAAAAGTGAACAAATCGCCCGAAAGTAAAAAAAATCGCTGCGAAGTATCTGCGCGCTGTACCGGACTAATAAATAAAATAGACTTTTCAAAAGTTTAACCAAAACACAAACAGTTGTTTTCGCTTTGAATTTCAGAGAACAAAATTCTGTAAAAAAAAAAAAAAAAAACGTGCAAGACCTCTCTGGTCGAAAAAAAAATCTTGCACAACCTGTGCGGCGAAAAAAAATAACCTACACAAAAATATTGCCACCCCCCCTCCCCCAACTTCTAATGGTCCACCCCTTAATCAGCATCGATCAACTAATTTTCATTAGTGATTTATTTATTAATTTCCAATGGTCAAATGTCATTGGTTAATTTTATATTTATTCATACATGTAGTATAGACTGTTACATTGTTTAATATAAATGATAGGCAATAAAATGGAATAAATAATTGTAACATTTTAAAACTGAATACGTCAGTAAAGTTAAGTATCTGTTATTATTTACTTGCATTGTCATCAATGTTTATGGCTAATTATCAACTGTGTTAATCTAAATTTATTCATATAATAAGAAATCTCAATTGATTGTTTTCTAGGATTCAGCGAAATAGAGCTTCTTAAAATATGGAAAGGCTTGTTCTATTGCTTCTGGATGTCAGACAAACCATTGATTCAGGTAAGTAATAGCAACTCGGCCCGTTGTAAGCAATTATTTTCAATACATTTTATATACTGATAAGTCCCCATCCCCCTTTCCTTCTGTCAATGTTTTCTTGCAGCATTGATTCTAGGGAAGGATTTATAGGCAAAACAATGTGCGTTTTTATAAGATTTTTACTCATGAACATGTATTTTCTCATCAATTTTTCCAAAATTGTAGCTTTTAAAATTTTAAGGCATTTTTGGAGCAAGATGCAGTTTGGTTTCATAGCAAACATTAGGTGAGGGAGGGCTAAGAACCAAATAATTATCATTTAAATGTTATTTTTATCGTTATTTCTTTAGGAAGAACTTGCTGTGAATATCTCCAAACTTCTTCACAGTTTCAAAAATATTGATTCAGGTAAACAGATTTTTGGGAATCTTTGCATTTGCCAGTTGTTTTATTGATATAACTCATTGTTTTACATCAAGATATGGGGAGTTATTATTCATCATACCATATGTCAAATCACCTGTTGATTTTTGCTGAGGGATTAAGGTGGCTCGACTGTCGCTGTTTGATCGCCAAGTACGTCGCGCATAGAAAAATAATTTCAAATTAATTTCCATAGCGAGTTCAGGCATAGACTGAAGTTTGTTCGGATGTTTCAAATATTGCAATCGGATCTAGCAATAATTTTTTATTTTAGAAAAGTAGTTTCGACAAATACGACAATTTTAGACAAAATAGAGTTTTCTATTCGCCATTCCTAAGTTGCGCAAAGGATTGGGTCGAGTTGTCATCGCAAAGCATCTTGGGGCTGTTCTTGGAGACGCTACCAAAACATTGCCTTTAAAGACCGCTAAACTTTCGAGTGAATGTTGAAATACTGAGACGAAAAACGATCATTTTAAGTCAGAAAAACAAGATATTCCTTGAGTAGAACCACCAAAGCCATTACAGCTGTGTTCGAAAGCTATTTTGAAACGCTGGCGTTCGCGTAGAAGTGCAAAATTATCCGGTATTCGAACGAGCTAATTCGAAGGTTAGGTTGACAGTTTGAAACGGTCTTGCTTCGACATATCTTTCATATTTTGCTCGTTTTGTTGAGATAAGATGTCAACTTTTGTCTATATTCTTTTTAAAGTCAATAACTTTATAGTCTGGCGACAACTTAAAAGGATAGTTCGTCGATCATTCAGTTGGAAATGTTGCGAAAGCACTGCTTTCTTTGGTGATTACAACGTTTGTGTTCCTTCTTTCGTGATGAATTCCACCATCAGGATTGACGATATGATCTCCTTATCTAAGTTGTTGTCTATATTGACTCTAAAAAACATCAATACAAGCAAAATTTGATGTATGATTGCAATAAAACTGGCAAAAATATGACTGATTTCGTCGATACCTAGACAGTAAACTACCGCTTTCAAACAACCTCACATTCGAATAACTCGTTCGATTACCGAATAATTTTGCGCTTCTACTCAAACGCCAGCGTTTCAAAATAGCTTCCGAGTACATCTGTAATGGCTATGGTGGTTCTGCTCAAGGAATATCTTGTTTTTCTGACTTAAAAATATCGTTTTTCGTCTCAGTATTTCATAAGGTTTAGCGGTCTTAAGCGGCAATGTTTTGGTGGCGTCCTCAAAAACAGCCCCAAACTGCTTTGCGATGACAACTCGACCCAATCCCTTGCGCAACTTAAGAATGGCGAATAAAACCGCATTGATTGTTTCACAAACTTCAGATCAAGGTCTTCGTTGTTGCTGAAAATAAAAGATTTATATGGAGGCATTTTTGAATAAAACGCTTTTAAACATTTACACAACAAATAAATTAAATTAATCAAGCATCCATTTCACTTGATCAAAACCATCACTACAAAAGCTCAGAAAAAGTTGCTTTTGGTCTCATTTGGTCAACAAATGTCTTAGTTATCCGTCTGGCGAATATGAACGAAATCACTTAAGGCTATTAGGACATACATGATTTTTCGTTTGGTGAGATATAACTGCGCTTTTTCTTCTTTTGTCTAATATTGCACACATTTTTACAAAATATTTCAAAACTTAAAATTTCCTTGATGAATTTTTTTCTTACCGCAGCATTGGCTTTTTGAAATAGTTACTCATCGAGCCCTGCAGTTTTATGACCATTGATAGATTGGAAGATATCGAAAATAATTTTCAAAATAGGTAAACTTTTCGACCGCTTACTCAAGGCTCGCATTGTTTTGGTTGTCCAAGATCGCTATTGTCTATATTTTTTACTCAAGTTGTGAATTCCGATATGCATTGTCACCTCACAAACAACACTTGACTACTGTTCGTTTATAGCCGAGCATCGCCGAGTGTGATCGTTTGAATATTATATTATATTATAATTTTAAAAATTATTTTTGATATCATCCAATCTATCAATGGTCATAAAACTGCAGGGCTCGATGAGTAACTATTTCAAAAAGCCAATGCTGCGGTAAGAAAAAAATTCATCAAGAAAATTTTAAGTTTTGAAATATTTTGTAAAAATGTGTTCAATATTAGACAAAAGAAGAAAAAGCGCAGTTATATCTCACCAAACGAAAAATCATGTATGTCCTAATAGCCTGAAGTGATTTCGTTCATGTTCACTAGACGGATAACTAAGACATTTGTTGACCAAATGAGACCAAAAGCAACTTTTTCTGAGCTTTTGTAGTGATGTTTTTTGATCAAGTGAAATGGATGCTTGATTAATTTAATTTATTTGTTGTGTAAATGTTTAAAAGCGTTTTATTCAAAAATGCCTCCATATAAATCTTTTATTTTCAGCAACAACGAAGACCTTGATCTGAAGTTTGTGAAACAACCAATGCGGTTTTATAGAAAACTCTATTTCGCCTAAAATTGTCGTATTTGTCAAAACTACTTTTCTATCATAAAAAATTATTGCTAGTTCCGATTGCAATATTTGAAACATCAGAACAAACTTCAGTCTATGCCTGAACTCGCTATGGAAATTAATTTGAAATTATTTTTCTACGCACGACGTACTTTGCGATCAAACAGCGACGGTGGCCCTTCAAAAATACTCAGTCGAGCCACCTTAAAACTGGTGAACCATAAGACATTTATTTAAAAGTATATTTTACAATTAAATCACTTCATGTCAGGGCCGCTCTCACATGAGTTAATTCACACTCACTATCACTACATTCAATATTTACACAGTTCTGCTAACGTTTTGATTTTTGCGATTGGAGAAATACTGGATAATTAAGAGAAAAACCCTTGTGACATTTGAGAGAACAACACATCAAACAAACTCAACTTGAATGTAATCCATCAATTTGCAGATACTGAACTTGAATCTATACCATAGCCGTGGGAGGTGTGGGGTAAACCACCACCTCACCCATAAAGTATAAAACACTTAATATGGAATAGGAGAGAACAACACCTCATATTTTTAATAAAATCAACTTGCATGTTGATTTTTGCTGAGATTTGAAATATTCCATTGTAATTTTTTCCGGGTGATTTCGTGCGCGCACTTCCGGCTAGTATAAGCCAATCAGAAGCATTTTGTCACATCACCAACAGTTCCAAAATGGGGTTGTTTGGGAGAGTTGTTTTCCGTGTTAACCCTCTATAAATACGTGCTTAAAATAACTTTAATGTAACCTGGACAACAAAAGGTTTCTGATGCTCCATCAGCAATAAAAAAGAATGAAAACAAAATGCAAATATTGTTGCTGTCTCGAGGTGCCATTTTGGAACTGTTTGTTTTAACAAACAATACTTTGCACGCTTTGAAGCGAGATTACCTGGTTATTGAAAGTGTTCTAATATTGACTTGTTTCCTATTATAGGTTTTACTTTTATTATCACATTTTTCAAGACATTTCATAAAGAGTGGCATGGCATTGACAGATTAAGATTAGACAAGTTTTATATGGTAAGTATTTTGGACAATAGAAAAAAAAGTTTTGTACAGTATGTGTGTGCAATAGCTCTTATCGTAGATGTACACGCCGATCCGACAATCCAGCGGTATCGCCATGAGCGTAACATGAAAACGAGGCTCTCGGGCCAAGATTTGTTTCGCTAGCAAAGAGTTTACAGCAAATCAACACATCATCGCATCATTTTGATAGATATATTTGATATAGAAAGTTATTTCTGCCTCCACAACAATGGTCAACCACTACAGAGTCTGTGGATGTATGAACAGAAGTTCTAAAGTAGAATATAGTGGTTTGTCATGGCATTTACTACAACTATCGAACAAGAAGCCACTCGCTGAACGACTCATCAAAATACGTCGACATTCTTACTTTCCAAGCCAACATACGCAGTCTGAATGCTTTATTAAACCACTTGGAAGCCAGATAATTTGTCAGAAGCGAGGATGCATGTACTTCTGTTGCTTCTTATTTCTTGAGTAGATCATTCTTAATTAATCTTCCTTTAACTATAGTTATCGCAGGTTCTAGCTATTCATCGTAAGTCTCCACAGCTTCGTGACTTTCAGTTTCGAAAAAATATTGATTTACAACTAAATATAATCCTTTTTAGAGTTTCGTCAGGACTAGATTGGTTTTTTTTTACACAAGAATCGAACTCTGTAAGATGAGAGTTCTTGTTGAAGCCGTCTTGAACTGTAATACGTTTATTATGACCATTCACTCTAATACGTTTATGTTGTAATACGCCTTGCCCGGTAACAATGCTTTTTTCGACTTTTTCTACTGTTAACACGGACTTTGTTTGTGCATAGTTTGCGGTTTTCCAGGATTCTGTTCTTCAATTAGTTTAATAAAGCATTCAGATTTGAAATGTTTGTTTTAAATCTACGGGAATGTCTGGTAGCCGGATTATACTCTCGATATTCACGAGTCATTCAGCGAGTAACTTCTTGTTCGATAATTGTAGTAAATGCCATGATAAACCACTGTGTTCTACTTTAGAACTTCTGTTCATGCATCCAAAGACTCGGTAGTGGTTGACCATAGCTGGGAATGCAGAAATAACGTTCTATAACAAATATATTTATCAAAATGATGCAATGATGTGTTGATTTGCAGTAAACTCTTTGCTAGCGAAGCAAATCTTGGCCCGAGAGCCTCGTTTTCATGTTACGCTCATGGCGATACCGCTGGATTGTCGGATCGGCGTGTACATCTACGATAAGAGCTATTCCGGACGGTTTTTAGATAAATTGCCATATCATTTGTTAAATGCATTGTTTAGGAAAGATATTTTCCTTGGAGATGAGGTAACATCTAATAAAGATTTATATAAAGTATTGGTCAATTTTAGCGATTTTTAAAAATGTTATGGATATATTTGTAAAGTAGTTTGAATGGTGCAATTCCGGACAGTTGTGTGCAAAGCCGGACACTATTAAAGTAGGTTCTGTTTAATCAATTCTTTTAAGTTATTTCCTAATTTTCGAATGCTTATGATAGATTTTCTATTTCCACAGTCAAATTTGAGATTAAAGTATAAATTTGTGTTAATTAAATCATCAAATTACATTGCTTGATTAATACGTTTGAGCACTAAAGTATTTCACACATGAGTAATTGCCCTCGTGCGCTGGATTCTGCAAATGAATATAAATGTCCTATAAATGAATAGTGCATGGTGATTAAACTATCCAAAACATAAATTTTGTTTGCAAAATCAACCTGCAGTTGAATTGTATATTTTTAAGCGACATTTTAAACAACAATTCAAAGTTACGGGTGATTGCTAATCTTGTTTATTTTATCGTCCGGAATTGCACATACCTTAGTGGATTTTAGTAGTATTTCTAAAACCGTCTCCAACACTTATTTTAAACTTTTAAAAGCTCTTCTTTTCACACAAGATAAAACATTGTTTGCAATTGAAAACGTACTAAATATTTTGGCGTTATCATTTGAATCTGCAGAATAATCACCATTTTAAGTTTAACATGTAATTCAAAGCGCGTTAAAAACTGACTTATTGCGAATTGGCATATTCACATGCCATGACAAATTGCTCTTTTTCCTAGCTGAAAATATCTCGATTGTCGCAAAAACTTCTTACACAATAGAAAACATACAAATGCTTAATTCTATAATGTTGTTTTCATTTGTAAACAAATTCGATCTCTTTTTTAACGCTTAAATGCCAAAGTGTCCGGATTTGCACACTGTCCGGATTTGCACACACATACTGTACTTTATTATAATTAAAATATATTATTTTCTGTTTACAGCTAATACGATTTTCTATAAGAGAGAATTTTGAACTTTTAAACAAAAACAGCTGGAAATCAAGGTAAAGTTACTTGAGCTACATTAATCAAAACCATTTGATTGTTGTAAATATGATGAATCATAATTTAATAATGATGAAATAATATTATTTATTTATTAGAAATCAGTGAATTAAATGACAACAAAAAGCAAAAGCACATTTGAAATCATTGGTACTTGTGATACAAACAGTCTTGAATGGATGTTTACAAGACTTAGTGGCCTTCCAACTTGTTATAACTTCCTTTTAAATTTCTATGTAATTAATCTTAGTTTATATATTTCCATTTTGTTGTTCCTTTTCTAGTTTATGTAAAAGACTGGCTACCATCTATCAAGAAGGACCTCTCAGCTCCACCTTGGAGAATGTAAGTCTATTGTAAACTTTTCAAGTTGAAATCTAAAGAAGAATAAGTTACATGCTACTAGCAATACGATTGACAGCATTTCAGACATTAATACTTGGCACCTATTGGCTGATGATTTAGAAAGGGAAAAATTAGTAAAAGAGTTGTATGAGTAAAAGAGTTAAAAAAGTTACTGAAGTTTTGCATTGCATATCCTTTGTTCTAGAAAGAAAGCCCTCTTTTACTCTGATAAAGGATTACTGTCTGAAGTATCAGCAAGTTCTTAACTATTTTTTATGTGGTGCACAGTTTACTTTTGCCTTTCCTATTGCTACATTGGCACAGTCTTCTTGTTACACATGTTGCCAGCATATGAATTTGTAATGTACTCCAGTGACATTTTACTGTATTTCTGTTGTCAGGTTCCTGTTGGGATGAAACTACATCTTTGCAGTATATTTTTGTCTGAGTTACAGAGTATAAAGTGTAAGAAGGTATGCATATACACACATTAATGTACAATATATTCAGGGCTCTCAGGATTATGCGATTTTTTTCAGCAAATTATGCACCAAAAATCGCAAATTATGCGCCGATTATGCGAATTTCGCAATATTGCGCAATATTTTTTAGCAAAAAAAATTTTCATGAAGATTATGATTTACGAAGTAAACCAGTAAGTTTTACTTCAACAAAATTATCCATCATTGAAAACACAACAAAGAAAGACTTTTGCCGCCAAAAAACTGATATTTTCTTTCCTAAGCTGTGATTGGCAATCTTTCATACAATCATGGCACGTGTTATATGAAGAACTAGAGCATAGGCCTAAACGGCCACCAGCATGTAACGCCTTGTTGATTTTCGATATCGTGATTTTTTTGCAAAGAAAATCGATGGATTTTTGCTGTGAAAATGTAAAATTTATGGCGAAAAAGATTACATGCATCTTCTCTGGTAAGAAAAAAACATTTATCGATGTATTGATCAAAATTATGTGCATGTTTCGAGATTATGCGAATTATGCGCTCAGAGGCAAATTATGCACTTTTGCATCGGCGCATAATTTCGGGAGCCCTGTATATTATAAAAGATCAAAACAACAACAAAACTTACCGTTGAATGGTGTGAGTGTGTTTCATGCTCTCACGAAACACAGATTTTTTACCTATCTGCGTGCAAGTACTATAACAATTATTTTATAAATCATAATGATGACAGTTATGATGATGATGGCATTCTTTATTTTTGTAAATTGTAACTAGTACACATATATGAACAACTGATATTTTGATAGTTATAATTGTCATAATTATTTCCAAAATGTTGTTGTACATGGATACAACATAACTTTGTTTCCTCAATATTAATATTTAGTTGCCAGGCTTCCGCACTTCATGTGCATCTTCAGGGTGAAAAGACTAAATATCAATATTTTTTTCATTTCTAGGTACCATCTGAAGCTGTTACAAATCTATTGGAGCCTTTCTTCAACCTTGCTGCTCAAACTAAAAGGTGTGTACAGTATAACAGCTATGAAAAGCTCATGGCTCAAACATGGTCAAGGCAAGGCACAGCAAATTTCTAGAAAACTGCATGGTCACAGCAAGGCACACACAGCACTGAACTATTCACAGTCATACGAATTCTGTTCTAATTTTGTATTTTGTACTACAATATTATTTCCATTTCTTCCCATCAACCCTGTATTGTCTCTAGAGCATCTAACTAAGTACTCTTTCCAGGCCCTAGGAATTAGGTTACCATTTGTTTTTCTACTTCTGCATTAGTAACAATCATGTTTTTCTATTTATTGTATGTTTGGTTTTAATTTTATTGAAACAGTCAAGTTGTGTCAAAAGCTCTTAAAGATGGTGTATTTGAAAAGATTTGGGAGATTGAGTCAAGACAAGCTGGAGAAGAGGGTAATGATGATGCCGACAAAGAAAATGAGGCAGAAGATAAAACACCATTGATGGTAATTATAATTTATGATGACAACTACACTACATAATGTGCATTAGCTACTATAATTATGGATAGTAGTCAAGGAAGCTGTGTGCATGTGGACTGACATATTTATTTTACATGGCACACTGTCAACTGGCACCAGAAGCTGTTGCAAGTCCATGTTATAATATGAAGGAAAGACAAATCTTATAAAGCACAACCCAAACCACAAACAATATTGTTATTGATATAATTATAACGTTATTGAGATCTATGGTATTGGAAATGATTATGAATGTATCGCATATTACCTTTCGTTATCAAGATAAGTCTTTAGGCTTTTTTCAGTGACAATGTTAATTGAATTAGAAATATTATATGATTGTATGATAGGTTGACTTCCAAGAAATTACAGAAAAACTCTTCAACTTAGCAAGCAGCAGAGATATATTATCAAGGAACAGAAACATGCTTTATCTTTACATCAAAAAGTAAGTGATTTGCTGTTGTTTATTTGTATCTAACAGTAACAATATTATTTAATTGAAACCATTTAGCACTATTTATAAAAAGAGAAATATAACATTAACATATTTTTGAAAAAATTGACATTGAAATATTTTTCCAAAACAGGTTCAAGAAGTCAACTCCAGGTATTTATAAACAATATTACCATTATCATGCATTATTGGTTTCATTCTTATCATCACTATACATGTCACCACCATGTCACCACCACGGTTGCATACAGTACATATAGCAGTGGAGTACAGACAAACTCAGATAAGGACTTTAAATCAGAGGTCCCATCTCTCTACACTACACACACTTACATGCACTGGAGGAATTAAAATAACTACTGATGACGTAACCAACCCACTATTTGTGATTGGCTCACACTCATATGTAATAACTACCAATTCCTTGTGATTGTAAAGGCCGGTTTACATGGTACAACTTTTCCCTACAACTGTCGCACGCAACTTGCTTAAGGGTGGCACCCTTACAACACGAATTGCTTCGTGTAAATCAAACCTACAACTTGCTTACAACTGTTGTGTACGACAAGAAAAAAGTTGTAGGATTTTAAAACATGTTTTAAAATGCTACTACGACAATCGTAGCCGTCGTAGCCAAATATGGTAAAAAAGTGACGTATCAAGTAACAAAACTTCTTTATGGGGTACCGTGGAGTGTTTTTGCACAAAAATTGTGGTTAAAAACAACTTAGCTGCCGGTTGTGCTGATATTTCGACAAAAAAGAAAGGGAAAAGAGTCAGAAAAATATCATTCTTTACTACCGAAAGAACAAAAAGACTTATTACCTAATGGAGCAAGGAACCAGTAATGCTCATATAAAGATTATTTTAAGAAAAAAGCAAGGCTGGCTTCACTCGAAATCGTACAAGACTTTTCCGTGTGTTGTGCGACAAGTTGTGCATGTGTAAATCAGCAGTAAGTCAAGTTGCATGCGATAGACTTAAGCGAAAATCGTGCCATGTAAATCGGCCTTAACCAGCCGGAAGTCCATATACATGATAATTGTAAAGCGCATTGAGACGTATGTGAAATGCACTACTTATAAGTGCCACATTACATTACATTAATACATGATCTCATTCTCGGGAACCCAGTGGTATCTTCAGTCGCTTGTTTCACACTCCCAGAAAAAATACCCCTGGGAACGTAGTCTCTTGGAGCTTGTTCCAAGTCACAATTCAGCTCTTTCCTGATTGGTCGACCCAAGATAACCATTCAAACTATTATTTAACGACTTCCTTTGCATGGTTATCTTGATTGTCATTCCTCAGCAGGTCGACCAATCAGGAAAGAGATGAATTTTTACTTCCGGAACAAGCTCCAACAGACTATGTTCCCAGGGGTATTTTTTCTGGGAGCGAGAAAGAAGCGACAGAAGATTACCCCTGGGTTCCTGAGGATGACATGATCTTTGTGTTATCCTGAATTGGTTTAGTAGCTTCAGATACCTAATATCTTTAACTAATATACTATGTTGTTTAATGCCATCTTTGTAATTGCCAACATTCTTACTTTATTCCTGTTATGTTTTGAATATGTACATACATGTATGCATGTTTGTTGTAGAACCCCCACAGAATGATGATGATGTCACAAAAAAGCGAAAAGCAGAGGATCAAGAAGAAAATAAAGAAGTTACCAGCAAAAAGAAGAAAAAGAAGCATACAAAAAGTACCAAATCTAGTGAAAATGATAATCAAAAAGATGAGCAAAATAATAATGAAGTGTCTTATATAAACGGTACAGGAGAACAAGAAACCATCATGGAAGAAAAAACCAACAAGAACAAGAAAAAGACAAAGAAGACAAAAAGTGCTGAAATTGAAAACCAACCAGATGAACAGAATAATAATAAAGAGACTCAGTTGAATGGTACAGAAGAGCAGGAAGCCACACTGGAACAGCAAAATTTTACTACAAAGAAAAGGAAAAAGCAGAAAAAGTCTGGCGAAAACAAAGATAAACAAGATGAGGAAATTGGTGAGGAAACACCACATTTAAATGGAACAAAAGGAGAAGAAGTCTTGAATGCAAAGAAAAGAAAGAAACAGAAAAAGACAAAAACTGGTGAAGCAGGAGATGACCACAATAATGAAACTGTTATAGTGAATGCAATAGAAGAAGACAAAGCTGCCATGAATGAAGAAGAGAAGTGCACAGAAGATGAAGTCGTCAAGACGAAAAAGAACAAAAAACAGAAAAAGACAAAAACTGGTGAAGCTGAAAATAACCACAATAATGAAACTGCTCTAGTGAATGGAATAGAAGAAGAAAAAGCTGCTATGAATGAAGAAATGAAGTGCTCAGAAGATGAAGTTGTCAAGATGAAAAAGAACAAGAAACAGAAGAAGACTAAAACTGCTGAAGACGAAGTACAAAATGTTGAGGAAACAAGTTTAGACATGTCTCATTTAAATGGAACAGAAGAAAGAAGCAGAAAAAAGAAAAAGAGAGGCAATTTTGATGAAAATCAAAATGAAGAAGACAACAGCAAATCATCTTCTAAGAAGAAACAACCAAAGGAAAGTGATTCTTCACAAAGTATTGACTTGAACGGCATTGAACAAACTGGTGATAAGTCTGAACAATCAAGTAAAAATCATGATTCCAAACAATCCTCCAAAAATGGAATAGCTGTAGAAGAGCTGGACAAAGCTCTGAAAGAGATGAGGCAAAAGATATCTGACACAAATTCTGCAGCACAAACACCTTCAAAAGGCAAGAACAAGAAAAAAAGAAATGAGAGCAACCTGACACCACATGCTTTTGCAACGTTCACGAAAACCAAGACACCTCAAGCTTATGTCAAAAGACCCATGCCTCAGACAGAACCAAAGAAGACTAAAGTGTTACAGGTATTTAAAGTTTATCAAAATGTTTGTCACACATTTAAAGATTGTAAAAAAAAGGCAAAGTATAGAATCATTAACCTTTGTGGGGAAGGATGGTTGGACAAAGTAAAGGGGGAGTGTGTGGTGGGGTAGAGTAGCAGAAGAGGGTAATGATGGGAAAATGGTGAAAAGTTTGAATTAATATGTTTGGATATGGTATGTGTGATAGTGATAAGATGATAATATTAGCAATGATGTGTAATAATATTGTTGATAATGATATAATCATGGTAGTATATGTATAGTTTAATAAACGAGCAGGAGTGTTTTATCAGGTTTAAAATCCCGAGGGCGAAGCCTAAGGGATTTTAAACCTGATAAAACACGTTCTGCGAGTTTATTGAATGGCTTAAAAAACTCATTAGTAATTCATGACCATTTTGTCCAATATCGATGAAACAAAAGAAAACGGAAGGTTGTTTGCATTTGGGAATTGATCTACACTAATAATAGAGGAATGCTAACCAACTTGAATGCTAATGAACTTGATGACTTTTCGTTGCAAACTTTTCATCGATTGCCTCAGTGGCATAATGGCTTAAAGCTCGGATACAACCAAGCAGAAGATCTCGGTTCGAATCCTGGCATTGGCACTCATGATCAAAGTATTTTTTTCGCCAAAAATCTAAAAGTAAATTATTTCTAAGTCTGATGTTCACTCGTCAGTAGAGATTGGGGGGAAGGGTAATATCTGAAATATGGACATGAAGCATTATATAATGACACATGTGCCATTATATAATGCTTCATGTTCATTTGCATTCCATTGTTCTTCTATTGTACATCATCATTCCCCTGGGCCGCATTCAAATCCCTCCGCGTTTCAGCCGTAGATTATGCGATATACAATGCTTTCCTCGTGACCAGAGAGGAGCATCGGATTGGACAAAATGGTCATGAATTATTAATGAGTTTTTTAAATATATATATATATGATAATAATTATATATTACAGTGTGAATCACAAAACCGTTGGCACCCATAAATATTTTAGAAATCGTTTATTGTTCGTTGAACAACTCAGAAACTACTACATTTATATAACCGCAATAATTTTGACTGATGTGTAGTATGATCAACGTTTTGTAGTTAGAGTTGTTTATGAGTTGTTCAACAAACAATAAACGATCTCTAAAATATTTATGGGTGTCCACGGTGAAGTGAAGATAATAATCTGTATAATAATAATCATTTCAATTCATTAATTTCTTTCTCGCTTTGACATAGCGTATCCTTGTTGTATTTTAATACATATCCATATTCACAACCATTTTTGAAATAGCTTTATATGTTTGATGTATTATTTTAAACATATTTTGCCCACTTTACAGTTGTCAACACCAAAGTCAGCTCCCTCAAAGCGGAAGAAAGTCACCATAGAACTCTCCAAAAACATTGCACAGACACCGTTAGGTAAGTAATCATCATTCCCATCCCTCTATAAGATTATTTGGATGGTTCTAGGTGTGTAAACACACTTCAAATCACCATCAACACTGATATAATCCTTGACTGTATCATTGTTGGTTCGTCATCGTTATCCACTTGTAAGAAAAAACTCGGTTGGCCTCAACAATATTATCATCATCATCATTAAAATTGTCCTTGACAACTTACAACATTATAATTATCATCATCATAATTATCTTCACAACATGATCGTTGTTCATTCATCGTCATCCTCAAAAACATAAGTAACGTACAGTCCATTCAAAAAACATTGTCGTCAATAGGCTTCAAGTCTACTCGACTAGACCGAAAGGTAGCATGGGTAGAAATCACGGAAGCGGATAAATTCACACAGTATCTAATGCAATACCACGCTCACTCAATTAACTAATCATTATTTGATTGAGTGAGCGTGATATTATGTCTATTGCATTAGATACTGTGTGCATTTATCCGGCGCTTCGTTGATTTCTACCCATGCTTCCTTTCGGTCTAGACGCGTAGACTTGAAGCTTATTGACGACAATGTTTTTTGAATTGACTGTATACAACAAGGCTTCAACGTCGTCATCAACATTATCATTATTATCTTTTGCAAGATCGTCATCATTGGTTCATCATTATCATCCACAAACACATTCTCTTCCTCAACAAGTTAATCATTATTATTATCATGATCACCATCACCATCATCATCACCATCATCATCATCATTAGTAAATGATGTTTTTAACTATTAAACGTATTTGTGGTATTTCCAGACTACGTAAAAAGCTTGAAAACAAGTCCATCTATACCATTTGATGCAAGTCGCAGCCCAGCGTTTGGATTACTGAAAGCCAAGTCACCACATTCCACGCCAAAGTCCAAGAAACTCACTCCAATGAAACGAGCTAAAGCTGTAGATTTCTTTTAACTCATTTTATTTGACCACAAGTCTTTCTTGTATCACATGTCACACATCTATGAGACATGCCATCCTATAGATAATAGTTATTTTGAATGGCAACCACTATTGACGTTTATGTCAGTGGCCACATACACCTTTCTGAGAAACTTTGATACTTGTGAAGGGAAAAGCTAGTGGGGCAAAGAATCAAGAATAAACTAAATCTTTTTCTCGCGTAGAGCAAAAACAATAAAACCATGAAATAAAAACAAAATAGTTACTAACTAATAATTTTTATTTAGTCAGTATCACTCAACCAGAAACATTCAAATACAAAGGGAAACAATACCTCATTAAAACTTTACTTGTCTTTGATAGTGACTAATAGTCACTAAATAAGAACTATTACACAATAACAATTTGATTTTCTTTCATGGATAAAGTGTGTTTGCTCTAGTATGTACTCATCAAAGTTAATACAATCAACACATTGATACATCTCTGTGTGCATGAAAACCCTGTGTTTTGGTAACAGATATATAAAGGGTTCAAGTCCCGCCACAGGTAGCCTGCGTAATGGCTCTCTTGAATATCCCCTCTCCTCTTTCCCTCGAGAAAGCCGCTACGCAGGCTACACAAGGGGCAATTGATATCTTTCTCATGTATCATCATTTCACTTATACACAGAACGTATTTCAATATATTATTCTCTTCAATTCTGCATTTGCATTATTTTACGGTGTTTAAATTTACCTAAGATATCAATATCGCCCTGGGGGCCCCATAATTGCCCTATAATATATTGTCCGGCTGCGTATCCATGGCAATTGATATTTTTCTCATGTATCTGTATTTCAAAACTAGCGTGTAACCTAGTATAGTATCTTGTATTTCACTTGTATTACACTGAACGCATTTCAATTCATTAATATTAGTGGTTACCCACAATCCCCAGTGCTACTAGCTTCACTGTTTACAAAGATTCTCTGATAGAACTTACGCTGTCAAGACTACTATCATGACTACTATTATGGGATGTGTTTTAATACTTATGAATATTGGATGGAAATATAAGATTGACATTGAAAGAATAATAAAATTCTATAAACAGATTTTACCAGAGATTGCTGTTTGTCTTATACATGGGCTTTTATCACAAGGTGGCCATGTTTATTCCCACGAGAGCGAAAAAGTTTGTTTGGAACGTTCTGAAATGCATGAAAGCGAGGGCAACGGGACCCAAAGGATTCAAAACCAATTGTTTAAACTGATATGGCGGCCCGTGATAAATGCGAATGAAGTATGTTTGAAAGAAGGTACCAATAGCACTTGAGGTTTAAAAAAAATCTGGAAGACATAAGTGGGAGAAGGGCAGATCGACATATATACACCTATTTCAAAAATCGTTGATGCAAACAAAGCCACAGTCCACACTCTGAAGTCTGCAAAGGATGTTGGTATAGCTTCGGCTGCGACAACGATTTTTGAAATAGGTGTATGGACCAAATCGAAATATGGCGTACTCTTATTGTTCTTGACTGTCTAGCAACAGAGTTTTCACATGTATGCGAGGCTTGGCAGTCAAGAAGAATTGATATTCAAATTGGCCGCCATATTTCGATTCGGTGTATATGGTGGCCTCGTCGGCACACTGGTCAATTAATCCTTACTCCTCAACCTCTCTCCCAGGACCTTCACTTTTTAGGTGGGCTTACTTCTTTCTCTGATATAGCTACAATCATGCATGTCCTTGGGACATTATCTGTTTTTACATGAAAAAGATTGATATAACATTTTTCTGTTTCCGGCCACCTCTCCCTCGGATCGATGTTGAGTTTTGAAAATGTTTGGTCGATTTGAGTTTTGAAAGGCCAATCAACATTGTTTTTGGGCTGAGGGGTTTTGCAAAACAAACTGATAGATTTTGTTCTTGATTTTATTTAGATTTTATTTTTTACTCGGGCTTCCGTATACGGAAAGCCCGAGTCTAAAAATGCAAACGGTTCTTCGTCGTCTGACGATGATTGGCGTTGTCATTATTTTGGATAACATGTGAAGACGAGTCATTGTGAAAATGACGAATAAATTGTTCGATCGAATATCGACTCGCGTTTACTCGTTTAACTCTGATCCCGCAGTAATGGCTATATTTTTTGGACTGATGATTGACAAGACATTACCTATTGTTAGTTGCTGTACTACAGGGTTGATTTCCGAAATATAGCTTGCTATTTCCTATTTTATAAAGACGAGGACATCTTGGCCGGAATGATCTGCCGTTAGCGAAGTCCTTTCTAACACAAAACAGAAGATGTGCCAGCAGAATTGCATTCGCTACGGCATATTATCAAGCACTTCCAAACGGAAATCTTGAGTTTATATTGATTAATGTGCTATTTTGTTCTTCATAATATCAGACTGAGAGAACGTGAACACGGAATGAAAACATTCAACTCGGCCTGTCTGAAAACCACTCTCAACAGCCCAAATTGCCTCAAAAATTGCACAATTGCTTTAGTAACTATCTATCTTTCTTGTTCTGATGCTCAATTTTCAAGAACAACTTCAAGTTTTCGAAGCATTCAAGTTTTCGAACTCAGTATTTACTCAAATCTTCGTAGCGGCGCTTTGAGGAGGGGACGGGTGAAATGTCAACACTTTGTAACACAGGCATCCCGGTACATAGAAATATATGTCGAGCAGATTCATACAGTCCCCCCTCCCCACATATGCTTCAATAACTGAATTGTCCATCTTTATTTTCGTGACTTTCATTTTCTCAATAAAAACATGATGACATTTGGGATAAGGACATTTCTTATTAAAATAACCTAAAATTAGTCATAAATGATTATTTGTTTATTTTTGTGCACATTTTAAACATTCCGCTAACATTAATCAACCAATTTAGTTCTTCTTCACATTTTACTATTAGTGGCTCAGGATAGCTTTGTGTAAATATGTCAATTTATGAAACAATTTTAAATGCTGTTTTAAAATACCAACCAATGCATCAAAACACCAAGCGGGCTAAAATGTCTAAAATAAAACACAACTCTGGCTCTGTCATCTCCTTGGATATAATCAAATTTTTCCTATTTATATCTCAGAATAGGTTTCTATACGCATAATTTGCCTGCATTAGAGCGTTATCAGTTTGCTCATGACTAACTGAATTTGCTTCAGCTAGTGTCTATGTATACAGTAGTACCTCTATTAAGCTTTCACCCTCCGGACTTTCCAAAGTGGCCGCTTAATAGAGGGTGACCGCTTAATAGAGGTACCACTGTATATGTATTGTATGGTCTATGTATGATACATCATGAATTTCAATCCCTCAGAATCCCTTCTGTTCAGGAGCCCGAGTTATCGCTCACAGAGCGTCTAGTTTTAACATAAAACGTTCATAAAAATGTTACAGTGTCCCAGCAATTTTGAATGTGATTGTAGATGTGAAGATATCTAATATAAGGGGGGCCTCGGGGTAAAAGTGTCGGGTATGTGGGTAAATTAATTAAAAACAAACGATACCGGACTGCATGGAAAGTCTTCAGTAAAAGGACATGGCCATAGTTAATAGAGGGAAGGGGATGGCATGGACGATTTTGAACCACGAGATATCATAGACTACAAAAAAGCCATTTACTTTTGATATCACTAAAATATACTAAGAAATCAAAAAAAAACATAGGGTTCCAAACAAACAAACAAAGACTGGTCCTAAGCTGTCGAAATAAAAATCGGACAAAGCGGGCTTCCTTTGTGTTGGAACGAGTCCTCCTCGGACTTCAGTACTGAGTAACCGAGCCTGCAGAATAGTAGTTTTGAAACTGTTTTGAAAAAGTACCGCGAAGAAAGTAGTTTTCTTGCTCATAATTTGATTAATTAATGCTGTAAAATGCCATCTAAAGGAGACAAAAACACCGAGGATAAAAAAGGTAAACACCACAAAAAGAAGAAGAAGACTAAACAAATATCGGAAGAGTTTGTCAAGTTTCACAGCAGCTCAAAACAAGTCGATGTAGATGGCTCCACAAAATATCATTATTGTGAAAAGGAAAAAGAATCTAAACAAAAGAGAATTAAGAGAAAAAAGGAAAGAAAAATCACAAAATCATTAAGACATATTGATAGTAAACACGTCGAAGGTTTACAGAAGAAGACGACTTTGGAATTCAAAGAAAACCAAGAAAATCTGAAATCGCTCGAACAAAATGACAAGAAAAATCACAAATCTTTAAAGAGAAAGCACATTGAACACTCCAAGAAGGAAAAGAAAATGAAGACAACGAATTCAAAATGCAAAGACAACATAGAAAATCTAGAATCATTTGATCAAAATGGTAAGAAAAAGCGCAGATCATCAAAGAGAAAGCATGTTGATGATGATCAGCTTGAACGGTAACCGGTCAAACCGCCCGGTAGTCAAACCGCCCGGGTCACACCGCCCGGACTCAGAAGTCACATTGCCCGGACTCAGAAGTCACATCGCCCGGTGTCTGAAAGTGTCTTATAAATGTTATATTATATTATTTAAAGCTTATATATCAAAGTAAATATTTATATTCAATAATTCATTAAAAGAAAGTCTGTGATCTAATGATAGTTCATGCATCGAAGTGCCGCGTACGAAGTGTCGTTCTAGTCTGATCTTTACGATCGTGCTCCTGCAAAGTGTCTTTAAGCGTAGAATAATCAATATCAAATATATTTTGTAAGGTTTCATAAGTTAATCTGGTTTGAAAACTTTATTTTTACGATTTAAACGTAAAAAAAAAAACCTTTATTTTTACGATTTAGACGTAAAAAAAGTCGATTCGCCGTTTACACAAAACACACATTAAACACTTTATAAAGTAAATATTATGTTATATTATATTAATTAAAGCTTATCGTATCGAAGTAAATATTTCTATTCAATAATTCATTAAAAGAAAGTGTGTGATCTATTAAATGATAGTTACATCGAAGTGCCGCGTACGAAGTGATCGAGTGACCATCGGTATCATGTGATCATATCTAAATGCCACCAAAAGAAAACAAGAAATAACTTTGGCTTCATAAAAACATTTATATCTAGATATTATATTATACATTAAATCTATAATAGTACCAATAAAAAAAGAACTGAGCAGCTTGCGCCTGTAAATCGAAAATAAATGAACTGACTTTCAACGTTATATGTTTACTTTTGTCGCGTAGCAACATTTGTGAAACTGACAACAAAATTTTTAAAACATGTTTATCGGAGGGTCTACACTGTGTATCTAAACAAGCTAGGACCCAAACATAAGTCCTTTTCGCAATCTAAACATATTAAACATAACGAGATAACTGTGTCTTATGATTTGATATCCATGATTTAAGGGATTTAAATACGGAACGTTACGTAAACATCGAGCAGTTCGCCAACGGATACTTGATAAGTCGACATTTGTTGGTTGCTGTTTGCTTTCTCTAGCCTTTTAACCTTTTCTCCAAAATTATAAAAACTTACACACATTAGTCACACTTCTTTATTAAAATAAGTTTGAAAAATGTAAGTTTTTGCCGAGTTACGAAGGTTTATGTCGAAAGGAAGAAAAACGCTTAGCAACGAAACACAAACAAATCACTTTGATTCAAATCAAATAGTAAAACACATGTTTTTCTGTGTAAATTAAACCTAAACACTCCAATAATGATAATAAACATTTAACTAATGTATTAGTGTTATAATAATTTTTAAAAATGTAAGTTTTTGCCGAGTTTATTGCTAACAAGCGATCAGTTTTGAAAGCGCTTTAAGTAATAACCGGCCCGCCGGCCCGAAAGACAACAGAACACTTCGATTCAAATCAAGTAATAAAACACATGTTTATTTGCTTATGATGAAACCTAACACTCCAATAATGATAAGAAACCTTTATTTAATGTATTAGTTTACAATAAGTTTTAAAAGTGTAAGTTTTTGCTACATGTGTAACAGTATACTTACCTAAAAGGAAACATATTTTTTTTTCATGATTTAGGAACTAATCTTCAATTGTTCCAATTTAATCGATCCGATCAATTGATTGGTGGGAATAATATGCAAATTACTTCTATTATTCCCATTTTGTTGTTAAAAAAGTAAACATGAACAGTAATCTTATCAGTCTCATTGAGAATACAGAAAGAGCTACAACTATTATCAATTATCAAGTCCATCATCAATTATCAAGTCAATTTTCATTCATCAAGTCCATCATCAATTATCAAGTCAATTTTCATTCATCAAGTCCATCATCAATTATCAAGTCAATTAATCATGGAATCTGCTGTTAAATGTTTAAATTGTTCAAAAAATGTGTCATGGTGTCATCTGGCACTTGAGTGTGATGGATGTGGGGGATGGCAACATCTTCGATGTCAAACTGATATATCCAAGGAAGAATACAAAAAGGCTTCAGAGACAGATAAGGAAATTGCATTTCAATGCAATGATTGTAAGGTATGTAATGTGATAATTTAGATTTACAGATTATTAGATTGATTAGTTGGTTACTAATAAATCTAGCCAATTATTATAAATGTTAGAGCGAGAGCATGTTAAATCCAAATAAAATCACTAAATTAATATGATAAAATAGTTACATTATCAATTTGATAGAGGATATCACTATGTATTCATGTTATTAAATTTTTATGTTCTTGATATTATTGAAGGTCTCTGAAATTAACACCCAGCCCTTGATTACAACACCAAATGAGAACATTCCCAGTGAACTCATAAACTTACATGGTAAGTTTTAATATAATTATTATGTTTTCTTTACACACACATGCACCCTTGATAATTAGAGTGAAGTCATTTAACCCGTGACATAGATATTAGACTAATACACCTTAGCAGTCTTTAATTCCATTGTTTTCTTTGGTCCATTTGACTATTACACTTTAGCAAGCAATTTTTATTTCACGGGTTAAATGCCTTCACTCTAATATATATATACTAGACAGTATGTTACAACTATATACAATGTATAAATGTAATGTATATATGGATATGGATATATATGGATATATGTTTGTGTTTAGTCAAATGAATAGAGTGAAGACATTTAACCCGGCCGTGAAATAGAAATTGCTTGCTAAAGTATAATAGTCAAATAGATACAAAAGAACATCTATTTCACGGGTTAAATGTCTTCACTTGTAATTATTATTTTGGCCTACTATTATATTTGCTTCATACCTATATAATTAATAACAACATCTTTTGATTACAGGGTGTGGTCCTGTTTCAATATCAGCAAACGAATTAGAAGACTCCGTTATTACTTGTAAGTACCATTAAGAAAATTATATTAGTGCGGTTTTCATTAACCCATGAAACAAAGTGTAATAGTCATGAAAAGACAATAAACTACAAAAAATTATTTGATTGAAAAATTGGCTAAATAGAGGTTTTATAGTATGACAAGTGCAAAGATATATTGTAAGCATTACTATATATCCTAATAAAATGTCTTTTGTCGTTTCAGGGTTAATTGAAAGATATGGCCAGGGTGAAGTTTGGGAAGAACCTTGTCCCCAATGTGGCAAAGATATTGAAATATACTCTGCTGGAGTCCATGTGTGTAAAAGTGGCGTGATAAGAGTGTACAGTGAGGATGATGTGCTCTTTTGTTCAAGATGTTTCTACAAAGACCCTTTGCCATCTGGTGAGTGCATATATGTTTTGTCCTTTGATCAACCAGTAAACGGTGGTGTCGGTATTCCTAAAGAAGCGGTAATGGTAAAAAAAAACTTGCACACCATATAAATAGATATCAAGAAATTAATCACATGCAATTCTGTGTATGTAATGTGACACATGTCAAATCCATGTTATATAATTTAAACATTCCATATGTATGATATATCTTTCATTTTTTAATTCATAGATGATTATGGTTTTGACATAGAAGAAATGGACCAAGGAAAGATGTCACCTGACATTCCTACCAATGACAGTAAGTATAATTTACTCAATAACTGTTATAATGGAAAGTAGAGTACAAACACTAAAAGAGTGTGCAACACAAATAGCACAAAATAATGCTAATGTTTATTGCAACGGCAATTTCACACTTTTAGTGTCTGTACTCCATGAAATGAATTTTTTTATGCTGTGCAACTATTTATCTCAAATGTGTTTTGATGAGGTTTGTTCTAATATCTAATGCTAGTTAAAATAAAACAATTTATAAGTTTCATTTTTTATGAATCTTTCCATTTATAGATTGTGATCAAGAAGAAATTTCTACCCTTAACGAATCTGCCTCCAGTGACAACATGGATAGTAAGTAAATTTTTTTTTTTTAATGATTGTGACTGAAAAAGGCATTCTGTATTGAATTCTTACAATTATATGTAATGATAATTGGTTTGAAAGCTAAATAATATTAATAATTATCAATAATTTCATTAATTATTATTTTTTTGCTTCAGTACTTGAGCCAGTTCCACTCCCACCTATCTCTGATGAGCCTTCTATTAATGAGCCTACCATCAATGAAATATCTGGTAAGTGTCTTTTTTTGCTTTTGTTAATATGTATTTTTCCCTTGTAAAAATAAAGGTAACAAATACAATGGATCCAAATGTATTTTCCCAAAGAATACCTATGTTTCAGGTCCTTAAGAAAGTAATAGAGCTGATGCCCTATCAACCAAAAGTCAGCAAGGTGGTGTTAGATTTTGAGAAGGCAATGTGGTCAGCCGTCAGAAGTGTTGTGGGGGTGGCGGTGCAGGGCTGTGTCTTCCACTGGACCCAAGCAGTTTGGAGAAAGGTATGTATAGGAGACATTACGTTTCAAAATATCTAGTTTGTCTAAAACAATCCAAATCAAATGTGGACAAAGCTACTTTGAAACTCAAAAGTAAAGACAATGTTTGTAATCATAAGCTGAGCACAGCATATAATAAATGTTACAGGATTTCATCTAATTATGGCCTTTTTGCTTACTTTAAGGTGCAGGAACAAGGACTTGCAAGGGCTTATCAAGAGGACAATGGTACACATCGGTACGTTAGAAGGCTGTTGGCACTACCCTTCCTGCCAGACAGAGAAATTCCAAATGCATTTAGAAGGTAATTAATTACAATGAAATGCAATACTGAACGAGGCTAAGCCCATCTGTACTGGAGTTTTAAGAACGGTCTATGATAAAATGACAGTAAAAGTGCAACCTAGCTAGCTAATAAAATAGTTTTAATCTAAATAAGCTAATAGTGTTATTTTTGCTTACTTGATCATAGTTTGCTCCCAGAAGCCACGACTGAACCTGTGAAGGCATTGACCACCTACATCAAAGACAACTGGGTGGAAAGTCAGACCTTCCCTCCCCACAATTGGAGCGTATATGGACAAGCCATAAGAACAAACAATGATGTCGAAGGGTTCCACAATGCCCTTAATCGACGAGCTTGTGGAAAGGTTCACCTACCCTTCTACCTTCTTGTCAATTTTTTACACAAAGAATGCCAGTTCACTGAAATGACCATAAAGCTGGTCAGTGAAAGAAAGTTAAGAAGATGCCAAAGAAAAAAATATAGAGATCTTCAAGCCAAAGTCTTCAGCCATTGGGAGGAATATGCCTCAAAAAAGAAATCGGCCAGTCAGCTCCTAAAAGCATGCTCCTACTTAAATGGCCCAACTCGTGATATTTAAACTATGTTAAGACTTATGATATTATTGCAATTTTTTAATTATAATTACACACTTTTTGTAAATAAGTTTATTAAAGATTAGAATTATATACTAAGTTATTGTAAATAGCATGACTTTTCATACTCGTAATAATTAATTTGTGTAAGCTTATAAAATAAAATAAATGAGATTGATATACTGATGTTGTTTATTGACTAGTAGATCCTACTTAGAATGTTTACCATATCCATGAAAAAATTTGTAATCAAATTGGTAGAAATTTGCACAAAATAGTTTTAAAAACATTTCTGCAGACCTGGAGATTTAAGACAGACATTAATTTTCCTCAATTATTTCATTAAATATTTTGATTACCAGTTTTTGATAAGTACTTTGCATTCTTGAATCATCTATTTCCAACATTCTGTAAATGAAAAACCTTGAAGAAATACACAATCGGTTTGATTGAACGTAGAAGCCCCAACGTCAAGACTAGACCCCAGTCCCCGCGCTTTGCAAGCAAAATCAAACATGGCGGCTATTTGATATATATGGCTGTTTGCTCTACTTTAACGATGACTCGAGACCGAAATGGTAACTTCTTTAAAACATGTTTAGCTCTCATGAAAATATCATTCTTTTTAAGCATTCGAATAGATTTTCAGATGCTCGAGAGTTGAAGAAGACGCAATAAATCACGAATCGTATCTTACGATCGATCGACTTTTCGAAGCTATTAAATCGTAGATATAAATCGTAAAAATATAGTTTTCAACCTCGATTAACTTATGAAACCTTACAAAATATATTTGATATTGGTTATTCCACGTTTAGAGACACTTTGCAGACACCGGGCAATGTGACTTCTGAGTCCGGGCGATGTGACCCGGGCGGTTTGACTACCGGGCGGTTTGACCGTAATTCGCTTGAACAGCCCAAGAAGAAGAAGAAAAGTTTAGACTACAATGAAAATCACGAAAATCTACATTTAGTTGACCAAAGTAGTAAGAAAAAGCACAAATCATTAAAGCATGTTGATGAAGATCAGCTTGAACAGCCCAAGAATAAGAAGAAACGTTTAGACTACAATGAAAATCACGAAAATCTACATTTACTTGACCAAAGTAGTAAGAAAAAGCACAAATCGTCAAAGAGAAAGCATGTTGATGATGATCATCTTGAACACCCCAAGAAGAAGAAGAAGAAGAAGAAGAGGAAGAAAAGTTTAGACTACAATGGAAACCAAGAAAATCTACAATTACTAGACAAAAGTAGTAAGAAAAAGCACAAATCATTAAAGCATACTGATGATGATCACCATGAACACAAGAAAAAGCACAAATCATTAAAGAGAATCCTTGCAAAGAAGAAGAAGAAAAGTTTAGACAACAATGAAAATCAAGAAAATCTACAATTACTTGACCAAAGTAGTAAGAAAAAGCACAAATCATTAAAGCAAGCTGATGACTATCACTCTGAAAACACAGCGAAGAAGACAAGTGTAGAATACAAAGATCATCAAAAACATCAACCTTTGTTGGGTGAAAATGAAAGTGAAAAACACAACAAATCTGACGATAGCATGGAATATACTACAATGGTGGTTGAATCAGTCAAAGATCAAGGAGAGAATGAAAACAAGCAGCCTATGCAAAAAGAAAGTGAAATCTCCAAAGTGAATGATATTCATTTGAAGAAACAAGAACTCTTTAGAGAATCAAGAAAAATAAAATTTACCAATAATGAGTATGAAAACTTTATTCTAGACAATGATTTAATTCATTATATGTGGAAACCAAATAAAGAGTTAAGAGAAAAGTTGGGTATCAGAGAAGGGACATGGACAAAGAAAGAAGAACGCCAACTGGAAAAAAACATGGAGAAATTTCTTCAAGCTCATAACATTGATGATCCTATGAAGTTGATTAATATGTTGGCAAATGACAAAAAAAGATGGAGACATTTCCAAAATAAAACAGGATTTTATCAAGAACTTGCAAAGGGTCTAAATCGGTCATTATCAAAGGTTGCACCTAAATTTCTACAATTCTTTGATAAAAAGAGATATTTAGGTAGGTATTCAAAGAATGAAGATGAAAAATTGCTAAAACTTGTAGCACAAGGTAAAAGATGGACAGAAATTGGCATAGCTATAGGGAGAAGTAATTATTCTGCATGCAACAGACATATTTCGATCAAAGATAAATCTTTACACAATACTGGTCCATGGCAAGATGATGAAACGGATAGACTTAGAAAAGCAGTTCGACAGGTGACAAATACACAAGAAGGCGAAGAAGTATATTCTGGAATAAACTGGACAAAGGTTTCATCAATTGTTAAGACTAGGCGTGCACTGATTTGTAGATTAAAATGGCTCAATGAAATATTCTGGAAAGAATGTAAACATTTTACTGATGAAAAAATTTGGAGTCAAGAAAATGATGTTGAATTAATCAAGAGAGTATATGAAAGTCAGGCAACGGAAGAATGTGATGTCAACTGGTTTGCTTTAATTGAATATTTCAAAATTTCCTGTTCTTCATATTGGCTGAGAAAAAAGTTTTTGAACATCAAAAGAAGATATTTCAGCCCAATTGATTTGGAGAATAAAGATTTTGATGAAGTTATTGATCACCTGTACAATGTGGTAGCAGTTGATTTACAGAATAAAATCTCTCAAGAACAGGAAAAGATTGCTATATAAGGACATGATCTTATTCATAACAACAAAATTATACTACTAAGTGTAATTATTTACATATACCGGTATAACTGTATTTAATATATATTTATAAACTTTGGAAACAATAATAAAGTTGAACATATTTTCTTTCTTTTGATTGAGTTATTTTTTTCATTGAAAATACTAATGGGAATGTTTGGCTAGTTGGACAGACACTTGTTGGAAAGGGACTGTTCACCAGAATATAAAAGCATCTTCAAAGGAGGCTTCTATACATCCAGCCATTGTTGCAGTTCTACTTACAACTTTTGGAGAATTTTAGAGATTATTTTAATACAAGAGAGGGCCATCTCAAATGCTAATTTGCACCAAACCCTCAAAAATTTAAAATACTAATAATTTAAACATTTTAAAGTGCCTATATCACCTACACAGTTTATAGCTAAAAGTACTCTTAAACATAGGACATTTAAGATAAGCAATAAAAAAAATCTCAAAAAAAATATTTTTGTACCTGTTTTTTAACATGGTCGAAATCCTGCTGTGATGTCAAAGTAGGAACACAAACAATCTATGGCTAATTTCGGACTCAATATAAGATGGATTTTGTCATAAATGTTTGATAATACTTTACTAAAATCAAGTAAATAACTGCTTATTTCTCCTAATGTTTTACTTATCTCAAGATGGTGTTTCTATGATGACGTCACAAACTCGGACAGGGTCTACAGATACTGAAATTTGTAATCTCATAAAAAGTCAAGGGAAAATGAAAACTCCATTTTTTTTAAATGCAAAGAATCTTTGAATGAGATATAGATTTGATCTAGTCCCTAATATTTTAGGTGATATAGGCGCTTTAAAGCAAGTATTTAATTATTTATTCTTCTGGTCTAAACATAAATATACTTATCAAATATTAGCCTTGTGGTACCTCCTCCACAGGTATCTCTTTTCATCAGGCTTTTTTTCTCTTCACCTAACACGTCCCTAGTTCTTCTGTTCTTCCCTGCCAAATATTTCAACACAGGAAACCCGATCACGACAACAAAGGAATCCCTAAGGAGTAGCCTGCGGAGGAGGCTAATCAAATATATGTTTAGAATTCAATAAGTCAGCCGTTGGGGATAGCCTGATTTTCTGAGCGGGCCTGGGTCCTATGCTATGAGAAAGTGATAGCGTAGGACCCAGGCCCGCTCTGAAAATCAGGCTACCGTTGGGGACATTCTCGTACCCAGACCCTACTCGGCTTTTTGGCAGATCGTAGGCTCTGGGAAACCTTACAACACCTGAAGCCAGAATTGTTGTGACAGCGTCAACAGAGTGCATGCGCCATCTTTAATTCGACCGAGTTGTTTGGGCACGAGTTAATTAATATTCATGAATCATCATCTTCTGTACTAGCCTTGGCATGCTTGAATGTGCAAACTATTTATGTTTTATGAATTGATTTTAATGGTTAAAGAAGTGCATTTGAGCGGTAAAATTAGGCACTGATAAGGAAACATTACTATATATATAGAATAACATTCTTGGATCAGAATTCTATAAACTTAAAAAAGAAAGGATTTATGAGTATGTAAAGAATGTTGACATGTGTCTTAGGTTCTCCGAAGCTGCAACCTTCCCGGCACTGTGAGTTAGGCGAATTTAAAAATAGCCGTAACTTGTTTAATTTTAACCCAAATCTCTTGAAATCTTCACAGACACTTAATTAAATAATAACTGAAAATGACACTGAAAGTTTTTATTGAATTGTATTAATATTTTGTTGAAAAACTTCGAAGTTTTAAAAGTCGCCTTATATTCTCTTATAAATAGTGAGCT
Organism: Metridium senile; assembly: GCA_949775045.1. NCBI lineage: Eukaryota > Metazoa > Cnidaria > Anthozoa > Actiniaria > Metridiidae > Metridium > Metridium senile. The sequence goes on along the minus strand of OX459096.1, from coordinate 20,077,798 downwards.
TGGGCTACCTGTGGATATGCCTAGTTAGACCATTGCTATTGTTATACCACTTAGCCAATCAGATCCCTTGATATTATCAGGTTTCCCAGAGCCTACGACCTTTCATTAGAAAGCTGAGTAGGGTCTGGGTACGAGAATGCCGTTGGGGAGTGAGTCTAAAATATTTTGACAGAGAACTTGACAATAACTTATGGAAATTTAAAAAATAATAATAATTAACTGACTGTACCAATGTTGAGCATTCAGGTCTAGTGATTGAGGTAGTGCAATCAACAAGAAATTTTTTTAAATAATTTTTCAAAATGCACAGTGATTTTGATATGATCGAGCCATCTTTAGAGTTTAGTCTTAAGCCATGACGAATAATTGTTTATAATTTGACTGATTACCATCTGTTATTACGAAACTTCTTCTTGTAAGAACCTTCGTCTAACCGCTAATGCTTGTCTGAAGAGATGCATGTCCATCCCATCGATGCAAGTTGCTATCCTTGTTTTCAACACCACAGAGAGCCCATGCGAAGAAACTAATTCTCCAATAAAGTTATACATAGATCCTTTGGTAAATGCCATAGGCTCGACAAAGGTTGTATCTATAGTGAGTTCATTGATGCCGTCTTTGATTTTGGCTTGACTGCATCGAATATCGTGGGAAACCACTCTATTAGGTAAAAAATATACAAACTTTAAGCTTTAATTAACTTAAATATAATTAAGCTTAGGCCAAGTAAAAAAAAACATATGTTTATCGTCCCCGCCCGCTTCAATTTTTTGGGCCGCACGAATTTTTTTATTATTTGTTATTACAACATCAGCTTTAATAAATACGAAGAAGATAAACAAAAAAAAAAAAGCGACAGGCGTTCAAGTTGTACGTTTGTATATTTGTTGCTGTTTAGAATATATTTGAACATTATATCAACCAAAGTTGCGTATATTTATTGACTCTTTTTCCGGAAAATTCGATCCTTTTCCCTCGTAGGTACCTGGAATCGTCATTACATGGGTTAAAGCTGTGAATAAAACAACTTATGGGAAATAATAAAAAATAAAAAAAACCGCCCGCCCGCATTATTTTAATTAAAAATTCGGACGATAAACATATGGTTTTTTTTACTTGGCCTTATATTAAAATTATAGAGAAATTTTTTAATTAAAGTTTCTTGGAGCCTAAATAAAACTTAGGATTTACTTTAAGCTCACCTTCCCCAAGTTCTGACTGATTTTCCAACAGCACCATTACCAAGTTTTAAAACTTCTTCTAAAGAAAGAATTTCTCCACTCGAAATGCCCGCCATTTTGATTGTCGTGAGTTCCTGGGACAGAGTCTTGTCACCAAGCTTTTTCGTACAGTTACGTCACGTCACGTCACGCAATCAGGTCACGATATCCACAAACTCCATGTTGATTAAAACAAAAAGAAATTGTAAGCTTGAAAAGGTAAGCAAATTGTTACATTTGTAAATAAAGACAAACTGTAATGCTGTGTAAGACAATAAATATTTGTTTTCATTGGACGGATTTTCATTATTTATTTCAAATAATTGTAAAATTTGTCATATTTCTATGATTTAAGAAAAATACATTTTGCTTCCTTTGTACTACACACTGAGATTTCTTCTGATTTTAAATAACACAAATAAGTTTGTAATTATAGTAATAACATGATTTTCTTGTAAAAGTGTTCTATATAATAAAACAGTGAAACTAAATTTTAACATAAAGCTTTCATATTCAATAAATTATGTAGTACTTCAACTATTTCGCTTTTTAATATTCCTTTGTTTACTAGCTATTGTGTTAAACTGACTGTGAAATATGTACACTTTGTTTCATGTGCTAGAGAATTTTAGCAAACCAGAACTGAACAACTTATTTGGTTTCAAAATCATCAAAATAATACTTGTGTCATTTTAGCTTGTGTTTTAGCACCTCAATTTCCACATAATATCATAAACCTTTACTCTGAGCAGTATTGCATACTGTTATAATAATCTTGTTGTTGTTTTTGTTGCTGTTGTTTGTGTTTGAAAGTTTAAGACTTTACTTGAAATACTATTCAAACTAAAAAATGCTAATAATTTCCCTATTGAATGCTTATAACAGGTATTTTATATTCTGTGAATTAGTATTATGGAGAGAGTTCTACGAGGGATAGTTAAGTTTCGTAACAGTCTTAGGCCCAGTCTCCTACCTCTGTTGAAAAATGTAGCAAAAGTAAGTCATGTGACATATCTGCTGCTCATATGATATGGCAATCAAATAGACCTATTCATGGTTCAAATTGAACAACCTCAGCCTCTATAGCATGCAATATTTTCTTTACAATTTGACTACAGCCCATTGAAATTTTGAAGTGTTTCAATTAGCTTCAATAGTTTGATAATTACCGTGAGCTGTACACGCTATCTAGGCTGAGGTTGTGGACATATGAAAAGGTCTATAACACCAACATACAGTTATTTCCTTATACTTATGTTATACATACTGCTATGTGTTTGGGGTTACATGCTTTTTTAATTTATTTGTATCACAGACACAACATTTAATTAAGGAAATATAATATTTTTTCAATTTGTTGTATAAGGGAGTATTGAAATAACATGTGTTTTCTCAGACTATACATTCCAATGATTTTAGTTTAGATTTGCTCTTAATAATTAAAAGCTAAACTGAAAGGACCACATAGTTTTGCCATTCCAGGCAGTTCCCTTGGACATATAATACTATCAGGCTAATCAAGTTTATTATATCTTATCATGTTTCATATTTCTCTGGCAGCCTGATATGCTAATGGTTACCTGTGTGGACAGCCGTTTGTTACCATGCAGTTACACATCAGCAGTTCCAGGCCAAATGTTTGTAGTAAGGAATGTTGGCAACCTATTTCCTCATGCCAGACTGTTTGGTTCACAAGTTTCTGCAACTGCTGAGGCTGCTGCTTTGGAATTGGCAGTTGTCAATTATGGTATCAAACATGTAGCTGTTTGTGGTCATTCAGACTGTAAGGTAATTCTATTTGGGCTTCCTGTGGATATTATAATGATTGTGTTTTGGCTACCAGTGCAAAATTGATTTGGGCTACCTGTTCTTATTTTAAGAATTCAATATATAAATTGTCTTTGAGCTACCTGTATTGAAAAAAGGTGATTTGGGCTAGCTGTTCTTATTGTAAGAATTCTAAATTGTATTTGAGCTACCTGTGATAATAACACAATTTTTATTTGGGCTTCCTGTTGATATTATATAAATTGTCTTTGGGCTACCTGTGCTGAAATAAAATTGATTTGGGCTACCTGTTCTTATTTTAAGAATTCAATTTGAGCTACCTGTGATAGCAACAAAAATTTAATTTGGGTTACCTGTGAGTTAGTATAACAAGTATTTATAAATTATATTATATAAATGTTTTCTTGGCATTTCAGATACCTCCTAGCTTTTTCACCCTTAGGGTGTATGTTGGAAAAAGGAACCTCTACTAGCAGGGAATCCTGTCCCACATAGATAGTCGGTATAAATGATGTGTGTTCTTTTCCTGTAGGCTATGCATGCACTGTATGACACGACAACCTGCTCAAAGACAGATAACAACTCCATGATAACTAGCTGGATAACCACACATGGGAAGTCATCACTGACCAAACTTGACCAGCTTATTGTGAATAAAGCAAAACCTGTTAAACTGGTTTTCAATGAAGATAATGATGCAGAAAGATTTGAAGCTACCATTGATGAGAATCTTAATATCCAAGACAAGCTTTCTCAGGTATCACAACAATTAGCATGTAATTCAGGAGGAAGGCATTGTTTACATACTCAATTTGATGATAATAACAACAACAACACAAAACAAAACAACAGACAAAAACAAAGTTGGTTAAAAATAGAACAAGTTAACTATAACTTTAGATTTCTACCGATTTACTATACACTATAGCTAGCTGTGTCTTCTGTTGAACGCGATAGACTGAGATAGAGGTATTATGGGTATACTGATTTAATTAATTGATGATGATGATGATGATTATGATGATGATTATGATGATAATCATGACAGTGATGATGGCAGTGATGATGGTGAAATGGTGATAATGATGATCATAATGATGATGATTATAGTAATGATGGTAATGATTGACTCCTGAAGAAAAGAACGATGATAATAGCGATGATGATAATGATGGTGACGATGATGAAAAGAACGATGATAATTGGGAAGACAATGATGACGACGACGATAAAAAGGTTATGATGATAATGACAACAATGTTGATATCATCATCAGAAACCGAAGAAACTAATTGTATACAGCAAACATTAATGTTTCTTTATCAGGTCAATGTACTCCAGCAACTCCATAATATCGGTTCGTACACCTTTGTACGCGAACAACTACGAGCCAAGCAGCTAAACCTTCTTGCACTATGGTTCGACATAGCAAATGGTGAGATGTACTTGTTTTCTAAACAAAGTGGAACATTTGAATTGATAACGGACAACACTATCACCAATTTGCTCAAGTCTTTGTAAAAGCAGGAAGGAGTATTATCTCGTACGGGATAAGTATTTATAATGGAAAATCATGGTGGATTTGAGATAAGAAAACATTGATCGTTTCTATCACACGAATATCGTATGTTTACAAAGCGATGTTTTGGCTGCCGGGGTTTTGTGTGGGAACTTTATGACTACTTTTGCTCGAGTATTTGTAAAAGTAGGAAGGATATTATCACGTACGGGATAAGTATTTATAATGCTAGTGAAAAAATATTCATATCTGACTTAATTCCGAAAAACACAATGGCAGGCATTTATGACATCGGTCTACAGGTGTATTATTGCCGGATTTCAAACCGTTAGGGGCTGGGGCGAATTGCCCTATACTTTGCCAAACAAGATTTTATTTACATAATCAGAGAAACATTGTCTAGCTTTACAATGTCTTGAAGTTTGGTGTTGGTTGGTTTAATATTGCATGAGATACAGCTATTGACGTTTGTAAAGAAATGTATGGGAAATGTCAAAAACCGGACAACTTGACTAACTTGTCCGGTTTTCCATACATTTCTTCATAAATTTTCAAGTTTTTGAATTGCTGTATTTCACACAATATTAAACCAATCAACACCAAACTTCAGGATTTTGTAAAGCTTGACAAGGTTTCTCTGATTATGTAAATAAAATCTTGTTTGGCAAAGTATAAGGCGATTCGCCCCAGCCCTAACGGTTTGAAATCCGGCAATGAAGACGGTTTGAAATGGACGTGCGCGAGCTTGCAGCCCATGAGGAGATATGATATAGTTCATAGGTTTTTGACCAAAAAGGGCTCGCATAATAATATAAAGACTAATAGTCACTGAACAAGTACAATGTGTATTATGAGACGAGGTGAATATCGAAGAATATATTATTGATCGAGCCTGAGGAGAATATTTGTTATAATATAAATATGATATTTAAGAAATATAAAACGGTGCGCGTGTCTATGTACTGTGATATAAACACGCTGGGAGATGTAGAGCACAAGAGAAGCAAGCTTAGAAACACGAGCGCAGCGAGTGTTTCTCTTGCTTCTTGAGTGCTCTACATCTCCCAGCGTGTTTATATCACAGTACATAGACACAAGCGGCCGTTTTATATTTCTTTTATGAAATTTTTTCGCAAAACAAATGCAGAGAAAACTTTTCTACCGAATGTTCGTAAACACGTTAGAATCAGAGCGCGCGACAGCATTCGTCATTTTCATTCTCTGTTCTCTCATATAGACATGGCCATCAACCAATCAGAGCGCGCGTTAGATACCAAAAATTTTATAAAATATAATATAAATAGAGAGGTGATTATTTCAAAAAATAAAAATAACCAGCCGCTTAAGTTGAAGAAACCTATTTATTTCCTATTCTTAAGTTGCGCGAAACGCAAGCTCGATTTTCTATAACTATCTGCAAACTTAGTAGTAATTCGGATGGATTCTGTTGATTAAGCGTTTGTGCGTTAAAGTAGACATGTACGTCAATTTTAAATTTTTCATCATCATCATCATCCTCATCCTCATGGTCATCATCATCCTCATTTCTCTTCACGCCAGGCGCATAAGACTTTCACACTTATTTTCATCTCCCCCTGTCTCTTGCTGCCTCTTTAGCTACATTCTAGCTTTCCATCCAACATTGTTCCTCTCATTCACTATTGTATAACGGCTTGTAATGGTTTGAATAATAATCTTTAGTGTTCACCTACGTAGAGATTTGAGTTCGAGAACAAGACTAGCTAAAAACGACTGCGGGAAAAACTAGGGTTACGGATAAACAGAAAAGAATAGCATCCATTTGAAAATTCTGAAAAACGTTTTTGTCGGTGTAAGGATCGGATAGAATGAATTTTCCTTCAATTCAAAGTTAACTGAGATCGTTATACAAATAACAGCTGCCCAGAAAACACAGCCATTTAGTGTCCATCCAAAACCTTTTTACGGGATAAACTTTAATTAGCTAATAAGAAAAGACCATTCAGTTCGCGTCTAACAAAACCCATTTTTCTTATTGTAATGTCACGTTTAGCTTTGCTTCAAAAGAATTGGAATTAAAACTTTTTTACAAAGCTTCCGTTAAAATTTAAACAATTACTTTGTAAGTCGCAAAGCTTACAATATGGACTGATACGTGCACTTTAAGTTAAAGCTTACCAGATAACAATTCTTAGAAACCATTTGACAATAAAATTCAAAAGATTTCATTTCAATATATATTATTCTTTTGTTGTAACCAAGGCGTTTAAAAACGCAAAAATATAGAAAATATCAACTTTAGTTAAACCATAAGTAGGAAAAAATCTAAGAAATAATTTGAAAATACAATTCAAAAGATGTTTCTGTTCAATACCACACTCATTTCAATATATATCATTCTTTTGTTATAACCAAGGCGTACTAAAAACGCAAAAATATAGAAAATATGAACCGGTGAACTTTAGTTTAAAAATTGATAAGCAGGGAACAATTCTAAGAAATCATTTTAAAATACAATTCAAAAGATGTTTCTGTTCAATACAAAACTCATTTTAATGCTTATCTGTCTTTTGTTGTAGCCAAGACGTTCTAAAAACGTAAAACTATCAATCGGAATATACATATACCTATATCAAAAAGGTTGACATATGCGGTATGAAATAGGTCGTTTCAAGAATATAGCTGCGATAGCGTGTTTCTGCTTCTTAGGGGCTGTTTATATGAAGGCGAGTTGTCCCTGCTAGCCGGGATAACTCTACTGTTTTGAGTCCCCCGGGGAATACAAGACAAAAGAGTTATCCCGGCTAGCAGGGGCAATTCGCTTTCATATAAACAGCACCTAATTCTCGTCAACTGAACACGGAGGATAGTGTTTAGATATTCCGTGATGTTTGTCTTTCGATAAGTTGTACCTATAACTGAAACTATGAGTAATATAATCATTTGCTTTGGAGAAATAGTGTTTGATTTAGACCAAAACAGCCTGTTGTTAGTTTTCCCAAGATCTCTCCAACAATCTAACTGAAATTATTTCAAATTTTCGTTTACTTTACTTGAAAGCCATTTTAAAAACACATCAATCACTTGTGCTAAACAAAAATTGAAATGAACAATCGGAAAATAGCTAGCCATCTTGGCTTAGTATATTTTTTATCTATCTTTGAAAAACGCTTAGTGATTTCTATTTTCACTCCTCTAGTGAAATTCCTTCAGAATTTATTGTGGAAAATCTTATACGCTCTTGTAAAATTTCAATTTTGAGATGCGGGATCCCTGTGAAAGACGTATTGTATATATTGATTTTCACCATGTTACTTCAACCGTTTTGATTGGAAATTGAAAATATCTGTACAGAAACGCTATTCTATCATAATGGAAATATTTCTATCATTTCATATTTGACAAAATTCATAGATCCACTATCCATTGTGTTCTATGTTAGCCGGTTACTGTTTGTACCTCCGACATTCCAAAATGCTTTTTTCAATATACAGCACGAATATACATAGATTGATGAAAACCTCATAACTCTGTCTTGGAATTTATGTATTCTAAGAGTACGTTAGGGAAAAAAAACAGTAAATGTGGTAAATCTTTCTGAAATCTACGATGTTTGTGGGACATTCTCTGTTTCATGTTCCACTCAAACAAATTGTGGATCTATGAATTAAACAGCTTGGTCATTTTTTTTTTCCAATTGTGGTATCCCTGTGGTGGGATGATGAAATCTAATTCGATTTTTTGTGATTTTTAGTATGTTGTCTAGGACACCTGTCCTAACATAATTACAGTGAGAAAAATAATGTATACGCTACAACTATTACAAAGTGATGTGCACTAAATTGGGATAATTATAAGTTATTTTGAAAGATATTTACTTATATATCAGGTAATAATGATATTTAAAAAAATTACAACGTAAGATTAAGTAAGAGAAATACTGTTTTGTTTGAAATCCCAAGCATGAAAACATCGTGGTTCTTCAACTACTTTCAACTGTTCTTCTCTTTTGGCTTCAATCATCTGGAAGACTGATCTGGCAAAGCTGGTAACGCAGATTACACTTTAGCCGGGTCTCTATAGCTCGATCTTTCCAGATTTTCTTAAATTCTTCTGCAGTGAACTACAGTATTCTAATTATTAATAGACGGACCCTTGATCATGCAGAGCAGCATCGTATGTATAACCGATCGATCTTCCAGCGTAGCGACTATGAATATAACCTGAGTTTCACGCCCAGGGGAGTGGTGGAAGTGGAAGGGAAGAAAGGAAAGGAAGGATGGTCTGACGCCAATTCTCTTTTCCCTTCTTCCCCCCCCCCTTTCTTCTCCTTCCCTCTCTTTTTCCCCCCTATATATGTCCCTTGAACCTGAATCTTAGATTACTATAATAATTTCTCAAAGTTCAGTATTCTCGTTCCTAAAGTTCTTCCAGTGTATTCTTTTTAAATATTTTGTTCAGCTCTCTTTTAACGCCTTTCTCAAAAGTACCAAAAACGACCGCGTTCAAAAATGAGTTCAATGAAAATAGGATTCGTACGGCATAAATTCCAATGGCAACATGTTCAGTTACTCTTCGAAGCACAATCAAATTGAGTATAACACCAATTATTACCAGGTTAAGGAATAAATGTAGAAATATTAGCGTCCCAGTTAATTGAACTGCTGAAGATCCGATTAGCCTTTTGGACCGCCTCGAAGTTTGAATGGACACTTCAGTTTTATAGTTGAATCGAACCTGCTCGATCTGTTTATTTATCTTTCTTTTTTGGTGCCTGACAGTCCGCATCATCTTATAATAGCAAACACATATAACCAAATTGGCGACGACAAGTATCGTAAGTGGCAACATTGTGTAAACCACTATTGCTAGTCTTTCCGATAGAGTTATCACTTTGATTTTCAATGCAATGCTCGATATCGACAAAAACCAGCAACATCCGATGCAGAGCAAGACCTTTCGTGAAGACGCAAATCGATGGTAGGTCAGGGGATGCACAACAGCGAAGTACCGATCCAAAGTAAGACACATTAGGTTGAGTGTTGAGCAGAAGAATACAAAGTCTCTGTACACGTTTATAGCGATTGTATCGCATGAACCAAAGCTACAGGAAAGATTTGGTATTACCATGATTATGACAAGGAGGTTAGCAACACACAACGACAGACTGAGGAAGTTTGGTCCAGTACGAAGGCGCTTCTTTGCTAAGATGAAACCGATCACTGTACTGTTAGTCCCAACGCTTAAAACTGCGAGAACCATTTGAACTGTCCAAAACAATGCCGACTTTGGGCTAGGGGGGAAATTGAAAACACTCTTTGGCTCAGCGTAGGTATCGTTGCTTTCTACCTCCATGTTTTTTAATTTAGGATGAATTATTTGTTGTTAACAATTACCCTAGTCAGGTAATATACTTGCTTTTTGCGGTGTCTGCTGAAATTTGTAGTGCTACCTTAGTTGTTTCGATGGAAACACTAGCTGACGCATATGGCGTACCATCGGGGCCAAAATTCAACATTTACATTTGACATTGTACTTTTTGTGTTCGTGCTGTTTTCGCCATGCAACATTGTAGTTTTTAAATCGATTGTGTAATTTCGTAATCCAACATTGTAGTTTTTACTCGATTGTGTAATTTCGTAATCCAACATTGTAGTTTTTTACTCGATTGTGTAATTTCATAATCCAACATTGTAGTTTTAGCAATGCAACATTCAACTTCTCGGCATCCAACCGCAAACCATCAAAATGAACGCGGGCTCAACTAAACCCGATGACGTGCGCCTGAAATCTGAGTATGTTTCCACGCGTATTTACGAGTCTTCGTGACCGGGTGACCGGGGTTTGTAAACTGAACAATAACAATTTATTTGGCACTGTTTACTATGTAAAATAACCGTAATACTATTTTAACTTATGTTTTTCTTTACGAATAGTTCCTACTGTTACGCAACAACTCCAACGAAAGGATTTGAACCGACGTCACCCCAGCGGGAGGTCAGGGTTTGAGTCCTGGTCGGACAAATACTGTTAGTTGAGGTGCTACCTTAGTATTTTGATATGCAAATAGTTAGTCCTTGACGTCTTACCATATCACTAAAAGAAGGGGCTGACGGAGGGGGGAGGAGGGGGGAGTGAACTGGGTGACTTTTCACACACACCCTTTTTTTTGCAGTAAAGTCCCGTTTTAGAAAAGAAAAGCGGGTACATTATTTAGGATCTTTGCGCTCTTGTGTCTGCCGTTATCCACCAAAAGGATAACAAAGTTCACCCCCCTTGTCAAATTTCTGGATCCGCCTCTGAAAAGATTACCTGCTTTAAGCCTGGTTTCCATATGATGGCATCCCACCCATCAATACCTTGGAGGCAATTGGATCGAGTATACAGGAATTTTTATCTATTTTTCGCGTGAGCAAAGACTGCGTTCTTCCGGCCATAGACATTGGTAAGAAAGATTGAAGTTTAACATCATTTTGTATTAGAACTGTCTCTGTATTTTAAAAGCATGTTGGATTTATGGGTTTTGCTGGAAAATCATTTCTGATGTAGTCTATCTTGTTCTCGAAGAAATCTGCAAACTTATTAGCAAGCTGCGCAGGTGAAACACATGGTGGTTATTTTCTTTCTACTGTCCCTTTAAACATTCGATCTATTTTCTTGAAGAGTTCTCCTTGGTTAGTCTCACAGTCAGTTATCATATCTTTGTATTAGTTGGTCTTTGAAGGAAAGATGAGCCTGTTTACAACGACACATTGTTGGATATACGTCTCTCTATGTACTGTAAGTTTTGTGTTCTCTTATTTCTTGAGTATACGAACGAGCAACAGGGCACAGTGTTATTTTCTTGGTTTGAGCCGGTGCATGGTTGTCTAGTAAAGATGACAGCGTGTTCTCACAAGCATCAAATATAAATAGATAAATCAAGCGTGCCTGAATCTTTAATTCATATCAGCACAAAACTCATGATCATCATCATCATCAGTAGTCATCATCCTAATTTCTCTCCTCCCTGTATTTTCCTGCCACTTTAGCTGCATTCTAGCTTTTCATCCAGCACTGTTTCTCTCATTCACTATTGTATTGAGTTGTAATGGTTTTAAATAATCTTTAGTAGTCGCCTACGAAACAATTTGAGTTCGAGAACGAGACTAAAACGGCTTTGGGGGGGGGGGGGGGGGGGGTTGAGAGGCTAGTCGGACTTGGGTTACGGACAAAACGAGATAGATAAATAGATAGATATTTTATTAAGAAAGCTATAGCAACATTTATATTTAATAATATATAGGAAATATAATAACTAATACACTAATGATAAAACTATATATAAAATGATACATTAATGATAAAACTATATAAAAAAAATGATACACTAATAATAAAACTATAAAACCTAAGACTAGATGCAAATGCACAAATATACCCTACCCAATCCTCCCTTGTCGGATTTGAAGGTGATTTGCAGCTAACATGATATTTTCACATGTCACTATGGTCTGACACAGTTTTACGGATACTTCTTGAGTCAAAAAAAGTTCTTTTTTCTTTTGATGGATAATTATATAATAAACAGAACATTACATGATCGCTTGCATTGGAGATACAATTTTATCTTCTCGTATTGAAAATATCTTACTCGTTTGCGTTGCGCTCACTCGTGAGAGATCATTTCAACACTCGGAGATAGTGCAAGTCGCCTACTTGAATTTGTTTAGCTTAAAAGCTCTATTGTGATCAGCGTTTGGCGAAAACAAAGAAAGAACGTCAACAAAGACTTGATATAACTTTTCTGATTTTGTTGGTAATTACTTCCTTTTTCTTCCTTGCTTTTTGTAATCTAGTTTTTCAACATAAAAAAGTCTTACACGTTTAATCTTAATTTAAGGTGATTCCTCTGCATGTAACTGATTCAAATTGATTTGCAAAAATCGCTCAAAATTCGATATTTTGTAGGTATTGACTTGTTTATCTCTATACCAAATAAGAGCTGGGATTACCGAGCTTGTTTAGGAAATATTTGGCTTCAAAGACAAGGGTATTTTAGCGATTCCGCACGAACGCTAAATGCACACGAAAATGTTCGATTTTGGAACTTTTGAAGCAATAATCCCGAACATAAAAAGCGTTTACTTTTCTGTTCCTCCCTATAATGTTTCCTACATTTTAGAAAGTTTATAAACATTGGTGCAAGAAAGCACATTTTGGAATAAAATTTAGATTATTACTTTTCCTCCCCCCAAGTGTCAGAAATGAGCCAAATTTTGTTTTGTTTGTTGCATATAAAAAGCAATTAGACTGAATGTTGTCACATATGTCGTTAATGTAAATAAGAAAGATCAAAGGCCCAAGTACTGAGCCTTGAGGTACACCAGCATTTACGTGAGACCAGTTATAGAACATTGTCTCACTATGACGACTCGCTGATGCCTTTTAGAAAGATAGCTACGAAACAAGTTTAACATAGGACTTTTAACACTGATATTACATAATTTAAAGATTAGACCCTCGTGCCAAACTCTATCGAAGGCTTTGCTTAAATCTAAAAATACCATGTGTACCTCCTTCCCCTTCTATAACGCTTTATATATTTGATGGACAATTAGTGTTAATTGATATACAGTACCTTCGCCAGGTCTGAAGCCTGATTGATAAGTTGAGAAAAACTCGATACTTTCTAGGAAAGAATAAAGTCTAACAAAAACTATTTTTTCAGTAATTTTAGACAGTAAATCGAGAAGTGATACATGCAGGTCTGTAACTTTCTTTCAATTGCCTATCACCTTTATTGAAAAGTGGTATAACATTAGCTTTTTTCCATTTATTGGGAATTCTCCTCGTTCAAAACTTTGATTACATAACTCCGCAAATGATTCCGCTATACCTTCACAGCATATTTTAATAATTTTATTAATAAGATTGTCATGTCCACATGCTTAACAAATGTCTACTTTTTTTCATCAAGTTTAAAACTTCCGTTGCAGAAGTATTAACCCCTGTCAAAAAACTGTCAGGAGACTGGGAACTAATGGACTGGGGCAATTGATGTTGTGTGTCATCTATCCTAGTCTGATTTACAAAAAAAGTATTTAACACTTCGGTTTTTTTCACAGAGTCCGATATTTGTTCAGGTCTTTCTTGCAAAGTCGGATTTGAAGTATGCGTTTTTCTATTATAAACAGATTTAGCATAGCTCCACCATTTTTTAGAACAAGTGGAGGGATCTGATAACTGTTCATATAATCTATTGTAATATTTATCCTTAGCTTCGCGGATCAATTCGGTAGTACAATTTCTTTGAGTTTTATAACGTTGCCAAGAGATGTTTGTTTTATTTTTTATTGTGAATTTTTAACAGCCTATTACGTCTTCGAATTGCAGACCGAACTACAGAATTAAACCAATTAAGGCTTGTCACGAGCACGAATAACTACAGTTTTTGCATGAACAAAAGAGGAAATTGTATCAAAAACTTGATCAAACCATAAACGATATATTGCATCTATATGATCGCAGACAGAACTAGAAGCTAGTTTGATTTTAAGCAATTCATTGTTTAAACTACACGTATCCACATTAGGAAAATTCCAAATATGCCTTTGGTTTGACAAAAGAAACACTAAGGTTTGCATAAATATAAGAGTGATCGCAATTGGCGGACTAAACGTTCCAGTGTCGACAACATAGCCTGGACAGTTAGTTACAACAAAGTCTAAAAGCGATGAAGTGTTTTCTGTTATGTATGCGCGTGGGTTCATTAATCATCTGAAATAAATTTTTGCATTCAAGCCATTGACAAAAACGTAAGCCAAAAGCAGAACTATTGAAAGCATTGTTTTGATCATGGTGGGCGTTTAAATCACCCATCAATATTATTATAACTAGTTGGCTCGCTTAGTTCGCCCGTAAATTGCATGATCACTTTAGTAATTCAATTTCAATTTCAGTTTATTTACACTGTTTACATCAATACATATTATATGAATACAATTACAACATTATAATGGTTACAAATTAAGTAGTTTACAATATATACATATTTTATATAAGTGCACGGCAACCAAAGGAGCTTGAATAGCTTTATGTTCACATATGAGTCAGAAAAAAAAGAGGACAAAAGAAAGAAAATTGTAACAAGTAGAATATAAAAGAGAGAGAAAAAAAAAACACTACATGAACATGGGATTCATGATATACAATTATTGATTGTTCATGATTAGATGTTCTTTAATTATACATCCGTTTTAGGGATGCATAAGGAAGGCATTTCAGTGAGTTTGGTACTGTTTCCCAGACCTTAGAACTTGGATAATTTCTTTCATTTTTGGCACCAATTCATCTTGCCAGAACTTAAGGAAGTTTTTTTTGGTCAGTACGTTAGTCATGTTTCGAGTTTTGATGAGGAATACAGTAAAAAGAAAAAAAGTTTACGGAGCAACTGAAGATTGACCCTCCCTATCGATCTGCTAGATTATCAAATGCGTAGTAAAATTAGTAAAATTCACATTGACCTTTTCCGAAAACATTCGACAAAAACTTAAGTGTAATTCTATAGGTAAATTCATTGGCCGACGAATGGAATTCCACATTGAATTCACGAGTAAAGACGATATCGTACGAATCGCGGAGTCCGCGGTGCGAATGAGTGAAACGTACCATCATTTCAATCAACCTTGTGGTGATAAAATTACTTGTTTTTCGCTGATCAATTCAAGTCTGTTAGGAAGAACATATATACAAATCTAAACAGAGTTCTCTACTAATGCTATCAATGAAGAAGTAAGGACTTTACACTTGTAATTCGGAATGGATTGGCAATGGATTCAGCTACAATGCGACGACGAAGGAAAAAACAAACTGAAGATGTTGTTTCATGAAAGTTAAACCAACAACAAAATCCTCTCAAAAGCCGATTGTTGGCTACAAATCATGATTAGGTATGTTTTTTTCTTCTTTTAAACGATTTTAGTTAAAACTAAAATTTGAAGAAAAGGCTAAAACATTACAAATCTTTCTTTAGTAAAGTGTTTGCTTTATTTTAATCGAAAACGCCGAAGATGAGTAAAAATCTCAAACTTTTACACTGAAATTAGGACTGCAATAAATATGTTCAAAGCTTAGAGTTTTTGAATCACAAACAATTAGCTATAAGTTTTTTTCTGGCTTATGTTTGTATTTTAATTTAGTGTAAACTTTGTAAACTTTAGGTTGAAGTTTGCAAACTACCCGTGAAATTGAAAATAAAGCTCATTAATACCCGTTAATTGTCTGGCTGTTTAGTTTTATATGTTCAACAACTCTAGAAAAGTAATTTGATGATTAAAAATGTTGTCTTTGATTGAAAAATTGCCGTTCAAGTCGTGAAAAATAGCGACTAAAAACTAAGCAAGCGAAGCGAAAGAAAATATGATGGTCGCTTTTCAAGCCGAGCTAGTCGCAGGAAAAACATTTCTTTTTATTTTAATGCAAAACTTGTCTATTAGTAAGTTAACCATTTGCCTCTATACTCTTTGAATTTAAGATTACTTGCTTGGTCGATTCATCTTTTTAATGCACGGATAATAATGAAAAAACTTTCATTTATTAAAAATTATCGAGTGGGTGGTATTCAGCTTTCTGAGCGTTGAATTCAGCTTTCTGAGCGTTGAATATCACTCTGAATACCCTCTCATCCGGTTTGCGTTTCAGCCAATCAGCGCGCGAGTTACTAATGTGATATGGGATTCTACTGCGAATCATGTGGCGTGAGCGCATAAAATATGAGAGTATTAACGATTACTTCCACCGAGAAATCATTACTTCGACAAATCAAATATCCGTGTGGTCGTATATGCTAGTCTACGCATGCGCTGTAACCATACGCATGCGCTGTGACGACAGCGTTTTGCGACCGAAGAACAAAAAAAATAACACGAAAGCCCATTTTAAGACTCGAGCTACCACTGGTAGCCCGAGTAAAAAGTATCTCTAAGTTATAATGAGGTATATCTATCATTACTGTACTACTTGACAAACGGCGTATTTACACAGGCTAAGCCTCGATTTGTTGTCAAAATATTTACAAATCCCAAGCAAAGCGCGAAAAAATGTTATTGCTCAACAATAGAAAACACATTTGAATTACTCTGAATGTATAGGCCATCCCTGTGCAAATTTGCCTTTTGTAAAATAGTACAGCGGTGATTGATAACACTATGAAACTGGTCTGTTACCTTTCTAACTCCCTTCTCTTCGCCTCTTCTTGTAAATGCAATTTACTAAGTAGCGAGTTTTAGCAAAAACTCCCGGGATTCGAACCGAGATCTTCTGCATGGAAACTTTACAAACGTTTTATCTTTCTAAACGTTTTATCGTTTTATATCTAATGTTAGGTTCGTTAGCAGTCCTCTGAATAGAATTGAAAAGCAATTGTTTAATATTTCCTTCTGGGAATTCATTGACAATGAGCAGTAAATTATGAACAGATTAATGTTATCATATCTACGAGTATATTCTTCATAGTTCAGTATCACTCGTTTCTAAAGTTCTTCCAGTGTTTTTTTTTAATATTTTTTTCAGCTCTCTTTTAACGCCCTTTTCAAAAGTACCAAAAATGACCGCGTTCAAAAATGAGTTCAATGAAAATAGGACTCGCACGGCATTGATTCCTATGATAACAAGTACAGTTACTCTTCCAAGCACAATCAAATTGAGTATAACACCAATTATTACCAGGTTAAGGAATAAATGTAGAAATATTAGCGCCCCAGTTAATTGAACTGCTGAAGATCCGATTGGCCGTTTGGACCGCCTCGAAGTTTGAATGGACACTTCAGTTTTATAGTTGAATCGAACCTGCTCGATTTGTGTATATATCTTTCTTTTTTGGTGCCTGACAGTCCGCAGCATCTTATAATAGCAAACAAATATAACCAAATTGGCGACGACAAGTATCGTTAGTGGCAGCAGTGTATAAACCACTGTTGCTAGTCTTTCTGATAGAGTTATCACTTCGATTTTCAATGCAATGTCCAAAAAGGAGAATACCCAGCAAGATCCGATGCAGAGGAAGACCCTTCGTGAAGACGCAAACCGATGGTAGGTCAGGGGATGCACAACAGCGAAGTACCGATCCAATGTAAGACACAATAGGTTGAGTGTTGAGCAGCAGAATACAAAGTCTCTGTAAACGGTAGCAGAGAACTTGTCGCATGAATTATAGGTACAGAATAGATTTGGTACTACAGCGATAATTACAAGGAGGTTAGCAACACACAACGACAGACTGAAGAAGTTTGGTCCAGTACGAAGGCGCTTCTTTGCCAAAATGAAACCGATCACTGTGCTGTTAGTCCCGACGCTCAAAACTGCGAGAGCCATTTGAACTGTCCAAAACAGGGCCGACTTTGGGCTAGGAGGGAAGTTTAGAACATCATTCTGCTCTGCGTAGGTATCGTTGCTTTCTGCTTCCATCATAATGAACGTTAAATTGATCGATTTTAGCACTCCTTAATAATTATGTTAGCCGGGTAACATGCATGCTTTTTGCGGTGTCTGCTGAAATTTGTAGTGCCATACTAGTTGTCTCAATTACAACACTAGCAGACGCACTGCTTTATTTCAGTCATGGTCCTTTAATCCATGTGTTGTTAAACCAACTTTTCAAGAGCACATTTGTCAAATCATCTTTCATTGCAGTTGCCTGGGCGTTATAGGCTTAACAGGAATTTCCTCTCGATTAAATTGTCGACTTGGTTTATATATATTTGTGAAAGTACTTTAATTAGTTCAGCAGGTGTGGTTATCAAAACAACGGCAATTATCAAAGCTTTATTTAAGCTAAAATAATAAAAAGGCGACAATTAAAAAGTAAGTATTCGAATAAAATAACTTCTATTCAGTTCAAAATAGATACAAGCAAATTAATTTTATTTTTACAACGTTTTGAAGTCTCCATGACTTCATCAGAACTAAAATAGAAGAGTTACTTAACGTTAAAATTCTAAATTTACATAAGAATGCGATAAAACTAAACAAATACTTTGGCACGTAGTGAATCCGACTGTGTGTTCAGTGATGGTTTTTGTTCTCGAATGAAAAGCCGATTTCATTAATTAGACAATTCAGTTTGTTTTTGCACTTCTTGAGAAAAGTAATCTATTAAAGTGCACTCTGTTCAGCTTAGGCATGCGGGAGAGAACTGTTACGGGAAGTGAGTCCTATCGCCAGGTGCACGCCACTGAAGTTGAACTATAGATTAAGCTGCATGCTCTTACTAAAACTAATAGCCTGAAGATATATTTTTTCCCCTTTCCGTTTCTTTTTATTATGAGATTGTTTACCGTCCATCTGTAGGTTGTATGTTCACTTTTGTCCTTTTGGACGAATTCTGAGCGCTGTAGGCCGCACTGCCCACAGCTACAATGCGGGCCGCACTGCCCAAGAATAAATACTAATATTAATAAAACCCTTTTTAGTGAAACATAAATTGAATTACGAAGAAATAACCGTTGACATTCTGAAAGCAAAGGGATCCCAGTGTAAAGCTTTTGACACGTATGCTCCTAAGGAAAGAGGAGAATATCATCTGGGCACTATACCTCAAAAACGAGGAACGATGCGGAACGATGGCACAGAAAATGTATAAGATTTGGCCGACCAGAAAGGGAACAGACGTAGGCGTTCTCTCTGCCAGGGGAAGAATGGTCTGAGAGAAAACGTTAATTCTATAGAGGAGTGGAGGGTTAGCAACTGAATAAGATAGAGAAGTGATTTTTCACTGGCTAACTGCGCATAAACATCTAGGAATCGAACTTATAAAATTCATGAATAATTAATGAGCAATTGACAAAAGAATTCACGTCCGTGCGGAGGTTGTATATACGATACAGATTCGTCCTGATCTGCATAAGTTTTAACTTGAATTTTCTCGGCCAGATTTACTTTTATCTTGACAATTTTAGTAAAATATTAAAGAACTTATATTGGAGTTAAGTTTCATAAGTACTATACAATATTCGTGTCCGATCTGTATGAGATATACAGATCGGCCACTCATATTGTATATAGTACATGAAATTAATTGATTGAAAAGGCCACCTTGATAGTTATATGCTTGAAATCTGTGCCAGAGGGCACTAGTCGGGAGGAGCTTGATCGGATAGGGGAGAATACACAACCTCGCGTCAATCAAAGGTGGAAACGTCAGTACTAATGTAAATCATTATGTTATTTCTCAAACCAATGCATATGGCCCAGTTGTCGAGGAACCACCAATAAGCAAGTTCCTCCCTAATATTACTCCAGATCAGATTCATATATAATTATATATTATAGCTGTGGTCAAATCAATCAATTGTTTTTGTGTGTGTGTGTTTAAAAGGTTAGCTGATGATGTTAATGTACGTATATGTCTTTTTTTTCTTTTTAATAAATGTTATTGCTCGCGATTGATACTAACTCACTTCCAATTACTCCATATTGACAATAACTCGCTTCCAAGTTAAAACAAAATATTAGAGATTCGTTGCACAACCTGACTATAATTTTGGAGTCAGAATAAAATTCAGAAACGTTAGACTTGACTGACTATTAGAAAATTTACAAATAGATGGATACAGCCGAATCGTAAAACTGCATGCCATGCAAAATGTCCTTAAAATGCCATAGCTGGGAACAATCTGCATGCGAAAGGAAAGATATAGACCCGCCCTTCGGAAATCATAATAATAAGGGGGACTTGGGCCATGAGCTATAGGATACATGACATTTATGCACGATATAGTTAGTATACGTATACGTACGTATAGGAAATTACACCGTTCGAGAAGAATTAATGAAAAATACCGCTTGTATTTGATGAAAATGAATTAATACCACGAGTGCGTAGCACAAGTGGTATTAATTCACTTTCATCAAATACAAGCGGTATTTTTCATTAATTCTTCGAGAACATAGTTGTAATTTCCTCTTAATATCACATATATAAAAAAATACGAGTTTCTGAGAATAAAAGTGCAGGGCAATGAATCAATTATAAAGCACAAAAGTTCCCGGATGTGTGCAATTAATTAATTGCACGGTATTAAGAAAAAATTCACAGTTCGTCAGCCATTCGGAATCGAGTATTTTTTATAGATGTGATATTAATTGTATAATTTACTAAAAAATAAAAATTACTATTCTAACAAATATCAATTAATAAACCACAATATAGGGTTTGTTATATCTGCTTTATTATCTCATGTGTTGTATTACGCTTTGGCGAAGTCCAAAACCCCGATAAATAGATAAAACATTTGAAATCCTGAACGACAACAACCTGCTGATTCTCAAACATGTCAAACGACTTTGTCAAGCAACTAAGCTAGATTCGCCCACCTTCCTTGATGGCAGATTTCCAGACAGGCCTGTCCTGTGCTGTATATTCTCAGGTTGCAGGGTCGATATTGAAGGACTTTAAGGAGGCCTTTAGTGTATCTTTGTACCTTTTTCGCTGTCCGCCATGTGACCTTTTGCCAGCTTGAAATTCACCGTACATCAGTTGCTTTGGGATGCTGGTGTCAGGCATCCTCTGGACATGACCAGCCCATCTGACCTGATGTACCTGCAACAGAGTGTGGATAGATGGTAGATCTGCAATGGCTAGAATTTCAGTGTCAGGTACTTTATCCTGACAGGTGATCCTGAGGATTTTGCGTAACGATCTCAAGCGAAACTGGTTTAATTTACGGGCATGCCTGCTGTAAACAGTCCATGTTTCACAGCCATAGAGTAAAGTTGTCAACACTACAGCTTGGTAAATCTTCACCTTGGTGCTTGTATTGATACCTCTGCGGTCCCAGACCTTTGGACGTAACTTTCAAAAACTGGCGCTAGCTTTTGCAATCTTGCTGTTAACTTCATCATCTATGATCACATTATCAGACATAGTACTACCAAGGTAAGTGAACTTATGCACGTTTTTCAGCTTTTAATTTACTGTGATGAGTGGTTCAGTTAAGGGATGATTTGGAGAAGGCTGGAACATGACTTCTGTTTTTTAGTACTAATTGTAAGGCCAAAATTGTCACATACAGAGGAGAAGTTGTTCATCAATGTCTGTAACTCCTAGCTGTTCTGTGTGCGCATTAAGAGCACAGTCGTCAGCAAACAAAAAGTATCTTAATACTGATTTCTTGACCTTGGTTAATGCTTTGAGCCTGCGAAGATTGAAGATGCTGTCATCTGTCCTAAAGTTTATCGATATTCCAGGGACATCCTCTTTGAAAGCATCCTCTTTGTGCTTTGGCTCCGTGAATTTTGCTGAAACTTTGTCCGGTTGTTTATTGTATTCTTCTATAACGATAAAAAAAACACATGAAGATACAACGGACAGATTTTCAGAATAATTGAATTTTAGTCAAACTACCGCACTTGCGTTCAAATATCGCAAAAATGATTTACTTTTAGTGCAATCAAATTATTTCACATTATTCTTGAATAGTTTTTCTAGAAGATGTGTAATTTTTATGGCAATAGCTTAAAAGCAGAAAATGTTACAAGTACAAAATTGTCATAGCTGAGTGAGCCGATAATGACTGATGAGTCACCTTAAGACCTCCAGTATTTGTCCGACCAGGACTCAAACCCTGAACTCCCCTTGGGGTGACGTCTGTTCAACTCCTTTCGTTGGAGTTGTTGCGTAACAGTAGGGACTGTTTGGAGATTTACTTAATTTTTGTCGCTTTTTTCATTATTTTGATTAAACAAAGCTTAGAAAAGCAACGATATTTTATTGTATTGTGATCGCCGATGTGAAAACCACAGCTGCTGACCAATTACATAACATTCGAAAATATATATAGAACAAGTCAATGAATCGGACAGGAAATTCGTGTTACGCCTATTATAAGGCATTGCACAAAATGTGTTCGTGAAATGTGAAATATTGAAATAAAGGACTGGGTCAGCTAGTGTTTCCATAGAAACAACTAAGAAGGCACTATAAATTTCAGCGCTAGTAGACACTGCAAAAAGCAGGCATCTATTACCTGACTAGGGTAATTGTTAACAAATAATCCATCTAAAGTTAACAAAGATGGAGGCAGAAAGCAACGATACCTACGCTGAGCCTAAAGGTGTTCTCAACTTCCCTCCTAGCCCAAAGTCGGCTCTCTTTTGGACAATTCAAATGGCTCTCGCAGTTTTAAGTATCGGGACTAACAGTACAGTGATCGGTTTCATCTTAGCAAAGAAGCGCCTTCGTACTGGACCAAACTTCTTCAGTCTGTCGTTGTGTGTTGCTAACCTTCTTGTCATTATTACTGTAGTACCAAATCTATTCTGTACCTTTGGTTCATGCGACAAGTTCGCTGCCGTCGTTTACAGAGACTTTGTATTCTTCTGCTCAACACTCAACCTATTGTGTCTTACATTGGATCGGTACTTAGTTGTTGTGCATCCCCTGTCCTACCATCGGTTTGCGTCTTCACGAAAGGTCTTCCTCTGCGTCGGATCTTGCTGGTTTTTGTCGATATCGAGCATTGCATTGAAAATCAAAGTGATAACTCTATCGGAAAGACTAGCAACAGTGGTTTACACAATGTTGCCACTTACGATACTTGTCGTCGCCAATTTGGTTATATTTGTTTGCTATTATAAGATGATGCAGACTGTCAGGCACCAAAGAAGAAAGATAAAAATACAGATCGAGCAGGTTCGATTCAACTATAAAACTGAAGTGTCCATTCAAACTTCGAGGCGGTCTAAACGGCCAATCGGGTCTTCAGCAGTTCAATTAACTGGGACGCTAATATTTCTACATTTATTCCTTAACCTGGTAATAATTGGTGTTATACTCAATTTGATTGTGCTTGGAAGAGTAACTGTACCTGTTATCATAGGAATCAATGCCGTGCGAGTCCTATTTGCATTAAACTCATTTTTGAACGCGGTCATTTTTGGTACTTTCGAGAAGGGCGTTAAAAGAGAGCTGAAAAACATATTGAAAAAGAAAACACTGGAAGAACTTTAGAAACGAGTGATACTGAACTTCGAGGGAATCTCGTCAGTAACTCTGGAAGATCAATATTTGGTAATATGCAATCCTGATCTGAGTCCAGGGTCGTCTTTTTAACAATTAGAGTTCGAGGTTTCGATCGTTGACTATGAACTATCAGCCGATAGAAAAAAAAAAAAAAAGAACGAGTAGTCTAATTGTTTTTGTAAAAATCTACTTGTATTCCAATGCAACATTGGACGTTTGTATTGACAATTTATTAACGTGACAATCTAGGTTTACAAATGTGGTAATTTTATAGTTTTGCAGATCGATAAAATCTAAACACAAATTTAGTTTTGGCGAAATTGTATTCTTGTCATTAAAAATATTCATTCCATATTTTGTTGCTATTTTTGTTTTATCTGGTGTAACATTTTCGAGTAATTCTCCAATATTTTCACTTAAAACTTCATCAAAATGCATTTGTGAAACATGATTTCAGTTAAGAAATACAAGCAATCCCAAAAGATATCAATAATCTGTTCAAAATCATTAAACTCATTTTTGAAAGCGGTCATTTTGGGTATTTCGAGAAGGGTGTTAAAAGAGAGCTGACTAAATTATATTAAATGAAAACATTGAAAAAACTTAAGAAACGACAGAAACTGAACTTTGCATGAGAAATACTCATAATAAGGATAGCATTAATTTGTTCATAATAATAAGGAAATATTAAACAATCGCTTTTCAATTCTATGCTAACGAACTTAATGCCACTAGACAAAATGAAACGTCTTTTTGTTGCAAAGTTTCTATGGGTTCACTCAGAAGTATAATAGCTTTTAAAAAGTAGGAATACAGCCAAGCGGATGATCTCGGCTCGAATCACTTGATCAGTAATCAAAGGCTGCCCATTCTACAGAAGCGAGCCCTAAGAATAATATTACGATTTAAAATTACAGAGAGTGCTAAACTAGGTCCTCTAAGAAAAACGATCTTTATTTAAGATTCTCCAGATTGAATGTACAGAAGGAGTCTTTAATTCTCTCGAGTGGGTGTAAGACTGTGCATGAAACAAATCGCAGCTTCCTTTAGATCTTCGTCAAAATTTTGGTTCAAAGAGGAAGTTCGGCAATGTATATTTGATTATCTAAGAATAAATAGATACTATGTTGAAATCAACAAACTATTTGAGAAATAGTATGTTAATAGCACTTCACCTCTTTTTTTTTTGAATATATTTATCAATTTACTTAATGTAGATAACTTTTATATCCTTATCTAATTTTCAAATGTTTATGTATTGCAAATAAACTAATTTGCTGGTTAAAATAGCTTATTTCTTTAAACAACCAAATTAAAACTAAAGTTAATACTAGCAATGGCTTTGAAATTGTTTTTGAGTGTTATATGAAACGAAACAAACCTTTTTACATTGTTTTTTTTTTGTGTGACTATGTCACAGTCAAGCTTTCATAACTTTGGTTTTAATTTGCCCAAAAAATTTAGTTGATATATTGAAGATTAGGCATGGTTCTTTTACCAAAATCATTATAGTTTCATCGTGTGGATCGATGTAACAGTGCAGATACTTTGCGTTTAATTTACCCTTTTGAAAAATTGATTGAAAATACACCGAAACGAAAATTGATTGAAAATTTAAAATAATTTGAAATTAAGCAATTTTTGCAATGCGGTAGAACGATCCTCGAAAAAGCGGCCGAGATCTCTAAAATCCAATACCTCGTTCTCCTTCAATATTTATCCGATGGGAACGAAATTCACACAGTATGAAAAGCTTATATAGACCTAAATTCTGGTAAAGTTTGAAGAATTTTCAATTTTTTCATTTTACGTGCATAACTGACCATCTCAGGCATCCATTCTTTTAAGAGTATTATATTACGCGATCATCAAGACAGACTTTATTAAACATAAAAGTCTGGTCGACGTGTTTGATGATCACGTAGGCGTGAACTCTGGGTAACAGCTAAAGTGAAATCTTATCTTTGATCTATGTATAATTTACAATTTATAAAGCTTTACATGTTAATTATCGAGCACTTTATCGCCATTAAAAACTCAAGATATATTTATTTATTTATATATTTATATATTTATAATATTAACATAAATATAGATATAAATTGTATATTTTTATTTAATTTTTATATTCAATTATATATTTCGTGTCCCCAATTAGCTTCGTAGCTAAATACATACGACACTTTTTACCATAATGTCAGTTTCTCGGCAGCTGGTTTTTTTGTCTAATGATTCCAGTTAATTGTGAAGGAGTATTCATCCTATCCGTTCCTTGCGCCGACAAAAACGTTTTTCAGAATTTGCAGATGGATGCCATTCCATTCCATCAAAACACCCATGCATGAAGTAAGAAAATAGCCAAAGCTTTGCAGTGTACGAAAGCTACGCTGCATGGTAGTTCCATTTGAGTTTTGACAATTTTCTTTCGTCATTTCTGTCTTCGATCGGCAGAGAAAACACACTTCGATTTGTTAAATAAATTATACCATTATTACACATTATTACACATTATACAATTTTTATGCAAAACCGTTGCCCAAATACTGTATCTACAAAAGACTATCTCTATCACTATCTAACTATGTGATGAATTTTCCTTCACAATTAGCTGAAATCATTATACAATGAACAGGTGCCGAGAAAATACAGCCATTTAGTATTATGATAACTGCTTTCATCCGAATTCTTTTTAGGGAATAAACTTTAATGGGCCTGTAACAAAAAACATGCAGTTCACATGCAGCTTAGAAACCCCATTAGTTTTTCAAAAGTCTCATCATAAAACATTGCTTTAACTAGCTCTTATTTCAAAACTGCAAACAGTGAACATGTAATAAGAATTTTCAAATTTATATTTCACGTGTTATTAATGCTTGTATCGAGAATTTAGTGCGAACTTCTGTTGTGTCACATGACATTTCATATAGTAAAATGTATTTTTTGATGGACCGATATTGACTGTACATATATAGATAAGATATCGTAAAGTAATGAAACATGTTCATAATGAAGCTTATTTTCTTAATTTACAAATATATTATTCTATATATTGTAATGCAATTGCTTTAATTGGTCAGTTTACCGCAAGATAGGATCATCATGCTATCATTATTTTCTGAATTTGTTGGTAATTATTTCGTTTTTCTGATCACTTCTTGGTTTCTAAACGTTTTCAAAAAGTACTACACATCTTTCTCAGAGCTCGAGTGTTCTTTTTAAATGTAGTTGATGATCACCGTTATTATATATTTCTTAACCTAATAAATGACATCAAATTGTACAAATAAGCTTCACAAAAACGCGCGATCGACCAGTCATAAGCCTAAAAGTCCCAAGTGAATTACCAAGTTCTCTTTGTTGTTCCAGTTAATTGATAAAAACTGTTTGCAAATTTTTGTGTGTTTTTTCTTCTTCTTCTCAGTTCAGTTTCGCAATATCAATGGAACTGAATTTAAAACCGGGGACAGGTCTTAAATTTTGATTAAAGACCTATCCCGGGATTATGATTCAGCCCTGCCTTCCCCTGTTGATAATCAATGCCGCCCCCTGACTTTTAGAATGTAGGTCTTCCCCTGGTTTTCAAAACCTATATAAAACAATAGAATGGGGGTGTGGCTGTTTTTTAATTAGTAATATACGACCCTTGACCATGCAGAGCAGGATCGTCCGTACCAATTGATCTTCCAGCGGAGCTACTATGTGAGTTATGATAATGATTCCAGTTAATTGTGAAAGAGTATTCATCCTATCCTTCCTGGCGCCGATAAACACGTTTTTCAGAATTTTCAGATGGATACCATTCCATTCCATCAAAACACCCATGCCTGAAGTAAGAAAATAGGCAAAGCTTTGCAGTGTACGAAAGCTATACGCTAGTAGTTCTACTTGAGTTTTGAAGAAAAACAACAACTTAAAATGATACTTCCAAGTTTTCAAGTCAGAGACAAATTAATAATAATGAATCCTAACTGCAATTTTAGAATTTTTAACATAAAATGAGTTCTGTGGTTAAACGATTCAATTATAATTTAAAAAAATCAAAAATCAAAATTTTTAAAGATTTACACAACGAATTAAAGTCGCATCAAAATCATGAAAAATACCGTTCTAAAAGACAAATTTACTAATGTCTTCAATGCTTTTCAAAAGCCTTAAAATAGTCTAGCTAGCATTGAGCGGTAGCTTAGCGAGATTCCTCTAGTGTGAACTTTGCCGACTGATTCACTATATTTATAGTCTTTTCTTTTTTCTTTAGCTCTTTCAGATTGGAAAGAAGAACTTGTCTTAGAAGGTCATTCATGTCACTTGTTTTGTAAAGATATCTCTCCAAACCAAATGATGAACTTCAGAGCGAAGAAGGCGGGCGAAGAGCCCCCTCTTCCGATAACTACCGATAACGAATCACCGATAACGAATCACGGTCCGTTTTTACATACTTTCACGGTACCGGTTACCGAGTTACGTAAATCTGACACTGAAATATACAAACAATAAAAATACTAACACTAACGTCTCATTTTATACAACAGTTTTGACAAACTCTCAGGTTTTCACGTAGCGCTGATTCTTGTAATCACGAATCACGACTTTGAAAATCTGTAAATCACGGGTCACAGGTAAATATGATTTCACATATCACGGCCTGAATTTTTTGTTTTTCACGAATCACAGGTTGAATTTAGGGTGAGTCAGTCACGGATAACCTGTATGAATAGTCTTAGATTTTCCGTCCTTGACAGAAATAAAAAACTAGCTGTACTAATAGAAAATTTGTCAAATTTTCTTGCTTCTTTCTGGCTTGACAGTTTTCAAGCGAGGTAGATTCCCGTACGATTATTTTTTGCTAGTGAAATTTCATCGTTCGCCTCGCTGATTGGCTGTGACTTAAAACTCGAACGATTTTTACCTCGCTGAAATTTCATAAATAAATCTCAGTACTTATGAAATAAAACGGCAATTTAGAATGTTTTAAAGATACAGTATTTGTGCTGTCCCGTTTTTTGATGAAAATTGCATGTGTAATAATGGTATAATTTATTTAACAAATCGAAGTGTCTTTTTTTCTTATCGACATAGAAATGACGAAAGAAAATTATCAAAACTCCAGTGGAACCACGAGCATAGCTTTCGTGCAATGCAAAGTTTCGGCTATGCCATTCAGGGCCTTGTAGGTAATAAGTAGGATCTTGTAGTTAATTCTTAATTTAATATGTAGCCAGTGAAGTTTTCGAAGTATTGGAGTAATATGTTCTGATTTCTTGGATCTGTTTACAAGTCTAGCTGCAGTGTTCTGTATTCGCTGTAGTTTAGAAATTTCAGTGTCAGGGAGGCCAAATAAGATGCGTCCATCTATATAGGTTGTATGTCCACTTTTGTCCTTTTGGACGAATTCTGAGCGCTGTGGGCGTCTCCGCACTTCCCAAGAATAAATACTAATATTAATAAAACCCTTTTTAGTGAAACATAAATTGAATTACGAAGATATAACCGTTGACATTCTGAAAGCAAAGGGATCCCAGTGTAAAGCTTTTGACACGTATGCTCCTAAGGAAAGAGGAGAATATCATCTTGGCACTATACCTCAAAAACGAGGAACGATGCGGAACGATGGCACAGAAAATGTATAAGATTTGGCCGACCAGAAAGGGAACAGACGTAGGCGTTCTCTCTGCCAGGGGAAGAATGGTCTGAGAGAAAACGTTAATTCTATAGAGGAGTGGAGGGTTAGCAACTGAATAAGATAGAGAAGTGATTTTTCACTGGCTAACTGCGCATAAACATCTAGGAATCGAACTTATAAAATTCATGAATAATTAATGAGCAATTGACAAAAGAATTCACGTCCGTGCGGAGGTTGTATATACGATACAGATTCGTCCTGATCTGCATAAGTTTTAACTTGAATTTTCTCGGCCAGATTTACTTTTATCTTGACAATTTTAGTAAAATATTAAAGAACTTATATTGGAGTTAAGTTTCATAAGTACTATACAATATTCGTGTCCGATCTGTATGAGATATACAGATCGGCCACTCATATTGTATATAGTACATGAAATTAATTGATTGAAAAGTCCACCTTGATAGTTATATGCTTGAAATCTGTGCCAGAGGGCACTAGTCGGGAGGAGCTTGATCGGATAGGGGAGAATACACAACCTCGCGTCAATCAAAGGTGGAAACGTCAGTACTAATGTAAATCATTATGTTATTTCTCAAACCAATGCATATGGCCCAGTTGTCGAGGAACCACCAATAAGCAAGTTCCTCCCTAATATTACTCCAGATCAGATTCATATATAATTATATATTATAGCCGTGGTCAAATCAATCAATTGTTTTTGTGTGTGTGTGTTTAAAAGGTTAGCTGATGATGTTAATGTACGTATATGTCCTTTTTTTCTTTTTAATAAATGTTATTGCTCGCGATTGATACTAACTCACTTCCAACTGCTCCATATTGACAATAACTCGCTTCCAAGTTAAAACAAAATATTAGAGATTCGTTGCACAACCTGACTATAATTTTGGAGTCAGAATAAAATTCAGAAACGTTAGACTTGACTGACTATTAGAAAATTTACAAATAGATGGATACAGCCGAATCGTAAAACTGCATGCCATGCAAAATGTCCTTAAAATGCCATAGCTGGGAACAATCTGCATGCGAAAGGAAAGATATAGACCCGCCCTTCGGAAATCATAATAATAAGGGGGACTTGGGCCATGAGCTATAGGATACATGACATTTATGCACGATATAGTATACGTATACGTATAGGAAATTACACCGTTCGAGAAGAATTAATGAAAAATACCGCTTGTATTTGATGAAAATGAATTAATACCACGAGTGCGTAGCACAAGTGGTATTAATTCACTTTCATCAAATACAAGCGGTATTTTTCATTAATTCTTCGAGAACATAGTTGTAATTTCCTTTTAATATCACATATATAAAAAATACGAGTTTCTGAGAATAAAAGTGCAGGGCAATGAATCAATTATAAATCACAAAAGTTCCCGGATGTGTGCAATTAATTAATTGCACGGTATTAAGAAAAAATTCACAGTTCGTCAGCCATTCGGAATCGAGTATTTTTTATAGATGTGATATTAATTGTATAATTTACTAAAAAATAAAAATTACTATTCTAACAAATATCAATTAATAAACCACAATATAGGGTTTGTTATATCTGCTTTATTATCTCATGTGTTGTATTACGCTTTGGCGAAGTCCAAAACCCCGATAAATAGATAAAACATTTGAAATCCTGAACGACAACAACCTGCTGATTCTCAAACATGTCAAACGACTTTGTCAAGCAACTAAGCTAGATTCGCCCACCTTCCTTGATGGCAGATTTCCAGACAGGCCTGTCCTGTGCTGTATATTCTCAGGTTGCAGGGTCGATATTGAAGGACTTTAAGGAGGCCTTTAGTGTATCTTTGTACCTTTTTCGCTGTCCGCCATGTGACCTTTTGCCAGCTTGAAATTCACCGTACATCAGTTGCTTTGGGATGCTGGTGTCAGGCATCCTCTGGACATGACCAGCCCATCTGACCTGATGTACCTGCAACAGAGTGTGGATAGATGGTAGATCTGCAATGGCTAGAATTTCAGTGTCAGGTACTTTATCCTGACAGGTGATCCTGAGGATTTTGCGTAACGATCTCAAGCGAAACTGGTTTAATTTACGGGCATGCCTGCTGTAAACAGTCCATGTTTCACAGCCATAGAGTAAAGTTGTCAACACTACAGCTTGGTAAATCTTCACCTTGGTGCTTGTATTGATACCTCTGCGGTCCCAGACCTTTGGACGTAACTTTCAAAAACTGGCGCTAGCTTTTGCAATCTTGCTGTTAACTTCATCATCTATGATCACATTATCAGACATAGTACTACCAAGGTAAGTGAATTTATGCACGTTTTTCAGCTTTTAATTTACTGTGATGAGTGGTTCAGTTAAGGGATGATTTGGAGAAGGCTGGAACATGACTTCTGTTTTTTAGTACTAATTGTAAGGCCAAAATTGTCACATACAGAGGAGAAGTTGTTCATCAATGTCTGTAACTCCTAGCTGTTCTGTGTGCGCATTAAGAGCACAGTCGTCAGCAAACAAAAAGTATCTTAATACTGATTTCTTGACCTTGGTTAATGCTTTGAGCCTGCGAAGATTGAAGATGCTGTCATCTGTCCTAAAGTTTATCGATATTCCAGGGACATCCTCTTTGAAAGCATCCTCTTTGTGCTTTGGCTCCGTGAATTTTGCTGAAACTTTGTCCGGTTGTTTATTGTATTCTTCTATAACGATAAAAAAAACACATGAAGATACAACGGACAGATTTTCAGAATAATTGAATTTTAGTCAAACTACCGCACTTGCGTTCAAATATCGCAAAAATGATTTACTTTTAGTGCAATCAAATTATTTCACATTATTCTTGAATAGTTTTTCTAGAAGATGTGTAATTTTTATGGCAATAGCTTAAAAGCAGAAAATGTTACAAGTACAAAATTGTCATAGCTGAGTGAGCCGATAATGACTGATGAGTCACCTTAAGACCTCCAGTATTTGTCCGACCAGGACTCAAACCCTGAACTCCCCTTGGGGTGACGTCTGTTCAACTCCTTTCGTTGGAGTTGTTGCGTAACAGTAGGGACTGTTTGGAGATTTACTTAATTTTTGTCGCTTTTTTCATTATTTTGATTAAACAAAGCTTAGAAAAGCAACGATATTTTATTGTATTGTGATCGCCGATGTGAAAACCACAGCTGCTGACCAATTACATAACATTCGAAAATATATATAGAACAAGTCAATGAATCGGACAGGAAATTCGTGTTACGCCTATTATAAGGCATTGCACAAAATGTGTTCGTGAAATGTGAAATATTGAAATAAAGGACTGGGTCAGCTAGTGTTTCCATAGAAACAACTAAGAAGGCACTATAAATTTCAGCGCTAGTAGACACTGCAAAAAGCAGGCATCTATTACCTGACTAGGGTAATTGTTAACAAATAATCCATCTAAAGTTAACAAAGATGGAGGCAGAAAGCAACGATACCTACGCTGAGCCTAAAGGTGTTCTCAACTTCCCTCCTAGCCCAAAGTCGGCTCTCTTTTGGACAATTCAAATGGTTCTCGCAGTTTTAAGTATCGGGACTAACAGTACAGTGATCGGTTTCATCTTAGCAAAGAAGCGCCTTCGTACTGGACCAAACTTCTTCAGTCTGTCGTTGTGTGTTGCTAACCTTCTTGTCATTATTACTGTAGTACCAAATCTATTCTGTACCTTTGGTTCATGCGACAAGTTCGCTGCCGTCGTTTACAGAGACTTTGTATTCTTCTGCTCAACACTCAACCTATTGTGTCTTACATTGGATCGGTACTTAGCTGGTGTGCATCCCCTGTCCTACCATCGGTTTGCGTCTTCACGAAAGGTCTTCCTCTGCGTCGGATCTTGCTGGTTTTTGTCGATATCGAGCATTGCATTGAAAATCAAAGTGATAACTCTATCGGAAAGACTAGCAACAGTGGTTTACACAATGTTGCCACTTACGATACTTGTCGTCGCCAATTTGGTTATATTTGTTTGCTATTATAAGATGATGCAGACTGTCAGGCACCAAAGAAGAAAGATAAAAATACAGATCGAGCAGGTTCGATTCAACTATAAAACTGAAGTGTCCATTCAAACTTCGAGGCGGTCTAAACGGCCAATCGGGTCTTCAGCAGTTCAATTAACTGGGACGCTAATATTTCTACATTTATTCCTTAACCTGGTAATAATTGGTGTTATACTCAATTTGATTGTGCTTGGAAGAGTAACTGTACCTGTTATCATAGGAATCAATGCCGTGCGAGTCCTATTTGCATTAAACTCATTTTTGAACGCGGTCATTTTTGGTACTTTCGAGAAGGGCGTTAAAAGAGAGCTGAAAAACATATTGAAAAAGAAAACACTGGAAGAACTTTAGAAACGAGTGATACTGAACTTCGAGGGAATCTCGTCAGTAACTCTGGAAGATCAATATTTGGTAATATGCAATCCTGATCTGAGTCCAGGGTCGTCTTTTTAACAATTAGAGTTCGAGGTTTCGATCGTTGACTATGAACTATCAGCCGATAGAAAAAAAAAAAAAAAGAACGAGTAGTCTAATT
This sequence comes from Metridium senile, assembly GCA_949775045.1. NCBI lineage: Eukaryota > Metazoa > Cnidaria > Anthozoa > Actiniaria > Metridiidae > Metridium > Metridium senile. Next base: position 20,044,122 of record OX459096.1, on the reverse strand, counting down.
GTTTTTGTAAAAATCTACTTGTATTCCAATGCAACATTGGACGTTTGTATTGACAATTTATTAACGTGACAATCTAGGTTTACAAATGTGGTAATTTTATAGTTTTGCAGATTGATAAAATCTAAACACAAATTTAGTTTTGGCGAAATTGTATTCTTGTCATTAAAAATATTCATTCCATATTTTGTTGCTATTTTTGTTTTATCTGGTGTAACATTTTCGAGTAATTCTCCAATATTTTCACTTAAAACTTCATCAAAATGCATTTGTGAAACATGATTTCAGTTAAGAAATACAAGCAATCCCAAAAGATATCAATAATCTGTTCAAAATCATTAAACTCATTTTTGAAAGCGGTCATTTTGGGTATTTCGAGAAGGGTGTTAAAAGAGAGCTGACTAAATTATATTAAATGAAAACATTGAAAAAACTTAAGAAACGACAGAAACTGAACTTTGCATGAGAAATACTCATAATAAGGATAGCATTAATTTGTTCATAATAATAAGGAAATATTAAACAATCGCTTTTCAATTCTATGCTAACGAACTTAATGCCACTAGACAAAATGAAACGTCTTTTTGTTGCAAAGTTTCTATGGGTTCACTCAGAAGTATAATAGCTTTTAAAAAGTAGGAATACAGCCAAGCGGATGATCTCGGCTCGAATCACTTGATCAGTAATCAAAGGCTGCCCATTCTACAGAAGCGAGCCCTAAGAATAATATTACGATTTAAAATTACAGAGAGTGCTAAACTAGGTCCTCTAAGAAAAAAGATCTTTATTTAAGATTCTCCAGATTGAATGTACAGAAGGAGTCTTTAATTCTCTCGAGTGGGTGTAAGACTGTGCATGAAACAAATCGCAGCTTCCTTTAGATCTTCGTCAAAATTTTGGTTCAAAGAGGAAGTTCGGCAATGTATATTTGATTATCTAAGAATAAATAGATACTATGTTGAAATCATCAAACTATTTGAGAAATAGTATGTTAATAGCACTTCACCTCTTTTTTTTTTGAATATATTTATCAATTTACTTAATGTAGATAACTTTTATATCCTTATCTAATTTTCAAATGTTTATGTATTGCAAATAAACTAATTTGCTGGTTAAAATAGCTTATTTCTTTAAACAACCAAATTAAAACTAAAGTTAATACTAGCAATGGCTTTGAAATTGTTTTTGAGTGTTATATGAAACGAAACAAACCTTTTTACATTGTTTTTTTTTTTGTGTGACTATGTCACAGTCAAGCTTTCATAACTTTGGTTTTAATTTGCCCAAAAAATTTAGTTGATATATTGAAGATTAGGCATGGTTCTTTTACCAAAATCATTATAGTTTCATCGTGTGGATCGATGTAACAGTGCAGATACTTTGCGTTTAATTTACCCTTTTGAAAAATTGATTGAAAATACACCGAAACGAAAATTGATTGAAAATTTAAAATAATTTGAAATTAAGCAATTTTTGCAATGCGGTAGAACGATCCTCGAAAAAGCGGCCGAGATCTCTAAAATCCAATACCTCGTTCTCCTTCAATATTTATCCGATGGGAACGAAATTCACACAGTATGAAAAGCTTATATAGACCTAAATTCTGGTAAAGTTTGAAGAATTTTCAATTTTTTCATTTTACGTGCATAACTGACCATCTCAGGCATCCATTCTTTTAAGAGTATTATATTACGCGATCATCAAGACAGACTTTATTAAACATAAAAGTCTGGTCGACGTGTTTGATGATCACGTAGGCGTGAACTCTGGGTAACAGCTAAAGTGAAATCTTATCTTTGATCTATGTATAATTTACAATTTATAAAGCTTTACATGTTAATTATCGAGCACTTTATCGCCATTAAAAACTCAATATATATTTATTTATTTATATATTTATAATATTAACATAAATATAGATATAAATTGTATATTTTTATTTAATTTTTATATTCAATTATATATTTCGTGTCCCCAATTAGCTTCGTAGCTAAATACATACGACACTTTTTACCATAATGTCAGTTTCTCGGCAGCTGGTTTTTTTGTCTAATGATTCCAGTTAATTGTGAAGGAGTATTCATCCTATCCGTTCCTTGCGCCGACAAAAACGTTTTTCAGAATTTGCAGATGGATGCCATTCCATTCCATCAAAACACCCATGCATGAAGTAAGAAAATAGCCAAAGCTTTGCAGTGTACGAAAGCTACGCTGCATGGTAGTTCCATTTGAGTTTTGACAATTTTCTTTCGTCATTTCTGTCTTCGATCGGCAGAGAAAACACACTTCGATTTGTTAAATAAATTATACCATTATTACACATTATTACACATTATACAATTTTTATGCAAAACCGTTGCCCAAATACTGTATCTACAAAAGACTATCTCTATCACTATCTAACTATGTGATGAATTTTCCTTCACAATTAGCTGAAATCATTATACAATGAACAGGTGCCGAGAAAATACAGCCATTTAGTATTATGATAACTGCTTTCATCCGAATTCTTTTTAGGGAATAAACTTTAATGGGCCTGTAACAAAAAACATGCAGTTCACAGCTTAGAAAACCCATTAGTTTTTCAAAAGTCTTATATCGTAAAACATTGCTTTAACTCTTATTTCAAAACTGCATTTGAATATAAAGACTAACAGTGAACATGTAATAAGAATTTTGAAATTTATATTTCACATGTTATTAATGCTTGTATCGAAAATTTAGTGCGAACTTCTGTTGTGTCACGTGACATTTCATATAGTAAAATGTCTTTTTTGATGGACCGATATTGACTGTACATATATAGATAAGATATCGTAAAGTAATGAAACATGTTTATAATGAAGCTTATTTTCCTAATTTACAAATATATTATTCTATTATTCTATATATTGTAATGCAATTGCTTCAATTGGTCAGTTTACCGCAAGTGAATTTTCAGATGGATGCCATTCCATTCCATCAAAACACCCATGCATGAAGTAAGAAAATAGGCAAAGCTTTTCAGTGTACGAAAGCTATACGCTAGTAGTTCCACTTGAGTTTTGAAGAAAAACAACAACTTAAAATGATACTTCCAAGTTTTCAAGTCAGAGACAAATTAATAATAATGAATCCTAACTGCAATTTTAGAATTTTTAACATAAAATGAGTTCTGTGGTTAAACGATTCAATTATAATTTAAAAAAATCAAAAATCAAAATTTTTAAAGATTTACACAACGAATTAAAGTCGCATCAAAATCATGAAAAATACCGTTCTAAAAGACAAATTTACTAATGTCTTCAATGCTTTTCAAAAGCCTTAAAATAGTCTAGCTAGCATTGAGCGGTAGCTTAGCGAGATTCCTCTAGTGTGAACTTTGCCGACTGATTCACTATATTTATAGTCTTTTCTTTTTTCTTTAGCTCTTTCAGATTGGAAAGAAGAACTTGTCTTTTCAAATAGAAGGTCATTCATGTCACTTGTTTTGTAAAGATATCTCTCCAAACCAAATGATGAACTTCAGAGCGAAGAAGGCGGGCGAAGAGGGGGTACCGATAACGAATCACGGTCCGTTTTTACATACTTTCACGGTACCGGTCACCGAGTTACGTAAATCTGACACTGAAATATACAAACAATAAGAATACTAACATTAACGTCTCATTTTATACAACAGTTTTGACAAACTGTCAGGTTTTCACGTAGCGCTGATTCTTGTAATCACGAATCACGACTTTGAAAATCTGTAAATCACGGGTCACAGGTAAATATGATTTCACATATCACGGCCTGAATTTTTTGTTTTTCACGAATCACAGGTTGAATTTAGGGTGAGTCAGTCACGGATAACCTGTATGAATAGTCTTAGATTTCCCGTCCTTGACAGAAATAAAAAACTAGCTGTACTAATAGAAAATTTGTCAAATTTTCTTGCTTCTTTCTGGCTTGACAGTTTTCAAGCGGGGTAGATTCCCGTACGATCATTTTTCGCTAGTGAAATTTCATCGTTCGCCTCGCTGATTGGCTGTGACTTAAAACCCGAACGATTTTTACCTCACTGAAATTTTATAAATAAATCTCAGTACTTATGAAATAAAACGGCAATTTAGAATGTTTTAAAGATACAGTATTTGGGCTGTCACGGTTTTTGATGAAAATTGTATAATGTGTAATAATGGTATAATATATTTAAACAAATCGAAGTGTCTTTTTCTAAATAACGAAAGAAAATTATCAAAACTCCAGTGGAACCACGAGCATAGCTTTCGTGCACTGTAAAGTTTTGGCCATTTTATTATGTCATGCATGGCTGTTTTGATTGATAAAGAAGAATTCCGTGCTTATCTTTTTCTATAAACGAACGTTATCATGATCAGAAAAAGTTTGATACAAAACCACGGAACGTGGTTTACTCATAAACAGGACAGAACAGAATGGCATTCATTTGAAAATTCTGAAAAAATGTTTTTGTCGGCGCAACTAATGTAGGATAGGATGAATTTTCCTTCACAGTTAGCTGAAATCATTCTACAAACGAACAGGTGCTGATAAAACACAGCCATTTAGTATTATGATAACTGTTTTCATCCGAATTCTTTTTGTGGGATAAGAAAAGAATATGCAGCTCAATCAATCAATCAACTTCATAAAAGTGTCGTATGTATTTAGCTTACAAGTTAATTGGGGACAGGAAATATATAATTAAATATAAAAATTAAATAAAAATATATAATTTATATCTATATTTATGTTAATATCGAAAATCTATTATAACATCTATAAAGTCTATAATATCGGCAAAGTGCTCGCTATATATGGGTTAGAGACTGATGTGAGTGCTTTACCGGCAAATACACGCACGCGCTGATCACCTCGTGCTGTATGAAGATTTCGAGTTCATTCTACAGCCAGCATGCAAGTGCGTGTGTATTTGACAGTAAAGCACGAACTAGAAGTCTCTAACCCTTTTAATATTCAAACTGAGTGTACAGCATTGAATAGACGATTACGAAATGCGATAAACAATCAGACAAACAGCCTCAAAACTTCATAGTCGCCCTCGAACTGCGTTTTCGGGCGACTATTTGTTTTTCTGAACATCCAGTTTCCGCGGTCAACTATCACAGCATAATGCCCTCGATTCAACTACTCTATTGTTTAAATAGTACCCGCTAGCGTAGCCAATGAGATTGCAGGATTTGTGATAGAACACGCATGGTGGATACTATAACTCAACAGAGCACGCTGCCTCGTTTTCTATTTCTTCAATAGTACCCGCTATCGTAGCCAATGAGATTGCAGGATTTGTGATAGACTATGGTGGATACTTAAACTCAATAGAGCACTGCTGCCAAATTTTATATTTCTTATATAACATATAGGTGTTAAAATCAAGCGAATCGACGTTCCGTGCACTGTACTGTTGAGTTATTCATGATCAGAGTGCGCAATAGAGTGAAGTCTTTTAACCCGTGAAATAGATATTAGACTAATACACCTTAGCAGTCTCTAAATCCATTGTTTTCTTTTGTGTCTATTTGACTATTGCACCTTGACTATTTAATTTTGTTTCACGGGTTAAATGTCTTCACTCTATATATCAAATATTTTATAATAGACAATAAAAAGTAAATTCATTTCGCGTATTGGAGCTAGTGTGAAGAGCGCCCACGACATCACTGACCAGCGGCATTGTGATAAGTTGTAAATTTAAAACTTCAAACGATATAATGAAACCATTGATTTATTTTATACAACTTGTCGTATTTTGCTATTAACAATGGTGTGATGTGGACGTATAGGTTGAAATAATTATTATTTCTACATTAAATTATTGGAAACTACAAATATTGATATTTCTTGAATTAATTGTGTGAACTAATGTGAATTCATACAGTGATTTTTGGATTTTGCTGCCCTATATTCTAAATAGATTTTTTTATAAAAATATCCTATCCTACCAAATATAAAAAATAGTTTTTTACAACTTAATTTAAATGATATCATGCGAACCACGATAAATAATTAAATAAAATCAACTTATTCTGAAGTAGAATCAAGCAAAAAATTTAAATTATCGCTGAATTAAGATAAAATTATGTACTAATTAGTTCATATTACCAATTTTCGATATTATTTACGATGCAAATGTTTTTCACTTCGTCATTGTTCAAAGTGAAACTTTATAATTACAGCTGTTTGCTTTTTGCAGTGTTGTTGTTCTCTTTAGTTAGTTGCTGATGGTTTTGCTTGTTTTACGTTTATTTACAACTATTCTATTAATGTTAACGTGTTTCTGTCCTTTAGCCAAACTGTCCTTTTATCTGCTCTGGCATTTATTCTTAGTTGTTTTCTTATTCTTCTTTGGACTGCAATGTTATTTCAGCTATTTCACTTCTTGTCCTGTTCTTGCTGTCTCTTAGCCAAAGCATGTATTTTTCTCAGTGTTGTTGGCAATCATTCTCAATTTCCTTGTTCTTGTTGTTTATAACAGGCACCTTTACTTCTTGCCTCGTTTTTTCTGTCCTTTAGTCAAAGACTGTAGCTTCTTTTCGGTTTGTTTCTGTCTTTCGTTCTCAGGTTTTGTTTTATGTAAGTCCAACTGACTTGTTTTCTCCTCCAATTGTTTCTTAAACATCTGAAACCTTTGTAGGCAGTTACTCCTCTGAAGAGCCAGCGAGTCTCGGTTTGACTTTGCAGCGGTTAACTTGCTTGCAGTCTCGCGTATCAACTGTTTGTTCTGCGCATGGTCAGTAGAGTCTTTTAGAAGGTCCATTTGAGCCATAAGTTCCTGTTCAAGTTCTCGGATGCTGCTGTCTGCTTCCAGTGATTGTCGGGATAGTCTGGTAAACTCTTCGTTCAGGGTATCGACCTTGTCTTGTACTTCTGATACTTGCACCTAGTGAAAACAAGAAAATGACATTATTTGTTAATGAGCTCATGTACATGTGTGGCTACTTCGAGTATTTCACGAGTATTTCAAATAAATGAATAAATAAATAAATCATTTTTAGCGTCTCAATGTAATTGGGGAGACTCATTCTCACGCTAATTACCTTAGCACACAACTATGCTCACACATTCATTTTTGCATTTAAAGCCTGTCTTAATGTGTATGTGTATGACTAGTTCAAACGTCGCATCTCACATGTGCCGTATCTAATGCAAATTAGGAAAACCTACTGTTTGAATACTCAAGTTTCACGTTATTTATCACCGCTGTACTATTTGATCAAAGGCGCACTTACACAGGCTGAGCCTGGATTTGTACACAAATTCCAAGTCAAGCATGGGAAAATGCAAGTTAATACTTGTGGGACTTGATCGATGCTTAGATGCAATGAATGTCAACAATCTATAACAAATGTATATAGTGCTAAACAATAGAAAACAATTTGAATTTAATCCGAATCGAGATTATCCCTGTGTAAATGCACCTTTTGTCAAATTGTACAGCGGTGCTATATAACATGAAACTTGAGTATTAAATATGAAATAATTACCTCTAAGAATACTTTGTACAGATCTTCATCATTCGTTCCATCTTTCTGTCTAGACTGGGACCGTCCAGATAAAGGTAGACTAGTAGCTGACCGTGACACAGCCATGGTGCGAGACGCTTGGCGTGTCATCCCTCTCGTCATCAAATCCCCGGATCCTTGAGCATAGCGTGACACTGGTCTCTCCTGGGACTGCTGACCAGTAAGTTGTTGCAGCCGCTTCTGCATGTACTCCTCAGATCCTTGTAGTCTAGCGCTGTCAGCCTTTACATCGACATCACCGAGGTACGCTCGTAAGTTGGAACTCATCGAAAAACTACTATACTTAGTTAATCTCTCGATGAGACCTTCTTGTGTGAAGTGGACGCCTTCACGGTTCGCTCCACGGAGTAGACGTAAATCAAGCAGTTCTTCTACGACGTTGGACTTGTCAGCTTCGGTGTGTGAATCACCAAAAACTGATTCAAGCAACTCACGGCTTGCTTCCTCAACCTTGATACTACCGGGTAGCGAGGCGAGCGTCTGAGACAGGGCAGAGGATCTACGATACCGAGAGAAGAACAAATCATCACAGATTACAGCCAATCCTTGATGGAATTCCTTGAGGAACACAGGGTTGGAGTCATCTCTCAGATCCCCAGCTGCGATATGCGCCAAGCAGTGGACAATCACTACGATGAATTCACCGACGTTATCCATGCGTTCCTTCCTGATGTACAAGATGCGGTTGATCGCGTCGTAGAAGAACGAATTTCGGTAGGCGTTACGTTCAAGGTGAGCATTTGGAGGAAGCTTGGTGGCGAGAAGAAGCGTAACTGGGATTTGATGGCAGTGAACAGCAAGAAGATCAGCGATGAAACAACCGAATTTGTAGATGACAAAGGAACGGCCAGAGAGTGTGTTGAGGTCGACAGGTACAAGCTCGTCATCACCGGCATATAAGGTGTCATCCTTAATATCGATGTAGCTCTCTCCTGTAATGGACACCAGATAAAAAGCTTTGTTCAGTAAAAAAGGCAGAAGAACAAAGATGAATATTTTGAAACCAAAAAAGAAAAATAGAAAGAGAGAAAGGGGACAGGGAAGGAAAACAGAAAGAAGGAATGAAGGGATGAATGCAGGAAGGATACCATTTAAACTAATATCATATAAACTACTCTTACCAGGTCCTCCTGCTGGTCCAGCTCCTTCTCCTCCTCCCTTTCCTGCTCCTCCTTTAAGTAACGATTTAATGGATTCGAGTTTCTGGTATAATGGTGAAGCCATCAGCATACCAGTCAACTCTCCTTCACTCAAAGGTGCGGTAAGCTGGTAACTAGTTGGCATTTCTGTGACAAGTTTCGGAGGGGGTGGTGCTGGGGCGTCAGATTTGATCGTCTCTGATACAAGATTGTCGACTTGAATGCTTTCTTTCAGCGCTATGACTTCTTTAGCCTAAATACAAAAAAATACAAATTGATGTGAGCTATAAAATGAAAGATAAAAGATAATAACGATGATGATGATGTTATAACTGCGATGATAACGATCATGACGATGCGATGTTAATTGTGGTCCATAATTTTAATGATGGTCTAATGAAATTATTGATGTCAGTGCTGGAAATCATGTAGATAGTGAATAGTTTTCAAATGATGAAGTCGATGATATTAATAATAATAATAATAATAATAATAATAATAATAATAATAATAACAACAACAACAACAACAACAACAACAACAACAACAACAATAATAATAATAATAATAATAATAATAATAATAATAATAATAATAATGCTTTTATTTACACTTCGTTTAATGATTATTATTATTTTTTACAAAAAGGAAGGGAATAATATAATATGAGTGTTGGAACTTAGGCTAGGTTTACACGGGACCGGACGAATTTTTGACCGGTCAAAAGATTGACCTGAACATGCTGTTCACACGGAACCGATCGTTACAATATTTTCGTTTTGACCGGTTAGGCGTCCAAATTATTGCACGTTTAGCGCGGTCCCGTGTGAACGGAACCCCTAAGCGGATGTTTTTTTGACCGGTCGAAAATTCGTCCGGTACCGTGTAAACGTAGCCTTAGAGAAGCTAAAGTTATCGAACCAAGTTTCCATTGGTTTATATAGATGACTGGAATAATAAGAATAGACAAAATCGGCTAACACGTTGCTATGTACGTTTGACCCAATGCAAATCTTTTGGGAATAGCGTTCTTTGTTTTATGTATTACCTGATATCACGTGGAAAATGTTTGGAACAAACGTTTTTATTCCCAGAGGTTTTGAATTGGGTCGAAAGGTATTAGCAAGGCGTTAGCCGATTTGTTCTATTGCAATCTATTCAGTAGTTTTATATCAGCACTGACCTGTGCTCTATCTTGAACAGCCTGTTGTTTCTCTTCATGTTCGACCTTTTCATTATCCATTCTATTAGTCACTTCATGTAGCTTTGCAGTCTTCTTTGCTTCTCGTTTTTTCTTCAATCTCTCTTCCAACGAGCTCTGCATCCTCATTCGATCGGCGTCCATCTTGTTCATGAGTTTAGCCAGGTCTTTGCTGTGTTCTTTCAAGACGGCTTCTTGGTCTTCTTTAGATGCACCTTGCTGTGAAAGTCTTTCTATTTCTTGTTTGGCTTTAGCTTTCTTTTCTTTGAGAAGAGCTTCCTTACGAGCGTTGAGAGCAAGGATGGCTTTCTCGTTCTTTTTCTTCTCTTCATCTTCCTCTTCCTCGAGTTGGTTTTCAAAGAATTGCAGTTCTGATTCCATCTTTTCTCGCTGTTCTCGTTCAAAATCTACAAAAATAAAATGTTACAAGGCGAAGAAAATACTTTGCGCTCTTCTAGTTTAAATTTTGCACCTAAAATATATTGCAACCTCCAACGATTTATCGAAAAAAAAAAATTATTAGCCAGGAAAAATAAGACAAAATTCGGAAATGAAAACACTTTCAAATATTAGTACCTTCGTTTTCCTTCTTTATTTTCTCTTCATTTTCGAACCGTTGTTCGTCGAGTTTTTTCTTGACTTCCTCAAGTTCTCTTGCTGCAGCCATTGCTTGTTCTACTGACTTGCGGTGCTCTTCTGCCTGTTCTGGTGTCAGCTGGTTCAAGCAGTCAGCATATTCCTGAAATGATAGACGATTTGATCAACACAACATAACTACTGCTTCAATAGGAACAACAAACAAACAGACAAACAAACAAACAAACAAACAGACAAACAAACAAACAGACAAACAAACAAATAAACACACAGACAAACAAACAAACAAACAAACAAACAAACAAACAACACAACACAACACAACACAACACAACACAACACAACACAACACAACACAACACAACACAACACAACACAACACAACACAACACAACACAACACAACACAACACAACACAACACAACACAACACAACACAACACAACACAAAGAAGAGAGTGGCAGCAACAACAATAACAGAAATGAAGTCCGTTGACAAATGTCTGTTTTTGGATAGGTTCTCACCGTGTAGTGTTTTTCTTTCATTTCTAGTTTAGCACGAGCAAAGCGAACTTCCCAATCAGCCACAGCACCTTGCTGGATCTTCTTTCTTTCCTCAGCCTGCTTCTTATCCAATTTGCTCTGTCTTAACTGCTGTTTGTTGAACAGTTGTGCACGTTTCTGCTGCAGCTCTTGTGGGCTCAGTTTCTCCTTGTTCAAGGCTTCCAGTTCTTCCTGGTCTTTCAGTCGTAGCTCGTCTTGCTCTTGAGCATGTCTTTCATCCATTTTAGCCAGCGCTTCATCGACGGCAACTCTACGTTCTTCCATGAACATTTTTTCCAAGTCCATCAGCTGTTGGTCTTGTCTCTTTTCCAAGACCTACACAAGAAAACCATCACTTAACGACATTATCCTAGTATGATCATCATCATCATCGTCGTTGATATCAGCTTTATCCTGGCATCGCCAGTATTATAAAAATCATGATTATCACTATCAACATAACTATCATCGTTATTATAAATATCACCGTCATCCTAATATTATTATCATAATCATGATAATCATCATCACAATTATTATGACAATCAGTATCATACTTATCAACACCACCATCATCGAATTAGACCAAAATCATTATCACAATCACCATTATTCATCATCATCATAACAACGGAGCCATACTGACCTTTCTGATAACAAACTCAGCAGCTTCGACTCCATTTTCACGGATACCTTCGATCATTGCTTGCTTCTCTGCTTCCTTCACCTTTAAACATTATTATCCAAATACATTATTATTGATGACTTAAATCACAACATAAAACCAGCATTTATTTTTCTATCAGTACAATGTAACACACGAAGCCCACAAAGGCCTCTCCCTTAGGCAGAGACAACAATGTGCAATTGAAAAAAATGTGGAGGACTTAACGAACTGCTGTATTAAGGCGCACATTGCAGCTACGGAGTTTACAATCATGAGTGTGGTTAGTACTTGAAATGTAAGATCAGTCTGTTATGCCGGGAGGCAATCCCCTACTCTTTGCGAACAACACGAGAGGAGTTTTTTATGTCCCCTTGCATACGATTAGAATGAAAGCACACTGGACCACTGTCTTAACGAAACTCACAGACCGAATCTACATGCTATTGTTTTTGACTGACTAGCCTCGTGTTCGTGTTGGAAAACAATATAGTTTTTCATGTATGAGAGGCCAGCCAGTCAAGAACAATATTCAAATTGGTCGCATATTTTGATTGGATGCTTGTTTGTGTATTAAATAGGTGGATTGCATCCATTCCAGGAGAGCGAATTGAACAAAAGGACCACCATTCACGGTGATGGTTTTCTTTTGTCAAGACCCCCAGCATGGCTGCCGTTTCTTTTGTACTATTCACTCTCATGGGTATGGTTGCAATCCACCTATAGAGGTAAGATATCAAAGTATTGTTTCTTACTTGTTCATTACGAGCTTCAGTGACTTCTTTCTTCTGTTCCATCAATTCCCTAGCCATTTCTCGTTCCTGTTTACGTTGAAGAGCTTCGAGTTTCTTCTTTTTCTTCTCGGCTAACTTGGAGCGTAGGTTGGCGTTTTGTCTGCTTCGATCAGCGTCAAGTTTCTCGAGCGCTTCGTCGACTTCGTGTTGATGAGCAGCAAGCAACTGGTAATAAAGTACAGGAAATGGTTGAATGTAAAAGACAAAACATTCGATAATAAGTCAGATATAACTTATCTAATGCATATTGAGCATGCCAAGTCAAGTTCAGTTATAGGTATCATCATAATCATTTTTATCATCATTGATCATCATTACTGCAATCACGACCACAATATCATCATCATCACTTCAACATGATCATCAGTATCATCCTCCTAGCCATCATGATCATTATCCTCATCATGATCATCAGCATCATCCTAGCCGCCGTCATCATCATGCAAGGTAATAATACCTGTTGTAGTTCTTCGGGTGACATGACGTCACTACGCGCTGATATCTCAGCAGCATGTCTATCTTTAATCTCTCTCATTTGTATGCCTTTCTCTGCTTCTAAATCCTTGGTGGCTGCATCTTCTTCTTTCTTCAGTTCTTTGTTCATTTTGCCCTTCAATTTTTGAGCTTCTTCTCCATGGCGTACTTTCATGTCGTCGAGAACGCGTTGTTGTTCTTTCTTGATAGCCTTTACAATTGAAGAGAAAACAGGTATAATCAAGTACTTTGGATCAAATGTGTAGTAGCATAAATACAAATTAATACATGGACGCGCGAAGATATGAAATTTACTGTTATCTTCCTAAGTATTCTAAATAGTTTGACCCTTGCCTTTTATTGCATACAAAAGAAGCTCATTTAATAGGTCCTTTGCAGGACCTGGTAACGTGACCTTGTCAATCAAAAAAAATCTAAGATTGAAAGTGACAAAATTCGAACGAGAATATCAAAATAAGCATTCTCTGAACGTTTTATCTTTAAAAACTGGTACAGGAATTGTTTAAACACACCTAAAGAGTTTGTATGTTCTAGCTTGCTCACCAACCATACAAACTCTAGTTTTTGGACATTTCCCAAAAATTCCTAGAGCTTCAGATTTAAAGATATTAAGCTAAGACTTTGAGAAAATGCTTATTGACAGTCCAGTTCACTTTCATTTTGCTACTCTTAGGGCTTATACACAGTCAACTCAATGCTCTTACCTGTTCCTCTGCTGTTTCTTTAGGCATCAATACCTCGGGTACCGCTATATGGTCAGCATCTACTGGTTTGTTAGCTGCAAGGGCTTTACTTTGTTCCTCGAGGATTCGTTTGGCTGATTCGTCTTCAGCTTTGCGACGTGCTTCTTCTTGTCTGCGCGCTAGACGTGAAGCCAACTTTGCCTGGAGGATAATAGATATTAAATCAATTAAGGAAGAAAGGAAGGAAGAAAGGAAGGAGAAGAAGTAGAAAACAAAGGAATGTTGGAAAAAAGAATAGAAAGGGAGGAAAAATTGAAGGGAAGAAAGTCACGAGGGAATATAGGAAAAATAGGAGTTGGGAGGAGAAATACTAAACGAAACAGAAAAAGGAAAGGAAAGGAAAAAGGGTTAAAGTAAGGAAAAGTAAAGAAAGAAGGAGGAAGAAAGGAGGAAGGAAGGAGGAAGGAAGGAGGAAGAAAGGAGGGAGGAAGGAAGGAAGGAAGGAAGGAAGGAAGGAAGGAAGGAAGGAAGGAAGGAAGGAAGGAAGGAAGGAAGGAAGGAAGGAAGGAAGGAAGGAAGGAAGGAAGGAAGGAAGGAAGGAAGGAAGGAAGGAAGGAAGGAAGGAAGGAAGGAAGGAGGAAGGAAGGAAGGAAGGAAGAAAAGAGGAAGGAAGGAAGGAAGGAAGGAAGGAAGGAAGGAAGGAGGAAGTCAGAAAGGAAGGAAGGAGGAAGGAAGAAGGAAAAAAAAAAGAAAAAAAGAAGTAACAATGAAGGACACTGACCTTGGTATCATCAAGGCTCTTGTTTTTACTTTTCTCAAGATGACCAAGCAAAGCTTCGTTGTCTTTACGGAATTGATCCATAATTTGTTGTTGTAGTACTGCATCGAGGTTGTTATCGCCCGTCAACTGCAAACAAATCATCAATATCAATGGAATAGATACAATAAAATAATAGATGTCACCTCTAAAAACACTGTTTTAAAATGTGTTAAAATTGATGAATACAATCTCGCATAAACGGAGACTTACTTCCCATAATGAACGAGGAGTGTCTGAACAGGTGTCTGTTCAGTAGCAGGAAACTACATTCACAAACAATCAATCTGTTTCTCTATATCTTACCTTTTCTAGCAAGTCTTTGTGTGCTTGTTTAACTTGTTCTTTATGTTCTTCGTTCAGCTTCATATGCATCTCACCCACTTGACGGGCCTCTTCGCTCTCAAACCGAGCATCTAAAGCCATTCGTTCAGCTTCTTGTTTTTTGGCAAGTTCGTCAAGATCAGCACCTTCACTTATTGCCTTGAAATCATAATTATAACATTTGAAGAATGTTCTTACTGTGCGATTCGCCGTAGTCACTTACAAAAACGTTTGATGAATTTTTGGCATTATTTTGACATTTTTCCATCTCAATGGACCAATCAGGTACAAGTTTATATCGACAGGCGGAGACTTTAGAAACTTTGATGTCTGTAATTGGTCTGATTGATATAAAAAAATGTCAAAAATTCATGACTGCGGTACGGCGAGTCGCACAGTAAAATAACCAATAGAGAGAGAGAGAAAAAAAAAAGCATTCTTCAAAAATGTGTTAAATGTTCGCGCCAGTAAAACTTTTCACATTGGTGTAATTTTACCACAAGTATAGGTATAGTTTTTTCCATTCTTATTAAGATATTTATTCTCATTTTAGAATAGCTGAACAATTAATACTATTTGACAGAAGATATACATATAATTATGTTAGTTGTATAATGCAAATATTGTAGCTCACGAGTTTCAGCCTTACCTGTGCTTTTTCAGCTTCTTGTCTCTCTCGAAGTTTCCTTAGTTTGTCTTTCTTCCTGCTTGCAAACTTAGCTTTCAACATCGATACTTGTAGGGCCTTTCTCTGAGCTAGATCACGCGATAGTTTCTCTTCGACATCCATTTGTTCTTTCTTGAGTTGCTCCGCTTTGGCAGCGTCAAGAGAACCAGAAGCAACGAGATCATCCTGTGAATGAAAACATGCATTCTATTTGTAGGCAACAAACAAAAAAACCAGAACGAATAAATGAATGGATGGATTAATGAATGATCAAATGAATGAATAAATGAATGGATGAATTAATGAATAAATAAATAAATGAACGAATAAATGGATGGATGAATTAATTAATGAATAAATAAATAAATGAACGAATGGATGGATTAATGATTAAACAAATGAATGAACAAATGAATGAATAGATGAATGGATGAATTAATGAATGAACAAATGAATGAACAAATGAATGGATGAATGAATTTAATAAGAAAACTAGCGAATACAAATTACGACGTTTCTATGTCATCGCGACAACATTATCAAGTAAATGATGGTGCAAAGAGAGAAATATATATAGCGGTGGACAATGGAAAAAATACAATAAGTTAAATAAACAGTTTCGTTCGAGTTGATGAATGAATTAATGAATAAATAAATGAACGAATGAATGGATAGATAAATGAATGAGCGAATGAATGGATGATTAAATGAATGAATGAATGAATAAACAAATGAAAGAAACCAGTAATGATAGTGATGATGATATAAATAAATGGATGATGTTGATGATAATGAGATCAATTATAATAATGATGATGATGATAACCATGGCAACTAAAGCCAGTTGATGTAACCATAGTAACCAACTTACCACGGTAGTACAGAACATGTCTCCCATTCTCCTCCGGTACGCCTCTACTTCCTGGTCAGAAGCTTCCTGTTCAGCGATTGCTTGGCCAGTAATCTGTTCCAGGATAATGGTATCTTGTATTCCTTCTTGTGTCTTGATCAGAGTCTCGGCATCGGCTTTAGGTTCGACGTCATCTAATTTGATTTTGGACCTTTCAGCCTTTAAAAGATGTCCAATTAGGTTAGTAATCTCATGTGATATGCTCATTACCTTTAACCTTCCTTTCTGATTTGCTTACATTCTTGCTCACTTGCTTACCTATTAGAATACTGAATAAATTACATAAGTATTTACTCTTTTTTTTCTCCTTGATTATTTACATACTTTTAAGCTTACTTCTTAACGATAACATACCACATTTTCCCTACCTTGCCTACCTTCTTACTTATTTACTAACTCATTCCAGTACTAGTATTTATGCCAACCTAATTCACACTGAGAGTATCATGGTGAAGGCATGAAGATTCTCAAAACTCTTTTACCTCTTCCTTCTGTTTTCTCAACAAAGCGGCTTCCTTCTCTTCTCGTCTCTTTTTAAGTTTATCGCGTAAACTAGCCAGTTGTTTCTCTTTCTCAGCATCCAAAGCATTCTCGAGATTAGAGACTTCCCTCTCATGATCGTCCATGATCGCTTTCATTTCATCTTCACTCAAATCTCCTGACAGCTTGTTGGCGAGTTTTTCAGACAGCTCTTTCATGCCCTTTGCTCTCTTTTCCTCCTGAAGAAAAGGTAGTTGTATATAAAGAAACTCCATCTCCACAAACAAGAATAAAACCAATTAACAACAGCGTCATCATTGTCATCATCAACAACATCATCGATATCATCATCGACATCAACGTCATTATCATCATCATCGCCATCATCATAATCATCAATATCATCATCGACATCAACGTCATTATCATCATCATCGCCATCATCATAATCATTAACAACATCATCGATATCATCATCGACATCAACGTCATTATCATCATCATCGCCATCATCATAATCATTAACAACATCATCGATATCATCATCGACATCAACGTCATTATCATCATCATCGCCATCATCATAATCATCAACAACATCATCAATATCATCATCGACATCAACGTCATTATCATCATCATCGCCATCATCATAATCATCAACAACATCATCAATATAATCATCGACATCAACGTTATTATCATCATCATCGCCATCATCATAATCATTAACAACATCATCGATATCTTCTTCAACATCAACGTCATTATTATCGTCATCGCCATCATCGCCATCATCAACAACATCATCGACATCACCATCGCTACACCATCAACGTCATAATCGTCATCTTTATCACCCTTACCATCATCACCACCATCATCAACATTACCAACTTCATTGTAAACAACAGCAATATTGTCTTTATCATCACCTGTTCCTTCAAGAGCCTGTGTACAGCGGTTTCCTCCTCTCGTCCCAGTTCCTGCTCCAGGTGCATTCGTTCTTTATTCATTGTTCGTAGGAAGTCACTGACGTCACTGGTGCCGTGGATCTGCCATTGGACGACAGGCGAGTCGCTAGATTGCAATGGTACAGTTACTACTTGGCCTTCTGGGATAGGTTGAACAATAGTACCTCCACTACCACCCCCTGGCATAACTACCGTATATGGACGACCTAAAAAGAAAATATTATTAAAAACCATTGTTTTTTTTAAATGTTGTATTTCTACTAAGACTTTTACCGAATTCTCCATTTTCGACTTGTCCCAGAACTTTCTGCAAGCTTAACATCAGCTCGTGCTCACGAACTTGTGCTCCAGCGGTCATTCCCTTTAGAGCAGGCTTGGATGAAACTGCCTGTTGATGTTTGTCTTGTTCAACATTATCTCCAGTGCCTGGTCCATCGCCCGAGTGAGCCTGGTCACGGGTTGCCTACAAAAAACAAACAAAACGATGGTTGGACTTTATTTAAAACTACTTAATTGTGCTGTTTCCGCTTAGAGTTGGAAATATATTCAATTCCGTTTGATAATAATAAGAATAAGAAGAATAAGAAGAATAAGAATAAGAATAAGAATAAGAATAATAAGAATAAATAATAACTTCTGTTTAAGAGACAGCCTGAGTGGATAATAATAATAATAATAATAATAATAATAATAATAATAATAATAATAATAATAATAATAATAATAATAATAATAATAATAATAATAATAATATGATAATAACAATAATAATAATAATAATAATAATAATAATAATAATAATAATAATAATAATTTTACCACGCAAATTCGCATATGAATATGATCATGTTCAATGTAAGTTTGACGTTTGCTTTAAGCGTTGTTACACTATTTCGTTGCACGCTTTTAGTGTTTGTAATACCTTGATTAGTGCCGTAACGTCTAAATTATCCAGCATATCTCTTAGTTTGTCTGTCTGTCCCATGATACGATCAAAGAACCCTTTAAGATCAGCCTGATGGCGAGACAGTTGGGAGCTCATGTGTAAAGTTTGATCCTCCAGCTTATCGTATAGAGTTCTGACATTGAAGTTTTCTAACTCAAACCTGAAGCATGAACAATAATAGCATCGTAATCAATACTTTCACAATCACCACGAATATCCAGTCACCACCACCACCACCATTATCATCATAATCATCATCATCATTACCACCCCCAGAATCATCACTATCAACATCACCATCGAGATAATCAGCTTTCACTTATCGCTATCATTATAAACATCATCATCATCATCATCATAATCATCATCATCATTAACAACATCACCATCGAGATCATCAGTTTTAACTTATCGCTATCATTATAAACATCATCATCATCATTATCACCATCGAGATCATCAGTTTTAACTTATCGCTATCATTATAAACATCATCATCATCATTATCATCATCGATATCATCAGTTTTAGCTTCATCATCATATAGTCATAATCATAATCATCATCATCATAATCATCATTACCATTATTGGCGGACAGCAACATCTTTATCGATGTTATTTTACCTGACATTGTGGCTTTCCAAAGTTGCCGGTGCTCCCTCTGCCACGCCTCGTGGTCCAAGTTCGCCCATATTGTCATCTATACCTGGTAATGGTACTACTGGTACTGGTGCTCCAAGTGCTTTGTATTTAGGTCTAAGAGAAGCTATAGGGTATCTCCCAAAGCTACGCGGTCTCCAGATAAAGATGGCTATTACAAGCATGACTACACATATGAGCATGAAGGCTGTCATGCCGAATATTACACCTTCGTTGGGCGCCAGATTTATGGGCTGAAGAAATAATAATAATAACAATTATTTAGAACTACTGCAATCCAATATCTAGGTGTATTAGAGAGACGATCATTACTAAACGATGATAATGATAGAGTGCATTTACTCGAAATATTGATACATTTAGAGCGCAAACACTTAACCGTGAAATAAAATTTATTTTTTTTACTGTCTAATTGTTCTAATTTAGTGACGATTAGTGACTATTTAAGACAAGAAAAGCTGTAATGAAGTATTGTCTCCTTTGTATTTGCCTTTTCTTAGACTGTTCTGGTTGTCAGTGATAGCCACTAAATAAGAACTATTTGTTAGTAACAATTTTGATTTGATTTCACGGATTAAGTGTTTGCACTCTAGTAAACTTTGTTAGCTATTCACTAGTTGACATCACCAAAGATAACGGTCAAGCAAATCAGGTGGGTTCCTCTAATCTGCACGATAATCAAACATTTACAAAAAATATAAGGCAGGCAAAAGGCATTTCAAATTGGGTTCGATGTGACGCGTTGATGATAGCGATACTGATAACGTTGATGATAGTGATACTGATAATGATAACGTTCATGATAGCGATAATGATAACGTTGATGATAGCGATACTGATAACGTTGATGATAGTGATGCTGATAATGATAACGTTGATGATAGCGATACTGATAACGTTGATGATAGTGATACTGATAATGATAACGTTGATGATAGCAATACTGATAACGATAACGTTGATGATAGCGATAATGATAATGATAAACACAAACACACAAGTGTCAATTATTTTCCACTTACTTCGGATTTCTTGACTCCAAGTTTACTAAACTCAATATTAGTAGTCACCACGATATTTTTCCCGTTGGGACACTTCTCGCCTTGTTTCATAACCTTAACAACCGTCTCTCTTGACGGGAAGCCATTATCGTAGAAAACAAAAGTACCATCTTCAGTAAACACGTGAACAAAGAAATTCAACGTCTTATTACTCTCAGTGATGATAGAGTGAAGCTGTCTAAAGTTACCATAATCAAAGTTAGGGTTGCTGTTGAAGAGATGGTTCTTTCGATAGCGTGGATAATGACTAAGCGTACGGTTCTCCTTATTGACAGTAATCTTAAACATCAAAGCATCACCAAATTCAAAACAGAAAGTCGGGATGTTGATTTCCTGGATGGAACTGTTGGTTGAGTTTGTTGGCTCGGACACAGCTCGTCGTTTTCGTCTTGCTTTGGGTGCTGGGTCAGGAGCTGGTGTATTTGGTGTGGCCGCCTCCTGAGCTTCACTGACGTTTTTTGGTATCGATCCTAAGAGCCCACTTGGACCATACGATATGATTTCAGTCTGATGGCAATTAGTATCAAAAGCACCCAAGCCTAGCTCTTGTGTAAGTGTATCTGTTTTGGTGAAGTTTGGAGATGATGTAACAAGCTGGAAGTTCCCTTGCGTGTCTCTCTTACAGCAGAATTTAGGTCTAGTTCTCTCACATTCGTTGTCGCATTCGATAGGTGTATAATCGCACTGACAGACGCCGTATTCGGTGTTAAATGTACCAGGACCGTTACATGTTGATTTACACTCAGCTTTGAGTGTGTCTAGGTCTTGACATTCTCTCGTCGATGCTTTACGATACTGATTATTGCCACATCGAGGATCAACCTGATTTAACATATTAACATGAAGGTTAATATTATGTCTGGTGAATATTGTAACTGGCCGTATTAAGAGTCGTTTGACATTATCATGATCAGCTAATGTTGGTGGTGGTAGTGATGATGGTAATAATTACGATAATGATAATGACGGTAAAAAATATATGTAATGGTGACGGCAATGAAGATGTTGATAGTGATGATGGTAATGATGTCGATAATGATTATGACGGTAAAGATTATCATGATGATGGTGATGGGATGTTGTTAAAGATGATATAATGATGGATATCAGGAGTATGATGACGATTATTATATTGTAGTAGTGATAATGATATTGGAAATGACGACTGTAGAAATTCAAAATTGTAAACCATGTCACTCTTGAAAATTTGCAAAAACGTTCAACACAGATACTTTGTCTTAATAAAGTTACCTGTGGTTGACAATCATTGTCACTATTTCCCTCTTTCTTCTGCAGATCAGTCTCATCGTAATAAACATATCCAGATTGACACTGACAAGAACCATCAGAGATCTGAAACGATCGATATTTTCCAATACACGAGCATTTAGCTTGACCTTCACCAGCAGTAGCACTACTACCACACGGCGTACACGCTGTCCTTCCCGCAATGTTATTGAACGTCTCGTTAGGGCACGGGAAGCAATCGGATGGGTTCGTTGCTAAGGACAGGTTACCATACGTACCAGCTGGACACGGATACTTGTCACCACTCTCCTTAGGACAGTAGTATCCTTTAGGGCATGGGTTAACATACGGGGCAATGGTTCCTTCAGGACAGAAGTACCCGGCTGGACAGATGGTACAATTGATTCTCAGTTCATGATTACCGTAGGTGCCTGCGCGGCAGATTTGACAATTATCTTTGTGGTAGACACGAGGTCGTGGTGTTCCTAGAGCTGAGTAGCCTAGTTTACAGAGTTGCTCCGAGCCTGAGCCTGGTGGACAGTGGAAAGGATAGCTACACGGTTCGTACCAGGCTGAGCCGTTCTTGCAGTAGTAACCACCTAAATATACATAACATTCTTGAGTTTGACTGGAATGTCCATGTAAGCAACTGGTAAACTATTCATAATATTATTATTCTATTCATTCTTTCTTCTATTAGACCAATTGTAAGAGAGCAGCTGTCCGTAAATATCAAACAAAATTTCGAAAACTCGATTGAGCTGAAATTTTGTCGAGATATAGTCTATTATATTATTAAAAGCCCTATAAAGTTTTTATGAGAAAGTACTTTTTAGTTTTTTTTTTTAGCCATGAGCTCATCAGTTACCTTAATTCATCTCAAGTGTTACTCACCCTGGAAGTCGCCATTGATAGATTTGAATGAGTTCAAAATGTTATATATTTTTTTATTAAGCTCTCATTGGTTATTCAATAAATTCAATTCAATTCAATTCAATCAATTACTTTCATTAGTTTGTTCATTAAGACCATTAAATTCATTCGCTGTTTTCTAGTTTGATTTGTTCACACTTTCACCGTTTCATTTCGTCTAATGTTAATTATTTCTCTATTATAAATCCAATAACAAAGCATCCCATGGCAGCTGCAAAGCTAAAAAATACTTAGCTTGGCCTATTTTTGACTATTCACTGTTTTGCAACAAGCGCCAAACACGAACGAACAACTGAATTTAATTAAAATATTTGAGTCGCCTTACCTGGACACAAGTGAGGTTCTGCTGTTGTATAATTACAATATCTGCCTTCTGGACAGAGTACTTCATAAGCAGACCCTTCCCTACAGTAGTACCTCGCACGGCACGGTCTACCATACGTATTAGTCATGTTCTCAGGGCAGTAGTAACCACCGGGGCATAAACCACAGTCGGTAACATTCTTCGCCCCGGGGATTTCTCTACGTCGTCCTGCGGGACAGATTGTTGGTTTCTGGGCCTTGAGGCAGTAGTGCCCTAGAGGGCATTCACTGTTATTGTAGTTATTCATGCCGGTCATGTTACACCAGTACCCGGCCGGGCATTCAAAGCAGTCGTTTAGGTTTTTGCCACCGGGGATGTCACGATATCGTAGGGTAGGACATTTTGTCGGGTAGCTACCGATAAGGCAGTAATGTCCGGGTGGACAGGGGACACCAAATGCTGATCCTATAAGGAAAATATAGTATTATATCATCCGCTGTTTTGTGCCAGTAGATGTTTCTCAAATTTGATGTACGTAATTTATCGCAACAGAGAGAAAAAATCTCTCTTTATATAGACCGATGCTAATTGACTTTTAAATATAAAAACCTATTATCATATACTTAAAAACTTCATCCTTTTAACAAGTAACTTACCATTTATGCAGTATCGTCCAGCAGGACACGTCGTACAATCCCAGACTGTCCCCTGTCCTCCTGTGTAGTTCTTCATAGTTTTATCAGGACAAGGTTCAGGTGCTTTAGTACCATTAGGACAGTAATAACCCATTGGGCATGGAGCTGCTACAATAGGAGGAACATAGCCACTGGGGTTAGGATCAGGACTACCACTCTTACAGAAGTATCCTCCCATACAGGTACTAGTTATCTCACCAAGACGACAGTAGTAACCAGTTATACATGGTAGGCATTGTGATGCATTGGCTAGTCCGGTCATATGGCTGTAAGTAAACGTTCCGTTGGGACAAGGTATTGGTACCGTAACACCAGCAGGACAGTAGTTAAAACTAGGGCATTTGTTTTTAGATGGATCACAGTAATAACCAGCAGGGCAGAGATCACACGTCCATTGACCTTTACGTAATTGATTGGAGCCTGAGGAAAAGATAATCATGATTATTATTGTTGATTGTAATTCCTTATGAATCTTTTTTAAACTTTCTATCTATTCTTCTTTCTTTCTTTTTTTCTTTCTTTCTTTCTTTCACTTTTCTTTTTCTGCATTCATTTTTACTCACTTCTCTTTTCCCTTTCATTTCCTATCCTTTCCCTTGGTTTCCCATTTCTATTTTTCTCTCTTTTTCCTCGATCACTTTTCCTTTCTGTTTTCCCGTCCCGTCCATTTTCACTCCTTCCCTCACCCTTTCTATTTTTCTACTTTTCTTTCCTGTCCTTTCCATTTGCCT
Organism: Metridium senile; assembly: GCA_949775045.1. NCBI lineage: Eukaryota > Metazoa > Cnidaria > Anthozoa > Actiniaria > Metridiidae > Metridium > Metridium senile. The sequence goes on along the minus strand of OX459096.1, from coordinate 20,019,732 downwards.
TCATTTCCTATCCTTTTCACTCTCCACTACCTAGCTCCCTTCCCTTTATCACAAATAGATAAGCCTTGAATCAAATCCCTTGAAATTATAACTACTGAATTCCTGTTGTAACAGTCGGATTTAGAAATATGTACTAAGTAGCGTTGATCAGTATTATATGATTTGAAGGACTTACAGTAATCTTACATATCTTGATGTGCTCTATATAATTATGATTTCTTAATCACATTAATTAGGGAAACTAGTACCCAGTCCTTTACTCGTTTTGGAAAAAGCCAATTACTATCTATATTAGGAACTAACCTTCTGGGCATTGGACGGGGTTAGCTGAGCCTTTCACACACTTGTGCTCTACTGGACATTGATAATTGGTCGGTTTAGAGTTATTAGCTCGTGAAAACTCGGGACAGTAATAACCACGATCGCATAAGTCTGTTGGCTTCGCATTACCATAGCCAGCACAATACCATCCAGGGATGCAGTCCAGGCATTGATCGACTGATTCTGCACCAGTAGTATTACGGAAGGTACCAGGAGGACACTTTTGAGCACTAGGTGTACCAGCAATGCAGTAATGACCCTTTGGACATAGACCATTTTTAGGGTATTTGACTGTAGGGGTCGGAGTCGCCGAGACGGCACCACCTTCACAGTAGTAACCCTTTGCACAGATGTCTTTAGGCTTGGTACTACCTGCCTCTGAGCAGTATTTTCCAGCAGGGCAGTCAGTACACATGTTGGTGTTATTCAGACCTGTTTTATTTCCGTAAGTACCGATAGGGCACGGTTCAGGGGTACCGTCAGGGCAATAATAACCAGCTTTACAGGGAACTACTTTGGTCATGTTTTGATATGGACACATACTACCTGGTCTACACGTTGAACAGTTGCCTTGGCCAATATTTGGCTGGTAGGTTCCTGGTAAACAACTAAGTGGTGTGTTAGTACCAGAGGGGCAGTAAAACCCAGCTGGACACAGGTAGCCCATAAAAGCATTGGTAGGCTTAGGTACTTTGGATCCTCCTGTACAAACATACCCTGCATCACAGTCAGGTGCTACTCCACCGGATATTGTCGTATTAGGACAATACTTTCCAATGGGGCAAGCCAGGCATTGTGATTTCAAAGCAATACGACCATCGTTGTGGTAGAATCCATCAGGGCACATCAAAGGCTTGCTTCCGTTGTTACAATAGTGCCCTGGTGGGCATGCATTGTTGAGATACTCGAACTGGAAGTCTTGGTAGATGGGATAGTTCTTAGCTCGTCTGTCATTCTCAGGGTTAGGTATAAGTGCACCCTGGGTACAATAGTAGCCTCCCCAGCAGAGTCCACTTGGGGAGTCTAGTCCTTTTGTTCCACAGTATGAGCCCTCAGTACACAGAGTGCAGTTGTCAGCGTGGGTTAGCCCTTTTGTGCCACTGAATGTACCTGAAAAACAACAGAATACATATTGTTAATGAAAAGCATGAGGAAAGAACGTTCAATAGTGAATTACAACACCAATTAGATAAACATTGCGAGTCGTATGGTTTTTATACTCAAGGGAATCTCACGTGATTTGAAATGGGCGCTTTGCGTACGAAGGTCTACTGGAAAACACAATCCGAAATCAAAGAAAGTTGACAAGCTCACAATGATCGCTTATTAGCATTTTTTGCATTGTTTAATTTGATTTGAGTGCTATGATTCATTCGCAGTCAGTCGCTTTAAAAGAAAAAACAATTAAAACAAAACACTAAACGATTTAGTAAGAGCGTAAATAGATACAAAATGTGTGAATGTGCAATTTTGATGGTCCACGAAATTCAGACTTTCGCGCTGTGCATGGTGGTGAGGGGATTATCGGTAATTCGTCAAAGTATGGAGAAAAACCTATAGCATTTTTTTTTGAGTTAACATATTAATGCCTTTCTTTACACGGGAAACTTAAAACCTTTTTTTTATACGAAAACTTGGAGGAAACGTGTTCAAGTTCGAACGACTGAATGTTTGGCCGAGAGCTAATGAGGAGAGTTTGGAGAATGGTAAATACAAAAGGACACAGCACATACCACCTTAGGCTTATTGGAATTTAATAGTTGAAACTAGTCTAATTCGCATCTTGTGAATTTATAATTAAAAAAAAACTTACGTTCTGGGCAAGGGTAATCTCTGTAGTTGCCAGTTGCTAGAGGACAGTAGTGACCTGCTTCACAAACCACAGGTGTAATAACAGCGGCTAGAGTAGTATTACAGTAATAACCTGACGGACACATCTTACAACTACTGGTCTGTCTCTCATTCTGATAATTACCACTTGCGCAACGTCTTGGAGAAGCACTACCTTTCTTACAAAAGTGACCCTCTGGACACTCCAGCCCCCCGGGCGTGGCTGTATCCTGCCCTCCTGGACAGTAGTAAGTAGCAGCACAATCATCAGTAGGCTTGTCAAGACCCGTACCTGCGCAGTATTTGCCTCCCGTGCAGTTACGGCAGTCCTCTTTCTTAACATTGCCGTATGTATCGGAGAATGTTCCAGCAGGGCAAGCATAAGGAATACCGGTACCTTGTGTACAGTAATATCCGGGTGGGCATTTGAACTGATCGGGTACAGAGGAGCTATCGTTACAGTAAAAGCCTGCAGTACATTCAGCGGTAAACGTTGACAGCCCGGCATGTTGACAGTAGTGCCCGAGGGTACAGGACCTTGGACGTTTTGAGCCTTTGGGACAGTAATGCCCGGCAGGACAAATGTCACCTGAATAGACAAAAACAGATTCGAGAGATATATTATTAGATATATAATTTATTTGAGTTCAAATTTATATTATGTAGTTCATTAATATTGCATACGGTCAAGCCTTTTGGAAAAACAGTCAATTAATTTTTTGTATTATAAAAATATTGTTTGAGAAGAAGAATTGTATATTAACGTTTGAACTCAAAAATATTTCTACAAAACCATATCACAAAATAAAGAAAACTTTGTATTTTATTTCACAGATTCTTATCAAAGGTAATCGATATATCGTTTAAAAATATTCATAACTGACGATTTTTGTCTTTGGCTAAGTTCTTGAAAATGCAAAACGTTTAGGTTTAAAATTAGTTTTTTTGCCTTAAAATATGAAATATAACCCCACGCCGTAAACAGACACAACTGCAACCCCGGAAAATGTTGAGCCCCAGGTGGGAAACGAGCCCAGGACCTTCTGATTATTTAGACGGCTGCTTTGCCACTGAGCTCCTGGAAAGGGATATAGTAATCCAAGGTTTAGTGTGATTTATAATCCGATTATTTCCAATATATCGTTTATTTCAATTATAGATAGTTCGTGTTTTGAGTAGACAAGAATGGGAATATCAGCAAAAAGATCATCTATAACATTGACTTATTTATCTACTATCCAAGGCTATTGTTATGCAATGAACAACACCAACTGGTCTATTCATCGCAACCAAAAACGTTTATTCTTACCTGTAGTTTTATTGAAAGCAGGACAAACACATTCAAACGACTTGTAGCATGAATCAGAAGGCTTAGTAGCATTATCATAGTTAGCTATTCCTATATCACCAGGTCTTTTAGACCACGAGCCACCAGAACAATAGAATCCTTCATCACATTCACCATTGGGCATGACCCGAGCGTATCCCTCACAGTAGTAACCAGCGGGACATAATACACACGATGAGTCTGAAGATTGCGTGGTTAGGTTGTTGTATGTCCCTGGTTTGCAAGGATATTGTTTGTCGAACTTGGTTTCCTGTGGGCAGTAATGGCCTTCTGGGCAGTTTAGTGGAGTGTGGGTTGTACCAGAGCAGTAGTAGCCTGATAAAGAAAGTATTATTGTTAGGTGTGCGTGATGTATTCTTATATACATCATCATTATCACCACCAGCAACAGTCTGGTCATAGAGTATTGTAAACTGCGTGGCAGCAACGTGCGTCTTCATATGGACGTTTTATTCATATGTTGCCAAAATGATTTTTTTTATAAAGCAACAAAAATAATTGATGATTTCAGCGGGAATAAAAAGTGCATGGACTCAGTATCCCATCATGCTTTGTTCTACAAAAATATTGCTGTGATTAATTTCATCATTGTTTAACCCAACAACAACAAAAAATCCATATTGTTTACTTATCCCCATGAAAGCAATTCTCTTACCGGCTGGACAAGGTTCACAAGCAGCCATCTTTGTGGTTTTGGCATAGAAACCAGGTTTACATGGAGATGCTGAAGGACTTCCCTCTGGACATTCATGACCTTGAGGACAGATACCGCCAACCCCTGAATGTGCACCGCTTGGCTGGCTGATGTTGACCCCAGACGTACAGAAGTAGCCTGTGAGAGGAACAATGGTATTGTCAAGGGAAACGAAAACCGTATACTTTACAACCATCACTTCCCTTAGGGAAGTTTCTGTGAGGTTTACTTAAACTCACGACATCTACACTTATTATTTACACAATAATACACTCAAACTCAAATACGCTGAAAAGTGTCGCGTTCTGGTGTTCAAGGCATCCTGTAGAGATATTAATCAAAAACGTTTGCAAAGAGAACATGCGAGAAAATATGAAAAAGAACGAGAGGAACTAAGAACCTTAACTGCGACAACAGGCTAGAAAAATATACTTGCCAGCATCCATACGTTTTATGCTGGAGAAGATTGGAAAGTAGAAAATTAAAGAGGAAGAGGGAGGAGTAAAAGATGTTGAAAAAGAAGAAAGCATTACCTGGTTTACAATTGCCAGTAACCGTTGCCTTCCCAGCTACTTCACAATAGCTTCCACCAGAACATTGTGAACAGTCACCTTCTCGTTTAAGGCCTGTTACATTACCAAACGTTCCGACTGGACAAGGCATGATATCATAACCAGTCTCTTTAGGGCAGTAATAACCGAGAGGACATGGGTCGGGCAGTATACCACGTATACACTGGTATCCCTCAGGACAGATGTCACAAGCAGATGCACCTGAAAGAGAACATTGGTAAGTAATAAATATCTGGTTATATGTTCATTAATATAGTAATAATATTAATATTGAAGAGAAATGTTTGAACTCAGGATTAAACATCGTGGTTGAGTGCAGATCATCTGAGATAACAAATTTTATTACTTGGTCATCAGAGTGAATAATGATTTACAAATGCTGAGGTGTTAATAATAATATTAGTCCACAAACATAAAAGACTGACTGGGGCAATAAACTTACCAGTATTGTTCATATAGGTCCCATTTCGGCATGGTACAGGCTTAGGGGATCCTTGTTCACAATAATGACCTTCAGGGCACACATTTCCTGTCGTACCATCTGTTGGGTTACTCATACTAGCATTTGACGTGCAGTAGTAGCCAGCAGCACAGTCAGCGGTTACAGCTATTAATCCAGTCGACTCGCAGTATTTTCCAGGATCACATGCTACACAGTCTTGCACTTTCTCTTTGCCTCGGTATGGGTTGTATGATCCCTCGGGGCATTTCACTGGAATTGGTGTCCCTTCAGGGCAATAGCTTCCATTGGGACAGTCTGTCCCGTAAGGTTTATTAATTGGTGTTGGCTCGCTAGAGCCACTGATGCACCAGTAACCTTTAGAACACATCTTCTTAGGGAGTACTGTGGTTGGGGAACACCAGAAACCAGCAGAGCATGGTAGGCATTCAGACTCTTTCTTTAGTCCTGTGCGGTTACCAAACGTGCCTGAAACAATAGCAAAGTCATTAGAAACTTTGTAGAACAAGTGAAATATTTTAGCTGGAAAACACACATGTGCATTTATGACGGCTGTAGTTTGAGGAATCTTTTTGAGTGTATTTTATCGAATTTTGCCATCTGCACACAAAACAAATCAGCAAGGTTACAAATTTGAACTCTAATTTTAAACTGAAAATTTTATGACCAATAGACAGGAGTTCATTATAATCCAAGACCTATTCAGCTTGTCGCATTACAATAGCACTTATTGTAGTTACATGCAAAATATTTCGACTCAAGTTGAGACTTTGTGTCGAGTTTTTGTTTTTTGCCCAAGAGCCGTAACTTGAATCCAATGTTTGAAAATATTTGCATATAACTGTAATCACAGCTATTGTCTTACCTGCTGGACAGCCAGTTCCTTCAGAAGACCCTTGTAGACAGTAGTGTCCACGAGGACAGATATCTCCAGTTGTGCCATCAGTTGGAGTTGGAGAAGAAGCATTCAATCGACAGAAGAAACCTGTAATAGAGAGATAGATAGATAGATACTTTATTAAATTATGTACATTGCAGCCATTGGCTAAATTACGTACAATATGTAAATGAAATACTATAAGTTAAGATATAAAAATTATTTACAATACAATAGAGAACAAGATCAGCATTAGTTCCATTAACAACAGTGACCAGTATGCACTGAACATTTTATTAACAATAGACCTTTCTCACAAGGCAGCTAATTGTGTGCAAACAATTGGTAAGCCTCGCTCTGAATCATGGTTTATCAAGTCAGAGTGAAACTTGCCGGGCATTTGCTCGTGAATAGCAGCTGCGTGAGAAAGGCCTCATCATAATATCAAAATTATTTTCACATTAATTTATGAAATGTTTTTAAACTATAAACATCATTATTTTCCTCATTATCAAGTCATTATTACCACCAATGATCGGAACTTCGTCATTAATACAACTCTACAAAGAAATAGTGGAAACAAATACTGGAAATTCGTGAGGAGAAAAACATGACTATCGACATCTATAATAACTAACCTAACGTCAACAACACTATTATTGTATTATATTCTTTCTTCATAATCTTCTTGAGAATATTACTTGGGTACAAAATATTTGAATCCATACAACTTACCTTCATTACACACTGTCGACGGCTTTGTAAGACCATCTGCTCCACAGTAATATTTTGGTGGACATGCCTTACATTGACCAACATGTTCCAGTCCTGTTTCATTACTGTATGTCCCTGCTGGGCATGGGTGTTCCTTTTGAGTGGCAGTCTGTCTTGGACAGTAGTTTCCAGGTGAACATTTCACTGGGTTGATGACGCCTGTGACAAGTGACGTTGGATCACAATAGAAGCCAGGATTACACGCCTTACAGGTCCATTTACCAACCTCATCTTGGTAAAACCCAGGATCACATTTTTTAGGGTTTGGTCTTCCTGTGGGACACATGTAGCCCTTTGGGCAAATCTCTGTCGCATTATTGATTGATCCACTAGGACAGTAATATCCTTGAAGACATTGAAATACCACCGATGTCGCACCTTGTGATGGACAGTAGTATCCAGCAGTACAGTTTTGACATTGTTCTTTCTTAGCGTTCCCTCTATCTGGTGAGAATGTTCCAGCAGGGCAGGGCACTTCAAAAGGAGTTCCCTCAGGACAGTAATACCCTTCAGAACAGTTTCTAGGGTTTCGTACTGTGTCTCCGCCTTTACAGAAATAACCAGCAGTACAATTTCCTGAGTATAATGACAGTCCGTTGCGATCACAAAACTTTCCTGCATCACATGGACGTGGCTCAGCAGAACCACGTTGGCAGTAGCTTCCCTTAGGGCAAATACCACCAGTAAAGTTAACCGAGTATATTGGACAGGTAAAAAGATGTGAGTTATTGTTAGCATGATTGACGTTAGGTAAAGGTTGTGGTGAGTAAGCAGCTCTTGAACAATACCATCCAGGATCACACTTATCATTAGGCATCTCCCTACCATACCCCTGACAGTATTCCCCTGGCGGACATGGTGTGCAGTCTGTGGCTGATGTAGCTAGTGTCTTGTTGTTGAAAGTCCCTGGTGGACATTTGAATGGAGTTGTTGTCTTCTCAGGACAGAAGTGGCCTGTTGGGCATACATCTCCATATGCCTGGGCAACAGGATTGGGTAGGATGGCACGAACAGAACAGTAATACCCTGCATGACATGATCCATTAGGTGCTGATAGACCTGAAGAAGAACAGTATTCGCCTCCATAGCAATCAACACACTCACTAAGCTGGGTAAGTCTGTCACGAGGTCCAAATGTACCAGCAGGGCAGGCTTCAGGTTTGTGAGATCCAGAGATGCAGAAGAATCCAGGAAGACAAGGTCCTCCAGTCATGGTGTCATTAGGGTTAGGAACTTCAGCGTTCTCGATACAATAGTAACCAGCATGACAAAGTCCAGTTGGTTGATATTTCTTACCCAGTGTAGCACAATAATGCCCCTTAGTGCACTTCAAACAATGTTGTTTAGCGACGAGTTTAGTTGTATTTCCAAAGGTTCCCAATGGGCATGGATATTCACTAGCCGTCCTGGTTTTAGATGGACAGTAGAAACCAACAGGGCAATCAACAGGAACGATACAACCATGTGACGAACTATTAGCTCCACTTGATGCATTCAGTCTTGCTTCATTAGGATCACAGTAGCTCCCTGCAGGGCAATCAATACAAGTTCGCTGTCGTTTATAAGGCTGATACTCCCCTGCAGGGCATGGGTGTTGTTTACCACTGCCTTCAGGGCAGTAATGTCCTGCCTGGCATTCTTTGTCAGCTGGACTGTTTTCAGTTTGACCAGCTGGGCAGTAGAACCCTTCAGAGCAATTGCCCTTGGGATACTCCAAACCAAACTGTGGACAAAACATTCCAGGAATGCATGGCATGCAGTTGTTTTTAAACTCGTTATATTCTTTATCAGCATACGTTCCTGGTACACATGGTTGAGGGTACGAACTACCAGTAGGGCAATAGTATCCCTTAGGGCAACGATCTCCAGTTGATTGGTTAACAGGGTGTGAGAGTATGGTACTACCATTACAGTAATAACCAGCTGTACAAAGACCAGCTTCTTTGGCAAGGTAGTCTGTATCACAATAGTATCCTGGAGTGCATGGCTTAGGAGCGTCTGAACCTTCTGGACAGAATGTACCTTTCTTACAGAAACCACCAATATTTCCAATCAATGGACACACTGCACTACCATTGGCTATATTTGCAGTATTCAGTGGCTGTTTTTCCCAGGATCCTCCACTGCAGTACCATCCTGGAGAGCATGGTCCAGCTGGGCGTGGCATAGCGTTGAATGGACAATACATTCCAGGAGGGCACAATTTACAGTCACTTAGCTGATGGCCCATGGTGTAGTTTTTGTACGTGCCTTTAGGACAGGCATTAGGACTAGATGAGCCATTTGGACAGTAATAGCCTTGATAACACTCAGTGTAATTCGATGATGCATTTGGACAGAAATGTCCTTGAGGGCATGTGAAGCAGTGACTCTGCTTCCATAGAGAGTTGTACTCTCCACCTGGACATGCCCTTGGTGAGGGGGAGCCTTTGGGGCAGTAGTGTCCAGGGGGGCATGGTCCAACCTCAGCTGTCACGTTCTCTGGATTACGTAACTTGGCTTTATTAGTGCAGTAATAGCCTGGGTCACAATTTCCACTTGGCCATTCTAGTCCAGATTTCTCACAGAACTTTCCACCAGGGCAGCCAATGCAGTCACTAAACTTGGACCTTGAAGTTTGATTATTGTAGTATCCAGCAGGGCAAGCTACAGGAGCCAGAGGATTGCCACCTGGACAGTAATGTCCAACTGGACATATACCAGCATCTCCAAGGTGCCCACCTGATGGGGTACGAGTGTCAGACCCGTTGCGGCAGAAGAATCCATCAGCACATTTTCCAGTTGGTTGAGTGGCATTGATGCTGTCACAGTAGGAGCCTGCATCACATGGTCGACATTGGCTAACATCAGAGATGTATTCTACTCCACTGTATGTTCCTCGTGGACACGGGCGCCAGTTGTATCCAGTGCTTGTTGGACAGTACCAACCTAGGAAAATATTTGACTTGTGAGCCTTGGTCGATATTATGTCAGTATGAGTCTTTCAATACTTTGTAATTGTTAAAACATTACTGTACAATTTATACAAAGATAGATGGTGAACATGGTTATACTGATACTGATTGTAACAGTAATAACAGTAGAAATGATTATAATGATAAGTGAACATAGTTTAGTTTAAAAAAATGAAATTTACATTTAAAACATTAATGATGAAAAAGATGTTGGTGATGATTACTATTGCGATGATGATAAAGATTATGATGATGGTTATTATGATGATGATGACAATGTGACACTGATATTCTACCTGCAGGGCAAGGTCTTGGGTGAATACCATCCACACAATAGTGTCCAGCCGGACATTCATAACATTTCGATGCCGTACTATGGTTCATGTACGTTCCTGGTGAACAAGGTTTGGGAATAGCACTACCAACAGGACAGTGGTGTCCAATCCAACATTTCCCTCCTAAAAAGTAGAAACATAACCAATTGTTAGACAAAGTAGCACTATTACAACTTTCTGGAATGGTTCAGATCTAGAGGAAAAAGTCTGTAGTAACTGTGTATGTATCAGGTGGTTTAAGGTGGTTCCCAGTAGTTCTATTTTGGTCGTATGTTTATCAAACCACTTATTTTATTTTCGTTTATTTTTTTATTTTATTTTTTTTATCGTGCTTTAGTTCAATAAATCTGAAACTTTTAACAAATATTACATTTGTTTGGATGAAATTTCAAACAATGCGCTTTTTAAGCACGTTTATCAGCGTTTTCATAGCAACAATAAACACAAGTTTGTGTGAAGAAAGGGTTTTTCCTAAATATATTTTTATTAATAAATAGTATGGTATTCATTTGTCTCACGAATGTCGAAGGTTTTTTATCTTTTTATTTTGAGCTACCTGTGAAAAGTTAACAGGTGGTTTATAATCTACACAGGGTTGAACACTTAAAGTGAACGTTTGAAGGAAATTCCTCTATTCGTTTTTTAAGAAATCACACAATTAATACACATCTTTACCTGTGCTATCGTCAGGTGGTTTGGATACAGAAGCATTACCACGACAATAAAAACCAGCAGAACAGTTGCCTGAGACAGTTTCCAAACCTGCTTTGTCGCAATAACTTCCAGGTTCGCAGCCTTTACATTGTGATTGTGACTGTAGTTGAGTTGTGGGACCATATGTACCGGGTGCACATGGCATGGTTGTATTAGTTCCCATCGGACAATAATTCCTGTTAACAATATATATACAACAATATATATTAATGGGCCTTATTGATAATAATATGCTTCATTTTCAGGCTTTTACAAAGCTCATATCACTTTAAAACTCTACAGTTATAAATATATGGAGGACTTATCCGACTGCTGTAGCAGTTTACAATTGTGAATGTGCTAACTTAATGTTGAGCTGAGGCCTGACTGTTGTACTATTTGACAGCTGCATAGCAGGATCTTTAAAGTCCAACTTAAATATATAGAATTATCCGAGAAGACAAGGGACTGAGATAGTAGTGTCTTGCCTAAGACAAAATGTAATTGCCCGGGCCAGGAATCAAGCCCAGACCATTAGGCCCAGAATCTGATCCACCAACCACTAGACCACCACATCTCTCTTATAAAATGAAGTGATTGAGAGCCACGCACCCTACTTCTACATTAAATAATTTGGCACACAACACACTGCTCGTGTGTTTTTGGATCTTTGAGAAAGAAAACTACTAAACATAAACAATTTTGTGATAATAATATAATGTTCTTCCGCATTTACAATGCTCAATGTGGTTACAAATATAAAATCATAGGCCAGGGATCCCCGACAAACTCTCAATCGATTCACACAAAGATAGTATGACTATACTGACCCTTTAGGACAAATCTTTCCAGTGATTCCATCTGTAGGCGTTGAAGTATTCGATCCACTAAGACAAATATATCCTGCCTCGCATTCACCAGTCCAGATTTGATTGCCTGTTCCCCTGCAGAATTTACCAGCTGGACAGGACGAGCACTCTGATTCAGCTTTACGGTGTGTTTTGTCAGTATAGGTACCTATACAATATAAACAAGAACGTTTAGAAACACTCAACGTGTGATATGATGCCATGCAATGTTGTGTTTTGCATTTTGGCATTAATATTATACACTTATTGGATTTATTCTTGCCCATTATGGGAGAATATTTAAGTCAAGACTCATATTGCTCACCTGCAGGGCAAGGATGTTCTTTGCTAGACTTGGTGCCATTAGTACAATAATGTCCAGGAACACATGGTGATGGTAGCTGGACACCATGTGTACAATTGATATTATTCTTGAATGAATTATCACAGAAGAACCCCTCTGGACATTCTTTACAAGAACTGCCTTGGTAATCATTCTGGTACTTTCCTAAAATACAGGACTTTTCAGATGGGCTGTTTGCTGGGCAGTAATGTCCAGGCGTGCAGATATACTTTGTGGGTCGTTTATTTGACTGCCCTATTGGACAATAGAATCCTCCATCGCATACATCTGTTGGTGTGGTGAGTCCCTTAGAGCCACAAAAGGATCCAGGTGTACAGAGCTCACAGCCCGTGACATTTTTGTTCCCTTTAGAGGCAGAAAAGGTCCCAATTGGACAGGGCGTTGGGTCGTATGTCCCTTTCTCACAATAGTGTCCTTCGGGACATATATTGCCGGTGACGTTGTCTTGAGGGTTGGGAACCTTGGCTCCGAGAGTGCAGTAGAATCCTGGGTCACACTCACCAGCAACATTGGGGAGAGAGCTAGCATCACAGTAATGACCTGAAAGAATCAAATATAAGATAGATTTCATAATTCTTATTCCATGTTCATTGTAATTCATTATACAGTTAAGTATATTTTCCACTGCTGAAAACAGATTGTTGTTGTGCTATTCTGTATTTTATGTGGACAACATTAATGACATTGACTGTATACAAATGTGAATGAAATGAAATCCAATCTTTACACAGTCAAACAATGAATACCAAACAATCTTTCAGCAACTTAGATATTTTTACTTTCATAAATTAGTTTTTTTCGGAAGCACTGTAGACCACAGAAAACCCAAAAGCCAATCAATAGACTGTCAACTAGCACAGAAAACACAACGACGTACCTTTTGTACATGGTGTAGGTTGATAAGACCCTTCTGGGCAGTATTCACCAGGACTACATATCCCACCAGTAGTTGTATTGGGACAGAAACATTGCGATACATTGGTACCATTGTTGTAACCATAAATACCGAGGTCTGTAGGTTTCTTTGACCACGCCCCACGTATACAGTAATACCCCTTCGCACATGGACCTGACGGGATGTCCAGTCCCTCTGACCCACAGTACGTTCCAGGGAGACATGGTTTACATGAACTGCAAAGTTGTTGACAGAAAGTATTAAATGGTAAAACTTTAAAATAAAATCGTAACACTCGTTTTATGGTGTAACTAGCTAATCATTATTAGTGGAGCAATACACATTATACAGAGCATTTCAGTATATTTTGCATTATTAAGTGCGATACTTGTATAAATTAGCTTTAAAGGTTTCAGAGGGCACTGAAAGACCAATAAATTATGGACAACATTATAAATACAAATGTACACATCAACAAATAACTAAGGCTAAGGTTCTAACAAGTTCTAGCGAAATGAATGGCACTTTTACCAAATGTCCCATTTATTGCAGTTTTGCCTGCTTTTTATGTTAAAAAATATTTTTGAATATTTAATTCTAGTCGAAATACGATCGTGATCTCTTCTCTTCAATCCATTCACACGAATAGTAAAGATATGTATAGACACATATAATGTTTACCTTATTGATTGCATGCCAGTGTAGTTATTATATGTCCCTTTAGGGCAAGGGTACTGTTTAGCAGTCTTAGTTCCATTAGGACAGTAGAAACCTTTAGGACACTCTAAGATACACGATGTAGAATTTGATGGACAATGATACCCAGAACAGCAAGGCGTGCACATAGACTGCCCTGTCTTGTCATTATATGTCCCTTCATTACAGCCCAAAGGAAATGATGTCCCTTCAGGACAGTAGTGCCCAACCGGGCATGGACCTCCAGAAGCAGTGACATTAGGTGGATTGGGTACCTTGGAACCTCTCAAGCAGTAGAAGCCAGCGGCACAGTTTCCAGAGTAGTCAGCACGACCTGCTTGACCACAATAATGACCATAACCACAAAGTTCACAGTATTTAGAGTCGTTCAGATGGGTCATATTTGAATATGTTCCTATGGGACAAGTTTTAGGCTCTCCGGTTTGTTTGGGGCAATAACGTCCCATGGGACATGGACCAGCATCACCTGTGGCACCTATTTCAGGAGTGGGTGTATCAGCTCCTTCTCGGCAGTAGTAGCCAGCAGAACATGGCCCTGTTTCTGTTGTGGCATTGGGATATCCACAGTACATTCCAGCACCACACTGGCGACAGGCTGAGGAAAAGAAAACTTACAGATTAATATATGAAATTGAAAGCAAAAGGGGTAAAATATAATCATGTACCTAAAACTTTACAAAGTATTACTTCTGTATTACAATGTATTATAATGCAATAAGATTTTGTTCACTTATCAGATAAAACAACAATAACAAGAAATTGCCATATTTGCCTCATTAGCATGTCCATTTACTCATTAGCATATTAAAATGTGTTACGTGAAAACACACTAATAAGACAATGAGTTAAAAGTAGTTAAAGACAGTGAGCTAATTAATTTACTTAGTTACTTACCAGAAACATTTGCCAAGTTCCCACGATCATCATAAGTTCCCTTTGGACAGGATTTCCAGTTAAAACCGGTCTTGATTGGGCAGTAATAGCCTTTAGGACAAGGTGCAGGATCTTGACTCTTATCATTCACACAGTAAAACCCAGCAGGACATGGAAGACAGGCATCTGCTAGTGGGTCTTTCATGTAATAACCATCCTAATTGCAACAGATAATGACAGTGAGAATAATAATATCTTTACATAAATCACATGTTTTACCAATGGGAAGCATGGGTGTGAGCAGTTAGTGATCTGGACTTTCACCACTGACACCTGGGTGCAATTCTCAGCTCAAACGATTCCTTACCTCACATGGTATTGGTTTTGGTGTTTGTCCAGGACAGTAATGTCCAGGGGTGCAGTTACCACCAGTGAATCCATCCTGAGGTGCTGGGTGTGTTGCTCTCCCTTTGCAATAGTACCTCGGATGACATGGCCCACTGGGTGTTGTTAGTCCTGAAACATTACAGAACATTCCAGGTGTGCAATTGGTACATTCCAGGGAGCTCGTTAACTGAAGTGCATTGGAGAAAGTCCCCGCAGGACAGTTCTCCGGTGTTGCAGTGCCTTCTGTGCAGAATTGACCTTGTGGACAGAGACGACCATGTACATTGTCTGTTGGTGTTTTGGTGTATGATCCTCGAATGCAGTGATAACCAGCTTGACAGGGGCCAGTAACATCAGATTGTGATCCTATGAAAAAATGAAATTGCACCTGATTTGAATGTAATTGAAGGTACCAATTTGCAAAGTTTGGAAAAGCATTGGTGGAAGCAGAACTATACAATCAAACTTAATATCTATATCCTAAAGATAATATTTGGCAATAACACAAATTGAAATGATGATGACGAAAAATTATGTAGTAGAATAGTCCCTATAGATGAGATATCATCATTATCATCATCATCTGTAGTGTCATCATCAGCATTGTCATAACTGTTATTACTACTATTATTGCTGTTATTATCATATTTCAATATTAAGTATAGTTTGTTAACAACATACCTATACAGTATCGTCCAGGGGGGCAGGCAATACATTGACCTGCTTCACGCAATCTTGTCTCATTACCATAGGTCCCTTTAGGACAACCAAACTCTGTTGAAAGCTTAGTTCCATTGGGGCAATAATACCCCTTTGGACACAAGTATGATGTAAATGAGCTTAAATCATAGGTGTTGTCGCAGTAGTACCCTTCTGGGCACATTTTACAAGAGTCCTTCTGGACCTCATCCTGGTAGGTCCCCGAGGGGCATTTTACAGGTGCTGGGCTACCTCTTTCACAATAATGTCCCTTGGTACACTGAAATGGGTTTGGACTATGTTGACCACTGGGGCAATAGAAGCCTGGATCACAAAGGGTTGTTGGTTTGGTATTACCCATTCCTTGACAATATGATCCATTGGTACATGGTATACAATCTTCCACTCGCTGATTTCCAGTATTGTTGGAAAACGTTCCTTGTGGACAGAGCTTTGGTATTTTAGTACCAACAGTACAATATTTTCCAGGAGGGCAAATGTTGCCAGTTACACCATCACTTGGTCGTCGAACTTTAGCACCACTAGCACAATACCAGCCAGCATCACACGTATTTGTAACTTTACTCAAACCTTTAGTAGCACAGAATGACCCTCCAGTACATGGTGTTGGCTCATGTGATCCCTCGGGACAGAAAAACCCAGGTTGACATTCACCTCCAGTAGAATTAGATGGACACAGACAGTCTCCTGATGTAAAGTTATCATAATCTTGAGGTGTTTTTGACCAGGCAGCTCGTACACAGAACCATCCATTATCACAATTGCCTGATGGTTTGGAAAGGCCTTTGGTACCACAATATCTACCACCAGGACATGGCAGGCAGTCGGCCAGGTTAGTCCCGTGAGTCCTGTTATTGAAATATCCCTTAGGACATGGGTATTGTGTGGCGAAGCGAGTACCGTTAGGGCAGAAATGGCCTTCAGGACATGGCGTGATTGTGTAGGATTCTGCTCCCTCAGGACAGTAGTATCCCTGCATGCATGAGAAGCACTCAGCTTCACCAGTATTAGGATTATATGTTCCTGCTAGACATTTCTTTGGAAAGGCAGTGCCTCTAGGGCAGTAGTGGCCTTTGGTACATGGGCCTCCAGTAGAGGAGACAGAAGTTGGTTTGGGTGTATTTGATCCACGTAAACAGTAGAAACCTGGGTCACACTGGCCTATAAAACAAAATTAACAACAGTTAGCTTAATTAACTTTGGCAAAAGGAAAAGAATACCAACAAATGATGTTGGAGTAGAAAAACCAATAAGATTTATTAGTAGTGCACATAAAAAGCTTTAGAACGTCCTAGTTACTAGGATATTATTGTCAACATTCCAGTTTACTGAATCTGGAATGTGTTATTGTTTAGATAATGAAAAGCCTGTTGGCAACTACACCTAACAACTTTTGGTTTCTTTGGCATTCTCATGTTGTGTAATGTGCAAGAATATTTGTCAGTTGAGTTTGGTTGATGTGTTGTTCTAAACAATGCCATGAGAGTTTAGACAGTTTTCAACCTTCTGCAAAATTCAACAAGAGTCAAGTGTTGTTTTTTTTTTACTTTTTTTTATTTTTGTGTGCAAGTAAATGTTTCCTAGTTACTCTATGTACCTGTTGGGGAAGTTAAATTGGATTCTTGACAATAATATCCATTTGAACACGGTGTACAATCAGATTGTGCCTCTAGCTGGGACACATTAGAGAAAGTTCCATTTGGACACCCAATAGGCTCAGCAGTGCCAGACGGACAGTAAGATCCCATGGGACACACGCCACCAATGCCTGTGAAATTAGCACTTGGTCTTGGGGTATTGACACCCAGTCTACAGAAGAAACCAGGATTACAGTCACCAGATGTTGCACTAGGAAACTCCTTGTTGCCATAACCAGAACAGTATTTACCAGCTTTGCATGGCCAACACTCACTTTCTGCAGCCAGGCCAGTCTATTTGATAAAACAGATACAAATGAAACGACCTTGGAGTAAATTTGTGTATGATAACTGTCTTACTCTCAAATATCAACTACATAATGTAGAGTAATCTCAATAGATGAAATATGGATATTCAAAATACTACATTTTTGATTTTAAGGCATAGAAAAATGTTATCAAATCATGATCAAAATCATCCTTATGGTGACGATCATGATGGTCATAAC
Organism: Metridium senile; assembly: GCA_949775045.1. Lineage (NCBI taxonomy): Eukaryota > Metazoa > Cnidaria > Anthozoa > Actiniaria > Metridiidae > Metridium > Metridium senile. The sequence goes on along the minus strand of OX459096.1, from coordinate 20,001,924 downwards.
TTTAGCATGATGTCAACATTATTAGTCATCACAACCAACACCATGTTTACAGTTATCCTCATCAAGAATTATCAACATGTTCACCTAAAACACCATCACTATAATTACCACCACCATTATACAACAGTTGTAATCAAGGAATCCAAATCTTTAAAATCATATTTCATTTATACCTGATGATGGTTTCAGAAATAGACCGAAACATTGTGTTTTGCTCCCTTTAATTTTCATCATTAAATCAATATTGCAGTCATTATTGATTAAATCTTTAAACCACTGACAAATAACAATACAACAAGTCAATCACTGTTCTCACCTGTGGATTATATTTTCCAGGCGGGCACTTGGGTTGGGAAATACCAGTATTTGTTGGACAGTAATGACCAGCAGGGCATGGGAATGGTGTTTTGGCAAAAATACCACCTCTACAATAGTACCTGGCTGGACAGTCCATGCATGCCGCAAGTCCAGTCACATTACTAGTAGTGAAGATAAACATAGCATTAAAACAAGTCTGTTGATAATACATATAAACATGTTTTATTTGAGACACAATATGAACAAAATAGAAACACACATAGTATTGTTGGAGTTCATATTAGAGAGGGTTATTTACAGTTGTAGATTTGAAAATAATAAATAATTATCACCATCATGAACACCTTATTATCATCACTAGTTTTATGAACAATTTACCATCAATATCACCACCATCATCAACATCACATTTACCATCACCAATCTCACATTCTCCTTATTATCATCACTAGTTTCATGAACAATTTACCATGAAAATCATCATGATGCAAACAGTACCTGTAAGAGCCATCAGGACACTGCTTGTATGTCGCTGAGCCTTCGGGACAATGATAGCCTTGTGGACATATATCTCCTGTGGTTCCATCAGTAGGTTGAGATGTAGAACATCCCTCTTTACAGTAGAACCCTCCGCTACAGTTCCCTGTCGGTGCTTTAAGTCCTTTACCATTGCAGACTTTCCCTGGTGAACACTTAACACAGTCTAAAGGCTTAGTTCTTCCCCATAGCTCATTGTAAGTACCATTCTCACAAGGATATTGAATAGATTCTTTTGTTCCTTTAACACAGTAATAGCCAGGCATACAGACACCTCCATAGTCGTAATGGAATGACATGTTACTAAAAGTACCATTGTCCTGGAAAAAAGACGAATATATCTGAATATAATACTGTAACATTCATCAGGGGCAGATCTAGGGGGTGTCCCTTCAGGAACCAGACACTTATTAAGGCATTTAGGGACCGGACACCATCTAACACTTTCAGAGCCCTTCATTTGCAATTGGGACACCCCTGACAAAATTTCTGGATCTGGCCCTGTTCATAACTTCAAGCACACTTTTTAGGTTGTCAAAATGTCACATGCCAACATGAACAGCTTTTCACATGTATCAAATAACTAGCTAAAGTAACAATTTAATTGGTACAACCACAATTATAGCAAAGACAGTTGAGTTGTAGTTACCCAAATGAACTGTTAAATCATCAATGGCACAGTTACTGCAAAAAATGACTGAGTAGTGGTTACTCATATATCTGAGTGAATCTATACCTCCACTGTTACTCACTGCAAAAACGACTGAGTAGTGTTTATTCAAGTAACTAAGTAAATCTATACATCCACTGTTACTCAATGCAAATCGACTGAGCAGTGGTTACACAAACAACAGAGTAAATCAGAAACAATGCATTTGCAAAAAATGAATCAAATGATTGGGTTAAGGGCTTACTGGTGTCGGTGTTGGAGATCCTGGTCTACAGTAGTATCCTGAAAAACATTCAGCCTCTGGTGCTGATAGACCAGGTGTGCTACAGTAGGAACCAGCTTCACACTTGATACAGGTAATGTTGTAAGGCGCACCTATACTACCACTGTATGTTCCCTGCAAAGACAATACGAAAATATGTTGAATTGTAACAAATGTGGAAGAAAAACTATTTGTAATTAAATTCATGAAGTCCTGACTACACTTTTTAGTTACTGTATCGAAGATCCAATGTATTAATCACTGAATGGAAAATTGACTAGCTCGCTATCAGAAAGAATGGCTCTTGACTACCTGCTTGAATACTGATAGCTTGAACAACTGATTAACTCACTGTAAAATGGTTCTGACTGACTGACTGACTGACTGACTGACTGACTGACTGACTGACTGACTGACTGACTGACTGACTGACTGACTGACTGACTGACTGACTGACTGACTGACTGACTGACTGACTGACCCACTCACTAATTAAAAACTTAAAATGAACTGATAAATAGATGGCCTGCAAATTGACTAGCGTAGTGGCTGACTAACTGATACACACAAAGGATTGCCAACTGACTGAAAGATGGCACAGCCAATTTACCAATAAACTCACCACTTGACCACATGACAGATAGATTGTAGAATGACGACTTGATAGATTGGCTATTTAAAATTTTGACAGACTAACTTGACTTGCAGCTCGTTGACTAGATGACTTATGCTGAATCACTAGCTAAAACTGACTGGTTCAATGACTGACTGGCTGACTGGCTGACTGGCTGACACAATGACTGACTGTCTTTCTTTATTGACGGTTTTAAATAAGCATTAATAGACATCTTACCGGCCAACAAGGAGTAGGAGTGATACATCCTGATCCACAATAGTGCCCTCTGGGGCACTTGACTGGATTTTCTAGACCAGTTTGATTACAGTAACTGCCTTCTGTACATTTAGTACAGGCTGTGGCTCGATTAGACTGGAAAAAAATACAAGAAACATTTACATTAATTAAAACTAAGACCGAGAAGATTACAAGCAAAAGAGGAATTGTTCTGAAAATGCAATTGAATAAAAGGATAGTCTTAGATGGAAAATATGTTAGTCAATGATTTAACCAAAAAAATCAGTCAGGAAATGGGGATATTTGGTTGGTATGTAATTTTCTGCAATGCATTTTCTGTCATTAATTTTCTGCACACACAGTGTTTTACATATGTTTTACTCATACATTTAAATATTGTATAACAATAATACATGTTTAGGTGGACATACAGAGACATATTTTGTTATGGTTTTGCAAACCAACCATTGTTATTAGAACAAAGAAAATTAAACAATCTATTGTGAAAATGGTTGGCAAATTAGTATCATGATACCATACACTTGTAAACACTACTTGTAAACACTACGCTCACCTTTAACTTATAAAATCCTGATGAAACAATGCAAAATGGCACAACAAAGAAACTACGATTTTAAAATGAATTGTTGAACTTTTATCAAAAGGAAATTTATTCCTAGTGGAAGAATTTGTTCCAGTGCTAAATCGTTTCATGTATCAATGTTTTATGTCTCGTAAACTCAAAATGCTGTCAGAAACAATTGTCTACCTCTTGGTAGGTTCCAACTGGACATGGTATAGGAGCTGCTGATGCTTCAGGTGAGTAATGTCCCTTCTCTGTAACAAACTGTATAGGTGTACTAGCTTTACCAGTACAGTAATGACCAGCAGAACATGGACCGGTAGGACTAGGGTTAGTATCACCAGCACAGTAATACCTGGAAAAAATTGAAGAACTCACATTAAACCAAGTAACTTACAAACGGTTACAAGAACTTGACAAACATGGTTACTATAGCTTGTGTAACTTGTAATATTTCAAACATGCAAAAGACTGATTTCCCCCCTGATTTTAACCATGGAGGCAATCTTTCAAGTGCAAATTCATTGATATCTCTTTGAGAAAATCAAAGCAAAAGTTGACCAACTTTTATGCTATAGTAAGATCACATTTCCAAAACATTTCTTTGTTTTGTCATCATTGAATATTCAATGAGAACATTACTTCAAAAAGCTGATGTCTTACCCTGGATCACAGTGAATACAATCTTCAGCAGCCTTTGCACCAGATGTGTTGCTGTATGTACTGATTGGACATGGCTCTGGTACCTTAGCACCTTCTGGACAGTAACCACCAGCAGGACATAGACCACCTGTAAGACCTTCTGGTGGTGCCTGGAAAATGATAATAATGGCAATTAGCATAACCTAAACAATGACTAGAGTGAGAAAAGATTTTCACCATTATTATCATCATCATCATTTTGTGTTCTATGCTATCAATATTCAAATTATCATAATGATTGTCATCATTTTCACACTCCATACCATGAGATCATCATCATTGCCATCATTATTGTCATCATAATCATCATTGTCATCATTTTTATCATTGCTACCATTATAATTACTACATCATCATCATCATTGCCAGCATCATCATTGACATTATCATCACCACTATTGCCATGTCTTCAACATCTTCATCATTGACATCATTATCATCATCACTACCATCATCATTATTACTGTGACATTCCCCATACCGATGTATAAGCCCGTTCTCTACAATAAAAGCCTGCATCACATGGTCCGGTAGGTCCAGTCAAGCCAAATCCTGCACAGTATCTACCAGCAGGACATGGTGTACAGTCTACACTTCTTTTCACTCCTGTAGCATTGTTGAAATATCCACTTGGGCAGGGTTGTGGTGTGGTTGTACCAGTTGGACAGAATCGACCCTGAAATGAAAACGAAAAGGAAAACAAATGAAACAAACAAAAAAGATAAAAAAGATTAGAAGTAGAAATATATTCCAAGAAAATTCACTATGCAGTTGCGAGTTTAAGGAGGCTCGAAATGGTTTCTGTATATATCTATATACCTACTTTATATTGCATTTTATGCAGCATTATTGTGAAGCTACACAGTTAACTGATATATCATTTTAAAGCTTATGGATCCAGGATATAATTTTTTTTTTAATTATTGCGTTTGACGTTGTCATGACAACAGCAGGCCGCTGCAAAAAGGACCTGAAATTCCTTTATTAAAGCTGATATCTCCAAATCCTTTAGGTGAAAGTTTTTTTAAACTTGTACATGTCTAGTTCCCTACCTGTTCTTGCAACTGAGGAAAATTAAAAAAATCTGTAATGCGAAACCTTTAAAATGTTAAAAAAATGATTTTTTTCTAGATATAAATGGTTTTTCATTACAGATTTTTCTTAAAATGGATCTACTAAATCTAAACCTTAATTGGAACAAATTGCCAAAAAATAAAAAAAATCTACCATTTCATTGTGCTGTTATTAATAAAAATACATTTTGTACGCGTCAGAGGGGTCTTGTAAAATTGGCGATATTGCGCGCGCGCTCAAAAAACCATTTCGAGCCTCCTTAAAGAGGAATTTTCTTTAGATTCATTTCTACCTTTTCCAACAAAGTTAGATGTTCTGTGTAATTGTTTTTGAGATTATTTTTATCTCATTTGTACTATGATTAAAATTTTCATCATCATAATCTTCATTGGCATCAATTTCACCTTGAATATCACCTACATTAATACCACCACCATCATCATTATCATCATGATCATGATCATGATCATGATCATCATCATCATCATGATCATCATCATCATCATCATATAATTGACATAATCATTATCATTGTTGTCATCATTATTATTATCACAATAATCATCATCGACAATAATTCAGCACCACCACTATTAATCAATCATACCGTAGGGCAGACTTTAGGTACTGACAGACCACGATCGTCACAATAGTGTCCAGAGTAACAAACACTACAGTCCATGACAGAGATTGCAGCTGAAGCATTACGGTAAAATCCAATAGGACAAGGATTGGTATACTTGTAACCAGTTCCCTCAGGACAGTAATAACCGGGTGGACATTTATCAGCCTGGGAAGGACAAGCAACATTTTAAGTATATGAAAAGAACTTTTGTCATTATGTAAAAGAAATAATGTACTTTTATATTTGATGTTCTAGTACATGTATTTTATATACTTACAGGTTCTTTGAGTCCCTCAGGCTCACAGTAGTACCCCTCCCAGCATTTTTGACATTCACTGACCAGTTTACGACCAGTATCTGGATTGAAGGTACCATTAGGACACTTGATGGGAAAAGCATTCTATAGAAAGAGAAAAAAACGTTATTTCTCATCTGGAGTAATTTTACAGTTTATCAAAATGCAGTAACTTTCGACATTTAACTTTATCTATTCTCATAATCATTCATCTATATTCATTTGTCTCATTTATTTTTCTTCCATTAATGCATTTCTATCAATTATTCATTAACTCATTCATTCATCCAATCTGAAGTGAAATAATCTAGCCAGGTTTACCTGATCTCCCCTAAGACAGTATTTTCCCACAGGACATGCATGTGATATAAGATCAGGAGCAACGTAAGTCCCAGCAGGGCAGTGCATACCAGCAGGACATATCTTGATGGTCAACATAACAGTGCGACTTGTAGTTATACTATCACAGTAAAAACCAGGCTCACATGTGGAACACGCAAAAGCACCTGATGCCTGGGACAATCAGAAGAAGAACATCAATTATCTGTATTGACTGTTGATGACGCAGACCTGATGATGATGGTGGTGGTGGTAGTGATGATGATGATAATGATGATATGATGGTTATGGTGGAGCTGATTATGATGATTGTGGCAATGGTGGTGGTGGTGATGATGATGATGATTATGATGAAGTTGATTGTGGTGGTGATGATGATAATGATGACTGTGATGACAATAGTGATCTGAAGGCTGGAAAGTGCTTAAATGTAAGTGAAAGACTGAATTCATTAATTTTCATAAATTTACATAAGCCTGTCATCAAATTTCTATAATAAAAATTAGAGTTTCTCTATTGTACATACTGAGTAGTTGGCAATGCCACATGCTATAGGCTGTACATTGGCAGTTCCTGGACAGTAGTACCCAGGTACACAAGCTTTACATCCATCAAGGTTCTGGAATTAAAACAATTATACTTATAGGTCTACCACTCATAAAAAGTGGAAAATGATTTTTATAAGTGAACAAATATATTAATATTTTAGCACTGTCATATGAAAGAACCACTTGAAATAGACAAGTTTGAAAGGTTTTTCCTGCTAAAATGTCAATGAAGTTATGCTTCAAAGAAAAATGTAGAGATTTGTATGTAATTTTCTGTATATTTCACCTTAGCACTGAGTATATCATTATATGTACCCCTAGGGCACTCCTTTGGTATGGCCGTCCCTTGTGGACAATAACGACCCTCAGGACATGGTTCACACTGTTCCCATCGTATGTTAGCAGTTTTGTTGGAAAAGGTACCAGCAGCACAAGGGAACTGGGTACCACGCTGGGTGCCTGGAAGCAAAGATAGTTTATTTTAATAACCATTTAAACAGGTTCCCATTTAAATCTGTACTTATGCAAATTGTGTTGATGTGTGCTAAACACACAGATCAACCAATCAGAGTTTATTATTTCTGAAGTGAACTTCTCTGATTGGTTGATCTGTGTGTTTAGCACACATCAACAAAATTTGCATAAGTACAGATTTAAATGGTAACCTGTTTGTATCTACTTTTTGTTCCAACAACTCCCTTCACAGTCACCTTCATAAATATTATCTGTCAAACTACTATGATAATCATTAGCATCACTTTCATCATCACCATCAGCATCACTCTCTCTAATAACATCACCACTATCATAATTATTATCTTCACTATCCTGATAATCATCACCATCATCACAAGCAGCATCCCTACTAGTATCATCAGCATTATCATAATTTATTTCAATCAATCATTTACTTGTCAATTCATTTATTCATCCATTCACTCATTCATTCCACCATTCATGAATTTTCTTATTCATCTATTCACTCATTCATGTATTCGTCCATCCATCACTCAATCATTTACTTGTCAATTCATTTATTCATCCATTCACTCATTCATTCCACCATTCATCCATTTTTTTATTCATCTATTCACTCATTCATGTATTCGTCCATCTGTTCATTCATTTGTTCATACATCTGAACATTCATCCAATAATTCATCCACCTTTGTCTGTTGAATCAATCATCCATGTATTCATTTAACCATCCAATAATTTTACATTTATTCAATTCCTTCCTTCCTACATCATGTGACTCAGTTAATACTCCATTTTCTCCATACTGCTGCACTATTTGACAAAAGGCACAATTGCACAGGGAAAGCCTCAATTCAGACTAAATTTAAAATGTGTTTTCCATTGTTTAGCGGTAATATTATTTTGTTTGTGCTTTGCTTTGCTTTGAATTTGTGAATATTTTTTACACCAAATCATGGATTGGCCTGAGCAAATGCACCTTTTGTTAAGCAGTGTTAGATAATGTGAAACTGGAGTATTATTAAATAACAGCTCTATTACCTGGAGGACAGTAGTGTCCTGGTTTACAAAGCCCTGAAGGTTTGTCACTAGCTAAAAGACAGTATGATCCTTTGGGACATTCATAGCATTCATCATGTGATCGTAGATTGGTTAGATTACTCCAGGATCCTGCTGGACATGGGAACTGTGTTGGACTTTGTGTACCAAGAGGACAGTAGTAACCTAGTAGAAAGGAATCAATTCAATTCTTTATTCAACATACATATACATTTATAGATATTTACAAAATTATTACATGACACTTGGATTATAAGTATAACAATTAGATTATTAATAATAATATGCCTCATTTATATAGTGCTAAATCTCTCGAATAGCTCATAGCACTTTACAATCTACTAATGTGTGTATGGAGGACTCATCAGACTGCTGAAAACCAGCAGCTTACAATCATGAGTGTTGTTAGTGAATGCCTCTGAGGCCTGACTGTTGTACCGGGAGACCATTCCGTTCAAATAGCACAACAGGATCTTAAGCGTCCACCTTATATAGGATTAGAGTGAAAGCAGACGTCCTTATCATGCTTAAATTGTCAACAATGGGAAATTGTGTGCAGTGGCCAAAGAAGCTTAGGCATTCTAGTTGACCACTGCCATCATTAATTGTATTATTATATCAATTTTCATTTAAAAGTATAATTGAAACTAACAGTGAGTGCAACAACAATTATGGTTATAATGGTCATGATGGTTATGATGGTGACTATAAGAACTTAACTGACCTTTAGCACATAGCTGTGGTGGTTTCTGCCATCCTCCAGTCCCTGCCTGGCAAGACTGTCTCTCAGGACAAAGAGTACATTCCCGTGCATGTGTTAAGTTATGGTAATCAGTGTAATACCCAGCTGGGCATGCATGTATAGTAGCATTGGGAAGTACAGATCCTGCTGGACAGTAATAACCTGCAGCACACTTAACTGGAGGGTATGTTAACCCAGTCTGTGGACATGCCATACCAGCAGTACATGACCAACACTCATTAAGTGAACCAATGCCTTGAAGTCCACTGAATCTACCACGGGGGCATGGTGTTGGGACAGTGGATGCTGACGGACAGTAGTACCCTGTAGGGCAGGTCTTGCAGTCTAGTGCATCTAAAGCATTCAAAGAAAAATTTATAAACTCAGTCAAAGTTTTATTAACTCAGTCAGGCTGACTTGCTTTACACTGAATTTAAATTTTAGAAGTAGTTATAAAGAAATTGAATAAATATACGACAGTGCATTCATGTTACTCCTGTCTCTCCATTAGTGTTTCGTTTTAAGAGCATTTAAAGCTAATCATGGAAAGGAAAGACGTCAAAACAAGGATGGGAATCGAACTCAGGACCTCCCGCACCGAAAGCAGTGCACTGACCAGCTGTACCATCGTCAGCTACTGATGAGCATCCATACTAGCTCCCAAGATTAATCACAGTTGCTCTATACTACACTGTACAGCTGCGTATCCAGTGTGGTTGGTAATTGTGGCGTAGTGGTAACACGTCGGACTAAAAAACCCACACCATGGGGTTCAATTCCCACCAAGGGCATATGATATTTTTCTTATGTATCTACATTTCACTTTTACACCAAATGGGTATATTACTGTCTAAACTAGAAATGCATTCCTACTTACATCTAGATCCCTGTTCTTCCTGGTATGTTCCAGCTCTACAAGGTGTTCCTTTGTAATCACCAACATTTGCACCACAGTAGTATCCTGGTGCACATAGTCTGTCACCATAACCATCTCCTTGCGGACAATAATACCCTATTAGACACTCCTTACATTGGTTTTCTCTCTCCAGTCCCAGTTCTCTGGAATACTTCCCAGCTGCACATGGATGCTCATACTGGGTCTTAGTGCCTTCAGTACAGTAGTGTCCAGCAGGACAAATAAGTCTAAAAGAACAAACAAACAAAACAATTACTATACAATTTTACAATTTTACAATATTTTGTCTGTGACTTTACTGTCTTATAAAGACTTTTCAACTGTTACTACAGTCTTCATTCCTTGCTACAAAGACCAGCTCAAGCAAACACTAAAGAAGACAAAGTTTAGTCCAGAAACATGGATTCAAACAACTGACTGCATGCACTGGTAACATATCATCTTGAATGGTGCCAAACTATTCCAAAATAACCACCTTACGACTATAGAGTTCAAGAGAAAGAAGTGGAAGTTTCATCAGTGGTGGTCACAACCATTCTGAAGTGCCATCCTTGCAACAGCATGTTTCAGACAAAAATCGCCTTGCCAACTCAACAAATACCACAGATAAATGGGAAGGAAATGAATTCTCAGAAAGGAGTAGCACCTATGTAATACCTGTAAGTAGGGTATCCAGATGTTCCTCTGGGACAGAAATATCCTGCTGGGCATGTTCCACAGCCACTTGCTGCATCAGGAGCACCAGTAGTGTTACCATAGGTACCTGCCGGACATGGTGTGGCATCCTTACCATCAGTACAATAGTAACCTATAGGACAACGCCCATCAATTGGGCGTGGTGAGGTATTACTACCCTTACATATAAACCCAGCATCACAAGATAGACATGATGTAAATGATTTGTTACTGTATTTTCCAGCCTCGCAAGGTATTGGTCGAGAGTTCAAGTTGGGACATTTGTATCCAGCTGGGCATTCAGTGCATTTGACTGCAGAACCAAGACTGTATGACCCAGATGCACATGTTTGAGGTACACTGGAGATGTTTGGGCAGAATGATCCTGCATCACACACTTTGCAGACCTGATGACGTAAGCATGGGATAACTAGTCAACTACTGTTACATATAACAATGGGCAAATACAATGGAACACCTCTATGTTGGAATCTTGATAAATTGGAATAAGCATTATTAGCAAGATTTTCAATCCAATTGATTAACTGGAAATTTTTTATAGCTTCCAATTTACTACTGACCAGTTCCACTGTATTTAAATACCCCTTTGACAAACAAATTGTGCTGGTGTTATATTGTGTGACATGGTGTTACAAGTAATTCATTGTATTCATTTTACATTGCACAGGATTGTGTTCAATTGTGCACAGTGCTATATTTTGTGACATAGTGTACAACAATCCATTCTACATTGTACAAGATTGTTACATTGTGTCCCCATTGTGTTATATTGTGTGATATGGCTTTACAAAACTCCAGTTTAAATCACAAAAGACTGTGTTACATTGTGTCACCATTGTGTTAAATTGTGTGACATGGCTTTACAAAACTCCAGTTTACATCACATAGATAGACTGTTACATTGTGTCTCCATTGTGCTATATTGTGTGACATGGCTTTACTAAACATTCATGGTATTCATTTCACATTGTGCAAGATTTTGTTACATTGTGTATCATTGTATTATACTTTGTGACATGATGTAACAATCAATTTTACATTGCAAAAGATTGTGTAGCACTGTGTCACTATTGTGTTATATGGTGCCCCTATATTGTGTCCCTGTTGTGCTGTTATATGTGACATGGTGTTACAAAACCCATGGCTATTATGTACCATTTTACATTGCACATGATTGTGTTCCATCGTGTCCCCTTTAATGCTCTGATAAATTAATATCCTCTATAATGTTACATGTTATAATACAAAACCGCTTGTGATTAATTACCTTGTGTTACACTGTGTTCCATGACAAAACTTAAACCCATGTTACTTTGTATTACACTGTTGTGCACTGTATTACAAAACCTCTTATTGCTCAACTTTTTGTTAAGTGGTATTACATAACCCCATGCCATTTACATAGTGAACCTATATCTAATTATTACAGTGTTATAAAAACATAATATTTTAGAGTGATATTTAACAATTTAACGATAAAATTAAGAGGGTTTTTTTACAATCTTTTGATTACATATTTGAAGGACTGGTGTATAATATTTTTTTTAATTGATTAATATGACTCTATATACCTTTATGGTGATGGCATTAGCTGATAGTACAATACATCAAGCAGGTTTTAAATGATTTAAGTTTCAATTATGTTTCAATATGCAGCAAGTGAGAAAAATATCTTAAGAATTTGCATAATGATCTCTCAACAAAAATCATTAATCATGACAATATGTTTTACTTCAATTTAGTCTGTAAAATTAATATTGGAATTAAAAAGTGTAAAATGTTTATTCAAGAATTATAATGAGTATGCAGAAAGGCATCACGTTTGTGGGCATAATACAAAAATGCTGAAAGTAAAAAAAATGCTGTAAGTTGAAATAGGTACGTAGGGCACTGTTTTTGTATGCCTTACTTCGATCCAAGAATAAGAGAAACATGACACATACAGGCTGTCACAAGGGTTGTTAGTGTTGCTGGTCCTAAGATTAGTAGTTAGATAACATGCATATACTTAGCAAATTGGTGTATTTGAAAGTGAAGATGAACATGCCGACAAAAATAGACAAAAGTGTAGCAATTTTTACAATGTGAAACTTCTCTGATGAGTTCATGGCAAAGCAAAGTGGGCCATCAAATGTTGGTGTATATGTTATCCATGAACATGCTTACATGCAATAAGGAATCATGTTTATAAAGGTTATAACTTACACCAGGACGGACGTTTCCAGAAGAGCTCCCACTCTGAGAATGTCAGAAGTAGATTATCATGCAGAAGAAAACAAGTTGATAGAGAAAAGGAATTGAAACAAGAAGTATTGTTGTTATTAATTAATTTTTAATTAACAATAATATTATCATTTGGTTAGCAAAATAATTTAATAGCTAAATTTTAAATATTTAAAAAGCAAATTTTAATAATTAAAAGTAAATTTTAATTTAAAAAGTAGAAATAGTCTAGCAGTTTTAAAAATTGATTAATTAATTACACTATTTAATATTCTCAGGAACTTCCAGTTGTTTTAAAATTTTACATTTACTTTTAATAACTCAAAAATATATTATGTTTTACCTAATATATAATTGTGCCATTGAGTTCTGTTCTTAACTCTCTTTCTCTCTCATTCCCTATCCCTCATACTCATTTATTGATTATAATTAAAGTTTTGTATTTTGTGTTTCCTTGACTTGACAACCCATTCCAATTTCTAGGAATTCAACTTTCCTTATTGTGCTTGGAAAGATGTTTTGACACCAACATTTTAAATACAAATTGACACAATGATGTAATATTGAGACCAAAAACAGAAGTGGACGACATGGTAGTCAGCCCTTCTTCTCACTGCTGTCACCAAGTTTTGAGCACTAGCTATCCCAGGCATAGATAAGCATATGCGTTGACTTTGTATAGGTTGTTCTTTCCATCTCATAAAGTTTTCTAGTTTTCCTCCCCCAGCAAAAGTAAATATGTGTTTTGTACTAATTGATTTATTGTAGAGGATGTGAGTGAGGCTCTGAGTCTCTGCAGTTAGTAAAACCTTTGAAAATTTCTCTGGCTGGAAGATTGAGACATTTTGACTTACCGATGAGCTCCCAATAGTATATGTCCCTGGATAGCAGAGCACCTTAAAGTTATCAGTCTTTGAGGGACATGAATACCCTGCTGGACAGGGTGTGCACTTGTCCTGGGCCCCTTCACTATATGTCCCTACAGCACAAAGGGTCATGGAGGATGAGGTCGTACTTGGACACTCATATCCAGGAGGACACGGTGTACATAGCTATAAAGAACACAATCACAGATGTGTTAAGACAAAGATGTATGGCATATATGTGAAACTACTTAACCGCCATTTTCAAAACTACCCATCCCACCAGACTACATTCTTGATACGGAATTGTCCAAAACACTACTGTAAAAGCTAACACAGTGTTTGGACAGTCAAACAAGAAGGCTGAAATGTTGGTAGACTAGTGACCAGATTCCAATTGAGACTTATATTACTACGGCAGGAAGTGTAGTTATGCAAAGGGTAGTAAATCATTGATAGCTTATTTAAGTGAGTGTGTAGTTGTTTTTCGATTAAGTATGTATGAATTGTCCTGAATAGTCAAACTCTTATCCAACTTTTTCAAATTTTATTTGAATTATTTTCTTGACTTACTGTTTGTTTTCCAATAGAATAGTATCCTGGGAGACATGTAACATTTTGAGCACTGTCAGTACGGGGACAAGCCACGCCCTTGGGACAAGGGGTACAGCTTGTTTGGCTGCCTATTGAAGTTGTACCCTGGAAGAGAAGCATGATGAATTTAAACATATAGTCAGTCAGTCAAGAAGAAAAGCTTAAGGTTGGTAAAGTATGAATCTTCTACATTTCTTAAACACTTGTTAAAATCCCAGTTTTTGGGCCTTCAGCTCATCAATTTGGATCTAAGTTTAAATTTCAATTCTAAACATTAACCATAATTATGTAAACTTCAATGACAATTTACAAAAGGTCCAACAGCTTGGATATTTAAAAGTCATAACAGCACAAAGTATTTCCGATTAAAGCTTTTCAAACCTGTTCAACAAATTTATTTAATTCTATAAACTCACTGGAAGACAAGGTACATTCCCATTGCCATTCTTCGCAGGGCACATCCATCCCTTAGGACATGCATCACAGGATGCTTGAGCACCTACACTATAAGTTCCATCAGGACAGCCAGTCTCAACAGATCTGTTAAAGTATTGACAATATTTCCCAGCAGGACAAACAGTACAATACTGAGCATCACCTTTTGAGTAATATCCTGGACAAACAAGAATAGTAATGTTTACAAAAATGGAAGCTTACATTTCAATATATAAAGATAATAATTTAACTAAAAAGTATCAAATATATTTAAAAAAGCAATATAAAACATCCACTTGTGTCTTACTGTGATATAAACATGCTGGGGGCTGTAGAGCACTTGACAAGTCAAAGAAACACTTGGCTACATGTTCCTTTATGACTTCTCTCTTGCTCTACAGCATCCAGCATGTTTATATCACAGGGTTTATATCATAATGATGATGATGATGATGATGATGACATTAACAATGATAAAGGCAATAATGATCATGACAGTAATGATGATGATGATATTGTTGAATGATAGTGAGAGTGATGATGGCTTGATTGATATAGCCTATTATTATACATTCTACTAACTACATTGAATCTGATTGGCTAAGAGCACACGGCTAAATCTGAATAGCATGTGAACTTGACAGTGATAATTGCATTGTCTGTAGTTATCACTGTCAAGTTCCCAAGCTCTCTCCGTTCTCAGGGAGTTGGTGTGAAAATGGCAGCGAGAATTGCTTATTATTGTCTCTTTTACCTGTTTATAATTGTACTTTTACTTTAAAAAATGTATAATAAAACAATTATTGAATTCGGTTTTCGCATGATATCGTAAATTATCAAGACCTCGAGTCAGTATTATCTGCCTCAGCCAGGAGGCTTCGGCAGATAACACAGACCTCGGTCTTGATAATTTACGATATCATGCTCAACCTCATCCAATAATTGCTTAATGTTGACATCAATGCATGGTTGTGTTTGGTGTTGTATTTATACCTGGTGTACACTGCTTGTTATTAGCATTTGATGAGACAGACGGACACTCCCAGCCGGCTTGACATTTATGACATATTGTTGAACCAGCACTGCTGTACTCTCCAGGGTTACACGTAGTTGGTAATACCTGGAATATTATTATAATGTTAGAACATACAAGACTATAAACAAATAACTTAGAAGAGCAATAATACTTTATAATATAACTAATATATAATATTAATAATACTGATTGGGTCTGTAGTAATAATTGCATTCAGAATTCCTAATTGCCAGATTATGTACTTTGTGCACCATCACTCTGTTGACAACAAATTCCTGGGAATTAGTCAGGGAGCAAGTGTATTCCCGTGGGAAGTTGGTGCTTAAAGCAAGCCACTGGTCTAGATATGTCGAGGGGACCTTAGTGAACATAAAAAATGTTGTCGGCAACTTTGTGATCCGCACCGACACGAATTATGGGGGTTTAGATTACGTTATAGTGAATATTAGCATGGAAACGAGGCTGCTTCTCAAATGCTCTTTATTCCTCGCTTAATGTAAATATTTCACCACCAAATTGCATGAATAGATTCACTTTAGTATTACTGAGGATTTGACACACATTTAGTTGAAGATTTTGATCACGTGACATACAACATGAAAATGAGGCTAAATCTAATATGTGCCCTTTTTCTAATCTTCTTTTTTAAATATCACTACAAAAGTATGTTATATCAACAGAAAAACATTTTCTAGACTTTTCCACACCAGAAGCTGAAACTTAACATCATTTTATCACGTCATCGAAGACATGAAAACGAGGCTGTATAATCTATAGAAATTACTTATATTAACTCGGTTTTCTTGTATTTTGTTGTAAATCAACACAATGAAATGAAGTCACTTTAAAATAATTATTTTCTAAGTTTATTGGGTCTAAAACTAACAATTTGATGAAATAATAAACACAAGCTTGAAAGCGAGGCTCCCTTGGTCAGCGGTCTTTAGCAGTAAAATACAGGTCCGCCATTTAAACTTGCAGTTGAAATAGAGAAGGTTAATGGTCTTTCAGTTTAAGTTTTCTGATGAATATCGACCCTGATCTTGACTCTGACAAAGAACAAAAAGCGGATCTAAGTTTATGTATCATATGTCAGGAAAAAAAAGATGAAAATCTAGTGGAAAAGCCAAGTTCACATGAGAAAACATTGGAGTCGATAAAGGAGTGGGCCACGTATGGTGAGCTAAAGTATATAAGAAGTCGTGACAAGCTATCCACCTACTCTCTAAGGGATCTAAAGGAAAGGTCATCATGGCACAGAAGTTGCTACAAGAATGCAGTGCATTCTGCTATGCTGAAAAGAGCGAAAGAGCGTTACGAAAGGCATTTAGAAGGCCCAAATGTGATTAGAAGGAAACAATCTGTAACAGTAAAAGAGAGTCAACAAGTTACACGCTCAAGAACCATTCCATATGATAAAGAAGTTTGCTTTTTTTGTGAAGGTGATGCCGGGTATAGACAAAGCCTCCACAGTGTTTTGACATCTTCAGCTGGTGAGTCTCTACGTGCTGCTATTGACATGTCTTCAAATGATAAGCTGCGAGTAAAGTTAAGCTCAGCAATCGACCCCAGTGATGCCCATGCAATTGATATTAAATATCATAGCAAGTGTTGGGCTAATTATGTAACAACTGTGCTTCGTCGAGGAAAATCTCAAGCACCTACAGCATCTACCGATCAAGCAGTCAGTCAAAGAGCAAGTAAAGCCGCAGCTCAGATAGAATTTCTAGCCATGGTTGAAAATACTTTGAGAAATGGAACAATTTTGACAATGTCAAAACTTCAGGAAGCGTATGAAAGCATTTTAGAGGCAAACGATGTTGAAAACCCAACATGCACAAGAAAGATAATAAAGCAGCTCATCAAGGATGAAATACAAGGTGTTGAGTTCCACAAACCCAAAAGAGTCAACGAATCCGAAAGAGTCACAATCAAGAGTACACGTGATTTTGCTATCCAGCAGACAGAGGATAATGCTGATGACAGTGACCAAGAAATGAGAATTCTATTTGACGCTGCAAGATTCCTTAGAAGATCCATCAATAAGTGCAAAAACTGGGTCTTCACTGGATCGTTTGAAGATTTAAACAGCAACCATCTACCGCAGGAGCTTTACTCATTTTGTAGATGGCTGATAAATGGGCCCAAAACTGATATCAACGGTAATCACAAGTCTAACGAAATCCACAAGCGAGCAATGAGCTTGGCACAAACTGCAGTAAGCATGTGCCTGACCGACCGACAAAAAAGCAACACCAAGTCTAAAGTAATCAAGTCGACTAGGGATATGCCTCAACAACTGGCTGTTGGCTTGGCTCTGCGACAATCTATCAGAAGTAAAGAGATCGTAAATATGCTCCATGGTTTTGGAATGAGTGTTGAGTACAACAGATTACTTAGAATTGAAGCCCAAATAGAACAAAGTGTTCTTGAGCGCATGAATAAGCATGGCGGGGTGTACCTTCCTGAGAACTTTGTGAAAAACAGACATGTATTTTTCGCAATTGACAACGTGGATTTTGCAGAGGATACCCATGATGGAAGTCACACACTTCATGGCACCGCAATGGCTATCTACCAAAAGACAGATCCAAGAGACACAGCACCACAGATAAGGTTAGCTAAGCATTTAATATCATTTATGTTGATCCCTTTTTTACTGTTTTTGTCTCTGCTATTTTTAGATTGGATAGTCAATCAAGTCAAGATCGCACATTACGTAACATTCCTGAATCAATGCCTGAGCTTATGGAATGCCACGAACCTCCAAAAACACCAAAGAACCCAATTTACCCACACTTCAAGCTGTACGATAAGGATGAATTACCTATTGTTGTGAGACGGCAAGAGTTTGCATGGATTCTAGGGCGCAGATTATCGAGCCTTTCACATCAAACGACACAAGAACCTGACGAGTTAAGTAATGCAACGCAAGTTCCTGTTTGGTCTGCATATAATTCCCTTATATATGACCCTCTAGATACCACAAGAAGTGCAACACCACCTCTGGTTGCATTCCCGGCACATGAATGGAGTACTTTACTAACTGTACTAAAGCAGGCACAAGACATCAACACATTAGTGGTTGGAGCTGATAGAAAGACTGTGGTGACACTTGACTTGGGTCTTTATCAACCAGCAAAAAGACTTCAGATGGCAAGAAATGATATGGATCATTTAATACTTCGCCCAGGTGCGATAACTAGCAAGTAATTTACTAGATTTACTCGTCTGGTTTTGAATTCAAACTGATATTGTGTACTGATTATATTATTTTCAGGCGAACTCCACATTGTGATGGCACAGTTAAGGACAATTGGCCGTTACATTGAAAACAGTGGTGTGGATATGTGCTGGGTTGAGTCTGGCTTATACGGCACATCCACAGTGAAGCAGATAATAGAAGGCAAGCATGTGAGAAGAGGACAGACAGCCCATCTAGTTACTCTACAAGCCCTTTACTCATTGTATCAAGAAGCGTTTTTCCAGTTCGATGAAGAGTGTTATCAAGCAATTTCCCAAGCAGCAAAGGAGCTTGATGAGGCATGTGCACAAGGAAAGAAAGAAGACATAGTCAATAAGAACACTAGAATGATAGACACTATCAGCTCTTTGAATGTCCTGGAGAAGATGGCAGCCTTCGACAAGGCTAATGAAAACCGGCCCATTTTCAAAGTGATGCTTCAGTACATGCGCATGGTGACAGAAATGCTGACATTCATCAGAGCTGTTAGAACAGGTGACTGGGACCTTCATCTCCAAACGCTGGCCAAGTTCTCAAGATACTTCTTTGTCCATGACATGATAAATTATGCACGCATGATTCCTATTTATTTAGCTGAGATGGAGTCACTAAACGAGTCTGATCCAGATATTGTTGAGGAGTTTCGACAAGGAAATTGGGTCGTCAATAAGAACAGTGACACATCATTTTGTGCATTAGGTGCTGATCATGCTCTAGAGCACATAAACCGTTCCATGAAAGTTTCTGGAGGCCTCATTGGTATAACCCTCAACCCCAATGCACGAAACAAGTTCTTTTTAATTGCTCCCGAACTAGCAAGATTAGCTGAAGAGGCCAAGAACATGGCCAGACTTTCCAAGCAAAAGAAGACAAAGGAACATCATAATCTTAGCACAGCAATATTAGAACGAGAGGAAAGACACATCAAGCAGCTGACAGACACAATCGAAAGGTTCACAAACCCATTCACAGAAAAAAGTGATGATCTTTTCAACTTAGTCACGAAAGTAGTTGTCGAGGATAAAGTCAAGGATGATCTGTGTGGTCAAAGTGAAATAGGAAGAAAGCTGGTTGAGACCTTTGTAAACGAACGGGTCAAATCCAACAAAGTAAATGTCTGGGCGAAAATGAAGAAGACCAAACTTCTTACATGGAGAAGCAATGGCAAGAAAATGAGAGTCGCTCTAAAAGACAAAGTCGTAGAGTTGAAAGAGGACCGAAACTTGTTTGCCAGGCTGATGATGGTCGCCAAAAGTCGTCCTGAAATCGACATCAAAGAGGCTATCAAGCTGTATGAATTTTCAGTTGTTCCACGATCTCTGTTTGCAAATGATGGAACAATGCTTCATTGCTCAATGAAAAGCGCACTCATGAGTATTCTGGAGAAGACTGGAGTATCACTTGAATCACCTGACACTTCAGCGAATGACAACAGTAGCATTGCCTCCTCAGCTCCACCCACAATGACAGTTGCGGTCGTCGATGGAATGGCAGAACTACAGTCTCTGGACAAGCCACAGTGGGTAAACAATTGCGAGCAGTTAGCCAAACACTTTAATGACTGTCTCTTTCACAAGTACCGTGAGAGTGATGAAGTGCGATTAGTTTTTGACAGATATGACTTACCTTCCTCGTTAAAAACTGCAACCAGAGCTCAAAGGCAAGGAACCACAGACCCTGTGTATTACCGTATCACTGACACGACTCAGATTGCCAAAGTAAATATGAAACGACTCCTGTCTCACTCAAATACGAAGATGGAACTAACGGTGTATCTGGCGCAGAAGTCCATGGAATATGCTGTGCAAAATGGAAGACGCTTTGTTGTATCATGGGCGTGTCAATGTGAAGCTACTCATCAAGGAACCGAGCATCTACAAAGTGACCAGGAAGAGGCGGATACGAAGTTAATTTTGCACGCTATTGATGCCACTACAAATGGCGCAACTACACTTGAAGTCCACTCACCAGACACAGATGTCTTTGTGTTGTCCCTAAGACGCTATCCGGAGCTTTGCCAAAACACCTACTTCATAACTGGCACAGGCCAAAGACGTCGAAGGATAAGCTTACAGCCAATTTACCACTCTCTTGGTGCAGCTAAAGCAGCCGCCCTTCCTGCTCTCCATGCCTTGAGCGGAGCTGATAATACCGGTAGCTTCTCTGGAAAAGGAAAATTGGCGTGCTGGAAAGTCTTTAATACAGCTGATGAAGATGTTATCACTGCTCTCACAAACCTTGGAATAACAGAACAGCCAGACGAAGTTACAATGAATGGAATTGAGAAGTTTGTCTGCCAGCTATACCAGCCAACTACTAGCATTTGCCAGGTTAATGAGCTGAGGTGGTCTTTGTTTAAGAAGAAGCAGGCACAATCGGAGAGGCTTCCACCAACTCAAGGTGCTTTACGCGAAGCCATTCTACGTGCACATTATCAATCCATGGTATGGAACAGTGACAAAATTGCCAACCCTAGTATTCCATCACCAGAGAACTATGGCTGGAAGAAAGACAACGAAAAGTGGCTGCCTGTGATGACTACAATGCCACCAGCTCCAGAGGCAATAATTGAGCTGGTGAAATGTGGTTGCGCAAAACAACGATGCTCAACCAATCGATGCCAGTGTCGAAAAGCGGGGCTAATGTGCACTGAACTTTGCACTTGTTCTGATGATGATGATCCCTGTGAAAACGGTTTGCACGAAGATGACGATGATGGATGTATTGATGACAGTGATGAAAGCGACGACAGCTATGACAATACAAGTGATGATGATGAGGACAACTGAAGGATATTTGTAAACTTTCCAGGGACTTTTTATAGTATGTAGATAAATGTAGATAAAAGTAGTCTAGATAAATGTTATTTCAAAGGATTTCCTTGATATTCTTGAATCTTGAAATGACCTGTGATAATGCATGTAAATAGCAGTAATTTGAGATTATACAGCCTCGTTTTCATGTCTTCGATGACGTGATAAAATGATGTTAAGTTTCAGCTTCTGATGTGGAAAAGTCTAGAAAATGTTTTTCTGTCGATATAACATACTTTTGTATTGATATTTAAAAAAGAAGATTAGAAAAAGGGCACATATTAGATTTAGCCTCATTTTCATGTTGTATGTCACGTGATCAAAAATCTTCAACTAAATGTGTGTCAAATCCTCAGTAATACTAAAGTGAATCTATTCATGCAATTTGGTGGTGAAATATTTACATTAAGTGAGGAATAAAGACAATTTGAAATGCAGCCTCGTTTCCATGCTAATATTCGATATAACGTAATCTAAACCCCCATAATTCGTGTCGGTGCGGATCACAAAGTTGCCGACAACATTTTTTATGTTCACTAAGGTCCCCTCGACATATCTAGACCAGTGGCTTGCTTTAAGCACCAACTTCCCACGGGACTTTATTTTACGACACTTGCTCCCTGACTAAATGTACGTATGTGATACATGCAATATTTTAGAACATTTAGTTCTAAAATTAGTTTAGTTCTTTTTGAATAAATTTAAGCCACAATATTGCAAATGTTGTAACAAGAATAATGTAGGTTTTTATAATTATAATTACCGTTTTTGTTGGACAAGAACTACCAGCAGGACACTGTATACATGCAGCTGCCTTACCAAGACTGTAATATCCTGAACCACATTCTGCTTCATCCAATCTAACAAAATGACAAACAGATGATCAGGGGCATGATAGGTTTTGTTATTTGCCAAAGGTGTAGGCTGTTTGCACCAGTGAAAAGAAGCATGCAAGATCATTACCACTGTGCCATTATAATCACCACTCATAATTATCAGATACATCATTAGCAACAAAGACAGCAATATCATCATAATTTATTTAGTAATATCATTGTTATTAACAGAAGTGTCCTCAAAAGCATCATCATCATCATTGTCATTACTACCATCACCATCATCATCATTGCAACCACCACCACCACCACCATAATCATCATATATCATCATCACCGCACGATCACTATCATCATCATTGCCACCACCACTATCATCATCATTGCCACCACCCCCACCACCATCATCATTGCCACCACCACCACCATCATCATCATCATCATTGCCACCACCACCACCACCACCATCATCATTGCCACCACCACCATCATCATTATTGCCATCACCAACACCACCACCACCATCATCATCATCATTGCCGCCACCACCATCATCATCATTGCCATCACCACCACCACCACCACCACCATCATCATCATTGCCATCACCACCACCACCACCATCATCATCATCATCATTGCCACCACCACCATCATTGCTGCCAACACCATCATCACTATCATGACCCCCATCATCATCATTTAAAACCATTGCTATTTTCTCATAATATTTTTAAGTTACAATTTAGTATCAATGCAAATCCTTTATAGGTGGTGCTCATCCTGTATACTTACTCTGGTTTTGGGCATTCATATCCAGCAGCGCAATTGGTACAATTGGTTGCTTTTTTCTTGGCAAATGTAGTTGTTCCAGTAGGACAGTGTACAGGTACCTGTGTTGTGGATGGACACATGTAGCCTTCAGGACAATCCGTACAGTTAGCCTGTCCATCAATAGAATAGGTCCCTGACTCACAAAGTGTGATGGCAGAACCTGGTGAAGGGCAACTATAGCCAGCAGGACATGGAATACATGAAGTAGCACCCTGGAAAAAGATGGCCAAAGTAAACCAACTTGTCAACCTTACTTGTCAACTTAATTATACAAATCTAAATCTATGTACTTCTGTGTTCTTACTTGAAAGAAAATTTGCCCCTTAAATGATTCTTTCAATTATTTACTCCCTTATTCATAAATTAATTTACTTTTTTATTTCTTTCCTCGCACTTCTCTTCTAAAAAACATTTCCTGTAAGAAGTTTTCCTTCTCCAATTATCTTTATACACTAAATTCCTACATATACTTTTTTTGTTGTGTTATCTTATTTCTTCCTTATTTTACATCAAGCCCTTTCTTTTTCCTTTACTTTCCTGTTCTTTCCCTCCTTCTTTTCTTCCTTCCTACCTTCTTTTCCCATTTGTTCATATTTCCCTTGCATCATTTTTTTCCATTCCCTATGTTTATCCTTTTCATTTATTCCTATTCCTATTTTTACCTTAGCGAACAGTCATATTTTACTCTTAATGCTATTCTTTAAACACTGTCCCTATCTAAAAAAACTAAACACCAGTCATAATAAACTATACACCACTGCTTACCAGTTTGCTGTAAGAACCCACAGGACAAGAGACAGGTAGTTTACTGGGATCAGCACAAGACTGTCCAGCAGAGCACTGTGTACATGATGTCTTGCCTGCTTCTGAATAATACCCTGGTAGACATGGTACAGGAGGCTGGGTACCATTCTCACACTTGTACCCAGCAGGACAGGGATTGCACTGAGGAACCTGCAACATAAAGTTATCCTTAGTTTATAGTTATCTTTAGGCCCGTGATCATACATCCACTTGTCTGGACAAGCCCAGGCTCAAAGGTTCCATGCTTAATTTTGTCCATGTACATGTAACACAAATCAATGTCCAATGGTAAAAACAATATAACCAATTAAGCATTACTACTGTATATTATACATTATTACTGTTACTACCAAAAGTCAAATTACAATAAACTGTACTATATTTTTTTGTTTAATGTGTTGTTCACTCTCTTGCCACACCATGTATTCTGGTTTTCTTCACTCAACAACAAAATAACAAACAAACTAGTGATTAATGAGAGACTTGTGTCTTGTCAAAGAGATAAAAATATCCTTGAATGATAATCTTTTAATCCCTGAATCTCTTAAATTTTGTGATGATTTTCAATGAAGGTTTTGCTCTATAATGTGTACTAGTTACTCTACTAAGTCTTTACCTTTGCACCATTATTCCAGTATTGTCCTGAGGGACAAGCCTGTGGAGTTTGGCTAGGATCATTGCAAGTAAATCCCATAGGACATGAAGTACAAAATGATGCTCCTATTGAACTATAAGTACCAATAGGACATGCATCACAGGAGCCCTTTCCTGGGGGACTATATGTCCCTGCGTTACAGTCCTGAGGGGCAATGTTGGCTGAGCCACTCATACATGTTTTACCAGCATGACAAAGGAGACACTTTGAGGCACCACCAAGGCTGTAGGTACCATCTGGACATTTCTGGTAAAAATATTGTATTGAAGCATGATTAACAAAGAAGTAATTAAAGACATATATATCTATATTCTTCTCGCTATCTTCTGATGATGTTGGCGTCCGACGAAAGCTCAAGATACAAATAAAATACAGTAGTACATGGCCTCAAACCTACTCGAATAATTCCTTTCAAAATGCTACTGAAGGACAACTTCAATATTCTTTAATTAAAGATAGATAAGAATTTGTAATTACCATTATAGTAACCATGAGGATGGTGATGATGATTATGACGATGATGACAATGACGACAACAATGATGATAATGAAGATGATGTCAATGATAATATTTATTATGATGTTGATGATGATAATGTTGATGATAAAGGTGATGCCAATATTAATGATGATGATAATGATGATAGTGATACTTAGAGATGGTGAGGTAATGATAATATTTATTATGATGTTGATGATGATAATGTTGATGATAAAGGTGATGCCAATATTAATGATGATGATGATAGTGATACTTAGAGATGGTGAGGTAATTATAGTAATTAATCATAACTAAAATTTAAGTAAAATGAAATAGGAACTACTCAATTTTCCATTGTGTGCAGATATTGTGATTCTATTGCCTTTCATGAATCAATGACATGCACTCCAATAACTAAAAAATTAAGTTCAGGTCACTAGCAAATACTCACAGTACAAGTAGACTGGCCTGCTATGCTGTATTCACCATTACCACATGACACAGGAGACAAAGCAGCATTCAAACATGACGACCCAGCAGGACATGCCGTACAGGTAGTAGAACCAGGGGTGTCTGCATATGTACCTGTAGCACAGGGTTGAGGTTTGCTGGACTGTGATGGACAAAAGTGGCCAACTTCGCACTGGACACAGTGGGTGCCATTACTGTATGTTCCAGACTTCAAATACAATAAAACAAATTTCTTAATACTTATTGTAGGTGAGATGACTATTTAACAATTTTTTGCTGAAGGCGAAGTTAATATCGGTGAATGATAACTGAGATGAAGTTAAGGTTATTATTCACCAATATTTACTGAGCCTGCAGAGGTGGATACTTAATTCACTTTTTTTATTGTTTTCAAGCTCCCTTAAGCGGACACTCGAAATAGAAAAACTTTATTTAATCTATTTGTCCTTGTTTACATCATCGACTTCTAAGTTTAACAGTACTGTATATATCAAATGGAAACTAGCGAGTAAAGTAGTATAGGCTGTATCAGTTATATACTGTATCAGTTTAACTAGCTTGCGAATGTAAAAGTTAAGCTTAAAAGGAGCTATATTACATAATATAACCTTCTTTTTCAGTTTAGATTGGAGCAATAAAACATTTTTAGATATGAAAGAACTGAATTAACAGTACTAAAGCGAAAAATATTCTATTGTTCTGCCATCTAACATGGATGCTGTCATGTGGTAGTGCAAAAACTCTGTTGAGTCAATTCAACATCGAAATATTTTCAAGTTTTCACATAATGCCTCAGACACATAGTCGTTCTATTGATGCAAAAAGACGTTATAGTTTCCATTGAGTAAGATTTATTATCTCGTGTTAGACTTGTGTTACACCAGACCATAATTATCAGTAATAGAACAGTTGTTAAAATATTGATTATTTTGAATGAATCGCTTAATCATTTAGCCAGACTATTCTATGTCTTTAATTGCTATTATTGATCTTTAGAAATGCTTTTGTAAGCGCAAAACAAGACTATTTTACGTTATTTGCCAAATTTTAAGGCGGACAGCTCTACTTACGGACACTTATTTCGTTTTCCAAGGGTGTCCGAGAGCTTCGACAAAAAGTAAAAATAACCAGCCTTTTTTTTTGAAGAAAAAGTGTTCATTTCTAACTTGGAACAAATGATTACAGCAAATTACTTTATAATTAAATATATTCATTGATATAAATTGAACACTTACTCCACAAGGGATGGGTGGCTGACCTGAGTCCAAGCATATTTTACCAGCTGGGCAAGACAAGCACTCAGCTGAACCTTCAGGAGAATACTGTAAACAAATGAAGCATTTATGGTCAAATGGCCATATTTTGGTTTATGCTAATGCCTTTTGGGAAGTGTATAAAGAACCAAAAATGCATAAATTTAAGGAAATCAAGGGAAGTGAGAAAGAAAGAAGAAAGGGATTAAAAGGGAGAAAAGGGGAGTATATAGAAAATAATATATAGGAAGGAAGAAGGAATTGTTAAAACCCTTAATATTTTCAAAAAATGTTAAGAAAAAAAGAAATAGAGAATAGAAGGGAGAAAAGACTAAATTTAAGCAAAGTACCAACAAATAGTCAAAGTAGGTCGGAAAAGGAAACATCAAAATGTGGGTGGAGGAAGAATAGAGGGCAGAAGACAAAAAACAACAACAGAGGAATGAAGGGAAAAATAATATCTGAGATAAAAGAGTATACCTGCCAAGGAAAGTTGGGAAGAAAGGAAGGCATGAGAGGGGAGAGATAAAATGAAGTATGAAGCAAAAATGAAAGACATATGCACATGTATTTTGTTAATGTTCTAATTAATATACCTGTCCATTAGTACAAAGTATAGGGCCTGAGTCTCTGTTGGGACATTTGCTTCCAGCAGGGCATTTAATATAGCTAACTTGAGCAGGTAAAGTGTTGTAATAGCCAGACGGACACTGGAATACAAGAAAGGGTCTTCTATGAATCTCATGTTAAAAGAAAATCAGAACACCACCACCAACAACAAAAGCAACAACAACAACTACAGCAGCAGCAGTAACAGCAACATCATCAACAACAACAACAACAACAATAGAGTTATCCATTCCGACAACAACAGTTATCTTTTCCATCATTAATCTAGTGGACAACACATTGAACAAATGGCTCAAATTACAACAAGAGAATGGCTTTCCCTTTTAAAATTTACTTACCTGAACTAGCAATTTGTATGAATTTTACTCTACATCATTACAGTGCAAACAAAAAACCGTGGGAAGCCAGAAATATTTTAGAAATCGTTTATTGTACGTTGAACAACTTAGAAACAACTATATCACTGCAAGAAGTTTGACTGATGTGTACTGTAGTATGATAAACCTTTTGTAGTTAGAGTCGTTTGTGGGTTGTTCAACAAACAATAAACAATTTCTTAAATATTTCTGGGTGCCCACGGTTTTTCGATTCGCACTGTAACTGATTTTCAATGTACTAAGTTACCTGTGTGCAAGTGGCTGAGCCTTTAACATCTGAGTAATAACCTGCCTCACAGGGTTCAGGTGTATTACTTGCTATTGGACATTTATAGCCTATCAAGACAAAATAACACCTTATCAAAATTGTGTCTTTTTTTTAATTTTATTTTAGGTTAGCAATTTAAATATTAGAGGCAATTACATTGGCATTGGAAGAAATTTTATCTTTGAGTGTTGAAAATATTGTTCTTGAGTAAACGCAGGTATCAAACGTAAGGTTTTCAAAACTCAAAAATAATATTTACAGCTCCAAGAACTCTTGTAATATTTTATTATAATTATTGACATAAATAACTTCTTGACAGTCAATTCAAAAAGAATATAAAATTGTTACAGTGCGACTACTCGAACCAAGGCCACCCAGACAAATTTTTCACAAATCATCCAATCACGTCCAAGTATCTAAACAATAGAATTGCAGGAAATTTATGATTCAGTAAATTTTACTGTCGAAATATAATGCCAAAGTGTCAACAAAAAACATCAGAATTATCTTGTATAGGGATTGAATAATTTGTGAAAACTTTGCTTGGGTGGCCTTGGTTCGAGTAGTCGCACTGTAAAAGTTTCATGTTGGTAATTATATAATAGACATTTTTGTTTCTCAATTGTAAATTTGCCATCATCTTTTCTGCAGTAACATTAATTGAACAAACCTCTTTCACATGCAACACACGCCATCATCTTTGTTTCATTAGCATAGTAACCACTAGCACAAGGAATTGGGTTTACAGTTGTTGTCAATGGACAGTAGTGACCGAGAGGGCATGGGTCACATGATGTTTTACCACTAGTAGCATAAAAACCAACACCACAAACTACTGGATCATTATTCTTGGTTGCACAACTGCATTTAAGATATTTGGATTAATATCTTAATAATTTAATCCAAACTAAAATAGGATGATGATGATGATGATGATGACTGGCGACTGGTGAAGATGACAATGACAATAAAGATATTTGAGGATGATGATTATGATGATACCAATGTTGATAGAATAAGATGAGGATTATATCACAATGACAATAGATGACAATACAATGCCAATGTGAGAATGATGGGAGGTAAGGATGACAATAGTATAATATATAGGTTTCATGCTATGATGATGATGATGACAATAATAAATATACAAGGGCAATTATGATGCAATAATGTTAGATTTGAGTGATGATAATAACATTAAGAATAGATGGTCGTTACAATTACGATTACAAAATCATGTAGATGATAATGAGAATAATTATGTAGATACCATAGTAATGTACAGTATTACAATAAGGGTAATAACGACAATAATAACAAATAATATTTACCAAAAAAACATAACACATGATCACACAATTTGTACTATACATTAATAACATAATTTTAGCAGTTAAATAGTAAGTAAAATAATAATAGCTAGAGTCAATTATGAGAACAATTATTAAAATGTTCCCCAAAAAAACCTTAGGATTATAATTCATGAAATGTCCAAATATTTTTTATCATTCATCTACACTTTCAACAAGCCTTTAGACATTGCCACATCTTGAATTGAAGAATTGATAGGTCAATCCTGGATCTAATCAAGAAGGATGGATGCAAAATAGATGGATTGATATGTATAAGAAGTGGATGCCTAACTGTGGAAGCTGGTTTTATCAACTTACCAACCTGCTCAAATCCCATCAAAATACAGTGATAACCGTTGCTTAGTGACTAGCAAATTGCAATTTGAATTTTTTTGGATCCGCCAATTAATTTGGAGGTGGAGCTAACATCAAATTAACCAATGATTTTACAAGTTTATGTATAAGCTGTGCTATGCCTCCAAACAGATTGACAGATCAGAAAAACCCAAAACCAAATAGGAATACGCAATTTGTCACCATCAAACAATTATCATTGTAAATTGTAAATAAGCAAAAATAAGGATATATTTATTAAAGTGTTAGCATGCATTAATTTTATGTAATAATTACATATTGTACAATATCAATTATCATAATTGCCATTTATTAATAAATATTAACAAATAAATAAGAACAATTTTTTAAATAATTAAAATATATAGACATGCACTCATTAAACAGTCATTACCAATATTATATACGTGCACAATAACATATTAGTATTGTTAATTTACATTACCTATATCCTTCGGGGCACAGTGTACACTCACTTGCCCCACCTGTACTGTAATAACCACTATCACATGCAACAGGCGACTTTGTTGCGTCAATGCATTTAAACCCAGCTGGGCATGGATCACATGATGTTTTATTCTCAGTCGTAGCAGTTGTGACATTGACACATGGTATAAATTGAGACATTTGGGCCAATGGGCAATGAGAGCCGATTGGACATGGCAGACATGACATTTGACCTGAAGGTGCATAGCTTCCAGGCTGACAAGGAACTAGGTCTACTTTATTGCCGCAGCTGGTTAAAGATATAAGTTAGAAGAATTAATAATTATTTAATTTTCATGCAAATATTATTAGATAGAGTTAAACATGCATTGACCATTAATATAAGAAACACAGTTAACATTATTATGAAAATACTATTAGAAGAGTTAAACAAGCACAATTACGTTAGATTATCATTAACTAAGATTATCAATGAAAAATAGTACATGCATGAAATGTTTTTAACATTACCTGTGCCCTTCAGGGCATACTATACACTGCGTAGCTCCGCCTTTACTATAATAACCACTATCACATGCAACTGGTGATTTTGTTGCGTCAATGCATTTAGACCCAGCAGGACATGGGTCACATGATGTTTGATTGACAGCTAATGCAGTAGTGCCGTTGGAACATGGTATGTGTTTAGACAGTTTAGATGATGGACAGTGTGATCCTATTGGACACGGCAGACATGACATTTGACCTGATGGAGCGTAACTGCCTTGTTGACATGGTACTGGATCTACTGATTTATCGCCACAACTAGATGGAATGAGAATGGAAAATGGGAAATGAATGGAAACTACATCTAATGGATAACTACAACTACTAAATGAAAATGTGGGAATGGAAATAAGATGGCAGGCAATTAATAAATCAATCAATAAGTCAAGCAAGTTAACAAGCAAGTTAACCAGCAAGCAAGCAAGCAAGCAATCAATTAACCCACAAACAAATGGATCTGTAATTAATTTACATAATCAAAATGTTCCAGATAGGAAGTCGCCAATCAACTAGTTAGCTAGTTGGTGATTTATTTCACCAACAAATTAAGTTTAACACAATCAAAGGAAGAAATATTTACTTATCATTAATAAATTAAATGAATATTACCTGTGCCCTTCAGGGCATACTATACACTGCGTAGCTCCGCCTTTACTATAATAACCACTATCACATGCAACTGGTGATATTGTTGCGTCAATGCATTTAGACCCAGCAGGACACGGGTCACATGATGTTTGATTAACAGCTAATGCAGTAGTGCCGTTGGAACATGGTATGTGTTTAGACAGTTTAGATGATGGACAGTGTGATCCTATTGGACACGGCAGACATGACATTTGACCTGATGGAGCGTAACTGCCTTGTTGACATGGTACTGGATCTACTGATTTATCGCCACAACTAGATGGAATGAGAATGAAAAATGGGAAATGAATGGAAACTACATCTAATGGATAACTACAACTACTAAATGGAAAATGATAGTGGGAATGAAATAAGAATGAAAAGTAGGAAGTGAATAGGACATGCAAACTACATTATCATCTTATTTGTAACTACAAATACTAAATGGAATATGATAGTGGGAATGAAATGAGATGGCAGACAATGTATGTAAGAATCAATTAATCAAGCAATACAATCTTAAATCAAGTAAAAAAAAAAGAAATCAAGCGACCAATCAGTCAGTCAATCAGTCAATCTGTCAGTCAGGCAATCAGTCAGACACACAATCAACCAATCAGTCAGTCAATTCGTCAGTCAATCAGTCAATCTGTCAGTCAGGCAATCAGTCAGACACACAATCAACCAACCAATCAATCAGTCAGTCAGTCAATCAATCAGTCAATTCGTCAGTCAATCAGTCTGACTTTCAGTCATTCAATCAATCAACCAATCAGTCACTCACTCACTCACTCAGTCAATCAATCAACAAATATCAAGTGAGTTTGTCATTAAAACAAACAGTACATACTATGAATCCCACCCTTCAAGAATTTGACAATCATTAAATCGACTAAACATAAATCAATAAACCAAATAATAAAACAATGTCATCAGAAATAGTAGCTCCAAATGCTTATTTGCAATAGAAACAACTAATAAACATTTAATAATCACCTGTATCCCTCAGGGCATACTATACACTGCGTAGCTCCGCCTTTACTATAATAACCACTATCACATGCAACTGGTGATATTGTTGCGTCAATGCATTTAGACCCAGCAGGACATGGGTCACATGATGTTTGATTAACAGCTAATGCAGTAGTGCCGTTGGAACATGGTATGTGTTTAGACAGTTTAGATGATGGACAGTGTGATCCTATTGGACACGGCAGACATGACATTTGACCTGATGGAGCATAACTGCCTTGTTGACATGGTACTGGATCTACTGATTTATCGCCACAACTAGATGGAATGAGAATGAAAAATGGGAAATGAATGGAAACTACATCTAATGGATAACTACAACTACTAAATGGAAAATGATAGTGGGAATGAAATGAGAATGAAAACTTGGGAAATGAATGGGACATGCAAACTACATTGAAAGGATAATTACAGCTTCTAAATGATAGCAGAGCACATTTTGGTTGTATGTGTTTGTCACATGTTATTAAGGCCATTATATCTTGCCAAAAATCTTGCTTCAGGTAATAATGATGAATCGACCAGAATACTTTGCAAACTTTAAATTGCATTGCAGACCAACATTTTTAAAACAGATGTATAACATTATCCATAACATTACAATAACTTCTATACTTTACCTGTGACCAGCAGGACAAATTGTACAGTCTTGAGCCCCTGCCAAACTGTAGTACCCATTATCACAGGGAGTGGCAGGTCCCTTAGGGTTAGGACATTTAGATCCAGCAGCGCAAGTTATACACAACTCTCTTCCTAGACTGTCAGAATATGTTCCGTTTGCACATGGTATATAGGATGGTAGTGTATTGGTAGGACATTGCCCTCCGATAGGACATGCTGTGCAGCTCATCTGTCCTGATGGTGAGTAGGTTGTTTTGAGGCAGGCAACTGGGTCAGCAGTTTTGTCAGGACATCTGAGAAAAAAGAAATTGATTTAGATTGCAATGCATTCAATGAATAACAATCACCAATACTAATATCATCCCCGCACCAGCTCTGTTTTTGTAATCATGATGACAAACCCTACTCATTCTGATCACCATCAACAACAGCAAATAATCCTATAATCATAATCATCCAGCATCATCATTAATATCCTCATCAATATCAACATTACCAGCAACAACATTTTTTGCTTCCGTATGATAGAATCATATATATTATCAATTAAGTATCATTATCATCATCAACATGATCATCACTGGCACCATTTTTAACAAAAATGACTCAGCTGTGGTTTAACAATTATTTGCCGAAGGCGAAGTGAATATTAGTGAATAATAACAGAGACAGAGTAAAAGTTATCATTCTGCAATACTCACTGAGCCTGAGGTGGATAATTGTTTTATAATAAATATATAAGTGATTATTTCAAAAAGTAAAAAACAAAAACAAGCCTCTTTGAAGAAAAACTGTTCATTTCTTATTTCTAAAAGTGTGTATAAAGCTTTAGGTGATTATTAAGAAAAAGACTTAGTGTGAATTTCTAGACCATGGCCAATCAGCTTGCACGATAATCAAATATGTATTTATACTAAACTCTGATAACTGCACTCTGGGCACTTGAAAACATAAGAAACTAAAAAAGTACAAGCTGAAAATGTGTCACAGGATGACCCAGAAGCATGGTTTCTACGCTGATAACACCCATTGTTTTAGCCAATCAGGGAGCCATTAGAGTGTATCTATAAAATAATATGATCTTGTTATTTTAACTTACTTGTATCCTGCAGGACATTCAGTGCAGACAGTTGATCCTGCTTTACTGTAAGTCCCATTAAGACAAACTATCTCCCCTTGTGCTCTCAAAGGACAGTAATTTCCTGCGGTACATATTGAACATGACGTCTGTCCTGTACTTGAAGTATATGTACCATTAGAGCATGGTATTGGTGCACCAAGTGTAGTATTAGGACACTGGAATCCTTTCTCGCATGGTGTACAGCTATCCTGTCCTTGAGGTGCGTACTCCCCTGCTGAACATCTTGCTGGTGCAATGGCTTTATTGGAACACCTAGAATTATAGACATTATTAAGTTAAAGTATGATTGTTGTGTGAATAAAACTTTGTCTGAAACATTGAATCTAACATTCATCTAACTGTCTGTCTGTTTGTCTTTCATTCTATGTTCAAACAATATACAATGAAGTGTTTATATCACAGTACATAGACAAAGGTGGACGTTTTATATTGCTTCTATAAAATATTTTAAACTTTTTTACTGAATGTGTCTCTGTCCTTTGATACAAACATGGTAGCAAGCCAATCAGTGAGCAGGTAGTATCTCAAATATTTTATAATTCATCATAGTCTGTGTGTGTGTGCATCTGTCTCTCTATATGTTTAGTTTGTTTCATTTTTTTGTCTGTTTGATTTGTTTGTTTCTATCATTTTCTATCATGTCTTTTTGTTCAATTGGAATATCTGTCTGTCTATAGCGTTTACATTGTTTTTCTATTTGCTCTGTTTGACCGTCTCAAATAGACACCATTTCAGAGTTCAAAAATGAGACAACTGAAGCTACTTACTGATGTCCTTCAGGGCAAATGGTACACTGTACAGCACCACCCAGGCTGTAATGCCCTGATGGACAGGCTTGACATGAGCTTGAACCATTAAAAGCATATGTTCCAGCAGCACAAGCATTACACTTGGTCTTATTGACATCAGGTTCTGATCCTCCTGGACAATACTATTGAATGAATGATGTAAAAATACAATGAACAGGTTCCCATTTAAATCTGTACTTTCCTATTTAAATCTGTACTTATGCAAATTTTGTTGATGTGTGTTTATAAACACACAGATCGACCAATCAGAGAAGTTCACTTCACAAATAATATACAGTACTCTGATTGGTTGATCTGTGTGTTTAGCACACATCAACACAATGACATAAGAAAGTATAGATTTAAATTGGAATCTGTTAGTGGTATTAGAATCAAATATCTATTTTTCTGAATGATTAGAATCATCATCACTATCACCTTCATTACCATCATCACTATTATCATTAGAATGGTTAGAATCATCATCTTCATCATCATCATCACAACCAGTACATTATCATTACAACATCACTACATGTATCATCATCATCATTCTCACCTGAGGTAGATGGCTTGGAGCAGAAGATATTTTCCCAGCAGGGACATTCTTACAGACACCTTCCCCATACAAAGAGTACTGGCCGGCAGTACATAGTGTTTGCACATTACCAGAGCAGCCATACCCAGCATCACAAGGTGTACAGGATGATGAGCCTGCGTTACTGATAGAACCTGCTGCACAAGCCTGGAAAAATAATAAAATATTTACAGATAGTATTCACACTAGTCTGGCAACTGTACAAGTAAATGTTATGCATAAGAATTATAACACTCAAATCAAAATAAACAACGCAAAGTGTGCTCGCCTGGTATAAAGTGTAAATGTGTGGTTGTGTTAATTAAGTATAATATTTATCACTTATTGACTGGGACCGGGGAAACAGTATGTTTTGTGGTCCCGAGACTGCGGCAGTCTATAAGTGTTTTGTTATATACCAACAGTCAAAGAAAAAGAATGAGCCATCTCGCTTTCTTGTACTTGCGTAAACTGTTTTAACAAGTGGTTTATTTCGGGTTTGCTTAGCTTTAGTTCAGAGAAAATAACATATTGTTGCCCGCTGAGAGTCGTTGCTGTGGAAACATCTAAATTTGTTCATGTTCATGTGATATCCTCTCACCCAATCAAAGTGCGCGAAAAATTAACTTTGACAGTTGGTATATAACAAGTTTAATTGTTTCCAAGTATCTAGTTCCTTCCCTTCTATATGATGTGTTTATATCAATATCATTGGTGACTGATAAGGAATCATCATCATTGGGGTTAAATTCTTTATTTTATACACTTATTTAAAAATAGATTGACAGAGTGATCGGTGATTAATGTAATAATAATAATAAATTAATATTTATATAGCGCAAATATCTAGTAACATGTACATATTCAAATGCTTTGATTGCATGACCAAAAGGAATTGTGGTTAATCATACAATATATCCTTGTGTTTTTCTGGATTGTTAAGTACAGTTTCATCAATTCTAAGCTCTTCTTTATTATATGGGGCTGGTTTTGTGCTATAAATTCGTTTTCTGTCACCAAAGATACGTAAATAATCAATATGAAAGACCCAGAGTTCCCTTTGGTTGTGCAATAGTCATTAACCATTTACTCTGTCAACCAATTTTAAAATCAGTGTAATATACATGTAGGGTTGAGCTAGTCATGATTAGGATAAATACCCTTAGACATAGTATTACAATATTACACATAGTCATAGTTACAGCCTTAGATCTGGGAATAACAGGGAGGTGAGGCTAGAGGCCAACACCAAGAGGTTCAGTGACTTCATAACCTCTCACCTGCAGGAACTTATTAGAGAATAGTTTACATAAGTTGTCTGTCTCTCTAATTACTCTTGCTTAGCTGGGGTTATGAAGTCACTGACAAATCCTTAATTATTTAATATTCAATAATATCTATGTAACCTCATATATATTAATTGTAATTATTTTGCTGACCTCCACTGTAATTCAGTCGTTAGTCTGCAATTGTGGTTGAATTAAACTTATTATTATTATGTTTGTAAAACTTACCACACAAGAAGTGTCATTAGAAGCCCCAGGGCTAGGGTTAGCAGTACCAGCGTTACATAGTGAGGCAGTATCTGATCCCCCCGTGCAACTAAACAATAACAATCATAATAGTCAGTAACCAAGTTGACCCAAAAACCAATTGAAATAATTGAATTAGCAAAAAGAGAAAATCATTATTATGCTTCAAATTTGGTTTCATACTGTCTTATACTTGGTTTCATTTACTAAGCTGTTGGTAACTATGACACTTCTGCATCATTGATGGCAGAAAAAACAAATTCTACAGACCGAGATCGAAATATGGCGTCAAATTTTAATAACTATTGTTCTTTATTGGCTTGCCTTGTGTTCATGTTGAAACACAATAGAGTTTTCACATGTATGCGAGGCTAGCCAGTCAAGAACAATAGTTATTAAAATTGGACGGCATATTTCGATTAGGTATATATATACCATGTAATTCACAACAGTACAAAGTTCAGAAAATAATTATTGATGTTATAAACTACTCGCTATTGCTGTGCACATTGGAACAAAACAATAACAATGGTATCAATAATAATAAAATAGAATTGTTATTTATTTAGCTAGACCAATTAAATGTCTCAACTAAATATTTAATGCAATAGCAATACAATTTAATAAAAAATAAGAAATAATTTAATGTCACCAATATTAAATGAAAAAAAAAAAATAGTATTCCTAAGCAACCATCATACATTTAATTTACATATCTCTTATCTTGTCAACGCAGTTAATAATCACTTTTGGGAAAATTGATTAATTATGACCACAATTTCCCTTTTTATTTCATGCAAAAGTTATTAAAATTTCCAATAAATTGGCAGTGACCAGTTGTGCATGTCAAAAATGCGAAAAAATAATCCAGCAGAAATGCTTAAGCATTAAAAATTATTTCAATATTAAAACTAAAAAAATTCACAATTATTGGGCATTTTCAAAAAGTAACAAATCTCGTTTTGATCGACACTGTGACAGAAATTTGTTATGCAAGAAGAACCGATTTTTTAGCTTTTCGCCCTTTATAATATGTTTAATTAGACTTACTATTCTTTATATATTTAGTTACTTCTTCTTATCTTTTTTGCTGTTTTATACTACTTGATAATCAGAAGCTGACAAGACAACTCCGGAAGCGTAGCGAAGCTAACATTTTAATTTTATAATAATAAAATTCAAGGTTTATATACTTACTAATGACCGGCTGGACATTGAACGCATACAGAAGCTTGCCAATAATTCCCAGCCGTACAATTCGTTTTATCACAAGGACAATCCACTCCACAGTCGCAAACGGCTTCAGTTGTAACTGTCGAGGTAGTATAGATAATATTTCAGGATTTTTTAGCGCGAAAATGCAACGAGTATAGATGTGTGAGTTTGAGTCAAAGCTTACCTGCATAGGAGAAGAGAGCCAAGAGTACAAACATCGCTTTCCATTTGAAATTATTGTCGAGCTGACGAGACCTGAAGGTGTATTCTAGAAACATGAATGGATAATTCCTCACTGGAGGTAGTTTTACTTGAACATTGAGAACGGGTAAGAAGTGCTAAGACGACATTCCAGCTTCACTCAGCAAGAAGGACTTTCACTGTCGAAGAAACACCATAAAATACACAGAATTGTCTCCTCCAATTTACTTGTAGTAAAAATACACAGGTTTAATATCTCTTGTGTTGAATTAGAATCGCGGAACTTCAGTTTGGTTTTATATTTCTTTGAAATTCGAACTTTAGAATCAAAATAATTCTAGATCCCGTCCCATGTGTATAATGAAGTTTACTTCGACATGACGTCATGTGGGACTCGTCGCTATGACGATGGTTTTTCTGTTTATGCCAAACTTTGTGCGAAACAAAAGATTGGTCCAAAATGTTTGTGTCTCCATTGAAAACATTGGCAAAACTTTAAAATAAACAGTTTTTGAGTGATTATTTTGAGATTATTTTATTTCAAACTTCTACTACATCTTTTTGCTCACTCGTTATTACAACACAGGAGCCCCAAAACCAGATCTTTTCCGGATATTTTTGTTTTGCCAAATTAACAGTACAGGACCTATGACGTCATACTAAACTGACACTGAAACAGTACATTTATATAATTATTTTAGAAGTTCTATTCGATAGGAATTTCAATATTGAATTGATTGCAAACTTGAATCGAGTTTGTACTGATAGGTCTATAGAGAACTTTATACTGAAAGTACATGCAGTGCAGTAACTGTGGACAAAAGGCGCGATTAGGAGGCGTAAAATCAATAATAACAACGTAAAACAATGCAATGGCGACAAAGGCTTAATACAAAAGAAGCGCAAAGATGACACAATGAAAACAAAAACACAACGCAAAACACAACGCAAGGTTAATGTAACGGTCACGAGAAAGAAACTCATAAGTAACGCAATGAAGCAGCGTAAGGACAATGTGGAGAGAACACACACGAAACACAAGCACTATAATAATAATAATAATAATAATAATAATAATAATAATAATAATAATAATAATAATAATAATAATAATAATAATAATAATAATAATAATAATAATAATAATAATAATAACTTTATTCAGGTGTCTATGTATTTAGTTTATACAACTAATTGGGGACACAAAGGAAAAGGAAAGAAAAAAAAAAAGTAAAAAAAAAGTAAAAAAATATCTATATGTAATATTAATCTATAACTATAATGTATATATATATATATATATATAAAATTAATCTTAAAAAAATATTTATAGAATTAAGTTAAGTTAAGTTAAGAAGTTATAATAAAAATATATGTAAATGTATAAGGGACGGACCATTAGATTTTTGAGGGGGTGGGGGGGGGGGGGGGGTGGTCAAATACCAAAATAAAATTCGAGCACAGCCTACAAGTGGAAAAAAAAATTCGAGCACATCAAATATTCTGAAAAAAAGATCGTGCAAGGTGAAAAAAAAATTCGTGCACATACTTAGAGTGGGAAAAAAATATCGTGCAAAAAAAAATTGCCCACCCCCCCCCCCCCCCCTCAAAAA
Organism: Metridium senile; assembly: GCA_949775045.1. NCBI lineage: Eukaryota > Metazoa > Cnidaria > Anthozoa > Actiniaria > Metridiidae > Metridium > Metridium senile. Next base: position 19,961,362 of record OX459096.1, on the reverse strand, counting down.
TCTAATGGTCCGTCCCTAATAGAAATTTAATAAGTACATAGAGATATCTATTGTTGCGAGTTGCATAGTTTGCAACAATTAATGTTATTTTCTAATATATTGGATAAATCCAATTTCCTAATTTTCATTTTAAAAGAATTTATGCTGGGTGATGATCTGAGATCCACATTGAGCTTAGACCAAATAAAAGACACAACGTAAAAGATACACGTAAACGTAACGGTCTATAAATCTACACAACTGAAGACAAAATAAGGTAATAACACAGTTTCTATGCGCAAAGGAAACGCAATGAATTGCAAATTATGTAATTCGATCAAGGCAACAAAAGAAATTTGAAAAGCCTCGGCATTAAAGGAAGTGATAGCCTATAGTATGGGGAGCGTTGCGCGACGAGACTTAAAACGGCCGCATGCATGCGGGGGACTCTAGTAGGACCAAGTCCCGTCCAAAATTCACGCTACATATATGTGCGTTTTTTTGTCAAATTTGAGTTAGTACTCTTTGCATCTAGCGCGTTTCTCGCAACATGTCCAGTAACTTGGCGCATTGGATAATCCTCGCCGCCCGGCCATAATTTGGGGAAAGTAGATATTAACACTACATCAAATGACACGTGATTCTTTGCATATTTTTTTCAGAAGTTTAAATTTCAACTGTAGCAGTACCCTGGGTTCCAGAGGCTCTAGAGGGGATCGGGGGAACGCCGTTCGCCTCCCCACCGCTCTCTCACTCCCCAATCCTCTAGAGCCTCTGGAACCCAGGGTACTGCTACAGTTGAAATTTAAACTTCTGAAATCTATGTTCCGCAAAATGCTAGATCGATTATTCAGAGCGAACGTATATGCAGTGTCACGTGATATTTCATTTGGTGGATAAAGTTAATGACAGGTAATAGAATGAATGTTATTGTCTTTGAATTTATACCACCAGTACCACAATGTTTATGCCTACTTTCTTTTGCCAATACTCCAGTTTCATGTTATCCAGCACCGCGTGTACAATTTGACAAAAGGCGCATTTGCACAGGGATAATTTCTATTCGAATTAAGTTCAAAGTGTTTTCTGTTGTTTAGCGGCAATATTTTCCCTTACTTGGATTGGAATTTGTGAATATTTTTACAAATCGAGTCTATCCTAGTCTCCCTCGCAGCCGTTATTAGTGTCGGGCTTCCTGTTCCTCCCTGTTAGTGAAGAGGAACAGGAAGCCCGACAATAATAAAGGCTGCCAGGGAGACTACGAAAATGCGTCTTTTGTCAAATAGAACAGCGGTACTAGATAACACGAGAATGGAAAGGAATGAAAATCTGAATAACAAAGACAACCCATAAAGCATTCTGGTACTGGGAGTAAAATGACGTCATAGTCAAATAGTCTAGTACAGTGCGAAGCGAAAAACCGTGAGCACCCAGAAATAATTTAGAAATCGTTTATTGCTCGTTGAACAACTCACAAAGAACTCTAACTACAAAATGTTTATCATACTACACATCAGTCAAACTTCTTGAGGTAATATAGTTGTTTCTGAGGTGTTCAACAAACAATAAACGATTTCTAGAATATTTCTGGGTGCCCACGGTTTTGTGATTCGCATTGTAAAGAGAACAAACAACAAAGACAGTAATAATTGTTAAATACTATTTATTGTAAAACATTATTAGCATGGAAAGAAACTTTTGCAAACAAAAACAACAAGCATATATCGACAAAATGAACGCAGCGAGCAGTTATGAAAACACTAAGAGAGCGCAAAAGTCACGTGACCTGCACGATCACGTGATTATCATTATGTCCTTTATACATATTTATTTTATATAAAAAATATAGAATTGTGCTTTATTTGATTGGCGTAAACAAAACTTGCATTTGTTTCTATTTGTTAATATAAAAATTAAGATTACTTGGCATACTTTTATGTACATAATACAGTAAAAAACCGCATAAAAGAACAGTAGAACTGATCAATAAGATCCTTCAAGCTGGCAGAGAAAGCAAGCGTTCTATATTATGCGGGTTTTTACTGTATTTGAAAGGATTTTAAAGTCAAAGTTATCCTTGTTCCCAGGGCGTTCTCATTCGCTTTTGCCCCATCTCCAGCAAAGTTCAAATTACTGGGAACTATCTTAGTTTAGTTTAGTTTTCAATTGAGGAACTATTTGCTTATCTGGTTCTAAAAACATCACAAATAAAAACAGTTTTATGTAAAACCGCTGGCCAGTATTCAGTACGGACCAGCGTACTCAACTGCCTGGCTGTTCACTTCAAAAACTGGAAAACAACAAAGATGTTTTACTTGAAGCAGAATGTGCATTGTTCCCTTCGTTTTTGTTTTTAGCATTAATACACCTATCTGCAAAAAGGTTGTAGCAAATGAACTGATAAATCAGCACACACTGAAGCATTACGGGGCTTTTTTCTGTTCAGGAATCCATCGGAACCTGGCCATCATGTTAAGGTTCGGTCGCTTTTCAATATGGCTGCCACTGATTCTAAAAACGTGTTACGACTATTTTCTATTAGTTTCTATATTTCGACTATTTTACAAATAAGTTTTTGTCAATTCCTTAACGGATATTCCTTGACCGAAATAATAGTTAACAAGGAATTGTTTTCAATAAAAATAACGAAAATGTGTAGCTTTCCAATGAGCTACTAATAAAAAACTTATTTGAACTAAAAAAGATAGAAAAAACTAAACAAATAAAAACAATACAAGTATAAACAAATAAAAAATGTCATAAAAAGGGAAACTAGAACTGGAACAAATACCGAAATATGACGCATCAAATTCGTTTGAATAAAAATGTCATCCACTTTTGATGCGCAACGACAACACAACGTTGCTTCTACGCTTGTGAGACTCACTTGAGCGTAGACTCGAACTGCAGTTTTAACTAGAACAATTAACAAAATAATACACCAATTCGCAATACGTTGACTAATTTGAAAAACTCTTGTGCTAGATTTATCAGCCTCAAAATAAAATTTGCGGAATTTCTTTTGGTCGACACAAATGCTTATAAAATTTTGATGCAATTCCACACGATATGGCTAGAGTAGTCAGTCCAGAACGAAACGAGATTGAAATTGGAAGCTATATTGCAAATTGGTGCGATAACGATGAATTAAGCAAGTTTTACTAATCAAAAATCGATAGATAAGATTAAACACAAGTTTCATATCGAAACTATTACCAACTAATTAAAATATATCTTTATATTTATAATCTATTAATATTAAATATTTGATAGTAACAGGGGAAATTATATTCATGATTATAACCCCTTTAAATAATTTTTATATTGTTCGTTGATGAATTTGAATAATAGCTATGTAAATGATGAGTTATGCTATTATGTGGGGATTTGATTATAGTTTGGTTAGGTTAATTGTTATATTTAACTAAGGTAGAAAAAATACCTATTGTGTGTAGTTACGGTGTTATTGTCAAGGGATAAAGCACAATAGCTTTTCAAAAGGTAATAACTCATTTTCATTGGGATCCCTGTGCTAATTTTGGTTAATGAAACAACACCTCTCCAAATTTCCTTTTCCTTTCCCCATGTCCTTTCGTCCTCTTAACACAGGAACCCCGATGAGTGATACCTACAAAGGTCGGGAATCATAATTAAGTTGAAGTGCGGAATCTTAAGACTTTCTAAATCAATATTCATTATCTATTTGATCTATAAATCCCAAGACTGATATATCATACTCCCGTTAAGGCGTTCATCTTGCACTTTTCTGTTAGCTTTAAATTCATCCATTAGTTTTGAGCATCTTGTGTCTTTTTCCTCAGTACTATAACTGTCCACTTGGTAAGAAGACGGAGCCACATCAGGACTGTAGTCCACCATTTCAGGTATTGTCAGTTTGTCTAGTTTACTTTTGCTCGATAATGACTCATTAGAGCTACCGCTGTCCAGGTCTACCCCTAATCGCTGTTGCAGCTCTAATAAATGATGCATGTTAGCAATAACGTTAGGTTTGTAAGAATGTCCAACCTCGCTACCACTCTCAAACTCGCTACCAGTACCCTCTCGGTCCCATTCGTAAGGCTCATCCAAATAAGGAAATCGGTGTTTATGTAGCTTGCGCATGGCAACGGCTTTGCTGGGATCCCAAGTTGTGAAGCCGTTTGGAACTTCACTCCCAAAGCTTTCTCGAGCCGAAGAGCTCTCGAAGCCACTCGACGTTGCGCTCGAACGAGCCGAATTTTTTGAATGCCTTCGGGAAACAATCGGAGAGTCGACACTGTTGGTTTCACTGCACGAGACTTGCGCCGAATAAATACCGCTGGATGCATTAGATGGCGTTCGGGAGGGTGGGTTGCCGCGTTTGCGTTGGTAGTAAGGGTCACAAACTTTCAACTGGTCGAGGGAACTGGCATGCATTGCGGTCTTTACATTTGCTATATCACGTGCTAATACATAATTGGGCAGCGATAAGTGTCCATTGATTACTTTTCTTCTTGTGTCGATTTTATCGCTGATATCAGAAGCTGTTTCTATATCATTGTGCTTCATGTAAGGTATCCCATGTAACTGAGCACTATCCAAAGACAGTCTCTTATTGTCAAGCGCATCGTTGATTTGACGAGATATTTCTCCATCAACATCCGAATCCGTCAGCGATGCTAGTGAGTGCGCCGGAGACACGCTATTTTCCGAAGTACTGTCTACTATTGATTGTAGAGCTTCGTCGTCGGTTAGCTTCGGGTGCGGCCCGTAAGGTTGACCGATGGATCCATCGGATTCCTCGTCCCAGGACCTCATGCGGTCCATGTATTGAAATTTAGGCGGTTCGCTCTTGTTTAATTGGTCCAGAGTTGCTTTCTTCAACGGTTCGCTGTTGTCCAGAGTGTCTCGAGATGCTCGCTTCAACGAGTCATTTCTTTCCAGGTGCAGGTACGAGCTCTCACTGCCGTTGGGATGTTTCGAGGACTGTTCATCTTCTTCACAGGAACATCGTATGTTGGTCTCAGAGTCTTGCTCCGTGATGGGGACCAGCTCTCGATGCAGTGACGAACTTCCTTCGTAGTAGGAGGACGGTCTATGCATACGTCGACGACGGCGTCCTAACGAGCTTACTGAATCTGAATCTGAGTCGTTATTTGATAGGTTCCTCCAGTCTGGATGTGAATACACAGCAGGAAGTGACCAATGATGTGGGTTGTTCTTAGAAGCTTTGAGAGCATCATCATCAGAGTCTCCTTGCGATGGTCTATATCGTGGTCCTCTCATTGGCTTCCCTTTATCGAACTGAAGACTTGAATTTGAACCGTCAAACTTCTTCACGAGCTGTATTTTGGATCCATGGTGTTCGTACAATGCTCGTTTGAGAGCGTCACGGTCTAAAGAGTCACGCGATCCGATGTCACTCGGCGATCGACAGAACTGATCATATGAGTCGCGCACTTCGTTAGACGCTGGTCGACCGAGTGTGCAATCATACCAGCCGGTTTGTTCAATATCACCAAAGAATTTCACTTTGTCCCTGCTAGGGGAGGTTACGGGAGGCTCTAGAGGGAGACGGGTTGGGCTGTAGTCTAGTTTGTCACCGCCAAAGACGTGGTCACAAGACGAAAGAAGGAAGAAGTCATCTTCTTTGGCAATTTTACGTCGCCAGTGACCTCCCTGTCCGATGTTCTTGTCAGGGATGAAGCGAACCGCCTCGGGTCGTAACTTGATTTCCTCGTCAACATAGTCATCTTCTGTGATTTCGGTCTGTTCTCCGGATTTACTGGAAGAAAAGGAGGAAAAAGTCAATAAAGTTGCTCGCGCCTGTACATAGCATGTTGATTTACATTTAACATTGGAGTTCACATGCATGGATCATATAATGACAACGAAATACTCCTTCTGATGTAAGTTTCTCATCTTAATAAGTGTAATCAATATAGATGATATAAAAGTTTACACTGAGCATATACAATTTTCTGGATGATTTCAATAAAATATTATATTATATTATATTATTATATTATATATCATTTTGAACCATTCAAAACATTTCAGTGCAACATTATCCTTACGATTAATTTTTTGATACAGTTCCCATTATAAATTTCCTTTCGTCCATCAATCTGTTATTAGGTACAACTTGATATGCATATAGAATATAAATAAATGTCTCATGCCTTCTGGATAGTTTTAATTACAAAGAATCAGTATTCAAAACCTAAAATATCTTCATAATCTCTATGCTTATTATTTAAAACAATTGCGAACTTAAAACAAACCGTTTTTAAAATTAAAGGTTATTTATCGTGGATATGAGTTATTCGTTTGTCTCATGAATGTCGAAGGTTTGGACTGCGATTTTTCGACTGCTTCTGCTAGTCTTCATCAGGCGATGGGTAGAAGAATAAATGTCTATACTTATCAGAACATTGTTGTTGTTCTTGCAAGATTTGCAATAGTTTTATACTGTTAATCATATAATATTACTAGCTACTGCTAGTCTTCATTAGGCGTTAGTTAGAAGAATAAATTTCTATACTTATCAGAACGTTGTTGTTCTAGCAACATTTGCAATAGTTTTATCATGTTAATCGTATAATATTAAGCAGTAATGAATAACACCATTATAATGAAGAAAGATGCGCCTACTATACTATACATTATAACTAACTTTGACACCTTGGCTATTTAGTCTAGAACTACAATAGTCTGGTCAAAAACAACAGTTACCTCCAAAATATACCCATTATAGCCCAGTGTTCCATAAACAGACACAGAACCAAGCGGAAAAATGAATATTGATGCTGAATTTGGTGCCATTGAACGGAAGAAACAACTGTAAAATTCACTCCAACAAGCAGAAAAATTTGTGGATCATATATAAATACTCTTTAAAGTCCTAATCAAACATTCACGCCAATTAATGGTTAAAAGTGAAAACAATTAAAACGCAGCGAAATAACAATAAATATAACAATAAATAGAAACGAAGAATGATCAAATCGAAACAAAACGTTTGAAACAACTGGACTGAAACACAGACGTTGTGACGAAAGCAATACTTTACGATTTATTAAAAGGTAAATACTTCGTGTCGGCGTGCATATAGTGTGTAGCCATTAGGTATTAAAGAATTTATTTAAAATGATAAAAATGCGTCCACGATGAGTGTAGCTACATGAAGTTATAACCTGTTTTGTTTTGTTTTGTGGTGCATTTGCGTGTGAATGGCACCTGCTTGACATGGAATACCGCTGGCAAGTAACAGAATACTGCTGGCACATAACACGACATCTCATTATCAAACTTGTCCGATACAGAAAACATGCTGGATTGTTTACCAATTCACTTTGCAAGAGACAGTTTAACCTTAAGTACGAACCGTTTTCAGAGATGGTCATTCAAAGTTATTCTACCAAAATAATAAAAATAATTCGTGCAGGAAGGAGATTTTCACAGCTGTTTTTGTGGCCATAACATTGTCCAAAATAGAAAGTAACAAAATGTTTTGACTTATCGTGCTGGCATTACTTGTTTGTTGTAAACCAAACTACAAAGGAACCATTACGAAAGAACCGATCGATTATAGTTTGTGGTTTTGTTATTTTTTTAATACTTATCTACAATATAAAAATTAAATAGATAATTACTAGCTATATTCTGAACATCAGTAATTGCCACTAAACAAATAGAGAGAATTCTAACTTTATCAGTATCAAAAACAATGAAAACTGATATTCCTTTGTACACGAGTAAAGTTCGTTTTTGTCATATTATAAGTTTATATCATATTTCATAAAATGAAAAAGGTTTCTTGATAAAGATTAAAACTATTGTTGTTAATGTTCTTATTGCTCCTATTGTTTGATCATGATATGGATTTATTTTTTTTGTTTCGGCCATGTTAGCAGGGGCTAATATTTTTCACCGTACTCGCCAGTTCAGTGGGAAAAGTAGCTCATGCTATAGGAAATACTTTTAGGCCTTGCTGTTGTTTTTGAGATTATCAATTGCATTGTTTGTTCATGAGTTGTTATTTGGTGTTACTCTCTGTTTGATATGGTCAAAATATGATATCATCGGTTTAACAGGTGGTACAAAGTACCATAACATACACGCGAACAGTTCGAACACTTGATCATGTGTCTTCGAACACTTGATCGGAAAGTTTTATGACCTGATGAAAGCACCGTGAAATAAGTTACGTCACTACAAAAGGAACTTGGGAGTCGATTTATTATGCTGTGTCTTAAAAAAGATATATGAATTCGAACTTTTGATCGTATTTCTATTTTATGTCATATCACGCTAACTAATAATTAGAACATTTGATCGTCCATTGGAACATTTGATCGTGTTTTTCATTACATGACATGGATATCAGTGGACAATGCCATGTCACGAGAGCTAACAATTAGAACACTTGATCACGTGTAACTTACCCATCAGGCAGCAAGAAATGTACCGCTTTCTTGGATGATTGACCTCCAGCTGCCGAACGAAAATATTATTTTAGTAGAAGAAAACAGAAGCTGTCAAGTATGCAAAGTTGTGACTAACAAAATCACATTTATAAAAGTAATCCAAGAAATTAAAAAATGAAATACAAAGAAACTTCTGAGTGACAAAGAGTGGAAAATTGGAAGTGAAGAAGAATAATAATGAGAGGAAGTAGCGTGGGAAATATTTTCTCCGGCAGCGCTTTCACAACAAGGATGCCAACCAAAAATAAATTGCCTATATACGGCGATGACAAAGAGAACAAGTAATTTCCCCTGCCAAGAATTGAATTAGCTACAATCTCGTCAAAAACTAAGTGAGACAACTGCTTTGAAAATAGGACATTAGTCTTATACCGTAATGCGCCTGCTTTTGGGCTTCAATTTGTTGTTAAAGCCACCAACCAACTTTGCATGGAGGTGGAGGGGAGGATTATATCGAAAATGTATAGGTAAAGGTCAAAATAGAGAAAACCGTAAAAGTGTCTCACTAGCTAGTTTCTGCCAAGATTGTAGGCCCGAAACATCTAATGTTGGGACTTGAGCTACCGCGATTATCATTTCTAAATGACAATTGTCCTTTTCACAGTCCCGTTCAGCGACCATGAATGATAGTTCCAAGTCGAGGTTCGAGTTGCTGCGCATGATAAATTAAAGTTTTGCTATGTGTGGCAATTCCAACCTCGACTTGGAACTACTATTCGTGGTTACTGAACGGAGCTGTTAATATAAAAGGTATAATTATATTCATCTTGATTAAGTGATTATTTAATTTAGCACATGTCTCTTACCTGATTTTTTTGATTTATAATGAACAATGCAGAAACAGATTATACCAATCAAAACAAATAGCCCAACAGCACCCAGTACGCCAGCAATGATCGGTATCATATTACGCTTTTCTTTTTTTGCACCAACAATAGGGGGAGCTACAAAAGAGAGTTTCGTATTAGTTCCATGGTTGGGAGGGTTGGGAACGAGTTAGAGAGATGATCCTATGATGCGTTATAAATTTACTCAGCAATTGGTTCCTTCGAAATGATGCTTTTACAAAGATTTAGGCTCTTGTATTGCCATCATTATCAAAACTATCAATAATGTTGTCATCACCTTTATCATCAACATCATCATCATCACAACAAAACCAATTATCACTATCATCATCACTATTATCAACATCTTGCATTTTACCATCATCATAATTCTTCCTCTTATCATAATAGTTGAAACCCTCAAAAGACAGGAATTTTCTCCGGACATATCTTTTGGTCCCAAATTTTTCCAAAGTTTCAAATAAAACCTCAATAAACCGAACGGTTTCCTTGATTCCAGCACCGTCCGGTATAGAGGGGTTCAACTATATTATCAACACCGTAACCTGAAAATCATACCTATAATGTAGGTCTTCTCTGCGTATGCAGGTTCACTCAGCTTGTTACCAAAAGCGTACACCCTAAACTCGTAAACTACATCGGATTTAAATAAACGGCCTTTCAGTAAATGAATCCTCTCGTCCCCAGTAACTTCTCGTCGTATCCAGGCGTTGGACGTGTTGTTCTCACGGTATTCTACTACGAACTTATCGACCAGCGGTCGACCAGGTACTTCCTTGTAATTCCAGGAAAGAAGGTAACCGGATGCCGTGATGTTGACAATGACGTTGGAAGGAGGGAGTGGCTTGTCTGGAAATAGAAAAACAATGTAAGCTCCAACATCACAATCACAGCAATCATTATTAGACTACGAGTAGTCCTTCTTTTCCCTCCAGAATCAGTAATTTTAAAAAACGAGTGTTGCGGGATTCCTGTGGAGCGCGCCGGAAATAGATCGTTGAGTAGGGAGAGGAAAAGAAGGGACTACAGACAACACTGTAAGAAACGAATTACCGCCCTTTTTTAACACATAGTTATCTTGTCAAAATCGTGTCATCGGGTAATCAATATTAAATGGATCATTTAGACTGCAATTAGTTCCAATTAATTTTAACTAATCCAATTGGATCTGTAAAATGGCTAGGTTGTTAAAAAAAAAAAAATAGAAAATAGGGAAAATAGTCTCTTATTATCGCTTCGCAATGTAAACATCTATGGCGGATACACCAAAAAAACGAAAGCCGAAGCAATCCACAGTTGATGACTTTTGCAGAGCATGTGGCTGCTCTTTCAAAATAGTTTACGGAGAGTTTGCAAAAGTTTCACATATTTCCACGGAAAATCTGTTTGATTTCCCAGGACGTTCTGGCGTTCCAACTTGTCCACTTTCTTGGCTTCTCCGCGATCTTGGATACAAGGTAGACGACGGCGATGGGCTTTCTGCCCGCGTTTGTGCTAAATGCTCAAACAAAATAAAAAGAGCTTCAGATTTGAAATCCTTTCTGGACATTCGCTTGGCTCGTTCTGAAGCCTGTGGAGAAAGTTCCCCAGAAAGATTCAAGCGAATGTCAAAACCGGTCGGCAGAACAGCGAAAACATCTTTGCCATCTAGCAAATTGATAACGGCCACTTTCTGTTCTTCTTTTCAGGATGAAAAGTTTGGAAAACTTTCCAGGCACTCGCTTAAAATAGCTTCATGGTCAGCCATAGTAAACTAAGTGACCGTGTGCTGGAATGTTTCACGATGACGCTTGACAGCTCGGCGCGTTCCATTACAGCCGCTGACAGGCCAATTCCCGACTCCCGACTCCAAAAACGAGCTGGGGGACTGGTACTAGAATGACCGAGAATTGTTTGGGTAGACGAAACAAAATGGCGTCTGTAGCAAACCTTCACAAAATTCTGATTGCACTGCGAGTAAAACGTTTTTTTTACTGAAGATGATATTCCTGGGGCTTGTTTAACTTGACGAACACCAGAAGAATGCAATGTGACTGGAATTTTCCGTTGTGAGAGCAACGGGTAATTCGTTTCTTACAGTGTTGTCTGTAGTCCCTTCTTTTCCTCTTCCTACTCAACGATCTATTTCCGGCGCGCTCCACAGGAATCCCGCAACACTCGTTTTTTTAAATTACTGATTCTGGAGGGAAAAGAAGGACTACTCGTAGTCTAATCATTATCAGTGTCATCATCATCATCATGAGTATCATCATCGTCATCAGTGTCATCATCATCATTAGTATACTATCATAATTGAGTATCTTCACTCTATAATCATCATCATCGTGTGCACAGAGCGATGCAAATATGATACGAAAATGACTTGTTCCATTCTAAATTAGTCAACATTTTTGAAATTTCCGTGCGCTTTAGTGATTGCGACCGTATGGCAAATAAGGCGGCAAATCGGTGGCAATATGACCGGCCATCAGTCTGCGCCATGAAAAACCATCTTGCCAAAGAAGCTTACTTACCTGGTAAAATCAGTACTGGGTTCCCTGTCTTCCCCTCAACAACAGGACTAAAAGACCCAGTCCCTTCTCTATTCACCCCTCTCACGGCAAACACGTATGTTGAGTCCACGTTCTTCAGCGTGTACATATTAACGCCTAGCGGTAATACACCAGTCTCTTGCCACTGATAATCAGTATCGGTAGACTTTCGGTACGAGACCTGGAACCGTTGTGAGTAACCACCGTCATGGCCTGGTAACCATGAGATTGTTACAGACGATCCGGATATTTTAACGTTGGTGATATTGGGAGCGCCAGGCGTTGCTATGGAAACAATATTAAATCATGAGCATATTTGTAAAAGATAGGTAATAGACGACTCTCATAAATGGCCGCCACTAATTATCATAATATTTAAAATTGATGTTTTAAGATGAAAAAGAAAGATATCATAGGATAGGCATTCTGTATAACAATGACTTGTGAAAGTGTGAGAAAAAATGATCAAATTTGCAAGAAGCTAAAAGAATTTGAAAAATCAGAAAAACACTAAAACGAGGCAACAAAAGCCTCAACAGAAAATTACATACAAATCTCTACATTTTTCATTGAGCATAACTTCATTGCAATTTCAGCCAGAGCATCAAAACCTTCCAAACATGCCTATTTCAGGTGGTTCTTTCATATGACAGTGCTAAAATATTAAAATATCTGTTTACTTGAAAATATCATTTTCTGCTAGTTATGAAAGTGGTCTATATAATGAAATTTGTAACACTGTAAAAAATGTTGACGAAGGGCTAAAGCTCGAAACGTCAGCAAAGTTACAGTGCTGCTAATTCAACCGGGGCCACCTCAAGTTTATTAGCCAATCACGTTTGAGCTTAAGAACAAAAGATATCTACTTTGTCTCCTTATCAGCCAATCAAATTATAGGCACGCATTGACTTGACGGATCGTCTATGTCTGGTTGTTTTGTTCTTAAGCTCAAACGTGATTGGCTGATAAACTTGGGGTGGCCCTGGTTGAATTAGCAGCACTGTAAGTCAACATTTTTAACGCTGTTACAAATTTCATTATATAACCTATCGTTTATATCAAACACCGACGCAGTCTATACTAGTTTACTCGCTAGTTTCCATTTATATTTGTCAAAGCTCAATTCACGGATACCGATACAATTAGAAGTTCGTTCTCCCTCGCGCTGGAAGCAAACATACGCCGGAAACGGCATGTTATACTAGTCACGTGAAATAATATGGCCATGCAGAAAAAGAAAAGTAATTTTAACAATAGCTGCATTTACAATAAATCTCCGTGCTTCTTCTATACAATCGTACCCAAACCATGAACATTCATATCAAGATAGATCACAATCATTTCCCTTACCTAGAACTGTGATCGTTGTAGAGTACTTTGCTACTCCTTCACTGGCAGAAGCAAGGCACATATACTGTCCTTCATCACTGCGTTTCGATTTAACGATCGTTAGTTTCCCGCCATTCAGTGTTGTACGACCAGGGGGCAGGGATTTACCGACTCGACTCCAGGTCACTGTGACCGTGGGTGAGACATCGGAGACCGCTGAACACTGGAGATGAATGTCCTTGCCGAGACGGACGGTTTTGATGGATGGAGGGATTACGGTGAATCTGGGAACGACTACAAGAAAGGAGAGAAATCGTTAAAGAAATAGAAGAAGAAAGGAATGGATAAAAGAACTGATAATTGATTGATGGAAGGCGAAGCAACAAAGGATACAATAGGGGATGAATGAATGGATGAATGAATAAATAAATGAATGGATGGATGGATGAATAACTGAATGAATAAATAAATAAATAGATGGATGAATGAATAAATGAATGAATAATTGAATGGATGGATGAATGAATGAATAAATGAATGGATGAATGAATGGATGAATGAATAAATAAATGAATGGATGAATGAATGGATGAATGAATAAATAAATGAATGGATGGATGAATGAATAAATGAATGGATGGATGGATGAATAACTGAATGAATAAATAAATAAATAGATGAATGAATAAATAAATGAATGAATAATTGAATGGATGGATGAATGAATGAATAAATGAATGAATGGATGAATGAATGAATAAATAAATAAATGAATGGATGGATGAATGAATAAATGGATGAATAAATAAATGAATGTATAAATTAATAAATGAATGAATGGATGGATTAATGAATGAATGGTTTGATGAATGAATGGATGGATAAATAAATGGAATGGATGGATGGATGGATGAATGCATGGTCCAATCAACAAATAAACGAATGAAGAATCAATTAGGAATACAAAAGCTTCTCACTTTTCACTTCCAGTCTCGTCGATTTAGAAGTTCCTTTTCCTACTTTATTCGACGGTGTACAAGTATAAATGCCTGCATCAGAAGTCTTGACAACGCGAATAAGAAGACTTCCATCCTGTAGTACAGCAAACCTGGGACCTTTGAGATCAGCACCACCACGAGACCATGTAGTTGTAACCGTGTCTGGATTGGCTTTGGACACACAGGTTAACCGTACGTCTGATCCTTGAGATGCTGTGGCTACGTCCTTGATAACAATGATGGATGGTACGACTAGGAGCAAAAGGTAGATATAATATTATCAGAATCATATTTAATGTAGGGGCTATGAGAGTGAGTATTTCGGATACTTATAGATTAGCCTATATGGCTATAGATGGATTGCAACCATTCACAGGAGAGTGAATTGAACAAAAGAAACGGCAGCCATGTTGGTGGTCTTGACAAAAGAAAACCATTACCGTGACTGGTGGTCCTTTTGTTCAATTCCTGGGAATGGTTGCAATCAATCTATAAGGGAATTCGGCAACGACCCACCGCATGACGTCGACGTTAGCCTGCGTTACATCCGAAGAAAATTCCGATACGTACGCAACGCAGGCTAGTCGACGTAAAACAGTGATATATATTAATTTGATTATATATCATGCATATTTTGATGATCATTCATTCTTACATTGTACGTCCAAAAAAATGTCCGATCCAGGATAAGACACGACCGCTCCTTTTGAATCCAATGCTTTACCAGTGCATTTGTACACTCCAGAGTCAGTTCTCTTAGTTGACTTGATATAAAGTGACCCGCCAAGTATAATACTAATGCGTGACTGTGGAGGTGACATAACATCTTTTCCATCTTTAGTCCAAGAATAATGGACGTTATTAGTAGGTGCACTAGCATCTAATGCACAATGTAACACTTTCGTCTTTCCTTCTTCCGCCGTCTTACGATTTGATGGTAGAGGTTGGGTTGTACCTGGGAAATGGCAAATGAATGAAATTGAATGAATGAATGAAAGTGGAAGTAAATAATTACGAGTAAGGTGGTGGCACAAGGACTTTGAAACGTTTGTAGTTATTGTTATACAATGTCACATAATTGTCGGTGTCGTTGGTTCAACGTCGCACAATACAGTATCACGCAATTGAAACAGTGTCGCACAATGTCATATTACACAACGTCACACAAAACAACGACACACAAAGTGTCACACAATACATTGTCACACGATGTCATAAATAGAATATAAGAAACCTAACTTAGTAATTGCAATAAGTCACATAAGTGTCACACGTGCACAATGTAAAGTTACAAGTCAGTGCTATCACACAATATAGGTCACAAAATAGTCAATGTTATGTCACACAATAATGCTAACACTTAATAAAAATGTCACGCAATGAATGATAATAAAAAATCAAAAGTGATCCAAACATAACGTACGAAAGCAAAGCGGAAACGAAAATAAACAAATGAAGAACCGAATAATGAATGAATGGGATAAGTGTTATTCCTCTTAAGAGAAAGTATTTGTATACGTCGATGGTTTTCTTAATAAAGCAAATTTAACGACCAAAAATAAGCGTTTAAAAAGTAAATTAGTAAACCAAAATGAGTGTGCTTCGACTGTTTTGCTCGTGATACCATGAATAGCAATAAATGAAAGCAATTTTAACCAGCAAAAACGTTTAAAGTAAAATGCGTATACCAAAAATGAATATGGATCGACTGTTTTCCTTGTTCTCTTACGTGTTACGTAAATGTCGAACTCGTGGCTTACGGAACCGTAATGGTTGGACGCGAAGCACACGTAACGACCAGCGTCAGACAAGTGTATTTGCGTAAAAGTCAGCGAGCCACTAGAAGTTAAGGTTGCTCTCTCTATTGGGATTTCATTGCCATCCAATCGGTACCACTCAACAGTCGGTTTAGGTAAGCCATCGACA
This sequence comes from Metridium senile, assembly GCA_949775045.1. Lineage (NCBI taxonomy): Eukaryota > Metazoa > Cnidaria > Anthozoa > Actiniaria > Metridiidae > Metridium > Metridium senile. The sequence continues at coordinate 19,945,283 of OX459096.1, read as the reverse complement.
AGACATTCAATAGGCTGGTTTGTTACACTGTATTTATCATAGTGAACCTTCTTGGGCGGTAGTTTTATGAAGAATGGGGGTACAACTGAGCAAAGAAATTGAACCAATACAAAGAAAGGTTACAAAGTAGGGTTATAATTAGAATAAGTAATAGACCGAATGAATACATTGTCAATATCACAACAGGGTAACATATAAAATTAATGACAGACAAACCGAGTGAATGGATGTTAAATAAAAATATAGAAGATTATTATAAATTCATGATCATATATTATCGACTGAATGCATTGTTATTGTACGGTGGCATGGGTTGCCTAGCGTTGAGAGCGCTGGCAATTCCCCACTGTAATCTGGGTTCGATTCCAGCTGGGGCGACAAGTGAATAGAGTTTCTTTGATGTGTTGTTCTCTCTCATGCCACAAGGGTTTTTCTCCGGGTAAACCGGTTTTCTTCCCTCCGCAAAAATCAACATGTGAGAAGTGATGTGTGCTAAAATATTTAATGTAAAGGGTAGTGAGTGTATCGAATACTTAAATATTACGGCAACTGGCTTGGGAGATTCTGTATATCAAAGCTATGGAGCAGAATGAAACAAACACCCAAATATCCTACCTCACTCAAAGTACTATCTTTTCACAGTGTTTTTCTCCCCCTTCTCTAACATTTATCAGCGGCCATTCCTCCACTCTCCATACATTTTCCTATTATTTCTCTAATCTATACCACGTTTCTCACTCCTCCCTAATCCGCCTATCCCTACTCTTTATATAGAACATACATTTTTTAGGCTGATAGTAAATTATGTACGGAAATATAGCATACAATAGTACTTGATAAATAAATACCAATAAAGACTAAAATAGCAAGGGTGTGGTTGAACACCTAGAAGGTATTTCCCCATGTTTCCTGATAAAACTGACAAAGTTCTTTGTGAAGACTAATGACTCTCTAGATATGCATACACCCATTTTAAAAACCTTGTCAAACTGAACTGACAGGTCATACCGAGACTGAAAAGAATCATACACAATTATAGGGGATAATCGAGGAGCTTATAATAACATTATTCTCGTCAAGAATTAAATGCAAGTTATAATGTTGAGATATTTTGTTTTGCTTACCATCGCGAATCTCTTAGTTCAAGAAAATGAAAATATGGTTGCGCAGAATCATAGCTCTCGACAAGAAAATGGTAGCCTGCCCGAATTTTCTTCGTGAAGAATTCCGGGGGCAACGCATGCTTGAAAGTGGAAGTTAGATATTTAGTGTTGAATCAGTTAGACGTCTACAAACGTGTTCACATCAGTGTTTGGCCCTTTTTACGCTAGATGGCGGTCAAATCGTACCGCCCGTAAATTTGATTGATTATAAAGTGAATAGAAACAACATCAGACGAACTTTTCGTCACTAGACTTGTCCGTCATATTAGACGTTGTCCGTCTTCCAGTGTGAAAACAGCTATCGTTTCTCTATGGGCCGGGATGAACTGGGACAAATACGTGATATGTTTGCTACATCAAGCTACTTTCGTTACTCCAGAGGATGTACCAGATACATGGTTATCGTTTCTGATGAGAAACGTTTCGTTTCATGCAACGAAACTATCGAAATGATACTTGATCTGAAACAAAATCTTTTTGCTCGGGATTAAGAAGGGTTTAGTTCATGGTTGGAGGTAGTCTGGTGAACATTGATAAAGAAAGTTGTGTGTAAAATGGAATGTACGTTTAGATAGTTCGTACGAACTATCTAAACGTGTAATATTAACACACACACAACCTTCATACCCTCACACAATTATAAACACACCTAAAAATATCAAGCTTATCTTCTATCAAGATACCATAGGCATGCACGCTATACAAATGATATCTTAAAACCCGTAACGTCTGGTGAAACATAATGCATACTCACACTCTACTCTACATCTCTCTCCCTCTCACAAACTGTCAAACTGAGGTTTCAAGTCTGAAAGGCCTATACGATATACATTTTACGCTTATAACCATATTGATTCAATCTCGGCCATATTGCAGAATAAATTCGGTTAAAAGAATGTTGAGCAAGCAAAATTGGTTTTGTTTTGGAAAGAATAGGTGGTATCAGTTGAAATTTTGTTTTGCAAAAGTACAAATGTCTCAAGGTATTTTGTGCATGATTGTAGCTATCTATGATATTGGAAACGTTATTGTGGGTGGGCCGGTTGTCTAGAGCAGTAAGTTATCGCTTGACAATTTATCCTCCCTCACGTAACTGCTGATAATGATCACGGATGTCAAAGCTTTTATCCCGGGGCTTTTATAGTTTCTCAGACACAAAAGATCGCAGGTCACTCAAAATAGAGAAAGATAGGAAAAGACCATTTCATATCTGATGGTGGGGTGGGTAAAATCCCAAAAAATTATCAAGAAGGTCTTACCCTGCGAGCAGAGGTTCGTTTCTCTCACACTTAGAGCGACGAAAAAAGTTACGCCTTTGCTCGCCGCTCTAAGGGTAAGAGAAAAGAACCTCTGGTCGCAGGATAGCAAAGTCTCGATCCAAAGATAAAATATCGTACAACGTTAATTAAATACTGCAAAAAAATATCGAGCCAGTTTGTAAATCAATATCCAACATCGTTACCAGGACATTTTCCCTTTGCGAAGAGAAAACGTCATGGGAACTAGTTGAATAAATATCGTGCAACACTTGAAGAATCCTGAGTCATATAAACGCAGGGTACACTTGAGGGCGAAATAAAAATATTCACGATCAGTGATCAAACTTCGGATAGACCCATCCCCCATCAAATATCAACTGGTCTCGAAACTGGTTACTTAAACAAAGTAGCGGTAAAAACGATCGTTCTATAAAATGTACTCGAGAGAGAATTTCAAATGGCAATAGATAAGAATGCCCGACGTTAATTTTGTCAGTTATAGTCAGTCTTAACAGTAATGCCACACCAGTCGAAAGCTGCGTTTTCGTTGCCCCTCCCCCCCCCCCCCCTCGTTGCCGTGTTCACCCCCTCCCCCCCCCCCCCCCCCCCCCCCCCCCCTCCCCAAATACCGTACCGCTACTGTTTGGTTAGGTTTTGGGCAATTGTTTGAAAAGACTCTATGTTTTTTTAAACCAATCCTGAACGATGTTTCGATTTGGTGCTGGATATTGATTAGTCTTAATAGGTACACTACATCATTCGAGTGTTTCAATCATTCACCATGCGATTACCAAAGGAGCGGTGTTAACACACTCACTAAACAAACTGAACGTTTACACACGGAACATAAAGATTTCTAAAGTTACCATGACAACCTTAATGTTAACTGACACCTTAAACTAATGAAAGTTTCGAGCCATCAAACAAATGCAAATAAATTTAGTTTTCGGAATTAAAGACTTGAATAGTAACCACGAATTAGTTGTTTTATCCAAGGAGTTTTGAAGTTTTGGGTAATTTGAGGTATTTGAGTTACAAGTAAGCATAAAATTGAGGTTTTCCAATCTGACATTGCCATCTAAAATGTTTGTTGGCACAAGCTATATTTGTCCAAGTTTGAACAATGTTTGTTTTTTATGAGCTAAGACAAAAAATTGATGATTCGTTCTGGAGGACATTACGTAAACATGTTTACATTGTGAGTAAGAAGTAAAAATAACAAAAGAAAAATTAGATACAGTACAAAAATAGTTGACAAATTGTGGGAACATTGAAGAAACAAACAAAATCCATGCCAAAAATTAAACAAATTTGAGAAAATAGCACGAAATTTCGATCCGAAAAATAGAGAATTTCGACAAAATTGTTAATGCCGCAAATGGCATTGTGTTTGAAAGAATACCCGAAGAATAAGATACAGTGTAATTGTAATTTGTCAACCTTATTTGAAGCGAAACTGCCAAATTACGCTAGTAAAAACAGAGTAATGAAATTGCAGAACTGGTAGGAATAATATGCCGAATTTCCACCAGCAGTATAAATTTGAAGATACATTTGATCATGAGACGAAAGTGCGATATTTTGGCTAGAAAACGGTCTAATATAATTACAAAGATGAACCACTTTTCAACAATAGAACTCCCTAGGATTCACAATAAAATTCAAAAGAGTTATCGCCTTTGCAAAATTACAATACAGCTTACAAGAGAAAGACCTTATTAATCTGAAATCTAAGAAGCAATTTATCCAATAATCCTTTGTCACAAGCAACAACACTTTACTCGCAGGCAAAGGATAATACAAATTTTAATAAATTAAAGATTAATAAAGATCATAGAATTTCTAAAGTTCCTTTCGCAGCGGGGTTTGGGCTTCTTAAAGAAACCTTTTTTCATAAAAAAAAAACAAATTAAGTATAAATAATATTGTTATCTTTGAATTGAAGAAAAGTTCTAGAAGTAAATTGTAGATTTGGGCAGATAAGATAAGTGAGAATCACTTCGTTTTGACTTGAAGAGTTGAGTCATTATGGTAATGACGAAAGAAATGCACTGATTTGTGACTGCCTCCTACTCAGAACTAATATTAAAACCAAAATTAATCACTCTCAACAAAAATATTTCGCAAACTTTTTAACCTCTAGCACAATCTACCATTTTAGGTGAATTCAAGGATGCTTTCTTCCCAAAATAATCCGACATGGTCATTTCGGTACCCGTAATTTATACAGTAGCAAAACCCCTCATGAAAATACAAAAACATACACTAAACAAAACCAACTTTAGTACAAACTGTTGTTACTGAATATATGTTGAAAATTGTTTGGGTTTAAAAGATAAAACAGGCATTAATAATAGGGCATAAAGGCTTCCTGGCCAAGAAGTCGAGGAGTGTGTTACAGATTTTATCGTCATTTCCAGGTGTTAGCAAAGGGAATACAGGAGATAAGTTAAAAATACCATTCTAGGCTTACCTTCTACGTTGAGTTTAATAGGTGTTCCGTGTAGCATAGCTCCTGCATTAGCACCACTCGAAGAAACCATAGTTTTACATCGATAAGTCCCAGCATCATTGGGAGTAACAGACGAAAGCAGTATGGCGGAATTGTTGAAGATGTGAAGACGTCTTGAAAACCGCTTGTCAATAAACGGTTTTATATCCATAAATTTAGCAAAAATAGGACTCTTGGAGTTGTTTAAGTTCCAGTTTATAAGTTCAAAAGCTTTTCCATCGCTGTTTGTGTCACAGTCCAAGACGACATCAGCCCCTATTTTGACTGATATAACTCGAGCACTACTTTCGGCCGAAGCTGAAACATAGAAAGATCATGTCAGATATGGTGGGCAATATTGATCGCGCAAGCAAATTACACGCGACTCTACACGATAAACACAATTTACTCTTAAATGTGGTTTTATTTGAGCTTAGAAACCCACCTAACTAAAAGAATATACAATGTATAAAACACTATATTGTAGTGGGTGTTTTTATCGAAGACGATTAGTACGAAAGCTATTACTCTCGCTCAAGACCATTTTAAACTTTCGGACATATTAGTTCGGTCTTTTTAGACTCAAATATTATCCCAATAGGTTCAGTCTAAACTCGATTAAGATCGGACTGCATGGCAAGTTACTATAAACTTTATAACTATTCACCGCAGAGAGATTAATTGACGTTATAAATATATATCGCTTTAGAAAAATCAACGAAATTCTGAACGCTAAATCAAGCTTAACAAATCACTTGTATAACTATAATTTGATAACCCTTTGTGAGTTAGTCTTTTGGTTAGTTTTAGGAACAAATTAGTTGATCGATAATGACAGAAATAGGGTCAATATATGTGGTTGTTGTGTCAGTTCTCGAGTTGTCTTCAAACAGTGCTAGCCCACTCGGACCTCAGCGTTTCTAACTTAGACAACTCGTAGGATTATACTTTATTCTAAAGCTCGCGCAGTAGTTACTAAAACAAAGAGAGTATTTCTAAAACTAACTAACAAGTTACTCAAGATGATGGCTTTTCTACGCATTATTTGCTTGTGATAATTTCAAAACTTACCAATTCCTAGTAGCGTTATAGTCCATGCGATTACCCACATTATATTTACACGGAACCTAGAAGGAGACAAATCATGATATTTAGTAACATTTACGGAGGAGTAGGAGTAGATAAGAGTTAAAATATGGTAAAAAACATGTTAGAAAAACCATCGAACCTTTTACACATGTTTGTGAATCTAATAAAATATACAAAGCATCTTCGACTATAATTACATGACTCAAAGAACCGATCCACAACGGCGTGAACAATACAGTCAAACAAAGGTCACCCCCAACCAATCAGAGCATCGTATTCACAACTTTTAATTGCTTCCATGACAACATCACTGACATTGACCATTCTCAACCCTCGGGATATCAGATTTCGTCATTGTGAAGTGTCTCATTCACAAATTTCTCAAAACCGCATCCTTTTCAGGTGTAAAGTTTCTTGAATGGGCCCCCAAAGTTACCCAAAACCACGCGTCCGCTAGCTTGAATAATATTGCTATTGTAGTGTAAGTAATTAAGGAGACAAAAAAACGGTTGTGTTCTTTTCCTCTTGGGATCGATTAGTTAATTAAATAACAAGCCATTAGTTCATTATTAGAAGCAAAAAAAAAACACCAAGTAATGTTAATATTTGACAAAGTTTGGCGTTACTTTGAGTCTTGAACAACTGTAATACGATACCCGAGATGTTTAGTTTAAGTGCGCGGTAAAATTGCTTGATCTCGCGGCAAAAGCTCAACAGTGCTATTCAAATCTCTCATTATCGTGGTTGTAGCCCGCAAAGATCCCGCAACTCAATAACAAGATGCTTAAAATGTCTTAATTTTTCTTATATCGAACAGTAGCTATTTCGTTTGACGTTTTTTCGACTCATTATTTGACCAAAACTAGTCACCCGTTGAACGGAAGTTCACAAGAGTGTAGGCGCGGTTTGGACAACAAATCCAAAGTGCGCTGCGGTCGCCAGGATAGCTCTGATGGTATGCAAGAAATGCCTTTTCTTTTCTCTTTGTAAATGCGTTCTTGACATCAGACTTAACCCCTCTCAAAAAAGATTGATTTTGATAACCTTAGAGTCTACAACTCCGACGGCAAGGCAAACAATTTGACAAGGGGTTTCCAATCGTGAAAGTTGTTCAAAGTTTAATATTCAACCTGAGTCACGTGAAAAACGTCTAATTTTGGAACTATTTCACAAGTCGGTAATTTTCTGTTGAGAACATATGGATTAAGAATAATAGCTGATAAATGTCAAGGAATGCCAAACAGTCCAAAGGCAAAATTAGAAACCTAAAACGTTCAATGTTAACCAGTAAAATGTTTCGCGCAATAGCTCTGCACTGAGAACATTTATTCGTTCTATTAACTATGGTTTTACACAAGAAACTACGAAAAAATGTGCTAGACACTGAATCAAGCCGATAGGCCAGGTGCGCAAAAAGGATTTTGCCCCGGATTTTGCCCCGAGCAAAAGTTTACTGGTTTTGTATGATGTTTTTGCATAATAATACACAATAATAATACTGGAAAACATGCTAAGGTCGCACGAGATTCCGTATAAAAACGTCCAATTTTTAAAACTCTCGCGTGTCTGAGTAATGGCTCCGACAGTTGAGCTAAAAGAAGTGACAAAATCTTGCCCTAAAGGCTATAGTACCCCGTCTTATTGTCTATTGTGTGTGGGTATTCAAGCTTATAGCCATTATAATGAGTTTGTTCCAAATTTAGCTATAGGCTCAAGAACTTGTAAATCTTATTTTAGATACCTGTCAAAACATTTTTCTTATAGATGGGGGATGTTTCTGTCAGTCAAAAACCCAGCTATACTAGTATTTTGAACTGTAACGAATCGGCATCGTTTCAGTCTCGAACCCAAGCTATCTCGGCCCTTATACTTTGCCAGGGCTTCTGCTTATCGTTTATCTTGAGTAGATCTTGTTCAAACTCAGACATTTTAAAAACTTGATAATCTCGAGTATTTTTCTTGTAACGTTTTTGCGATATTTTATCTCGAAAACTCCATATGTCTACCCATCTTTCACTGAGTCAACTATCATGACCCTTTGTATCTAGAATTCGGATATTTTACAAACCGGCTTACGGTCAGATCTCGTAACTGCGAGTTCAAGTTTGAGGTAACGCATGCGCACTAGTTGCGCGCGCTGTATTGGCGCAGCTTTGTAGCTGATTTTCGCAAAAATCAAAGCTTCTTTGTAAACTGTCTTTTACAACAACACATTTACAATTACATTTACAAAGATACCGAATGATGCAAAAAGTTCATTTGCTGAATGGTTTAGTTACGAATCATGCTCGGAGTAATAACTCAGTACCAAGCCCTGAGGACAAACGATTAGGGTGGTCGCTACGGTGTTGATCAATGTCAATGCTAACACCCGCCAAATGATCAACAAAAAAGCTGTACATTAGGTCCTTTGTCAATATCTCTAACTTTGTTATCACGGAAACTTGGCTATTTTGAAACCTTTTTGTTTTAAGGTTCTTATTTAATTGACATCATCTATATTTCGAGCTCCCACTATTTCAAACACACTATTTCAAACACCGCTATTCAATCTAATTTCAATTACTTCAGTTTCATTCTGCTTTGTTGAATGGAGAGAGGTTTTTATATCAGTTATCCTCTGAATTTATAAACTGCACCAGTGTGCTAGCTAACTAACATAGCATTCAAAATAGTTTTGAAATCTGTACCAGGGCCGTCCGAAGGGTATAATGAGAAATGGGATTTGTCTTTTAATTTTTACGGGGGTGAGAGAATGCGATTTCAAGAACTTGAACTAGAATTCGCAAAAGCCGTAACATAGGAATGGTACTTCAACAACTGACATGATTTAAACTAAGGGATTTGAGTACAATTGGAGCTGGTATTTGATGAGATTTAATACGACCCCCCTTTTCAGGATTCCCAATAACTACTTTATCTCCAGTACATGGTTGATATTATAGACATCCAATTGCATACAAAACGTTGCAATGCCAGCACAGCCTGTTGTGCATGTCTGCTCATTCGCGTGCTCTAACTCTCTCTCAATAACAATGTATGTTTGTCTATTTTGTCTATTATCGATCGAGTTGTCGCCTGCCAGGCATCAAGCGTGATAGGCCCAATTACTCAATATCCAACGTAGCGAGCCGAACCGTCGACTAATCAACAACAACTGTTTCGAGTATATTATCGTACATAATCGAACAAAGTCAAATGCGCATTCGAACCAAATTTTTTGGTGAAGTTGAACAAAACATAATATAACTTGAACAAATGTCGTTTTCGATAAGGTTCGATATAAAATCGGGCATTCGATTCACGTCGTTACCCACTGGGTTAATAAAAAGAACAAAGCACAGGAAATTAATTAATTACTGCATACGTCGTTGACCATGCATTCAAACAATAGAAATGGTACGATACAAGCTTGAGATCTGGAGATATTTATATACCAGAATATTTAATAAAACATACTGCCATTTTAAAAAGGTTGTCCAATACAATCGGTTTTCTGAGACGGATAGGTATTATGGGTATCCAAATTACGTGATTTTCAAACTATAAGGAACCCTTAATGTCTCAAAAAAAACTTTCATAGTTTTTGACAATAATAATTATTGGTAAATCATCGAATGTATTATTTACATTTTTCAAATTTACAATCTATTTCTTTATATTCTAACAGCACTTGCAAACCGGCGCATATACAGCTATTAAAAAAAGGTTGATGCAGGTTTCGTTGCAAGTTGCTTGTTGCATGTTGCACTGATGTTGCTTTCCAAGCTTGACTTATGTTATATTCATATGTAAAAAATTTCAACACAAAATTACTCATACTGGAAAATCCTGCAGAATAAGTTTGTAAAAAATCAATTTTGCTGCGACCTTTCGCTGCTTGAATTCATATCATCCAAAGTGCATTTCGGGTTTGGTATGCAACTTGCAACAAGTAATAAAACCTACGCAAACCTTTTTGACCTAGCTGTATACCTATTTTAAAACGTTTTATTATTTTGATGCATGCACCACATTGGATTTCGCATGCAAAGCTGAAATACATGTACATAATGATAATTTCAACGATTTCTGTTTGTTTCTCAGGTCGAGATCCAGACTCAAACATGTGTAGTTGCCGCCGGGAAAACCGTTCACGTTATCAAGGACTACAAATGAATTCTGTCTACACTAATGTCATAAATCATACCAATGCATTAAATCCTTTGAATATGCTAAATTTTCACAAGATAATTAATTCCCAATTTTACTATTTCCGAATTCATTTTGAACAGCTGTCCAGAATTCTCTGAAACATACATTTTGCAGATTTGGGAAAGTTGAGCAAAGCACAATAGCCCATAATCCCCTTCGGTCATGAAACGCAATGTAAAACTGACAAAACGATAGCAATTTTCTTTTTATATTGATGTAAGGATTTGCATCTCCAAAGTTTATATTTCTTAGGTTTCTGAGTTGTATTTAATTGATTTAATTATGTTGCTTTTGCTGTTGTTGTTGTTTGTTTTGTGGATGCTAGCTGTTGTTGCTGTTTTTTTTTAACTTAAAAGGCAGCCATTCCGCTATATTTACAAATCAATTTTTCCTTTTACTTGTAATTGACTTTAGGCGCCATTCCGGCGTAAATTTGAGTATTTATACAAAATGTGTTATTCTCTGGCGGGTATTAATTCAGTCTGCAAAAACCGTAGTAAAATTACTTGATAGTATTGAATTAAAATGGCTCCAGCTAATAACAAATCCAGCAAATATTTATAAAAAAATGTACTGCAAAGCTGCTCATATTTTATGCAAATGTTAACTTGAAAATACTATTTTTGTTTTCCCGCTTTTTTTACTGCAAAGTTCCAATATTAAAGCAAATACAATTATCTTATACCCAGGTATTCAATTGCATTTTGTTTTGGAAAAAGATGTTTTTTTGAATTCACTAACAGATAAAAAAGATATTGTGATTATGCTAATATCAATGTTGAAACAAATAATAAAATATGAAATAGTCATTCTTAATCATTCTGTTCAACAGCTTCTTATAACCGTTGATCCGTCAGTCTCAAACAAAAAAAAACTGAGCTACTAATGCAAATGTTGATAAGATAATTGATATAAAAAAAGGAGAAATTGTAGTTTACTGAAGAAAAGCAGCTTGTTAAAAGAAATTCATTCACGTATGTGCTTATTAGTCATTGTAAATTCACTCACATTACTCCGGTTTTACCGGTAATAATCCAAGCGGCAACCTGGGAGAGAAATGACAGGAAAAAAACACATTTCCTATCTCAACGTGAAAGCTTACAAAATTACCAGTTGTATACAATAAATTCAAAATAAAGCCAAGGAGAAGTGTTTCGCTGAATGAAAGACACTTGTGAGCTTGAAAGCGCAGAATTTGGAGCTTTGGCGCGAGATTAATTTGATGTCCGCCTTTGCTTCAAGGGCCGACGTTTACGACGAGAGTAAATTGCTTAGCAGATTAGATTACTGACTTTATGAATTTGTTATCTTATTGAGTACAAAACTACGGATATCAATTCTAATGTGTACAGCATTCACACTACAGTTGCTACCGGAATAATATAGCACCAGAATTCAATTTAAACGAGACGCAAAAGAAAATGTTTCAAAGTACATTGAATAAACAAATTACTTACATTTTACCAAACGAAAATGATTCACAAAACCAAGAAACAACAAACTGCGAGACCTGAAAAGAGTCAAACTAAGAATCAGAGATGGAAAGCCAACGAAGCATAGAAAATAGATAACAAGACACGAGGCATATTAACATATTGTTTACATCGAAAAATAACTGAAAATTCTACACAGTATTTTAAAACTCACCTTTTAGGAACTCTTCAAAGTTAACTTGCTCATATCCAAATTTAATCCCCTAAGGAATGAGAGAGAAAACCAACATAATGACTTAAGACAATAACGCGATGTGTGAATGCATTCATTCCTTTGAATACGCTAACTTTTCACGTGATTTGACACATGAATGGATCAGGGTGCACAAGTTTTTGTCAAAGGGCGATTGGCGCAAAAACACACTAGAGGCGCCTCAACAGGGGAGTGCTAGCCCATTGTGCAGGGCACACATGCATAACTATAAACTTGCTGGGTAAATGATAAAAATGATAAAAGCCCTGTTAGTAAGTTAGTTCAAAAAGGAATGTATTTTCGCGATATTTAGTTCATAAATATTTTATTCGAGTTAAAGATTGGCGCAATTTTAGTGGTGAACGACGTATGATGTTAAAAATAATTGAATATATTATAGATTTGTTTTGACCTCTGGTTTAAATAACTCAGAATCCGCAAACTGAATTTGTTTTTTGCGTATATTTAAATACAATGCTTACGCAAATTCAACGTCCGTTTTTTAATTCTGTATGTGTACCAAACAAAAAATCCGATATTAAAAATACGATATTTGTTTTTGGAGGGTCATTTTCTAAGAAATAAGTAAGTCCAAAAAAAAAGACGATCTATTCGAACAATACCTAAAATCATTATTATCATATAGCTTATATAGCTTATATTATATGAAATATCCTTTAAACTATAGCTGGCTGGTGTATATTTGCATCAATGAATGCGAAAGTCAAAAATGGATGCACAATCCCAATCGAATGACAAACGAATTCCTTATCAAGCTACTCTGTTCTTCATATATCTGCAACCTTAATTCATAAATAAACTAGTGCAGATTTTAAAAAAGGAGATCAGTATGCTTCAAGAGGATAAATAAACATGATTTTTTTCGGTCTCATTTATAGCAGATTTGTTTGCATTTTCTGAAAAGCTATGCGCAAAAAATGCCGTGATTATAGTATGCAATTCATATATATCGAATACAATATTTTTTTGTTTGTTTGAACTTGTGTTTTTTCTAGCTACTGTTTTTCTACTTCTTTACTTGATTAATACATTAAACGTATATCATTTCTCAGTACCGGTATTACAACGCTAACAATAGTTTGCATCTATTGAAATGCGATCTAGTCGAAAACAACGTAATCTTGATATACAATTAAGGGAAAATGAATCAGACAGCGAAATAGCCATTAAATGGAGTAAGCCTTCATTGAATCAAGTGCTATCGATAATGCCATCACGCTATTGGCTACAATCAACGCACAACGCATCTGGCGGGTAATTTAGATCACGTGATAGAAGAGATCTATTAAAATGATATAAACCTTTCTCAGTCACGAAACATTACCATGGAAACTAGAGGGAATCTCTGGTAACGAAGCAAATCCCTCGCTTGCCTCACTTTGAATTATTAAAACAAAAGCATTATATAATGAAGTTTCTGTTCTCAATGAGACAGAGCGAGGCACGATGGGCATTCACATATGATTATCTACTTTGTGAGAGGGGCTATATAGCGCACTTTTGATGTAAAATATATTGAAATGCGCTACATTTTATATTACTTCGTATCTTTCGGACCGTTGACGGTTTGAAATGACGAGGGGCTAGTAGTTCGTATGATCAGCTAATCACGCAAGATGGTCAGTGGTAATTATTGTCAAGGCTGCACTGCTATCTATAGATTACGCCTCAAAAATTCAAATCCAAAGTTGTTATACATACATTTTATAAAATAAAATATTATAAGTAAAAAAGCATCCACAAAAAAATGTTTTTGGAGAAAAAGAAAATGAAAAAAAAAAAAAACAGTTTACGAGTTGCAAATCCATGTTGCAAAATATTTCGTTTCGCAAACTTTTCCTTACTAATGCACATAAATTAAAAAATGAATACTACTAACGGTTTATTCATTGTATGTCAGACTGCAATTTCAAGTTAACGACATTTTTCAGTAAGCATTTCTAAGGATTTTTGCGCGGCGTATGGACACGTGTGCTGAGTTATTGTTTTTAAGTACACAACTGCAGTTCTTCTCTGATAGTATTACACTTAAAAACACAATAGCAAACACGATTTAAAGAGTTATTTTCATTGTTGCTTTCAATAACAGTTTGATTCATCCCATTTCCAATTTACAAAGACATTTAACGGTAACACAAGTTATTAAAGGAATCTCTTTCAGTAATGCACTTTAAACCATAATGAAAAGAGCTTATTGAAAACTTTCATTGTTGTTTTTCCAAAACGGTTTGATAAAACCCATTTTCAATTTACAAATACATTTAACGGTTACGGAAATGATTGTTTATCGAGGAATTTCTTTTAGTATTGCACTTCAAAATATAGTGACAAGCGCTTTTGAAACGAGCGTTCTTTTTATTGTATTATTCAAAAATACTTTCATTCATTTAAATTCTTAATCAAAAAAACATTTAACGGTAACGCAAGTTTAAAAAATTATTATAGTATTCAACACAATACACTTTAACAGATAACGACAAACCGGTTTGAAAAAAAAAACGGTTCTGCGCAAGACTATATATGAGATGAATAAAGATAAATGCGCCAGACACCATCTCCGGCTTTGATTCTAAAAACCTAGATACCGGAAGATCATAATTCAACACTGTCTTATTGTGTGTCTGGTTTTCTAAGAAAGCGTTTTTTCATTCGATCTTATAATAAAAAATACTTTTGCAAAATAACGCTAACTAACGAGTTCAGTTTTTAACGGTAACATGAGTTATTGTTTTTGAAGCAATTTAAAATATTGTGCTTGAACAAAGAAGAAAGAAAAGAAATTAAAATAAGCGTTATTCTTATTGTGATTTCCAAACTAATATTAAAAGTATAACGTTAATATAGCTGTTAAAACGAATTTTTAACAGTAACGTTTTTGAAGCAATTTTATTTCAGATATAAGTTAGTACTGATTGCACTTGGAAATGTTGATAGTACACGTTTTATAGATACAAGCGTTTTGTGCTATTCCAATTTACCTTACCTTTACGTTATTCAAATTTATTTCTATTTTGAAGAGCTGCTTTATAGACTTTAATATTTAGAAGTACTTGAATATTTTTTGCACGAAATTCTCAATAAAAGTCCGTTACATTGCCACATCTAAGCAGTTACTTTTAAAACGTTTTCTGCATTGAGTTTTAATGGTATCTCTACATTAAAATTTAAACATTACTTTTAATAGCAATTTAATTTGAACTATTTATATGAATAAAAAGAAAAGATGGAAAATAACCGATTAGAACCCACGGCTTCCTGGTTCCGGAGTACGTCAGAATATAACTGTCATTAGAGAAATCGATGTGTTTTCAGACAAGCAAGGCTACTGTGACTTTTTACTATCTTATAGCTAATTGTGCTTCCGAATTCGAATTTGACTAGACCTTTGAGTAAGACTGATTGCCCGCTAGCGAGTTATCAAACTGACCCAGCCATGCCATTAGCAATAGCCGGACTTCAGGTAGTAACAATATATTTTTTTTGCTAGATTTGGTACGGTTTTTTTTTTTTTCTTCAATATTCATTTTTATGATTGCTTCATAATTTTTACTTGATATTTTGATAATTTAGATTTTTTTTTATAGAATTTAGAGTTTGATCTTAAAAGTATAGATTTTTTTGTTAAGGACGTTCGCGGGAAAAAGCAATGTAAATGTCAAATTTCTAAATTAGACACATCGAATAAGCTAAAAAAAATTGGGGTCACCGTCCTTGTTTTTGAGTAAAATAGCCTCAAAGTCGGCAATTTCGGCACTTTTCGCAGGCATCGTGACGGAATGTCTTGGTTGCAAAAACAAGAAAAAAAATTAATAAAAAATGCCAGTCATAATAAAAGAAGGCCCTAAAATGTTTTTGAAACTCATAATATTTCGAAATAAAGCGATTTTTTAACACAGAATGAGAAAATAAATACCTTTTTTGGAGAAAAAGAACGTACGTCTCAAACAAAATGGCCGCTTTTAGCCGTTTTCGAGGGTGAAAAAAAAAAGGAAAAAGCCGATTTTCTGTGGGATAAAAAATGTCATTTTTTCCAAAACCTAAACGAAGACATATCTTTAGTAGTTACTTCGATTTATAAAATAAAAAATGGGGTTTAGCTGGTTTAGCTGGTGTCAATATTTTTTTCAATGATTTATATATTTTTCTTATCTTCAAGTTAGGCCTATAGATGTGTCGAATCTTCTGCAAATGAATTCAAACAATATAGCTAGTTTAAGAGCTCATATGCATTACGTTCAGCACCGAACTATAGGTCTTAATTAATCATTGAAATCTAATGTCTGAACATAGTGGTCTGAACGGCAGGGACACCGCGAGAAAAATAAATGGAAAAATAAATAAAACACACAGAGAAAACAAATGAAAAAACCTACGACATAAATTTTTTACTTTTCTCAGTTTTGTCACAAGTGTGGACAAAACAATTAAAAACAACGACGCTTATTTACGCGGATGAATTTATTTTGAAAAATAATTCACTAATTAAGGAAACAATTTAAGACCTGAATAGAGCTACATCCGATTTTGTTTTTCATTTTTCTTACTTGGAACTGCTTAGACAAAACAATAAGGAAACCAAATTTTGCGATAAAAAAATAAGTATTCTTTATAGAAAAATTGAAAAATATATTATTTATCGATTGAACATTAAAAAATTATATTTTATTGAAAGGTTTTTTGGCTTTTCTTACCTTCAAATGATCCGAAAATGATAGAACATAACCACAATGAAATGCTTTTGGCTAAGCACAAACTTTGACAAAATGAAACTTTGCCAAGTTTGCCAATGTCATTGATGTAAAAAAAATGTTGGAAGCTTGTCATATTGTCGGACCAATTATAACGGTTAATTTTATGTTTGCCGCTGGGAGCCAGCTGTCATTAAAAAGAAGCTAGTTTTGTCCAGTTTTCTTGACTGCAATGAACATGCATGTAGTTTAAAACTCTGACTATGGCTAGTTTTAAAAATTGATTGGAAATGTTGGCAAGAAAATTCTCCAACAAAATATCTTGCTTTTTGAATTTCTCTAATTCATGTATAATCTAAGCCTTAAAAATTACAAGTAGACGGTGAAATACGTCCAGCGACAGTGAAGTACGTCCAGTGACACACGTGAAGTACAGGTAGTGACGGAGAAGTACGGATAGTGACGGAGAGGGACATCCAGTAACAGTACGTGAAGTACGAGTATTCGGACAGTGAAATACTTCCAGTTACAGTGAAGTACGTCCAGTGACACACGTGAAGTACAGGTAGTGACAGTGAAATACGCCCAGTGACAGTGAAGTACGGATAGCGACAGTGAAGGCCATCCCCTGACACTACCGACGTGAAGTACGAGTAGTGACAGTGAAGTAAGTCCAGTGACAGCGAAGTTCGGGTAGTGACAGTGAAGTACGTCTAGTGACAGCAAAGTACGGACAGTGACAGCGAAGTTCGGGTAGTGACAGTGAAGTACGTCCAGTGACAGCGAAGTACGGACAGTGACAGTGAAGCACGTCCAGTGACAGCGAAGTACGGGTAGTGACAGTGAAGTACGTCCAGTGACAGCGAAGTACGTCCAGTGACAGCGAAGTACAGGTAGTGACAGTGAAGTACGTCCAGTGACAGCGAAGTGCGGGTAGCGACAGTGAGATACGTCCAGTGACAGCGAAGTACGGGTAGCGACAGTGATATACGTCCAGTGACAGAGAAGTACGGGTAGTGACAGTGAAGTACGTCCAGTGACAGCGAAGTACGGGTAGTGACAATGAAGTACGTCGAGTGGAAGTACGCGGTGAAGTACGGGTAGTGACAGTGAAGTACGTCCAGTGACAGCGAAGTACGGGTAGTGACAGTGAAGTACGTCGAGTGGGAGTATGCGGTGAAGTACGGGTAGTGACAGTGAAGTACGTCCAGTGACAGCGAAGTAGGGACAGACGATGATATAGTAATCATGCTAGTTATCGTATATAACTGTGATCAAAATCGCAACCGTTATCTGTTAGATTATAATCACAATCATTCGTCGTCGGAACGTCGACAGCACTGATCGTTAATCATAATCATAAATTGTTATCATAATCACTAGCAATCGTTATGGATCGTTGATATTGATCGTCATATCATTATTGGTATTGGTAGTGCAATTTTATACGAATTCTTTAGTTTCCTGTTATTTCATTCTATTTTGTACTATTTAGTAATTTTATTAACGCATAAAATGTTTGCCCTTTATTACTAACTTAGAAATATGTTCAAAAATAGGTCCATCTTTCATTGTCGTCATAGAAAAACGTTTGGCCTTAGGAACCTTTATGAAAATAGGTGTACACAGATAGACGTCAATTATTGATCATTAGTCACAAGTATATGATCATACATGTATTAGCCAATATAGTCCATTTGCATTATATAGCGTTGTATACGTTATATAGGTGACCGTAATGTGTTGGAATTGTGATGCTAATTTGCCAACCATTTGAACAATATCTTTTTTGATTTTCTTTGTTAAAACCATAACAAAATACGTCACTGTACGTTGACATATACCTCCAGTACCAGAACATCCTCGGGAACCCAGGGGTAATCTTCTGTCGTTCGTTTCTCGCTCCCCGCATAATAAATACCCCTGCGGGAACGTAGTCTGTTGGAGCTTGTTCCGGAAGTCAAAATTCAAACTTATTTAATGACTTTGATTGAATGGTTATCTTGATTTTCATTTTAACTTCCAGAACAAGCTCCAACAGACTACGTTCCCAGGGATATTTATTCTGGGAGCGAGAAACGAGCGACAGAAGATTACCCCTGGGTTTCCGAGGATGGTACCAGAACGCCATGCCTACTTTCTTTTTTAAAATAATTAGTGCCAATTTTTCTAGTATTCTCAAGAGAGAATCAAAATCTGAATAAGAAAGAAAAATTTTGCATCCGACAGTAAAATGACGTCATCGTGCAAATTGCTTATTAAGACGATGTTAAATACACTAAGTTCGACATTACATCAACGTCATAGCCATATTTAATAGTTAGTAGTTAGTATAGTAGCTGACATCTCTAAGTGCTGATTACACTTTAAAGGCTTTTATATAATAAAGCTGTCAATCACGTATAGTGGTTGCTAGGCACCTTTTTAGTATTCTCAAATGTTGGTATCTAATACGTCATGCTTGAAATAAGTGCTTTTAAAAATCATTCTTCCCTACATTTTTTTTAAGGAAACTCTATGGAATATTTACTGGAATTTAATTCCTAAAACTGAGAGTATGATAATTTGATTTTTTGAATTTGACATTTTGGATAAAGTTTTTGCATAAAAAATGTTTTCCCTTTTTATTGTACATGAAGAATACTTTTTTATCTTTAATTTATCTTAGATTCTTATATCTAAATAATACATTTTGGGAGCATTAGTTTGTAATAAAATATTTTTTATAAAATATTTTTTATATTTTTCGCATTTCACATATTTTTTTCAAATGTTGGATGTTTTTATGATTAACTTATAGTCTTGAGGAATATTCCTTCAATATTAAATATTATTGCAAATAATTAACAAGATTCATGATGCAGTTAAATTGCTATCATTTCCTTGCCCATTTTATGTTACATCACACTTATATGTAAACAAAATACATCAAAATTGAGTAAGAAACATCTTAGTCTGTGAGAACCCTCTACAAGTTTTGTATTTGATGTCAAAAATATTCATTTTGAAAGTTGCTTGGGTGGCCTAGCTTGGTTAAAGTAGTCGCACTAGCTGTAATTAAAAGTGACTTAAAGTTCTGATTCATCTGGTCAGTTGAGCTCTCTCTCGTTGATTAGACTGTCAGTTTAAGTCAGGTTAATATCTGAGTCTTCGGTCTGACTTATGGCTAGTCTGTCTGCCTTTTGCTAATATTTATACCTATCTTGTTATCAGTCTGTCTGTCACTCAGTCAGTGTGTCCTGATTTTTGCTTATTATGTTATCATTCCGTCTGTCACACAGTCAATCTGTCTGTCTTTTGGTCCATCAGTTTGTCTAGTATATTACTTTGTCAATCCTCAGACTCTTTTGGTTTATTAGATCTTTTCTTTTGGCCAGTCTTTCATTTCAGGTAGTCAACCATCTCTTATTTCATCAAGAAATGACTGTCTTTTCTAATAGTCAGTATGTCTGCCAATTTGACTCTATTTCTCCTTAAGGCCGGCTTACAATTTACTTAAACAGTGTTATAATTTGGGTATACATTATGCCACAGCTTGCATCATGAGCTATTGATGAAGCCAACTAGTATCAGTCTAAAAAGTAAACTTATAAAATTATGATAAAAAATACACTGTAGGTATTTATAGTTCACTTTTTTTTTACTTTTTGCATGTATGTAATGACATGTTAAATGACAATTAAATTCAAAGACCAATGCATGCTCAAATTCACTCATTATTATTTTACTAATTTAACTTAGCTGCTGGCCATTTGTACATATATATATACATTTATTTGGAAACAATATGGATTAACAAATTAACATATTCAAAATGTATTTGCAAAATTCATTTTTTCCAACTGTGCATTCAAAAAAATACACAACAGATTTTTTTTTTTAAATACCACAAATTAATTTCGTCAATGATTTTACCCATTAATGTGAGCAATTGCAGTTAAACACACATGCAATAAAAAAACAAGGATAAAGAAATATAAAGAAGAAAAATAAAAATTAAGAAGATTAAAAGAAAAAAAAAATTATAAATTCAAAATACCTCAAAAACACTTGTAAAAGGATTTCTCAATATAAATGTTGTCTGGAGACCAATATCACTTGTGATAAGGCCTCTGCACCAATCACAATTCACCTGATACTAGGAGACAATTATGCTTTAAAATCACCAAGCGTCTGCAACAACAGCCTTAAGGCTTTTGCAAAATTTAAAGCCAACTGATCTGTGTTTTAAATTCTTTGTTTCAAGATTAAGAATATTTACTACTTAGACTTAATTGGCAAATAAATGCTCAATATTTTCAATGTCTGTATGAAATGCCCTTATATTTATTTCAACAAAGTATACAAGGCACACAAAAGCTTGAAAAACATTTTGCAATTAATAACATTTTTTATAAAACAA
This sequence comes from Metridium senile, assembly GCA_949775045.1. Classification (NCBI taxonomy): domain Eukaryota; kingdom Metazoa; phylum Cnidaria; class Anthozoa; order Actiniaria; family Metridiidae; genus Metridium; species Metridium senile. The sequence goes on along the minus strand of OX459096.1, from coordinate 19,924,290 downwards.
TTTGATTATCTGTGGTTATTAAATCTATTCCAGTATTCATATATAGTGTATATTTGTTGACTTGGCAAATCAATGGCTTTTGGTTAAATACGATGTCAACAGCAAACACAGAAGTTCAAGGTTATTGTTGATAAGTGTCCCTGGCATTATGGACATCAAATATTTATCAATACAATGACTACCCTATAAGAAGTGCACTTTGTCTGTGTCGTCTTTCAGGATCAAGATTTGAGGAATGGTAAAAAAGGATTACTGTCTGAAATATCAGTAAGTAACACTCTTGACAAAAACATCCTTGACATGATGTCACATTAGTTTTTTATAGTGCATAATTTTATTTACCATAATATTTTTGACTCCATTCATTAATGAGAATTCAATATTTTCAAAAACTTGAATAAAATAGGTTGTTTAAGTTTAAATGTTTTGAAATATACTTGTTAGTATGTCAAGTCCTGAAGCACTGTATGTCTTAATCATAAATTGTCTTCTATGTATAACCAATTTATTTGAATGTACCTTGCACAAATAAAATAAATGTTTAGCCTATGATTCTGAAATTACATAAAAATAATGAAATATCCAAAAGTTTCAATTTAGCAAACCCAAATTATTGTATTTGAATAGACGATCGTTTTTCCAAAACAAAAAAAATTAACAAAAATTGACGCTTTAATTTAAGTCCTTAACTTAAGCGTTGCTATGGGCAACCTTACGTTCTGCTCAAAAATGCAATTTCCTAAGGCGGTCTATGCATATTTATAATAAGAAATATGAATCTAATGAATAAAGAAAAGTTTTGATGAATGACCATCTTGTGCTAAATTATAACAGCGAATGTTCAGATAACGTGTTTTTGCAATCAAGCGTAATCTTAGAAAGTTACGAGTGATTATTTTTACGGGTAGACTTACAGGTAAAAACAAGACTTTTTACGCGGGAAAAAATATTTTGATATAAAATTGAATTTAACACTAGAAAAAAGCACAATTTGCCTCGAGTTCATCCGCAGCAATATTGAAACGAATAGTTAATAGCAATAACAGAAACCCTAAACTTTCCAGCTATTAACTATAGCAATAAGCGGATATTTTATGTTTTTGCATAAATTTGTCTCCGCATGAGTTTGGTAATTGTAATTTTTCCGCTGTTTTCGAATGTCAGTTTTTCGTCTCTCTTGATGAATAAGCGAAAAAGGTTGTTATTTTATCTTTATTTATTAGTAATTCTGATATAGTTTGGTTAGTGTGGAGTTTTCTTGTGATCGCATGAGCTCTGCCTGCCTGCTGTCTGCTTTTGAAATTCAATGACTCATAACTTAACAATGAGGATTCGCATTTGGGAATATGAAAGCGCTTGCCGGCGAAGCAAAAATACTGCTTAAACCTTTGAAAAATGCTCTAAAATACATGACAAACAACAGCCCAATTATGCTTTTCTTGACAATTTAAATACGATACAAAATAGTACTATTTAAATGGAAAAAAATTCACAATTCGCCCACGAGATACAGTACGAAATCTTACCTGAAAAAACACTTGTGTTTCCTCTCCTTTATAGTATTCTTTCAAACCAAAAGAATTCATGAGTCTAACCGCTAATCCACTACATATTTGAAGCAAGAATATGCTCGATTCAAAGCACTCGTGGGTTTTTTCCAGACGATTACACTTCAAAATGTAAAATTATGTAGCCATTTTGTGTCTGGTGCCGAGTCGTACGCTGACCTACCGCTCGTTGGCTCGGCTCCGCCTCTTCCACAACGGACCACTAACGTCAGTTCTTTTTTCGTCTTTATAATGAAATTCAGAAAACTGGGAAATTACTCGTCTGGTGTGAAAGCAAATATTATTTCCTTTGTCCTTGGGAATTAATCTCACCTGCAGAGCATAAAAAGAAAAGAAAATTCCACCAAAAAGATGACTAAAAAGCGAACAAAATTCGACTCAAAAATGACGACATTTGCTTTCAGAAACTTAGTGACACGAAAACTAGTTGATTTTTTTCTTATATGGATAAGCGATTTAAAAAAAACCGTGGTTTTGTTCCTACTGAGAATATTAAACATAAATGTCTGAAAGCTGAATTTAAAAACCTTTGAATTGACTTCAGTTTAGTGAATGAATCTATTAACTATATGGTCTGGGAGTCTCAGTAGTGGTTTGTTTAGACATTTCCTATGTATCCCACTGCGTATGAGACAAATATTGTCGTACGTCAGATCAGCATATATAAGCAAGGAAGAAAAATAGAGATTAAATGTGGTCAGTTTTTGATAAAAACACATTTTGAATGCAAAGTGGCTCGGTAAATTAGCAGCGGATGATAAAAACATTATATCGGACAACACTTGGGTATTAAGAAAACACAAGCAAAAAATAATAAATGAATAAAGGTTTGCCTGAATAATTGAATAAGAAAGGAGAATTAAGAAAACACAAGCAAAAAAATAATAAATGAATGAAGGGTTTCCTGAATAATTGAATGAGAAAGTAGATGGATAAACAATTATAATAAAAACGGGGACAATAATATGATAAATAAAATGAAGACGATTATGATGATGGTAACGATGAAACCTTGATGATAACGATGACGATAGTGACAATGATGATTGATGGTAATGATAATGATGATGATGATGATACTGAATAAATGACAATAATGATAATTTAATGATAATGACAACGTTAACGATAGTGGCAAAAATAATGATGATGACGATAGTAACAATGATAGTTATAATGATGATGATGATCATAAATGACACTGATAATTATATTTGACGATAAAGCGACAATTTAATGACAACGATGACGATAGTGGCAAAAATAACTTGATACTGACGTTAGTGACAATGATGGTTATAATGATGATGATGATAATAAATGACACTGATAATTATATTTGACGATAAAGCGACAATTTAATGACAACGCGATGACGATAGTGGCAAAAATAACTTGATAATGACGTTAGTGACAATGATGGTTATGATGATGATGATAATAAATGACACTGATAATTATATTTGACGATAAAGCGACAATTTAATGACAACGATGACGATAGTGGCAAAAAATAATGATGATGACGATAGTGACAATGATGGTTATAATGATGATGATGATAATAAATGACACTGATAATTATATTTGACGATAAAGCGACAATTTAATGACAACGCGATGACGATAGTGGCAAAAATAACTTGATAATGACGTTAGTGACAATGATGGTTATGATGATGATGATAATAAATGACACTGATAATTATATTTGACGATAAAGCGACAATTTAATGACAACGATGACGATAGTGGCAAAAAATAATGATGATGACGATAGTGACAATGATGGTTATAATGATGATGATGATAATAAATGACAATAATGATAATCATAATGATAATGACGATAGTGGAAAAAATAATGATGATGATAATGACAATGATGGTAATGATATTCGATAGTGACAATAAAACAGTTTCAAAAGGAGATTACTTGGGTTAAACATTCGCCTTTTTGACGGTTAAAAAATCGGTGTTTTGACGTTTTACTGTAAATTCTCCTTTTTTGAGGTGAAAATAAGACAATTAGATCAATTAATATCAGAAAAATACTTAAAAATTGTTTCATACACCACTGCATGGCATGCAGTTAATGTTTCGCCGTATTTCACGTTAGAGTATACAAACATTTAAAGCGTGCAACATAATTAGTACTAAATAGGGATATTTTCATGCTAGAGTAGACGCACTTAATCCGTGAAACAAATACTAATTTTTAGTACTAAATAGTGATAATAAAACAATAGAAAACAAAGATTTTTTTTATGAAATAGTACTAATTAGTACTAATTATATGTCATGGATTTAGTGCGCTACTCTAATTCTATTGTTCTCTATTAGCACTTTTTAGTAATACCTGTTTCACGATTATATTGTTTGCACTCTTTAGGGTATCTTTTAAGACTTTTATACGAATATTTGGAGAAAAAATGGTTTTACAGCGTATATTTTTTCGTCATTGACGGTGTATGTTTTTGATGCTAGCGCTTGACGGTTAAATTCGAGGCCGTTTGACGATTAACCTCCTCCAGCAATGATGACGATAGCCACAATGATGATGACTATGATGATGACGATAGCGGTGACAGTAATGATGATGATGACAACGATAATGGTCATCACGATATTCATAATAATGACCATCTTACTAATACAATAATATTAGCTACTACTAAAAATAACTAAAATGAAAGCACACAAGACACTAGACTCGGAAACTGGCGAGCTCTCAAAAAAAGAAGAAAAAAGTTTGATAAATTAGCTCCTTCTAGATGTTTCAGGGCACCTATGATAACACCAAAACGATAAAAGAATACGCTAAAATATATAAACCAAAATACAATACATCTTGCAAAATGGAAAATACCCTAATTTTAGACTACAAAACTTACAAAATAATAGCTGGAAATTGAAGTTCAAACAAAGAACTTATAATTAACAATACCCTGCAATACAAAGTACTCTAAACCAGAATACTGAGCCAATACAATGTATACAATGTAATACAATGTTGTCGCAACACCAAGAACTCTATTTACGATGTATATATATAGATATAATTGTCAATTAATGTTGCCTGCATCTTCCTCTGTAGCTGATATTAACGACGTCATTACGACAACCGATAACAGCTTGAATTGGTATTTTCACCTCAAGCAATTTATTGCCAATTTAATACTCTGTTTTACTTAAAAGCTTTATTTCTATTTATAATCAAGCTTTCCCATGTGAGAACATGATGACCTTAAAAGGATTAACATCGCACGAAAAGAACGTTCTTGATAAATGACGACTGATAAATGACGTGTATGACTGTGACTATGACTACGAAATTGACTTTATGACTGCTACCTGGCTACTATGACTCTACGACCATGACTATAACTGTGACCACGACTATGGCTTTGACCCAACTATGACTATGGATTTGATTGTGACTGTACTGACGACTGTGACTATGACTAGCACTATATAACTATTACTGCGAATTTGACTATAACTATAACTTCGACTATTATTATTACTATGACTACAACTGTGACTACGACTTTAACAATATGATTTTGCCAACCTCCACCGCCACTTTCACCACAGGCAACCCATGCTCATTTCATTTCAGGTCCACTGAACGTTTTTAATAAAAAATACTTCTAAGAAAATAAGGCGCAGGTGTTTTTTTTCATCAGAGCAAGATAAAAATTATATATGGAGAAATATAATATAAATTATATACATAAATTATCTGTTACGTTTGAGTTTATGTCTTGAGTTCTACAATGGGTGCATTATAATTCCATACAGAAATAGATTAGTTGGAATTAGTGAAGGAAATGATAAAACTACGTACAATATTTTTGCCATAATTATTAACGTCTGTTACTCCTGCGATCCTGATGGCTGTTTGATCTTCGATAATCACCATGTCGCTGATGTTGTGTGTCATAATTTTGTGGTATGTGCCTTCCATGTTGCTGTGCCTGTCTCTCATCATAAATGGTTTGTCTCACAGGTGGTGAATTTCTGTGCTGTGGGATGAACTGAACTGGAGGTGTGTGTCTACCATAATTATTCTGTTCGTAGCTGTTTTGTCGCATAACTGGTAGTATTGGGGAGCCCCTCAAAAGAGGAGATGGCGATATAAGATTTTGCGCTATAGAACCTCTGTTTGCAGAGTAAGTCGGTGTGGAACTGCCCGTCTGTGGTTTGACGACAATTCTTTTTCCACATAAAGATGTTCCATCCAGTAGCTCAATAGCATAAGGTACAGAAATGGGACTTGTGAACTGTACAAACCCAAAAGGTTTTTGGACACCAGATTCTTTGTCTTTGGGTATTGTGGCTCTATCTAAAGGACCTGCCTGTAAATGAAAACAAAAGTTATGGATCACTGTCTTGTTTATGTAACTGTAACAAAGCCCTCCGCTAGAAGCTTTCTATTGTTTATACACCCTTTCCGAGAAACTTTGTCACCCATGAAGTGAAAAGCCTACAAGCTAGCAGCGCAGGGGACTATGGGTAACCTATATATACTTTATAAGAATGCAGGGATTTCATCACTTCGCCTTTGGCGAATAATTGTTAAATGTCTAATTTGACTTATCAAATAACAAGAAAGGCATTCCGACTGCACATTTAATTTCTGAACTGATCAATGATCCTTTGTGCCACACCTTTGTGACAAACTTTCTCGGATAGGTTGTATATTTACATCTCTTATTTATATGACTAAACATATTTGAGCAAACTGTGACTATAATCTAATTGCTACTGTATACTGGGTTTGATTTATAGAATGTAAGTGAATCTCACTGTAGTCTCCTTGCAGCCGTGTTAAGCCTTGTCACACAATACTCGCTAATGTGACAAGGGAGCTTTGGCTCACAGCTAGGTGCAAGGGAAACTAACTCACTGGGAAAAAATAAAGTTTTAACTTTCTAAGCACAGACTATATCCATAAATAGCAGAGGACAAACACTTGCTACTGTTTAATAGATTGTGACTATTAATAACTATCATAATACAAGTAAAGTTGCAGCAAAGTAGCATGTATTTGCTGCTTGGTCTTCCTGTGTTACCTTGGCCACAGGAACCCCAATATTCAAATATAAATATATTACAACAAGAATACTGTATTAACTAAATATTGCTGCCAACACAAAGAACAATGATGGTGACGATAAGGTGATAATGGTGATAATGATGATGATACAAATCATAATAATGATGATGATATCCTGGCATACTTAATCAATGAAATCAATAATCAATATTTATTGATGAAAATCCATAAAGGCCGATTTACACAATACGATTTTGACCTACGACTGTAGTATACGATTTGCCTACAACATGTAGTAGGTATCATTCACACGCGCACGACTAGTCGTATACGATTCGTATACGCCATTGCTAAAATCGTGAGTGATTGGAGGAAATACTAGTTCCAGTCCTAATATGGAACAAATCACGTCATTTTCCTACGACTGGTCGTAGGGTTTTGATCCTTGGCTCAAAATCCTACTACAAGTTGTAGGTCGAGTGCGTCAGTCGTAGGCAAGTCATAGGGGCATTTACATGGCACGATTTGGAGCTCATTTGAGCCGTATACTACAAGTCGCACACAACAACAATCGTGCCGTGTAAATCGGCCTTAACAATCATTTGATTGATATTATCATTCAATGACTGACATAGCTGCGACCATCTGTCGATTGGCAATTGATCATTAACAACCATAATTTGTCAATCGAAACTGATAGATACCAATGACTATAAATGTGTGACTATAAATTGATCACTACCAATTGATAATAATTAACTAATTTTCATTGATAGATATTGATTCTTTAATAGATTTCCGATGATAGATTGTCATTGATTTAGTAAACCAGGAAATATATATTTTGCAAGACATGGTTCGGTAGATTCAACTGCCATTGTCAGTTGCTAAATGCAAAGTTAAAATCTTACGATATACGGACATGTTATTTTGTTAATATATTGTAAGATTTCCATTCTGTACCTAACAACTTATAATATTACGATGGAAGTTGTCGTAACATTTCTTGCCGAAACGTCAAAAGTGGCATGTCTGTCTTATAAACTGATCCAAACACCTTGCACCTTACACTTAACATTAAGTAAACGAAATGTTTAAGCAAACAGTAGAAATCAAATTGTATAATACATAGATAATTACGCTGAAGTTAATGATTTCTTGAATTTCTTGTCATCAATGAATGCATGTTATGACAATTTTCGAGCTGGGAGATCGATGTCCTATCAAAGTCCTATGATTCGCCTTACCTGCAAAAACAGCTCAAAAATAATCTCTTCTGTAACTTTACTGTCGATACCACCGACGTACACCGTACAGTCCCTATCACTGTATTCTAATTGAGACATAACAGCCCAAATAAAGCATGAAAATGAACTATTTTGGAGATAAATACAAAGGTTTTTTTTAAAAAACACATGCATGTACATACAGTGAGTGCTGGTCAGCGGTATACTTGTCTAGTTCTCACTCTCCACCGGACAACAAATTGCGGCGGGTGATTTTTAAAATACTGGGGATTGGGGAGAGGAGGAGAGAATTTTTTTTATTGAATCCGTTGTTTTATATTTTTTGTAATACCAGGAGCGCATTACTAGGAGCCTTCCTCTGCGAAATAGGTTCTTATAACGGCGTTTACCCCATGGGATGTTGATGTAGTTGTTATCAACAAATCTGTCAATAACAGTCAAAATTTAAATTATAGCGGTCCCTCAGAAACCAGCGATCATGAAGAAGAACCAATACCGACGAAAAGCACATCAAAGTCAACAAAAACAAAGAAAACTAAGCTCTAGAGTTATCACAGCGTGAACTTTGTTACGTACATTACAAGCTCTGGGGAAAACATATCATGCACACAGAATGTGACAAAAAACAAAATCTGCAATCTAGAAAAAAAAATATCATGCACCGCTGTTTGACTGAAAAAAAAATCTGGCTTGCTCGTCAGTGGAACAAAAATATCTTGGACGAAATAATCTTCCAAATGATGTAAAAGAAGATAAAATAAATCACTTTTTTAACGTCTCAAATCTTCTAGCTGGACACGTGTGCCCTACTAATGGGGGAGACTCAGACACACACTCACTACCTCTACGCTAATTAAATATTATGCACACAACTCGGCTCACATGTTCATTTTTATGCGGAGGGAGGAAAACCGGATAACCCGGAGAAAAGCCCCTGTGGCACAGGAGAGAACAACACATCAAACAAACTCAACTCACATACAGTCAATTCAAAAAACATTGTCGTCAATAGGCTTCAAGTCTACGCGACTAGACCGAAAGGTAGCATGGGTAGAAATCACTGAAGCGGCGATTTATTCATAACTAGTTGAGTGAGACCCCGTGTACACGGATCCGGATACTTTTGAAAGCGCATACTTTTTGATGCGAATCGGCATACACGAATCCAGTCAATCCAGTCACCGAAACCGCATACTTTTACTTGAATTCTCCGGATACGCGGATTCGTGTGGACGCAAATATTTCTATGCGGTTTCATCCGGATCGGATTCGTGTAGACGAGGCCTGAGTGCGCGTGGTATTGCATTAGATACTGTGTGCATATTTATCCGCTTCGGTGATTTCTATCCATGATACCTTTCGGTCTAGTCGCGTAGACTTGAAGCCTATTGACGACAATGTTTTTTGAATTGACTGTATAATCCATACCCGAGCCGGGACTCGAACCTGGACCACAATGAACATGTGAGTAGAGTTGTGTGCAAAATATTGAACGTATAGGTAGTGTAGTAGTTACCCTGGGTTCCAGAGGCTCTAGTTCGCCTCCCCGCCGCTCTCTCTCCCCAATCCCCTCTAGAGCCTCTGGAACCCAGGGTATGTAGTAGTGAGTCTCCTCAAATAGTAGGGCACATGATACGTGTCTAGCTAGAAGATTGAGACGTTAAAAAAGTAATTTATTTATTTTAACTCTTTGACCGCCACTCGATCATTACATTGCATAAAGATCATTGAACTGGAGATCAGCACACCTCGACGGTCAGATGCAAATGAACTATTTTGAATAAATCTCCCATGATGCTTTGCAACCTGACAGCGAACACCACCCAGTTGATGTCGTTGTTCAGTCAAGAAGTTATAATGATACTGGTTGGGATTATTGCCAGCTTGTTGCACACTTTAATACATGCATCTTCAGGTAAAAAAAAGTAGTTGTCGTGAATGTTTTTATTACTCTATTTGATAATAATTTAGATAATTATTTGTATTTCGTTCCCAGATGCTCTGCAAGACCACCAAGTTGATGTCGTTGCTCAGTGACGAAGTTATCATGATCATCATCGGGGTTATTGCCTTCTTGTTGCACACAGGTAAAAACGCAGTTGTGGTGAATGTTCATATTACTCTATTTGATAATAATTTAGATAATTATTCGTATTCCGTTCCAGATGCTCTGCAAGGGTATTATACACTTAGGCCACTTGACTCTGTCGATTTAATTCAAGGACAAACAGCTAAAATAGTTTGCAATGCTGTTCCAGTCTCTCAAGATGCGTGGTCAGGGTTTCAATTATCAGAAATCTTAAAAAACAGAATGGAGGAAAGAAAATCATTATTAGATGGAACCGTTCAATACAGGCAATGCTACAACGAGAGCCAAGGACGACATCGCACTGGATGTCCAAGGAGAGAAAAACATGACAATAACCTTTACTCTTCGCAACTTGATCAGAACAGACCAGATGTACTATTTGGTATTTGTACAGTCTAGCCATGGTGGTGACAACTTAATCACTTTAATACATGAGAGTGCTCGGTATGTATAGATTTATAACCTGCATAATTTACGCCAATCGCAATATGTAATATGTAATAATTAAGGCTCTTACTCCGACGAAGGGCTGAAGCTCGAAACGTCAGTAACGTTAAGTTAACATATTTTACGGTGTTACAAATTTAACTGTATTACTTATCGTTTATATCAAACACCGACGCAGCCTATACTAGTTTACTCGCTAGTTTCCACTTGTAATAATTACAGCTTTAATTATATGTGATCCCGTTCTAAAGTCCTAACTAAAGTAGTTGAAATATTGCTTTCGTTTGAGATGTGTAGGATTGCCAAACCACAAATACCTCCGTATGCAAATTGCCCATTTCAGACCACGAGGCCGCATTCCCTTAATGATAATTGTTCTTTTTTGATGAACTTGATGTTATAACATTTACCGGATGTGAAAGAATCAACTCCATGGGGTAGCATCGCATGATCTGAAATGGTATATATTAATGTAGATTGTTTAATCAAAATAACTTCAGATTTAATTCATTTATTTATTTAATTTATTGGCTATAAAAAAATATGTTTGCTGTCAGATTGAGCTTTTGCAAATGTTTTGCTTTTTTATTACTTATAGTTTTCCAATATTACTGCACAAAGCCTAGTAGGGATAGATTACTAAAACAAATATTTCAAAAACGATTTTGTTTACATAGCTGAACTTCAGCAGAAAATTAAGACATGTTGTAAAACTTGGACTGGATTGGACTGGACGAGTCTCGATTAAGAGTCCGCGGACTCAAACTTTTAACTTTTGGGATATTGAATATATATTTTAAAAATATAGGTTTAAATATATAAATATATACGTTTTTAAAAGAACTTTACCAATTATTTCCGGGTGACAAAAATTTCCTTTTTCGATTTTTGTTTTGGTTCAGTTTTTGTTTTATAAAAGGTCAATTAAATAAACCATACTATCTTTGTTTCTAGATTTACAAGCTTGCAGTCAAAGTGAATATATACAAGCTATAACAACAGGAGATTGTTCAGCTTGATGGTAACCATGTTTCTTCCCTAAACTGCTCGGCTCAAAAAATTTACAAAAAAATTAATTGACATAATTACATTACTTGTGGTGAGACGAGCATGCAGCGAAGTGAGAACCTGTGCAATTGAAAAAGAAGTTGGAAGCTTTCACATCAATGAGAACATTTATGAACGTTCTTCATTATTTCTATCATTATTTTACAGTACGATGCTCAGTGAACCGAGGTCAAACAATAGCTGTTATTACAGTTATATATGCAAATGATTTTGAACAATGGGTTGAAGTCGAGGCTTTCGGACGAAAACAATAGGTTTGCCCGAAAGCCTCGATTTGAATCCATTGTTTGAAATCATTTGCATATAACTGTAATAACAGCTATTGTCAAAATCAAAAATATTAGTGAGATCAAACAACAAACGTGTGGAGGGATCACAGGCTAAGATGTTTCTTAATCAATCTTAATGTTTTTCGTTCACATATAATATTAAGAATTATAAGCATTTAAAGAAAAAAGAAGTTGTTGTGATGATGATGGTTATTGTGATTGTGAATATTTAGTAGATATTTCGATCGTATGACTATGAAAAGCTTACGGCACGAACACGGTCAATGCACTGCCGCAAGGCAAGTCAACTGTCAAAATTCTAGGAAACATCACGATGATCAGTCAATGTTTCACAGTCATACGAAATCTGCTTGATCATTAGTGTTGAAAAGTACAGTTCATTCTTAAAGCTGTTTATAAAATTACCACATGTAACCGTCATTCTGTTTTGCAGGCATCTACGCTCCAGCTACACCAGCAACAGCTACACCACATCAGCTACACCACCAACAGCTACACAAACAGCTACACCAGAAACAACTACACCTATAACAACCAACAAGACATTCGCACAACAGGTGGAATAATCGGAATAGGTGGACGCACAGTGACGTATTTTGTTATGGTTTTTCCAACCAACCATTTTTTTTATTAGAACAAAGAAAATTGAAATATATATTGTTAAAGCGGTTGGCAAATTAGCATCACAATACCAACACTTGTAAACACTTCGCTCACCTATTGATAATAGGTGGACGTACAGTGACGTATTTTGTTATGGTTTTGCCAACCAACCATTGTTATAAGAACAAAGAAAATTAAAACATCGATTGTTAAAGCGCTTGGCAAATTAGCATCACAATACCAACACTACGATTACCGTATTGCTGTTGAAAGTGATAGCGTCGGACCCAGGCCCGCTCTGAAAATCAGGCTATTGGTTTCCCTCTTCTTTTTTTTCTTGGCTGTTTTCTTACTTTTTTCTCCTCTTGCTTTTTTGTCCTCCACTTGTGTCCTTTCATCGTTTCACTCGTCGTTTTTACATTCTTCATCCATGTATTACCTAATACTTATGTACTCTATTTTTGTTTTGCGTTTCTCTTCTCTCCGATATCCCCATTATTAAAAAAACTGTTCCCCTAAAATATTTTACCTTTTGTTTCCATGTTAGAGCAAAAATACGATATCCATGAAATAAAATAAAATTGCTTCTGTGTAATAGTTCTTAATTAGTGACTATTAGTCACTATCAAAGAGAAGTGGAGTTGTAATGAGGTATTGTTTCCTTTTGTATTTGATGTTTCTGGTTGAGTGATACTTACTAAATAGTCACTGAATAAAAACTATTAGAGCGAAAGCACTAGAACCATGAAATAAAAACAAAATAGTCACTAACTAATCGTTTCTATTTAATGACTATTTAGTCAGTAGAGTGCAAACACTAAAAGTGTGCAACATAAATACCACTAAATACTGCTAAATTATGCAAATTCTTTTGTTCTCTATTGTTTAATCAACACTATTTAGTGGTAAATAGTACAAAGTATTGCACACTTTTAGTGTTTGTACTCTATCACTCAACCAGAAACATCAAATACAAAAGGAAACAATACCTAATTACAACTTTACTTGTCTTTTATAGTAACTAACAGTCGCTAAATAGAGATGTTTCGCATAAGCACACTCCATATGCAAATGATCCACTATTTGTGGATAGTCCTACTAATTATGCTAATAATAGAAAACACATGTGTAAAGTTTAATGGGTCTTTAATTTCTAACAATTTTATTTTAAACACTTCATGGATTATCCTCCCACAAAACAAATATCACTAATTAATACTAATTAGTCAATAAAACAAAATGTATTATATTTGATCTAACAAGCACAATTCAATTCTGAAATTATCGACGGGCTAACTGCGAGCACTACATTACATTTATCAATAAAACAGTCACTTAGCTTTCAAGTGATTTTCGAGTGATTTTCCTGTTAGAAGAAATGATGGTATATATTAGGCATAAACCAGCACGAACGTATTTGTGTAAAGAACAACGTGTACAAACCTTGTAACTTTTCAGTACTTTGTTCATTGTTTCTTGCCTCAAAATCAATGGAACGCCAGAGATTGGCCATGGCCGGCGAATACGATATAGACTGACAAATCAATGTAGGTTCTTTTAAAGCCAAACACAATTAACGAACAATACCGGTATATCAGTGTTATTTTGTGGGCGTTCTTGACAAAACTGTTTAATGAAGTTTTGAATAGGCATTTGTAATGCTATGCATGCATGCAGGAATAAACCCCACGCAAATACAATCCGTAATGAAATCGATTTAAACTCAAGTGTATCAATTTACAACAATAAACTCTTTAATGGCCTTTTTCGAAAAATGCACTTTTGAATTCAATTTCACGATAACAAGCTGAATAGTCTTTGCTATAAAAACAACGTTGGTTTCTTGATATTCTTTTTCAAAACGTTGTTAGTCCCTATATTGAGATGCCACTAATATTAGAAAGAAGGCAACTTCGAATTCTTTATTCATTTTCAGTAATGATGACAGTCATTGCAACTCCAGCAGAAAACCGTAGAAAGCTTGAACCTTTGAAAATTTTGCTTCCCGTCCTCTTGTTGCTGGTTACAATAGTCACCCCACCTCAAAATAATGGGATGACTCCCATTATGCACCGATTGGATACAACTTTCTTTGGCTCTCGTTTTAAAGGAAGAGATTATTATTCTATGATTGAGAGTCAATCTTTTGATTGAGAGTCAAAGATACCTATTTTGGTTAAATACTGGGGAATTGCCTGAAACATTGACGCAGATTGCTCAAAATATATCGCACAATTTGTTAAGATGGAACAGAAATGGCAATTTAAGACAAAGGCGTCCAATCTGAACTCTGTCTTGTTAACGATTATGTGGCTCAGACAGTACAATTGTATAAATACATTAGCTTTGATGTTTGACATTAGTCCTTCAACCGTGTCTGCCACTATTCACCGTGTGATTCCGATATTGTGGAGGTTTTTTAATAATCAAGTTACGTGGCCAACCATGGCAAAATGGAATGCTTTACGTGGTAATTGGCATTCCATTTCCAAATGCATTAGGTTGCATTGACGGGACACCGCATGAAATCTACTAATCGCCCTGAGGCTGAACCACAAGGTGAATTCTATAGTGGTCACCGTCACTACCATCTTATGAATACGCAGCTTATTGTTTACAACTTAGGAAACATTGTTTTTCTACAAGCGGGTTTCCTGGGTGCCATGAATGATGCTGGGAACTTTAACCTCATGCATAGGGTTGGACCCGGAACCCGATACGATATGCCGGCTGGTGTGGGCCTTTTAGCAGACCAAGGCTATGCAGATATAGCGCCACTTCTTACACCTTTCCGTGCAGTACAAATAAGACGAATGGGTAGGATCGATAAAAGAAGGGCACGCAGATTTAATAAGAATCTTTCTAGGTGCAGAATAATTGTTGAAAACACAATAAAATACATAAAGACCTATCGCGCAGTAAGCAGCATTTGGCGTTACCCTCGCTGGTTTCAGCCTATAGTAGTTGAGCTGTGTACTTTTCTTGCCCAAAGGCATGTAGTGTTGTTTGAGGAAATAAGTAATTAAATCAAATAATACCAACCCAAAACCAAAATATTAGGAAATGAAGAAAAATTCAAAGGTGTTTTGCATGTTAGCATTATACTCATGAGAAAGACTAAGAATTGTGAAAATTTTGTTTTTTATAAAGCTTTGAAATACAACCTACATTAAACGTTATTATTTATAAACATTTTGCATTCAACTATCTAGTTTCATTGTTAATCAGTAATAGCTAGAAAAAATCCGTGTGTGTTATTACCCTTTATTAGCATAATTAGTAGGACTATCTACAAATAGTGGATCATTTGCATATGGAGTGTGCTTATGCGAAACATCTCTAATAAGAACTATTAGTTGGTAACTATTTTGTTTTTATTTTATGGTTCTAGTGCTTTCGCTCTAGTAACTATTTTGGTGTTATTTCATGATTTTAATAATTTGTTCCCATGATCCAAACAACTATTGTTTTATCTTATTTGTGTTCCCTTTTTTCTGACAGGAATTTTAAAATGATTCCTGTTCCCTGAAAATAAATGATCATGTGCCCTTGTTCCCTAAAACCACTTGAAGTCATCGTCGTCTTTTTCTTCGACAACACTTTTTTAAATAAGTTTATTTTGTTATAATTTTAGGAAATGGTGTTATTTAAGAGTTGGTCTTGCTGTACCACCTGGATGGACAGCTAGCTTATATTGATTCAGTGGTTTCTCCTTCAGGCATGAGAAAGAACACCATTTTAAGACGAAAAAAGAAAGAAAGAAAGTTAGTTAGAACATGTTAGAAAGGGAGGAAGAGAGAAAGAAAGAGAAAAGAAAGCTAGGAAGAAAAAAGAAAGAAAGTTGAAGAAAAAAAGGAAGAAAGGAAGGAAGGAAGGAAGAAAAGAAGGAAGGAGGAAGGAAAGAAAGAGAGAAATAGAAATTATGAAAGAAAGAAATATTAAAACTGCGAATTAAATACAAAAATTAAATAAGTTTAAAAATATGCAAAGTAGAACATAGAAATACAGAAAAATACAACCTACAATTACAAACACTTCCAGCTAAAAAGAACTCTCTAAATCACTGTCGTCATCAAGGAGTACAATTCTTATCATAAGCAGCATTATAGAACGTGCTTTTATTCTAGGGATTAATTTGTAGCACTTTATTTACGCCGATTTCTACTTACCACTAGCTGTCAATATCAGCTGTAGAGATGCAGCTATCTCTGGTAAATCCGTGTAGATCGTGTATTATCTAGCGTGTTTTTCCCCTAGTTTGATTTCAAGATGGCTATATTATAAGATGAGCGTAAGGCGGAATGTTTCAGTGTCAGTACACAGAGAATCGAATATCACAAGCCGTCAATAGGATGCACTAATGCAAGGTAATTTAGATTGATATTTTCAGCTAGAGTGAAGACATTTAACCCGTGAAACAAAATTAAATAGTCAAGGTCTAATACTGAGTCAAATAGACACAAAAGAAAACAATGGAATAAGAGACTGCTAAGGTGTATTAGTCCAATATCTATTTCACGGGTTAAATGACTTCACTCTATAATGATATCATGATAATAATAATAATGATAATAAAAATTATAGGTTATTTATCGTGAATATGAGATTAATAGTATGCTATTCATATGTCTCACGAATGTCGAAGGTGTGGAATGCGATGTTTCGACTGCTTCTGCTAGTCTTCATAAGGCGACATAATGATGATGTTCACGATTATGGTAAGGAAGATGACAATAATGATGATGATATTGATGTTTTAATGATGATGGTCTAATCGGTAAAGAATGATGTTGGTGATATCAATAATGATAATGATGGACATTAGTATTACAATGAAGATGATGATGATTATATTACAGCATTTTTATGCTGCGAAACGAGTTTTTACACGCATTATTCGGTAAAATCAGACAACTTCACATCACATTTTGCGCGTCGCGCTGTAATAATGGTAATAGTGATGAAAATAAATATTACAATACATATAATGATGATGATGATGATGATATCAATATAATGGTAATAATGAAAATTTATATGAAGATGAAGATTATAATGATACTAATTCATTAATAAAATAAATATAATAAAAAGGAATAATGAACATATACACATTGTAACACAACAATGGTGGTGATGGTAAAGATGGTAATGGTTATTGACAAATATATTTCTTTCCTGTAAAAAAGGCCGTAAAAATACTCTATTCAATAAAGAAGTTATAATAAGACATTTAGAACGATGATATGGAGCACGTTCATGTCTGTCATGCTGTCAAGCTGTTGTCACTTGAATGTCATGGTTTGATTTCATGACGTCATTCGGAACGTCATTTGGACAAGACAACGCTTTGAATGTCAGCTATTTTTACGTAAATCTTGATATCACATACTGCGGGCAACAGTTACTAAATTATATTTACAGAGGGATTAAGATCTTTCACTGATATAGAGTAACCACTAATAGAGTTTTCTTAAGACTATTAAAGACAGAGCGTGGACTGGCGGGGAGGTGAACACCCAAACTTGTCCCCAGTGTCCTCTCTGTCGCTGTTTACTCGATAGGCCTAGCCGACAGAATTATAAGATGGGCTAAGTCAGTAGAACTTTGTTATGCGATGGATAAATTAGAGTGCAGACAATATATCCGTTAAAATACAAATACTATAAACAGTAAAAAAATAATTCTGCATTAAACAATAGAACAAATATAATTAGCATAAATTGTTTTATTTAGTATTTGCTAATGTTTCATAGTGCATAATTAAACAATTTAAAACATAATTAGCAAAAATTGAATTATTTAGTATTTACTAATGTTTCACGGTTTTGCTCTCTATTTTATCATAAATACAAAGTATATATAGCGAGCGCTCGCTGATTGGTTCGAACACGTCGGACCGTTTTTCGATATACAAGGCCCTGAATGGCATAGCCCCAGACTACATCTCCAACCTACTAACTCCTATAAACCAGCTCGCTCCCTACTTACTAGAACTTACTACTCACACCGAATTCAAACACAGCAACTTATGGAGACAGGGCTTTTTCAATCTCAGCCCCTAAACTTTGGAACACATTGCCCCAACACATAAGAAACCAACCTACTAACTCCCTATAAACCAGCTCGCTCCCTAAGATCCTCTGGACAGAACTTACTACTCACCGAATTCAAACACAGCAACTTATGGGGACAGGGCTTTTTCAATCTCAGCCCCTAAACTTTGGAACTCACTGACCCAACACATAAGAAACCAACCTACTAACTCCCTATAAACCAGCTCGCTCCCTAAGATCCTCTGGACATAACTTACTACTCACACCGAATTCAAACACAGCAACTTATGGGGACAGGGCTTTTTCAATCTCAGCCCCTAAACTTTGGAACTCACTGCCCCAACACATAAGAAACACAGATAACATCTCATCATTTAAATCCAAACACAAAACTTTTCTTTTTCAATAATTCTATTTTGGTTGTTGTTTTTTTTTTGTAAGAGCATTGAGCTTTGATAATGCTCCTAAAACATTGCATTATTATTATTAATCACCGAAATACGATATAAATAGTATATTGTCAGAAGTGTTTGGTTATTTTTATGTTTGAAATAATCACCTGATCATTTATACTAAAAAAATATTCTTGTCAATCTCGATGAATATCAGCGATTATTATCTAGACTTGAGTATTTTACTTTTTCACTACAACCGGGAAACGTGATCCATAGGTATCAATGCCGCCATTTTGTTTTCTGTTTTTGTCCGGTTATTTGTAATTATTATATAGATTGATTCTAACGCGCGCTCTGATTGGCCAAACAAGCGTGGTTTATGAGAGTATAGACCACGGTCGTAAGTTTTCGAAATCAAACAGACTTTTTTGAACGATTTTTGAACAATTTTTAATCGAAATTTATATAATAAAATAAATAATTAAGGTTCAGCCATGGTTTATACTCTGATAACCGCACGCTTGGCAATTTGAACACACGAGAAAATGTCAAGAGGCACGAGCTGAATTATTTGTTAAATAAATCATAATAAAAGCATCAGGATCAATTCAATTTATGTGTAAACGAAGTTGTGCAACTTTTTTATATTTAGAATATTTTTATTTTTAGATTATTTGAATCAATCAATGAATTTAATTCAGTTCAGTGAAACACTTTGAAACCATCTTGTTGTCGCTGTGTATGTTTGTCTTCCTATATATAATAAAAAGAAAATTACACAGCCGCTTGAAGATATGAATCATTATTATCCAACTTAGCCTGCAAAACAGGCGTTCTCTCGGGTTTTTTTTGGGAAAATCGGGATTTGGGCTTCCTGTGGCCGAGGGAAGCCCAAATCCCGATTTTCCCCAAAAACCCGAAAGAACGCCTGTTTTGCAGGCTATATCCAACTAGTCATAGACGAGTAAAAATATCGAAGGAGTAGGACTGGATGGAGTAAAACTATCCAGCGATATTTTTACTCGTCTATCTAGCCCTGAAGTACAACAATATTTTGCATTATAAAATAACAAAAACCTTTTGATTGGATAATAAATAACTTATATTAAACAGTTTGATGTGTTATATGGGTGGATATTTTACTCGTTAACTTGCATTTTGACTCGCCAAGAGGCTCGTAAATACAGCGTTTCACTAGTAAAATATCCAGCCATACTACACATCAAACTGATTAATAAGATATATTTATCCTCACGTGTTCAAAAATATTGCACTCGTTCGCTATATAATAGCTTCTACTTTGTCTTCGTTAAAATTCCTCATTATTCACCTTGCCTCCGATACACCTAATTGCAAGAATGTTGTCCATGAAAAAAGAACATTAAAAATCTTAGTAGGAAAGAAGTAACAAAAGAAATCAGCTTATAAGTGATCTTCTTTTGTCTTTTGATCAATTCCTTTCCCACTAAACATGCTAAATAATAGGCGTATATGTATATATATATATATATATTTTTTATGATTTATACTTCACTGATAAACAGTAGACCACAAACAGTCTATACACTGCATAAAATTTAAAATAACTGAGATTTCCGGAAGTTTTTACTGAAATAATTTTGTTTTAGACACAACGACGAATTTTCGCGACATCTTTAACGTCACTGCGCATGCGCGTTCGATAAATCATATCAGCCTTTGAGCATTTCATTATGCCAGAGATTTCTTGGACAACAAATCCTTTAATCTTTTTAAGTTATATCTTGTTATTAGTAAATCTGTGTTAAGAGTACATTATATTGTCGTCGACTTGGTCGACATTTCGTTGTCTTGGATTAGAGATATGGAATTTATAAATAGAATGATCGGAATTTACTGAGATTTACGAACAACAACAATGATAATGATGATGGGGATGATGATGTTAATAATAGTGACTGATGGTGGCAATTAATCATCATGTAAATGATTATGATAATGATGACAATAACCATGGTAATGAAAATGATGATGATGCTGATGACAATGATTTCTATGATAGTATAATAATATAATATGATAACTTATATAAATCAATTGTTAATATTTAATACACTGCATGGACTGAGGGAAACCGGTATGTTTTGTGGTCCATGTTTCCCGGGGCGGAGCCGACCACACTACTGAAACATATACTGCTTATACTGAAATATTTCGTTTACAGCAGTTCTCAGTCACACGTGCACCGCTCGCATAAAAAGCTTGGTGGACGTCAATCAAACTTACGATTTCATTTTCGTTTTATAATATCTGCGTTTCAACGAAATCTGGAAGCTGAATTCCCACAGCAACCTCTTGACATGTTTCGCAGCCCGACTGAAGTAAAAACACCATGCGTCTTGTAAACACAGTTTGATTGACGTCCACCAACTTCAAGTTTTATAGCGGTGCTTTTTATGCGTGCGGTGCACGTGTGACTGAGAACTGCTGTAATCTAGTGAAATATCTAAAATACGACAATATACAAAGCAGAGATAGAGTGGTTTTCATTAATAATAATGAATAATAATTCAAGGCGCTTTTATAGCGCACTATACGTAGTCTCAGTGCGCTTTACAGACACTTCAGTGGAGGACTTCACGGGCTGCATATTAAGGCGTCATTAATTGGCAGCCGTGCAGCTTACAATCATGAGATATCATTAGTAAGTTAGTATGTTATGCCTCCGATTGGAATAGGCTGTTGAACCGGGAGACAATCCCCTACTCTTTCCATCGGTGAAACACACTTTAGTGTATTACTCTTTAATACACCTTAATGTTCTTTTGCTGTTATTTGACTATTACACTTTAATTAGTACACTTTGTTTCACGGGTTATTAATGAAAACCGGCCACTCTAATATATAACATTCGAAAGCAACCATTCATTCAATCGGCAAATTTAGACTATACAAAACTTTACCGAAGGATAAAATTTCAATAATGCAAAAACGACTATATTTGTTTTGCATTCTTTTTCAGCTATATATATCTCTTTCTCCTTCTAGAAAGTTCAGAGCCGAAGCACCAATTTCCTCTTCAAAAGAAAGACAATTCTCCAATGAAAGATAAAATCTCAATCATGCTAAAGTCACTTATATAAATTTGTTTCATTACATTCTATCTTTTTTTATTTCTTTCTAGTTTCAAACTAAGATCCGAAAAAATGATTTCCTTTGCAAAAATATACTATTCTCTGCAGAAAGATAACGTGCAAATAATACTAAAATGTTTGTTTGTTTTTATATTGTATAGTTTTCCATTTTTACCGATTCTTTTTGAAGGAAAACAGATTCACAACGTGATACCAGACATGTTGTTCCTTCTTTCGATAAGGGAGACATTATTTACCGATTCCTTTTTAGATTTTGCTCCAAAAACAACTTGTTCCCTTTCGGCCTCTAAAGAAACGCTAGCTAGTCAGGATAGAACATGGGTTTATTTCGTTCTTTACCGTATATTCAGTGCTGTTTTAATTAAAAAAGAAAACTGACAGAGAGCCAACTGGAACGACTTATATTGATTAGTCAGTGCACTGACGTTGTTGTCTTTTGTTACTGCAACAAAGCACTACGCGCCCAAACCTTTTTATTTTGATAATTCGTAAAGAATATAAAATATAAAAACATGGGAAAATCATGAATAAAACATGTTTTTAGATAAAGATTTCAATCTACATCGAAATCGTCACCGGCCGATTAATGTTACATGGAGGCTGCGAATTTGGACTAAAAACTACAATTTTTGTTACATTTTTTGTATCTATTCATAAATCTTTTCAAAATGTTCAGTAAATCAGTTTTTCTACAAAAACACTTTTACGGCGACTTGTATGTATTGCTCGTAAGCGATTTCCGACAAGAAAAAGGCAGCACTTTGATGTAATCTCACTCCTGATAGAGAAACACTTTTTATTAGGTTCCTCTTACCTGGAACGACGAGAGAATTCGAAAGGAACCTCTGCTCGCAGGGTAATGATGGTCCTTTTTCACCATGTAAAGTTTGAAGGAAAAAATGGGACAAAATACATGCAAAATAGTCCTCGAAAACTCCTTTTTAAAAATCGTGAAAATCCTCAAGCATCTAGCATCCAGAGTATTTTCGCCAAAGAACGTCGTTGAATTTTTTTTTTTAAAGAGTTTTTAGTTACCTTCATTACGTGAATCGTGCGTCGAGTTGATATCAATATTTTGTGCTGCAAGCGTTTTTTCTAGAGCCAATCTCATAATACTTTGAGCTGAAGATATTCATTAAGAGTGAAGGTTATTGTATCTTGATAACTAAAGCCGACGGGTTCTTAGTGGTGTTGTGTAAGCTTGTGTAAGTGAAGTCACGCCTCAAACAATACTGGTTTGAAAAGCTAGTAAAACGAAAAGATGAATCAAAGAATAAATGAATGAATGAATGAACTGATGAATGAGTAATTGGATAGTCAAATGGATGGATGAATGAATAAAGGAATAAATAATCGAAAGAATGAATGAGTGAATCAAAGAATAAATGAATTAATGAATAATATCAATGATAATAAAAACATCTTTTGACAAGATTACAATTTCAGTTTCAAATCTTTATCAATATAGTTCCTGTATAACATAAGAAAAAATACTAATAGATATAAAACTGAATAAATAGAAAAGGTAAAATATAGAAGATTAATATGCTTGTATATATTACTGAAAAACGCTCTTTAAAAACTATATAAAATAAAGGCATGTCCCAGAATTATAAATGTTCATTTAAAATAATAGCTCCTAATGAAAAAGCTGTTTTAGTCAAGTCTAGCATATAGCGAGGACACTTGAGTCATGATAAACACTTATATTTTTTCAGGTTATCATTTTTTTGAACATTTTACTGATTCAATGAAAAATAAATATAGCATTTAGTTCAAATACACGATACATGTTTTTCGAATCTATTCGCTCAAGGGATTTGCGTTAAAACTGAAGTAACAATAAAAAACTTCAAAGAACCAGTCTTCACTTTGTTAATAAATAATGTAGCTTTATTCCTATTGTTATATTTATGAATATATGAAATAAAAAATTGATAAATGAATAAAAGAATGAATGAACGAATGAAAGAAAGAACCTATGAATCATTGAATGAATGAATGAAAGGATGAATGAACGAATGAAAGAAAGAACCCATGAATCATTGAATGAATAAAAGAATGAATGAACGAATGAAAGAAAGAACCTATGAATCATTGAATGAATGAATGAAAGGATGCATGAACGAAAGAAAGAAAGAACCTATGAACGTGTGAATCAATGAATGAATGATTGTAAGGATGAGTGAATGAATGAAAGAATAGATAGATTAATAAAAGAAAGAAAGAAAAAAAAACGAATTGTTTATCATTGGTTTATGGTTTATTCTTTGTCCTTCTTACGAAGGCAGGGACACCACAACAGCTTACGACGCCAATTGACAGTTTACCCTATAGCATATTTAAAACCTGACTGTTGGCCGGGAGACAATCTTCTTTTCGAAGAGCACGACATGGCAGGACCTTTTACGTCCACCTTATATAGGATTAGAGTGAAAGCAGACGGGACCTCCGGCTTAACGTTCTTATCCGAGAAGACTAGGCACGTACTGAGAGAGTGAAGTGTCTTGCCCAAGGACACAGCGCAATCGCCCTGGCTAGGAATCGAACCCAGCCTGACCAGTAGGCCATCACACCTCTCTTAAAGAATGAATTAACGAATATATGTATGAGTAAATGAAAAGATGAATGAATGAATGAATAAATGAATAAGAGAAAGAATGAACGAATAAATGTATATGAGTAAATGAATGAATGGATGAATGAATGACTAAATGAATAAAAGAAAGAATAAATGTATGTATAGTAAATGAGTTGATGAATAAATAAATGAAAGAGAGAATGAAGTAATGATTGGAACTGAATGAATGAAAGGATAGATTAATGAAGAAAGGACTGACTGATTGAATAAATGAATGGTAGTCTGTGTCACATCCCGACGTTTTTTTTTTCGGATGGCTAAGCAGGCTAACGAATAAATGAGTGAATTGATTAATTGATTAATTGATCGTTGAATAAATAGTTAATGAGTAGATGAACCTGAATAAATAACTGGATGAATTAACAAAGAAAGACTTGAAAGAATAAATTAAATGATAATGCACACTTGAATTAATAAATTAGTCAACGTACTATAATGCGAGCGAATATTAAGAAAAAATTAATTAGAAAGAAACACAATTCAATGAATATAAAATATATTATTATCACCACTACATCACCAAAAAATTCAGAATGAAAATTAATCCTTGTAATTAATAGTCCTTGGATATCCCTTTTAACTTCTACAACATCTGAAAGGGGCAGTCTTAGTTGCTTTTTAAGATATCTATCCATCGGAAATCTGACAGAGAGCGTGCGGAAAAACTTGCATTGGCCATTATCGCGACCAACCAATATCAAGAACATCGCTTTGGGACATCAGGTTTCTAACACTTTCAACTTATCTTTGTATAAGCCTACGCATTTTGTGTCTTTATAGACTCTAAATTGATCTCATCATATAACAAATGAACGGCAAATCAGCCTTGCACTTATAGTCAGTAAACATCGCGAAAACAGCTTGTTTAGAGTGTGCATATTGATCAGTATCTAACAATTGGATTGGATTCATTTTTGGTTTGTTTACACTTTTAAAAGGTATGTTTTTCCTATTTATTTTCACTGAAAAAAAGAGAGGAAATTTTAGATATTTTCGACGTATGCCGGTGTATGTTCAAATCCGACTCTTTTGTACTATACTTTCGTGTGTGGATTAGTTGTAAAGTTTTCGCGAATTTTTTAAGGAAAATTTAGTTTTAGATAGCTGGTATGGTTGACACTCGTTCAACGTAACGTTAGGATAATTAAATTTACTCAATATGGCTTGTAAGCGTTGGCTGAAAAATTTTAGATATTGAAATCATCATTCTTTTGTACCGTTATTCCTTCCAACCAAGTCTCCCTGCGTGATGGTAGTTGATTATTTTTACAAAGAATATGTAATTTGGCTGTCTTGATAATTTCAATTATTTCGAACCAAAATTGTGTTCTATTTTTGTCGAACTCGAATGAAAAAGACGAGTTTAGCCTCGAGTCATCTTCTTCAACAAAAGCAAGAGAGATATAGGAATTTTGTCACAATATATATAGACGATATGATCAATATGTAGAAGTTAATATCCCCCACAACACAAGCCACAATTGCAAAAAAAAACAATTAGTTTAATACATGTACGTATAATGCAATTCTTCAAAATGCCACCTTTCCACGATTAATTGCATCAATTTACTATCCTACCATTGCCAGAATGATTTGCGTACTCTCTTTAGCGAAATAATTAATCAACAGGGAACTAAACCAGTTTAATAGTAAAGGAAACTTAAATTAGAAGTCATTCAAGTCATTCTGGTGTTAGAATGACGTAATTATAGTGATTTCCCAGTATAGAACAATTACCAGTATTTATTCCAGAAAAGAAAGTATGCAGTGTATTCTGATAGTTCTAGTGACTATAATGCAACTGGGAAGAGAGGATATGATGATAAATTAACAAATAACTACATCTTTACTCTGCTTGTATTAATGATCAGCGAAATGGCTCTCCTACAAAGGGAAAACTTGGGCCAACTCCCTTATTCTTCCACAGGGAACCCATAACCCACAGATGGCCAATTCGCAGGCTATAATGGGCCGGATATATTTGAAAACGGGGCTCAATTTAGATCATCCTCCCGCACTAACCCGCATAAATAATGAATCAGTATCCATTGTTTTACAAAATTCAATGCTATTGCACCTTTATATAATGAAGCTGTTTTAATTTGAGTCAGCCAGTTAATCGAAAACGGAGCTTTTTATCATGAATACAGTCTCCAGAGTGGATAAATGTGAAAACCCCAGCTAATCGGCGTAGTGTAGATGCGAAAACTTTCGTCAGTTTTAATGGTAAGAAATTCGTTTTCAGATTTATCCAGGGTAGTGTGGACGGTGGGGCCTCAGTAGATGGGCAGTCTTGGGTCAAGTTTCTAAGTATTTTTATTCGCTCTTTTAACTAGCAAATCAAAACATATTTTACTATTTAATAAAGAGACCTGCTTTGGGAAACCGCAAAATCTAATATGAAAAGACTAAATAAATAAATACTACTTCATATCTGCACTAAAACTCATAAATGCACGCCTGAAAACTCTAAAGTTCAAATTTCTACCTGATTGGAGAAGTAGTTTGCAAAAATATTTCATTGGTGAAATGCTATCGCTAATTAGAAAGGTATGTTTACATTTTATGTTTACATCAGATGTTGTGTCAGATGTTGAGAAGTTTAGCTTGTCAAAATATTTAGCGTTGTTCGGTGGTAATAAAACAAGATGGTTTAAAATGGACGTTAATATGTTGGCAGAAGGTTCATAAGTTGGGTTAGAGTTTTAAGAAAACTGCAAAAAATAAAATTGATTATGAATTAAGTTGGAAATCTAAAAAAGGTAATTTCAGCTATGTTTTTTTTTGTCACTTTTTTTAACCTACATCGCTTGAGCGAAAAGATTAGAAAGCTTAGAAATAAGATTTATTATAAACACTCAGACAGTGTATTTGAACTTAAAATGCTTTATTTTTAGAGGTTTTGAAGCAGTCGAATATTACAGAAAACATTAATATGAAAAAAGTCAAGTGTTTACGAGTGTCCTTAAATGTTCTTATTTTGTTTATACTAAACAAATATCAAATTTAGGAAAACTCTCGAATTCAAGTGTCTTTTTAAGCATATAAGCTGATAAAAAAATTATTTTAGTTCAATTCCATTAAAGTTTTTTTTTTTTTACTGAGAAAAAATAAAATCAATTATTATGAACTTTTTGAGTTCTGTAAATTATTTGATTTTATTGCTTTCTTTGTGTTAAGGATGGGTTATGTAAATTTCCCCGTATTTTCCATTTCACAATTATGCTAGGAAATGCCAATGTGCGTTAAATAATATACTTCAAAATTTAAACATTTTAAACCAGCATTACTGAATCAGGACTTCACTAAACAACCTGTATAAATATTGTTTAAAAATCAATGAGAATTCAAGCGTGCTCATTTACAGCATAAACTTCTTCTAATGTAAAACCCAAAACGCTGACATTAAATAAGTGTTACAAACGAAGATTTTCAGCGACGATTTTGAGCGATATGCCGCTGCGCGACAAATTGACTCGGTGTAACAAGCCTTGTATGTAGATTTTCCGTAACACAGTGCGAGTTTTTGATTCAGCTTTAAAAATACTCGCAACTGAAAGAATGATGACGAAGTTTCTGCAAATTGATTCATGTTTACAGCTTCATCGACGATTTTTCGTGCAACGCCTACACGCACTGCAGTTATCGAGCGATGCTATGTCAACAAACAAGATAGAAGACAAAGATGAAGACGATCTGTCGAGAGATGTAGAGGAAATACTGGAAAATGAGAGCCTTATTGACGATTAAGGAAGTTTAAAATAGAGTTCATTTATGAAAAAAAAATGATTTTAGTCAAATGGGAAATACATAAGAATGAATATAAGAAGAGAAAAAAGCCACACAAAAGCTGCAAGGTGAATTTCAATTTCCAAATACAGCCGCCCAGTTGATTTTTTATAAACAAAAATATAAGTGGTCTTCTATTTGACTATTTGAGGCCAACGCGCATGCATGGACTAGTAACGATTTTGTTATTTTAAAAATCGCTAAAAATCGTCCCTTGTAACTTGATGTGCGTTCGTACGAACGTTGCGCGAAAAATCGACGCGTCAAACATGTAAAAAAAACCTGACAAGCATGCATATCACGAAAATGCGTCGCCGGAAATCGTTGCGTGTAACATCATCAACTCTTGAGGATTTTATACGTGCAAATTCTAACTCATAGAAAAGAAAAACAATAAAACTCACACATACATCATTTTGACGTCATTTCCGTTGCATTGCATAGATTCCTGGGTTATTTTTAACAAGGTGAATCTGATCTACATTCTTCAATCTTCCAAGTCAAAAGCTTTAGCAAATTCCATATATTTATCATTTTATTGCTTTTTAATCCTCACAGGATCATTTGTATTGGCTGACTCGCTGCTTGGGTCAAGTAGTAAAGATTTACCCGAAATAATATTACTGATCTTATTGGCATCAGCTTGTGACTTTTTCGAGTAATAGATTAATTATAATTAGCATTTAACCAATCTTGCCGAGTACACTAAAGCTTCCCTTCTTATTACATGTCTCTTTTGATTACCGTTTAAAGGGGAGGATTTGTTGAGCTCCTGAATAACATCACGAACTTCGAGGAATTTCACCTGGATTTCGTGCGAAAAAAATAGCACGCAACAAACATCAACTCTCGCAAGAAGAGTGTCAAATCCTTCCTTGATCCAGGTATGGTTATAAAATAGAATTATATCATTGCTATTATTGCTATATATTTGTTTATTGTTAATTCTATGAAGTGGGGAAGAGAGATTCGAGAAAAAAGTCTGAATTCCAAGCACGTCTGGTTAGCATTGCTAAGTGTTCGATCGTATCTCTCATGTCGCTTCACTTACTTTTAAATGTCTTCTAAGCGAATATATCAATCCTTTTTAAAAGATTCAAACTAATTTATTTGTATTTGATAAGTACGCTTGGGTACGGTCCGATATACCAACTCAGACATACCGAAATACCAGATTTTGTTTACACTGAGTAAACGTTTTCCTTCTGCTTCTGGGTGCTTTAAATGAAAATATCAAATGTTGTTACAATACCAGAAGGATTTGCAGTACAAGCAGCTGCCATTTCTATGAATAGACGATATGTCATTTATAGACGGAAATCTTAGTGAGTTATGGGTATATTCAAAAGGTTGGGAAAAAAGGTTCGCGGCTTACAATCAATTGTCCGCGCCAAATATATACATAGTAAGAATCACCAACAGGGCCTACTCAGGATACCCAGGGTAAACTGGCTGGGAATCCAAACAAAAATCTGAGCCCCAGATGGGAATAGGTGGCGGCTAGCGGTGAGAGCGCTGGCATTTCACCATGCACTATAACATGGGATCGTTTCCAGATGAAATAGTGTTGTTGTTAATCACGCCACGAGGATTCTGGGTTATCTGGTTTTCCTCCCCTTTGCAAAAAACAATCAAATGTGAGAAGAGATTTGTGCTAGAATATTTAATGTAGGCCTAGCCGGAGTGTGTCGAATAGGGCTAGCGACTCCCCGTATTTTAATGTAAAACATTGATTTGTATTTTCAATCAAATTTATGATCAAACCTAATCGAAACATGGCGATCAATTTTAATAACTATTGTTCTGGACTGGCATACATGTGAAAACTCCAATGTGTTCCAACATGAGCACGTGGTTAGCCGGCCAAGTCAAGAACGCTTTGCTCTGATTATGAAGCTTTTACAACCTTGATTCCAGCAAAAATAATGTTATTTAGCATTTGTAATAAATTTTATTCAATGATCTAATTATTGATTTATTTTCAAAACATATATCTATAAGCATGACCATGATTCCTTTCGGTCCTGCAATGAACGATCTCTTAGGGCAGCCTCATTAAAGTCGCTGTATCCATATGTATAAAGTTGTAATATCATAAAAGACGATATATATGTCTTCTGTTGTCTAGATATGTGCCCATGATTCCTTTCGGTCCTGCAATGAACGATCTCTTAGGGCAACCTTATTAAAGGGCAACCTTATTAAAAGTCGTAGTATGATACAATAAGATATAAATACCATATAGATGCCATATGTATAAAAGACGATATGTCTTCTGTTGTCTAGTGCATGTTGCTCATCTAGATGAACGATCCCTCTGGGCAACCTTTTAAAGGGCATGGCAACCTTTTTCAAGGGCAAGCTTATTTAAGTCGTAGTATGATACCATAAGATATAAATACTATATAGATACCATATGTATAAAAGACGATATGTCTTCTGATGTCTAGTGCATGCTGTTCATCTAGATGGATCTGTCTGTGGCTTTTGCACCACTTATCCACATACAGTGACAACAAATCTTCAAGCTTGAACTGTTTATCGTGTGATTATATAGCTTCAATTACTACATGCATTACATTAGAGCGTATTCGTATAACCCACTTTTAAAATGCAAATGAGAATATGTGTAAAATAATATGCTAATTAGGTGTGTGTGTTATAAAATGCTTCTGTGAGTTGCGCTCTCGGCTTCAAATAATCAAAATAAAACATGATTGACAACGAAAACGTTTATAGATTTGCTCGAAACCACTTTTATCAATGTTTTCCACAGTGCTTTGTGGCTCAAAGAAAAAAAAAAATGAAAGCAAATAGCTACACGCACACCTCATTAACATGTTATTTCACACATATTCTCATTTGCATTTTAAAAGTGGGTTATACGAATACACTCTATTGGCTACAATATAGGCATCTAAATTTGAATAAGAATAAGAATAAGAATAAGAATAAGAATAAGAATAAGAATAAGAATAAGAATAAGAATAAGAATAAGAATAAGAATAAGTTTAAGAATAAGAATAAGAATAAGAATAAGAATAAGAATAAGAATAAGAATAAGAATAAGAATAAGAATAAGTTTAAGAATAAGAATAAGAATAAGAATAAGAATAAGAATAAGAATAAGAATAAGAATAAGAATAAGAATAAGAATAAGAATAAGAATAAGAATAAGTATAAGAATAAGAATAAGAATAAGAATAAGAATAAGAATAAGAATAAGAATAAGAATAAGAATAAGAATAAGAATAAGAATAAGAATTAAGAGTGGTTTGGGGCAACATTAAATATCTCAACAATAACCTCCATGTTCCTTACAAGAATAATGATTGTAAGCAACATTTAATATCTCAACAATGACTTCCATTTTCTTGATAAGATTCTACTACTTATGACAACCTAAGGGTGTATCAAATGTTTTTTGGAACGTTCTCGAGGCACCGACACGCCAGTATGGGTGGAGTTTTCAATGTTTTTAGTTGTGTCAGTGTCATAGTGAGAGGGACTGTGAGAGTGATAGACTGGATAAAAGCTTTCTGTGTGGAATTCTAAATGATAATCCCTACATTAATATTACAATTGGTCTAACTCCTCTGCTTTAGCGCTTCACTTCCACTAATCCCAAGCCTTTCATTTATATTTTTTCCCCTGATTAAAACTGATATAAATGAAAACGCGACAGTAAAACTTTAATTGAGTTATATTGGTTTTAGTGCTAGTTTTAATTAAATGTCTTCATTTTTGATTGATTTTGATGTCTTCCCTTTTTGAAGCGTTGAATGATAACCTTATCAGTTGTTATTGTAAATTCATTTAGACTGACATTGAGGAAAAATAATTAACTAAAACACTTACAAACTAATAGTTTCTATTTAATCACTATATTTAGTCACTAACTGACTCGACCAGAAACACGGTGAATACTTCATTACAACTTTAGTTGTCTTTGATAGTGAAAATACTTCATTCTTTACTTGTCTTTGATAGTGACTATTAGTATAAACCTACTAGTGGTCTATCACGTATCCTGCATTCTGATTGGCTACTCTACTAATGGTCTATTGAGTGATAGACCACTAGAAGCGAAAAGGGCTGGTTTTGTAAACTTTGAAAACGTTTCTTGTTTCTTCTATTTCTTGTAATAGCTTAGTACTAAATGTAATGCTTTTCCTTAAATCGTAAATTGCAAATACGAGCAAGAAAATGACAAAAAAGCACATAATTTTGATGTTTTGTGAATGAATTTTGACTTGAAGAGCGCGCGCTACTGACGCCATCACACGATTCTTCAGTTTGATTGAGAAAGCCAGATTAAAAAACCTTTCTTGAACTTTTCTTTATTCCTCCGTTGTTCAAATATGTATAGTAGTTTTAGCAGTAAAATATGCTATTTTCAGCCGTTAAAACAAAAGTCTTGAGGAAGAAAATGACTAAAACTGTGGAGAATTTCGATGTGTTTTGAATACATTTTCACTTGCCTTCACGCGTCATTGAGCGCGCGCTCGGTATTTTCACTTTCGATTATCTGTCATTTTTTCAAAACAAAACGATTGAAATGTTATTTTTCTTTCAAAATATGGCAAAGTTTGACCTACTAGTTGGTTTATACTAAAACAATTAGACCTCTCGCCCTCATGGTCCACGAGTCAATAGCCCACTTGGCCTCGAAGACTCGGCCTCGTGGGCTATTGACTCGTAGACCATTCGGGCTGCGGGTCTAATTGTTAAATAGTCACTAAATAAGAACTATTATACAGAAGCAATTGGATTTTATTTCATGGATAAACTGAGTTATAATTTTTTCCTTCAAGAGAAAATTAAATAATGACCTTAGAATGTTAAACTCTGCCCCGGCATAATCTAAAACTCTCCGGCATTCTAGACCAATCTAGAATCTCATAGCAATGAACTTTGCCAGGTAAATAATATAGGTTAAATAAAGGATAGGTTTAGAAAGATATTAAGATAATGGCTTTATAATTAAGAGCAAGATCAAAACCTGACCTTTTAATAGTTATATTTAGCTTAAATAGTAATCGGAAAGGGCTGCAGTGTAATAAAATAGCGTGACAAGGTCGAGTCTAGCCCATAGAGTAATAGTTAGTACGCGCTCCAGGGAAGCTAGCCCATCGAGTAGCGTTCGAATGTTTATTTTACCATAACTTGTAAATTTCTCGCGCGCTGATTGGCTGAGAGGCATTGTCGATTACAGTCCAGACCTGCTTGTGCTCACGACATCCGTGCGCGAGCGGATAAAACGGTTTTCTTCAAACTTTTTTTAGTTGTTTTTCGCTTATTGATGGTAAAAAACAAATCGAAGTCAGTTTTCTATGGGTCTGTACTGTAATCGACAATCAAAATTACGTCACAAATGATCAAAACTTTGCAGTGAAACCCCTCGCTGCGCTCGTGGTTCCACTTGAGTTTTGATCATTTGTGACGTAATTTTGATTGTCGATTACAGTACAGACCCATAGAAAACTGACTTCGATTTGTTAATCAGATTTCATAGTCATGTATTCCATCTTGTATTAGTCTGTCTCCATTAAGCCCCGTCACGATTGCCCAGACGCAGACCACATAATTAAAGCAAAACCGTAAAATAGCCTTATAGAACGTTTGATCAATATTCTTTTTTAATTGATTCCGCCCCGGGGTCGAATTATGTGGGGTGCAATGCTCATTGCTTCGAAATTCCAAACCAAGCTGAGGTTCACCTGATAAGTGATCATATAGTGTCTTGCTTTAGAGTGTTAACACTTTAAGAGGGATGAAGTGCCCTACAACATTAAATATCGCATGTCAAGACCTTTCTTAGTAATGAGCTCAACACGTTTTTCTACTACAGATAGACGCATCAACATTCGATCAACTCGCGATAAAGGGTACAGTTTGAGCAACCGAAAGCCACTTCGCGGTCATTACAGCGATTCATCCAACAAATCGATAAACACATTGCCAATCGAGCCGACATTTCTGAAACCTAGCGAACAGGCTACGACTGAAGTACCAAGCTATTCTCAAGATCAAAGGCATTCAATAAGGTATTTTGAGTTTGATTTTAAAATGTGTTCAAATTCTCGATGTAATTGAAATGAAAACATTTGACTAATGTATACAAGGCAAAGGCGATTGCCACAGATGGTGAAGTAAGAAAAACACAGATAAATCTAACTACAATGATGATTATTTATAGCGGAAAAGAAACGTGTTGTAATTCAGCTTCAGACAAAACTTTACATACACAAAAGTAACAATTGCGCGCGATTTAGCAACAGCAACTAGCTTTCTACGCTTCGAAGCAGTGCTAAGACATTTTCAGTCAATTATAACATACGATCCGAATCGGCTTCAGACAGTATCCAGTTTCATCAAATGCGAATTTTTTAGCAAAAAAAAAGAAAGAAACAATTTCCTTTTCGCCGAGACATTTGCCAAGGTAAGAATGACATACTTGATACAGTACCGTCGTTTTGTGAAACTATTTTCTTCCTTTTTTTATATAGCATTGTAAGATATATCTGTATTTTCGCTTTAGATATGAGGCAATTTTTCTTCGGTTGCTGAGTATGTCAGATTGTAGCAATTACTGATTGAACAATTACTGTTCTTTTCAAAAATCTTTTTTTTCAGTTATGTAATGTAATCTGGCTCTAATATTTTAATATTAGTAAGTTTTTAAGAAAAATACTAATGTACTTACTTATTTACTTACTAAGTTGCTTATTTTCTTACTTAGTTATCTCCTTACTTTCTTATCTTCTTACTTACTTACTAACTTGCTTACTTACTTATTAACCTACTTACTTTCTTATCCTCTTACTCACTTACTTACTTACTAACTTGCTTACTTATTTACATTCTTATCCTCTTACTCACTTACTTGCTTGCTTACTTACTTACCTACTTACTTTCTTATCCTCTTACTCATTTACTTACTTACTAGCTTGCTTACTTACTTTTTTATCTACTTACTCACTTACTTACTAACTTACTTAAAATAAGTGGTTTTGACAAATATTGGCTAAAACGTTTTGTTCTTTAAATATGCATGTATTGAATACGTCTTTGCTGATAACAAGAAACTCTTAATCTTGATGTATATTTTGAATGAATAAGCAATTCAAGGAGTATTGATACTTGTGATTTTTGAAGTGTTTTTAACGAATGAATGAATGCATTTTTTCACGGATAAATTAAATACATCGTTATATTTTAAAACCTTTAAAAAGTTTATGTTCTATATAAATACTTGCAAGAAAGAATGTAGTCACATGAAAAAATGGCATCAGTAATTAAGTAAAAATGAATAACAATGAAATAGTTCAGCTTGAGTGATCTTCCTTTTTCATTTAATAAATTCCTTTCCCAGTAAATTTAAAAGTCAGGACAACGTTCTTGCAACGTTCTTGGTCCTCGTCGTCCCTTTTAGGGTTGGAAAATAATGTTTTGGTCCCGCTTAGGGTGTTAATGACGAGAATGCCCACCAGCTGAGTTTTGCGGTCCCTTTTAGGCCTATAAGATCAACAACAATGCTTTTTTTCAAAGATAATTTTTATGTTAATCCCCTTTCCGGTCCTTCTTAGGGGTGAAATTTCATCACTGCCACGCCTATCAGCTCAAAATGTAGGTCCCTTTTAGAGGTCATTTTCAGAATTTCCGACGAGGACCCCCGCCCCCATTTATTAGGGAGTCCCCCCCTCCCCGGGTGTGGCGTAGCAGTTACAGCGCCCCATTCACCTTTGTGATCCGATGTCGAGTCCAGGGTCGGGTATAGATTACATGCGAGTTGAGTTTGCTTTGATGTGTTGTTCACGCCTATGCCACGAGGGTTTTTCTCCGGGTTAACCAGTTTTCCTCCCTCCACAAAAATGAACACATGAGCTGAGTTGTGTGCTAAATATTTAATGTAGAGGTAGTGAGTGTGGATGTGATTCTCCCCAAATAGTAGGACTCTTGTGTCTGGCTAAATTCATTGACAGAGACGTTCATATTTATTAACAAATGAAAGGTTTATTTCGTATACATCTAATTGCAAGAACGTTTTGCCGACTTTTGTAATTTAGTGGGAAAGGAATTAATTAAAAGACAAAAGAAGATCACTTAAGCTGAACTCTTTCTTTTATTATTCACCTAAATAACTAATGTCCCTTTTTCATGTGACCGCATAATTGCAATTGGGAGTATGCATTAGTGTTCGGCGTTTATAGCTCAAGTGTCTGATATATAGTTTGTTTGTCGTTTTGGTCAATTAGGTCAGTCAATAGGTTTTGCTTGCTATATATATGGAGCTGGTCTACTGTTACAACTCTAAAATGGTATACATATATACATATGATCTACCATAGACCACTTTCATAAATACCATAATATGTACCGGAAAATGATTTTTTAAGTAAACAGATATTTTAATATTTTAGCACTGTAATATGAAAGAACCACCTGAAATAAGGGGTGGACCATTAGAAGTTGGGGGAGGGGGGGGGGGGGGGGGTGGCAATTCCCAAAATAAAAAACGTGCAAGGCTAATGCGCCCCCCCAAAAAATCCTGCACAGAGCCAAGCTAAAAAAAAAAAAACGTGCAGAACCTTGAGGGATAGCGAATGCTAAAATTTTAAAATCCGAGCCTGAGATTCTAGAAATATATCAGCTCATGCATTTATTCTGTTTAAAAATTCTAGACTCCGATACATCAAAAACACGAAAATCCGAGACTTTGAGGCATCAAAAACACGGAAATCCGAGACTTTGAGGCATCAAAAACACGAAAATCCGAGACTTTGAGGCATCAAAAATACGAAAATCCGAGACTTTGAGGCATCAAAAACACGAAAATCCGAGACTTTGAGGCATCAAAAACACGGAAATCCGAGACTTTGAGGCATCAAAAACACGAAAATCCGAGACTTTGAGACATCAAAAACACAAAAATCCGAGACTTACGCTCTTTGTATCAGTATACCAAAACATAGAATTGCCCCAAGTCGACGTCCTCGGTGTGTTTTCCCAAAAAAAGGGAACAAATCGCCCGAAAGCTAACTGAGCAAAGTCGCGAAGTAACTGTGCGTTGTACCGGAATAATAAATAAAACGGAAAAACGGACTTTTCAAAAGTTTAACCTAAATACAAACAGTTGTTTTCGCTTTGAATTTCAGAGAACAAAATCTGTAAAAAAAAAAAACGTGCAAGACCTCTCTGGTCGAAAAAAAAATCTTGCACAACACGTGCGGCGAAAAAAAATAACCTGCACAAACATATTGCCCCTCCTCCAACTTCTAATGGTCCACCCCTAAGCATGTTTGGAAGGTTTTGATGCTCTGGCTAAAATACCAAAGAAGTTATGCTCAATGAAAAATGTAGAGATTTGTATGTAATTTTCTGTTGAGGCCTTTGATGCCTCGTTCTGGTGTTTTCTGATTTTTCAAACTCTTGTACCTTCTTGCAAATTTAATTGTTTTTTTTCCTCCAACTTTCACAAGTTATTGTTATGGTGAATGTCTATGATATGATAGCTTTCTTTTTCTTAAAGCATCAATTTTAAAAATTATGATAACTAGTGGCGGCCATTTATGAAAGTCGTCTATACATCTGGTAATTCACTATATTCAGTGTTCACAGGTCAACCTTTTTTTTAATGTATATTGATATCAAGAGGGGTTAATCATTACAGAGCTATTATAGGCTGAATTGGTTTTACGGATTTTAGTACTTTTTCTTATTAGGAACGGACCCTTAGATACTGATTGATGGCGGATGATTGGGTCGGCGTGATTCTTAAGAAATATAAAGCACAGCTTTAACCTTTAAAAATATCGCCGTGCACAACAACAAAAAGAACGACAATAATATTGTGCATAGCTGAAAAAAAATTCTGCACAGCCTCGAGTGCAAAAAAATATCTAGTGGCCTGTCCCATTATTATTGACATTATTATATATAATCATTGTCAAAACCATAACCATCATTATAATCATTATCATAACCATAATTAACTACATCATCATCATCATTATACTCACTAAAACTATATTACTATTATGTCATTGCTAAAACGCTTTTTATCATAATTTTTCAGTATTATTTAGGGTTTTTCTTTATTAATTGGTGTATTCGTTTTGAAATCCATCTATTCATTTATTCAATATAATGACGTATTACGCGACCAGAAATAGCGATTAAGTGTTCCATGCAGAGTTATTGTAAAATTAACTGTCTACATTAACACAGTTACACTGGAAAAGTTAATCGATTTACATAGTTTGTAAATTTCATGTAAAATCTATGTAAAAATACTGTAAATTGAATTTACAGGGAAATTGTAGTTTTACATGGTATGTAAATTTTGGGCAATGTCTGTAAATATCCTGTAAATTACCCTGTAAAAATCCTGTAAACGTATGTACTTAAGTCTTAAAGCCTGTAAAAACCCTGTAAATATTTATATATTTATATAATTAGTTATTGCAATTTGAATTTAAATAGAAACTAGCGAGTAAACTAGTATAGTCTGCGTCGATGTTTGATATAAACGATAGGTAATATATATATCTTATTAGACAGTTTGATGTGTAATATGGCTGGATATTTTACGAGTGAAACGCTGTATTTTGACGAGTAAAATATCCAGCCATATTACACATCAAACTGTTTAATAAGTTATTTATTATCCAATCTAAAGGTTTTTGTTCTTTTATAATGGAAAATATTGTTTTCCTTGAGGGCTAGATAGACGAGTAAAAATATCGCTGGATATTTTTACTCGGTCTAGTCTTACTCCTGCGATATTTTTACTCGTCTATCGGACTAGTTGGATAATATAATTTGTTATTTTACTCATCATAAATAGTCATTGCAGTTATACCTTTTTCTCAATTTCAACTGATCATTTAAACATGGTCATTCTTGTTAATTAAATTTAGGTTGAAATAGTTATTCGCTTTACTCGGGTAATTCGCACGTACAACCTTCCATTACTTGTAATTTTTGATATATTTTAATTTTTTTAATAAGAGCTTTTGTTTAATCCCTCCAATGTTTGTATAATAATCAATGTTTTTTAACTTTTTTTTCTTCAATGTTTTCCAATTCAGAAGCATTTTCTCCCTTCAATATTTGTTTTATTCTAACAATTCTATACAACTGTATTTAGAAGTAATTTCTATGTAAATTGGATATATTATCGTCCTTTCCTTTGAGTCTTTCTTGATGTATGTATGTATGTTTTCAATAAGCCTATCTATTCAAGATATGTATATTCGATGAAAGATGTATTTGATTTGCAAGATAGAACAACGCGTTAGTTCCAACATTATCGTTTTTGCCTCTTAGGACGTGATATTGTTGGTGATAAAGATATCAAATATAATGTATGTTAGTATTTACTAGTAACTCAATTATCAGATAAAAGTATACAGGAAATACAAGGAAAATTACTAAAGATTTTCAATTGATAAATGTTTTTGCAACGAGATTTTGCGTTGGGTCAAAAATTGATTTGTAGAAAATTTGTATTACAATAACTTAGTCAGTTTATTAATTATTAGAGAATTATTATTACCACTTGATTTGTTTTAGTTTTTCTTTGTTTATTTTATTGGATTATTTGTTATAGGGGATCATTATTTATTTTTGTTTCTGGATTCTTTTTTCGATCTTTTTTCACATTCAGTATCTCATCTGTACCGTTTTGTTAGATTCTTTGGTTATTTTCTTCTTTAAATCTCTTTGTCTTTTCTTTGTTATTTTCTGTTTCTTTCCTTCTTTGTTTCGCCTATTTTGTCCTTTCTTCAAGTTCTCTTTCGTATAGACTTTTTCTCTCTCTTCTTTCATGTCTTTCATTTCTTTATGCTTTTGTCTTTTCTTTGACTTTCCATCTTTCTGTAATATCTCTGAGTTTCTTCCTTTGTTCAGTCTCTCTCTCTGTTACTCTTTCTCATTCGGTCTGTCTTTTGTGTTGCCATGCAATCCTCCCTTTTCACAATTTTTCTCTCTCTTTCTTTCCTTTCCGATTTAAATCGATAGAAAGCACTAATATGCCCAAACATTTATCGCCGCAAACGCATTTCCGCCTAGTGCAATCCATATATCAATTCGCAATTCACTCTTCAACACACGCTATCTTTTTCTAATCAGCTTCGGTCGTAACTCACATCTTGTTCAAATCATGTCCAAAATCACGTTAACCTGAACTTACTCTACTAACACCAACAAAGGTCATTCGTCGCACTAACAAAATAGATCACGAAAAGAAGTAGATTCTTGTACGCATTCCATGCATGTTGTACTGCACTCATACAAAAGAGCATCGATAGACACAATTCAGCTGCTTTACACTGTGCTGTCAGCTCTTACAACTTTTCAAGTGGCATAGAAAACGTTTCAAGTGGAAAAAGCGAAGTAAGTTGATAGTCAGTTGACAATGTCCATTAGTTCGGTGTTTGTTTAGCTCTAGTTCAAAAATAGCATATCACTGGGAAAACATAGCACAATCACGGTATTAGCACAATCACGATATATAGTTTATTAGGAGATGTGTGATATAAAGTTAGGATCTTTAGAAGTGATTTGTAGTACTAAAGTGATTTAAGATGTCATTCAAGGTAACAAAAAATGTTTTCAGTTTTATAATCATTTACTTTCTATGCAATTTTCAACCAGAGGTAAAATTTCTCAAAAATGTCGTAAGATTAACGCCGTGTGGTAAGAATTGTCTACCATTATAATACACCAAATCGTTTATATTAAACGCTGGCGCAGCCTATACTAGTTTACTCGCTAGTTTCCACCAATATCTTCGATATCTTCAATTAACGCCGGTTTTCTAGTTTTCTCACAAACCACTGGGACCTATTGTCAAGCTGTGGTATGTTTGATCGTCGTGTGTAACTCTCTATTTTTTGTGTTTTCTACTGTGTTTACCCGACTCATTACGCTCTAATTCCTATTCTTTCTTATACGGATTAGTAAAATCCAATTTATCAGTTCAGTATAACATATAATGTTGTGCTTTTTAAAGCACTTTAAATGTGTCTGTTTTCTCATGAAGATTGTGTTTATCACACTATCTTTGTTCCACGAGTAAATAAATCACTTTTTTAACGTCTCAATTCTTCTAGACTGCACACGTGTGCCCTACTAATGGGGGAGACTCAGACACACACTCACTGCCTCTACGTTTAATTATTTTGCACACAGTTTAGCTCACATGTTCATTTTTGCGGAGCTAGGAAAACCGGATAACCAGGAGAAAAACCCTCGTGGCATAGGAGAGAAGAACACATCAAACAAACTCAACTCACATATAATCCATGCCCGAGCCGGGACTCAAACCTGGACCACAGCGGTGAGAGGCCAGCTAGCGCTCTCACCGCTAGGCCACCCATGCCACCCAGTTAATGAAAATCACTTTTAAATATCTTTCTCGGCTATTCCTATATATATATATTACGTGACATGCGTGACATTATCATTGTTATTTCGTTTTACGCAATGTAGTAGATGCCAGTTCAGTCATGTAGCTACAACATAAAAGTAGAAACAAAATATATTCAGAATATTCTCAAAAGACATGATAACACTGATTTTAAAACGCAATGTTTCCTTAGTCACGTGATATGGTATATAATACGTTTGCTCTCTACTCATGTTTTATTGAATCTAAAATGAAATGTTCGATTTTTTAGGTAATACTAATATATTGTGTATGAGTAAGATCGTCGCGGAGTATAAAACAATTCAAGTAATTGCAATTAAAGAAGCCCGAAAAAAATACACTTTAGTAGGGTGAAGGCACTAAACCAGTAGAATGATATTAGACTGAATGCACCTTAGTAGAGTGAAGGTACTAAACCAGTGGAATAGATATTAGACTGAATGTACCTTAGTAGAGTGAAGGCACTAAACCAGTGGAATAGATATTAGACTGAATGTACCTTAGTAGAGTGAAGGCACTAAACCAGTGGAATAGATATTAGACTGAATGTACCTTAGTAGAGTGAAGGCACTAAACCAGTGGAATAGATATTAGACTGAATGTACCTTAGTAGAGTGAAGGCACTAAACCAGTAGAATGATATTAGACTGAATGCACCTTAGTAGAGTGAAGGCACTAAACCAGTGGAATAGATATTAGACTGAATGTACCTTAGTAGGGTGAAGGCACTAAACCAGTGGAATAGATATTAGACTGAATGTACCTTAGTAGAGTGAAGGCACTAAACCAGTGGAATAGATATTAGACTGAATGTACCTTATAGTAGAGTGAAGGCACTAAACCAGTAGAATGATATTAGACTGAATGCACCTTAGTAGAGTGAAGGCACTAAACCAGTGGAATAGATATTAGACTGAATGTACCTTAGTAGGGTGAAGGCACTAAACCAGTGGAATAGATATTAGACTGAATGTACCTTAGTAGGGTGAAGGCACTAAACCAGTGGAATGGATATTAGACTGAATGTACCTTAGTAGAGTGAAGGCACTAAACCAGTGGAATAGATATTAGACTGAATGTACCTTAGTAGAGTGAAGGCACTAAACCAGTAGAATGATATTAGACTGAATGCACCTTAGTAGAGTGAAGGCACTAAACCAGTGGAATAGATATTAGACTGAATGTACCTTAGTAGGGTGAAGGCACTAAACCAGTGGAATAGATATTAGACTGAATGTACCTTAGTAGGGTGAAGGCACTAAACCAGTGGAATGGATATTAGACTGAATGTACCTTAGTAGAGTGAAGGCACTAAACCAGTGGAATAGATATTAGACTGAATGTACCTTAGTAGGGTGAAGGCACTAAACCAGTGGAATGGATATTAGACTGAATGTACCTTAGTAGAGTGAAGGCACTAAACCAGTGGAATAGATATTAGACTGAATGTACCTTAGTAGAGTGAAGGCACTAAACCAGTGGAATAGATATTAGACTGAATGTACCTTAGTAGAGTGAAGGTACTAAACCAGTGGAATGGATATTAGACTGAATGCACCTTAGTAGAGTGAAGGCACTAAACCAGTGGAATAGATATTAGACTGAATCCACCTTAGTAGAGTGAAGGTACTAAACCAGTGGAATGGATATTAGACTGAATGCACCTTAGTAGAGTGAAGGTACTAAACCAGTAGAATGATATTAGACTGAATGCACCTTAGTAGAGTGAAGGTACTAAACCAGTGGAATGGATATTAGACTGAATGCACCTTAGTAGAGTGAAGGTACTAAACCAGTAGAATAGATAATAAATAATTTTATAAACAATTTTCTGTCTTATTGACTATTACACTTTGACTATTAGAATCGTTTTCACCATCACACTGGTTATTATATTTTATTTAACAGTGCTTTGATTCAACTTAGCTTGCAATCAGACTATAGTTTTGTCTTCAATCATATATGCTATAAGCATATAACGTGATTTAACGAGATTTATTCGAAACTCGTGCGTGATTACCGTGAAATAATTTCGTTATTTTGTCTTCACTGATAGATGCCATAAACGCATAACGTGATTTA
Organism: Metridium senile; assembly: GCA_949775045.1. NCBI lineage: Eukaryota > Metazoa > Cnidaria > Anthozoa > Actiniaria > Metridiidae > Metridium > Metridium senile. The sequence goes on along the minus strand of OX459096.1, from coordinate 19,880,384 downwards.
ACGTGATTTATTCGAAAGTTATGCGTGATTACTGTGAAATAATTTCGTTATTTCGTCTTCATAGATGCCATAAACACATTACGTGATTTAACGAGATTTATTCGAAAGTTATGCGTGATTACCGTGAAATAATTTCGTTATTTTGTCGGAAAAACTCCAGAGGCTACTGATCATCGATAAGATTTTTGTTTTCACCATTTTAAAATTAAATCAAATACTGCTAGTTTTATCTATAGGAATCTTGTAAATAGACTCTATAAGTACACGCAAAGAAAATGTATGTAGCAAAATTTGTTTTTTGAGCAAACGGCATCTGTTCTTCGCATTCAATTAACTTTGAGGCTAGATCCATCCAAGAAGTTAATATTATAAAACTGTAATATTCAGTAATTTGATTTGACGAGCAATAAATTTGATTTGATTTTGATTTGAATATACTTTATTTATTCATTTAAATGTGGATTTTTTTTAGAATTTGATAACAATACTTTCGAAAAAAGAAAGCGATTGAGAATTATTACTGTTTTAAAAAACGTTTAATTTAATGAGTTTGTTGTTACTATTATCATTTATGTCACCGTTTAGTCATTGTTAATTCGTTGTTGTTTTTGAAATCATTGTTGTCATGTTACTGCCATTGTTTTTCACAGTGTGACTGTTTTGTAATAGTCCTTGTAATGATCACAGTTTCGCTGTCGTTCTCATTGCCATTATTGTTAATTGCCATTGTTGTTATATTTGATATTTTTGTATCAATATACAGCTATTTCAAAATACGTTGAATACTGAATAGTGCATTCCAAGACCAAAGGGCATTGTGGGTCTCAATGATTCATAATAAATAATAATACATCTACAACGATATTCACTCCCCATAACTAGCTTGTATACTGTTTTGAATGGAATGCACTAAGAATAAAATAACTAATTATTATTCATTTTACTTTAAACAATATTACATGCCCCACAATGCATTTCGGTCTTGCAATGCACTATTCAGTATGCAGTATTCAATATTGTACGTTTTTTGAAATAGCTGTATACATGTATCTGTATTTCACTCATACACTAAACGCATTTCAATTCAATCTTTTGTGTTATTGGTATTCTTCTTCTTAATTTTATAAGCATGCATAACCGTTGTTTAAACCACATTGGGACCTTGAAAGGTAGCCGGGCCTTTGCATCGAAGCGAGACGAACGTTGGGCTGGCAGAAATCGAAAAATCTTACATCGAAATACAATGAATGTAAAGTGAAGAAATATCTTGAAGAGTAGTTGAATTAGCACGAAAGGTTTGAAACGACGCAGTTGCTCTTATCAGTTTGAAAGCCAAGATAGAGTGATGAGGTCATGCTTGAAACGATAATATAGATTGAAACGCAATGCATTGTGGAGTGGGCTAGGACCCTCCTCTGGATGAGACCTTTTAACACCTCGCGGGAAAATTATTCACGTGTCTCTATCATTGCAAGCTCAACTTTTGTCTCGTTTCGTTGCAAAGGCCCGGCTACCTTTCAAGATGGCGCAGGGAACTGTTTTAGTTCATTCTTGTTTTTGACATGGATCATATCTAAGCGGGGTTCTATTTCTTCGTCAAGTGTTCAACCACCAAGAACTACACGTGAATAGCGTGGTGTGTTTGAGACAGCCAATGTAGAGGTAGTGTGTGCCGATGGGTGTGTCAGATGCTTTTAAAACCTACCTAGGGAGACTTAGCGTCAAACTAAATATGATAATCTGATTATTAGACAGCTGTGATAAAAGGCTACTTTTACCATCAATAGAATAATAACCTTAGACACACAACTAATTGCTTATTAGAGTTCAACAAAAATCAGTTATAATACATACCCTTAAAAAGACAAGTTCAAGCAGTATGCATGCCATTTTGAGGGCGGAAAATTAAAGTCAAGTCTTGAATGACAGGTATTGCTCAGGGTCTTTACAAGACACTTATGAATCATATGTTTGAAAATATTAACCTATAGACCCTTTTAATAAGTCCCGTATAATTTGTATAATATGAAAGGAATTGAAAAGAATAAATTTGACGTCAAGCACTTCGGGACTTATTAAAAGGGTCTATAGTGTACTCCACTTTTCATACCCTGCAGAACAGGTGTGTTCTTATGGAGTTTTGGGGAAATCGAGATTTGGGGTTCCTGCGTTATCTAAAAGGAAAGGCAGGGGGAAAGGCAGGAGAACTCCACAAGAACGTCGGTTTTTCCAGGCTACACCTATCAGAACCACGATGTGTTATCTACTTTGACTGACGCCTATAATTGGAGCAGAGAGGTGCGTGAATTGACATATTCTTGAGACAACCTGTGCGGTTATAATAGTTTGAGTTCCTTTATAAGGGATATAACCGCCTTTTGTCAGGCCCATCTGGACTACACTTTGTGGCTAGATTAGGACTAGACCATCAAGAGTAACTTTCAAAATTTATACAAAATCTTGCGCTGATACGGTGTGGATATATAGATTGATGGTACGCCTTGTGGAGACGTTTTTAATTGCTCGGACTATTTTTTTGACATCATTTAATGATAACATCGCAAAGAACATGGAGTTATTGTTGAGATACTTAGTTTCTTGACCGACTGAAAACCATGATGTCACGATGTGTTTTAGTAGGGGATAGAATCGCCGAAAACAATGGTAATTTCAACTAAATCTTCTTTCTCTTTGAAAATTGAGCTTCAAATTATCTAATTTTTATGTATGTTATGTGTCTATGTTTATACTTTCATATTTATGGCATTTTGTTGTCATTTCTTTCATATCCGTCCTGTAAATGCAATTTTATCGTGTATTCTTGTATTGTTGTTATGAATCTGTCCCCACTGGCGACCATGATCCTTAGCGTTAGAACAATAGAATGTTTTGCTGTAACGTCATAGCGAAATAGGACAATTAGACAACCATTTTCAACCAGTAGTACACCGCAGTTATAAATAACGACCGACTAAGCTCATTCCTTAGCAATTATGAAAATGTTATTACGAAACAAAACGATTTGGTTTCAGTGGTTTTAACAAACGACTAGATCAAAAGACATATCAGTTTTGGTTAAAATATAATTGTTTTGACAGCCCCATTTCATCCCTTTTTTCGAGGACTATTCGCTTTTATCACGGGCCGCCATATTATATATAGACCTCTTTCATAAATACCATAATATGTACCGGAAAATGATTTTTTCAAGTAAACAGATATTTTAATATTTTAGCACTGTCATATGAAAGAACCACCTGAAATAGGCATGTTTGGAAGGTTTTGATGCTCTGGCTAAAATGCCAAAGAAGTTATGCTGAATGAAAAATGTAAAGATTTGTCTGTAATTTTCTGCTGAGGCCTTTGATGCCTCGTTTTGGAGTTTTTCTGATTTTTCAAACTCTTATAGCTTCTTGCAAATTTTATGGCGGCCATTTATGAAAGTCGTCTATTAGTTGAAACAATAGGTTTTGAAACACTTGGGTTCCCTTGCCCTCACTTTCATGCCTTTCAGAACGTTCCAAACAAAGATTTTCGCTCTCATGTGAATAAATAGATCGAAGAAATCTCGAAACATGCAGTAAGAAACAAATATTAATAAATAAATATGACACAAATAGCACAACAAAAATCTCAGCCAAATGAGAAAATTACAGTACAATTTGGACTAATTAAATAGCTCACCGCAAAACGTGATTTTACAAAACCACTTAAATCCATCCTACCGAGTAATTACAAAGGTCGTTTACTCACACCCCGCCGAAAGACAATTGGAACTTATATTAATTACAGACAGAATAATACAGATCAATGCCACATTCGATTTAGATTCAATAATTGATCACAGCAGACACGCACTTTGAATATAAATGATTAAGTCTCACTTCGCTTCCTAGTAGCATTTGAGATGAACTACGTGAAAAGGCGTCAAAAGTTTCTCACGCAAAAGCACGATTAAGCGTGAAGACGGGTTTTTCGCTGCAGAGACGATACTTGGAAATACGTAAGGAGCCACGTATGTAAACGTTAATATCGGTTTACAGATATTGCTTGATTACAGATTGTTTGCGGTAAGATTGAGCAAATGTGTCTCTAAGTTTATAATCGAGTAGTGATTTATTTTAGCATTTTAGAAATAATGGACAATAATTTAAAGCAGTGAAAGGGAATTATTTTGACAAAAATGAAAATTGTTTATGGTTTTTGTGAATTACGAAAATTTTAATTTCGTTATAGGCCAGTCTAGTTTAAATAGAGAATGACACGAAGTTAGAGTAGTTAAGAATATTGAACTTTGTGGGCCCGAATCCTATTTTTCATTTGCTCAAATCCCATAATGTCAAAGAATGTTTTGCTCAAATAATATACCAATCTTTTAGTTGTTTTCTAAAGACAAATCCCGGTTAACCATGGACCCTGCTATAAATATTAACAATGACATCATATTTTCATCGCTAGGTAATATAATGAAATTTGTAACACCGTAAAAAATGTTAATTTAATTTTACTGATGTTTCGAGCTTTAGCTCTTCGTCCTTTACTATACGACTAAGGGCTAAAGCTCGAAACGTCAGTAAAATTAAGTCAACATTTTCTACGGTGTAACAAATTTCATTCTATTACCTATCGTTTATATCAAACACCGACGCAGCATATACTAATTTACTCGCTAGTTTTTAATCATTATACTTATCATCATTTAATAATATTGTCACTATTCGATAAGGATATTGCACGGTGGTTCTAAAATAGTTTCCTTTTCAAAAATGCTGCTGAGTTTCATTCATTAATTGATCAAAAAACGACAACGAATTATGAAAACAAAAAAATGGCATCATTGATATCTTCACTAGTATACTGATAGATAGTGAAGATATAGGAAATATGTCAATCGTTTCCCGGATGTAAATTCGTTTGAAATTTACGAGTAGCGTATTTCTCAGTAAAACACTTATGTTTATATAATAAATAAATTGAATACAATAGCAATACCAATACCAATTGAGATCTATAACACCATTATACTCCAAAGATTGTTTTAATGCATTTGTAAACGAGTGTTTACTTTCAAGAGTTAGCGTAAACATAGAAAAAATATATAAAAACATATGGCCGAAAAACGTGGAATTAGGAATAAAAATAAATAATAATTATAGAAGTATTGATAATAAATGTTATCATAATATATAATCAGTCATCATCGTCGCTATAGTATCTAAACAATCATCATCATAGCAGTTATTATCATCATTGTGATCCCTTTTCAATAATTTTTTTTTTTATTTCCTTCGATTGTTTAAAGCGTCGTATTTGACATATTACTTTGTGTATAGTGCTATTATTTGTCGCTCGGGCCGTATGCACGAATTCAAACTAGATTGAATGACTTCAGATGAAACATTTTATCGCAGGCTCAAAATTAGTTTTTACAATAATTCAACGTGTCCCACAAAGTTCGCAGCGACTTTGTGAATCGGCAATATATATATTTACAATCTATTTTTTTTTTTTTGCCTTTCGTTCGTTCTTTCTGACATTATTCTCTATTTTAAATTATAGTTATTTATTTTTTGTACCTCAATAAATGACATTTTCTCGGGTTCAAACAAAAAGAAGAACAATTAAGAGAAAAGTCAACTATTCATTTTCAAGAATTAAATTATTTTAAATACTTGTCACCTTGTCATAAGATACACTAGAAATAACCTCTTTTATCTCTTCCCAATTTATTGTGAATAGAAAGTTATAATAAATATTATTGCCTTTCAAGTGCTCGTGGCCACAGCCAATTTTATCTTTTATTCTAATACTTATACAGATAATTAGGACATAAAGAGGGAAAGATCATTCTATAAAGCTTAAATGCTCTCACGAGTGAATACTATTTGTCATGGAAATTGATCCTTTTGTATATATACACAAGCTTTATCTTAACTCCTTGTAATGTCATTCACCTGTCACTCTAGAGTCAAACTTTTCTAGAAATTCATTAGTAGGCCATCGCCATGGCTATGTAATATGAACGTGGTTGGATTTTTAATTACTTAACGCCGTCTAGAAGTGAATAAACTTTATCATAAACATGAGTATTACCATTTTAATTATAAGTACTGTCTATAGCATATTATTAGATTAGGTTTTTGTGAAATCCAGAATAATCGAGATAGAAGCAAGTGTACTCAGCTGAGCTAGAGGGCAAGGCTGATTCCACTTGCCGAGACCTTGATTATTCCAAACACATAAAATATAAATTCAATAGTTGTTTTATTATACATTGGTTTAGATGAAAAAGTGGAAAATAAAGTGGACAATAAATTTATATTTTTTTTGGCTAATAATGCATTGCGGTCGCTACATACAGCAGATTAGAGAAAAAATTGTTGTTTGGTGTTCTATTTTTTATATATTTTTTGTATAAATCCAGAATAATCGAGATAGAAGCAAGTGTACTCAGCTGAGCTAGAGGGCAAGGCTGATTCCACTTGCCGAGACCTTGATTATTCCAAACACATAAAATATAAATTCAATAGTTGTTTTATTATACATTGGTTTAGATGAAAAAGTGGAAAATAAAGTGGACAATAAATTTATATTTTTTTTGGGCTAATAATGCATTGCGGTCGCTACATACAGCAGATTAGAGAAAAAATTGTTGTTTGGTGTTCTATTTTTTATATATTTTTTGTTTTGTTTTTGTCGAGAGAACTTGCGTACTGAACTGACTTTCAACTCCGTTTTCGCTGTGCACATGCATAAGATAAACCTCCGTTCTCAAAAATCTCCAGTCTGGAGAGCGTATTCGAAAACGTCCTTTTTCGGTGACCGAAAATGCCGTTTACGTGTGGACAGAAGGCGTAAACAGAGAAAAAAATATCCCTTTTTAAAAATACCTGGATATTTGTGGTCAAGGCTTGAAACAAAGAATGAACGTGAAACAAAATATTGATATGGATTCTAGATAGTGAACGCAATAATAACTCGCTCTTTGGCCTCATCCTCGAGAACCCAGGGGTAATCTTCTGTCGCTCCTTTCTCGCTCCCAGAAAAAATACCCCTGGGAACGTACAATACAATACAATACAATAACTTTATTTCACGAGGGATACATAATAACCTTTAACAGTTTTCTAACTTACGGCCCTCAAATTAAAGATAATATAAAATAATATAATTACAAATTGTTATAAGTTACAATAGTCTGTTGGAGCTTGTTCCAGAAGTGAACATTCAGCTCTTTCCTATTCTTTTATTTTATTTTATTTTATTTTTAAACGAGCGACAGAAGATTTATATACCCCTTGGTTCCCGAGGATGCTGTGGCCTCAGATGATTACACTTGCCTCAACCCTGATTATTCTGTATATTATTAAAAACCTCTTCATATATTATTGCCATGAACATCACTACTTTATTGTCATCATGAAGGCTCTCAATGATAATATAATTTGATTATTATTGTGATTTTGTTTTGAGAACAAATTGTCATTTTGTAAATTAAATGTGACAAACGCTAACAAGCTATGAAAACATATCATGTCATCTGTTGTAATTAAAAATGGCTATCGTCACGAAAGCCTTCTTTAGTGAAAGGGAGGATGATCGCTTTTGCATGTCAATTAAGCATTATCTATCAAACCACCCGCTTTTGGAACGGCTCGTTTGTTTATTAGTTTATAAGAAAAGGGGGAAGATAGAACACGATGAAAAAGTAAAGGGAAGAAAGATCTAAATTTAAAGGTGTGAGGATCTAGTTTTAAAGATTTACTAAAACCATCAATCTTGAAGTTATATCTAGATTAATTATCATTACTTTCGTGTTGTATAATTTAAAAAAATACATATATTATATATATATATATTTCCTTTTCATAACTTAATTTTTGCCTATATCTGTTTTTACATTATGACTACAAAATGTTTGCTACTTAATATAAAAAGCTCTCTGGCTCGTATAGCCACCACCTTGGTTATTCCAGTTAGCTAACACCAAAAAAACGCGGCATTATAATTTCTTTTTTCAACATGTAAACTTAAGGAGTAAATATACATATGGCTATTGTCCGTTGAAGAAAGAAGGGCCGAGAATGGGAGGAAGGAAGGAAACAGGAAGGGTGGATAAACAAAATGATAATGATAATGATAATGTATTTATATAGCGCACTTTCTATGTGTATATATTCAAATGCGCTTTACACATTGTAGTTATAAGAAACATTGTACATTGTAAGAAACAGTAATACGGAACACAAACCGTGAAATTACCGAAAAGCATGAACAAAATTATATAAACAGTAACGAAAGAAAGCATTTTAAAAGACGTTTCATCAAAAATTTACATGAAAGAAAAAATGGAACAGATAAAAAAGTTTTAATTATTAAAGCGAAAGAAAAAAAAGACAAACAAAATAAGGTGACAAAAGAGCCAATAGCTAGTCTATATTTACATGTCAGGTTGCCACTTGGTCCTTAACTAAGTTCTCCCTGACAAGATGGTAACCAACGTGCTGCACAAATTATAACTTAACCACAGAATTAAGATAATTATATGTTTATCTTCTAATAAAGGAAATCGTTTAACGCTAACTAGGATTTGTAACTGTCACATTGAGACACCTCGTATAATCATATTAGTTTTATTTATCTTAGGGCAGGTGAAATCTATTCTTATCAAAATGTAAATTTGGTGTTCAACATCATGGAAAATTGGCAACACAACTTGATGCCTTGTGTCTCTTTGTCTTTCAGAGTACAAAGTAACTTGATCGTCTAAAGTCAAGAATTGGACGTTTAGTTCTTAAAACGCAAAGAAATTCATACACGGTGATCGCTAAGGATCGTTTACATTTTGTACAAGATTTGCAAGTAGATGTCCACCAATCAGACAGCCAACGTAACAGGAAGCGCACCTAGCGCTAGTCTAACCGAAGGAGGCGAATCATTAACGTTCAAGATCGTAAAACTATGTTTATACGCGTTGATATTCTTAATCAGCGTTATAGGGAATGCATTGGTTTGTATAGTAATCGCAAGACGACGTCGAATGAGAACAGTAACCAACTACTTTATTTTAAATTTAGCTATAGCTGATCTTGCTATTACTTGTATTTGTATCCCATTTGATATACCCGTGCAGGAAAATGGATACATCTGGCCTTATGGACCGTTTATCTGCAAGATTTTATACCCTTTACAAACAATGTGTATGTTTGCATCTATTTTCACACTGACGGCTGTTAGCTTGAATCGATTCTTCGCTATCGTCTACCCACTACGGCGTCAAATGACCAAAAGCAATGCAACACTCGTGATTATGTTAATATGGATTATTTCACTTGTCCTGACTGTACCCTATGTTTTAGTGCTAGGACAGAAGGGAAGCTCCTGCGAAGAATCCTGGCCTAATTTAAAATATCGTAAAGCCTACACGCTAAGCATCTTCGTCTTTCAATATCTACTCCCGTTGGTGATCATAGGCGTTGCGTACGTAAAGATCGGTATGGAGTTACGTAAATGTATCGGTCCGCATCAGACAAACACGGCACTCTACCGCGCGCAACAAGAAGACGCAACGAAGGTGGTCCGTATGTTGATTATCGTTACCGTTCTATTCGCGTTATGTGTACTGCCCAACAATATCATGTGGATTTGGTTAGATTTCGGTGATGGCGAGTCATATCGGCATTTCTGGGACATGGTTGCAGTCACGAATATTATTCTCTTTGCCAACAGCGCTACAAATCCGGTCGCGTATACAATCTGTCACGAGAGGTTCCGTGAGGAGTTTAAGTTGTACTTTACGTGCGACAAGCGTATTTTTACAAGTATGCAAACGCAAGTATTTTCACGAAGTTACTTTAAGAGTTTTCGTAATAGTAATGGCATGGAGAAAAGCACACCGTCGAACAATGAGGAAATTCTATTTATATATGCAAAGGAAACTGTATTATGAAACAGAATTGACAAAACGAAAAGGCTTTTTACACGGAAGGGTGTTACTACGAATAGGAGGTTGTTACTTTAAAGGACAGCAATATGGGACTGGACAAAATTGCTAGCACAAATTGAGGAAAACCGCGCTCTAATGAACTACATACTTCTTAGAAATGACTTGTTTTTTAAGAATGTTGTAAATATATATAGATTTATTATATGAATTAAATAAGAGAAATTTCAAATGCGAATCAAGTAGTTCATATTTTTTCGAATGACTTACCGGCGTTAAGATGTTGCCAAGAAACCCACACTATAAACAAACAAAAAAAGAACAAACAAAACAAACAAGAAGCCAAAAAAACACTGAAAACCCCACTTAACCTCGTTGCTCCTAGAGGTAAAATAAATAAACCCTTGCTCGCAGGATAAAACAAAAACAAACAAAACAATTGGTTAGCAACCCATTCAACAGTAAAAAAATCATAGAAAATCAGGACAAAAAAAAAACAGCAGTAAACTAGAACAAAACAAAGAGGAGGGAACGAAATATAACCTAAAAAGAAAAACCAACCAAATAAATAAATAAGAACAAACACGAAAGGCAACAAAACCCAAACTAATCAACAATTTCTCAACGACAAAAAGAAATAGCAACGACATACACAGCACCAGTAACAAATTTCAATTTTAGTGTTTTGACATTTTCAGTATTAAATAAATAATGTGTTATTCATTTGGCTCACGAAATGAGTGTCGAAGGTTCGACATTCGTGAGGCAAATGAACAGCATATAAATGTATCTCAAATCAACGATGATAATCTATATAATTTCATTTGTCATTATTGCTTGATGGTAAGTTCCTTGTGATCCTCGTGATAATATCGACAGACACTGATCCATTTAATTTGGTTCGTATAAAGGTCGTAGTCTTGATGATTGATAGTATACCATATGTGATATTTAACGATAATAACTATATCTCTTTTTATAGCGCGATAAAGGCTCGGTTTGTATGTTTAGTCAGCAGACTACTGTACTAACGAAACCACCTGGTTCAATATAGTACGTATATAAACTTATTAAACAAATTAGCATACTTCTTTTTAAAAAGACGGACAATGTCAACCTTTTCGTTTTGGACACTTTTATGTACACGAAATAATACTTAGCCTAAAAAAACAGACGTTCTTTCGCTCCTCAAACCCACGCAAAACTAATTCGCGGGGACACTCAAGAGACGAGCTCAAAAAGTATTTTTTAAATCAAAAGAAGAGAAATACTCAATAAGAAATCCATATTGTACTCGTCTGGTAGATTCTCATGGGCAGATGGTGATATTATTTTTAGCATTGCATAAGGGTTAAGTGCTGCCAAATACATTGAACTTCTATTGAATTTAAAAACATTTAAAACTATGCAAAACATCTTAGTACTATATATAATATGAGAGATCTTGGACTCTGCACTGTATATCTCATACAGATCGGACGCTCATATTGTAGGATTTCATGGCAGCCATGTTTGTGGGCAAGTACGAAAGAAAGTTTTGAATGACAAAGGATTTTAGTCCCCTTGATATAAAAGCTCCATTGTTTTGACCACAAATATATATTGGCATGAAATCTCTCTATAGTACTTATAAAACTCCAACCGCGCTAGTTCTTTCAATTTTTACTAAAATTGTCAAGATAAAAGGACGGGACGAATTTCCATTTCTCCGTTCTGATAAGAAAGTTCAGGACGACATTGCTCCCAAATCTTCGTGATATAAAAATATTGTCAGTTTTTCTGTTAAGAAAACGTTGGGATTGATGAATTCAATGAGTGCCATATGTTGACGAATAAGAGGTCAATAGTAATTTTCGTAATATTTTGGTTGCATGTTTGAGTTGCGTGTTGCTGAATCCCTATGGCCTTGCCACGGTTTTTTTACGGTTCAGTTGATCTCTCGAGAAAAATGTACATATATAGTCAGTACATGTAATCAGTTGCGAACTGAAAATATTTAAAGTAGTAGGGATAGTAGTGAAAGGGTAAGGGTTACGGGTACAACAAAGTATTGTTCTATGGAACTACGAATACCACAGGAACACCAAGAACGGTAAAAATATTCACATTGAATTCTCAGTACGTAATCCAAACCCTCACAATGTCCTTTAAGTTTTTAACGTAAAAGAGCCTCTCATATCTAGCACGTTCCTTAATAATCTCTCCAATCTCTTGATAAAATAGAGGGGTCTAGACACGCGAAACTGCAACTGGAAAATAACTCTGTGTGTCCCCAAAAGGACAACGCGCGACGTCAAATGCAATAAAAATGCCATTGATAGTCGAATAAGTGAGTGTATGGCGAATGAACGAATGAATGGATTAATGAAAGAATGTATGAATGAATGAATGAATGGATGAATGAATGGATGAATGAATGAATGGATGAATGAATGAATGAAAGAAAGAGTGAATGAATCAATGGGTGAATCAATAGATGAGCAAACAAAGGATTGATAAAAAAGTAGATAATTAGATGACAAACATATAGGATTGAATGAGAAGGTGATCAAATGAATGAACGAACGAATACAAAAATACGGATTGAGTGAGTGGATAAATGGATGATCGATTGAGAAATAAAGAGGATCGAATGAATGATCGATCGATGGTCAATTTAATGAAGAACTCGTTGATTGTTTATTTTTATCATTCAAGAATAGAAACTCCGAACAGAAACCGAGGGTCACTGCCTCAAGCGCTTAGCGATAGGCGTAACTAAAGACAAGGCTAAACTTAGTGTTTACACTATCTAGTAGCCTCAGGGCACAGGACTATCATCAAATAACTGAAAACGAAAGCGCTAAATGGACTATTATCAATGTCATATATACTGCACACCAAATTATCGACTATAGCTAGGGGCTGTTCCAGGGTTGCATCGTGTTTCCGCAAGATAAACGCTGATCGCCGAAGGCGCCGTTGAAATGGAACGCATGACTGATGCTTGATTTGAGAATAGATTGATAAGGATAGATCTTACGTTCACCCGCTTTTTCGCAAAAATAGAGATGGATCCGTGTTTTCGCAAGATTACCACGGGTAGCCCGAAGGCGCCGTTCAAATACTTTAGTCTCACGTTATCTATAGCATAGCTGTTCTATTTCAGTTGACAAAAGGCGCATTTCCACAGAAATTCGATTTAAAGTAAATTTAATTGTGTTTCCTGTTGCTTAGCGGTAACATTCCTTGGAATTTGTGAATATTTCACAAGAAATCGAGGTGCCTTTTGTCAAATAGTATAACTCGAGTATTTTAGCCTTTCCATCAGTCTTGCTATTCCGTCTTAGACTATTAAAATGACATGGCCAAGTAACCAGGCCTTGCAAAGAGCTTTTTGAACGCTGCAGCTCTGACCTTACGGAAGATGGATTTACTGAAAAAATTCAACGTATTGATTGAAGCCCTAACTAAAAGGGCATGTCAATAGATTTTAATACGTCATTACGGAAGATGCCGGATTTACGTAAAAATGAACGTATTGAATGAAGCCCTTAACTAAAAGGGCACGCCAATGAATTTACGTCATTACCGACTAGCTAAAATGTCTAAAATGGCAATTTACGTTCTAACGGAAGATGGATTTGTGGAAAAATGAGTGACTCCAATATTTTGAGTGTATAAATACTTTAGATTTGACCTTACGGAAAGCATTTTTGCGTAAAACGTTCAGGATCGATGCCCTTATTGAGGTTTTGATAATGCAGCGAACAAAAGAGTACAAAAATACATTTACGTTACATTATTGAAGAAAAAGGTCCAAAAACGTTAGGGAAAGTTAGCCTCCTCCGCAGGCATCTCATATATCTCTTTTCATCGGGCTTCCTGTGGTGAGGAGAAAAGAAAACAGCGGGGGAGGGGGAGATGCAGTTTTTCTCTCTCCAAACTCGTTCCCAGTTTTTCTCTACCAAATATTTCAACAAGGAATCCCGATCGCGTCTACAAAGGAATCCCTAAGGAGTAGCCTGCGGAGGAGGCTAAGGGAAAGTTACGTTTTCACATAATGGAAACATTAATATGCATGTTATAAGAGACTGTCTTGTGTAAAAAGATTTTATATAATTTAAAAAATACTCATTATATTTAGAATTTACAATATTTGTTTATAAATAGACATTTGATTATAAATAATTAGTTTCCTATACACAGCCATTATACAGTATCCCGATTACTTATTCTTGTACCTTGTTTCTTGAATCAGCCAAGTAAATAATCAGAATGATAGCCTCGAGTTATGTTTTGAAACCGTTTGTAATCTTCCTTTAATTCCTGTAAAAATAGCAAACAATTTGATAACTAATTATAGAGTACAAACATTAAAAGCGTGAAACATGAATAGTACTAAATAGTGATATTTTATGCTAATTCTATTATTTTCTATTGTTTAATTAGCACTGTTTAGTACTAATTAGTACTACTTATTTCACGGGTATAGAGCAGAGTGTTTTTGATCAGTTTACCCGTGAAACACTCTTTAGTGTATCACTCTTTAATACACTCTGAATTCCATTGTGTTCTTTTGTTGTTATTTGACTATTACACTTTCACTTATACTCTTTGTTTCACGGGTTTATGAAAAACATTCTAAAGTTTGCACTCTAAGTTTTACATTACTACTAATAAATATAAATAATCATTAGAGAATACAGCGCGACCCTCAAACGTATGACCACAGGCAGCCCAAGTATTTTGTAAAAACATTTTTAATAATGTTAATAACATTCACTTACACAACCATTAAAATAGCTGGTTAAAATTAAATTAAATTAAAATTTATTTTTGTCATAAAATTTTCATTGGCCAAACATACCGTGTGTGTTTTGAAAAGTTGCTTGGCGGCCTTTCTTTCAATGTCGAGTGTTGTGTTTAGCTCATCGATTCTGAAAAGAAAGAAAATAAAAACAACGTACATTATTTCACTTGTACAAATGTAAAAGTCAAATTAACAACAAATTCAACAGAAAAGAAAGCAGCAACAACAGAAGCAAACACAACAGCAACATCAAATCAACATCAGCTGCAGAAACGAAGAAACAGCAGCTATTAAAACTAGTATTAAAACAGAAAGATAAAACGATTAACAATTTACCTTTGGTTTAGACTATCAACTTCATTTTTGTGTATTCTTGCAACACGGTTTGCTTCTGCCGTTGCCAATTCTTTGCATTCCTTTTTAGTATTTTCTATTGCTTTTTGAAGTCTTCGTTCAAATTCTTTCTGTAAAAAAAAATAGTATAGGAATATCATTATTTTTTAGCGCTATACTCGCTTTTGGCGGGAAATAAGACGCGCACGCGCGCTTGAGCAAATTCAAACATTTTGGCGGGAAAAATGCGCGCGCGCAAATAAATATTTTCTCTACACAACTGATATTTTGGGCGACTTTGGCGGGATGAATAAGACATGAACAATGTTTCTTCAGTTCAGGTACTTACTCTTGCGACTGAAAGAGCTTCTGCAACAGCTTTTTTTCTTTCTAGTGCAGCTTCATCTCGAAGCCTTTTCGAAAGACTCTCAGTTAGCTCACTCAAAGCGTATTGTTTATCTGCTTCTGCCTTTCTTGCAGCTTCAATGAGTGCGTCTGATTTTTCTTTCATATATTGTTCATAAGCCAAACGAGCCCTCTTTTTCTCGGCAATTTCACAACGGTATTCTATTTCTTCCATCTGCCTTTCAGCTTTCTAAAATTATCGAAATACCATCAGTCAAAAAGGGTTGTCAGAAATGCAATAGATAAATATGCAACATAAATTGTAATTCTACTGTTTCCTTTTGTTTAATTAGTACTATTTAGTAATAATTAGGGGTGGACCATTTGACTTTTGAGGGGGGGGGGGGGGGGGGGGGGTGGGTGGATGATTTTGTCCGTGCAGGAAATTTTTTTTAGCCCGCTGGCATGCGCACGGAATTTATTTTATAGAAAAGCAAAGATTTCAGTGGCAATTTTGGCTTGCAGGGAATTGGGCCGTGCAGGAAATTTTTTTTCAAAATCATCCACCCCCCCACTCAAAAGTTAGTATTACTTGTTTCACGGGTATAGTATTCACACTCTAATAAGAATATTATTATTATTGTCATCATTCAAATTAGCATATCATCATCATCATCATAACCATAAAAATTATCATTTCTATCAAAATTATTATTTTTAATCAAAATTAGCCTGAGGATCAGGCCTCCAGAAAGCCTTATACTCAGGCTAAATAAAAATAAAAGTCGTACATACATGTCTAGCTTCCTCTAATGCTTGTTCTCGTTCTTCATTCATTTTTTGTCTCATTTCTTCTAATGCCCTCATCCTCTCAGCAAGTGCTTTAGCTTCTGCTTCTGCCAACTAAAATGGGATAAAAAAGAATACATTTAAATTTCTAAAGTTATCATGCAATAATCTAAATTATCTGTTTCGGTAAAGTATATATTCGGTAAAGTTAGAAAACTGATCCTAAAAGGTACAGTGTCATTGTGAGACAGGGCCGTAGCACGGGGAGGGGCAGGGGGGCCCGCTCCCCCCAAAACCATGATTTGAGTGTATTGAATGGTAGTTATTTTCAGGGCTATCTTCAGAAATCAATGGGTGAGCCCCCCTAATCATTTTGAGGGTGCTACGGCCATGGAGACCCTAAAAGGTACACAAGGGTCTTATTTTCGACCCTTAAAGGTCTGTCGAGCACCCCTATCCATTATGGTAAGGGAGTTCCCCCTGGGTTCAGTCTTCCAGTGAATATGTAAATTACTACTCACAGCTTGTTTAATGGCCCTATCTTTGTCTTCTTGCATGGATCTGTTGAGTTCATTGAGAAGCTCTGTTCCTATACCTAAATTGTTTTACAACACAAATACATGATCATGTCACTATTGTTGTCTAATAAAAATAAACACATCAATTATCAGATGGAAAAATTCCAGATCCATTTGCCTTTAAGTGTCATATACTACGTTACCAGTACCATAATGCTTTGACCACTTTCTTTTGTTTCTGTCAATTAATTGTTCTAGTATTTTCAAGAGGGAATACAAATCTGAATAACGAAAATTTTTTGTAAGCCATTTCTGGTACTGGTAGGAAAATGACGTCATCATGCAATAGGCCTATTACTGGAAACCTATTGTTTTTTTGGTAAGCTTTGTTCATTGTTTAAGTTGGAGCCTTTTGCTGTTTCTTTTGTGTCAGGGTTCACATAAAAGGATCCTAAATTTTGAAATATTTTACACTGAATGTTACATTGAACTTGTTCAATAAGAACAAATAGAGAGCAAATAATATACCCATGAAACAAGCATTATTGATAAATAGCGTTACAGTCAAACAAGCTCACGTGTTGACCCCTAGAGTGGATTAATCAAATCATTAGTCGATTATTTGTTTTATTTGTGCGAATGGGATTAACCGAATATTGCAATATTAAAACAAAGAATCAGTTCGGAATTTGACTTGTGATTTGATAAAATAAATCAGATAAAACAGAGGTGGGTAAAAACCTTGGAGAAGAAGTCTATCTCAAATTTCATGACCATGAACGCTGGAGTTTTTTAGCTTCAATTTCAATCACTTGACGAATGTTTTCGTTAGTAAACTCCTTGTATTTTCTTCTTCAAGTGTCTTCTAGACTACCAGTTAGATATTGTCGATTGAAGGAATCAAATATCTTTGTTAGATAAACAACTATTGCTTAGTTAAACAATAATAATCTTGTTGAATAGTATTCGATAAATGCCTTCCTGGCACGTAAACACGGAAAAGATTCCTAGCCGCCAAGCTTTCTTGGTCTTCCTGTGTTAATCATTAACCAATCAAAATTCGAATATTGAATTTAAATTTGATTTGAATTTTGCACTCTTCGTTTTCGACGATGCAAAATTCAACTGAAAAATGAAATCGACAATCAAACATTCAAATCATTAATCGACTCTAGGGGTCAACGCATTAGCTTGTTTGACTATAATAAACAAAAGAAAAAACATAGAATTTGCATAAAACAAATACTATTTAGTACTATTCATGCTGCATGTTTGTACTCTACTCAAACCATCAATTTTTGTCTTATTATTTTATTGGCATTTCTCTGTATAGCTATTCCAATGATTTGCACAGTCAAGCTTCAGCACCTTACATAATTATGCATGCATCAGAGATCAGACAATAACATGTAACATGTTTAATTGCCATCAATCAAAATATCACAGGAACTTACAGATTGGTTTTGATTGACCGCAGCATAAGGGGATCATAAGCAAATAAATTAGCAGATTTTCACTTTTTTTAGGACCCCCTTACACTCTAATGAAATATTTCGTGATTTCATGGATAACTCATCAGTTATTTCAAGACACCCTTTTCTAGGCTCATTAAAATTTCAAGTCCCCACATTTTATCACCCATCTCCCCATCTCTCCCTCTGATAAATAATGAACGGTCCCTAGCTAAATTGCCTTTGTGTTGGTATTTCTATATTGATGGTTATGAAATAATGTACACTGTAATATTATGGACCGAATTAAAATGGAAAATTTAAATTGGAACACAACGTTTTTTTACATTAATGTGATCTGTATAGCTATTCCAATGATTTGCACAGTCAAGCAGTCATAACTTTTTTGGCTCTCACATGTGATAACATGATACATTGCCAAGCATTTTGTTGTAAATACGAATAAGAAGACTCACAGTCAGAGTAAAAGCTCCACATAAATACAATGTCTATTATTAAATCTACAACCAACCAATCAATTTGTCAACAGACACCGATATCGAACATTTATTTTTGTCATTTTTTAATATATAGATAAGGAAATGATTTACAAAATGACTCGTGCAACAGATTCAGCAAATGAATCTATATCTCATAGCCATTTCAACGGTTGAATTAAAAAGTAAATCAAACTTGTACATCATTTTGCAGGAGAACAACAGAACCTCTGAATCCATAACAACACAATTAGCGCTCCAAAACACACGGAATATCAAACACAAAATACAACAAAGTGTCTTAAAACTAAGATTTTATCTTGCAATACTTACATAGGATGTTGCCATGCGTGGTCTTCTGTGTTTTAAGCGTTGTTTTGCCGTTCAACATTCGTTCTAAAGTCAGAAGTGGGTTGACGGACGCCATCTTGGATCAGTTTCCCTGGCTACCGAAGGGCCAACCTCGTCCCCAGGGCCTTCTCGGCCGACTCCAATTCAAGATGGCGGTCGTCACGACCGCCATCTTGAATTGGAGTCGGCCGAGAAGACCCTGGGGACGAGGTTGCTCCCCGACTGTAGCGTGGTCAAAGTGTCCTGCATGGCGAGATGGTCCTCGATGGTATCAACCAATCACAGGCACGGTTATTTTCAGCCAATCATTTTACATGGTGAAGTGGTCTTGACCAGGATTTCACGAGGGGAGGGGGCTCGGTAAATGTTTGAACTACATGTTGGTTGGAGTCCATTACTGGTATGATTACAGCCTTATCGTAATAAGTGATAAAGTTTGAATTGTTTTACGTCTTGTTTTCTGGCTATCTAATCCCCAATGTTTTGCTAAGGTAAGCGTATTAGTATTAGTATTGTACTACGAATTTAATACATAGTTACACTCAATGTTATTTTATTATTAAATGCAGCTCATTTTTGGTATTTTACATCATGAGCTTAGTTTTTATTATTTCAAATTGTTCTATGGCTTTTGCTGTAATCTTCTTGTTCTATGACCCTTATTTATTTGGAATTATCATTTCTTTTTGCGTGGAGGTTGAAGTGGAATAATAGCTATGAAACATCGATCGAACATCAGCTTAAAATCTAGATGCTTCATGGCCTTTAGTGCTTCAAAACGAATTTGTTATACTTACCGGGTACTTAGCATGTAAAGTTAAGCTTATATATACTTTTTCCACTTGCTTTGAAAGCAATCGCCAATTCGATGACCGTGAGTGAGAGTGGTTTTTTTAATTATAAGTTTAATACTTGAATTTCTGCATGCACGCGATTGAAGATCTAGACATATTTATATTGCATATTATGACTCATTCGAATGACTGTATTTCCTTTTTTCGCTGTTAAATTGTTCAAAGATGAAGTCATTTTCTGATATTCCATATTATATTCCATATTTTAGCATTTGTTATTGCTAGAGACCGAGTTTTAATAAAGCCATTAACTTATTTATAGTACAGTTAAAAAACACACATACTGTAAGAACCACTACTTTTCGAGGTAAAGCTTTTCGAAATTAGGCTAAGGTGGTTCTTAACTGGTTCTTATTTACAAAGGAAAAACAATTTCCCTTATATAGTGTTTTTTATGTTATATAAATTGTTATGTAGAAGCATCTGAATGATGAATTAATGTATTCTCATTGAGAACTAACTGATCATACATTTGTAAAACATTTTTCTTGTATTGCATGATTTTAAATTTGGTCAACTTATATTTTTTCAAACCTTTTTATACAAGAACCAGTCTAATTTTTTTAGGCTAAAGTGGTTCTATTTTTAACAGGACTGGTGCTTAAAAAGCAAATTTTAGCCTAGTGGTTCTTAATTATAATCCACTGGTTCTTATATGCGGTTTTTTTTATAACTGTATAGCATTTAAATTCTTTTTCAACTCCAGCTCTCCTATGAATTATACAGCATTACATTTTATTGCGGACATATTACATATATTGAGTGCCACAAATAGACATATTTTTTTATTTTCCAACAAACCGTGTAATTTTTTTCGAATGGTATTCATGATCCTTTTTTCGAATTGTATGAATAATGTTTTAGCTACCTTCTACCTGGATATCTAGAAATATTCATCGAAAATGTCCAAAAGAGAGCGTTTAACATCATATTTCCACTATTGTCAACGATCAAGCTTTACAGCGATGTGGGATGTCGATCCCCACAGTGAATATTTAGGAGGGAAAAATTGGTAGTGACTTTATTCGTAACTTAAAAGACACTAGCTTCATGAATAATCTTCTACCAAAAGTTACTACTGTCGACCACAGATACTCCTTAAGATCTGGAGTTACCAAACAGGACAAATGTTTAGGAAAAACTGGACGATTAAATAAATTTGTAACCTACAGATATCAGTAACTTGCCCATACAATGCTATTAGTGTGAATTCTATTATCAATCCAATTTATATGTGTAGTAAGTATGCTGACTAATCATGTAATTTAGCATTTAAGTAATGATCCTTATAAAACAATAGCACTTCCTTTTGTTCTGCGGCATTTCACTTTCCCTACATCCAAATTGTGAGATTTTTTCTAAAGGGATGTATTGACATATACACAGCAAGTTTTGGAAGAACAATTTGTGTTTACTCGTTTCTGCAAAGTTTTATATAGGTCGAGTTAAAAGTTTTAAACCAATCAGAGTCAGAGACAAAAGAAAGGAAAGGAAGGCAATTTGCAGTGTTCCCCACATAGAATTTCTCTATAATTTAACCTTATTAGAACTATTTTTATAAGGAAATTATTGCATTAATAAGAAATAAGTTGATTTGATTATCCACAAAGTTATGGCAATTTTTCATGTTTCAACCAATCAGACGACCAGTTTAAACAATACTACAATTATCACCTTTGCACATTCCTTGCCATTCCTGCTATCGTTCTTACGTGGATCGTTACTTAAGCTACAATATGATGAAATATATAAACAGATTATTATTATTGTGTTTTACCTAAAAAAAATCCCAAAGAAAAAGTTTTAATCCTCTTGAAAATGCGTTGCGGACATTACGCTGCAGACATTATACTTTTTATACATGCACCAGAAATAGATCTTAAATGTAAATTTGAAAAATCTAAAAGTTTCTGATTTAACTATGACTTAATTCAGAACAGAATTTTGCTGACAAAGATGAATTAACTGAATTATTCAATATATCAAAATCAACATCAACATCAACAATGAATAATAAAACATTAATATACATTGAACTGTCTCATATTAGTATATAGCTTAACTTGTATATATATTATATAATATATACTTAGTGACCATACTTAGTTATACAGTAGTTTTGAGTGGCATACCATGGAATATCCTGCAAGTCACTTGTATTTTCTAGTGCATACAAGCCTTTAGGCTAGTGGTAATGCAAAGCAAATACAAGTGACGAGTGAGATATTCACATTATGTCCGGGAAAACATTGTATAAGGGAAGAACTATACCACCTATTATAAAATAACTATTTGAAATCACATATTTTGATTGGTTGAGGCGGGTGCATTATGAGAGCACACAGCAGTTGATCAATTTGTATTTTATGTAGTATATAAAAAACGAGCAGCAGTGTTTTATCAAGGATAAAAACCCGAGCGCAGCGAGGGTTTTTGATCCTTGATAAAACATGTGCTGCGAGGTTTTTATATAGCTTAAAAAACTCCAATACTTATTCAAAACTAAATTATAAAAGTTTCTTGAAGAAAAGTCCAATTTGGAGACAAACTTTATTTGCAAGGTACACTGCGCATGCTCATATCACACCATGCACCATTAAGCACCACATTTGGCATCCCACATTTGAGAAAGGTCGTGTATAATATAGTAGGAGATTGATAGCATTGTTTCGGGTGATGCCTCTAGTAAAGGTCAATGATGAGAGATTAAAACTGAGACCTTTACAAGTGTCATAGGTACATAAAGACACACGTACCTTTATCATAAAGACACACGTACCTTTATCATAAAGACACATGTGTTTTTATATAATGTACCTATGGCAGTGTTTTATGGGGTATAAAGGTCATGCATGTGACCAAATTGGAATGCCCCGATTGGACTAATAGCTCATGAATTATTAATGAGTTTTTTAAGTATAGTTTAATAAACGAGCAGGAGTGTTTTATCAGGTTTAAAATCCCGAGGGCGAAGCCCAAGGGATTTTAAACCTGATAAAATACGTTCTGCGAGTTTATTGAACGGCTTAAAAAACTCATTAGTAATTCATGACCATTTTGTCCAATATCGATGAAACAAAAGAAAACGGAAGGTTGTTTGCATTTGGGAATTGATCTACACTAATAATAGAGGAATGCTAACCAACTTGAATGCTAATGAACTTGATGACATTTCGTTGCATACTTTTCATCGATTGCCTCAGTGGCATAATGGCTTAAAGCTCGGATACAACCAAGCAGAAGATCTCGGTTCGAATCCTGGCATTGGCACTTATGATGATCAAAGACTTTTTTCGCCAAAAATCTAAAAGTAGATTATTTCTAAGTCTGATGTTCACTCGTCAGTAGAGATGGGGAGATGGGGGGATGGGGGGAAGGGTAATATCTGAATTATGGACATGAAGCATTATATAATGACACATGTGCCATTATATAATGCTTCATGTTCATTTGCATTCCATTGTTCTTCTATTGTACATCATCCTTCCCCTGGGCCGCATTCAAATCCCTCCGCGTTTCAGCCGTAGATTATGCGATATACAATGCTTTCCTCGTGACCAGAGAGGAGCATCGGATTGGACAAAATGGTCATGAATTATTAATGAGTTTTTTAAGTAATATATACAATATGAAAAAAAAAGTATTTTAACTAAACATGTTTAGAAAATTATTTACAAACATTATTCACTCTGATGAAATAATACAATCATATAAACTAGCTATCCTTCATATTGTACTGAACAGATTAGTGATAAAATAATTATATTGAAGCTTTCTAGTCTCTAAACATTTTGTTTAATAAAACCTCAGTTTAACTAAACAGGTTTTGGTGTGGATGGGGTACATATTAGAAGGGCAAATATCACAGTAATGTTTTTACTATTATATAATAAAAGAATAACAGTGGAGTGTAGGGATTTCTGCCACTGAGAAATATTGTGTCCCAACACACATAAAAATAGACGCTCAATGAGCGCATGTGGCTACTGAATAGTGTGAATAGAAATCGAAGGCAAAAGTAAAATAATTACTAGTTTATAGCCCTTCCATCGGAATATTTTGTAAAGAGACGTCCAATGAGCGAATGTGCAGTGCATAATATTAAATTATTGGTATTTTGGAAATGTAAATATTATGCTAAAAATGATGTGACCAGTATGCTATGGTGGTTCTACAGTCGCACACAGATTACATATATTGACAGTGCAGTGCAATTTGTTGGAACAAATGGAATTAGTCTTTGGAGCAGAAGCAAGAGTAGTGCAATCATATGAGGGAATTGTATTGAAAAAGTTTTCAAGAACTGTAATGTTTATTCGACTGCTTTTTTATGTAATAGAGTTAAACAAATACAAGAGAGATAGATCAGGTCTTTTAATTAATTCCTTTCCCACTAAATTACAAAAGTCAAGACATGAACTTGGCGGTGTTTACATAGACCTGATGAATAAAAAGGAAAAAATAATAAATTAATCAACATTTCCGTTTACAAAAGATGAAGCAAATAGAAATAAATAGTTGAAGTTTTGAATTTTGAAAAGTTAGTCCTTTAATAGTGATATATAGTCAATGAATTATTTGCTTATTGAATTTGGGTTGAATATGATTTGGGGAAACATGAAAACTCTAGGTGAAGCTGTTAGCTTTTTGTTGCTTTTCATTGTCTTGTTGGTTTTGAATATAATTGTGCACAAAGAAAATTATTTTCCACCTATTTTTTGGCAGATATGTAGTTTATAGGGTTGTAGTTTTCAATTTTATACAGTAGTTTGAAAAAGTATTCATTTTTTTTAGTCTAGAATGTTAGCTCTATATCAATAACAATAATGGTTGTTGTTTACTAGATAGATAGATAATCTAGGTGTTGACTTTCTAAGGATTTTTTTTTATTTTTGCCTAATTTTCTCTCTCTTCAATGTTCACATAATCTTGTGCAGCATTATTTCCAACAGATCACTTTTTGTATGTTTGATTTTGACATAAATTGTCATTAGAATTATCTATATTATATTATGTCATAAGAATGCTCAAATTTACTTATCACAGCTTCCATTGTTGTTTGGTAGATGAAAGGTAGTATAGAACCTGTAATACAGGTCTTTCATTTCCCTTGTATAATATATACAACTTGAGGATTTCTTGAATATCTTTCGAGGTTGAATTAATATCCCACTAAATGGGGCTGATTTATTCCACAATGTGACTCAGTTTTCCTACAAAGAGGCTCATTCATCCTCATGAGAGGCTCATGTATTCCCTTACAAGGTTTTCAGTTCGGTTTTTGTTGTTTGGGATCTGCAAACGGAGCTATTCATCGAAAATACTGAGCCAGCGATTTTGCTGACTCATAAATCCCGGCCTAAATATCGGCCTAAAAGCTAAATAAAACATGAAAAACCTTTCATTTTATTCAATTACGAAAGCTGTGATAAATAATTTTTAAGTTTGAATGATTTTTCGAAAAATAAACTTTACTTACCGAAAATCGAAGAAACTTGTGATCTTGAAGTCCCACAACTTCGTCAAAGGTTCCAGAGATCACGATCAATTACAAACATGAGGTATTATCGATTGACATTTGTTTTCCTTCGTGAAGGAATCGAAAGAACAAATGCGAGCTAGTCGATGACTATTGGTTACAAAGTTAATCGAATAGATATTGATTGGCTTCGAAGGAGGCTTTGTGTGGAGTTACGGGTATATACTTCGTGTGGTCTCATATCAATCACTTATAGTTGACAAAACGAATAAAACGACTACATGGACATTCAGCAATGAAGTATATACCGATTTCTTACAGCCTTACTCTGCTTACAACCTTACACGACTCGATGACATAGTGGCTACGCATTCCCGGAATGCAGTAGCCACAAAATACATGCATATGGAAATATTGGTTTTTAGATAAAATAATTTTGGTTTAGCTATTAACCAGAATAATGCATGGATGCTTGAGATATGGAATGTATTTTGAGTGTTCAAAATCAAACAGTTGAAGATGAATCCCATAACTATGCATGCCATGTATTATAATTGTCTATTTAGTATGCTATATTTTCACATTTGATAAAAATGAAATGTCCTATCAGCATCGCATACCCATACCCGAGACAAGATAACACAATCCTACAACGCTGATTGGATCGATTGCGAGACAGAAGTATGCGAATACATTATCAGTGGCCATACTTTTACGCGTTGCGCTGTAAAGCTGATTTTTACTGAAAAATCATTCTTCAGTCTGTCAAGCTTGTAGGGCATGCTCATCTGGAGATCTTGTGGAAATACCCTTTTGGACAGCTTGGAACGAATCTATGTAAGTGCTGCTAAAGTAATCTACCAACTTGATTGGAATACTCCATCTGACAATGTCTACACATTAGTCAAATGGAAGCTTTTCAAGAGTGCAACCTACTATACTCTTTGTCTATGTACAATGTACTTGTTCCAACTTCTCTAACTCAACTTTATACAAGACATGCTGATAAATACAATTTAAGGAGTAAATATTGTCTACATCTACCTCTTCCAAAGTCAAATTTTATGCTGAAATCTTTAGAATACAAAGAAGGGAAAAACAGTTGGAATGCTCTAGACAACAATGACAGGGATAACATTGCAAAGTTTAAACTAGCAATTTGTCACGCCTATTTGTTAAGTGCACTAATTTGCTAGCTTATGCTAGCACAAACTAGACTTGTTGCTGTAAATTAAAGCACTCTAGCTGACTCCTTTTAAATATTTTCTTTTTTCTTTTTGTATTTCCATTATTTTGCTCACGTGTGCTTTCTGTGACTTCTAGCTACCTTAATATTTAGCTTGTGAGTAAAATTAAATAAAGGATTAAAACATTGGTGTTTTCAAATTAAGCAATAACTCCTTCATTTCATTAGGAACTATACAATTATTACCCATTTAACATATATAGGGAAAAAACATGTCTTTTAGAAACCAATAGAATGCCAAACATCTTACGCCATGTTCAATAGGCCTTTTGCAACAACAGGTCACGTGACCCCACCCCTTTAAATTCGAACAGCTGTGTCAAAATGAACATCAGAAATGAAAAGAGCACCTCAACATTAGTAAGAAGGTCAAATATCAGCTCATAAATTGTAACACAAGGGAAATTACATTTAATTTAAAATTCAATATTTTATAAGGATTTGTATGGAATATATGCTCTGGTGGGCAAGGGTCACGTGACCTGTTGTTGCAAAAGGCCTATTACATACTCTTTGGAAAATAAACTTGTGTAAATTGATTTGAAATTGAACTAGAAATAATTACCTATTAGTAATAGAAATGAAAAAATGCAACTATATGAAATGAAAAAAAAAATAATAATGAACATACTAATTATAGTAGTACCGGGTTGATTAGTACTCCATGAGAGCTGTTAGCTCCACTAAATATATGGTTGTCCCTAGAGATTGGAATTTACTCACTAACTAAAGATAATTTTGTCTTTTCCAAATACATTGTACATATTTTTTAAACTGTTTATCCAAACTAATAAGTCTTCAAAGTTTTTAAATGATTCAAAAATCTTTACATTGCAGACACAAATACTACATATATTAAGTCATTTAAATTGGCAGTTCAACTGACTTGTTCACTTGTCCAGAAAATATTCCAATGGCATTCCCATTTTCTGGGAAGTTGGTTCAATTCCAACAGGAATATGGACAAGGTTCTGTGTTGGTTATTCTGTCTTATAACAACAGCATAAAAAGAACAAGAAAGTTATAAAATATTTTATTACTGCATTCTTAGTTATAATAAAAACCTTGATTATAGATAGCTACAATGAAAATTAATGATGATAATATTTTAGAACTATGGTATTGAAATTTGCTGTTTTTGAATTGAGTACCGTATGTCTGATAACTTGGCTATGGTGTAGTCAATGTCAGACATTAAATTGTCAGTCATTTTTTGCAATTCACCTTTTATATATCTTAAATTATACCACTTGATATCACAAACTATTTTGGAAAGTGAGTTTTTTAGTAAAGCTAGCTTTCAAACTCAAACTCTAGGGTTAGGGTTAAGTCTTAATTGAACTTATACCATTCTACTAAAAACTGGTATCATCTGAAAGCTCTAGTCATGGAATACACAAATATGATCTCAGTTTGTCGAATGACCATGCATGCATGCCCATCATGTGTTGTGACATCATTTGTCAATCAACTCATTTTTCAAATATTTAAGCATAACAGGTGCAGGGTGTGGTCTATCACAAAACAACATTCATATTTGGTACCGGTGGAGGAACATCATTCAGAAAGTACCTACATAATTGATTTCAGAGCTATTTAGGATGAAACATTACACAAAGCCTATTTGAGGGTCAGTCTTTACCAAACTAGCTAGCTGACTCAATGGTATTCCCATTTTCTGTGAAGTTGGTTCAATTCCAACATGAATATGGACAAGGTGCTGTGTTGGTTATTCTGTCTTACAACAACAGAATAAAAACAAGAATGTTGTAACATTCTTAATTACTGTATTCTTAATTATAATAAAAACCTTAATTATAGCTACATTGAAAATTAATGATGATAATATTTTATAACTATGGTATTGAAATTTGCTGTTTTTGAATTTAATATATCATTACTTTGTTAGGGCGTGGTCAATGACATTGTCAGTCATTTTTTGCATTTCATCTTTTATATATCTTTTAAATTATACCACTTGATACCACAAACTATTTTGAAAAGTGCATGTGTATTTTAGTAAAGCTTGCTTTCAAACTCTATCCCTAGGGTTAGGGTTAAGTCTTAATTGAACTTATACCATTTTACTAAAAACTGTTATCATCTGAAAGCTCTAGTTATGGCATTCACAAATATGATCTCGGTTTGTCGAATGACCACGCCCGTCGCGTGATATGAAGCCATTTCTGTAAATCAACTCATTTTTCAAATTGCTCTGATCGTCATGAAATTGGTATTTTTTAAAAGCTGACAGCTATATCTATTTATTGATACACATATAACTTTGATTTCCCAAATAGCTTTAAAATTACAGGAGTTTCGCTGAACCAGACAAAGGATTGATGACGTCATAGCTTTACTAGAGTGGGGTTTCTGACAATCACAATCAGTTTCAATCACATTTTCCCATCCGTTTCATTGATATCTTTTAAATGATATCACTTGTTTTCAGTTCATTCATATTCCAGTAAAGTTGGTTTACAACCCCTAGCTAGTACTAAGAAATGTATGGGACTGAAAAACAACATTTTTTGAAAATTCCTTATAATTATTCTTTTTGAATATAAAAAATTGCTATCAACATCAAGGAATATAAAACGGAGCATATACTATATTTTATATTAGATTAAAGACTATTTGCTCATTTCGTGTTTGATGGGATGTATTGTCGGCATCGAAATTTAAGGCAGGGTGCTATGTGAAAATTGAGGGTTTGAGAATATATTACAGAATGACTCAGGTCAAAAAATTAAAAGATCCACGTTAGCAGGTCTGTCCCTATAACAGTCCTCGCGTCAGGATGAAGTGATCATGTCTTGGACTAAAACTGTAAGTAATATAATCAAATTTGTAACACCTGATGTCATGACTGCTTATAATGTACGCTGGCTGATAATACTTGTAGAAATAAAATTTTTTTTGCAAATGGGCAGAAGTTAATTAGATGCAGGTGGCTTTAATTTATAAACAAATCATTTTTTGCCTGACAATTGAAACTTTCAAAACAAACACACTAATCCAAGAACTTGGTCATTTTTGCCCATGATACATGCGCAAATTTTCTTGACAAAATGAATTCCCTACAAATTAACAACAAAACTCAATGATATTATAAACTATAACTTTATAAATTATAAACTATTATAAAAATTTTATAAACCTGGACATAAACTAACTGAACAAACTTTTCAGCCAAAAACATTCGCGTGCCCTTATAATTTCAGAAGAGCACGCGAACATTCGCCATGCAACACTTCGACTTCCACAAAAAACTTAGTTAAAGTTTATAAATTTTAATGCAATGATGTAATTCTTACACAAAGTTATTTAGCTATACTAACATCAGTTTAATGTACATAGATGTCATTTTTCTAATTATTATTTCTTACTTTAATTGATTTTCAAATTATATATTATATTATGGTAATTCAGCCTTCGGCTGCAATGTTTTTTGAATAACACTATTTATCTATTCAACATATGTAATCCTTATATACCATTACGTCACTAGTGGAATAGTATTGAAAATTTGAATACATAAATATTATGAGTTATGCTGTTTTCACTTATGATCTAATGGAATAAGTTCAATTAAGATACAGATACATTACAAAAATATCACATGCCCTCAGTGGGAATTGAATTAATCCCACGGTTTCAGCTTTGAAGTCCACAAGGTCCAAGGACATATGATATTTTTCTCATGAATATGTTTTTCACTCGTACCGCCGAACGCATCCGCAATTCATGGTTCAATCTTAAAGAGTTAATTCTAACCTAACGCTTTGTACCCTATAAATTTCTTATTAATAGCTAGCTGGAATTTGAAAACAGTTTCACTGAAAAACTCACTTTTCGAAATAATTCTTTGAATTTACAACAAGTGGTATAATTTGAAAGATATCAATGAGATGGATGAGAAAATGTGATTGGCAATTAAGCCCCGACCCGGTCCGCCCTAGTAAAGTTATACAGCAAAACTTGTGTAACTTTTACACTATTTAGAAAATCGATGTGATATGTGTTTCCAAAAAAAATAAATATAGCTGTCAGCTTCTAAAAAATAACAATTTCATGAGGATCAGAGCAATTTGAAAAATGAGTTGATTGACAGAAATGGCCTCATATCACGCGATGGGCATGGTCGTTTGACAAACCGAGATCATATTTGTGTATGCCATAACTAGAGCTTTCAGATGATACCAGTTTTTAGTAAAATGGCATATAAGTTCAATTAAAAGTTAATCCCAGCCCTAGTGTTTGAAATTATTAGTACTAGCTAAGGTTTGAAATGGTAACTTACTGACGTTGCGGATGCTAGTCCTTCGTACGTAGAAGTAAACGCTTCGCTTTTAATTAATCTATTCTGTTGTTTTCTAATTGTCATTATTATTTGTTTCTTGTTACCTTGCTCTCATTTGCTATCTATTTAATTAATTCCTACCTTAAAGTATATAAACTCACACTTCCACTCCTATATTCTCTCTTTTACTCCGAAGGACTATCGTCCGATTGTGACCAAACAGAGTTGATTTTCTGTATCGGCAGGTCAGTACTATACAGAAAACACCTCTGTAACCAATTTCAGGTGTATTTCTGATGAAATATGACAAAAAGCAATTTTGGGGCTCATTTAGTAATTTAAACTCAAAATACCTCTTTTTCATAATTTTGTGCTGAAAAGTATTTCCAGTTTTCAGCTTCTGTATGTCAACTGAAAATGTCAAAAGGCTTATTTTAGTAGACCTATCAATGAAGCAAAAGGCCACTGGTGGATTTAGTTCCATTTCACTTGAAGATTTCCATTCCCATTATCATTTTTCCCATTTTGATTGCATTCAAGGCACTAAATTCTCAATAACTATTTTGAATAAATAAATTCTGTGACCAGAATTCAGTTGTACAGAGCCAGAGCTTTCAAAAAATATCATTTTTACATCATACAATTGCATCTTTACCGATGGCGTCAGTGACAGCTTTTTGACTATAACAGGTGTTGGGCGGGGCAAATGACCAAACAGAGTTGATTTTCTGTATCAGCAGGTCAGTACTATACAGAAAACACCTCTATAACCAATTCCAGGTGTATTTCTGATGAAATATGACAAAAAGCAATTTTGGGGCTCATTTAATAATTTAAACTCAAAATACCTCTTTTTCATAATTTTGTGCTGAAAAGTATTTCCAGTTTTCAGCTTCTGTATGTCAACTGAAAATGTCAAAAGGCTTATTTTAGTAGACCTATCAATGAAGCAAAAGGCCACTGGTGGATTTAGTTCCATTTCACTTGAAGATTTCCATTCCCATTATCATTTTTCCCATTTTGATTGCATTCAAGGCACTAAATTCTCAATAACTATTTTGAATAAATAAATTCTGTGACCAGAATTCAGTTGTACAGAGCCAGAGCTTTCAAAAAATATCATTTTTACATCATACAATTGCATCTTTACCGATGGCGTCAGTGACAGCTTTTTGACTATAACAGGTGTTGGGCGGGGCAAATGACCAAACAGAGTTGATTTTCTGTATCAGCAGGTCAGTACTATACAGAAAACACCTCTATAACCAATTCCAGGTGTATTTCTGATGAAATATGACAAAAAGCAATTTTGGGGCTCATTTAATAATTTAAACTCAAAATACCTCTTTTTCATAATTTTGTACTGAAAAGTATTTCCAGTTTTCAGCTTCTGTATGTCAACTGAAAATGTCAAAAGGCTTATTTTAGTAGACCTATCAATGAAGCAAAAGGCCACTGGTGGATTTAGTTCCATTTCACTTGAAAATTTCCATTCCCATTATCATTTTTCCCATTTTGATTGCATTCAAGGCACTAAATTCTCAATAACTATTTTGAATAAATAAATTCTGTGACCAGAATTCAGTTGTACAGAGCCAGAGCTTTCAAAAAATATCATTTTTACATCATACAATTGCATCTTTACCGATGGCGTCAGTGACAGCTTTTTGACTATAACAGGTGTTGGGCGGGGCAAATGACCAAACAGAGTTGATTTTCTGTATCAGCAGGTCAGTACTATACAGAAAACACCTCTATAACCAATTCCAGGTGTATTTCTGATGAAATATGACAAAAAGCAATTTTGGGGCTCATTTAATAATTTAAACTCAAAATACCTCTTTTTCATAATTTTGTACTGAAAAGTATTTCCAGTTTTCAGCTTCTGTATGTCAACTGAAAATGTCAAAAGGCTTATTTTAGTAGACCTATCAATGAAGCAAAAGGCCACTGGTGGATTTAGTTCCATTTCACTTGAAAATTTCCATTCCCATTATCATTTTTCCCATTTTGATTGCATTCAAGGCACTAAATTCTCAATAACTATTTTGAATAAATAAATTCTGTGACCAGAATTCAGTTGTACAGAGCCAGAGCTTTCAAAAAATATCATTTTTACATCATACAATTGCATCTTTACCGATGGCGTCAGTGACAGCTTTTTGACTATAACAGGTGTTGGGCGGGGCAAATGACCAAACAGAGTTGATTTTCTGTATCAGCAGGTCAGTACTATACAGAAAACACCTCTATAACCAATTCCAGGTGTATTTCTGATGAAATATGACAAAAAGCAATTTTGGGGCTCATTTAATAATTTAAACTCAAAATACCTCTTTTTCATAATTTTGTACTGAAAAGTATTTCCAGTTTTCAGCTTCTGTATGTCA
Organism: Metridium senile; assembly: GCA_949775045.1. NCBI lineage: Eukaryota > Metazoa > Cnidaria > Anthozoa > Actiniaria > Metridiidae > Metridium > Metridium senile. Next base: position 19,847,093 of record OX459096.1, on the reverse strand, counting down.
ACTGAAAATGTCAAAAGGCTTATTTTAGTAGACCTATCAATGAAGCAAAAGGCCACTGGTGGATTTAGTTCCATTTCACTTGAAAATTTCCATTCCCATTATCATTTTTCCCATTTTGATTGCATTCAAGGCACTAAATTCTCAATAACTATTTTGAATAAATAAATTCTGTGACCAGAATTCAGTTGTACAGAGCCAGAGCCCTTACCGATGGCGTCAGTGACAGCTTTTTGACTATAACAGGTGCCGGGCGGGGCAAATGACAAAACAGTTGATTTTCTGTATCAGCAGGTCAGTACCATCAAGTAGATACCTCTATAACTGATTTCAGATGTATTTTGGTGGAATATCACAAAAAAGCAAATATTTGAGGGTTCAGTAGTATATTTCAGTCTCTGACATGATGTCTTTTTGATTATTAAATTGCACTAAACCCCTTTGTGAATAGACCATATTTTGAGTCAACATTAACTGTGGCTATATATATGCCTTGAGTCATATTCTGTGTTGCACTCAAAGTACTGTGGTATTTTACAAGACTATGTTATGCCCTAGATCCTCCCTTCTGAATAAAGAAGCACAACAAATTTTTAAGACAATTTAAAAACCATTAAACACCTTACTGTTTATCATTTATTTGTGGATTATGTAGAATGAAAAAACCTTTAGTTACAGGATAAACAACTCAGAAGTTACTTGACACAGTTTTTTATTGGAAAAATTAATAATATAATACAGTACAGTTACTGTTGTGAATTGTAAGTTGATTACATTTATTTGTTTTGTTTTTAAGACACAGTTATATATGTAATGTTAGTCCAAACCGAGCTTATTTATAATTCTTATAATAAGAAATAATAACATATCCCCTTTATAGCATTTAACATATCCCCTAAATTACCAACAACTACCCCTTTATACAATTAAGAACCTTTTTTGCCAGACTTTAAAAAAATAAAGGTTCTTAGCTGCGGGTGTTTACTGTACCACACAGCAATTAAAATGTTCCATTTACTTATTCATTCATTTATTCATTTAATGAGTTCTTCTTTGTCAAAATCACACTTTCATATGAAATCTATATAATATCATGTTTTCTTCCTGCTTTTCTTCTTCTTTGTATTTCATTGTATTACATTATGGGCGTACAAGATATTTGACTTCCTAGTAATAAAAACAACATTACAAGTCAACTTGCATTAGTGGATTTCAGTTTACTTCTCATGACTTTTTCTGCAAGATGAAGAAACGCTTCAACTAGAGCATGATTCATTAAGACAGAAATAATCTCAAACAATGGTTTCAAATCGAGGCTTTATGTTTAAAAAAAAACCTTGAGTTCTATTTTTGGCCTGCATGAAGTGCCTGTAGTTTGGCCTGCTATAGCTATATATCACATGTATACTCTATACGATTTCGATTTGTTAATTTTTGTCTTATAATATTCTTCTGTGATAACATATCTTACGATTAACAGTTAAGAAATGTTGGAGTTTGATAAGTCATATATAAAAGAACAAGAAAGCATGATTTATTGGCCATAAAGTTGCAAGGTAGTAATTCCATTTGTTACAACTTATCGAATCACTCTTGCCTGTCTTGTCATTTATACATTAGATATAAAACAGCTGCTTGTGTTGTGAACAACAAAATAAGACATTGAATTGGTACATTGATTTATCAGTCAGAGTAAATTAATCTCTCAGGGACATATGATTAAACTTATATTTAAGTTAAACTTATATCCCCGCTTATATCATTAACAGCATAAATTAAAATGTAATAAAATCTAAAGCAAATTTATTCAGACATTTCTGTCTGAAATCAGACCTTCAGAAATGATCGTTACAAAGTAAATACATCGTTATGAAGGCCTAAATTAAGTCAGACGTGAATAAATTTGTTTAAAATCAGGCTAGAGACGAATATACGTTAATTTCGGTTAATATGGAAATAAGTATGATCGACACGATTTCCCCTTATGTCTATCGACAAATCCGTTTGTAAACTCTTCCATAATCCTTATCTAGTGAAATTTTAAACAACAACTATAAAGAAAGCCCTAAAAGATAGTAAATCGTTGCTAAAGCCTACCTGGTTCCCATATAATGGTCGCCAGGATCGCTGTGATGGCGCTTTGGTTTTGTGAAATGATAAAAATATCACTGCTGACTAATGGTTAAAGCTTAAATTTGACGAAATAAACCTAAACATAAAAAATCAGTGTCGCTTTTGTTTAATCTGAGCTATATTCTGATGGCCAAACATGATTTTCAGCGATCGTAGCGGAAAAAAAAACAAAAAAACAAGAAAGTTGAACTCGATCTCAGCTCTATGTTGTCTTGATTCTTGATCATCATTACATCTCAAACAAACATCAATTCATATTGTTCTCTCAAATGTTATTATATACTAGATCTTCAGGTGTTAGAAATGGCCGAGTGTTCTAAAAGTATTCTAAAAGTATCTGAGTTTACCTTGGCTTATATCATTCCTTTCATTCCCCCCGAGCGGTAATTTTTGTTCAGGTCAAAACTGCCACGGACTTTCGTTACCAGTTTCCTTGTGAGAATCTGTGCATTCTATCGAATGACTTGATTGGCTATAGAATGATGCCTACGTCATAGGACCATCTCACCACACAAGACAATCTCACCACGGTACACCCGACGACCGCCATCTTGAATTGGAGTCGGCCGAGAAGACCCTGGGGACGAGGTTGCACCAGGGTCTTCTCCCCGACGACCGCCATCTTGAATTGGAGTCGGCCGAGAAGACCCTGGGGACGAGGTTGCTCCCCGACGACCGCCATCTTGAATTGGAGTCGGCCGAGAAGACCCTGGGGACGAGGTTGCACCAGGGTCTTCTCCCCGACGACCGCCATCTTGAATTGGAGTCGGCCGAGAAGGCCCTGGGGACGAGGTTGCCGAAGGGCGGGCTTCCTGTGTATCACCTACCAAAGGAAGCCCAAACCTCACAGCTTGTACAAATATATTTTTTATATTATTTCATTTTTTTATTTTCTAAATATTTACCAAATATTTTGAACCTGATACGTAATTTTTACATAAGTTCTATTATTAAACTAAATCAATATGTTTGTGAAAGAAGTGGAATCCATTTGTATTTCTATCTGTTCAACATTTTAATAATCAGTAACAAAACACTTCATATGTTCTTATTAGTGTTTCATGTAGTATAAATTGGTTATAAAGAAATTGCTCAGCTGTTCTTGAGGTTAATCACTGTGACGCTTTTTATTCTACACCGACAGATAATTTTGAAACGCCTGAAATATCATTACAAAAATCTATTTACAGTATTACTGAAAAGTAACCGATTCTATTCGAACAACCTTGTTTAAAACCGACAAAGCCCTCCCTTTTAATTTTACTTAGACGAAAGATTAATGGCCGAAACTTCAGTAAATATAAACTCTTTTTATAGTAGAGTTAAGGAGTTATCCTTGTTACTAGAATTGGCAGTCTCTCTCTCTCTCTCACTCTCCCTCAAGAAAGCGGGACAACTGATGTCAGCCGGTCTGTCGTGGTGTAGACTATTTATTCATTCTATTACTCATGTGTTATCGTTAGCCAATTAGATTAGTTGTGATATTTACCTATTCAATAAGACTTAAGTGGCATGGCATGGCAATTTAAAATAATACGTCTTGGTTGAATTCATTTTAGTGGCAAATATCTGTTGAAAAATTGATGATGAAAAACAGCTTACAGCCGACCAACCTACTTAAAAACATGTAATTATTTCTCACGTTCCTCTATACTAATTTGTGTTAAAATTTTAGCGCAATTCTAACCGTTTTTCTTCCTCCTACACAGTTAATCTACAAAAAAGTGAACTTCTAATTTGCGAAAGAAACTAAGCTCGCGCTGTTTCTAGTAAAATAGCGAGAAAAAAATATTAATTTCAAAGTTAAACAAATCTGATTATATCTTTTTTATGTGTTTAATATTATCATATTGAGATTTTTTTCCATGCATAGTTTAGTATTTTCAAGAGAATGGCTTTTCAACAAATTTTGATCGAAAAAGACAAAACACTTATTTTCACGTTTAGTATGCTGTTTATCATAGATATGAGAATAGCCTGAGAAAACAGACGTTCTAGTTTCGCGGGAGTAAGAGGAGCGAAACGCCTATGTTCTCAGGCTCTTAAGAGAGTAGCTATCTATGATTTTAAAGCTTTAGAAAGGTTTATAACAAATCCGCAGGGTTTAAAACAATATTAGTAGGATCACGATTATCCGGCATCTGTGAGATTGATTATCCGACAACTGTTCAAATGCTTTTCAAACCAAAAAAGTGACAAGATAAAGAATGGAACTTAGAAAAGCTTTAAAAATATTGGATTCAAGTTGAGTATTGCCCATCAAACTACTTGAAATAAAAATATCATATTATTGACTTCTAAGAGCGCCTAATACTAATTACAAAACAAGCAATACACGAGCGTTCAATAATTGAACTTTATTCGAATTTAAGCAAGCAGAATTAACCAAGCTATCGTCTATAAGATCGTACCGTTGATTTCCTGAAGGATTTCGAATCCATAGGTTGTATTCGCACAGGTTCCGACTTTAATAAGGCGTTAAAATTAGTAGCCAATGCCATAACTGGCAGAGAAAAAATTACTACACCCAAAACGGCGCAAATACTCCCTACAAATTTACCTAAAGGAGTGACAGGCACTAGATCACCGTAGCCGACTGTTGTTATGGTATTTATACTCCACCAACAGGCCTCAGGAATGCTCCGGAATTGCGATTTTGGGCTCCCTATGTCGGCAAAGTATACCGCGCTCGAAGATAGAATCATAGTCATGAGAGCAAACAACATCACCATCTCGAGTTCTTTAAGGCTTGCGCGAACCGTATTCCCTAAAACTCGCAGCCCTCTTGAGTACCGAGTTAGTTTAAATATTCGAAAAACGCGGATGAGTCTGGTGATCCTCAGAACTGATAAAGAAACAATTTTTCGATTTCCAGCCAGAAGAACAATGAAATATGGTAAAATGGCTAAGATGTCGATAACATTGAGCGTTGAGAAAAAGAAGGCAAATTTTACCGGCGCAGACCATAGACGTATTATATATTCCAGTAGAAACCATGAATAACAAACTATTTCCACGATAACAAAGATTTCAAGTATTATCTCTTGACACTGTGAGTTCCCAACTGTTTCCACACAAGAACTGTTCGATGTTCCATTGCAATGCTGACTATCTTTCTTTGGACAGTAGCTCAAGTTTAACGAAGGTATCGTTTCAACACAAGATAAAATTAAAGAAATCACTACCATAGATATAGAAAAAATAGCGACGACTCTAGCTAAATTTGAAGTGTCAGGACGCTCGAAAAGGTTCCACATCTTTTCCTGTAATGTCTTTGCATGGTATTTTGTGCTGCGTGGTTTCACCATTCCTTTTGCGATGGACTCCAACGCTTGATCACCAAGTTGGAAAAATCGTACTTCCTCTGTAAAAACCCTAAAAGGTACATCATCCGGCAAGATAAGTCTTCCATTTGACTGATAATAAAAAAGTATATATTCAAATGCAATCCTATGACGATTAAAATAAAAGCCATTCATCGAAGTGTCAAAATACCGCTGTCGTTTTGACGGGCATCCAAGTAAAGTTTTCGGAAAACGACGAAGTGTTTCAGGTCGAGTCTCAAAAAGTGTTCCACTTACATTGATGGTAATTCGGTCAGAGATATTCATAGTGTAGCTTGAGATTCCCAGTAACACGATAATAAAATACTACCATGTTATAGCTACAAAACCGTGTGAATAATGTGGCTGTAAACATATGCCTTCCTTTCGAAAATACTCATCATCCAACAATAATATTTCTTCCACCAAAACCTCCCGATAAGATTGGCTAATTTTCTGTTGCTGCGATCAATAATTTCCAGTTTAAACTATTGGCTTTCTTCGTCGATAAATAATTAGCTTAGAAGATTTTCCATGAATTAAAAATTAATCAAAAGCATTGACTTTGAATTAAAAACTACCAATGGACTATCCTGTTCATTGTCACAGCGGTGCAATGAACTACAGTCACAACCGATGCATCAATATTCAGCTACGGCGACCAAAACCACAACACAATCCAAAAATATAAAACAATTTCTAAAAACACTTAAAATTCCTATCTTTGTTGTTTTGTTCTTTCAGCTAATGAACACTAGTCACCTATAGGGAAAACAGTTCTTTTCTTATTACAAAAAGATAACTTACAATATTCACTGACTGTGGTTAGGGGAATTCTTCACAATTTGACAAAATATAATAATATTTATATTTGAAGAATTCGTGTTTAGGTTAACTGCTATTTAGTCCTGAATAAAATACCATTTCAAAATGAACAATTGTGGTATTTTTGACGTCGTTTTAGTTAGATTACTTTTAACTGAAGCAACAACATGTATTCGGATTCGGATAGTTAATGAAAATGTTATAAATGTTCTATAGGAACCTAGTGCTTAAATCAGCAGGTTGCAAAAACCTCAACAATTAAAAATATTTCTTTAGTTATTGCTAATTTACAATAGAAAAGCAAATATAAACTATTTATTCCAGAATATAGGGATTTCATAAAAGAGGATTTTCACAAAAGAAAGTTTTTGAATGACAAAATATTTCAGTTCCCTTGAGAGAAAAGCTCCATTATTTTGACCACGAACAAGGCTGCCATGCATGAAATCTCTCTATTTCATAACAAAATATCCCCAAAACAAAAATGCAAAACAATTGTTAAATCATATTCTTATCCGATTCAATAATTTCGAGGTTTTCCGGGTCATTTAGAGTTTTGGACTGTCTAGGAAGTCTAGATTTAAATCCAAAGCGGGAAATAATAAAAGGTCGTTGAATTGCTTATCTTCAGTAGAAGTGTTTTACAAAGCGCGCGTCGCATCATATCCATCTGTTTTGTACGTGAACATGTGTTTGTAAACAGCTGGGCAGAGGTACTTCATTGGACAGACAGACAAAACATTATACGTCGGTTCCAGTTAGTTGCACTCAGTTCAATAAAAGAGGGCTAAAAATGGATGAAATTATGACCTTCGAAAATGAAATTTCAAAAAAAGAAGATATCAGAAATAATCAGACAGGTTCACACGCAAGAGTACAAACACAAGGATTAGTACTATAGGCGTAAGAAAAATGACAACTAGTCCCTTGTCTGCGACGCCTTTTCTTATGTCCATGTTGTTGTGCGAACCAAACGTGCGCAAACTTCGCATGCAACTGGGGCTATATACAGCTATAGTAAAACCCCGCGTATAAGAACCTAAAACTTAAGAACCTGTCAGGCTGAAATTTTCATGTTTTTGTGTGAAAATAGAGCCATGTGCAAAAGCATTGACCTGTATGTAAATAAAATAGGAAGAAAGTTGTTGTAATGATGAAGTGAGTGATGCTAATAGTACCTAGATAGCACGATTTCAAGTTAAGCACCATTTATATAAGAACCTGTTCAGGCTGACTTGGAAAAATCTAGGTTCTTATACGCGGGGTTTTACTGTATTTCAAAAACGGTTGGCAAACGTTTTGTTGCTTCTTGCATACCATGCCCGAAATGAACTGTTGATGTTATGAATTCAAGTAGCGAAGTCACAGCAATATGGATTTTTTTTTCCAATTTTCTTCTGCAGGGTTTTAATCATAATTTATCCGGTGTTGATAAGCAACATGCAACAAAAAATAGGTGTAGTCACAACTCTTCGAGTGCGTTTTCGTTTGTTTAAAGTTCATATGCTTAGGTCATTGAACCAGCCTTTACTACAGCTCAAAACAAGCCATTCTTTGCACACCAACAGAAACCGCCCAGGAAACGATTCGTTATAGTTCGTTACAGTGAAGTTTTGGCTAAGAGAGAATGAGTATTTCGGCTAAAACTTCGATTACTCGATCGAACTTTCTCGAACGTTTTCGCGCAAAAGTAGTTGTGCAGTCTAGTTCGAAAAGGCGTCAACAATACTACTCAGTAGCTTATTCAATTCGTTTATTAACTTTATACACATGTACTTTTACAATGGTCTTATTGGGTTTCTTTCATAAAAATAGGAAGACATTTGCAGTATATATTTACAAGTTTATCTGGGGTAATCTAGTAACTAAAATTACCGTTGTGATTTCTAGCAATCCCGGAGCTCTTTTGTTTTCAAAATAAAGTGGTTTCTAAAGCTAATTAAAGGGCTTATTGTTTAACGGTTTGTAAACGTCTGAAACTGATAATGGAGAACACATCGGTTTCACATCGGTTTTACTGGCATTCGAGCATTTGTTGAAAAACGCGTCCAGATAGAACGCATTATCGCTTTCCAACTCAAGTCACGTGAAAGATATCTCGAATCTGAATTACGAACACATCGTTTTCTACTAGCAAATCGAACATTAGTAAAAACGAGCTTTCCAACTGAAGTCACGTGAAAGATATCTCGAATCTAAATGGCGAACACATCGGTTTCTACTGGCAAATCGAACATTTATAGTAAAAACGAGCTTTCCAACTGAAGTCACGTGAAAGATGACTGAAACGATCCATGTAGAGCGTCAACAAAGTATGACTAATGATCGATCCAACGTTCTTTCGTGTATGTGGATCATTCAAACAATCCGTTTTGTTAGTTGTAATAGTGATCGATCAAACATTCTAGAATGTCCTAACATCTTCAACACGACGCGAACACCAATACAAATGGTCAACTATAATGCCATCTTTCTACCCTCGACACTAACAGTAGCGGCGTGTGTAGGAGCTTTGGACTTTTTTCGATCCTTTAACTTTCTCAACTGTTTGTCTGCTAGACTTACTGATTTCTACAAATGGAAAAAGTACAACGTAAATATATGCAATATAGTCTCCTTTACAGTTCCCTGCGCCATCTTAAAAAATAGCTGGGCCTTTGCATCAACCCAAACTACCATCACTGCTGGATCATCATCAACACCATCATTTTCATCATACTTACATTGACACGATGAAAATCCATTGGATCAAGGTTACTCTTCGGTCTGACCACGTAGTCTTTGTTAGAGGGCAGGGGTACACGTGCTCTCATGATGAAACCCTTCTCTCCTGGACGGGCAGCCCTGGAAAACAAGTTTACAGCTATCAATCAAAACTAGGTACTACTGCGGTGAGAAGCACGGAAAGCGGGGGGCGGAGAGGGGGGGGGGGGGGGGGGGGGTGTAGATATTGAAGTTCAAATTCGTTTAATTTGATTTAATTTTTTTTGGGATTTTCCTTTGATGTGTTTATCTAAGTTTTGAAAGAAAATATTTTATAACGGATGCTAAACTATTATTTCGAAGGTTCTTGATATATTAACAACAGCTGTCAGTATTTCGGTCCATAACTGACTAAGTACAATTTTGTGGATGTGCTTACTTTTTCTCTCCCTGCAAAGCCCGGTCGATAGACCGCGGTGTCTTTCCACCTTCCTCAGCCGAGCTAAGTCTTCGTCGTTTTGACATGTTTTGATAATCTCGTTCTTCTCTTTCTTCACGGGACATTGACTTGAAGTTGGACGTTACACCAAATATAGGTCGTGCCCATTCATCTGTAGACAAACAAATGGTTAGAGAGATGAATAGAATGGACTAGAATAGTACACATAATTGTAAAGTAAAATAGAAAACGACAGACGAAAACGGGATAGAAAATAATAGAACTGAGAATGATAAAATGGGGGAAAATACCTACCAAAATACTTGGACATTACCCCAGGGTCGTGTCTGGGATCGGGGATCACATAGTCACAGAAGAGGGTCGGGATCGTATAAATAAATTCAGGGATCAGAAACAAACCTATTCACAACCCTGTTACCAAATTTGTACGTAAAAAAAATTGTATACAAATTGTTGATGTCGATTGGGAAGCAAGAAGATAAAACCCATACTTACTAATAAGTTTTCCAGCCATGTCTTTGTTGTATCTGATTTCTTTAGGATGTCTATAGACGTACATGACAGCTTTCCCTAGTCCACTCACCTTCAATGCACCTGTATCAAGTTTTGGAAACTAAAGCAACACAAGAGTTATATTAATTTTTATCGATTTGGCTTGTATGGGTGATTGAAGCATGGGCAGCAGAGTATCGTTCGCGTTTGTATTCGCTTGTAATCTCCGTGTATTTATAGTTAACGGTCGCTTATTACTTTGCTTTGTTATTCGATTGACGCTTCGTAATAATATGTGTAGCTCCTATTTTAATCTCGTGATATTAGTCTATCTGGTATTAATAGTGATCGTATGTCTCTCGGTTACTAATCGGCAACTTCTTAAGGGTCAATGGAATAACAAAGCAAGCAAATAAGCGACCGTTGGTAATCGAGATTACAAGCGAATACAAACGCGAATGATACTCTGCTTCCCATGATTGAAGGAAAGGTTGGTTTTGTACTAACAAATGAGGTCCTTTATGTTACCTTAAATGGAACCTAATGGATAGCTCTATATATGCTCTAGAAAATCAAAATGTGCATGTTTATTTCACCTCACTCCTGGGGGTCTGGTACTAATACGTCATCAGGGTTGATCACGACTGATGTTGCACTTTAATCAAAGTTTAGTTCACTTAAGGGGATTAAAATACCACATGTTTTTATAATTTTGTAAAAATCCATTTAGTTAAAAAACTTGAAAGTCACAGGACACTAGATTATTTGCTGTAAAATGGTAGGGATTTATTGAAAAGTGAAAAAAAAAAGGTTTCTGAATTGAAGGATTTTTCTACAATCATGGACCAGACTGAGAGTACACCAGTAAGTTTCTTACCGAAGATAATATCTTTAATAGTCCTGTTCTTATTTGTAGATGAGGTAGAGAACCGTCTGGTAGAGGACTTAACCAATCCTAAAACAAGAAAATTATAAGTATATTGTTTGTGGATAAATGGGTATTCAAGACTCCATTGCTGATTGGAAGGAGATACTATAGGCATAGGATGATTATAGGTTAATAATAATAATGACAAACATGTTTCATTCTCCAAGGTCTTGAAGCTTAACCCTTGTTGCTGAAACTATTCATGGCCACACTGAAACGCTCGTTGGAGACATGGGCTTTCTATTTTATATCATAGCTAGACGCACTTAGTGCGTTTACTCAGGCTACGTCATAGAGTAGTTGTGGTTTACCTGTTGCATTACGTCATGTGTAATCTCGACACAACGATAGAGCAATAGATAGAAAAGGTAAACCTAGCTCAGGCTCCCCTGCGGGGTAGCCTGAGTAATAAATATAAAATAACTGCTAATACATTGATGTAAAGAACAAACCTTTAAACCATTTAGTATTCCTGAATCGATGAATGTATACTGTAGGTCAGCCCTATGAAAAGACAAAATCAGTTTCTGAATTTTCTTATAAAACTCATGAATAATACATTATGGAAAACAATATAAAATCCTGATTTTATAACTTTAAAAATTTCTTTGCCTTTTTTCAAAATTTTAATAAAATTTGAAAGAACTTAGACATTTTATAAGTAATATAAGATATTCACGTCAATTAGGCATGGGTTTTACAATGACCAGTCTGTGACTTTCTATATTAAATCTTATACAGAATGACAACTCAATTACATTGTACACAACCAGCATAGTTTATCAACATCAACCCTGGACATTTTTGACACATTATGGCCACTACAACCTTTGCTATCATCATAATCATCACATTATCATCATCATCACAACATCATATCACATCACTATCACTATTACTGCTTGACACTAGCACTTCTACCATCATCATTATCACACCACTATCACTATTACTGCTTGATACTAGCACTTCTATCATCATCATTATCACATCACTATCACTATTACTGCTTGACACTAGCACTTCTATCATCATCATTATCACATCACCATCACCAATTACTGCTCAAGAAACTAGCACTTCTATCATCATCATTATCACATCACTATTACTGCTTGACACTAGCACTTCTATCATCATCATTATCACATCACCATCACCAATTACTGCTTGACACTAGCACTTCTATCATCATCATTATCACATCACCATCACCAATTACTGCTCAAGAAACTAGCACTTCTATCATCATCATTATCACATCACTATTACTGCTTGACACTAGCACTTCTATCATCATCATTATCACATCACCATCACCAATTACTGCTTGACACTAGCACTTCTATCATCATCATTATCACATCACCAATTACTGCTCAAGAAACTAGCACTTCTATCATCATCATTATCACATCACCATCACATCATCATTACATCACCATCACCAATTACTGCTTGACACTTGCACTTCTATCATCATCATCACATAACCAATTACTGCTCAAGAAACTAGCACTTCTATCATCATCATTATCACATCACCATCACTGCTTGACACTAGCACTTCTATCATCATCATTATCACATCACCATCACCAATTACTGCTCAAGAAACTAGCACTTTCATCATCATCATCCCAACGTCATTATCACATCACCATTACTGCTTGACACTACCACTTTCATCATCATCATCACATCATCATTACATCACCATTACCATTACCGCTTGACACTACCACTTTCATCATCATCATCACATCACCATCACCATTACTGCTTGACACTACCACTTTCATCATCATCATCCCAACGTCATTATCACATCACCATCACCATTACTGCTTGACACTACCACTTTCATCATCATCATCATCATCACATCATCATTACATCACCATTACCATTACCGCTTGACACTACCACTTTCATCATCATCATCACATCATCATTACATCACCATCACCATTACTGCTTGACACTACCACTTTCATCATCATCATCACATCATCATTACATCACCATTACTGCTTGACACTACCACTTTCATCATCATCATCACATCATCATTACATCACCATCACCATTACCGCTTGACACTACCACTTTCATCATCATCATCACATCATCATTACATCACCATCACCATTACTGCTTGACACTACCACTTTCATCATCATCATCCCAACGTTATTATTGCATCACCATGATCCACATTATTATTACCAACATCACCAACATGATACATTGTCATCTTACAATGTACAGTACTCACTTGTTTAGATGTTTTAATATTAAGGGCAATAGTTTTAATTTCTTCGTGGCTGCTTGTTTGGCTTCATTCAACATCCTATCATCCTAGAAATTAAAAAAACTCTATTTATAGCTCAATGCAATCACTGACAGTATTGGCTATTTTCACACTAGAAGTTGGAATAATGGTCTGGGCGGGCAAATAGTCTTTTTTACCACATTTGATAATTTTCTCGCTTTCTGATTGGTCGAGAGCCGAGGTAAATAAGAGTACATACCATGGTTGCTATTTTGCTCATTTTTTAATGAGAGACTTTGTCTCGTGGATCCGCAACAATTTAAAGGACATACCATGCGAAACTATCGTAAATTTGTTAAATAACCCTGGAAACAATTTGAAGTGAAAAATTTGTCTGATTTTGTCTGTTCTCTAGTGTGAAAATGGCCAGTGACATGATTATTAACTTTATTAGCTCATTAATTTTGTATCAGTTCCCTAATGCACTAGCTTCCATGAGATTTGCTCACTTTCAATACCACAACATTAAATATTTACACCATAAAGTGCACAAATTACATGTTGATTTTTGATGGGAGATTTTTATCACAACTGTAGATTTTCTTGCATCCTGATGGTGAGCTGTGGTGAATATGAGTTCATGCAATGGAAAAGAATGTTTTGAACCATTGCACTCAGAACCATTATTTTCTGTTAAATCTTCACTTTGTTTTAGAATCTTATTTAAGTTTGTTGTGGTAAACAACAAATTTACGATAGTCAGCAATAGTATGTACACACATTCACGGCAGTATTACATCATAAAATGGTCAAAATATGTTGTGGATTCACTCAACACAATAAACTTTATTTAATAACGAGTATGCATATCAACATTAAAGATTATCTAACCTAGGCATTGCCTATGAAGTAATACTGTGGTGAAGGAGAGTACACATCAGTGCTGTGCCAATTGGCTCTACGCAATAAATATTGTTTCATATACAAATACAAAAAAATGTGTGTGGGCTAAATTTAGTTCCAAAAGATGATGTTGACGATGAAGTAGAGAGCACAGAGAGCTAAATACGAAATAGACAAAGATATATTCATAAAGCTTTAAATTAAACGGTTAATATAGAAGGCTTTATGTACATAATTTATGCTCTCACTTAATTTTCGCGCTTCCAAATTTTTGCGACAGTTTATTTTTGCATCACTTAATTTTCGCGATTTTTTTAAATTGAGAAATTCGGAAAAATTTAAGTGACGTGAATTAGGTATGTTAAACTCCTAGGACTTTGAAATAAAAACAAATGAAACAAAGAGTACTTTTCAAAAGATTGATCGTGCATGTAATAATTAATGAGCATTAGCTGTAATTTCAAAACCTTGTCACTGTATACTATGGAGATTTAAAAATCCTAGTGAAAATTCCACACAGATTTTGAAACCCCAGCCATAAAATACAGTGACTCGGATTTAAACATTACATCAAAGATTAAATGTGATAACAAACCTCAGCAGCTTGTTTCATCTGTTTTATCATTTCAACCACCAAATCATCACTGTCACTGATAAATTCACCTTCCTGACACAACAAGAAATAATGACATTATCAAAGTGCAACCAGTAATAGAACATTTTGGCATCATTATGCTAGCAAGTACTTGAATACTTGGTTTAAGGCCAGTGCTCTTGCTACTTGGCCACCCATAATAACAACCTCGTTCCCAGGGCCCTCTCCCTTCGCTTTTGGGTGGGGCGGGAAATGGCCCTGGCATCGGCTGGTCGATTCTGTTTGCTCATTGGTCCATTCATTTCCATAATGTTTTTCAACTGTCATGGGAAATTTTGACGAGCAACAGACTTGAATTGATCAAAATTGTACAATGACATTTTCAGAGAGCTATGGCTGCAAAATAAGAGTGAAAACAACTTGAATCAATATTACTAAGGTTCTTTGGTTACAAGAGATAGAAAAATAAACCACAAAATAGTTTTATGTAGAAATAGGCCGTATGTGTATATGTGGTTTTGAAAGACAGTTGACCTTTTGTCCAGAAGTGTGAGTGATATGTTTTGACAGCTAGCTGGTAGAGATTTTCGTTATTGGGAGATGACAGTCTCTAATTTTTATATCTCTCATAAGGATGAAAGTCTATATCTGTTTGTACGAAATTTCACGTAAAAGCAAAGACTGTTTTGCAATCTACATGACAATTTATTTATTGCGTGACACATAAAATAACATGAGAAGCCACAAGTGATAAGTGACATGGTTCAGATCGGCCAGATCGCTCTGTTGAAGCCGTTGTTGATATTTGATAAATGATTTGAAATTTACAATAGAAAGTAACTTTGAAGCAGTTTAAATCTAAAGAAGGCAACAATGTTTAATATCAATTAAATTTGACTTGCCTAAATAGTGATATAATTTCTGGCTTAGGCGTATCTTGAAGTATATGAATCGTAATTTATGCTAATTTATTACACCCGGAATTTCAGGGTGTTCTGAGTCACGTGGGCAGCCGATGCCAGGGCCATTTCCCGCCCCACCCAAAAGCGAAGGGAGAGGGCCCTGGGAACGAGGTTGCCATAATAATAATAATATTTATTGACTTACAATACTTTATTCCATACAAATACAAGTTTTTTAAAAAGGTGCAAGCTTCTTCACACATGATAACATAACACAGGGACCCTGATTTCATAAGCAATCACATAACACAGGGAACCCAATTTCATAAACAATCACATAACACAGGGAACCCAATTTCATAAACAATCACATAACACAGGGAACCCAATTTCATAAACAATCACACAACATAGGGAACCCAATTTCATAAACAATCACATAACACAGGGAATGCAATTTCATAAACAATCACACAACACAAGGAACCCAATAATAAATCTCAACACATCCATGTGTCAGTCATTCATTCTCTTGTTATTTATTCCATTATACTAAAGGAATATTCATGAAACATTTTTAATTAAATCTTACTCCTTTTCTTCTTCTTTTCTTTGCTCGATTTGCCTGAAAATGATGACACAGAATTATAATTTAACTGATCATATAATAATTTATGTATTAGTTAGAGAAATCAAAATAATTAGATAAATAATATCATGAATAAATAAATGAATAAATACATAACTACATAAATAAATAAACAATTAATAAATAAATACATAAATAAATACATAAATATATAAATAAATACATAAATAAATATTTAAATAAATACATAAACTAGCCATATTTTTCACTAATCTGCCCCACCTTCTATTATTGCTGAAATTTAAAATAACTGAAGTTATTCTGAAAAGGGAAATATATCTTTTGATTAGGTCCATTTGTAACAGGATCCTTTTTATCAAAATAGGTAATTGAAAGATGTAACTTCTTCATTGAGTTACTTTAATTTATTTGTCATAATGTAATAAAGTAAAAAAATTGACATTATAGTTTTTCATGTGTGTATTTGTTAGTTATTCAGTAATGATAAAACAGATTTATTAAGATATAAGAAATCAAAATAAACAAGTGTTTATGGTTAAAAAAAGAAACAACTATAATGATCAATAAATAGAAAAAAAATGCAAAGTTTTTATTAACAATGTAAATGTCATGAATATAATTTAAACAAATCAGTTGAATTTTTCATGCATTAGTGGAATTATTGAATGCTAACAAAGTTGAATAGTAATATAGTTGTTTCAAAGAAAACAGTTAGACATGAGATCGAGAAAAATAATTATTGAACCAAAGTCAGTTGAATTGTGTATAAAGTTAAGCTTATAAGCTTAAGATTTGAATAAAAGTAATGAGATATTGTTTCGATCTAAGTAAATTTGGATGTAAGCTTACAAATAGCTTAATAAGATAAATAATTGATCTTTTTTGCAAATAAATCTGTGGCGATGCAGATGTCTTGTAGAGCTTATAAAGAACTTCATTTTATCGTCGACTGTTACAAAAATAATATGTGAACGCTAACATTACGAGCCGGAGAGCGACTTTTTTAGTTTGACCTTTGTGGTTGCTCCTATGGTGCTAAACAAAAGAGACGATGAACGATCTGTCAATAACGGAGCGAATCTGTCATTCACAGCTCTTTCAATACCTACCGTAAACACATCAACATTCAGTAAACAACAGGAGTTGATATATATTATAAAAACTAAAATAAGCAGTTCGATCGGCCATGGAGCAATTCAAAAAATCGGATATATATGTATAGACAACGCGCAAGGATCCATATGAAATATTCATGTATTGTACCGCGAAAGAATTTAGCTGTATCTGATTATAAAACTAATTTATATTGCATCTGCGCAAACATTATACCCGGCATTTTATAATCCCGAATATATAAACTACACTCGTATTTATAGCTAATCTAAGGGCCAGATTATTGCAGGTATTCGCACGAAGCCTACCGAAGCAATGTATCTGTACTATACTGGTATTTATAGCTATTCTAAGAGCCACAATATTGCAGGTATTCGCACAAAGCCTACCCAAGCAATGTATCTGTTCTATACTGGTATTTATAGCTATTCTAAGAGCCAGAATATTGCAGGTATTCGCACGAAGCCTACCCAAGCAATGTATCTGTACTACACTGGTATTTATAGCTATTCTAAGAGCCAGATTATTGCAGGTATTCGCACGAAGCCTACCCAAGCAATGTATCTGTACTACACTGGTATTTATAGCTATTCTAAGAGCCAGAATATTGCAGGTATTCGCACGAAGCCTACCCAAGCAATGTATCTGTACTACACTGGTATTTATAGCTATTCTAAGAGCCAGATTATTGCAGGTATTCGCACGAAGCCTACCCAAGCAATGTATCTGTACTACACTGGTATTTATAGCTATTCTAAGAGCCAGATTATTGCAGATATTCGCACGAAGCCTACCCAAGCAATGTATCTGTACTGTACGCGTATTCTACTTACGGCATCTTTCATATAAGATAGAGAAGAGTTGAATCCTTCGGCAATTTATCGGCGTAGACATTATGTTTTTGGCGCGCTTTCTCAATTGAAGTTTAGATGATCAATTTCAAAAATTCTGCATATATATTTTGACTTTTCCAGAACGGCTAAAGTTATAGTGGCTCCAATTTCCATCATTTTTACACACTAGTATGCCTTTTGCGTATGAATTATATAGCGAAGTGAATGAATCAGTACACTTTGGTCAGTGACTTATCACAGCATGTCCTATGCTTGACTCAGATTTCGTCCTTGCACAATCAGCAGGAATACCTAATCCAATTAACGCCTCGAAGCGGCTCTCAGAGCCGGGTCAGTGCAAAAAAAGACGGTCTCCGGCTCGTAATGTAGCTTATAAGGAATCAAATATATCAAAGCCAAAGAGGTTTTCTGGAGTTTGGCGAAATCAGACCACAAAACGCACATGTTACTTCAAAAACTGGTCAAACTGGTTTTAGCTTGTTTCGGAAGTGCTTCAACCAATCAGAGTTGATCATTCCCACAATCTACCACGCCTCTAAAGAGGTAACCAATAGGAATGAACCGTTCCCACGGTTATTGGTGCCAAAGTGTCTGTTTTTATCTCACCGAGACTGACTATAACCATATGGGTTTCCTGTGTACCCAGAATGCTCTCGCAAATTTTACAAATTACCCAGTCATCCCTTGCAACGTAAATCGAGCCCAAGTCGAGATTTTTTCTCGTATACCAATTATACCCAATATATATATACCCGGGGGACTCTATATATGCCTCCTCAGGTTTTGGCCTCTGGGCCAAAGCCCTGCGGGGGCAATAATGAATGAATAAATAAATACATACATAAATAAATAAATAAATAAATAAATACATACATAAATATATAAATAAATACATAAATAATTAATGAATAAATACATAAGTGAATAAATAAAGACATAAATGAATGAAAAAATACATAAATAAAATACAAAGCTTAAAAAACTTTGAAGTATTTTACTTTTTTCTCTTCCATCATGAGGTCAAAGTCCCAAACAGTCCTACAATAAAAGAAAAAACAAACATATAAGTACCATCATAATCAATATCACCATCCTCATTTTCACTATTCATTATTATGAATAATCATTTCCATTCTCATCACCAATTGATATCTTGATGAAAATCGTTATTTTCCTCATTGCCAAATCATCATTACTATCATTGTCATCATCATTTTCACAATAATTATTAATATTTTCCATCCTTTTCACCAATTGAAGGGGCAAGAATGAAAAGGTCCTAAATGACTTGTTTAGCTAGTTTTCAAACCTTGCCCAAATCATCCCAAAATACACCAAACAACTTTAGGGTGGAAATTAAAACAATCTAAATCACTTTTCAGTTCATTTTAATTTCAAACTTTGCGTTTTGGATGGATAACCATGGAAACTACTGCTGTGTTGTAAAATCCAGGGCTCAAGTGTTTTCAAATCGTTTCAAGACATCCTTTCAAGACTGCACTGGCTCAAAGTTGGCTTGAATCGGAATTTTGTAACATTAAGTTAAGAGTCATTAAGTTAAGCCTTTAGTTACTACTGGAAGAGCATCATTAAGCTTCAAGGTAGCAAATAACTCACTTTCTGAAAGAAGTCAGCGAGGCATTTCACTTTGTTCAGCGAAACACTGTTTGGTTGTTGTTTGAATTCGTTTTGGCCGCAACAAAACAAAGTGAAGCTTGGAGTTCGACTAAAGGCAAATTCTCGAACCTGCCAGGGCATTTTAACGAAGTTGTGACAATAGAGAAACACAACAAGCGCATAATTTTGGCAGAAACCCGGGGTGACTCGAGACTTAATATTAGTTTCTTGTAGCACTATGCCATGAATGGCGTGCCGAAAGATGGCCGTGATTACCCATAGTCCTTTGCGGTCGTAAATTACGGAGAGCAAGTGCTTATCAAAATGGCTCTAATCAAATTACCGTAGCTCTGTTCAGGAATTGAAATAAAGAGTAAAAAATTGCTTGAGTCATAGCACAAGGATTGAATTTTGTTGTGACAAAGACTTTCTAGCTGATGAAAAATAATTTCGATAAAAATCCAAGGTAAAAAAAGTGTGATTTTACTATTAAATATAACGGTCATTTCTGACTTTTTTGCTAAACTTTAAATACAGTTTTTTGTGCTAAATCGAATCGCTGGTTTCTTGTGACTGTTTGGTTGAAGATGTTAATATTTTTTATTATTATTGCGGAGAAATAGTGAAGTGTTCATCGATTTTTGACGCTGATCAAAGTTCACGGACGAATGATTGGTTGTTAAGCAAAGCCATAACGTAACTATGGACCAATTTTTCTTCTTTTTTGACAAAAATCGTGGAAAGTGGATAGCAAACCTTAATATTTGAAAGTTCTAAAACAAGTTGTTTGGTGTATTTTGGGATGATTTGGGCAAGGTTTGAAAACTAGCTAAAAAAGTCATTTAGGACCTTTTCATTCTTACCCCTTCAATTGATATCTTGATGATAATCATTATTATCCTCATTGCCACTATCATCACTACTACATGTATCATCATCTTAATCATCTTCATCAAGAACAATGGGGATGATACTGACCCGCTGGTACCCTCTTCCTCGTCTGATTCACTGTCTTCTTCTTTATCATCTTTAGGTTTAGGGACGACCATAGACTCTGTTACCTCTCCTGTAACTCCTTCATCTTCATCATCAGATATCATGGACTTGGATGTGGCTTTAAAGGCATTTATAAAATAACTTGTAATTTATGTAAATTATTTGCAATTAGTGTACTTAGTATAATAAAGATTGATTGATTGTTTGATTGACTATTAGAAACCACACAGTCTGATTTTTAGTTGGACAAACTTTAACAAGATTGAATGTATACATTTATACCAGAAAACAAAACTTTAGTTTTGATAATTATTTGGAGTTATAAGCTCAATTGTTTTTTTCTGTTACAAATGAAAAACAAAAGGTACCAACTACTTACTGATAAATTTATGCAGTGTAAAGAAACAAAACACTGGCCACAATGTTGACAAATGGATATCACTATTTACCTTCTTTTGATCTGGAGACATCTATTTCTTCTTGATCAAATCCCTAGAATACAAAACATCTTATATTTTCATTGTTATCCATTGTTATTTATAACACAATCAATGGATTTATTGTGCATATCTACAGCAATGTATGGTTAAAACATTTTTACTAATTTTATTTGTTTTATTTTATTAGCTTTTTCCTTCATACAAAGGCAGGGACACCACAACAGCTTATGCCAATTACTGTGGGTCCTGTAGTATGCACTGAATCAAATATGATGACTAATAATATTTTAACAGTTATTCTTTTTGACTTGTTAGCTTCTCGGGCATGTGAAAACTCCATTGTGTTTCAACATGAACATAAGTCTAGTCAGTCAAGAACAATAGCAGTTCATAATATTTCAATTTGATCTATGGAGTTCAAAGATTACCTCAAACTCCTCTTCTTCATCACTGGCACCAAAAATATCTTGAATCAGTTGGTCGCCTCCAGCTTCATCTGGTTCTGATCTGATATATGAAATATAACATATTATAATCATTAGCATTACCATCATCCCCATTATCATTATTCTTACAACTAGTACTAACCTCATTATTATTTTAAATATAAATTACTAGCGAGTAAACTAGTATAGGCTGCCTCGGTGTTTGATATAAACCAAAGGTAATACAGTGTATAATGAAATTTGTAACACCGTAAAAACGTTTGACTTAACTTTACTTAATGAAATTTGTAACACCGTAAAAAATGTTGACTTAACTTTACTTAAAGTAAAGTTTTTACAGTGTTACAAATTTCATTATAATATTATTACCTATCATTATTATTTTAATGATTGTTATGTTGGTTATGATTATGTTAAATGATTTTAAATGTAGAAAACGAATTAGATCTATATCCACTAGCTGTACTACAAAATCAAAACACAAGAACTATGCTAATTTCCACTCTATGAACCTTCTGTACTATCCTGAACTATTGGCCAATCTGCTGACTACTTAAAATCTACCATCAAGCCATACTGTCCTAAACGAAATCTACGTTCACAAAACCGTTCACTTCTCACAGTCCCTGATGTAAAAACTAACTATTATGGTGCCTGTTCTTTCAGTTTTGCTGCCCCTTCACTTTGGAACTCATTACCTGATGACATTAAAAACGCTAAATCATTATCTTCATTTAAGTGTAAACTCAAGTCCTTCCTCTTTTCACAATATTTTGTATAATTAATCACTTTTATTTAATCTATACATGTAAGGCGCATTGAGACTAGAAATGCGCCATATAAACACATTAAATTATTATTATTATTAAATGATAATTATGATGATGATTGTGATGATCAATGATACTACAATAATCAATATGTTATCATAATGGCTGTCATTATCATTATGATATCAAAATGTGTAATAATGATCAATGACATTTCAAATTGTAGGCACTTAGGCCAGAGCATCACAACCCTACCCCACCCATGAAACAACCTGTTGTTCTGGGTAAATGTACAAGGAGCATTTACCAGGTTATCTCGCTTCAAAGCATGCAAAGGATGTTTGTCAAAACAAACAGTTCCAAAATGATGCCTCAAGACAGCACCAATTTTAGTTACTTTTAGCAGTTTGAGTTTGGTTTTTATTCTTTTTTATCGATGATAGAGTAGCAGAGAGCTTTTGTTGTCCAAGGTCCATATAATTTGTTATTGTAAAGTTATGTTAAGGACATATTTTTAGAGGGTTAACAAGGAAATAACTTATTTAAACAATGTCATTTTGGAACTGTTTGCAATGCGATAAAAATGCTTCTGATTGGCTTATACTAGCCAGAAGTGCGCGCATGAAATCAACTGGTTACTTTTATCAAATTATGTATCAATCAACCTACAGAATAACTTTTGATATACATGTATGTACAGCTTGTTTGTTACTCACCCTTCTTCATCTTGATCATCAGCATCTTCAGACCTATCAGGCTTTTCTTCGTCATCTTCTTCATTATCACTTGCAACTTATAAACAACACAGTATTTTGTGTCAGACTGATGTTTTGTATCTGATTTAATAGGCCTTTTTCAATAACAGGTAACATGACCTTGCCCCTTTTAAATCGAATAGCTGTATGTCAAAATGAACATCAGAAATGAAAAGAGCACCTCCATATTAGTAAGAAGCCAAAGTTTTAGCTCATAATGATGAGCAAAGGAGAAATGGCATTTAATATAAAATTCAATATTTCATAAGGATTTGTATGGAAAATATGCACTGGATGGCAAAGCTTGCCATCCAGAACAGATTTTCCATACAAATCCTAATAAAATATTTAATTTTAAATTAAATGCCATTTCCCTTGTGTTACATTGTATGAGCTGATATTTCGCCTTCTTACTAATAATTATGGAGGTGCTCTTTTCATTTCTGATGTTCATTTTGACACAGCTATTCGATTTAAAAGGGATAGGGTCACGTGACCTGTTGTTGCAAAAGGCCTATTGAATATTTGAATAGCAATGTTCAATGTTTACAAGCATTGATGCAGTCCGGAGATGCAGTTTGGGGCTAGTTAAGACCCGCAAAGGCATTTGGAATTGTTATATGCAAAACAACAATAGCAAAATAGTGTTGATGTACCCTGTAACGTGCCTTTGTGGGACTTAACTGGCCCCAGGAAACAAGTTGTGGACAGGGCTGACCCATAGACCAGGGTACTACAATAAGGTATTATGTCATTATTATTCTGTGAGGCAATCACTATACATACTAACAGTGATCACTAAAATGTGCAATATGTGCTACCTTAGCTTTGAATGCATAACTATAGAATAGGTTCAACTACATATGCCAAATCAGAATATGGCAACTAATTTGAATAACTATTCTTATTCACTGACTTGCTTTTCATACATGTTAACCTCCATATCATGTTCCAAAGTGAACAAGATGCTGGCCAGTCAAGAACAATTATACAGGTCACCATACTTTGATTTAGTCATTTGCAGCATATTCTATAGTTATTAGTATAAATGTTATTACCCAGAATAGTCAATCAATAAAAATTGATATCGATACAAATCGATAAAAATCAGCTGATTTTCGATAAAATAAAGTGTGATAGTTAATTCACGTATACCGACACTAGTTGTGTTTATGTCACAGTTTTCGACATCATCATTTTCGATCATAAACTTAGTATGACCAATGATTAATGATCGATAATTTTCTGCCATTAAGTCCCACTTATAAGGTTTTATGCTCGATAATTATTACCTTTTTTTCTACTGTAGTTTAATAATTTCTCAGAAACGTGATCCTATGTACGCTGGTTAATTTTCATTCATTTGTGTGTTAGTCTATTCCAGGAGTAGTATAATCTACAGTTATCAATAAGTAGTATTGATTGTTATCGATTGGCAAATAGAAATCAATTTTGATCGATTGACTACTTCGGGGTTATTAGTATTCCCATTACCTGATTTTTCAACTTTCTCCTCTTCATTTTCTTGACTATCATCTTCATCATTCTCTATTTTCTCACTGGTACCTTCTTTACTGTCCATTGAGTTATCCTCAGGCATGTTTTCCTCTGCATCTTCTTTCAAAATTTTGTCAACTAGCGCTGTCTCTGGTTCCGATAAACCTAATCCTATAGGAGACAAAGGCATACTTTCTTCAGAAGCCTCCCTTTCTTCTTCAGCATTTTCTTCTTTTTCAACACTCTCCTCATCATCATTTGAACTATTTTTTATTTTATCAGTATTTTTCTTATCTACTTCTGATTCATTGTCTGATTTAACTGGTGAGTCTACACTTTCTTCTTCTTCATTGTCAATATCTTGTTCTTCATTTTCTTGTTCTTCGCTACCTTTCCTTGGTTTTTCTTTCTCATCGTTTTCTTTTTCATTGTCTTCTTCAATCTCTTCTTCATTATCTTCCTTATCTTCAATTTCTTCTTCTTCGTTATCAACTTCTTCTTCTTCGTTGTCGTTATCTGTTTGAATATTTTCTTTATCTAAAGGATCATTATCGTTATCATTAGATATAGAATCTGTATTATCAACACTGTCAATTTTGTTTTCGACATTTTTTACGTCATTTTCGTCTAGGTTTTCACTGTCACTCGGAGAAGAAACAATTTCAAGCTCTTTCTCGTCTCCCTCGTCCTTGTCCGCTTCACTAACCGGACTTTCAGTGACATTACGAGTTTGTTCCTGTTTTGAATCGTCTTTTTCTTTATCCTCATCGTCAGAAATCTCGCTTGAAACTTCTTCATTTCCCTCGTGATGATAGTCTGGTGTCGGAGGTCGCTCCATTTCTTCTTCTTCATCAGCGCTATTTTCCATCGGTTCTTCCACCTTATCAGCCATGATAATAAAAGAGGTATAAATTAAGTTATAAAGGCTTGGAAAATTAGGATATCTTGAAGTGAAAGAGTTAAAAAGAAGACGATTTTCTTTAAAAATACCAAACGCTCGTGCTTTGGTTCCGATGGAAGCTGTGTAACCTGGCCTGCCTGGCTTGATGTTACTGCAGTGCATCATGGGGCATGGTTTTACGGACGGACGGACAGACAAATGAAAATACGAATAATCAAGGATTTTACTATTATTAATATGTCGAAACATCTAGGTTATAGTTGAAACCTTGTTGCTTATATAGTTGAGAACTTTTTTTATCAAAATAAAAATAAATTTCTTTTGTTAAAAAGGTGGCTCCCATGATTTCTTTTCCATGAAACAAACTATCGCCAAGAACAACTTGTTTAAAATTAATTAGCTGTATGCATAAAGATATGAAACGTTTATATTGATTCTTATAGGTAATTTCAATTTTCTGTTCAAACTTTTTTTCTTCAAAATTATTCCCCAAAGAAGGCGCGGGCTTCCTGTGTCGGCTTCGTGGGACCACGTTCGGTGCGCCCAGCGGTTTTTACCATAATTACCATGACTACGTACGCTACCACGCGCGCGTTTTACGTCATTAGTCTTTATGACGTACTCATTCGAGTTTAACAACGCTTCTGTACGAAACCATTCAGTTTCACAGCTGTAGTAAAGCTTTCTGCAAAAAGGATAAAAGAGATCAAGTGCGACTTTGGTAATTGTTTACCTGGAAGTAGGGTAGGATAGTGTATTGTGGCTATAGAAAAGTTACGTTTTACGGTCTAGATCTAAGAAAATTGGGAAAATCGTCATTCGACAGAGAAGATGAAAATTCATTTGTCAATCAATTTCCAGTTAAATTTCTTCATTTCCTTTTGAATTTTGGTTAGTCTTGTTTTCTCACTTCATTAATTCCTTTCTTCTTCAGTTCTCATTCTTTTTTTTCTTTCTCATTACTCCCTTCATTCTCTCCATAAATTATGTAGTAGTTTCTTTTATTCCTCCTTTACAATGCAGGTTCCTTCTTACCTCACATTCATTCCTATGCCTCCCTTCTTCCCTTCCTTTCTTCTACCCTACATTCATTGTATGTCTTCATTAATTCTTTTCTACCTTCCTTCTATCCTTGCTACATTCATTCTATCAGTATCTTCGATCTTTCTTTCCTTCCTACCTTCCTTCTATATTTTCGATCCTTCTTTCCTTCCTTCCTTCCTTCTTTCCTTTTCTTACATTCATTCTATGTATTTCTTTTTCTTACCTTCCTTCTATATCCTTCTATATTTTCTATTCTTCCTTCCTTCCTTCATTCCTTCCTTCCTTCCTTCCTTCCTTCCTTCCTTCCTTCCTTCCTTCCTTCCTTCCTTCCTTCCTTCCTTCCTTCCTTCCTTCCTTCCTTCCTTCCTTCCTTCCTTCCTTCCTTCCTTCCTTCCTTCCTTCCTTCCTTCCTTCCATTCTATGTATTTCTTTTGTCTTACTTTTCTTCCTTCTTTCCTTCCTACCTTCCTTCCTTCTATATTTTCGATCATTTTATTTTATTTATTTATAAGGATATTTTAACAGGATGCTCCTTTACTTCAGGGATTTTCAAGAAGGTCCTGTAAACTAATTTTTATGCATCATATGATGGAGTTAAAAAGTAGAAGGTAAATTATCGATACAAAACGAGAAAAAAATACAATGATGCAAAAATGTAAAATTAAATAGCATACTTAAATAGTTCATTCAGAAAAAAGACTTAAATTGAGATATTTTTGAAGATTGTTTAACAACATCACTTAGATTGTTTCATTGTTTTCTATCTTCTTTTCTATCTTCATTCCTATTTTTATTCCTATCTTATTTCCTATCTTCTTTCCTATCTTCTTTTCTATCTTCATTCCTATCTTCATTCCTATCTTCTTTTCTACCTTCATTCCTATCTTCTTTTCTTTCTTTTTTTCTATTTTCTTTTCTATCTTCATTCCTATCTTCTTTTCTATCTTCTTTTCTATCTTCATTCCTATCTTCTTTTCTATTTTCTCATAGTTTATAGAGGGGGCTGGTTAGGAAACCTTTTGTTGTACTTCTTTGTTTGCATTTCGAAGTTGAACCGGTCTTGACCGTGCACAACGTTTTCTTTATGGCCAATCAAAATTGCAAAATGAGTCAACATAAACTTTTTCTATGAGATTATTGTAAGGAAAATTGTAATATTTATTCTAAATCTTTGAGTATTTTGAAGCAACAGCCAAAATAATGATTTTTGGTCTGTTCACTCAGACGTATCCAATATGGCTAAAACAATTGTGAAACAAAAGATTATGCTCGGTCACGCTTGAAAAAAATTGTACAAAAACATACAACAAGGGATTCCTAACCATTTCCCTCTACTATGATTTTCTTTTCTATCTTCATTCCTATCTTCTTTCTATCTTCTTTTCTACCTTCATTCCTATCTTCTTTTCTATTTTCTTTTCTCTCTTCATTCCTATCTTCTTTTCTATCTTCAGTCCTATCTTCTTTTCTACCTTCATTCCTTTCTTCTTTTCTTTTCTACCTTCATTTCTACCTTCTTTTCTATCTTCATTCCTATCTTCTTTTCTATCTTCTTTTCTATCTTCATTCCTATCTTCTTTTCTATCTTCTTTTCTATCTTCATTCCTATCTTCTTTTCTATCTTCATTCCTATCTTCTTTTCTATCTTCTTTAATTTCTATCTTCATTCCTATCTTCTTTTCTATCCTCATTCCTATCTTCATTTTTATCTTCATTCCTATCATCTTCTTTCTTTCTTTCTTTCTTTTGTTCTACTTTCAGTTTCTTTCCTTCCTTCTTTTCTACCGTGTTACTTCTACCTTGCTTCATTCCTACCATCCTCATTTACTTCATTCTTATCTTCATTATAATTTTCTTTTCTTTCTTCTTTTGCCTCCATTCTAGCTCTCTTTATTATATTTTCCTCAAGCGGACATAACAGTGACACATCTTAGAGGTTTCATATTTGTTGATTACAAAATAAATTACTCATATATAGTCAAAAACGTTTGATATCCTCACTAACACTAACTGAGACTAAGTAACGGTAATACTATTAGCACTCTTAAGGCCGAATTACACGGCACAACTTTTGCCTACAAATGTCGCATGCAACTTGCTTAAACTTGACTTACGTCAGATTATACTATTGTTAGCACCAAAGTTGTGCCGTGTAAATCAAGTTGCATGCGATAGTTGTAGGCAAAAGTTGTGCCGTGTAAATCAGCCTTTAGCTTATATTATACCTAAAGTCTTTTATTCAACAATGTTCCAAGAGATTGCGAAGTTTTCTGTCAGGATTTCTAAGGAGCACGTTTTGCCCTATATAAAGCGAGCCGCTTCGTTGCACTTTTATATAGTATATTTTCATTTTTTTTTGTCTTTGTACAGGCCCGCAAATGAACCCAGGCCGCAAATGATCCCAGGCCCGCAAATGAACCCAAAGCCGGACCGCAATCCCAGGCCCGCAAATGAACCCACTAGCCGGCCCGCAAATGAACCCAGGGCAGATAAAAGAAAATACGGAATCTAGCACCGAACTAAATCATAAAAAAATCATGACAATAAAATTATATATACTATAAAAAACGTTCGTTCGCGATACAAAAAAAAACAGTGAGTAAAAATGATATCAGGCTCTAAACATGTAATAACTTAATACAACTCAATGTATTAATAATCGATATAGCCATAGAGTACAAACACTAAAAGTGTGCAATACTTTGTACTATTTACCACTAAATAGTGTTGATTAAACAATAGAGAACAAAATAATTTGAATAATTTAGCAGTATTTAGTGGTATTTATGTTGCACACTTTTAGTGCTTGTACTCTATGTGCTATATTATATTATTTTAAATTCCGTTCTTTGATGTGTCTTTAAACTGTATCCGAAAACTTGGTTCGTTATACTTTACTGAAATTATATCCACTTACTGTAACGTAATTGTTTATTTTTACTATCGTCATTTTGGGGAATAAAACATATTAGAACTTTAACATATACGCGACGAAAGAATAAAGCAATGTAAAGTAGCTAGTTCTAAGCATAAGAACATTTCCTTTTAACACATTTTACGTCGGCTAACTAGTACAGTCTGAAATCGTTTTTTTACCATTGTCTTGAGTCTGTTCTAACCTTTCTTGGAACAGGTATATTAAAAGTTTCATTTTCGTTATAAAACTACATAAGCATTATATTGTCTGTAGAAAATTAAAGTTTGTGAGTACAAAAGACGTCACTTCCTGTTCGTGTTTTTCTTTGATAGCACATCATCTAGTTATACAGTGATTGAAACCCGTAGAGTATATAGACCATATTATATCAAAAACTAAATCCACATGCAACAATCTATAGCGTATGGAAAACCCAAGCTGTTCTTTACTTTTTGTGTTACTTAAATGTATTTCATGAATATTGACAATACTTTTTTATATATTATCAACAAAATAATTCAGTGTCATTAATTTTTTATCATTTAGCTAGTTCGGTTCCAGATTGTATTTTTCTTGTATGCCCTGGGTTCATTTGCGGGTCGGCTAGTGGGTTCATTTGCGGGCCTGGGATCATTTGCGGGCCTGGGATCATTTGCGGGCCGGCTTTGGGTTCATTTGCGGGCCTGGGATCATTTGCGAGCCTGGGTTCATTTGCGGGCCTGTACTTCTTACTCGATGGGCGTAGCCAGTCAATCGTTTCATTCAAGAAACGAGAGCAAATTTATCATTGTCTAAATCCTAGCCGCCAGTTTTAGGTTATTTTAATAAGAAATTGCGTATTTGCCTTTAAATAAATTCATTAGAAAATATAATAATTATCATTAATTAATTCAAATCACTAGCTTGTTAACACTTTTACTGTGTGCCAGTGTTAATTTATAGATACATCTTGTTTTATTGTATAAGTAACAATCTTTTATGTTGATTGTTATTATAATATATATTAGTGTTGTTCTTATAGGATTCCTGGGTTGGTTCATCTTTCTAACTGAGGCTTTGCCTTGGTTGATAATCCTTGTAGACGACTATATGTCTTGTATCTTGATATCCATGTATGCTTGTTTGTATACTAAGTGTTTAATAGATCCACTTCCATCAACCCTCGTCAAGAGATTCATTGGCAAACTGTCGTCTACTATCACTAAAATTATCAACATGTCACTACAGCAAGGAGAGTTCCCATCCAACCTCAAGCATGCCCTCTAACTCTATTACTTAAAAAAGCCTCTCTCGGTCCTGAGGTTTTAAAGAACTATAGACCGATCTCCAATCTGTCTTTTCTGTCGAAGACGCTTAAACGTGTTGCTGCATTGCAACTCAGCGAACACTTACTTGTTAACGATCTCCACTATAAGATGCAATCTGCTTACCGCCCTTATCACAGCACAGAAACGGCCCTCCTACGTGTATACAATGACATCAGTTTAGCACTTGATCAACACAATGAAGTCATCCTTGTGTTGCTAGACCTATCATCAGCATTTGATACTATTGATCACGGAATCCTGTTTGAGAGATTGAAAACGCGTTTTGGTTTGAATGGTAGTGTACTTAGATGGTTTGAGTTTTACTTGACCAATCGTACTCAAGCAGTTCTTATTGGTGACACTACATCTACACCATCTTGCATAACATCCGGGGTCCCCCAGGGTTCTGTATTAGGCCCTTTATTGTTTTCATTGTACGTTTCTCCACTGGAAGATCTTGTTAATGCACATAATATACAGATGATGATGTATGCTGACGATACACAATTGTATCTCATCACAGAAAGCTCAAATAGATCGACAAGTACAGAATTAATGGAACACTGCGCTAGTGATGTTATATAGTGGATGAAATGTAATAAGCTGCTGTGCAATACTTCAAAAACTGAAGTCATCCATTTCATCTCTCGCTATCTCAAAGTTGATGCCATTACACAAATCAATGTTGGCCATTCGGTTACTGGACCATCATGTGAAGCACGTGATCTAGGTGTGACTCTTGACACCACCTGAAAATGTCATCTCAAATTAACAATATTTGCAAATCAGCCTCCAATTCACTGAGACGTATCGGTCAGATTCGAAGATACCTTGATCGTGCCTCGACTGAACAACTGTATTGTACATGCCTTCATTACATCCACGTTGGATTACTGCATCAGCTTGTTATACGGACTAACAGATAATGACTTGAGCAGGCTACAACGAATTCAAAACTCAGCTGCAAGGTTAGTCACAACAACAAAAAAGCATGAACACATCACCCCTGTTCTTCGTTCACTTCATTGGCTGCCAGTGAAGAAAAGAATCATATTCAAGCTACTACTCATAACCTACAAGATACTTCAAGGATGTGCTCCGTCGTACCTCAGTAATCTGATAACAATCAAAAGGCCAGTGAGGAAGCTGCGCTCCAACAGTGACAATACTACAGTTTTAGCATCTCAACTGTATAGAACAGAAACGTATGGTAAACGTGCGTTTTCTACAGCTGCACCAAGGATGTGGAATCAACGGCTCCCGCCTTGCGTCAAAACCTGTGCCAGCACAGAAAGTTTTAAAAATCAACTGAAGACCTATTTATTCAACTCAAATACCCTTTGAAATTCTGAGATCTTATACGATTCTACACTAATTAATTACTGGTACATCTGTATGAGCATTAGTTATTTGTAAATATCTATTTTTATTATACGACTATTACGTAATTTTACCTTATAAGGAGAGAGAGAGAACTCAAAAAATATGAAGCCGTATTTATCGAGTTCTGTCCCGGTTAAACCGGTTTTGAACTCGACAAAATACGGGCTGCAGGCCAGTTTTCACACAAAATGTTTCCAAACAATTGCTTACCAAATTCTGACATAAATTTTGATTTTGATTTTATAATTAACTTTGACCCTGAAAACCTCGACTTTTATTTTTATTTTATTTAATGATATTTTAACAGGATGTTCCTTCACATTAGTGATTTTCAAGAAGGTCCTGTAAACTAATTATATATACCATATGAGGTAGTTAAAATGAAGAAGGCAAATTATCGATACAAAGTGAGAAAAAATACAATAATGCAAAAATGTAAATATTAAATAAAAAGTTAAATAGTTGGTTTAGAAAAAAGACTTAAGTTGGGAAATTTTTGAGGATTGTTTAACAGCCTCACTTAGAGTGTTTCATTCCTTAATTAATGGCATGATATGACAGCCTTTGTTTCCCCCAATTTGTTTTTACTGTTGGTAAACGATACTCTTTTCCATGCCTTGTGTTATGTCCATGCTTATTTAATTTGGTGAACATCAGATTAGAGGATTGCAAATTGTTCTTGCATTTGAAAACATACAAACATCGATGATAGTGTCTACGATGATTTAACTCTTTCCAGTTAAGTTCCCTTCGTGCTTCAGAAGCCGATGACTGGAGAGGGCGATCCAGTATGATCTTCGCAGCTTTGTTGTGCAGGATTTGAAGTGATTGCATCAGCGTGATGTTGACTTTATCTCCCCACACAATGTCCCCATAATCAAAGAGTGGTAAAACTAAGCTATTGAAGTACAACAGTCTAGCAAACTTTGGTAGAAGATATTTGATTCGCTTCAGTAGACCAAGGCGTTTGTTGATTTTGGTAAACTGTTTTTCAATGTGGCTTTGATTTTTGACATTGATGAAAATGACCTTTTAAAGGTTTGTGGAGGCAAAATGACAAGGAAAAAAAGTTGATGATGAAGTTACCAAGTTTATCGAGGGAAATCGCAACAAAAATACCTAAAAAAATACACGAAGCGACGTAAACATATTCTACAAGTGGGCAAAAACCATTAAGGAAAGGAGAAATATCGATGATATACCGCCTTTAGAACTTGACAGACTTCTTGCCCTTTTTGTGGTAAAAGTACGCAAGCAAAATGGCGATGAACTAGAGCCTGATACTCTTACCTCATACCGAAGTTTTGACCGCTATATTAAAGAAAAAGGCAGGAAACACTCCATATTGATTGACAGATATTTTAACCACGCCAGGCCTAGGGAAGCTTTGGCCTGCAAAAGGAAAGCCCTACGAAAATCAGGAAAAGGTCAGAAGCCAAATAAAGCAATGGGACTTAGTACAGATGATATCCAAACACTATGGCAAAGCAACCAGCTGGGAACAAGCAATCCTCAAGTTCTCTTACGTACTGTCTGGTTCCATAATACCATCTTTTTGGGCTGGAGGGCTCAAGATGAGCATCATCGTGTGAAATTTGGTGATTTTGAGATAAAATCCAGTTATGGCAAAGAGTTCGTGGAATGAACAAAAGAGCGAGGCAGCAAGACAAGAACCGGCGAGAATGAATTCGTTCCTGATCGTACTTTCAAGCCAAAAATGTTTGCTAGTGATGAGCCTAGTTGTCCCGTAAAAATCTTCAAAGAGTACGTGTCACGTAGACCACCAGAAATGAATCAGCCAGATGCCCCATTCTATCTGACAGCCATTCCAAAGCCTTCAACAGAAATATGGTTCAAACGACAACCTCTGGGTAAGCATCCCCTAAGCAAGTTCATGAAGGAAATGAGCAAAGCTGCCGGGCTTGATGGCCGATTTACTAACCACTCTGTACGACGAACCATGATTTCAGTGCTTCGAAAAGAGAATGTAGAGCCCCTGAATATCATTGCTCTGGCTGGCCAAAGAAACTTAAAATATCTGGATAGTTATTCCAAAGCTTCAACTAATCAACAACAAGAAATGTCTTCTAAGATAAGCGATCACATCGAAGGAAAACCGTCCAAAGCATCAAACGAAAAAGTCCCTCTTCAAGCCATCAATTTTTCTCCATCAAAAGATCCATCTGAGTTAAAACAAGGAATGTTTTTTGGTGCTGTTTTCATGCTTTAATTTGAAAAAGAAGTTCAAACGAATCTGTCCTCTTGACAGTGATGACGAGCTTTGAAAACCACGATGTTTTAACTATTGAAGATTCATAATTTTTGTTGGAACACTTAAACTCATCTTTTGTAATTATTTTGAGTTTTAGTTGTCTTTGCTCAATAAAACTCTTTTTGATAACGTGCTCATTTTGACAATAAACAGAAGCACTGAACGAAAATCTATGTAAAAACTAGATTGACGAGATTCATGTCATCTGTCATGTAAGTTGCTTATTGTCCAATAAGATTAAAGGCACTTTTTTTTTGTTGGTGTTTACGTTTTTAATGATATGGCGGGAGAACTTTGGTAAAACTCATAAAATTGGCTCTAAAAAGCCAAAACAAAAACAAAAATTTTTTATCATAGAGTCGTATAATAAATAACTTATTTGTGATTTTCCCCGTAATACGGGCGGACATTTTACTCGTTATTCGCATTTTTCCTCGTCCCCGGAGAGACTCGGAAAAATACATTCACAACTCGTAAAATATCCGCCCGTATTACGGGTAAAATCACAAATAAGATATAACTATCTTCCTACATTTATATCAACTTGTATTTTTATATCAATTTGTAAGGGCATCGAGAATTTTTGGGATGCACTAGAAATAAATTATTATTATTATTATAAATAATTTCTAGGTTTGTGCGCGTGTGCGCACGTTAGACAGGGTCCGTACAGAATCCTCAGAGAAAATTTCCAAAACTTTTTCAAAGCCTATTACTCAAAATTCCAAAACCACACTAGCGAAAAGTGCCAACGGGCATTGATTGCGGCAGGCAAAAAAATCATCAGCCGTTTTTTAATTACAACGAAAACAGTTCTTTGCAAGGTAGGAGCTGGGCAACCGACAAAAAATTCATAACTTTTCCATAGCCCAGCAGGTGAAAAAGGAATTTTCCAAAACTTGTCCTGGAAAAATGCATTACCAATTTCCAAAACTTTCCAAGACTTTCCAAAACCCGTACGAGCCCTGGTTAGAAATTCAAACAGACATCGACGCACGAGCACTTAGAATGCATGGAACGCAGAATGTCTGGATGATTGGACAATCTCGTACCCAGCGCTTGCGTAACTAGAGCGTTTAAGATACGAACGCTACGGTAAATGAGTACGCTTGACCGCGACATATGGCCTAGGTCGAGTTGCAGTACGCATGACTGGAAATGTAAATGCCACCGTTCCATTTCTGCGACGGTGTGTTCTGAGGTAAGTTGGCGTAGCGGTGACAATATTAGACATTCTTTCAGTTATTTTTGATTTTTTAACCGTATTTACATCGCTGAATGTTTTTTGTATTCATAATTCAGCCCCTGAAGCCAAAATGTTTGTCTCACGATATTGTTTTTCTTGAATTTTAGACTTTGATTGATTCCCGGAGCATGGCGGCCAAAAAGTCAGACAACAGGTGAGCTTAGAAGCTGAACTTTTCTTCTAAATTCAAAGGATATCGAGTTAAATTGTAGTTTAGGTTGAGCCTAATTACGTATATTTCTCTCATATATTTTTGAAACAACTTCCAACGCAAAAAATAACAACAACGGCACACTTAAAACTAAATTTGTGTTTTTTGTTTTTAGTTCATGCCAACAATCAGATGACTCACAGCGAAATAAGTAAGTAAAAGTTTAACTTATTTCTTATTATTTGCCGATTAAGTGTTGATTAATTATGTGAATGAATGAGTGTGTTTACTCTATCATTTTTACAACTAGTAGGTCTTGACAGACGCCAATCAGCTTATTATACATACACTGTATTTTGTTGTGCTACTTTCGTATTTGATTCAATCAACTCTGTTTATCTTCTAATTTTAAGTGGGACATTTAAATAGTAGAGGGGAACTGAGACTTCAGCGCCATTCGCTGAGGTAAGCAGTTTTTTTAATTCCTTAGCTAAGCAATTTTTGATTTCTGTATCGCAAACTCAGCAATTTTTTTAGGCGAATTCAGAATTTGTGAATTAAATTAATCCGGAAATAATCCGATGAAAGCACTTTTCTATAGGGTATTCAAATCCTAGTAGGGTGTTTATTGTCCATGGTATTAGTTAGAAACAAAAGGTATATCTGTTCTATATTTAGTCATTATTAATGATTTCATATGCGTATTTTATTCTCAAATTTGAGAATACTTTCCTTAAAGTGCCTATATACCCTCGCTGTTTGCTATTTCTATCAAAAGAACTGGTCCTAAATAACAATTTTCGAGAAGAATAAAATACTGCGATAAAAACTGTGCATTTTATAGCGATTTGAATATGTGCTATTTGGGCTTCCTGTGTAAACAAATCGGAGTTTATTGATATGAGCTGGTGACAATATCGATGACGTAGTGTCCGGGATAGCGTCTTGCAAGTTTCAATAGTTTCTATCCCGGACACTACGTCATCGATATTGTCACCAGCTCATATCAATAAACTCTGATTTTGTTACACAGGAAGCCCAAACAACACTTTTTGGGCATATTCAAACCGCTATAAAATGCACAGTTTTTATCGTAGTATTTTATTCTTCTGGAACATTGTTATTTAGGACCAGTACTTTTAATAGAAATAGCAAACAACGAGGGTTTATAGGCACTTTAAACAAAATTCTAGCATATAGAAATATCAGCAGAATTGTTTATAGTATATTTATTTTTAGAACCAATATGACATCATAGGTTAAACCTATTTTTAGAATCCATATGACATCATATATTTGCGTATTAGTATAAATTAAGGTTACTGTGAACCTTTAAGCCAAAGATTTGGCTGATTTTTTTTATTTAAAGATTATAACATTTATAACATAATGTTACATACTTCCAGAGATATTAAAATAAATTGCTTCTTATGGAAAACAAATTTACTTGAAAGGTGACATTATAATCCTATAATCCTATTATTGCTTGGTTCGTTTATGAGATATCATGTTGCGTTACTTTTCTAAATTTCTTCATAATTTTAGATGTTTCTTGATTTACTTGCTTTACTATTTGATTTAATCTTATTTTTGTTCGCCATGTTTACCGCTTTGTGCTCTAAAAAGTATTTTATGAGCGTTTGTTATCTGATTTATAAAAACGTCCCGTAGAGTATTACCAAAACAAA
The DNA here is from genome assembly GCA_949775045.1 of Metridium senile. NCBI lineage: Eukaryota > Metazoa > Cnidaria > Anthozoa > Actiniaria > Metridiidae > Metridium > Metridium senile. Next base: position 19,809,550 of record OX459096.1, on the reverse strand, counting down.
ACAGGAAACCACGATCTCTATTGGTTGATTTGTGACCTTTAAGTGACCTCGCTGACAGATAGATGAAGTGGATGTCAATGTTTACAAAACTTTCAAAGCTCGATTTCTAGCTTTTAATTTTGCGCATACTAGTCAACTTTAAAAGGATAACCTGCAAACAATAACGGTCCGAAAATCTTCGAAATTAGCGCAAACACTACTCAACTCATCCAAATTAAAACCGTGTGAGCGTTTATCGATTGATAGCGTGTTTTTTTATTGATGAAGTCGAATATTAACTAAACATTGAATATTTACGTTTCGTTACTTAGCTCTAAATAACTTCTAAACTAAGTAAAATATTGAGAAACGCTCACACGGTCTCAGAGATCAATATATGCTGACAATCGTTATGCATTAAAATTCAGCAAAAGACAGATAGTTTTTCCAGGTTATCCTTTTAAACAAAGACACCCGATTTCACTTAGAGTCTGTCTCACGCACTACAAATTAATGTTTTACAGAAAAACAACTGCATAGACGTATTCTTTGTTTATTAAGCTTTAAAATGATGTATAATGTCATAAAATATTATTTAACGCGACGCGAAAATAAATTTTTAACGAAAGGTACCCGCGAAAGTAGTTCGCGTAGATTGAATCTCAAATGCTTGTTAGTATTATACCTTGGATATACTGTTGGATAAAAGACTACAAGAGATGGAAAGAGATTTCTCAAAATGTTCTCACTTTGTTTGGATAGTTCCCGAAATACACACTCGCTGTGGTACAAAGTATTCTCAATGTGCCTCTGTGACCTATTTGTCCAGAATATTATACCTTGTGTCCTCACTGCAATAACAATTTTTGGACTTGTTCGTGTATGTGGAAGAGTGAGGAAAAAAAAAAAAACTAATGAAGTCTAAAGATTACAAAGATATTTATTTCACATTGTAATATAGCGACTTATTGTACAATAAAGATTAATTGGTTGGATAACCATTGTCCATTGAGATTAGTTAAAGATAGCATCCTTAATAGATTACACATTTTTAGGAGTTTTGAATAATTTGTTAAAAAAATGTGTTTTAAAATACGTCTGTTTACACAAAGTTCCATCATTATAAAAATAATGGCACATTTCACGATCTACAAAAGGTAATTCAAAGGGTAGAATATCTACCTTAGCAGGTATTGAGTTCATCAATTTACAAAAGGAATGAAAATTTATAATTTCATTCCAAAATTGTCTATGACAACTAGTACAGCTTATAGCCTGATACTCCTCTTTAGAAGATTTGTAATACCTTAAGGATAGCAAACGATAACAACCGAAACCATTTCTATCACACCAATGTTCCTCTTTGCAATAATGATAAAAACATCCACTCAGATTAAAGATTACTACTGCTCGTGTTTCTTTAGTATTAAAGACTTTCATACAATATTTACAACGTATGGGAGTATCTAATTGTCGCGTGTCGCGGGTCGCGGGTCGCGGGTAAATGTCGCGGGTAAAAGTCGCGGGTATGAAAAATGTCGCGGGTAAAAGTCGCGGGTATGAAAAAAGTCGCGGGTGTGAAAAATGTCGCGGGTAGAAGTCGCGGGTATGAAAAAAGTCGCGGGTGTGAAAAAAGTCGCGGGTATAATTTTTCATTTTTATGTACTTGTTTTTATTATTATTATTATGAAAATCCATAAATGAATATTAACATCCATTAAAACTTACTTTGTTAATGAAAACATACAATTCTTGTACAAAATTATTTAGATCATATAAATAATGATATAACGTCCAACTTAATCGTTTTTCAATGGCACAAGTAAAGGAGGAAACCGTGGTCCCTCTGTACAGATGAAAAAGCAAGAAGCTATAAGAGATCAACTTCAAAGAGCAACCGGAAACTGGGTCAGGACTTTACAAGAGATGATCTGACAGATGAAGACCTGACTTACCAATCCGCGGACAACCTCTACGACATTGATCCACATAGCCGCCACAATGCAAGTGTTGCTGCAACGAGAAAATCTGACGGAGAAAGACCTGGGAGATATCGACCGATTAGAAGTAAAGGGTTCTTAGATCGACTAAGACGAGCAAAAGAAGAGAAGGACAATATTAAGTTAAAGAAGTAGACAAATCGTTAACGACAAATCTTGCCAGGGCGTATTCAATAATCAATGTAGCTAGAAACGCAAATATTTAGAGTAATCATAGGAAGGCGTTCCTCGTGTAATTGCGAAGATTAGTACAAAGAACAAAGATAAAGAAATTGGTAAACATATCCCCTGGATATATCTTTTTGTCGCTAGATTGCCAGAGAACAGTTGCATTCTGCAACAATTATTTTTAACCAAGGAAGAGGTGACACTGAATCAGATGTTTTCAAACTCACCAAGGGTCACTCCTGATGAACACATACTTCATGCACAATCTCATACTGTCACAACAAGGAAAGACATCGTAAAAGACCTGCTAGCCAAACGGAAAGCCGCAATAGAAATCAACTTCTCTGGTACGTGAGTATCAAAACGAAAAAAAGGGGAGTGACCCCCCCCGCTGTAAAGCGTGCAGAAAGGAGCAAAAGGTGGGGGACATAACTGTGTCGGTAGAAGGCCTTTATGTTCCTTATGAACAAAATTTTGTCACTCAAACAATGTTCTATTTTTGTCCAAGCTCAAACTGCGTAAAGAACACTCCAAGCTGGACAAATCTTAGGCCCCCTAAAAATAAATAGCAAAGTCGTGTATAAGCGATATCGAGGCAAACAATTTAAGAATTGCAGGGTTGCCAATCTCATTGTCTTAACTTTATCTAGGCTTTTGGTTGCATACGTTAACGTTAATGTTATTTTGATTTCACAAATATTAAGTTAGAGTAACTCTTGGTGAAAAAAATATGTAAGGCTTTGCATATTAGATATTAGTTATTTACACGGTTCACGCCTCACGATTCTCGTGTCAATGCTACAATATATAATAACAAGATATGGCATTGTAAATGTAGATATTTTGCTATGTTAATATTTTATATGATCTAAATAATTTTGTACAAGAATTGCATTTTTTCATTTACAAAGTAAGTTTTAATGGATGTTAATATTCATTTATGGATGTTCATGATAATGATAATAAAAACAAGTGCATAAAAATGAAAAAATAATAATTTTTTTACCCGCGACTTTTTTCATACCAGCGACTTTTACCCGCGACAATTAGATACTCCCGCAACGTATACATTGTTGACATTCATCTTCTCCACTACATCCCTTTCTACAACTTTGAAAAAAGTCACCTACATCAACATAATAGCTTGTTTCACATCCATTGTTCGCTGCTGTGAAATATTTACCAAGTACAGACCAGGAATATTGGTATCCTATGCTGTGTAGTTTATCTTGCATAACAGTTCGATTCGATCTCCCCCAACAAACTCGGAACTTATTCTCTTTTCATTTTCTACACTGTCCTTCAAAGTATTTATCTTGCTTCTCTATGGGGTTACGAAGACTTGGTATTTTCCACAATTCAGTTTCCACACCTCTGTGAGTTGTTGCTTTAGGAAATGTATCTATTTCTGGTGATTCCATATTCAACACATCTATTTCTTTAAAATGACTTAACTTGTTCATAAACTTGATTATTACTTGGAGTAACGTTATCACACTCAAATTATCATTATTACATCATAGAGACACATGGAGATTATCTTATTGTGATGTCATAAGCTATGTACACTAGTACATTTAGATGTACACTTTTGATTGACACTTTAGAACAATGTATTCCTGGTTAATAAAAAAGGGGCCTTCATATTTTTCATTACCGAAAATGCATCACATTTTCAAATATCACACCGGGTCTATCCCAAACAAATCCTATTTTATTAACAGTATGTTAATAGGAAGTTTTATTAATGAAGGACTGCTATCACCTGATAGGAGCTACCCACACCCAACCCATCCAAGAAGGTAGTTTATGCTCTTTCCCTCCCCCCCTTAAATAAAGAGAGCCCCTATCGATCTAATGGTGGAAATGTTTTTCTTTATAGGTGGATGAAGCAAAAAAGATTCCCCTATCAGATAGGAGTGAATGGTTACTCAGGAAGACCATGCTTTGAAATAAAACTTATAACGGAGGGAGCGACCCTTATTACAGCTTTCCCTCTCTGAAATTAACTAAGATAGGGGAGGGTTTATAGTGAGTTTTTTCATATGCTTTTCTCATTATAAAACCCTTTAAAAAAAATAATAATAATAATAATACATCAAAACAAACTTGTGAAATACACAAAGTGATTTATAGGTGATGAATATATGCTAATTCAAATTTGCGCGCGCTTTTCTTCGCGCGCTTTTCTACGCGCGCTTTTATGTGAATAATTAAACAGATACGTTAATATTCTTCCAACTTCATTTATTACTTAAAGAAAATGTTTTACAACTATTTTTTTGCTTCAGTTAAAATATTCAAATCAGCATCCATTTGATCTTCATTCATTCCCCAAGCAAAATTAGCATTATCTTCAGTGTCAATTTCTATATCATACGAGTGTTCTCGATAGCTCGTTTCACTGAGCGGCCAGTCTTGGTTGGCATCCTCATTTATAGTCAACTACCTCTGGTAAAATGGTCTATTTCCATTCACTGTAGCTCTGAGATTTCTATGAGCATTCTCATCAAATTCAGTGATAATTTCTTTAACACAGTCCAATTCTCCAAGTGTTAGCGAGATTTCGCCAGATGTAGTTCTATCATTATGATTCTAAATGTTACTTTTTCTTTTAGATTCAAGATGGTGGGGGAGTCATAGATCAACCTGTTAGTGATGGAGAAGAAGAAGAGGTGAAATTAATTTGTTATTTCATACTTGACAAATATAGAATTTATGGTCAAACAAGATTAGTAAAATGTTATCTACCATACATATATTGTTAGAATTGAATGAAAATGTGACTGTAAAATAGGTTTTTATATTTTCTTTGTATTGTTTCAGATAGAAAGTGCTCTAGGAGGCAATGCAGAAATTTTCAAATACAACCCTTACAAGCGGGAAAAGAACGATCTCACACTGACGTTACAAGGAAAAAAGAAAAAAAATACAAACCAACTAAAGAAACAATTGAATAAACACCGTGGAATAAAATGGTTTCTATGCGTAAAAGTGAAAATGGTTAAAACTAAACCAGAAGGAGAGGAAACATCAACCCCTCATTTTCGTAGTGTGACGACTACGACAACGAATCTGAATACTATTGACAAAGACTACGACGACGCGGTGCAGAAGATAAAAACAGCATTTTTACAATATCAAAGAGAGGGTTCTGGATGGTTATTAGAAGAGGTGTGTATATTACATACTGCTGATATATGTTTATGCGTATGCATGTATAATTAATCTACGTTTTATCGTAGATTAAACAGTATAAATATATTGCTATGTAATTCTCATAGATGGTTATATCTTTTATAGGTCTTACATCATGACTTGGGTATTGTAGTCTACGTACCTCTGGCAGGCGCAAGCTATCTTCTTCTCCCCAAACGGATCAGAGACAAGAAGGCGGTGTTAAATATACAGATTAATAACAACAAGTGCTTCCTCTGGTCTATACTCGCTGAAAAACACTCTGTTCATTGGAAAGATCACTACTATCGAGTGAACCATTATACGAGGTATGAAGCAGAATTGAATATGCAAGGAATACCCCGTAACAGTTAATCAATTAAAAAAATTGAAAATCAAAACTCAGAAATAAGCATAAATGTACTTGGCTATGAAGACGATGAAATATTCCCGATGTATATAACAAAAGAAAAAAAGAATATTCATGCAAATCTACTACTCTTTTCAAATGGAGCACAAAGACATTATTGTCTAATTAGGAATATGAGTAGGTTATTAAATGAACAGACAAGACATAATGGACGATCCTTTCATTGTGATTATTGTATGCATAGTTTCGTTAGGGAAGATCTATTAACTGCTCATGAACCTTTATGTGGTCGTCATGGACTAGAGAAAATAAAACTACCGGATGATGATCATAAACTTTTATCTTATACCGACGTAGCAAAACAACTAAGGGTACCCTTTATCATTTATGCAGATTTCGAATCATTACTTGTTGAAACTAACGAACCTGAACTAGATAACAATACAAGTCACACACAGAAAACACAACACCATCAACCTAGTGGTTATGGATATACCATAGTTTCGACAGTAGAGCAATATTGCAAAGCCCCGGTCATCTACCGAGGGGAGAACTGTGTAGATCATTTTTTTTAAATAATCTACTACAAGTAGAAAAACAAATCAGAGAAATTTTAAGGGCTGTTGTACCCATGTCAATTACCGACGAACAAGAACGGGACTTTCAAGAGGCAGTCAAGTGTCACATATGTAATTTTGAGCTCGGTGCAGATCGGGTGCGAGATCATGATCATTTAATTAACAGGAATGTATAGAGGTGCAGCTCATAACGAGTGTAATATTAATTTCAAGTTCAAGGGGAAGATTCCCGTCATTCTTCATAATTTGCGTGAGTATGACAGCCATTTAATTATGCAAGGTTTAGGAAAAATGAAATCAGAAAAAATTGATTGATAGCAAATAATGTAGAAAAATATATCTCTTTTTCTCTAGGTAATTTAGAATTTAAGGACTCGTTACAGTTTTTAAACAGTTCATTAGAAAAACTAGTAGATAATTTAAATAAAGAAGGGGATGACAAATTTTTGACACTTAAAATATAAAAAATATATAGAGCAAGATAAAGTTAATTTGTTACTTAGAAAAGGAGTGTACCCCTATGAGTACATGAATTCATTCGATAAATTTAGTGAGAATAGATTACCTTCGATTGATAATTTTTACAGCTCATTATCAGATCATGGTATATCCCTGGAGGATTATCAACACGCGCAAATGGTGTTTAATCGATTCGGTTGTCGTCACCTAGGCGATTATCATGATCTATATCTCAAATCAGATGTATTACTCTTAGCTGATGTTTTTGAGAATTTAAGAAGTATATGCTTGGAATATTACCAATTAGATCCCGCTCATTTTTACACAAGTCCAGGTCTTTCCTGGCAGGCGTGTTTGAAAATGACTGGTGTCAAATTGGATTTATTTCAAGACCCGGATATGCATCTATTTATAGAAGAGGGCTTACGTGGAGGTATATCGATGATAACTCACCGATATGCTAAAGAAATAACCCCTATTTAGAAAACTATGATGTTGACCGGGAAAACAACTATCTTATGTACTTAGATGCAAACAATCTTTATGGTTGGGCGATGTCTGAATGTCTACCGACATCAAACTTTGATTGGTTGTCTGAACAGGAAGTACGTGATCTCGATGTAAACACTATCTCTGACGATAGTAAGGAAGGGTATATATTAGAGGTTGATCTTTCCTACCCGGAGGAATTACATGCGCTTCATAATGACTACCCACTCGCACCAGAAAAACTTAAAGTGACTGATGACATGTTATCACCTTACAGTCGACAATTAGCAGACGAATTGAACTTGAACCGAACTTGAACGACAAACAGCATTATGTAGTACACTATCGTAATCTAAAGCAGTACCTATCTCTAGGGTTGGTACTGACTAAAGTTCACAGGGTGCTTGGTTTTGACCAACGCCCATGGCTGAAGGCATACATAGACTTCAATACTGAGAAACGAAAATATGCTCGTAATGATTTTAAGAAAGACTTTTTTAAACTGCTTAAAAACTCTGTATTTGGGAAAACGATGGAGAACATTCGCAAGCGTGTTAATGTAAGCTTAATAAACACGGAGAAGCAATTGAAAAAACTAGCGGCATCTCCCCTTTTTGATTACTTTAGAATTTTTGATGAGGATTTAGTGGCTGTCAACAAGAAAAAACCCTCGCTGTATCTCAATCGTCCCATCTATGTAGGTTTCTGCATCATGGATTTGTCAAAGACACTCATGTATGACTTTCACTATAACTACATTAAACAGAAGTATGGACATAAAGCAACATTGTTGTTTATTGACATGGATTCATTGTGTTATGACATTGTTACAAGTGACGTTTACAGAGACATGCAACAGGACATTGACCTTTTTGATACGAGTGAGTTTTCATCCGACCATTTTCTTTTCAACACTCGGAATAAGAAAGTGGTTGGAAAAATGAAAGATGAGACGCATGGAATTCCCATTCAGGAATTCGTCGGACTGAGACCTAAGATGTATTCCCTTCTTTACTATGAGAACGGTAAAGAAGTGGAGAAAAAGACAGCTAAAGGGATCGCGAAATATGTGACCAAAAGAAAGATCAGACATGCTCACTATAGAGATTGTTTGTTTGGCAGAAAGCGTACCATGGCTAGTATGAAACAAATAAGAAGTTTTAAACATCAACTTTATACTATAAATATTAACAAGATTGGTTTGAGTTCATATGATGACAAGAGGTATATTCTTGATGATGGTGTAACCACACTAGCTCATGGGCATACTAAGGTAACTTTAACTAAACATGATATGGAATTAGTAGACATTTTAACATCTCTACTTTAAAACAAATGTAATTTTAAGTATCAAATGTAAATAAAATGTTTTAAATTCAAGAGTTGTTATAGTCATATCTAGAAAAAATAACTATTTCTTCTTCATCCTCTTCTTCTTCTCCTACCCCTGTTAATCCCATATCTTGCATCTCCATCCCTCTTTGTCGTGGATATCTCCGTTTTATGATATACTTTCTAAACAACACTGTTGCTATGGTGACGATGATGATGAAGATTAAGCCGGGAATTATGGTATATATGTAGATGATGTGTGAAGGGGGAATATTTTTTTACACGTAGAGCTGCATAAGATGTAGTTATTAAAATCTTTGTAGGACTCGAAGAGTTGATAAATTCTTGTGTTGTCAGCTCACGAGTGACGGATGGAGTAGATTTAGTAGTAGTCATTGAAGTAGTATTCATAAAGGTGAATGTTGCTTGTGTTGTTGACTTACTAACAGTGGATGGAACCGATTCAATAGAAGTTGGTGAGGATGGTTTTGATGTTGCTTGGCTGTGAATGCAGTCGGTGATGATGCGGCAATTTGAGAAGTTGTTGTTTAGAAAAGAGCAATCAAGTTCAGGATTCTGTGATAAGTCTACTACTTTTAAGTTGGGAAGTGCCATCAGGATGGAGGAAAGGCTTACCTTGGTAATATTGTTATGTTGAAGTGATAAGCTGGAGAATTTTACTTGTGTAGAATAGAAGGTCGGGATTACAGTCAGACGTTGATAAGAACAATCAATCAATTTGATGAATTTCCAACATCGGCACTTGATAAAGCAGGACCACTCACTTTTTGATGACATTGTAGATGATAACAGTGAAAAAGCGAGCAATAGTTGTGTTAGTTGTGTTCATTTCTTGATTTGATTTTTTCTAGCATTTGAACTGTTGGGCTGACTTTAATAGAACGCATTTTCAACGTCGCACTCTGTAGATCAATTTTATAGTTGGGGTTTGCCTCACCCGACATCAGAATAAAGGCTGAGGTTTTCAATGTTAACTTGAAGTTCACGTTAACGTGGTTGATTAATAAGCGATCCGTAAATAATGCGTCAACATGAAGAGGACCAAACAGATCTACAACATAGCTTTCCTTAGTGAAAGAATGGCAAATCTTGAGTCCTGAATTGGTTCCTGCATCTGGACAGTCTGTTACATCCATTGATCCTGCAGTATCTTTGTAGTATAGACCACCAGTCAGGTGTGATTTCTTTGCTGCAGGGTTGTAGTTTAACAGAGTTTCAAACATGCTCTTGAAACTATATGTGCCTGTTGATTGAGTTACCAGGATACCATTCAAATAAAGATCTACTTGTTTGAACAAACTATGTAGAAGGTTATTGATCGGTGCTGTTTTCTCTCCATCGGCGAGGTTACTTTTATCAGCCTTTGTTATTTTTAATTTAACCCTTTGACTACTACGGCGCCCGAAACCGCCCGTAAAAAAACACGTCTTAATTTCCTACGGCGCCCGAAACCGCCCGTACAAAATGGCCGATGAAAAAATCCCCTCCCCTCCCCACAACGTTGTTTTTTGTCAATTTTAATTTGACAGTTAGTATTGTCAATGATTGACCAATCAAAATACGCCTTTTGCGCATATTTTCTTTGACTAAATAAGACAAAGCACGAGGTTTGAAATCTGAACTCGCGCACAATTGAAATCTGACACGACATAATGGCAGTCTGTCAAGCGACGGATGTTGTTTTGACCGGAGATTTTGAAGATTCGGATGACGAAAGCAGTTTCTACGGTTTCGATGACGAAGATCAAGTTCAAGATCAAGCTTCAGATGGATCGGATGTGGATTTTGGAGGCTTAGAAAGCGACGAAGAGGACTCTAACGGCGAAAGCGACGATGAAGATGAAGAAGTCGAGGCGCAATGGACAGACCAACTGACAGACTTCCAAGTTCCCGACTACGATTTGGCCGCTGAAATTCGATTTCCTTTGCCAGCTATTCCTCAAGAGAACGACTTTTTTTCAGCTTTTTGTGGAGATGTTTTGTGGGACTGGATAGTGAACCAGACGAATCTTTATGCCCGGCAGAAGTTGAGCGCGTTTCCCCACCGCCTTGCGAAATTCACCAACGTGACGCGACAAGAGATGAAAGCTTACTTTGGCATTAGGATTGTAATGGGTATAGTTCGCCTTCCAACCATCGCTTTGTACTGGTCTACGGATGACTTCTTCGGTAATGTAGGTATTAAGAAAGTTATGACGAAAAATAGGTTTGAGGAGATTACTTGTTTTTTACATTTCAACGACTCAACGGGAGAACTACAGCGCGGAACTGACGGCTTTGATCGACTTTACAAGGTACGTCCGGTCATAAACTACGTTAAAGGTAACTTTTTAAATAATTTTCAGCCTTCAAAGAATATTTCAGTAGATGAAGGGATGATAGCGTATAAAGGTAGGATTTCTTTTAGACAATATATGCCGAAAAAGCTGACGAAATACGGGATCAAAGTTTGGATGGCCGCGGACTCCTCTAACGGGTATGTATTAAATTTTAACACTTACCTCGGCAAAGAACCAGGGCAAACTCTGACTCACGGGCTTGGATATCGAGTAGTTACAAGGTTAGTAGAACCATTTATGAATGCTAAACATCATATTTTTTTCGATAACTTTTTTACTTCAGTTAGATTGTTAGAACATTTGGAGGCTCAAGATACGTTTGCTTGCGGCACGGTAAGAATTAACAGGAAGGAAATTCCCGCTGCTTCAAAGACGAAACTTAAGCCAGGAGAAAAAGTAGTTAGACAAAAAGGTAAGCTAGTTTTTACTAAGTGGCATGATAAAAGAGATGTTTGTACTTTGTCCAACAATGTCAGCCCTTTACAGGCTGATGTTGTTGTGCAAAGACGGGGACAAAATGCGTTGAAGCCGGCCGTGGTAAGTTTGTATAATTCACATATGGGCGGAGTTGATCTTAACGATCAACTTCGACAGTATTATAACATAGGACGTTCTTCGTATAAATGGTATAAATATTTGTTTTGGTATTTAATTGATGTTAGTATTTGTAATTCGTATATTTTATTTAATCATCATAGGGTTAGTAATGGTGAAAAACAAGTGAAACAGGTAGGTTTAAGGACGCGCCTTGCAAAGCAGTTGATCGGCGGGTTTTGTACAGGTGTTAGCGAGCCAGGTAAGCGCAAAAAAATAGACAATTTTTCTTTAGATCCACTTAATGCTGCGAAGCACTTCATTATCAAGATTAAAGGTAGGAAAAGGGGATGTGTTATGTGCAAGAAAAGACGGGACAAGACAGAGAAAGGACGAGCCATTGAGACGACCTTCGAGTGCATTCAGTGCGGCGTGGCTTTGTGCAAGTTGGACTGCTTCCGCGACTACCACCGTGGATAAACTGCTTTCGTCTTTCCAATCTTCATCTTCTCATCTAAAAAAAAACTAACAGAACATTGTTTGACAGTATATTTACTTTTATTTTGAATGTTTTTTTTTTGTATTTGGCCCATGTTTGGCTTGTATTTGGCTTTTGATTAGGCTGAGTTTCAGTTATTTTGAAAGTCGCATGGCGTCCGATTTTCAATTTTAAACTTTGAATCATTTATTTTGGCCTTTTTTTATTATTATTTGGCAATATTTTTGTCCAGTTTGGCCTTTTGTTTATTCTGTTTGACAATAAACTTTATTTGGACTTGATATCTTGTGTCTGTATTTACTGCGCATATGGTTTATTTAGCACGTCATATTTGCTTGAAAATTCTTTGAAAATCCCCAGGGACAGAGGGCAAGCCGCGCGCAAAATCTCCAGTAGTCAAAGGGTTAAAAAAATAATCGTTTTTGAAAGATCTAAATAGTTCTCTCCACCTACGATAGAAAATTCAATGGGACTTTGTGCCGATAGAGCTGTCACTGGTTGATAATCGATCCATTGTCCTTTATCTTCTACAACTTGTGTAGAGGGAACAGAGAATAGATCCTCAAGCTCACTTTTACTACAAGGTGTTGAATGGGGGTGAACAAATGCCATGATGAAACTTAGAAAATATCTCTTGGGGTGATTTTAGCTCTTTTCCCTTTGGTTGCTGATGATGAAGTGAGTGCTTTCTGTGATGGTTTACGTTTTATAGTTTTTGGTTTGCGTTTACGTTTAGGACCCATTCCCTGTTTCCAGTTGTGGGATGATACGATTAATAGCTTGATCTTTTAAATTCTTAGCGGTTTGCTTGACTCTGGCCTTAGTTGATTGTTTAAGATTTTGTCCAGCAAGAATATCTTGTGTTATGTTTACTCCCGTATTCAATGCAGCACGACCAACTGTTTTTACTCCCTTCTGTAGAAAGGGTATAGCTCTACGTGCTAGTGATTGAAAGAAAGATCCAAGACCATAGCCAACTTGACCGGAACCTTTCTGAAAGTGACTCCCCCGAAAAACAACCATTCGACCGCCGTTTTGTCTGACCATTTTATGAAAAATATGGTGAACGGCTAAGACGGAAAGTTAATGTTATCAGTACGCGTCCGCGCTGGAAATGCACGTTTTCTCCTTTGTCATCGGTTATAAGTACTTCAATGGTTTCAAATTCTTTTCTAGCCAGTGGGACGAATTGCAGGCTGTTACAATTGATTGTGATGATTTCTCCATCTTTTCCTCCCGCTGGTACTGTACGAAGCAATGGTGCTCGGATATCACCAACTATTTGCGAGTCAATAATGTCCATGTATACAAAGAATGATTGAAAACCAGCATTCAAATCGCATACAAAGGGAGATGTCATATCTTTGTCTATAGTCACTTTTTTATATTCAAATCCTATCAATAAAGCTAAGTGATTTTCAAAGGCAATGCGTGCTTTGCCACTTAAACGAAATTGAACATTTTCTGATATCTCTTTGAATTCCAAAACGATATTATCAACACCCGTTTTCTTCAAAACCTCTGAGATAGCTTGAACCACTTCTTTCCCACTGTTATAATATCCCTTGCTAATTCGAGCTGGTAAAAATTGACCATCTCCTCCATCATAGAAAAATATTTGATTAACTTCAGTAATGCTATACCAGGAGTGAAGAAATGTGATACTCGATAATCCAACCTCCCACTCTCCACTAAGATTTATGGTTTCAGGAAGTTTTACTTTAAAACTCGATACATTGTGGTTTAATATCAGAAAACACAGACTAACCAGCAGTAATTTTGGGCTAGTAAGTAAGAGAAAAGCTGGTATTATTAAAAAAACAATTTGTTGACACTCTATTGACAAATAAAGATCTATCCCATGTAAAATCTATAAGTCTATAAGCTTCAGGACATCCTGTTAATATTTCAGAAAGTGGTGTTATTGTCTCAAAAGATATGCCATGGCTGGCTGCATCTCTAAAACATGCCTCGACCATATTTTTACTAACCATCCCGAGAGAATACATTCCATTATTGTCAAGGATTCTGCTTTAGCGGATCATGTTCCTGTGTTTGCAGTTCGCTTATACCAAGGAAAAGACGGCCCTCGTCCACGAGCACAGCCCATTACAATCACATACCGTTCTGATGTTCGACGAAACAGAAATAACAATGCGCCATTTATCAAATATCGCAATATGAATAAATTTAATGCTGATGATTTCATAACCACCTTGAAGCAAGTCCCATGGGATACTACATATCTGTTTGACGACATTGATGATATGTTGGACTCCTGGGAGTCTTTATTCAATAGCGCCTTAGATTCTTACTGTTCGTGGCGTGAAAAACGCGTCAAAAATCTTAAGCAAGCTCCTTGGATCAACAAACAAGTCATTAAACAGTTACGCCTAAGAGACAATTGTCTAAAAACAGCACGAATGTCTGATACCGCTGAGGCCTGGGAAAATACAAAGTTGAAAGAAACAAAGCAGTTGGTATGATGCGCTCTGCTAAGCGCTCTTATTTCAATAATGCTTTTAATGCACAAAAGAACAATCCCAAAAAAATGTGGAAAACAATTAAGTCTTTATCTGGTTCTTCAAATAATAAACAAGCATTCAGCAACAGTACAAAACACGATGTCTACTCTACAGATGATAACCAACAAAAAGCTAGTCTTTTCAACAAGTACTTTGCCTCAGTAGCTGATCAGATCAGATCCACGTTGTCAAACTCTACCTTTAATATAGACAGATTAATAAATTTTGTAGCTTCCAGAAAAGATCCAAGTACCACCTTTACTATTCCTGCCATTACCAAATCCCAGGTTATAGAAATCCTCTTAAAAATCAGTCCTGATCGATAAAATCAGTTCTCGTCTACTAAGGATTGCAGCTCCCGCGATTGCTACTTCCTTGACACGAATTATCAACTTTTCTTTTGAGTCTGGTACATTTCCCAAACGTTGGAAGTCTGCCAAAGTCACACCTCTATTTAAAGCTGGTGATGCAGACGATGTGTCAAACTACCGGCCAATTTCGGTGCTGCCAGTGTTATCAAAAGTAATTGAGAGACATGTCCACAATTTCCTGTATGAATATCTTTTAGAAAATGATCTCCTCTTCCAGCGGCAATTTGGCTTCAGGAAGCGACACAGCACAGTAACAGCTTTAATCAAGATTACAGATGAACTTTTGTTTAATCTCGACAATGATCGCGTTAATGGATTGCTTCTTGTCGACTACATGAAAGCCTTTGACATGGTGGACCATGGATTTTGTTGGAGAAACTGAAGGCCTATGGAATTATTGATACTCCCTTGTCTTGGTTTGAGTCTTATCTATGTGATAGACAACAACTTGTGAATGTTGCTGGTAGAGAGTCGGAGTATGCTCAAATGAAACATGGAGTACCCCAAGGAAGTATACTTGGCCCCCTTCTGTTTATAACTTTTATCAATGACCTACCACTTCACGTCAACTCATCACAAGTCGACCTCTATGCGGATGACACTACCATCTCTTCGTCTGCTGATGTTAAAAACATACTCAAGCTGCAGGACACACTCAACAACTCTATGGCACAGATACACGACTGGGCCACATCAAACAAACTGCCAATCAACGAAGAAAAGACAAAGACACTAACTGTCACGGGGAAACGCTTGCGATCAAAGATAGACTGCTTACCAACAGTTGAACTGAATGGAAACGTAATTAAGAATGTGAACAGTGTTAAGCTTTTAGGACTAGAAATTGACAATGAACTATCTTTTGGCTCTCATATAGATACCGTGTGTATTAAGCTATCAAAAAGAATTGGTGTTTTGAAAAAAATCAAACTCTATTTGCCCTTCAAGCAGCGGTTGTTATACTATAATAGTATGATAAAGCCTATTTTAACTTATGTTTCAGTCATCTGGACAAATTGTGATAAAAAATCATTAGCTAAAGTTCTAAAGTTGCAGAAACGCGCTGCTAGAATAATTCTTGATGCCAATCAACAGTCTTCGTCAGTAGACCTATTTAATAGATTAGGGTGGCTTCCTTTTTATGAAGAGGCCAACATTAATAAGTTACTATTAGTTTTTAAAAGACTAAATGGCAATGTCCCTTCTTATTTAAATGATTCACTGAAACCAAATAGCGAGCTACACTCAAGAAATACAAGATATTGTAAATATAATCTTATATGTCCTAAGTTTAAGCGCAAATTAGAGGGGGGGGGGGGGGGGGGGGGGGGAGGTCTTTAAGTGTTATTACAACCATTTTATGGAATAGTCTACCAGTAGTTTTAAGAAAGGAGGATTCTTTTAACGTTTTTAAATCTTCTTTATATAAATATTTTTTAGATAATCAAACCAATATAAATCATTTTATAGTATAACTTAATTAACATTATTATATTTATTACTAGGTTAGTTCAAATCATAATTGTACATGTAAATTTTCTATAGTTTTTTATATATAGTATTTTAACATTTTATATTTGTATTTTATAGCTTTTAATCTATTTATTTGTTTGTATGTTATTTGAGGGCCACAAGTTTATTAGTCTATGAAGACTATTTAGTGTCACCCTCTCAAAATAAAGAGTCTATCTATCCAGACCGAAAAGTTACAGCTGTCAATGATTATGGCTTAGTAGAAATTAAATGCCCTTATACACTTAGAAATTTGACACCAGAGGAGGCATGCCAGGAACCGACATTCTATTGTGATTTGCTAAATGGAAAGCCAAAACTTCAACGAAATCACTCTTACTATTACCAAATACAAGGTCAACTAGGTATCAGTGGAATGAAATGGTGTGACTTTGTATGTTTCTTTCAGAGAGGCCTTATAATAGAACGTATTCAATTTGATGAGGAATTCTGGAAAACAATGATTTCAAAACTTACAACATTTTATCAACAACATATAATGCCAGAGGCCATGAAGCTCTAAACAACATGAGATACTGTATTTATCAAAAGATAAATGTAATTCATCATACTCAATTTCAAATGCTAATAAGTATAGATAGCAAGGCAATAATCAAGTATAAAACCAGTATTATCTTGTTTGAAGGACAAAAAACTCTACTTATCTTATGAAATATACAACATTGTTTTTATGTTACAGTGCGGATACTCGAACCATGAACGGTCAGACTTTTTTTAGATGTTTTTACGACATTCTTTTGAAAGCGACCAACTAGAAGCAAGATTTGCATCAACGGTCATGAGTTATTCTGACAATATTTCGACATTATTTCAACATTTTTTATAGATTATTTAAAATCACTACAAAGTAAATCCAAAAGTCCGGTAAGATAAGTTGTAAACTTCAATAAAAACAATTTATTATATTTTGATATGTATTTATTACAATGTAAACTCAATTTGAATGTTAAAATAAAACACAACAATTACAAAGACGATTGAGTCCTTTTTATAGTCAATAAAGTCAACTATGTCCATAGTATCCATACTGTTGTGAAGTCGACGACCCATAGCTCGGGAAAACAAAGCCTTGACTCGGCTGATACGTAGCGGGCTGTGGGAAAGAATCGGAACCTGGTTTACAATGCTCTTTGTAAAATCAGTAGATCTTTGTCGAACGCGTAACGGTTGACATACTTGGGAAGATTTTGCTTCTTTAGACGAGGCCTCATAACAGAAAAGAAACTGGATTTTACGCGTATTTCTAGGTTCCCAGGATAGCACACTGTAAGCTAAGTCATGCGTGGCCAAATATGCAAATTGAGTATCGACTTTTACATGTATTAAAGAGTAAAACTATTTATCCGTTATCTCCAGGTTTTACAAATTCAAAAGTCTTGAAAATCATTTATTGATTTATTTTAATAAATACCACTTCTCTTACAGGACATTTAGATCTACTTTGTAATGATTTTAAATAATCTATAAAAAATGTTGAAATAATGTTAAAATAACTCATGATCGTTGATGCGAATCTTGCTTCTAATTGGTCGCATTCAAAAGAATGTCGTAAAAACATCTGACCGTTCATGGTTCGAGTATCCGCACTGTAACACTGATATGTATATCTTAAAACAAGTCACATGCATGTCAACTAAAACCAAAAACCTCTGTTACCGGGTACCATTCATGTTTTTGACAATTTAATTTGAATGCATGACCAAAATGATGTCCACTCTTTATACCTATAATTTGCCAGCTATTCATTAGCATTTATAAAAGAGTTATGTAAAAGAAAATAGTATTAATTAGTTGAAACAGTACAAGAGTGAAATAATCCATGCAATAGTACACAATAGTTACACAAAATCAATAGAATTAACATACAATTGCATAGATTATAATTAATATCAATAATTATCTCACAGATATACTGATTGCACTCTATCAATTTGCATCTTGAGAAATAATTGGGTTTTGAAATAAAGTCAAAAGTGCACATACTGTCCAAATCTGGTTAATTGATCCAGATAAAGACAAAGGAATTACTTGGTCAAAAATATGAAAATTCTTTACTTTATTTATCACTCTCTCCACATGTACTCTCTCTGATGCTATTTGCTGTGTCTGAAAACATCTTCTGAAACCATCTGATCCTGCATGTGTAGAAACGGGGGAATGTTAAGTTTAACTCCAATGGGATCAAGCAAATCTTGAATGTCAAATCCTTTGTCTGCCATCAGGCAATCTCCTTGGTCAAAGGGTAGTCTTAGTATGCCACTACGTACAGTTATCTCCCTGTCTGATATCAATCCTGTATGCAATTGAGAGATGAAAGAAATAGCACCACTTGGAGAAATACCTAATGAGCCCTTTAAGGAGGCTCGGGTCAGTAATTTTCGCGCTCACCCAGCGACGTTTGAAAGGCCGTAGTTCTCGCGTCAGAGGGTATTTTGACAAGATTTTTTAACACTTGTCTACATATAGAATAAAGTTTTTAAAAATGTTATTTTTGATAAAATCGATAATATTTTAGCCCACAAATGATAACGACGCCGAATTTCTATGTAGCCTATTTTTGGGAAAAATCGACCTAAACTTTTAAAACCACATAGCCTACTTTAAAGCTTTTACCTAGGTCAACAATCTGGCAAAGTTTAAAAAAAATTCATCTCACCGGTTTTGAATAAAAACGGGACAATTTTTTTCAGTGCAAAAAATCATTGTTTTATAATATTTACCGATAACAACGGACTTTGAAAAGATAAATCAAAATTCTTCCAGCCAGGTATTAACAGGACATTTTTCTACATTGTCTGTGAATTTCAACAAATTTAGTACACGGGATGTTTTTTGGGAAAGGATATAAATCGGCAAAAGTTTGTCAGTTTTTGTGCAAAACTTCTAATTTTTACTTCTGAGCACGCTAACGAAAAAATCTGATAGATTTTTTTTTATTTTTTAGCTATCAAAAGTTCACCATATTTTCAAGTGCGCCTCTAAATTTTATAGTGATTGAAATATTTTGAGGCGGTCAAATAAAATTCTGAACGTGTGTATATTTGCCTTCGCTTTGCAGCGGCCGGTTTGTTTTTATTTTCGAGTTATACATGATTTGTATGCTTTTGCTTTTTTATATTTCAATCACTATAAAATTCCTGTCTTAATGTTTTGACCGCGCGAAATTCGCTTCCTTTTTGCTCGCCCGTTCAACACAGCAAGCCCCAAACCCGATTTTTTCCTAAAACCCGAAAGAACGCCTGTTTTGCAGGCTAAGATTAAAAATGATGTCAAGATTAAATTTCTTCATAAATTTGTGTAATACATTTGAGTCTAAATTTAGAAGGGGTGAAAGATTCATTAAATAATTTATTCATTTATTTATCACGGCATTCGTTTGATCATTAGGATTAAAATTCTTCATTAATAACTTCTATTAATCCTATATTTTTGTAATGCATTGGAGTCTATATTTACAAGGGATGAAAGATTCATTAATAATTTATTCATCATGGCATTCGTTTGATCATTCAATTTCTTATTGCGTTGCAAGGGTCACTAAGATGCTAGATTCAAAAGCAATCGCTTCGTCATTAAGTGACACCCCCACAATTCCAAAAGTATCAAGGCGTTTGACTTCAGACTGGAACCCTCCTGAAAATGACGTCGAAACCATTTTCACAAGAGAAGAAACGAAATCATTGATTGCATGTGAGAATCCAATTCAAGTTTTCAATACATCTATGGAGACCCTCCCAAAAGTAATGGAAAGACCACCTTTGGAACCCCTACCTTCTCAAATGAGTAGTTTTGAAAATTGTCATCCATTGGAGAGACAGGAATTTGTTGATAAGGCTGAAGAGGCTTGTAAACTGGTTTGTGATGTCATAGCACCTCAAGATGGAGAAAAGCTGTTTAAAGCAGTTAAGGAACAACAAGATGTTTTGATTACTAAAGATGTCGGCTTGCAAAGTCTCGTTACTGCATACCGACATGCACCCTCAAAACCAATGAAAACACAGGTTTTTAGCATTTATGCAAATAAGTATAGTGCTAATGAGCTGAAGGTCATACATCAGCCTTTTGAAAGCTAAGTGACAGGCAAATAAAGAAGGCAAGGTCCCATTCAGCTACCCATGGTCCTGGAACTGTTGTTCCTAAGATATCGCAACACAAAATACGAGTGGATAAGAGTAAGCTCAATCATTTCTTAGAGTTTACATCTCGGCCTTATTTTTATCAGGATGTAGCCTTTGGAAGTCGTAGAATCAAATTAGACAGCAACGAAGAGTTGGTGATGCCTAACGTTGTACGCACAGTTGCTGGATGCACAATTATTGACCAGTATCTCCAATTTTGCCGTGAAAGCGATTTTGTACCTGTCAGTCGTTCAACCATGTGGAGAGTTCTTGAGGTGCAAGAAGCTTCTCAAAGAAAATCCCTAAGAGGCCTTGACAACACAGCAGCTGACGGTAGTGAAGGTTTTGACACCCTACATAAGATCGTAGTGGAACTACAAAAAGCTTGAGCAAGCAGTGAGTGGTGTTCTCAAACAAATAAGAATCTTCTTGAAAGCAAGTTATACTTGAAAACTAGGTATCGCGACCATTGCAAAGAAACCCAAAGTGAATGCGCTGACCACTACAGATCGTATGCACTAAGTGATAGTTCAGATGCTAGTTTTCAAGAAAAGTGCACTCACGTATATGACCGAGCATGCAAAGACTGTGATCTACTTAAGAATACTATCTCTGAAATAAAATCTAGCATTCCTAAATATTCGTCCAAAATGAATGAAGAGCAAGAGGGAGATCTTTGATATGACGCAAGTGCTGCACAAGATAAAGTATTTGAATGGAAAGCTCACATTATGCGCGCTCGAAATCAAGAACAAAGCAAGCAAGATGTCGCAAATACTTTACAACCTGACGAAGTATTTGTTGTAATTGATTGGGCTATGAAGTTCAATGCCACGAAATTCCGTGAAAAGCAGGCAGAATGGTTTGCAAAAAGAGGAATTAATTGGCATATCAGCAGTGTGATTTTGAAAGAGGGAGAGAAAACTAAACTTTTTCCATATGCTCACCTGTTGAATAGCTGCAAACAAGATTGGTTTGCTGTGCTTTCCATTTTAGAGGACCTTCTATCAAACATTAAGACAAGTTACCCTCAAATCAAGAAGGTTTATCTGTGGTCAGACGAAGCAGGCTGTTACCCTAATGGTGAACTAGTGTCGTCATTGTATGAACTAGGAAAGCGTCTTGGACTGCAAGTGTTGAGGTATGATCACTCACAACCACAGTATGGAAAGGACGTATGTGATCGAATCTTATGCCCAATGAAGGCATCAATACGAAGATTTTGCAACGAGGGGCACGATATTGTTACTGCGCATGACATGTATATTGCATTGAAAGAACGGCCAGTAGAAGGAACAACTGCGGCAGTTTGCACTATTGATGAGAATAATGCAACATTGGAAATCAAGAAAATAACGAACGTCAGCTCTTTCCACAGTTTTCAATTCACTCCTGCTGGCCTTCAATATCGGAATGGGAAAGCTCCTAAAATGGAATGAAATTATTAATCGTCCACAGGAAAGTACACAACTTAAAGTAGATGTACCGTTTTATCCAACTACAGGAAGACAAGTGAATCGACAAGTTAAACAAACAAAAGTAATTACTGATGATGAAGAAACCATTTTGGAATGCCCAGATCCTAATTGTTCAGAAAAATTCAAAAGCAGCGAGGAACTGAAACTCCACTTGAACGTTATGGGCCACAACTATCTGTCAGTAGACGAAAAAGAAGGTTTAAAGGACAAACTACGCAGGGACTGGGTAGACAGATTCAAGACAATGTCTTTAAATTACTTTAGTCCAACAACAGACCTCCATGACACAGAGAAAATAAACATATCAACCAGTACAGTTCTTCCCATGGGATGGGCTCTTCATAAGCCTCGCCAAGGTGATAAACGCTTCTCCGACAAACGCTTCTTCTCGTTCATATTTGACAAAGAAATTTGATATTGGTCAGCAAACAGGAAGAAAAGAAGATCCTGCCAAAGTGGCCAAAGACATGCGTAACGCTCGCACACCAGAAGGAGAAAGAATGTTCGAAAGAGATGAATGGCTTTCATATTCACAAATCAAAGGCTTTTTTTCAAGAGCTGCAGCAAAATTAAAAAAGGTCACTGTCCAAAAAAAGTGCAGTTCGTCAGAAAACAATGACAGAGAAAATATAACCAGCCAAACTGGTAATGACGATGAGGACGATTGTGACTATAGTGATGACTGTGATGATGAATGCGCCTGTGATTCTGATGATGAGCACCAGGAAAAGACAAGAAAAGGCGTGCTCTGTGAAATCGAAGTGACTCATCCTATTGTTTATGATGTATACAATCTCTGCGATATGGCACAAGATCAACAACTTTCATCTTTTACAGTGAAAATGCTCAAAGAAATTTGCAATTATTTTGAGCTCCAGTTCAAGTACAAATGTATCAAGCAAGACCTAATTGATAAAGTAACAGAGATGGTAGCGGAGTGTGAATGCTATAATAAATAAGTGTATATTTTAAAAATCATAGTAAACAATAAAACAATACAAACCAACGTTTCAGTCTCTTTCAAGATTGAAAAACTAACGGCATCACTCCTGGTTCTGCAACTGTTGTTATTTACTGAAGCTAAAAGAAAATTAATTTGAAATTGACATAAGATGATGGTAAACTTATAAACCCGTTTGAAACCTGATGAGTATCTCTAAGACATAGGGCTCTATGACAAACCAATGTACTTTACAATGTACTGTTAAAGCGAGTTTAGGTTTAGTTGGTATTATAAACAATCCCCCTCCCGCCCTCCAATTAATTTTACAAACTCATTCCCAAACAATTGAGAAATCAGTTCTGCTTTTTAAAAAAAAGCTGGTTAGACTGAAAAATACAAATAATCTTATCTTTTAATTAACAAATTGAATTTAAACCATCAATCGAAATCAATCAATTAATTATTAAAGCTAGCGGTTTTTGAATGTTTTCAATTGATCGATAGTCGCGTGACAACTTATGCAAATTTATATGCTATCGTCGTTATTAATAGAACTGTGGCAGTTTTTGAGCTTTTACTGTTTTTTTCCTACGCTTTAAGACGTTTTTAACGTCTTAAGAGCAAGAGTCAGGAAATATCGCCCAGACCTTGGAAATCTTGAAACTTTCTCAGTTTGTAGCCTTACATAACCTATAACTAATGGTGTATTTTCTAGTTCGTTTGGATTTTTATTTTTGAAGAAATAATTTTTTTTCTGTTCGGGCCATTTGAGGCGATTTTCCTAGGTCGTCAACGTACTCCAAAACGAGCGGGTTTACAAAGAGATCATTAAAATTACGACAACTAAAACAACATTTCCTTAAAGTATACACAAACCAGGACAATCTGAAATGAGTTTTATTTAAATACTTTACGATTTTTCTCTTATTTCTCATATTCAAAATTTACCTAACTTTAACGTCAAAAATCTCACACTGGCACATGATTCTGTGGTCTAAAATTATATCTCAGTGAAAGAGCGTTCTTTATACTTGCTAAATGTGAAATAATATTTTTTTTTTCTTATTACTTTGAAGTGCAGTTTGCAGTTAGTTGATGTGGGACTTGCGAGAAATAAGCGACTTCGTGAAGGGTACTTTTTAATCTTGAGCAATACTCGAAAAATAGACCTAACTAAAGTGCAGTTTAAAGCTTTTAACTTTAATCAATTTTAAAGTGAATACCATCATATTAATGCTGAGAAATTATCTAATGATGGGAATAAATTTTGTTTGAAAATGTATTTTATTTTGAGAGGTAAGCTCCCCTCAATATACACTATTTTTCGTCTCGCCGATTGCTAAATTTGATCTCACCGAGGCCAATTCAAAAATCGCTTCTAAAAATTCACTTTTTAATGTTTCCCAAAACTAATAAGCTTTCGAATACATGTGAACCAAAAGAACTTTGTGGGTGAAGAATAAAGGAAATCTATTTGATGACCCGAAATCATCGGTCCACTTTTACTGAGAATTGCCTCTTAAGTCTTTAGAAAAACCTATAGAAAAATTTATTGAAGAACAAAAAAACAAGAACACTCTATCAAAAACCAGAAGAGATGTTAGTCTGTTAACGGAGTTTCTTCTTTCTAAAAACGAGTCAAGAAAAGTGGAGGAAATATCACCCGAGCTGAATGTTTACATTAGTGAATTCATCGTTTCTGTAGTTTAAGAGGCCTTGTTTGTAGTTTTAATCGACACTTGAAAGCCTGTAAATATCCAGCCAACAATATCGAGGATAAAGAATTTGAGCAAGTTAAACAAGCTTTGCGAGAAGTAAACAGCTTAAAAAAGATGGCAAAGGGAACAAGCCGAATGCAGCAGAAGCACTTACCGACGAAGAAGTAAACACTCTGTACGAAAAAAACTTATTGGGGTTTTCAAATGCCGAGTCCTTGCTAAACACACTCTGGTATATGAACTGCATTCATTTTGGACTTAGAAGTTGCGACGAGCATCGTCAAATGAAGTGGGGAGACGTTCAACTTCTTACTGATGTAGATGGTACAGAATATTTGAATATTCTGAGAGACAAACAAAGACAAGAACAGGAGCTGAACCCAGAGATACAAGACCAGTTAAACCAAAAGCTTTTTCCCTACGCGGAGCGCCAGAAAGAAATTCAGTGTTTGTGTACAAAGTTTACTCAGAGCAAAGACCCGCATCGATGAATGATAGCGATGCCCCTTTTTATCTTGCTGTAAACCATATCAAGAACAGTTCAACATCGGATAAATCATGGTTTAAGTCAAGCGCAGTTCGTGTCAATAAACTAAATAGTTTGATGAAAACTATGGCAGAAAAAGGAGGCCTAGATGAAAAGCGACGGCTTACAAATCACAGCGCCAGGAAAACTATGATTCAGAAATTGAATGATAAGAACGTCCCTCCAACTCATATTATGCAATTATCTGGCCACAAAAACGTTCAAAGCATAAAAAACTACTCTAGTCTGTCAACAGAACAACAAAGAAATATGTCGTTGATTCTTAGTGAACCAAACCCGTCTTCATCTTCAAGTGAGCGTTCCTTACAAAGTGCAAGGTCAACTGTGAGTACTGTGGCAGCGAGCGAGTTTACGGCAAAGTCCGCCGGCTCCATTCCTGGTTTGCCTTCAATTTTAAGTCCATTTGGTGGAGCAGTATTTCATGGGGAACATTTCAATATAACTATCAACAATATTAATAGGTCCCCAACTTCAGGTTCTACAGAAGAGTCGCTCGTTCGTTTCATGATACTTTTCAACTCGTGCGAAAAACCCGTACGCGCGCGCTTTCCATGTAGTAATCTATATATTCGCCAAGTTGAAACTACTGTAAGTGCATAAACGTACAATAGTAAACCTTCTCTAGAAACAGTGGAATGGTTGGCAAAATGTCCAAGCCTACAACAAATCGATCCAAGGTCTGGATTTGCTGAAGATCAAAGGACAGATGATGGAATTGATTTTAAGAACTGGGTAATTTTTAAAACAAAGAAGTGATTTTTTTTATTTAAAAGGAGAACTGTTTTTATGGGCAGTGTAGGAGTCAAAGGGTTATTAAATAATCATTTCATAATCATAATAATTTTTTTTCTCCATTTCCACAGATGCTACTCAAAAAGCAATTACAGAAAAGATTTGAAAACATTCGATTGACAAGTAAAAGAATGGAAAGCAGCGATGGAGCACCCCAGGCTAGCAAAAAGTTAAAGCTATCGCTCAAGAAAGGTAACTTCCAGACATTTTTTTTTTAATAAATAGGAACTTCAAGATTTTAATATCTGCATGGAACTGATTTTCAACCGTAACCCAATTTTCATGTTTTAAGGAAACTTTGCAATTTTACTAATTCTAGACTCCTCTATATCTGGCCATTGCGAATCAGATGAAGAACTGAAAAAACATGAGGCCACCCTCAAAAAGGAAATGAAAAAAAGCAAGCCAAATAATGAGGTATGTGACCATAATTTGGCAGACTTCAAGTGAGTATAAATACAAATAAAACGTTAGTATACAACTATAAATACTACAAATGAATACAAATATCTTGGTGTTTTAATTGATGCTTCGCTAAACCTTAACATGCACTTTGAAAAATCCTTTAAACGTGCTGCAGATAGACTGCGTTTACTAAGGAAGATGAGGTCTTATCTTGACGATGAAGCATCTAAGCTATTTATAATTCTATGATCTTATCAACATTATCCTATTGTGGTATATTATCCCTTAAGCTATCAGCTACACAGTTGTCCAAGCTTAGCGACTTTTACTCTCGTGCTATAAAAACTGTATTTAAAAGACCTGAAAGTGCCTCACACCTCACACCACCTGTGGCAGCCAATAAGAAACGGGCCTGTGTCCTACTTAAGAAAACTCTGGACGGTGATATATGCGATCCATTTGAAAATTACTTCATTATCCAACAACATAAACAAAACACAAGAAATAACTATCTTAGTTTAAAACTTCCCAATATAAAGACAGAGTATGCCCGCAAAGGATTTTACTTCATGGCCGCTCAGATTTACAATGGACTTCCATTAGAATTAGGAAAGACTAAGAATTTTAAAGATTTTGAAAAGCTTTTAAATGAACATTATATTAAATGATTATTATTGAACACTACAAATGAACATTATTAATCTCTAGATTGATGATTGATAGATATTTTATATTTTTTATATTTATATCATACTTTTTATATATTTTTATATTTCCTAGTTTTTGCATTTTTATATCTTATAGATGTATTCTTAGTTTTTAATTTATCTTTCATATTAGTTTTTTTTTTATGTTATTTTGAACAGGACCCCCATTGATAACAGCAGTATTGTTGAAGCGTTTATCCTGTATAATTATTATAATTATAATAATTATAATAATTATAATAATTATAATTACTATTATTACTATTATTACTATTATTACTATTATTACTATTACTACTATTACTACTATTACTACTATTACTACTATTACTACTATTACTACTACTACTACTACTACTACTACTACTACTACTACTACTACTACTACTACTACTACTACTACTACTACTACTACTACTACTACTACTACTACTACTACTACTACTACTACTACTACTACTACTACTACTACTACTACTACTACTACTACTACTACTACTACTACTACTACTACTACTACTACTACTACTACTACTATTATTATTATTATTATTATTATTATTATTATTATTATTATTATTATTACAAGCTTATACCGCAAAGGCTAATATAGATCAATGCAAATAGAGCTGGTCCTTTTAAAAAAGATATTTTACACAGCTTGTGTTGATTTGTTTTGTGTTAATTTGCTTTGGATAAGGAGATTTTCAAAAGAATGTTCCGAAACTTCTTTTCAATTAAAGCTTGAAGAATTATCAACTTTAAAACATGAGGAAAAAATAGAATAAAGCATTACTAAATTAGTAAATACATTACTAAAATGCTTATTTTTTTATTAATTGCTTTTGTTTACTAATTTATCGTGAGCATGCGGTCTCTAAACAAAATTATTCTTAATATGGCCTTTTCAAGTTCTATTAAATCAGTTGGAAGATTAAAAGCGATTTTGAAAAAAAAAAATCCCGAGCAAACGTACAAATATTGCGTGACATTAAAAAGTTAGCATAAGATCGAGGTTGATTAAAAACGCCCCCCAAACATGGGGTCCCAAATGGGTACATTTGTAAATAAACATGGCGATCAACGGTTTTCCTTCGGAAATGGGTCAAAAGAGCTGGAGTTACACTTACAAACGACATACAGAGCTAATAAATGCCTATGGGAATGTGTTTACATATTGATAAAGGAGGTTAGTCATTACATATGCATTGAAATGTTCAAAATATGTCTACGAACTACTAAAACTGTAAAGTCGATTCATGTACAGCCTGTTCGCATTGATAAACATTTCATATTAAACTGTATTGCTGCTACACAATTGCACCAAAACGAACTTTTGTTTTGTATATGTCAGTAGTTTCATTCAAGTAAGAAATTAGTAGTCCGGTCTTTTGTTCTAATTTCGTTGTTTCTGCTCAAGTAGTATAAAGAGTTTATTTTTTGTATAGTTTAATCGTGCACCGTTTAAAACCATCACAGAGCTACGACTTTTTGTAAGTATATTCACTTTCCTTCGTATTTTTGGAAGTCATAAAATTAATGATTGTAATTTTGTATTTTATTGTAGCAACCTTGCCGAATTGTTGTATATCGATTGGCAATTCTCAGCTCGAGTTTGAGACGTTGTTAATATTAAATCTATCACAATTCAACTAAATGTTGAAGCCGTACATCATATGTATGATTTACTCTTTTAACAGCCATCTTACATCAATTGCAACTGTATGATGGGCATCATTAAGCCTGAATGCAGGGATTCCACTTTCTAAAAGATATTAGCCGGGTGATCTCACATGTGAATAAAGCTAGCGTGAGAGATCTTTGGGAATCAGCAATTTGATAAAATATCTCTCCTACTAAGCCATATTTGGAAGTTATGACTTTACAAAAACATGACAAACGCAAAATTTTCTTAGTAGGAGAGAGTGGCTTGACACTTAATAAAAAGATAAAATATGAAAAATAGGGCTATCCTTTCCATTTTTACAGAATTTCCCAGCATGCAATGCAGGAATGATTAGTATTTAGCCTTATAGAATAAAGGAGCATTTAATTTAATAACAGACAACATATTGAAGATATCAGAATTTTTGCTTGATTTCCTGATTCCTTAGCATGAGTCGGTCACAAATATGAGTCGCGGGTAGTGAAAATGTTTTCGATGGATGGTGTTAAGGGGTATTTTAAGGTAATTCGTTCCCATTCCCCCTTCTAAAAAGGAGGTTGTTTTTTTAAAGCATCTTACAGGAGTCACAGGGAGATAGTTTCTTTGCCAAAGTATAGGAGAATCAATAAAGTACCTATTACCTATTACCTATTACATGTAAGTATATACATTTTTCAGCATTTAATGAGATGCCGAGTTCACAGATAGCGAGATCGCATATAATGCGTACAAAGAACTTTACATTATTGTTAGATACAAAAAATGGTAGCTGAACGTATTAAAATGATTTTCATCCTCAACTTTTTAACTAATTTCAATTTTAATTAATTTTAATTTTAATTTATGTTAAAACATACCTCATCATTCTCTGCATCCCAGATTTGGGTTTCTTCTATGTCTGGGAGTTGAATTTTTATTCGTTCCTCCATTTTCTTCCAGTACGGTAACCTAAATTTTTTCCCGCTCGTCCTACAAAAGCACGTTCACTCGCACCAGTACAAGTCCCGCCCACCTTGTTTGATTGACGGAACAGAATCTTCAAACTCGACAAACGGACTTTGATGACGGCGCGTAGTTATGAAAATAGTGGTAAACAAAAAGAAAATATTTACCTAGGTAAATGTTACACTATAGCTACTTTAATATTCATTAAGTTAGATATGTAGGCCATTTTATAAAGTGTGGTTGACATGCCAAAGGCATTTAAATGTTGTCATTGTCCATCCGAATATGTTAACGATAGAAGTTTACGTAAACACTTTCAAAAATTTCCTGATCACAAGCCGATAAAGCAAGAGGTAAGAAAAAAACATCTGAATATCTTGTTTTCATATCATAAATACTGGTATCCTTAAAAGTGTATTTCTTTGTAAATAAATAAATTGTACAATAGTATCAAATTACAATTTAGAGCTATGTCTAGGCATGTTGCTTTTTGACATCTAAATTTACTGTTGTTACTTCAGTTTTGAATAATTTAAAAATACCAAGTATATACCCCCATCAAGTTATATAAATAAAAATATATAAATAATAAGATGCAAAATACAAAATTTGTCAAATATAAAAAGCAAAAACATCAGCAAAAATCAAAACATTTCACAACGTGTAAACAATTTCTTTATTGCATGCTCCTAATTTAAAAATAAAACCAGCAAAACAAGCAACAGAAGAATTTTTGAATGTTCCGTATTTGAAGAGTGAAGGAGTTTTTAAGGCCCTAACTGTCAATGAACTGTCTGATGGTCTTCCTTTCGTGGCTAAATCTGTTAGTGCCCTTGAATTCATCAACGAAAAAAGTAGTCAGTCGGGTAGTAATGAAATCAATTCAACAAAACTGTGGCAAGAAATAGAAAATTGGATACAAGATGTTAACAAATTTCATCCTCATGTAGCCAGGCACATTTATACAACTGCAAGCACAACCTGTACATCTAAACCAAACCAATCCTTGGTGGAGAAAATTAATAAGAGGGTGATTCAATTTATTGATGATTTGCATGTTCCCGAACAAGATTTAATAACATTGAAAACATTAAGCTCGGCAGACCTATCAAACTTTTTAACCACTACAGATGAGGGCCAGGGTTTTATTTCAAAACAGTATTAATGCCAGCCATTTTCAATAAGAATACGGACATTTTCCTGCAGTTTTCAGTAGAAGTAGTCAACAATTATGAAATTGGCCAACACTCATACACTACGTAATCACATTGTGAAAATGCTTGAACCTGTCTTAGGACTAAATGTATTTGTGCCAAGAGATGACATGGTTAACAAACAAAAACAAATCAAGTCTGATTATAAGGAAACCCTTGAGCTAAAATTTGTTGAAAGAGATGGAGAGGTGGCAGGTTATTTAGATATCCACAAGGCTTTAAATTGGTTCCTGTCACATGAGGGGGTTAACAATGCTATTCCCATACCAAATGACAAGCTGTTAGTCTATGTTTACACTAGAACATGAAATAAAAACAAAATATTTACTAACTAATAGTTTTTAATTAGTGACTATTTAGTCAGTATCACTCAACAAAAAACATCAAATACAAAAGGAAACAAACCTCATTACAACTTTACTTGTCTTTTATAGTAACCGATAGTCACTAAATAAGAACTAATACACACTAACAATTTGATTTTGTTTCATGGTTCTAGTGTTTTCGCTCTAGTCAATTCTTTTCGCAAAATGTTCTTTTTTCTTTATAAAATTGCCATAATATATTTATTTTAGAGGAACACATTTGTCCCGATAAATGGCACACAGTACCTGATGACAACCTAAACATCCAGTCGCTCAAGGAATGCTTACTGAAGTCAGCACGTTTGCAATTAGCCAGTGAAAACGAAAACAAAGCAATTTTAATCACCGATGACTCTGCGAGTGAATATTACGTAGAGAACCTTAATTATCAACCTAATGTGAACGTCCACCTTTCAAAGTTTACAATGGAAAAGCTGATTGAAGTTCCACATGACTCAATACTAAAATGGCAAAGAAAAGATGAGCGAGTCACACAAGACATCCTGCGTATGAAGTCAACAACGACAGCCTTAAGACCAGTATTCTGTAAACATCAAGAAAATTAAAAATTCCTTGGCAGGCCAACCTCACCAAATCTCATAATATTCTATGCACAAATAGGTATTGAGGTACTTATCCAAAAAATACTAATAGGTTTTGGAATCTCATTAAATCAGTTGGCAAAAACAACATTTTTAGTTTGTTAATCCAAGTTTTTCGGGTTTGGTCATTGAAATTGATCTTCCCTTGTACACAAAACAGCAAATAAATAAAAAATAAAAAAATAAAAAAAAAAAATAAAAAAAAAAATAAAAAAATAAAAAAAAAATAAAATAAAAAAAAAAAATAAAAAAAATAAAATAAAATAAAATAAAATAAAATAAAAATAAATTGCGTTTCCTAATTTTGGGCTTCCTGTGTTAGGAGCCATGTTTTTCTGAGTTATTAAAAAGCTGAAATTGATCAAATTCAAAGCGCTCTAGCACACTGGTCATATAGCCAAATTAAACGATTTTACGTTTGCAAACAGAGCAACTATTGTTTTTTCATATTCCAGAAGTACAGCTCTGGCAAGACAGAGGTTGCTATACAATCTCATGATGAATACACCATGGTTACGCGAAAACACCAAAACATACCCGCATTCAATATCAAAAATATTTCTTAGTTTACAAGATATCACTGCCAAACCAGTTAAGTAATGACACTAAATGTCTCTATTTTCTATTTTTGCATCGTTTTTGAACATAAATCTCACAAATGTTGCAATTCGAGGTCATTTGTAAGAACAATTTTGCAACTTTGTACCAATTTAGATCCAACAACTTCTTCTCACCTTTAGCCCCGCTTTTGTCTACGACAAGACCATTTTGCAGGAATGAATAGTACTTGTCCATCTTAAAATTCTTTGAAATTATCAATCAAGAAATATTGAACTAGGCAGCAAACAGGGACAATCGGACGATAGTTTCAAAGCTGATTGTTAAACGATTGAACACTTAGCGATGAAAGAGCTCACCATTATCTTCACATTCCATCTGATTATTAGCGAATATTCTGATCCCAAAGCTTCTTTCCATTTGGCTGGGAAATCCGTGACTGATAGACCGCTAAACTTTGAATAAAAGTACAGTAGAGGCTATTCAGTAGCTTTGAAAATACAATTTCTACAGGCTGTTTACAATATTGGTATGCATAAGTTCATGGTGCATACCGCTGACCATACTCCTCAAATCTCTTTGTAACTAAAAATGACTGAAAGCAAATAACAAAAACAGAATTAATGAAACCGGTTTGTGACTTTTTCCTTTTTAAAAAGTCCATAATTTGATCAGGTCAAGTAAAGCGAATCAGGATAATATAATAATATGCAAATATAGGGATATAATAATGATTATACTAACAATGATAAATTATGACTGATATTAATGATGTTGATGATAAAAATGGAGACAAATAACAATGATGACAATGACAAATAATAATGATTATAATGATGATGATGACAATAATAATGATTATACTGATAATGATGACAATAACAATAATAATGATGATGATGACAATAACAATAATAATGATTATAATGATGTTGATGACAATAGTGATTATAATGATGATGATGACAATAACAATAATAATGATGATGATGACAATAACACTAATAAAGATTATAATGATGACGATGACAATAATAATAATAATGATGATGATGACAATAACAATAGTAATGATCATAATGATGATGATGACAATAATGATTATAATGATGATCATGACAATAATAATGATGATGATGATGACAATAATAATGATGATGATGACAATAATAATGATTGTAATGATGATGATGACAATAACGATAATGATTCATGATTATAATGATGATGATGACAATAATAATGATGATGATGATGACAATAACAATGATGATGATGATGATGACAATAACAATAAATAATGATTATAATGATGATGATGACAATAACAATAATAATGATTATAATGATGATGATAAGAATAATAATAATGATGATGATGATGATGACAATAACAATAAATAATGATTATAATGATGATGATGACAATAACAATAATAATGATTATAATGATGATGATGACAATAACAATAATAATGATTATAATGATGATGACAATAACAATAATAATGATGATGATGACAATAACAATAATAATGATGATGATGACAATAACAATAAATAATGATTATAATGATGATGATGACAATAACAATAATAATGATTATAATGATGATGATAAGAATAATAATAATGATGATGATGACAATACCGGATAATAATTGTCATTATCATCATTATAATTGTTATTGTCATCATCATCATTATAATCATTATTATTGTTGTTGTCATCATTAATCATTATTGTCATCATCATCATTATAAACATTATTATTGTTATTGTCATCATCATCACTATAATCATTATTATTGTTATTGTCATCATCATCATTATTATTGTTATTGTCATCATTATCAGTATAATCATTATTATTGTCATCATCATCATTATAATCATTATTATTTGTCATTGTCATCATTGTTATTTGTCTCCATTTTTATCATCAACATCATTAATATCAGTCATAATTTATCATTGTTAGTATAAACATTATTATATCCCTATATTTGCATATTATTATATTATCCTGATTCGCTTTACTTGACCTGATCAAATTATGGACTTTTTAAAAACGAAAAAGTCACAAACCAGTTTCATTAATTCTGTTTTTGTTATTTGCAAAGAGATTTGAGGAGTATGGTCAGCGGTATGCACCATGAACTTATGCATACCAATATTGTAAACAGCCTGTAGAAATTGTATTTTCAAAGCTACTGAATAGCCTCTACTGTACTTTTATTCAAAGTTTAGCGGTCTATCAGTCACGGATTTCCCAGCCAAATGGAAAGAAGCTTTGGGATCAGAATATTCGCTAATAATCAGATGGAATGTGAAAATAATGGTGAGCTCTTTCATCGCTAAGTGTTCAATCGTTTAACAATCAGCTTTGAAACTATCGTCCGATTGTCCCTGTTTGCTGCCTAGTTCAATATTTCTTGATTGATAATTTCCCAGAACTAATCTGAAGATGGACAAGTACTATTCATTCCTGCAAAATGGTTTTGTCGTAGACAAAAGCGGGGCTAAAGGTGAGAAGAAGTTGTTGGATCTAAATTGGTACAAAGTTGCAAAATTGTGCTTAAAAATGGCCTCGAATTGCAACATTTGTGAAATTTATATATACAAAATCGATGCAAAAATAGAAAATAGAGACATTTAGCGTCATTACTTAACTGGTTTGGCAGTGATATCTTGTAAACTAAGAAATATTTTTGATATTGAATGCGGGTATGTTTTGGTGTTTTCGCGTAACCATGGTGTATTCATCATGAGATTTTATAGCAACCTCTGTCTTGCCAGAGCTGTACTTCTGGAATATAAAAAAAACAATAGTTGCTCTGTTTGCAAACGTAAAATCGTTTAATTTGGATATATGACCAGTGTGCTAGAGCGCTTTGAATTTGATCAATTTCAGCTTTTTAATAACTCAGAAAAACATGGCTCCTAACACAGGAAGCCCAAAATTAGGAAATGCAATTTATTTCATTTAAAATGCTGTTTTGTGTACAAGGGAAGATCAATTTCAATGACCAAACCCGAAAAACTTGGATTAACAAACTAAAAATGTTGTTTTTGCCAACTGATTTTATCCTTTAAATTGGATTTGAAATGTGGGTCATGAGCCACCAAAGATGTTGATGGCCCTAAAAAATCAGGAATAATGAGATTCCAAAACCTATTAGTATTTTTTGGATAAGTACCTCAATACCTATTTGTGCATAGAATATTATGAGATTTGGTGAGGTTGGCCTGCCAAGCAATTCTCTATGCCTACAGAATACCAGTCTTAAATATTGAAAGTGGAAGCCCGGGCACAGCTACAATGAATAGATTGACCATTGATCTGAAATATGTGATGGGATGTCGACTAAGTGCTACCAGCTTAACCCTAGATGTATGTAAACCTCCGTCATTCCAAGTAAAAGATGGAAAATGCTGGACAACAACCCACTTACCAACATGCAGTTCTGACGTCCAGTCCTCCTTTGCTTTTCGCGTACATATTGTAGCTAAACCAATTCCATCTCATTTAGGTAAGAACTAAATCTAACTCCAGTTTTGAGTTCTTTATTTATCAGCCTCAGCGTCGAAAGTATGAATTTATCATGGTTTTTTTTGTCGATCGCGATAGCACAGGTTGCAGCAGTACAGTGTTTTGAAATGTTATAACCCCATATCCGGCTGTCGATTGTTTTTTTATTCTGAATCTTTTAAAGCCAAAACAGGAGATGTTTACATAGGCTTGTCAAATACTTCGTGATCATTGCCATGATATGAATTTGTTTTGCAATTTTGGCTAGCTAAAAAGTAATAATTATAGCGTCTTGATCGACTGCCGATAAAATGTGAAGTAAGAAATATAAAATATTCTAATATTCTAAATATTCTCCAACCGTCAATTTTTGCCCAAAAATCAGATAAATGCAGCAAAATTATTTCAGTTAACTGTTTATCTATCTTTGCTTAGATGTAAATACATTGCAGATAGTCATTTTGATATATTATTTTTGGCAAAAATCGGCGGCCGACACGGAGGTACATGCACAATTTAGATGTGTTGACATTTTTTGTCCTTATTATGTACCATCTTTAAACATGGGCTATTTAGTCGCTAGACAACCATCAGTAGCGGCAACCGATAGATTCAGGAGAGTTTCAGAAAAAAAATTACCTTAAAGATGTCCAATAATTTTTTGAAGAACGACGAAAAAGACAGCTAGATGTGCTGACTCTGCACATGTTTCTTCAGACGGCCTTGATGAAGTTTGTCAAGCTTTGTTACAGCTATCAGAAAGAGAATTTCCAAGAAACGAAAATAGAAATGATGGTAGGAATAAGATAAATTTAACCTATAAATAGTTTGATACTATATGCCCCATGATCTAAAAGAGTACAGTGTTTATTTATAAACAAGACTAGTCTTTACATACATGTCAATCATTACAGCCTACACATTGATAATTTTGACAAAATAATTATGCATATAAATTTAAGATAAGGATAAATATTGGTAATTTATGATTTACCAATAATAATAAGCATTATGCCAATTAATTAAAAAAATTGATTTAAGGAAACAGAATGCATGGAAATATGATTTTATTGATTAATATCATTATTATTGACTAGCATTATCATATCTGGGGCCGGTTGTACGAAGCCTGAATAGCACTTTCTACCGGATAAATCCTTATCCAACGGATAAAACCTATACAAATTCTATACATTGGATAACTCTTATCCAGTAGATAACTAATTTCTATTGATCTATTGATCATACCCATTATTCTGGACTTGACTTATTTGTAAATATTCTAATTCTAGAATGTTTACATTTCATATAATTATGCTCTTGGTCAAATAATTGACACAAAAATGAAATAAACATTGTTATTTTAAACTTTACTAAAAATTTGTATTATTCAATATACTTTTAATAATTAAAAAATATGTTTGTATTATTTCAGGTCAACATATACATAGTAGATGTGTAAAAAGAATGGCTGAGGCAAACATTGAAAAGAAGACAATTAAATATTCAGAGAGATGGCAAGCTTGCAAGAAGAAATTGTCTCTTTGAAGGAACAGATCAAAATACCAGTGATGCGTGCAACAACTTTGACTGACCTATGTTCTACCTCCCAAAAAGCAACTCTTTTTTTATACTGTCGAATGTGAAATCAAAGGACCTATACTTTAACATTAACCAATGGCTTAGCAGCGCAAATGTAAAGTTAATACCAGAGCTAAGTTTAAAAAATGTTCTAATAGGGAGCTCTGAAGACACTATGGAAGGTTTCTTATTTTTACTATACAAATATGTACTTTATAATTTCAAACAAAAACAGTTACTATCTGTCATTAAATATTATCAAATAAATCTAATAGACTATGAAAAAATCGAATACATCATTGCAAAAAATATAACAACAAGCTATACACTCATTTGAAAAAATGAGAAAATCCAAAGCTTATTCATAATTTAGTCAATATGATTTAATAGCGAATTAGCCAAAAAACGTTATATTTAATTTATGTATTATCAGTATTATTAGTATAGTGCTGTATTTTGTTATACTTTTTCAGTCTTTTGTAATTGTGTTCATGTATGAAAAAATCGAATACATCATTGCTAAAAATATAACAACAAGCTATACACTCATTTGAAAAAATATGAGAAAATCCAATGCGTATTCATAATTTAGTCAATATAATTTAATAGCGAATTAGCCAAAAAACGTTATATTTAATTTATGTATTATTAGTATAGTGTTGTATTTTGTTATACTTTTTCAGTCTTTTGTAATTGTGTTTATGTATAAAGTGTAAAAAAAACTATCAAAAAATCAATAGAATATATAAAAAAAACTGTTAACTGTTTATAGTAATTTCTATAGCATCTTTAATCGAAAAATATAACCTTTCGAAGATTCAGCGCGCAGAGAGAGAATCAAAACAAAGCCCTGGAAAAGCCAGTAAAATGTAAGATATTTCTCGCTCTCTTTTTGATTGACATAATGTCAAAAACCTCATTGGCAATTGATGTAGATGACGCCATCATGTAACGCAACGCACAACAGGAAAGTTTGTCATTTACACGAGGGGCGGAGATTTCTCATTGAAAAAAGTCCCATAAAAGCATGTTAATGGACAATTCATGAATGGAAATTGATTTAATGTAAGTAAAAAATTGTAATAAATCTCACTGCCTTTTCTTAGGTTGGTTATCGTTTTCATTCTATGCACTTTTTCATCTTTTTCTCAAATTTTCAACTGTTACTTCAGTCAATAGTTTTGTTCAGACAAAAAAGTATTTAGAAATGTTTTTGATGGAAAATACCATTCCCAAACGATAGTGTGAATAGCCTTATTATTATCCCTTTTATTTTTAAGTCATTAAGCTTATTTTGCTTTTGATAACGCCTTGAAAAAGTGCTGTGGCTGAACAGTCGTTTTACGGCCGCTTTTTACCTTCTTTTATTTTCCAAAGTTAGTTAGGATTCCGGATAGAAAAGGTTAAACCTTTTTATCGTATTAGATTTACTAAAAAGTAGTCATGACAAATCTTCAAAACAAACACAAGATCGATTTGAAAAGACAAGGATTTTAAAACAAGGTATTTTATTATGAAAAACATCATTTTCTTCTGTAAAAAAAACTTTAACGACTTTGAAGTAAAAACTACTAAAAAGCTCGTTTCGTAAGCATAAAATAGTCAATATATTGCTAAATAAACAGAAGTTTTTCAACCAATTTTAAATTATGTTTGTATTTCGATTCATCTTTGATGTTTTCCGTTGATGAGGTTTAAAAAGTACATAAATAAACACCTCTTTCAATCGAGCAAAGGCTACGAAAAGTACAATTTACACATGCACAAACATCGTTTCATGTATGGTTTTTACCTCAAAACTTAAATAAAATGGAGATAAACATTTTCTCTTTTGTTTCAATAATAAAACAGAGAACGGATTTTTCCTTTTTGAAGCTTAATTATTGCAAGTTTTTAGGTGTTTTTTTTTTCACGCTTATATCAAACAGTTTTTCAGTATTAAAATACGGTCTCTAAAAAACTTGAAACAAATAATAATCTTGAACTTTACTTTATCGGTGATTATTTTGCTGTGGTTTTCTTCTCTTCAATAACATTGATCATATTTTGACGAATAAATGTATGTACTTGAATTTTGATCATAGTTCAACTGCCAACCTTGAAAATCCTTCATTAAACTGTGCCGAGCTAGGGAAGCGATTTGAAGACAGTTTTCATAACAAACAAAGTCGCTTCTTAATCAATTTTATTTAAATTGCTGAAGTCTTTTAATATTTTTCCACGAAGGTATGTACAAACAAGTTTTCTTGATCTTTTGGAATCAGTCTTTTGCTTTTCTTTAGTATAATTTCTTCGTTTTTGTGTCCTTCAAGTTTATGTTCTTCTTCGGTCAAAACTCTCATGTTCTTCGAATTTCATCGTTCTCCGTTGTTATTTTGTATTAATGAAAGCTCTGCTATTAGCAAGTAGTGTTTTTTTGACTTTTTTGTCGATAAAAGAACAAATTTGCTTTGTATTGTTGATCTAGTGCTATTTAGCGCGCTCGTCAATTTCGTTCCCGCCGAAATGTAACAGCCAATCAGAATCGCGATGTACACGGACGTACGTACGGACGTACGGAGACGTGGGCT
This sequence comes from Metridium senile, assembly GCA_949775045.1. Taxonomy (NCBI): domain Eukaryota; kingdom Metazoa; phylum Cnidaria; class Anthozoa; order Actiniaria; family Metridiidae; genus Metridium; species Metridium senile. The sequence continues at coordinate 19,769,434 of OX459096.1, read as the reverse complement.
ACCTGTGTCGGTCGATGAAAAATCAACTCGATGGGTTACCATTTTTTCTTAAGTATGGTGCTCCGCTGGCGCGGGCCTTTGGCCCGCGCGGAGCTCCGCTATAAATTTGGCCAAAATCCAGCTCCGGCCACCGAGTTGTTTCCGTCGACCAACTTTAATTTTTGATACTATAAGGATCCGGTAAACTACCCCAAACATCCAAACTAAGTTTGTTCTTATAACGAAGTCTTGCTTCTATTAGTGATATGACATAAAATGAAAAACTTGTATCGGTCATGTTTAGTTTCGGCGTAAACATCTCCAAGTTTCCGATGGCCGTCGATAATGGCCGTCAAAAACGGCTTCAAGAAAAAATTTTGACGGCCAGCCTCTTTATTGCGTCAGCGGATGTGACGTCAAAAAAAGATTCCATAAAACCTCCCATTAAGAAACAAAACACAGAAGATAAGAAACCACCACCAGCATCATCACCAGATGATAAATTATTCAATTATGCCTCACAGTGCATACAATTAGGTGTTCTCCTTATGCAACTTCACGATACAGAAAAAGCGGGAGATGGTACACGAAGAATACACAATTGGAAACTATTGATGCTCTACTTTCGTGCACGTAAAAGGGGCATGAAATATGCATTTGAGGCAATGCGCTTTATAACTTGTATAAAAGCCTTTTATACAGAAAAAAACTGCCCACTGCATCACTCATGGACAATTTGTAAGCTGAAAAGGAGGCACAGGCAATAATTGTGCAAATCATCTCAAAATGGAAATGCTGGTCAGGAATCATAAAGTGATCCTAAGAGGGATGTGTGGAAACAAGACGTGGAAGGCTGTGGAAAGGAGTACAAGTTCCACACATGGCTTAAGAAAAATTGTAGACACCTTTGATAATGACACCAATATTACTCCCGAGTCAACAAGTCACACAATTGCCTCCACAAGAGACGATGTCAAGGAAATGCTAAACATTTAAGAGGGCGTCTCAGTAAGAACGGACCACTCGGTCTGGGATCCAAAAAATGATTTCCTTTATATTTCTACCATCGAAAGTACTATCTATCCTTATTACAAAACTGGACTTAGAATTGTTCTAAATAAAATATTTCGGCCGCTAGGCGAATTTTCGTACATCGACCCAAAAACCGCCGAAGGACGCTGATTTTCAAGTTCGCAGAGGCCTACTTTCAAAGTCCATTTTCTCGGCTTTTTCTTGAAAAGAAAACTTATTTTTTGGGTCTAAACTATGGTTTGACGTCTCGTCTGACTAGAAAAAGCAAAATATTTCTTTAGGATGTACAAATTACGAAAAGTTATTTAAATTTATCGAGGCTACATTATGCGTGACACGAAAAGCAAAGATTAACGGGTCTAGAAAATTGCAAATTTCTCAAAAGTGCAACCTATCCCCGATATAAAACATCATTCTACCTTGAGATGAGATGTTATTTAGTAGTTCTGTGCAATAAAATTTGTGGCACATTGCGTTTTGAAGAATTTGACGAAGCCCAAACTTGTACATTTTTCCAGATATTTCCTTGCGTGACACGACTTGCCGTTGAGTCTAGACAACGTCAATCCTTATAAAAAGTAAAAAATAACAAATAATAGCTAGAAGTTTATATTCAGGTGTTACTATCCGTCATAATTAGATATTTTAGCTCCATTAAAATTTTACCACAATAATGTTTTTTTTTAATGAACAATTTGCATAATTATATGCCGAATTCAAGTTGTCTAACAATATTCACATTTAAACAAAGATTTATATCTAGAAAATCCTCGTCTATTAATCTTGAAACATGATTGTCATATTAAGTTGGATAAAACCTGGATGTTTTTTAAATCTTTTATATATTTTAATTGAGTTGCTTTATGAGATTATACAATTGTGCACGATACAAATATGATTCACCATGATGCATGTTTTTCTCTAAATGTGCTAAATAGCGGTGATGCCATTTTTCTTTTTCTTCTTTTAAAAAAAAAATCAGAGTTGATAGAAAGCGACTTGATTCTTACACGAGTAAGAACACGAGTGAACACGAGTGAAAAAATAAAATAAGATAATAAAGAAAAAATGAAAGAAAAAAATAGAAATGAGAAAATAATGGAAATGAAAAAAAAAAGACGAAAACAAACCCCGAAAATAAGCCCAAACAGGCATGAATGTATCAAATGTATGCAAATGCACATTTTAAAAAAGTACAATATAATGTCTATCCCGTGAACGGTTCAATGGGATTGAGAAGGTAGGGGGCCTTTCCCCTTCCTTCCCTATCCCCTTCCCCTCCCTTCCCCTCCCCAATCCCCTCGAACCGTTCACAGACTATATAAAGTCAATTTAATGCATCGAAAATTGATAAGGATTATAATTAACTATATAAAGTTTGAGATCACAATGTTTCCATAAAGTATAAATAAACGTGTTACGCCTATTTTAAAAGAATCCATGGGATTGAACAAGAACACATATGACATAATGGTAATATGGCACACCCTGCACCTGATTTGTCTTGTATCACAGCCAAAGCCGGATTTTGATTGCATTGCTATTTGATAGCTATATACGTTAAGGTAATTGGCTACTTTTGAACGCCTTTTGGAGTTTAACAATATTTTCAAAAGTAGCCAGTCACCTTAAACATTTGTTAAACATTGTGATTTCAAATTTTATATAGTTCATTACAAGTAATTCAGTTCAATTTTTGATGCATTATATTAACATTATACTGCATTTGTTAACGTCCATTTGCATGGACTGCCGTAATTAATTGTGAAACGATAATTTTTGAATATGAATTCATTAAAATCCTATTATTTCTTCTTTTTATTTCTGTTTATTAAACTATAATTCTATTTTTCAAATATTTTAGTAATACCACTAGCTTTGATACATTCATGTCTAGTTGGGCCTATTTTTTTTGGTTATTTCTTTTTTTCTTTTCTATTTGTCTCATTTTCATTTCTTTTTTTCATATTCATTTATTATTTCATTTCATTTTTGCTACTCGTGTTCACTCGTTGCTCATGTTTACTCGCGTTCACTCGTGTACACTCGTGCTCACTCGTGTTTACTCATGTTCAATCGTGTTTACTCATGTTCAATCGTGTTCACTCGTGTTTCCTCGTGTTCCGACTCGTGTTCACTGGTGTTCATTCGTGTTCACTCGTGTACACTCTTGTTTAATCGTGTTCACTCTTGTTTACTCGTGTTCACTCGTGTTTACTTGTGTTCTGACTCGTGTTGAGTTTTAGACGACATCTCCAAATCAACAATATTCAAATATGTATTAGTCATCGACATAGTTTAATAAGATTTTGGCGAGCACCAAGAACCTGTCGCTATCCACAGCACAGTGGACCAAGAAAGCATTGTAAGGATCCGCCATGTGATCAATGTTGACATGTCAAAAGCAATGAAAGTCGATTTTCAATGTTACTGTCGATTTTGTTCACGTGAGTATTTGTTAACACCCTTTCGAATTTTTTAAGTGAAAATATTTGTATATAGTCTATGCACAAGCAGCCCAACAAGTTGATCTGAGAATCTTAAGATCCAATAAAATTAACATTTTGTTATTCTTAGAGCGCGCGGTTTGGCTTCCTATGTTGATTGGTTTGACATATCGTCATTACATTCATTTAACTGGACCAACTCTGTAGTTCCTCTCCAGCAGCGTATTTTACAAGCTGATGTATAACTACAAAGACTAAAATCCATTCTTTCACAAGATAGTTTTACTCACTGCAAACTTGGTGCAACACGATAGTTTTACTCACTGCAAGCTTGGTACAACTAATTAACAAACTGTAAATTTGTAAATTTCATTTCTGAAGTCATTAATAATTCATGACAAAAGTAGTCTGGCAAAGACAGCCATGTACTGTATTTAATAAATCATTGATAATTTACAAATTATTGTATCGAAAGGCTTTATTCTCTTTAGATATTAATTCAGACTTTTAAAACATTAAAAAGTTCACCGCTATTTTGCATATTTAGTATAAAACATGCATCATGGTGAATCATATTTGCCTCGTTCTCATAAAACAACTCAGTTAAAATAAATACGCTGGGCTGGCAGTGTACTGAAATCGGCGTTTTTAAGCGTGATTTTGAATAACTTTTTATAGTTAAGTCGGATCAACTTCAAATTTTATATGTGAAGAGTACACACCAAAAGAAAATATTTCTTCTTTTCACTTTTACAAATGTTACGATTTTTGGCGGGAAAATGATGTCACCAATTTTAGTGGGAAATTGAAATAGAGGGTTATGCAAAATTTTAAAATGCGCATTTGAAAGAACTCATTGAGATATGTTCAAAACCAAAGAGATAACAGTCAGAGTCAAATTTAATCAAAATATATGATTTTTTGAAGTTTAGAATTTTTTTCTATTTTACACAAAAATGCAATTTTCAACAAATTATAACTTTAGTTTAAATTTGACTTTGACTATTATCTCTTCGGTTTTGAACGTATCTCAATGAGTTCTTTCAAATGCGCATGTTAAAATTTTGCATTACCCTCGTTTTAGATTTTCCTCTGAAATTGATGACGTCATTTTCCCGCCAAAAATCGTAACATTTGTAAAAGTGAAAAGAAGAAATTTTTTCTTTTGGTGTGTACTCTTAACATATAAAATTTGAAGTTGATCAGACTTAACTATAAAAAGTTATTCAAAATCACGCTTAAAAACGCCGATTTCAGTACACTGCCAGCCCAGCTTGAAAAGATTTAAAAGCCATCCAGGTTTTATCCAACTTAATATAAGAATCATGCTTCATTGATTAATAGATGAAGATTTTCTAAATATAAAACTTAGTTTAAATGTGAATGTTGTTAGACAATTTGACTTAACTTTGACATATAATTATGCAAATTTTTCATTAAAAAAAAAACATTATTGTGGTAAAATTTAAATGGAGCTAAAATATCTAATTATGACGGATAGTAACACCTGAATATAAACTTCTAGCTATTATTTGTTATTTTTTTATTTTTGTAAGGATTGACGTTGTCTAGACTCAACGGCAAGTCGTGTCACGCAAGGAAATATCTGGAAAAATGTACAAGTTTGGGCTTCGTCAAATTCTTCAAAACGCAATGTGCCACAAATTTTATTACACAGAACTACTAAATAGCATCTCATCTCAAGATAGAATGATGTTTTATATCGGGGATAGGTTGCACTTTTGAGAAATTTGCAATTTTCTAAACCCGTTAATCTTTGCTTTTCGTGTCACGCATAAAGTAGTCTCGATAAATTTAAATAACTTTTCGTAATTTGTACATCCTAAAGAAATATTTTGCTTTTTCTAGTCAGACGAGACGTCAAACCATAGTTTAGACCCAAAAAATAAGTTTTCATTTCAAGAAAAAGCCGAGAAAATGGACTTTGAAAGTAGGCCTCTGCGAACTTGAAAATCAGCGTCCTTCGGCGGTTTTTGGGTCGATGTACGAAAATTCGCCTAGCGGCCGAAATATTTTATTTAGAACAATTCTAAGTCCAGTTTTGTAATAAGGATAGATAGTACTTTCGATGGTAGAAATATAAGGGAAATCGTTTTTTGGATCCCAGACCGAGTGGTCCGTTCTTACTGAGACGCCCTCTTAACACTCTATTAAGCCATTTCACTTTCAGCCAGGAAGAACTCTACGATCTTTCCCAAGTATAACCAAGAGTCCACTTGACCAGATTGACATTGCAGCATTACATACCTGGCTATCTAGACATAAGGGAAGGTTGGCAAGAGACGTGTGGGCAAACTGTGAAGACTCTGCTGAAGATGATTACGGAGAAGAGAGTGATGAAGATGATAATGTGGCGTCACCTTAAATATGAAATCTCTATGATACGTACTGTATGGCAATGTAAGCTATATATAATAGAGTTACCTGTTATATAAAGACACAGTTAAAATTTCAGGCTGAGGCATTATTTGGCTCCCGAGATATTAAAGTTCAGATTGTGTCATGCAATGTCATCAATCTGGATTTAGTTTTCAATGTTTTTATCTATTACAAGTATATTCTAGCAAATAGATCCAAAAAAGTTCAATGCATGGTCTCTCAATTTTTAAAAAACTTTCTGCTGGCGGCCATACTGGTGGGCAACTTGAATTTTCTCATCAAAAAAAGATATATGTATTTCTATTTACACCATATTTGTTTTACTATTTGTAATATTGGAGTTTTTAACTATATATTGATAAATTAGAATAAATTAGATAAATTAGAATAGAAATAAAAGAAACGGCAAATAAATATGGACATAATAACAGTAAAGTAAAAAAAAAAAATAAACTATTGCCTGCAGTCCTTGGGTTTACGTACATGTCTTATTTATTAAACAATATCCATTAAATTGATGAAAAAACTCTTTCAGGGACAAATTTGTTTCCCAAACTTTACTACAAATTATATAATGTCTTGTAAATAAAAATAGATTGTTAATAAAGTTCATATTAACATTTTTTTTCTTATCTCACCTACATTTTCCCCGCCAAAGTTCAACCAGCTGAATAGCACAATTTAAAAAAACACAAAAGAAACAATGCCTACTTGACTTGTTTAAAACAGTGAACACTGGAATTGAGAAGCATATAATATACTTATAATATTATGTACTGCTGTGTGAATTTATGAAATTATCAACATTGGCAATGGCTTCTACACACGGTGATTAGTCCTAATTCAATATTTGTGACACCACAAGTTATGTATGAAGGTGATTTTTCCATTGTAGCTTGAATAACTCCTTTACTAGTATCCAGTATAGAAATTAAAAATGGGTTATTGCGCCTACTAGAGACAACTTTTTTTCATATAAACAACATATACGTTAGTTATAGTTTACAACCAAACTATACAGAGTGATTACAAAAAAACTCAAATAGTAGACTAAAAGCCACTAGCAGATCTTATTTCAATTGTTTTCTTTTGTGTTTATTAAATTATAACACTTTTTCAGGTTCTATTTCAAAGGTTTTTTTGCGATCATTCTAGTTCAACTGTAATGACATTTGTTAGCTAGTAGGGTTACATTTTTATGTAGCTATAATGACATAAAAGAGACAAATCACTTTTGAGCTCAATGAATTTAAATACATATAGGTCTGTAATTACAAGATAACTCTACAACAGTAAAAAGTAAACTGTTCCATTTATGTAAGATTATACAAATCTAATCAAGTGTGGATGTATGATGTGTTTTATCATTGATATTACAATTTGCAATCATAAGATACAGTTTGGCCAGTAGAATAATGTAACCACTTATATCAAGCTCATAGAGGTCAGAAAAAAATTATTTTTGACTATTACAAGTTTCATAGTCCTAAATGACTAAAAGCATGAAATGATTTTTTAGGGAAATGGCTTAATTAAAGATCAAAAAAGAAGCTTTTTATACTAACTTTTAAAACATTTTTTTTCGGTCCTACTTTGTCAGTTTTTCTTTATATATTTGATATGGTTAATACAAAATAATGAAGTAGCTTCAAAACTGTTGGCTTACCTATCAAGTTGAAAAAGATCATTATTCCAGACATCTTATCTTTGGTAACTTTCGTTGGTTGTTGAAAAGCGGATTTAGCAATCTGGACTGCATTTGTACTTATTTATTAATACAGTAATTTGGAGCATAAAATAATTCCATCAACATTAATTTTTAGTTTCCATCGCAAGTGAGCCTGCACAAGACTGGCCAGCGGATAGGCAAGCTAAATTGTACCTTGCAGTGTTCATGTGATATGAAATCTACAAAGAATCAACAGAGCTACAAACAAGGAAGTTGTAGCACATTATTTTTGGCTTGCATGCTTCTAAAAGAACAGTTTTTTATGTAAGTAGTAGTGAAATTATAATTATGATGTGCAGACCGAATTTTATCCTGTCAGACTTCAAAGTTGCTATTGTACAATGACTCTAGATTGATTACAATATATTAGTACTATTTGTTTCATGGGTTTATTGTGAGCACTCTAGCTAGCTAGAACTTTTTATTCTCCTTGTCAATAAAAATAAAGAGTGTAATTTTAATGTAAAAATGAATCAATATTAACAATATCAACTTTCGAAGCACATCAAAAAATGCAATTTTTTATAGATTGAGCTATGATAGAAGTCATATATGATCATTTAAACTCCTTTCATTGGGCTGTTCTAATGTTTCCCATGATTCTGGTTTGAAATCAATCCATTATGAAATATTGCCACACGGCCACTCTGGAAATTCCAGGTAGATTTGAATGAATTTTGCCCTAGCCTGTTGAAATTCTACCAGATTTCAGGTATTTTTACTAGCCCTCCTTTTTGAAATCCAACGAATTTCACTGGTGCCCCTTGAAAAAATTCCAATGCTCATTGACCAGAGGATGCAGATAAAAATTGCAATAGCCTATTTATAATGGTAATTGAACTGAGTGGAGTGCAATTTGGTTCGAAGTCAAACGCGGTATTACAAAATCGCACGACCGCGTAGCGATTTAATTATCAGTGTCAAAGGACATTACAGTCTTTTCTCACACAGTTCCTTTGCTATGGGCTCCAGTATATCATTTAGCTTATCTTTCTCCCGATTGGGTCTCCTTGATGTGGCAAAAAAATATATTACTTCGGTTATCAATAACAATAGGTTCTACAAGACCAAGGGACTCCACAATATCTTTTCTTGCTTGAACAGTGGCAGTAGCTGTAAGGCCAACTATTGGTACATTGGTAAAGTAGCTTACTATTTACTATAAATTCTACCTCACCATTACGTCACTTGGGGATCACGTGAGATTGCACCGCTTGCTCGCTCAACTCAATGCGTGTTTGCTCGGCTCGACTATGGACGCGATAGAGAAGGACTCTCAAAAACAAACAGTTAAACCAAAAGAAACTTACGCAAAGAAAAAGAATCCAAAGACGGATGCGCCTAAGGAACCCAGCGGACATACTGAGAGGGTTTCAGGCGCTGCAAAAGTCTCTGGGAAAGCCTCAAAGAGTTCAGACGATTTTGGCGCCAATACTAGCACTGCTAAACATGACGAACAGACTTTGCCTGACACTGACTTGAAAGGCTCTATTATAGAAGGAATGAAAGAGGGATTTCGTGAACTTGCATCAATGCTGAAATCAGCTTCATACGGTGCAAAGAGGTCTTTACAGACCGATTCAGATAGCGAAAATTCGTGTTCTGAAAGCCCAAATCCCACAAAGAAGCACAAAGCCGCTCACCACGAGGTGATGAGTGCATCCGATGTCTCTGATTCCGTTGATGTGGACGGAGAGATTGCTGCATTATTAAAAGGGAATGCAGAAAGTCCTAAAGAGACAAGTGAGGACAAAGGAGTTCTTGATTGTATTCTACAAGAATATGAACTCGAAGAAAACTACTCGCCTTCTGTGAGCGCAAATTTGGCGTCTATTGTCAACAAGCTGGCGAGGTCAAAGATTACCGACGATAAATTGAAAGAAAAATTAAACCAGTACAATCGTCCGCAGAATTGCGAGAAACTAGTAACGCCAAAGGTGAATACCGAAATCTGGGCGAAAATTAGCTCCACAACTAGAAGCAGAGATGTTAAGCTTCAAAAAATCCAAACAACGCTAATGAAAGCGACATCTGCCCTTGTAGGGCTGACTGATAAGCTCATTAATGATGAGAAAAACAACACGGCCGTCAAGGCAATGTTTGACAGTATTGCATTAATTTCACATGCAAATAATGAATTGAGTCACAGGCGTCGTGATTTCATTAAACCCGACTTAAACAAGCCATATCAACAGATTTGTTCTGATCAAATGGAGATCACCGATAATTTGTTTGGTGATGATCTACCTCAAAAGATTAAGGATATCAACGCTACAAACAAAGTCGGGAGTACACTACTTGACAAAAACAAGCATACAAAGTCATATCGTAATGACAATCGTAGATCATACTCTTCAAAAAACGAAGGGAGGTCTGGGTGGAAGACCCAGACCAATTACAACAGAAACCAGAACAATCAGAAGCCATATACTACCCTTCAAAGAAAAAGGAGGGGGAGAGAAACCAGAAATAAATACACAGGTTTGTAGTTCTCTGGTTGAGCAGGAAGCACAAGCAATGCCATTCAAAGCTGGTAGAATTAACAGCTTTCTTTCTGAATGGAAAACTATAACAACTGATGTTAATATACTTGACATTGTCAAGGGTTTCAAAATTGAGTTTAATAGAGGCCCCCCTTTTCAGTTAAGGGTACCCATGTCTCTTAAGATCTCTTATAGAGAATCTGAATTTATCAAAACTGAGGTCAGCAGACTTTTAGAGAAAGGGGTTATAATCCCTCAACATGAAAAAGGGGAATTTTTATCCAGTATTTTTGTTACACCCAAAAAGATGGCTCTTATAGGCTAATTTTGAACCTTAAGAGTTTTAATAAGCACATAGCTTACCACCATTTCAAAATGGAATCCTTACATTATGTAATACAAATAATAAAAAAGGACTGCTAGATGGCCTCAGTAGACTTGAGAGATGCTTACTACTCAGTAAGGATACATGAAAACTATCAAAAATATTTAAAGTTTTCATTCAACAACCAGTTGTTTAAGTTTACATGCCTGCCAAATGGCCTCGCTTGTGCTCCCAGGCTATTTACTAAACTACTTAAACCAGTTTATTGTACTCTTAGATCAAGAGGTTTCTTGTCAGTAGCATATATTGATGACTCTTACCTTCAGGGTAATAGCTATGAAGATTGCTTAAATAATGTTAAAGCAACAGTTGATTTATTTACAAAGTTGGGATTTATTGTTCACCCTGATAAGTCAGTAATGACACCTACACAAGAGCTTAAGTTTTTAGGCTTCATTTTAAATTCAAAAACTATGTCAGTTTCTCTGACTCCAGAAAGGATTTCCTCGCTAAAAGAAATTATTCACAAATTACTAGCTACAAAGCACCCATCTATACGGGATCTTGCTAAGGTCATTGGGAAATTAGTAGCGGCTTTCCCCGGCTGTTTATATGGCCCTTTACACTACCGGTGCCTTGAACAAAACAAAGTTTCTGCTCTACAAAAAGCCAGAGGGGATTTTGATGCCTCAATTACATTAACAAACATAGCTAAGCAAGAGCTTGATTGGTGGATTCAAAATATTGCTACTGCTAATAAAGCTATAAGTCAGACTCACCCCAATGTAGTCATTGAGACTGATGCTTCACATCTAGGATGGGGCGCAGTTTGTGAAGGGGAGTCATGTGGGGGTAGATGGACCCATGAGGAGACGCAACAACATATAAATTTTCTTGAAATGCAAGCAGCATTTTTTGCAATCAAAGCTTTCTGTACAAAGCGCTACTATAGCCATATACGTCTCATGATTGATAACACTACTGCAGTGTGTTATATAAATAACATGGGGGGTAGCCACTCCATAGTATGCAATGACCTTGCCCGGGAAATATGGGACTGGTGTATTCACAGACGCTTTTGGCTAAGTGCAGCACATCTGCCAGGAATTAACAATGTTGCTGCAGATAAAGCATCCCGTGTATTTCATGATAATACAGAGTGGATGCTTAACTTAATATTTGGAAATATTACTAAGGAATTATTTATCCCACAAATAGATCTTTTTGCTTCACGAATCAATAACCAACTTGATAAATATGTCTCATGGAAGCCAGATCCTGGGGCACATGCAGTTGATGCATTCTCTTTAGATTGGAGCACTAACTTGTTTTATGCCTTTCCACCCTTCAGTTTGTTGGGCAGAGTGGTTCAGAAGTTAGAAGCAGACCAGGCAGAAGGAATTGTCATTGTCCCAAATTGGCCCAGTCAGCCTTGGTTTCCCAAAGTCATGTCTCTAGCTGTAACTGCTCCATTAATACTACCCAAGGGAAAGAACACACTGAAACTACCATACGACTTGGAGAAAATTCATCCACTTTACCCGAAGCTTGTACTTCTGGCATGTCACTTATCAGGACTTCCTTGCAGGAAAAAGGCCTTTCAGAAAATACACTCAAAGTCATCATGTCATCATGGAGGGAATCAACTCATAAACAATATGCAGGACATTTGCAGAAGTGGCAAGGGTTTTGCTGTCGAAGACAAATTGATATGTTTTCACCAGCTATAGCAGATGTACTTGAATTTCTAACTGAATTGTATGAATCTGACTGTAGTTACAGTACTCTCAATACTGCACGCAGTGCATTATCAACGATAGTTACATTACCTGGGAACATTAGTGTTGGCAATCACCCCTTGATTGTTCGATTCTTGAGAGGGGTTTTTCAGACTCGCCCCGCTCTGCCTAAGTATACAAGCATCTGGGATGTCAAAGTTGTGTTAACATTTTTGAAAACTTTGAGCCCAGCCTCAAAACTAACTCTTAAAGACTTAACACTCAAGTTAACTATGTTACTTATGTTGGTGTCTGGTCAGAGGATACAGACTATCCAGTTGTTAAACATTGAACATATGAATGTTCGCAGTTCTGTTTTTGAATTTACTATTACTGACAAGGTTAAGCAAACCAAACCAGGAAGACATTTGAATAACTTAAGTTTTAAAGCTTATGCTCCAGACAAGCGATTATGCGTCTACAACTATCTAAAAACATACCTGGAGGTCACAGAACCATTAAGATGTCCAGGACAGACTCAGCTACTTATAAGTTTTACAAAGACTCATAAAGCTGTTTCTAAGGACACAATAAGCAGATGGCTTAAGAATGTATTGAGTAAATCAGGAATTGATACCAACAGATTTACTGCATATAGCACTAGAGCAGCCTCAGTTAGTGCTGCTAGGGTTAAAGATACTCCTATTGATACCATTCTGTCTGCAGGAGGTTGGTCCAATGCTTCTACATTTAGTACATATTATAACAAAAGGATTGACAATCAGAGCAGTCAATTTGCTGATGTTTTATCTCATGGTAATTAGAATTTGTTTGATGTAATTAGTTACACAAACATTTTGAGCATACAATGTATTGATTGTTTGTTGGTTTACATTTACAAAGAAAACATGTTAATTCTGTTAAAACATGTTGTGGTACATTTATTGGTATGTGGGTTGCATTCATATGTCTCCTGACCACACTGCTTTAAAATCTCACGCGATCCCCAAGTGACGTAATGGTGAGGTAGAATTTAAAAATTAAACGAGACTTACCTGGAAGTTGAAGTTTGATTGTAATTCTACCGATCCATGTAGTCACAAGGGGATTACGTGCCCACCCTACTTATTTGACATTCATTTTGCGACTATCCCCACCCTATTTATTATAGTGTGGCCATTCGACGTTGAAAATTGAGTTGAGCGAGCAAGCGGTGCAATCTCACGTAATCCCCTTGTGACTACATGGATCGGTAGAATTACAATCAAACTTCAACTTCCAGGTAAGTCTCGTTTAATTTTTAAATTATATTATGGAAGTTTTACTACGAGTATTTGATTGACTATGATTCCGTAGAAAATACTGTTGCAATGTAATGGAAAATGAGCAAAATATAATAATATATTAATCGTGCCATGACAAACAAACATAGTTGATTTAATTGCTAGACAGCTAAGCACAATCGCATATAAACTGAAAAGGTCTGAAAAATACATTATCAATAATTACCATTTTATTGCCAAATGATCTTCATCCACCACTCTGTAAAAAAACTCTTTCGATTTGAAGATTGGTAAACAAAACCAGATTGTAATATTTTGATGCCGGCGTTTTGAAGTGGCCGTTCGTAAAAAAAGGTAAAACTTAAGAAAACTAGCGAAAACTTAGAGCTGTCTTTTTTAGTATATATTCATGGTAGTATTTTAAGGAAATTCTGAAAGTATACAACGTTTTTGTATACACGGCGACAATGCCTCTAAAACCGGCCCATTCAACGTGGCTAATTTGTCTAGTTACTTTCGCTTACTTTGTCAGCATGGTTACCTCGTTAGAGCAGCAAAAGTGTGTCTTTAGGTCAAAAACAAGAAGCAAACACGAATGCTACGGCCGCCTAAGTGCTTGTGACTTCAATATTGCTCATGCTGCCGGTGTCACCGAGGGTACTAGGATTTGTGTTTTTCACAAAAACAAGGTTGTAGCGAGCGATTGTCGATGATGCTCTTGTCCGTCAACATGGGGACACAGCAAGTCCTTGCATAAGCATCCGATACCAAGGCGAATGTGCAGTATTCTTGATGCTGAGGGCGAAACCATGAAAGATTATAAACCGGGAACACGGTGTAATAAATGCTATGCTAATTCTAAAACTATGCTGACTGGTAGAGACGAAACTCCGATAAAAAGAAAGAAGGCACGTCACAATTTTGATTGCAAATAATATACTAAGATACTGCAAAATTGTATTTATTTCTTCAATTTTTTTTTATATAAGTTTTATTATTTATTTGTTTAATCATTTGTTTAATCTATTACTTTTTACACAATAAAAATATCACACATCAAGAAAGTAAATCGCTCTCCTCCCCAGAAATGATGAAAGCTTTTGCAGAACAGAACTCCCCTGGCCTATTCAATATATATGGTTGTGAATGCAATTACACGAAATGACAAAAGAATTCAAAAACCAAGATTAAAAACTCAAGTGCAAAGAACAGTTGCATTACTCCACTAGAGGAAAAGAATACTGCTCTTTGTCTGCATAAAATGGCTTCCACACCCGAGAATGAAATTCCCTTACCCGAGAATATTCAGCCATATATAAACACTACACTAGCATGGGACAATATTGATCGACTAGAGGAAACTTTGTCTGGTGCTGGAACCTTCCATCGTTATTGCTGTTCGGTCTAGACATTTTGGTCCAAGTCTACCCCGAAACAAGTAGCAGAGTTAGTAAGAGAAAAGGAAAAGAAGTATGGATCCTGTTATAGACACCGCAGTTCCCCCATTACAACGCTGGAAAGCGATGTGGTCCTCGTGCTAGAGGATATGTTAAAGTTACAGCAGAACAGTTGGAAGCAAATGCACGACAGAAAAACTTGCTTTGGATCTTGGTACGTCTCCATGCCAAAGAGAAGCAGAGGGTGAGCAGTTGGACAGGGTTCAATATTTCTGTTCGCAACAAAGTTCAAGTCTCAAAGGACAACATTGGATACCTACCAACCATCAATTCTCCTGCTACAGACATCGCTACAATGCACGAGGTATTATTGCAGTCATTGAAAATATAGAACAGTCTTCAGCTAAGAGCATCGTTCTTGTCTTTGATCAAGCACTTTATGCGAAAGCAACAGAGATTCAGTGGAAACATGCTGAAAAGTTTAAAGACCTTGTGCTACGAATTGGAGTGTTCCATACAGCCTGTACCATGTTGTCTATAATTGGTAAACGTTTCCAGGATGCCGGCCTGCGGGACATTTGTGTTGAATCTGGAGTGGTAGCAGAATGATCAGTTTCTGGTGTGCTGGATTGGCGCAGGTGTAAACGTGGTGTAAGGTTCCATAAGCTAATGTATGAAGCTCTGACGAGACTCGTTTGGAAAGGTTTTCTGCCCTGGGTCGAAAAGAATCATAATGGTTCCAAAGCTTCAATTAATGTTTTTTTCCCCAAGAGATGTATGACAACGTTTGTGAAGAATAGTGTTGAGACTTACTCAACAATTAAGTATTTTCGTCTTTGTTCTGTTTTCTATCATTGCCATTCTAGAGACGTTGTTTTTGTAAGGTCTATTGTTTCGTCACATACTTATGTAAATTCGCTTAGTTATTCGTTGTAAGTTAGTTGTTTTTGAGTCAGTGTTGTCAAGGTCCCCGGCTAGCAAGTTTAGATGCACAAACCCACTCGTAAGTTGTCAATTTCTGTATATTTCTGTTCACAATTTGTAATTTTGTCTATCGATATTTAAGCTGTATTTGTTGTATATTATATTATAGGAATTTACTGATCATTAAACTGAATTTCACGTCAAATCGTCTGGATTGATTCTACAAATAGTTCAAGAGGAACATGACCAGTGATTCTTTAGCAGAATTTGCCAAACTTTTCGAACTATACATGAACTATCTTCGAGAGCCAAACGGTAAACTCTCACAATTCTGGATGTCATACATTGACATGATAGAGATTCTCCTAGGAATGTTGAGAGCGTCTAGAGAAGGTAACTGGGAACTTCGTGTATCTTCAATTCGAAGAAGGATCCCATGGTATTTTGCTTATGCTTATGAACTATGCTAGATATCTATCTGCATACCTATCTGAAATGTCACACCTTGAAGAGCACCCAGATGTTTTGGCATATTTCAGGTCTGGTGGTTTTTCCCTTGAGCTGGGAGACAAGAACCACTGTGGAAGAGTACCAGTAGAGCAGACTTGTGAGGAGACAGTTAACAAAGACACTCAGACACCAGGAGGGACCAAGGGCTTCAGCTTCAGCTTGAGCCCAAGAGCCGTGAGTAAATATTATCTCATAGCTGAGTACAGGAGCATATTCATGCGTCAGCTCAAGGACATGCTTCATTTGGGTACATCCAAGTATCAACACACCGATCTTCAGCCAAGTCGAATTTTGAGAGATGAGGCAGACGTGAAGGCTGTGATGTCAGTACTGGAGGAAAGTTGGATCAATCCATTCAAACGTGAAACACAAGATCTAGTGTGCCTATTTACAGGAAAACTTTCAACTCAAGAAATAGAAGAAGACTTGATACGGGCGCAAGATACAGGGAGCAGTCTTACAAGAGTTTTAGTAAAGACAGACTAGAGTCCGACCCTCCAAAAAGCAAGCTCAATGATAAAATGACAAAACTCAAGTTGAAAACGTTTGCTGATCTATCCAAGAAGATGAAAATCCAAAGACAGACTGGCAAAGAAGTCATACTCATGGCAGATCGAATGTTATTTGTACAGATGATCATTATAGCTGAGAACAGGAAGCTTAAAATGAGCGATGTTCTGTGCCACCCACTTGTACCTCTTCCCTTGGCTTTAGCTTCTTCTGATGGGACGCCTCGGAAGACCAATAAGGCATCGCTTGCTAAGGCGCTGAAGAAGGACATTAGAGCAGCAGATGTCACACCACAACCAAGCACAAGAATTAGCTGATTGTGTTTTGTCTATGGCCCTAAATGAAGGAATTGATAGCCAGCGTATTGATGTTTACAGAAAAGAATCAATCAAGAATACTGAAAGAGAGAAAAGAGGGTCTGAAAGCGGACACGAATTCAGAAATATAAAGGCAGAGCACAAGATCCATCAATGGCGTAAGTTCCTATCCAATTCCAAAAATAAATCACTGCTTATTAAGTTCATCATTGAAGAGTGGCAAAAGGAGAACTCCAGAAAGAAATTAGCTGAGAAGATTATGTTTGTAACAACAGAAGATCATTGCTTTGAAATATCTGTAAGGGGAGCAACAGAGAGTGAACAATAGGTTGCCATTGCAACGGAATATGTTGTAACACATCCTTAAACTTCTTGATTGTGTGTCTTATACCTTTGTCGCACTTTCTCGATATGAAGTGTGCAAATGAAGAAAATTTAATTGCAATAAACACTAAATCATTTAAGATAAGAAAATGTTTAATACTGATGACGTCATAAAACCACGTGATAAAAGCAGGAAAGCTACCGTTTAAGGATTGCTATCACCCATAATCCTAAACTACAGGCTCCAAGGATTAAAAAGTTATATGATAGCATTTGTCCCTTCGAGTGGTACCGAGACACATATTTGAGGGGTCTTGGCCCATGGACTAATTAGCCTATTTCAGGTAAAAAGGGTGAATGAAAATGGTGGAGATATTGAAAACTACAATACCATAAATATAAAGTTAGTCCCCCCCCCCCCCCCCCCCCTGGAGACATAGTAAACTTGGTATCAAATCAAAGCTAGTGAACTATATTTTAAGAATTCGCTTGTTTCTATGATCGTACTAGCACGTGTACAACAGTGAATGCTGCTCGCAAAGATCTGTTCACGCGCAAGGGAAGAGATACTGATGCTATACCGCCAACGGCTGATGCCTTACTACAACATACTAAGAGAACAGTGTTCCTGGCCGGTCATGTTTGGGCGAAGTGCCTTGAAGTGTCGCCTGTTTTTCCTCTTCCAAGCGTGTGGGGCTGGGTAAGGGGACCTACACAAGCGTGGGAACTACTTTGGACAACGATTCCTCCAGCATCGGAAAGCTCATCGCCAACACATCGTGCCATCTTTGCGCGCGTGGCGTCATTAAGAGGCTCAAAGTCACGACATTCCGTTGTTTTAAAATTATATAAAAACGAATGGTCTAAAAGTAAAAAACTATAAAAATTGCTGTTTTATAAAGAGGTTTTCAAAATGTTTACACGAAAACTGCTTCAGAATTACCTGACGATTGATTCTTCGAAGACATTGTCCTTCAATTCGCTATATTGATGATTCTAAAACCCTAAAAACATCAAAGAGAACCATTTAATTTTAATGAAGAACGTTCTTTAGAACATTCTAAGAACGTACCGAAATATGTAATTCATAATTTATTCTAGAGATGGAATTAAAATAGGATTTCAAAATGTCTACCTTTTCCCCAACAGATGAAGCGTTGCTTTTGCCTGGGATTCGACTTTTGGGCTAAAATAAACCACTTCAATGATTCCTTCGTGTTGTTTAATATCTTGAATAAATAGAAGTGACAGTGATTCTGCCATCTTAGATAGCAATGACCGACTTAAAACGCGTATACTGTCGTAAAAATGCGCTCAAATGCAACGGCAAAGACAGCTTAACGTAGCTTGCTGTTTACCGGAGAGCCTGCAATGAATTTCAATGACCAGAAGCTCCCTAAATAGGTTTGTACTACTAAACATATGTCCCTTTGATAGCTTTCAGTAGTCCCTCAGATGAAGCGCCAGTCTAAAATAGTCAGCGGCAATCACCATTTTCGCGCAAAATTCAAACTTTGTTTACATCCAGTTTCTATGGTTTTGGACTTAGTGCGAAAGTTTTTTTTTACAAACTTGGTTTACAAAGACGCCAGGTGGAAGAAATAGAAAAGAATATGTAGTTTTAACTTCTAAATTAACGTCAGGAGAGCGAAATTAGCTGGGCTGTGGGTTGTCGATCGAAAAATGTGCTGAATGGTAAGCAAAACTTTAAAACAGCTTTGAAATGCCTGTTGTTAATCATCATCGTCACGATCCAGAAAAGGAACTATCAGAACTTAAACTTCAACCATCACTAAGTTATATTTTAGAGCAAAGAAATGGGCCACTCAAGGTTGAAATTCCTCAGAAATTCCTTGTACAGTGGGGAGAAATCAGAACACGACTGCCTCATATACAGTTTTTAGAACTATTTAAGTATTGCTCGAGTCACCTTCCTTTCCAGGTCAAACCTGGCATTGATCGCTTAAAAGAAAGGTTAAGGGTAATTACCTCACTGGCCACAAATGAAATAAGAGGAGTTAGGGGTTCGCAAAGAATGAAGCTACTTGAAAAACGCCGTAAGGTTGATATTTATCCCGAAGAACTAATTAACGCCAGCAGCATAAGGAGACCGATGGAGATAATGGAGCAAGAGAATGAGTCACTTAAAGAGCGTGTGAAAGAGCTGGACGAGAGATGCAATGACCTCATCAAAGAAATAATAACTGCGAAAAAAGAAACAGAAGATGCGTCAAAAAGGGCACAAACATTGGAATTAGAACTGCAAGAATGCAAGGAACTCAACGAAGAGCTACGAAAATACGTTAGTCACCTAGAAGATGGTTTAACCACCGATCCAAGTCAGTTTGAAAACTCAGGGAAGCCAATATCAGACGTGGGATCCAGGCAAAAGATCCGAAAAATCAAACAGCTTACGACAAATGTTGAAAAGGCCCTCTGGTTTGTGAATTCTTTTGGACTAAAACTCGATTCGTTGACTTTGGTTGAAAGTGAGACCAAGGAGTACAGCTTCAGTTTGGTGGAAAATGCGGAAAAAAGTCTATATTTAGTCAGTTAAGCGACGAGAAGGACAAAATCAGAACAATTTTGTTTATTATGGATCGGTTTTGCATTAGTGGTGCAGCTTATCATGAGTTAACTATGAAAGTTGGTGAATTGGAACGAAATTACTTGGTAAGACAGTGTAGAGGGGATCTGAATAAGCTGTTCCATATCACAAGGACACCAGGTCATGAGCCTGGTGTCCAAATGAGCTTCAAGGAAGAACTTCATTACCAGCTAGAACAGGTTAGACTTAAACCTCAAAACATGCATCTTCAGATTTTAAACCAACTCAATACAACTTATGATTAATATATAAATTAAATGAATTAATATATACAATACCATATTTTTTTTTATTATAGATACTTTCATTCAATTGTTTGTATAATTATGAGTTTTATCTGATAATTTTCAAAATGCAAAACGTTTTATAAAATCATCAATTATATTATTAAATGGAAACTAGCTAGTAGTAAACTAGTATAGTCTGCGTCGGTGTTTGATGTAAATGATAGGTAATAATATGAAATTGGCAACACGGTAGAAAATGTTGACTTAACTTTACTAAATTTTTTACGGTGTTACCAATTTCATATTATTACCTATCAATTATATTATTAATCATGTTAATTCAGCTGTAATCAGAACAAACCACTACAAATATATGTTATATTTCACTTTATATATAGAAGTTGGCCAAAGAAACATTTACTGAAGCTAACATAAGAATTGGTGGAGATGGAGCAAAAATGTCCAGAATTTCAAACTTTGTTGTTTTGTCCTTTTGCATGCTTGATGATAAGGAATCTGTCATGTCAGCTTATGGTAAGTCACAGATCATAAGCATAATTAACCTAGTTATTTCATCAGCTATAATTTATTATTATATTGATGGTCATCTCAGTATTATTATC
Source organism: Metridium senile (assembly GCA_949775045.1). Classification (NCBI taxonomy): domain Eukaryota; kingdom Metazoa; phylum Cnidaria; class Anthozoa; order Actiniaria; family Metridiidae; genus Metridium; species Metridium senile. Next base: position 19,748,598 of record OX459096.1, on the reverse strand, counting down.
ATCATCACTTTGCAATTGATTATCATTATTACCATCATCTCATTTAATATTGGAAATTGTTATTGTTATATTAGTTACAGTACACACAAGGAAGAAATTATATGAATAATTACTTACTACTTTTATTTAATGTCACTTTTGTGTTTTATTTACAATTAATATTTACCCCTGAAGTAACAAAACTGATATATTCTTGAACATGTGAAACAATCATAATTGATACAGTGCACACAGTGACTTAATCTGTGAAAAAAATAGATTATTATAGTACAAAATAGTAACTAAATATACTAGTTATGTTTCACAGATTAAGTGTGTGCACTATATCAATTATCATAATTATTTCATAATTATTAAGGTTTAAGTACCATTTATATAAGAATTATATAAGAACCAATTTGGGCTAAATTGAAAAATTCATGCTCTTATATGAAGGCTATTACTGTATATCAGTTTTGTTGCTTCAGGGGTGAATATTAAAGTGACATTAAATAATAGTAGTAAGTAATTCATATCATTTGCTTCACAGATTAAGTGACTGTGTGTATTCTAATTAATATAACAATAACATTGAATTTCAAAAAGTAATAATACTATTATAATTTACATAACATTTACCTAGGAAACCATGTGTTTGCGGTTGTGTCTGGTAAAGAGGACTATGATAACTTATAAGTGGCATGCTCTGAAGTCTTCAAAGAAATGAATGATATGGTTGATGCCAAAGTAATCAAAGTTAAAGAAACAGATATCTGCTTGGATTTCTATTTATCTGGAGACTACAAGGTTGCCTATAATCTTATGATATACTTTAATATTGCTGAATTTCCCCTTCCCTCAAATAAAAATAAATTATATTTTACTTCATCAAAGGTACAAATAATCTGTTGTTGTTGTATGTAAATCCAAACAGGAAAAAAAATTTGAATGTACTAACCTGCTATTATTCATTATTAATCTATAGTTTCTATTACTGGTTCTGGGAATTAATGCAGTCAACTCTGTATATGCCTGTATATATTGTAAAATACCAAACACTGACAGGTATGCAACATATTTTGTCAAGTACACCCTTTAAAGGTGTACAAAATATATAATGCCAAAATAAATCAATATTTCTGTCATAGATGGGACACTTCAAAGTCAGAAAAACACTACTGCTCCAATAACATGATGAGGGATTTAGATGAAATGAAGACAATGGCAGGACAATCAAAAGATAACTATGGCTGCATCTATCCACCACTACTTAAGATCCCACTGAAAAACATCAGAATAGACGAACTACATCTTCTCCTTAGAATAACAGGTATAGGACACTTTTTTATATTTTGAATACCTGTTGTGTGTATAATAATGGTTGTCATTCAATTATAAGCACCACAACAATAATTAGTTATAACAGTTTTATTTCAAAAGCAAGCTACTAGTAAGTTAAACAAATCACCTTGAAATTGTGAAACATAATTAGTCTAAAATATGGTAAAAAAATAAATATTGGTGAATACTTTATATCTAGTCTTAACAATCAGTGTTATACTGATGGCATCTCTTAACTCATGTGCACAACTAAAATTGACCAACAGTATGTTAGTTTCTATGGCGATTGTCTGAGTAAAATTACTAAAAATTGTAACATAAACTGATAAAGTTGTCCCTTGCTTGAGCTTTAGGGGTTGTTTATATGGAGTGAGCCAGCCTGGTTTAGCAGGCTAGTTTTGTTTTGTTTTCTATCTCCCAGAGCATGCATGCAAGAGAAACAAAAAAAAAAAGAAACCAGCCTGCTAAACCATATAGACAACCCCTTAGTATGTTAATCAAACTTTGTAATTATAGGGGTATAGTTTCTAATTCCTGCACTATTATTTGCTGTTGTTTTTCTTAGATAAACTGGAAAAAAACTTAATTCTATCTAGCATATACAGAGACAACAACAAAGCTGTTGATAGCGTGCCTGGGCAAAAAACACATTTATCATCATTAGTGGATGCTATTTGTGATTGTGGAGTTGCTTTTAGTATATGGCAGAAGCGAAATGGTGACGATAGCCTTAGTGGGCAGTATGACTGGACTAGCATGGTTGGTGGTGAAAAGAAAAAGGTTCTTAAAGAGCTTCCCAATAAACTTGAAACCATTCTTGACCAAAGAAATTGCAAAAGAATAAAAAAATTGTGGCAGGTAACTGTCAATATACAAGTCAAAATTAACATATGCTGACTATTTTTAACAGTGCTTACAAAAAAGTAAAAAAAATTGTAAACATAGTGCAAATTAGTACAGGATCCTTTGTCTTCTATTGTTCAATTAACACTATTTTGTGCGATTCATTGCAGTTTTTTATGGATATATTGTAAGCACTCTATTCATAAAAACAGATGCAATATGCAGTGAATATTAATTACACAGCGTATTTTGCTGTTTGTTCATTTCAGGATTTTGGAATATTGTATGATACAATTACCTCAGAGAGCCCAACTGAAGAGATGAAAAACTCATATTTCGGCCAGGTACACACATCGTCATGTGATATTAGCATAGTGATAATGATGTAACCTTTTAAAGAAAAAATAATAATTTATTATTTTTTTAGGCTAAAGACTGGATAAAGCTGTTCACCTCCCTTGGTCATGAAATGAGTGGGTATGGTAATGCTAGGGTTACACCATATATGCACATCATGTGTTATCATATCCCTCATTTCCTCAAAGCTGACATACCCCTTAAACGATTCACTGGTCAAGGTATTGAAAAAATTTATGACATTGTCAGGTCCATCTATCACAATAAGTCAAACAAGCATGATGCTTGCTGTGAGGCCCTTCAGGCAATTAAAAGGATTGACAGGCTACAGAGTCATGAACGGGAGCGGCACGAGTACACCAAGAAGGATGAAAACTACTGGAGAAAAGAAATCTTCGAGCGAAGGCATAAAAGGCTCAGACTTGGTGTTGCACCAAGAGAAGACTTCCTGCAATCTCAAGAAGATGCTGCCCAAATAAATTATCTTAGCATAGAAGAAATAAAAGAGAAGCTTTGCAGTCTTGGTGTACAGACAAGATTAAGAAGTTTAAAAAAGCTAAGAGAACTTCTCAATGCTAAGCTGTCACAGTAAGAGTGAACAATAGGATGGCATCATATACCAGAATGATTTTCCCACTTTCTTAAATCCCAATTAAGGGATATTAAAATTCTGAATAAAAATCAAAATATGCAGGACATTCTTGTAGTTGCAGGCAAATAATGCCATTATGCAAAATAATTTCCTGCTGTTCACTCTCATTGTGACTGGGCTTAGTATTGAGAAGTCTTATTCTGTGCATATTTATTGACATTTAAATTGACATAAAAATCAATCAAAACTCAAATCAAATCAATTCATTTTGATAATGTCAGTTGTACATTTAACTGCTGAATTAATTAAATTTGATCAATCATTTTTGAATGTAATTTGAATTGTCAATAAATCTAGTTGCCATAAGATTTGAAACAACACAAATAATGTTAAACTGCCATTAATTATTAAACTGCTTGAATCAACAAATCAAGAATTCAATTAATATCATAGCTTAATTAAAATTAATAAAATATTTTAATGATGTTTGATTAAACTATTTGATCAATGGCAGTCTAAATAACAGTTTGCATAACAAGACTTTGAACTTCAAGGTTAAAACTTAGAAGGTCATCTAGTGATACCAAAATATAGTAAATAATCTATGTCAACAATAATGCATTGTTTGATTTTTTGTACAACTTAGCATGTTAACAGTTGTTTGATTTTTTGTGACAAATAACTGTTTAATTTCAATCTAATAATTAAATCAATGCATTTTGTATGACCAGCATTTTATAGCATCTAGAGTGATAACAGTAAATCTTTGCATTAAAATGTAATATTTTAGAAATATTATATTTTTAAAGGAAGATGAAGGAAATAATGTTAGAATTGCATTTCAAAGTCTTCAGGTATTTTGATTTCTTGCCTTGTAATATTAATTTATGAATTTACTATTATCACTTTACATTGACTACACTTCTCTGGCAACGAGCAATGAAAAATATCAAAGTTTCAACAGGTTTTCTTGGAGCCAAGACTGTGTTGCCATTTCCATCCCGAAAATATCTCTTCGAAGAGTATGACAACACAGTTTTAGCTCTCAAGGGGAAGGATATCGCCTTTCCTTGCCCATGACAATCGAAGGCATACCACTAATAATCAGGCAAGTTTAGTCTGCTAAAGTCGTTTTTCTCTAACAGTAACCAGCCAGGATGGTGTTGGGCTGGCCTTCCTTTATTGAAGAACACATATCTCCACACGTCGTGTGGCAGATGTACAGATATCTGGGGGTTCATCGATGTGGATTTTAGATGCTTTAGGATTGCATCTTGAAGTACTTCCCCAAATTCTTCAACCCCACAATTGTTTCCTTTGTGAACGTTACTACAAGAAATAAACACATAAAATGGCATCAAAATATAGGCCGAGCAATGAGATCTGAACTACTATATCTCACTTATATTTATCTATAAAGAATTACCACTTTCTATTTCTATTTATACATTCATGTAAATATCAGGTACTAAATAAACTATGTATGTATGTACCTACTTATTGTATTTTTTTATTTGATGATGCCTATTGATAGTCCATTTATGGCAAATAAATTAAAAAAAAAATTTAATACTTTCGCTGGTTTTCATAGTTTGTAACTTAATCAAGTTTAGTCCTCCAATATTGCTGTTTCAATAAAGCTTTATATAAGCTTATAAATACTGACCTAATCAAGTCTTTGGTGAGATGACCATCCGGCTCCCAACTACACTGGTCGAGCGGCCAGTCCTTCCATTTAATCAAGTACTCTTTCTCCTGAAAATACAAAATCAATCAGAGTTAAAACTTACTATAGCAATTATCGTTTGAAGTTTGTTTGGGTTGTGTTGTTTTCTGCAATCTTTTCATTGCAAACTATAGCATATATAAATGTTCTTTTTGACTTGTATCAGCTTAAATAAACTGCAAAACAGTCCCTACTTTTACGCGAAAATGTTCGATCGAAATTCAACTCGTTTCCTCGGAGTTTTCTCGTAAAAGTAGGGACTGTTTTGCAGTCTACAGCTTAAAACAAAATGGCGTATAAGAATCGAAATGGTCGTGGGCGGTCAGTGGGCGGAGCTATTTTGCAGCCAATGACAATGACTTTGATTTGCACCTTTTTGATTCAGCGATTTCTGCTGTATTATTATTATTATTATTATATTTCACTTAACTTACACTTTTCATTCCTTTTGAACTATCTTGTGGCTATAATTCTTTCCACAGACCACCTTCCCGGTAAAGTTTTTCTTCTTTTAGTCTTTTCTTCAACGAAACAGCTGCCTAAGTTGTTTAGGTCCTTATAGAAACCTTTTGAGAACTTCGTTCTCTTGGACATTATTTACTCGTTTTGTTGTTGTTTTTTGTTTTGTTTTTTCAAAAAACCCACAAAAACTTGATATTTCTTCTCAGTTTCTTTTAATGTCCCGTTAGACTCGCGCATGCGCGTTAATCACAAGGTAAAGCCGCTGAAATTGTTCAAATGTCGCGATTTGTTGGCGATGTGTCAAGGACTAGTGAAGTGTGGGTGCAAGAGCGAGAGAGGGTGCACTGGGAGATGTAAATGCGCTCGTGCAGAGCACCCATGCACAGCACTATGCCATTGTGGGGGATTATGTGACAGGGCCTAATGGCTGCTTATAATTAAAGGATGACTTATGTTATGCTGTCGTTGCGGACACTCTTCATTCTACTTATAAGTACTTGCATACAGACGGATTGATTGCCTGATAACAGTTCACCTAGTTTCTTTAGCATAACTTATTGCATGTATATTAATGGCACATTTCAAAAGTTGGTTTTGAATAAATAAAACTGTTGTTGCGATAGTAAATACTTGTTTACAATGATCTTGTGGTCGTTCATTAGTGTACAAAACGTTAATGTAGCCTACTTCAGTATTCATATTTAACGATTTTTCGACAAAATCCATGATAATCGATATATTTCATTTAGCCTCGTTTCCATGCTGACAGATCACGCGACACATCAAATGTGTCTGCTTTGCATGTCTCATTATTTTGGTTGATGTTTGGTTGTTTTACATGCGGTAAATGTGTCAATATTTCGAATATAATCTATCAGCCTCGTTTCCATGCTCAAATCCATGTGGTACAAACAAACATGCCTAAAATTTCAATTATGGGATATATCTCGATGGGGTCCATAGCCTATATTGATCACTATGTCATAAACTATCATTGTTGCAAATTTCATGCTTTTACCACAAAATGCACAATTGTTACACAAATCTGCGGAGGTTCACTATTCGAACTGTAAGTATCGATCTCAATGCTCTTTTTACCTTTACCTGATTTTAAAAGAAATATTCTATTAACAGAATTCTTAACATGGTTGTTATTAGAAACATGGAATGCGATTTAATGAACAAATAATGGTGTAAGTAATTTCTGAGCTTTCCTGAAGTACTTATAAATATGTTGATCAAGCTTATAATTATTATCAACAACCATTGGCAGTCAAATAATTTGTAATTATGTCTTACTTTGCAGACATATGACATGTTTTCATTGCTAGTCGGTCAGTAATGACAGAAATTAAAGTACTGGAGTTGTGAGTACTGACTCACAACCAAACTGGACAAAATGCCTTACACATTACTGAGAGTAGTGAAAAACTAACCCCATTCACTGAAAAAAGCTGGAAAAAGTTTCTAGAATGATATGGCTAGCAATGAGAAATTATTTCAACAATGGACCCAAAGGAGGATACCATAGAAAGTGCTATCAGCACATACAAATGTAGGCCATATCTTCTGCATTGAAGGTGCAGTTAGCAAGGCCATTCCATCATCATATGCAGAAATTGAAGAAAATGAGGAGCCACCATCTAAACGGCTTCATAGATCAGATGTCGACAAATTTGACATAAATAAGTGTGTTATCTGTGAGAAAGAGAAAGGGAAAGTGGGAAATGAAGGGCAAAGAGTAAAGGAAACACTCACTTTAAATATAAGTGAATACGGTAGTGAGACCCTTATAAGGGCAGCAGAGGTTAGAAATGATGATCGTGTTTTACTTCAAATTCATGGTCAAGACTGCATTGCTCGAGAAATCAAGTACCACAGGTCATGTTACAAGAATTATGTACGTTGTGATAGATTAGCTAAGCTGGAAGCAATGGGAAAGTAATGGGTACATGAAGGCCTTTGACAAAGTGCTCCATTACGTAGAGGCGTAGGTTATTGCACAATTTAGATTTGTGACAATGTCAGCACTCGCACAAAAGTTTGTTTCACATCTCATACAGGAAGGAGTTGAGGTTGTTGGCTACAGGGCCTCGAAATTGAAGCTTAGATTGAAATGCGCATTTGGAGAACAGTTGGCATTTCAGAAGCCAAGAAATGCAAGGCAATCTGATCTCGTATATTACGCAAAAGTGAAAAAAGGAGAAATTGTCGAGCATATGTATTTGAATAATAAGATATAAGCAGATATCACAAAGTATTCATCGTTGAAGCCTCTGTTAGCAGGGAAAACGTATTCTCACACTACCCAAAAATCGCTTGTTAAGCGCGGGCTATACTTTGACTGATTTAACTAATCTCTTGCGTTGTAATTACACAAAAAAACGTCAAGAACTAAGTGAATTCTTCTTTAATCGACTGGGAAAAAGGGATCCAAGATGTTTCTATGTTCAATGCATTTTTTATCTATTTTTTCTTCAACGAACTATTGAAGCACGTGGCGGCTGTCCCGGCCTACCCTCGAGGCAATGTTGTTTTTTGACCGCTGATTGACTACAGACTCGAAACTGATCTTATAGTCATTCCTCCTTTTCTTCAATTATTTCTTGTACAATTGACCTGCTTATTTGGCTTATTGTCTGAATAAAAGTCTTGTCTGAGAAAAGCTGACGATACTTTGTTTATCATTTATTGATTTTATTGTCTTTTCCATCAGGCTCAACAGTAAGCACTAGAACAACCAAAAAACCACTTGATCAATCATCCACCATGTTTAAACAACCAGAATCATCAAAAACAAATTGTAAACACGTACCTGATGAACCAGGTAACTTTTAGTTCATTTCACTTCACATTTATTGCATGTATATAGCAGTAAGCTTTAAATTTCACCTTGCAACTCATAAACATGATTATTATTATAAACAATGCCAAATTGATTAAGACTAAACTTATTGTATTAATAATTCTATTTTATTATTCTAAACTTAATTATTTTCCAAATAAGGACCATCTCAAGTAAACAAGTCACAGAAGTCAACCTCGACATTTCAATCTTCTTTCTGTTCTCCTCAATCACATGAATGACTGCAATCATCCTCACCAAAAGGAAATCCTGTAAATCTTCACTCCCAAACAGGTATTATATACTTGTTCTCATATCAGATCAAAACTTAAAATAAGATTTACAAATAAGCTTTCTATTTTTATGATAACATCAGCAACCCAACCAAAAACAATTCCTTTGTCTGTGACTTTTGAAACGTTATTCACAAGTCAGCTATTCAGTCTTCATCACTGAATTTCGGTTACTCCATATTGTTTTTGGCCACTCCATATAGAGTCTTTGGCCACTGTTTTAAGTATTTTTATGTTTTTATAGGTTGATTGTTTTTTTTTGACAAACAAAATATCGCATAATCATTATTATTACTTCCCATTATATAATTCCACACATTTTCTTTTCAGGTTCATCTCAAGACAACCCAACAAGGACACTTCAGAGTTCCTTTGCATCCATTCAGCCTCGTAACACAGCTTCTAATCCTCCTGTCAATTATTGTCTAATCCAAAATTGTTCCAAAACCACAAGTGCACATGTGTCAGTGAAAGTTGTTGATGAGATCTTATGGTTCACATTATTCCCACCTGAAATAGAGGTCATTGTCAAACATGAAAACAATATTGATGATTTAAACTTGACAAATCTAGATGAAAGCGATTTAGTAAAATGCCTTCTTACATGCAATAACTTAGTGCTGAAAGTTAGGAATGATCACGTGAACACTGTAGCATTTAATTAAAGTCTTACCACGGAGTGTTCATTAGTTTCATAAGTACCACTTTATAAAACTGTACAATTGACCAGTACACTTTTTTACACATTGAGTTATCAAAAACGTTGCAAAAGTTTATAGTGATTCAGTCTTATAGCATGACCGAATGTATGTAAGATAACCATAATTAACGTTTACTTGATTGAGTTGTTGAATCTCAGTTAATATGTTGAGTTAAAGATCATTACATAGGAATATAGATGATTTAGTGTATCAGAATAGTCATATTTGTGTAATAATCGCTCGATACCTTTCGGGATTCCTGTGGTAAGGTCCATAATTCTTTGCGAACAGAATCCAGCATGGCCGCCACACATGTTTTTGTATTTCTCCGTGAAAACTGTTGTTTTTAGAGGTTTTAAGATACCAGAACGTCAATTTCTTTGTAATTTCACTATAATTGATTATTATTAATAGAAGTTGTAATTTCTTCTAGGTTTTACCGCTATTTACGCCAGTTAAGTGATTTTTGTAATGTATAACAAGTATTAAAAAGACAAAACCGGCCCAGTGGTTAAATCGACGGCATTTTATGCTCTATACGAGTACATTTAGAATACCACAAAACTCAAGAAAAAAAAAGAGGCACTAATTCCACAAAACTCAAGATGCACTAAAGTCTTTCAAGACTATTGTGCTCCAACTTTTCATATTATCAAATTGTTCACTTGTTTGTATTCTTATGATTTGTGTTTCTTATCCAAAATAAAAGCGTTTGCAAAATGATTTTGTTGTTATTGGGCCAATTTATTTCATTCAGCTACTCTAGTTACAACTCCACTAGTGAGGGATTTTGAAGTGGTAGTAATTTTTATTACAATTTTTTTTAGAGGCTGGATAATGACTATTATACGTGGTGAATTTTTAGGGCTGTCAATTGAGAAATGCAACTAAACAATATGCAATTAACTAATAAATTTCGACGTCATCTGGTATCATTTTCAAATTGAGAAGTAAAGTTGACCGTATAGAAATCTTGGCGACACCGCCGAGTTGCAGTTGCAGTGAAAAGCCAGCATTGGCTTTTGTTGATGCATGTAAAATTTGCAATCACGCGTGGGATGTCCCGTTGGGACCAATTACTGAACTAACGTTTACTAATGACGTCGATTTTTTTTGTAACTCTTGGCATGTTATGGCCGGCCAGTAGAGCGACAACGCCGTTTTTGCTAAAATGACACAATATATAGTATAGCGTGTATCCCTCGCGGGACTTAAAAAAATATTGCAAATTTCACATGCATCAACAAAAGCAGATGCTGGCTTTTCACTGCAACTGCAACTCGGCGGTGTCGACAAGATTTATATACGGTCAACTTTACTTCTCTATTTCTCCAAACTGTATGAATGGAACACGCTCAAACTTTGAAAGGTACTTTAACAATAATTTGTTTACATCTTGTGTTTTTGAGAATCGCTAGAATTACCATCAATATAATACTGAGCAAAAAATAGATTATGTAGCTATTTTGAATAATGCATCGAAAATGTTTTTTTTTTATCAGTCGTGATAGTGCTGCACACAGTACGTCACTTTCTTTAATATTTGGCCTTCAGACTGGGAAAGCATTGTACAACATAGTGTTGAGTAACGATTTCGAAAGCAATGATTTTATTGTGCGTCTCTGTTCGATTCTTTATAAGCTATACATTTGTGTGTTCCATTTTGAGTATTCATATTATCTAAGCTTGCAAGGTCTCGATTGATTTAGTCGTTTATCACGTAAAAGTAGTGAAGTACATGCATGAGTCCATAGACGCAAAATCGAGTGGTTTCGTCTTTCAGATTTTTAGAAATAGCCATAAAATCTCAAATGAATCTGGAATGCTTTCCTGTGACTGTAAGTACTTTAGTGTTCATTCGATTTGCAGTCATGCGGTTGCATGCGCTGATATAAACGATTGTCTAAAAAAATTTAAAATGGCATTCCGACAATGGAAAAAGCACTAATAAGAACAAGCAGTCAACACAAAACCTAAACCTCAGATGTGTTGGCCAAAAAGGAAATGTTCCTCGTCGTCGAAGGAATCCGTCTAACCGCAGTAATTCTAAATCCACTACGACAAATAATTCACTAAGTGAGAAATCATTTCATTCTAAAACAATTACACGGCACTCAAATACGTAAATGTTATGGTTGTTCTAATACTATCCGAACACCACCAACCGTTCCTTCGCCACCACATGATTTTGTTTAAGCTGCAAAGGTTAAATATTCTTTTTCACACCCTACAACGGAAATACTTGTTATTAAAAAGGACTGGAAACATTTTCATTTCAAGAGGCCTTGTATTACAAATCATTCCGAATTATACACGTATGTGAATTAGTTAAACCAAAGTTGACCCAAACACATTGGTATATTTGAAAGACGAGTTTGGTATTTTTAAGTAGGGATTGATAACCTTTGATTTCAAGAACAATGGGGATTCTGTACACTTTGCCTGACATTTTTCACTCAGTTACTGTTGTGTCGTTTGGTATTTTTAAAGTAGGAACATATGTGACCTTAGATTGAACACTTACGTTTTTAAAATGTATAAACTGTATGCATAACACTTGATCCGTTGCAGTGGCGGTTCTACGGGGATTCGTTCGTTGTTGTTGTTTTGCTTTGGTTGGATGCTTTTGTAGATAGATAGATAGATAGATAGATAGATAGATAGATAGATAGATAGATAGGTTTATTAATAAAATTACATTGCAGTAGTAGTTACTAACTGAATTGCGTAATATTTACAATTTGATACAATATATAATAAGAATACTAAATATAAGAATACTAAATTATTAAAAGATATACTAAAATTGATTAAGTTAAAATATAAAATATATGAATATTTATGGTCTAAACAGACAACTTTTCGAGATGCTAATCTTCATTTCGAACCCCGTTTACCAAAATTCTGGATCCGTCCCGGCCTTGCTCTTGTGTTGAAAAGGTATTAAAGTTATATAGTTTAAAATGCTGTTTGTTGTCTAAAATTCATTGTTTTTCATCCACTATTTATATTTGGTTTCCTGTGTTATAATTGGGCTTCCTGTGCTTTAAAAGCGATACTTTAGGATCCACAAACAGATTGAAGAAAGGTAAGTTGTAATTAGAACTTCAGTTATGTTCTTGACATGCCACATTGACACAGGGGGATGTTTTTTTGAAGATGATTAGGGTTTTTCGATCGAAATTTCTACTAGTACTTATAAGTTTAATATTTTAATATTAACTTAAGTTCATCAAAGCTAGCCCAAAGTTCATAATACATTTTCTCTTTCTCAACTATATTAAGACACACTTCTGGGATTATATCACAAATAAATGTTATTGTTTTAAACGTGATTCCGTTGATTCCGATGATTCCATCGATTCCGGTGTTTATTTGGGAGGAAAATTTGTTGTTGAATTATAAGAATCATTAGTGGTTTTATAAATTACATGTGATAAAAACACATGTGCTTAGGTCATATATAAAACCACTGAAGTTTTATTCATGGTCTTTTATCAGGGAATAATGTCTATGCATGTGCCTGATTGGACTAATAGTTTATAATTTATCAATGTTTTTTATGAATAGCTTTTAGTTCTACCTATCTTTCAGACCTGATCAGTATGAAATGTGTCAGTTCGTTTTGTTGTATTTTTAAAGCTGAAAAATATTTTATTATAGGTGCCAAAGTTGAAATATACAATGATGAAAAAGGAATTTTAAAGGATTATACTATCAAGACCAGGAGATCGATGAGGGAGATGTTTGCTGCTTATCCAGGAATCCTTTTAATTGATGCTACATATAAACTTCATGATCTTCGACTGCTCCTGTATGTTATGCTAGTAGTTAAATGCAATGGAGAGAGTGAGATTGTTGGTTTGATGTTGGTTGCAGACGAAGATCAAGATACCATCAGACAAATGATGATAAAAGCTCATAATCCTTGCTGGAAAAAAATAGATTGTGTAATGTCAGACAAGGACATGACTGAACGAGAAGTACTGGCTCAGGAACTTCCCCAAGCTGTGTTGTTAATTTGCCATTTCCACACTATGAGGAGCTTCAAGAGAGAGATTACGACAGAAAAGATGGGGCTATCAAATGATGAAAGTCATGGAGTTATTACAGTCAATGACTTACGCAAAGAATGAGGACGCCTATCAAGTCACTATAAGGAGTTGATGCATACTAGGTTTATTGACAGTGAAGAAGTACTTCAATGAGAACTGGCATTGGATAAGAGAACAATGGATTGAAGGTCTGAAAAAAGTATAAAACCTTATTGAGCTCTACCAATAACCGTCTTGAGAGCATCAACCAGAAATTTAAATATGTGGTATCCAGGCACTCACGGCTTCTGGAATTTCATGAGAAATTGCAGGCCTGTTTGGCTTCTCTGGAGCTGAAAGGGATTACTGGGCTGCTTTTTTTTCAGAATTTGATGAATTCCTACGTCAAGTACACTGTCACATTCAACTATTAACCGGGTCAAACAGCCAGACGACCTCTTCTCCTACTATTGTCCCACAAAAGCACATTTACCATTTCATCGAAAGCGATTCTGACACTGATTAAACATTTTTGAACAGTTTTTTACATTATTATTAAACATTTACCTTCTAAAATTGCCTTTTCAGCCGAATTTCTAAATGTTCGCAAGTGTAAAATCATGGTCTGTTGAATAAATTATCTAGTCACATGTTCAACGTCACTTCCTTTAGAATCGAGAAATCTTTCCATGTATACTAGCCTACCTATTAGTAGTTAATGCTGACTTTCGCTATTGTCATTTTGTAACTATCTGAATGGTATTAGCTAGAAGTATGTTTTCTCCCAAAATTGGTATTCTGAGAGGCTCATACTGAGATGATGATTTTGTAATTTAGGCAAATAATATGGTTTCCAAAAAATGCAAACTAGTATCTTATCCACATGAAAGATTTACAGTATAAACACTAAAAATGTGGAACTTTTGCATTTTATTGCTAAACAGTCTTGATAACAAAAACAATGTAATTAGCCGATAAAATATTAATAGAAAAAATGATAATCATCATGCATAAATCAATTCAACCTTTTCACTAGCTTGTTAGAATATTTCCTTTATTTAAGATTAAACAATGTTTTTATAACGATAAAATTAGAAATTAAATAATTATTTGCTGTAAGCGACAAATAACCTTTACTGTACTTACTTTGCCATTAACTTTGCCACAAGTTTAATTTTTGAGTATTTCAATAAGTATTTTTCAAGTTATAAAACGTTCTTTCAAACTCGATTTTATTTGCCCGCCATGATCGAAAAATATTACAGATATTGTAACTGAACAGCTACAAAAAATCATGTTCAAACGTAATGAATTCAACAAGTAGATCAACACAACATATCCACGGCCAGACAAATTTGTAATGTCAAATTAGTGCTGAAATACTCGATCGATCGATCTTGAATTTTTGTTTCTTTGTGAATTTGGCTTCCAGTGTGTTGCCAAATATGTCGTGATGGCGCGAGCTTATTTACGAGGTGAACTAGCATGTTACTAAGTTTTGATCAAGAGAAGTTTGAACCTGTTTGCTGTCACGATTATCGCAAGATTTCACCAAATCGTAAGTGTTTATTTTATAGTGCTACTTTCACACCAAAGAAAAACGTTTATGAATATAATTTTACATAAATGTATTTAGTTTTTTCTTGATAATTTCATATATTTTTGACTGTAGAACTATTTGAATTTTAATTGCTACTTGTAAGTAAGTTAGTTACAATAATTTAAGTTGTTTCCACTTTTATTTAGTGAAACGTATTACCGCCGTCAGATAGCGTCAGATAGCTTATCGTCAGATAGTTCAAACAGTTGAAGAAACTACCAAGCTCAAGAAACTAATAACTTAGAAGAAACTTAGAAGTAGCTGGCGCGGTGAGCTCAAATGGGTAAAGAAAGTAAAACAAGTTAAAAGAAACATTGAAAATTGTCTTCTCCTTTATCTAATGTAGTGTAGACTACATTATTGTTCAAATTTGAAGAAATTAATTTGTTTATATGAAGTTTGTCTACGTATATCGTGACAATATTGTTGAAAGTTATTATTGTTGCTAGATACTCTCACACAATATTATTATAATCCTCATATCCTACAACCAACTCGTATAACCCATCATTCAGCTACTTTAATTGACACAATATGTTTTTCAATTCAACAGAGCACCATACAATAAGTGGAAATATGATTTACGAACTGACAGATCACCTACCTAGTTTTATAATTCTAAATAAGTTTAATACCCTTCCGAAATATCTAAAGCTTACCAAGAGAGACTATTCAAAATATGATGAACAAGCTCTTTTGTCTGAATTTAAAACAATTAGATGGGACTCAGTTCTCCCTAACACCAATGACGTTAACTTATTATTTGATGCTTTCCACACTAAAGTATCTGGTGTTGTAGATAAACACATACTTCAGTAAAGGGAGACATTCTCGAAATGAAAACGTCGTTTAAAGTTCTTGGCACATGGGTAAATGAACATCTTAAATGGACGGATCAGATCAAGCATCTATCATCATCATGTTATGCTGTTTTAACCACCCTTCGAAAAATGAAGAATTTACCACCACCCAATGTGAAGAAGCAACTTGCGGAATGTTTAGTTCTATCGAAATTAGACTATAATGACGTCGTTTGCTATCCCATCCCACAATACCTTCAAAGAAAATTACAACGAATTCAAAACGCGGCAGCTAGCTTTGTACTTAATAGATATACCACCGAAAGTGACGTACTACAACCGCTTATGTGGCTCCCAATTAAAGAGCGAACAGAATATCACCTTCTCCGCCTAGCCCATAGGTCACTGTGGAATCCATCATTTCCAGACTACTAGAAACACGCCAGTTACGGTCAAGCAGTTCCATACACTTAGTAGTCCCACTTGAAACTGGAACCTTCCAAGATAACTGTGCAAAGCTGTACTACGAACTTCCAGCAATTACCCGAGAAAAAAATACTTTAAAACATTTGCAAAACAAGTGTACAAACTATTGTTAAACAAAGCTAAAACACGCCTTGGAATTTCATAACTTTAGATTATCATACATTCATATACACAACTTTTATACCATTTCCATATCACTATTTATTTTTCTATTTGACAATCATTATGTTACTTTGAAGATGTAGAGCTATCCTGTAGAAATGCTTCAAATAACCCGTTGTTGTTATTATTGTTGTTGTTGTTGTTGTTGTTGTTGTTGTTGTTGTTGTTGTTGTTGTTGTTATTATTATTATTATTTTTACCCATTAAGCAGCTTAGTAAAAAAGATATTAAACATATTTCAAAACCATGGATCACGAACGCCATAAAAGAATCTATAAAAATTAAAAACAAGTTGTTTCAAAAGTTTATTAAAACAAAGTCTGAATGTTATCATCACAAATATAAACTATACCGAAATAAATTAAACCACTTAATAAAAATATGCAAAAAAAATTATTATAATCACTATTTTACGTCAAACAAAACTAATATAAAAAATATCTGGAAAGGCATTAAGCAAAAAAGTCTCAAACCTATGGCGAGCGGACTTCCTTCTAAGATACTCGAGGGCGATACAGAATTAATTGAGACTAAAACAATTGTCAATGCGTTTAATAGTTTTTTTTTCAAATATTGGTAATAACATGGCATCGTCGGTGCCCTTGAAAAACATATCACCAAAATCGTTCATGTCTAGACAATCAAACAGCTTCTACTTATTTCCTACATCAACGATAGAAATTGAAGAAGAAATTAACAAACTTAACCAATCAAAAGCATCTGGTCCATATAGTGTATCTACACAGATACTAAAACTGCTGCAAAGTGTTATCTCAAAACCACTAGAAATCATATTTAACTTTTCCTTTTCCACCGGTATTGTACCTAATCATTTTAAAACTGCAAGAGAAATACCGGTATACAAAAACGGTTCTCAACTTCGTCAATAATTACAGACCAATCTCATTGTTATCTATATTTAATAGAATTCTTCAAAAATTGGCTTTTTAAAAGAATATCAGACTTCATTACTAAAAACAGCATACTTTACTGCAAACAATTTGGGTTTAGGTCTTCTCATTCCACAATACACGCAGTTTTATCAATTATTGACAACATACAAAAAGCAATTGAAAAGGGGGTGTTTTCTTGTGGCATATTCTTAGACTTGAGTAAGGCCTTTGATTCAGTAAACCACCATATTCTGCTCGAAAAGTTAGACCACTATGGAGTAAGAGGTTTAACCAATAACTGGTTCACCTCGTATTTGAGTGAAAGGAAACAATTTGTTTCCCTCGGCAACGTTGACTCAGATCTCTCAAATATATCATGTGGTGTTCCTCAAGGGTCTGTTCTTGGTCCTCTCCTCTTTTTAGTATATATAAACGACTTTCAAAACTCATCAAAGCTTTTTGATTTCCACCTTTTTGCTGATGATGCAAATCTCTTTTGTCCTAACACGAGCCTTATAGAGCTAGAACAGCAAATAAATAATAATCTTATTGGTATTCAAAATTGGTTGTCTGTAAATAGACTGACACTCAATATTGAGAAGTCTAATTTTATAATATTCCACCCCCCTTTAAAAAGCTTTTTCATAAGACCATACTGTCAATTAATGGAAAAATTATAAAACAAGAAGATAATATTAAATATCTAGGCATTATGCTAGATAGTCATCTAAACTGGAAAGCACATGTGACGCTTGTCGCTAAAAAGCTAAAACGCAGCATTGGTATATTATCTAATGTCAGACACTATACTAATCTTGATATATTGTTAAACCTCTACTACAGTTTAATTTATCCTTTCCTGACCTATGGACTAATAGCATGGTGTAATACATACCCCTCTTATATCAATCCTATTTTAATTCTTCAAAAAAGAGATCTTCGCATAATATCATATTCTGGATATAGGGACCATACTACCCCTCTCTTTATCAAATATAGGATAATCAAATTTCATGATCTCGTATTTTATCCCAATACATGTTTTGTCTATAACTTTAAAACAGGAAACCTACCAAATGTATTTCACAACGTTTTTGAGCCCATTAGTAAAAGACATAATTACGGGACCAGACTTGCCTCAAAATAGTCATTTTCTCTACCAAATGCTAGAACCAATTATGGGAAATTCAATATCAGATTTGCTGGTGCTAAAGCTTGGAATTTAGTAGATGAGAGAATAAAGGAAGCCTCCAGCATCTCGAAATTCAAAGATTTATTAAAGAATTCAATTATTCAAACTTATAATAATGATTAAAATGTACTCCTTCATATACATTTCATGTTATTCTATATATTTATTCAAATTTAACTACCATAATTTCCTTTATCTTTTTCAATTGTTTATTCTATTTAAACGATTTACGTTTAATATATTTATATATATATATATATATACATAGATACATAGATAGAGAGAGAGAGAGAGAGAGAGAGAGAGAGAGAGAGAGAGAGAGAGAGAGAGAGAGAGAGAGATAGAGAGATAGAGAGATAGAGAGATAGAGAGATAGAGAGATAGAGAGATAGAGAGATAGAGAGATAGAGAGATAGAGAGATAGAGAGATAGAGAGATAGAGAGATAGAGAGATAGAGAGATAGAGAGATAGAGAGATAGAGAGATAGAGAGATAGAGAGATAGAGAGATAGAGAGATAGATAGATAGATAGATAGATAGATAGATAGATATATAGATATATAGATATATAGATATAGATATAGATATAGATATAGATATAGATATATATATATATATATATATATATATATATATATATATATATATATATATATATATATATATATATATATATATATATATATATATATATATATATATATATATATATACAGCCGATCTCGAAAAGGTTGTCCACCTGAAAAGACATATATACTAAAAGAAATATCACGTCACTCATTATATATTCTCTGTCCGCGCGTGTAGAAAGTAAGATGCGTTTGAAAGTAATATGGCGGTGAATTCAAACAAGCAGTATCTTCCCCCGCTAGAAGTACCTGACTTTCTACATGCGCGGAAAGTAAATATATAATGAGTCACGTGATATTTCTTTTAGTATATTTGTCTTTTCAGGTGGACAACCTTTTCGAGATTGGCTGTATATATATATATATATATATATATATATATATATATATATATATATATATATATATACAGTCGTTTGCAAAAATTCTGACCGCATCAAAGTATATCGGGTGCATTGTGGGTAATGTTTATTTATGCCTTTGAGTGCTTTTATGCGCTCTTGGTACTATCAGAACCACCCATAATACTTCAATGATGCTTACTTCATGTCATTGAATGAATTCTGAAAAATATTGGAGAGTTTAAAGGCAGAATTACCTACATATCTATATACCTATATACTTATATACTTGTACGGTCAGAATTTTTGCAAATGACTATATATATATATATATACAGCGAATTGCATAAACTTTGACACTGCTGAAAAAGTATATAACTATATCAAGTGCATTGTGGGAGCGATCTACGCGCGCGATCAGGCGCGAAGTTCAAACCTTGCGTGTGTCTTCGTACGGCTGCTGAATATTGAAAGTGAAAGTAGATGTCTTCTTTCCCGCTTTTAAGACATTTTTAGCTTTGGGTTGACATTTACAATACTCACAAAATATGTATATACATTATAGTTTCCAATAAATATTATTGAGCTGTTACTTCGTTTTGACAAAATCATGAAATGATAATAAAAACAAGTTTAAAGTTGTTCTTTATTGACGAGTTAAGAGTGATTTAGCTCCAATAGAAATGCTACTTAGTCGGCAATAAAAGTGATAATTACCTTACCTTTTCGTTATGATGATTACAAAACTATAAATTATTATACTAGTTAAACTCAACTAGACTCTAGGTAATGCAGATAATATATTTATTTCCTGTTTTTAATTTTATAGTGAGTTGGAGTTGATTATTATTTGCAATTCGAGCTATTTCGGCTAGCATGCAAATCAGTCCTATATCAAAACCAATTTGTGTGTAAACTGTAGTTTTTGGAGTAATTTTCGTCTTTCCACCTATTGACTGTTTGTATCTTCTTATTCTTATACTTGGTAATTAATATCAATGTTTTTTCTTACGGCTCTTCAATGAAATTGAGTGTTAGAATAATAAATTGCCGATCCGGCTAGCACAGCCGTGTTTTCGCATCAACGCATATAAACACGCGATGTTTGTGATTTGTTTACATTTATTTCGCTGTATTAAGAACCACATGAGCAATAATATTTGGTATAAAGGAATTAGTTCACTTTAGCGAAGCATAACTTTAGAGTGAAAATTAAAATTATATCCGTAAAACATTAGCAAATACTAAATAGCTAGAACTATGATTTGCATGCTAGCTAAATAATCATCGACTCAAACACACTATAAATACAGCAAATAAATATTACTAACATTACCTAGAGCCTAGTTGAACTTAACTAGAAGAATAGTTTAGTTTTTAAGGGAAATATTTCACTTTTATTGTCGACTGTCTAGCATTTCTATCGAAGCTAAATCTTTCTAAAGTCGTTAACAAAGAACAATTTTCGACTCGTTTGTATTATCCTTTCATGAAAACTGTTATATATAGTATCTATTTTTGCATTTAAAATATAAACCCAAATCTAAAAACATAAAGAGTAAACAACAGTTTACATTTACTTGAATGTTCTTGCAGCCTTACAAAGACACACTCAAGGTTTTAACTTCGCGCCTAAGCTCGCGAGTAAACGTTCCCATAATGCACCCGATATAGTTATATACTTTCTCAGCAGTGTCAAAGTTTTTGCAAATCGATGTATATATATATATATATGAACATTAGCAACATAAAAGGAGGTTTGATAACGAAGACCCCTTTGTTGACTAAAGAACACACATTCAACCAACGAAAAGCTTAAACCTCTCTTTAAAGGCGTTATTGATACCCTTTTTCGACGCAAGAATGCATAGTTCTAACATTTAAGGTTTAAACCCTTTTTAAGATGCAATTTCTCATCTAATATAGGCCCGAAAGTACCTACATCAGTGCTGGCCTTGCTTGCGCAAGCTATACTGTAATGAATATTGATGCCATATGGTGATCAGTTAGTTAATTGCGCGCGGTTTTCAAGCCTTACCTTGACAACGAAGTGATATGTATTCAGTGAGTTTTGGCTAACTTGACACGACGAAGACCATAACAATATTTACAAGGCCCCCTCATCTCCGCATTCCTGGAAAACACTAGGAGAATGACCCAAAACCAATCAGCATTGAAAATACCTAAAACAACTATATATGCAAATACCGAAACTGTAATTCTCAGTAGAGAAACAAGTTTCAATGACTATCAGATGATGCCTGCATTGTATGAATAATGAACATTAGCAACATAAAAGGAGGTTTGATAACGAAGACCCCTTTGTTGACTAAAGAACACACATTCAACCAACGAAAAGCTTAAACCTCTCTTTAAAGGCGTTATTGATACCCTTTTTCGACGCAAGAATGCATAGTTCTAACATTTAAGGTTTAAACCCTTTTTAAGATGCAATTTCTCATCTAATATAGGCCCGAAAGTACCTACATCAGTGCTGGCCTTGCTTGCGCAAGCTATACTGTAATGAATATTGATGCCATATGGTGATCAGTTAGTTAATTGCGCGCGGTTTTCAAGCCTTACCTTGACAACGAAGTGATATGTATTCAGTGAGTTTTGGCTAACTTGACACGACGAAGACCATAACAATATTTACAAGGCCCCCTCATCTCCGCATTCCTGGAAAACACTAGGAGAATGACCCAAAACCAATCAGCATTGAAAATACCTAAAACAACTATATATGC
Organism: Metridium senile; assembly: GCA_949775045.1. Lineage (NCBI taxonomy): Eukaryota > Metazoa > Cnidaria > Anthozoa > Actiniaria > Metridiidae > Metridium > Metridium senile. Next base: position 19,726,575 of record OX459096.1, on the reverse strand, counting down.
AAATACCGAAACTGTAATTCTCAGTAGAGAAACAAGTTTCAATGACTATCAGATGATGCCTGCATTGTATGAATAATGAACATTAGCAACATAAAAGGAGGTTTGATAACGAAGACCCCTTTGTTGACTAAAGAACACACATTCAACCAACGAAAAGCTTAAACCTCTCTTTAAAGGCGTTATTGATACCCTTTTTCGACGCAAGAATGCATAGTTCTAACATTTAAGGTTTAAACCCTTTTTAAGATGCAATTTCTCATCTAATATAGGCCCGAAAGTACCTACATCAGTGCTGGCCTTGCTTGCGCAAGCTATACTGTAATGAATATTGATGCCATATGGTGATCAGTTAGTTAATTGCGCGCGGTTTTCAAGCCTTACCTTGACAACGAAGTGATATGTATTCAGTGAGTTTTGGCTAACTTGACACGACGAAGACCATAACAATATTTACAAGGCCCCCTCATCTCCGCATTCCTGGAAAACACTAGGAGAATGACCCAAAACCAATCAGCATTGAAAATACCTAAAACAACTATATATGCAAATACCGAAACTGTAATTCTCAGTAGAGAAACAAGTTTCAATGACTATCAGATGATGCCTGCATTGTATGAATTGAACATTAGCAACATAAAAGGAGGTTTGATAACGAAGACCCCTTTGTTGACTAAAGAACACACATTCAACCAACGAAAAGCTTAAACCTCTCTTTAAAGGCGTTATTGATACCCTTTTTCGACGCAAGAATGCATAGTTCTAACATTTAAGGTTTAAACCCTTTTTAAGATGCAATTTCTCATATATATATATATATATATATATATATATATATATATATATATATATATATATATATATATATATATATATATATATATATATATATATATATATATATATTTGTAATCTTTGTAATTTTTGTTCTATTCATTCTTGATTAATGACCGTTTGATTATAATAGAAATTAAGATAGCAAACTGCCTTTGTATAGCTTTTTTTTGTAATCCAGTTTGCTCTCACCTCAATATAAGAAAAATTTATTATATTTTTATTAATTTGTAAATGTAAGGTGAAAATAAAAAATTGCCATTGTCATTGTTGCCGCAAAAATATATCTGTAAAGCTGAACGAGTGAAAGGTCAAAGTCTGTGCTCCGCACAAAACTGATAGTATAACGTCAACAATACTCAGCGCATCCAGAAGAAAGAAGACAAGCGCCGCGGTAAATGAATATGGTGGTCGCGAACAATTTTATAGTTAAAAAACTCTTGTTTAGGATATTCTGCACAATTGACAAAGTTACTAAATGAAATAACGCGCTTAATTGGAGACAACGGCATTAAAAACAGTGACGTTAATCGAAAGATTATTGAGTTTCTGAACGCAGATGAAGAAGAGAGTAGAGAATCTGAAAAGCGGTGTGAAGCTGAGCGTCTAAGAAAACACAAACTTGATGGTAGAATTAGAGTATTTTAGAGGCACAGAATGATGAGTTAAGTCCGAGTGATTCAGTGAGTCAAGTCGGGTCAGTTATAGCGGAGCTTCCGCGCGGGCCAAAGGCCCGCGCGAGCGGAGCACCATACTTAAGAAAAAATGGTAATGGATCGAGTCTATTTTCGATGGTTTTTACACAGGTATCCCAAGCGTACGTCCGACGTCCGACGTCCGCGCCCATCGCGATGCTGATTGGCTGTTACATTTCGGCGGGAACAAAAGTTACGCGCGCGCCAAATAGCACTAGACCAACAAAGCAAAGTTTTCTTTTATCTTAAAAAAGGCAAACAAACAACAACAAAATACTACTTGCTAATAGCAGAGCTTTCATTAATTCAAAATAACAACGGAGAAAGATGAACTTCGAAGAACATAAAGAGAGTTGTGACCGAGGAAGAACATAAACTTGAAGGACACAAAAACGAAGACATTATACTAAAGAAAAGCAAAAGACTGATTCCAAAAGATCAAGAAAACGTATTTGTAGATACCTTCGTGGTAGAATATTAAAAGACTACAGCAATTCAAAACAAATTGATAAAGAAGCGACCTTGTTTGTTATGAAAACTGTCTTCAAATTGCTTCTCTCGGCACAGTTTATTGAAGGATTTTCAAGCTTGGCAGTTGAACTATGAACAATGTTTAATCCATCAAAATTCAAGTACTAAGATCTTATTAACCGAGCGGTAGGTCTGTACAGGAGAATCTTGACCGAGGTCGGAAAGTACAGACCGAACGCAGTGAGGTCTGTACCCGACCAAGGTCAAGATTCTCCTGTACAGACAGACCAAGCTCGGTTAATAAGATTTTTATTATATGACCACAGCTATTTTCGATAAAAAAGTAATATTTCCTTTGAAATTTTTACGACGCGCGTTGCTTTCAAATGGCTTCCCAGTAGTTTTACTGAAAAAGTGCGGGTTGTTAAAAACCGGTTTACATTCAGCGTGTGACGGCTATCCAACAAACTTACAGAACTTTTAAGGCCAACATATTAAAATTACTGCAGCTTTCTTCACCATTCCAAATCAAAGATCATTCAAAGACAAAGGGTTTTGTTTATATCTCAACTTCAAAGAAAGTCAGGAAACAAAAAACAAGTTTTACAAAGGATTTTAGCTGACAAGAAAAAGTGAACCACGATGGATGTTGAAACGAGTTGAAATTCGTCGGTCTTGTGGATGTTTGCATCGAGAAAAAAAGCCTACGAAAGCTTATTTTTCGATAAATAATGATAAGAGCTTTAATCGAAATCACTGTCAACTGTTGAAGGAATTAATTTGTCTGTGTCGTACTTTATGAAGAAGATAAAAGGACGAGGATCGCTGACAGGACTTTGAATCGAGCTAAACGGCTATGAACGAACCATTGGACTTTTTGTATGCAGAAAAAGGAAGACAATAACACTTACTGACTTCAAAAAGGTTGTTAACTTTGTAGACAAATTAATTATCGTGAATTTTACAGTTTTTGAAAGTGACTGAAAAGCAACGACGTATCTCAACAAAAGATAGCTCAACTCACCGCCGTGTTGTTTACAAGGAAAGATAAAAACTAAAAGTATACTTTTCAACTATTATTGAGGTATGTGAGCGAGCTTTATGTTCTTTAGAGAATTAAAAAAACCTTTTGTGTATTCTCTCATGAGTTTCTGCAATATTAATATGATTTTCTCAACTTTTGCTTGTCAAAATGTTTGCAAAAACAACCAATGCTCGCCACTAGCTTACCATATAATTTTCTCTCGGTTTTTGTCTATTCATCGCATTCTGGATCGAACAAACGTTTCTCCTACTATTTTTGTTCGATAAATTTACATAATTAACAATTACCTAAGAAGATTTTTCAAATTTTTCAAAAATTAATATCACTTTCGGACCGCGGTCTACCTAGGAGAATATTAACCGGTCCGAGATCGAATCTAACCAATCAGATTGCTTCATTTACTAGTGTCCAGACTCCAAGATACACGGTCATATAATAAATAAGCTTACATCTATTCGTCAAAATATGATCAATGTCATTGAAGAAAGAAAACCTCAAGAAAATAATCACCGATAAAGTAAGTTCAAGTGTTTTTATTATCCATGGTTCAAGATTATCATTTGTTTCAAGTTTTTGAGAGACAAAACTCAAAAATTAGTTCAATCTTCAGCTCGTTTCGTCGTAGTTTTCGTGTAAAAGTAGGGACTGTTTTGCAGTCTAAATAAGTTTAATCTTCAACTCGATTTGTCATAGTTTTTGTGTAAAAGTAGGGTCTTTTTTGCAGCCTAAATTAGTTCAATCTTCAACTCGTTTTGTCATAGTTTTACCTCATAAACGGAAAACATCAAAGATGAATTGAAATACAAAACATAATTTAAAATTGGTTGAATAACTTCTGTTTATTTAGCAATATTAACTATTTTATGCTTACTAAACGAGCCTTTTAGTAGTTTTTACTTCAAAGTCGTTAAAGTTTTTTTTACAGAACAAAATGATGTTTTACACAAAGTTTTTCATAATAAAATACCTTGTTTTAAAATCCTTGTCTTTTCAAATCGATCTTGTGTTGGTAGAATTTATAATTCTTGAGGCGTTTAATTCCATTTCAAAATAACTTTTTGTTTTGTTTTATGATTTGCCATGACTACTTTTTAATAAATCTAATACGATGAAAAGGTTTAACCTTTTCTATCCGGAATCCTAACTAACTTTGTAAAATAAAAGAAGGTAAAAAGCGGCCGTAAAACGACTGTTCAGCCAAAGCACTTTTTCAAGGAGTTATCAAAAGCAAAAAAAGCTTAATGACTTAAAAATAAAAGGGATAATAATAAGGCTATTCACACTATCGTTTGGGAATCGTATTTTCCATCAAAAACATTTCTGAACACTTTTTTGTCTGAACAACACTTTTGACTGAAGTGACAGTTGAAAATTTGAGAAAAAGATGAAAAAGTGCATAGAATGAAAACGATAACCAACCTAAGAAAAAGCAGTGGAATTTATTACAATTTTTTTACTTACATTAAATCAATTTCCATTCATGAATTGTCCATTAACATGCTTTTATCGGACTTTTTTCAATGAGAAATCTTCGTCCCTCGTGTAAATGACAAACTTTCCTTTTGTGCGTTGCGTTACATGATGGCGTCATCTACATCGATAGCCAATGAGGTTTTTGACATTATGTCAATCAAAAAGAGAGCGAGAAATATCTTACATTTTACTGGCTTTTCCAGGGCTTTGTTTTGATTCTCTCTCCGCGCGCTGAATCTCCGAAAGGTTATATTTTCGATGAAAAATGCTATATAAATTACAATAAACAGTAAGTTGTATAATAAATCCCTTATTAGATATTTTCTTGGGTATTACGGGCTGGCATTTTACTCATTGCTTGCTGATTAAACGTACGCAACTCGTAAAATATCAGCACGTATATTATACCCAAGAAAATATCTAATAAGTGGTATTTACATGCACATATTGATGTTGTAAGAAAAAATTAAACTGTGAGCTCCGCTATTAGGTATTACCTAATTTGTATATTAAGTTATACAGCAAGCATGAAGATAAAGGCGAAAGCATCACGTCAAGCTCTCACGTCATTACGTTACAACCAAATTCAAGAGCAGCAAGAAATAAAAGAGAAAATAGATAAGTTAATGCGTTAAAAGGATGTGCTGAAAACAAAGCATGACAATGATCGCGCAAACGCAAAATTAAACGTTTATGAAGAAGCAGAAAGGGAGCAGCTTATAAGCGGAACAAATTCGACAGCTGCGCTTTCCAGCATCAGCAAACAGTGTGTGCCAATATTGTCTGTACCATACTCACCACAAGTGAGCATTACACACTCACCCCCAATTACACCGACATTACCAGTTAGTCAGCCTACTCAGTATTATGACGGCACACACTTAGCAATGCAGCAGAATTCCGTTCTCCATCTATTTATGCAGCAGTAACAGATGATGCAGTCTATGTCCAATGCATTCCTATAGCCAAAATCAAATCTGGTGACTTTCGATTGAAATCCTTTGCACTACTGGCAGTTCATCAGAAGTTTTAAAATAAAATACTGCACGTTAATTGGACACTATGAAGAAGGCTGTCTTAAATTACCAGATTTTCAATCATGTCTAGATGCGAATAGAGTAAAATGGCTAATTAAATTATTTCAATCAAATAAAGAAAACCTAATCAGTTATATTCCTTCACTATATTTCAAAACACTTGGTGGTCTAAAACACATCAGACATAACTTCGATATGAGAAGAATACCAAAACATATTCCAGAGATTTACAAAAGTATTCTTATAGCTTGGTCAAAGATTTCGAATGAAATTTGTGATTCTCCCAACGCTGTGTACAACCAACATTTATGGAACAACAAATATATTCAAATATATTTCAGAAAAAAACATCGACAAAATTTGTGACAAAAACGACAATTACAATTGGGAACATGCAAAAACGAAAGGATTATCAAATAAAGATTTTTTTAAATGGACTGGGATAATACACGCTATTCCGGCAGAATGGAAATCTCTCATTAAAAAAACAAAAATATGAAGGAAATTACTCAAAAATGTATATGAAAATCGGAGAGTCCCGATTTGACTTAGACAAGATAAAAAACAAAACATTATATAATTGGTTTATGGAAAAAAAAGTTTAAGACCCCGACTTCACAATCAAAGTTTTCTCAGGTTATTAGTCCAAATAGCGAACTGGTTTGGACTACAATATATATAGTCTAGCTGTTAAGGTGAAAAATTGTTCACTTTGTGATAAAAGCATGAAACTTGGCACAATTATACATCTTCATATGCTTGTTAATTTCTGATATGGAGGCATCTGAGATAAGGCCTGCGTATCCCACAATGGGCATGTCAAAAAACCGCTGAGATTATCTTAGCATGGAAACGAGGCTAATCTAAATCTTGCGATTTAAGAGGGTTTCGCGGCTGATAAAATCTCAAAACACTTACAAAACATCATGCAGACAAAGCAAATAGATAAACAAATGGTTTTAATGATTATCATGTGGTTTATCACGTGATGCCGTGCGAAGAGGTGTGATGAAATACATTGTTTATCTTTAAATATTGATACTTTTTGTTTATTTCAGCTAAAATGATAGTATTACTGATACAATATACTTAACATAAAATAAAATCAATCTCACATGAAATAATAAAAAAATATAGTTCTATATAAGCTTTTCTCAAAGCGTTAACACTTTTTGGTGCCCAGTCCACCCTCGGTATTCAAGATGGCGACTGACAATGTTGAAGGTACGTGTCTCGATTTCTCTACAGTTACTGTAAGTTATTTGTGTTTTTACGCTTAATTATTGCCCTGATATATCATAAAACGTTTGAATTGTTTGATAGAGGTAGTATATAGGAAAATTCTGCATATTGTTTTTGCAAAACAATCAAAAAACTGCTCATTTTGATCGAAAAAACGAATGTAGAATTCTTCTTCGAAGAAGTGCAAACTTTACAGCCAAACCAGCTTTATCATGCGTTTCTATTCAATTTGTTTAGTGACATTTGAATTTCTTTTATTTGTGTTGAGGTTTGCATTAATAAAATGCAGTTATTGTCCTTACATTGTGATTTTGGGACCGTTATTCGGGCCTCTATAATTAACATGCAAATTAGTTCAAAACTAATGTAAATTTAATTTTCCCCAAATAGAACGCCAACACTATACACATGAAATAAAATAAAATTGCTAATGTGTAATAGTTCTTATTTAGTGACTATTAGTCACTATAAAAGAGAAGTAAAGTTGTAATGATGTATTGTTTACATTTGTATTTGATGTTTCTGGTTGAGTGATACTGTCTAAATAAGAACTATAAATAGAAACTAGTTAGTTAGTAACTATTTTGTTATTATTTCATAATTTTAGTGTTTTCGCTCTATAAGATTATATATATAACAATAATAATGATGATGATGATGATGATGATGATGATGATAATGATGATGATGATCGGATGATAACAATAATAACAACTTTATTTATTTATATAGTGCTATTTCCAAATCTTATAAAATCGATAGGAAAGATAGGTTTACTGTATTACTGAATATATTTGGTTAGTTTGAGGACTAGACTGTAATATTGTCTTATTTTTTTACATATCAAAGATGCAAATCAGTCAATACCATCTATTAACTGGGCACTATGTGCAATATGTCAAATCGAAACAAGTGAGACTTTGCAAAGTACTGCAAATTCTAAACGAAGCGACTTTGGAGCAGGCTACAAATCTGTAGCTGATAGCATAAAATCATTTCAGGATCTTGGCGAAATTGCTTTAAAGTTCGATCCCAAAAATGTAGATGATGGTTCTGGACTTGAAAATTCATTTTCAAAAAATAAAGCCTCATGGCATAAGTCGTGTAAAAACAAATTTAATATCACTGAGCTCAAGGGAGCTAAAAAGCGAAAATCATGTGAAGTGGCAGAACAAAAAGAATACAGCCCGTGTAAAACAAGAAAGACCAGCTCCACACAACTGTCCAGGAGGTGTTGTGAGATCAGATGTTTTTTTTGTGATGAACCTGACAATGCATCAAACCTTCATTGTGCATGTACTTTTGAAATAGATGCAAAAGTAAGAAGATGTGCAATTGAATTAGAAGATAGCAATATTCTAACTAAGCTAGCTGCCGGAGATATGGTAGCCATAGAGGCAAAATATCATGCCCGGTCAAATAGTGAATCAGAACAACAAAATCGATTGCATGGAATTGCATTTGCAGCTATTATCACGTACATCGAAGAATGGTTTGAAGCCTCCAATAACAATGGTGTCTCTACTCTAAGGTTAGCGGATTTGGTAAAGATGTACAAGGTAAAGCTAGAAGAACTGGGCGTTGGTACAAGTGGTGTTAATGCTACAAGACTCAAGGATAGAATACTTTCAACATTACCATATATTTCTGGTCATTCACAAGGTCGAGACATACTTCTAATATCGGATCGTGACATTGGAGAAGCAATTAAATTGGCCAACGAACGAGACACTGATGGTGAGGCCATGCATCTCGCAAGAGCTGCAAAAATAGTGCGCAAAGATATACTGAAACAACATCATTCCTTTAACGGCGTACTTGCACCTGATTGTCAAGATGGTGCTATCCCTCAATCTCTGAAGGTTTTTGTTAACATGATTTTGAACGGTCCAAGTTCCCTTAAAACAGCAACTAGCAACTTATTAGAAATAAATGAAAAGCAAGCCTGTCGTTCCATTTCTCAGCTGATTATATACAATACCACTATACGTCAGAGTAAATCAACTGCTTCGCGTCATCCAAGAGAGAGGGAAACTCCACTTCCATTATATATCGGACTGAAGATACATGGTCAAATAAGAGGACGAAGTTTAATTGACACACTTTTTAACTTGGGCCTTAGCATATCATATGATAGAGTGCTGAGTATATCTACAGACATTGCCAACTCTGTGTGTGAACGATTTGAGAAAGACGGGGTCGTTTGTCCTCCTAAATTAAGAAGTGGGCTTTTTACTACAGCTGGCTTTGATAATATTGACCACTATCCGAGTTCGACCACAGCTCGTGATTCATTCCATGGAACTGCTATTACTCTCCTTCAGCACCCAACAGAGCAAGTGCCTGGAACTGTTCGTGAGGTCAACGTAATTGATGAAGGTTTCCAGAATTCAAGAAAAGTTTCATCGTTACCGGCACAATTTACTGATGTCCAGCCATTAGTTTTGGTAGAAGAAGATCTATACGCTCCTCCTATGGTTGGACAGCTACAAACGGCACAGGGCTTAGATGATTTGAGCTATGGATATAAGAAAGAAAAGCAGTGGTTAGACAATGTCCATGCACTGTTAACAAAAGAGAAACTGGAAACAAATGACAACCTTTCATGGGCTGCTTACCATGCATCTAATGTATCCCAAATACGCTATGAACCAGCTGTTACTTCATTGTTGCCACTTTTCCAAGAAAGCGCGCATTCCGCGCCAATGATTTTTCATGGTATGAATATCATCCGCTCTGCAGTTCAGCTTGTAAACCCAGGACCGATTCCAGTTATAGCAATGGACCGGCCACTTTTTGCTCTAGCAAAACAGATACAATGGAGATGGCCACATATAGTCAGGTGGCTAAGTGCAGATTTTTAGCCAGATCTATACAGAGTGGATAAAAGCATCAAAAATTGTACATGTGTAGGTTAGGCCATGAACATCAATATTAGGACCGGTGCCCAGTCTAATCTCTTCTCTATTCCGATTAAGGAGGATTTTAATTTTGCGTGGGCTCGTGGGCTTCCTGTGGTGAAAACTCAGAATAATTCTCTTATTGACCAATTTCTTACATTCTCTTTAACTTTAATGTCAATAACTTGTTTTTTACACAGTTGTAGATGTTTTGATTGAAATAAAAATGTCTAGAGCAAAAAAATATTAATGTTTTATAAGAAAATATATTTGAGATTAGTACCCAAGCTCTACTCGGTCTTCCAAGATGGCGGCGTCCATGCATCTCTACAAACACGGTAAGTTCGTTAGCATAAATGGTTCTTTTTCACTCTAATGTTAAAACACATTCCTTAAGTATACATTTGTTGTGTTTATAAGATTATAACAAGTCTTTTCATGTTTTGTTTTTGGACATTTGGTCGTTTTTTTGAACAAAAAACTAATAAAATATTCTGTCGCTAGTTGATACGTTCATCAGAACACACATCCCTAAAATGAATGGTAAGAAAAACATTGAAATATTATATTGCTTCTTTATCTACTATTGATTTCTTTTTGATGACTTCTTTTGCAATGAGTATGAGCAATAAGTAGAAATAAAACTTCCTGTTTTGACTTTTCTTACAATGAATATGAGCAATAAGTAGAAATAAACTTCCTCTTTTGACTTCTCTTACAATGAATATGAGCAATAAGTAGAAATATAACTTCCTTTTTTGTAAATTAATTTTTCAGTCTCCTGAAATGTACTATGTCGTGGAATCTTTGTATTATATGCCAGACTGCTACAAGTGAGCCCTTGAGATGCCCATTGCATGCTCATACATTTAACATCGAAGTCTATAAAACCTTCTTATACAATGTAAATGAATTCAAAACCCTCAATGCACTCCCTGTGGAGCTTAAACTTGACCTCTCGGATTGTACCGCGGATGATCTTGTTACCAACCAAGCCAAATGGCATCAATCCTGCCACTAAAAATTTAGTTCTTCAAAGTTGAAAAAATCCCAAGAAAAAGCTAAACGTCCCATTTCTGACCAGGATGAAGATTTTACACAAGACCTGCTAAACGTCAATCAATTGGTGCCAGTTCCGAAAAGAAATGTATTTTCTGTGATGAAGGAAGAGGAGGTGGTGATTTGCATAGCTTCTCAACATAAGAAGTTGATAAAAATGTGCGGTCAATAGCAACCGAGCTAAAAAGATTTGATCTACTGGCAAAAATTTCCCATGGAGACCTCATTGCAATCGAGGCCAAATACCATACTAAATGTTTAATAACCCTACGAAATCAGCATCGATCTCTGCTACGTCAGAAAAGTGCTGAGTCAATAGATCCCGAGGAAGATAATATGGTTAATGAATCAAGGGCATTTGTCGAACTTGTTAACTATATTGAGAACTCTGTTAAAAATGGGACGCTCTTGTTTATACTTTCAGAGCTACATGGAATATATATGAAACGTCTGAATGATCTAGGAATAAACAAACAAGTTAACAGATTTAGATTGAAAAACAAACTATTAGGCCACTTTGAGGAAGCTCAAGAACAAAATGATGGAAGAAGAACTATTCTCGTTTTCAATGATGGACTGAAATGCGTACTAAAAGAAGTGCTAAAAGAGCGCGATTTCACGGACGAAGTTGCAGTAATAGCTAAGGCTGCAAAGATTATCAGAAAAGATATGTTTTCTCATAAAGGGTTTACATTCTCTGGTTCTTTTCAAACTGACAGCCAAGAGACCTCAGTACCAGCAAGTCTCAAATCCCTCATTTCCATGTTACTAAATGGTACAAACATACAAGATCAGGAATGCAAGGAATCACAGCCTTGCCTCACAGTTTGTCAAACCATTTTGTTTAATGCGAAGAAACGAACATCCAAGGCCAATAGTCTTCGGCATTCTACTGAACGTGAACCGCCACTTCCAGTATACATTGGACTGAACATTCACTCATTAACTCGATCCAAGACACTGATTACAAATATGTATCAACTAGGATTATGTGTCTCATATGACAGAATTATTGAGATTGAAGAGTGGTTGGCAGCAGCGGTTACAGAACGCCACAGAGAAGATGGCTGTGTGTCGCCACCCTGCCTCAGAAAGGGTTTGTTTTGTGTGGGTGCCCTGGACAATCTGGACCATAATCCAAGCTCCACAACAGCAACGTCATCCTTTCATGGTACCGGAATTAGTCTTTTTCAGTTTCCGAAAGATAACGAGTCAGGTCAGATGCAGCTACCGTTAACTGTGCCTCCCTCTGGTCCAGAAAAACATTCCCCTCCTGATAGTTATGCCATCGTTCCACCAACACAACTAAATACAACGACTACTTCAGTTCCAGAACGGGAAATCCAGGAAATTGGCGCAGAAAGGGTGAAGGAAGCTAAGTCCAAAGAAGTCCTCTGGGTTACGCATGCACTGCAGAAACTAGACAGTGATCCTAATTTATCTTCCAAAGATGCAATAGTATGGGCAGCGTATCATTCAGCCGATCTACCTAATGAGAAAAATCCGCCTTGCCTCTCTGCCCTTATGCCTTTATTCTATGAGAAAGCTGCGACACCTGCTATGATAAAGCATGGTATGAATGTAATACAACAGGCAATTGAATTTCTAAACCCAGGTCAGATTCCTGTCGTGGCACTCGATCAGCCCTTGTTTGCGTTAGCAAAGATGGTGCAGTGGAAATGGCCGCAAACCCATGGCGAGGACAAGTTTGTCGTGATGTTTGGTGGGTTACACTTAGAGATTGCACTCTGGAACACACTTGGTGATTTGCTTGCATCTTCTGGCTGGACAACAGCGCTAACAGAAGCAGAGGTTGCCACATCTGGTGTAGCAGAATCTTTTCTGAAAGTCTCGCATTTAACAAGAACAAGGTAATTTACCAATATATATAAAATAAAGCACTTTTAATCCTTTAATCTAGTCACTATTATTCTTGTGTTTGTGGTTTTTATGCATAATAGATCTTATTAGCATGTGTGATTGCTTTTAGACATGCTCATCAAATTACACTTTTGGCACTTCATAAGCTAAAGAAGGAAGCTATTTCTTTGGTTGTTGGCGATGCTCCTGACAATGTTGCAACATGGGAATCTGAAATGAGCAAGCGTAGCCCGACGTTCCAGTTCTGGAGCTTAATCATGAATTATCAGACTCTAATCTTGATTTGTGACCGTGCCCATCGGGACAAGCAGTTCAATCTCTATGTAGAAGTTCTAGAAGTACTTGTCCATCTTTTCTTTGCACTCGACCATGTTAACTATGCGCGTTAGATACCGATACACCTAAGAGATATGAAATCTCTTCCATACCCCATCAAAGAAGAGTTTCAGAAGGGTAATTGGGTTATGTCCAAGACGAATAACAAGTTTTCAGCCATCCCAATTGATCAAGCTCATGAGCAAGAGAACAAGAATGTTAAGACATCAGGTTGGTGAAAAAATAGCTTCCTGTTTTAGTTCATTACTCATTGTAACTTTTCAATAACTAATTGTCTATTTTATTATATATGTATGTTATGTACAGTTGATGTGATATTTTACACCTTTATCAGCTAAAAAGATGTAGATGCTATTACAATAAATTAAAGTTTATGTAGTAGCTTTGAGTTACAATTTAGTACAAAATCTGATAAAATTTCAAAAAAAAACAACAATGTTTCACTTATCTATGTATTTATCTATTTAACTACTTAGGTGGAGCTATTGGACTTACTGAAAACCCTGTCGCTTTCAGGTATTTTTGAACATTAAAAATACTTCTCCATATTTGTTCTTAAGCTTTCAAAATGAATGTTTGTTTTCATTTAGACGCTGGATGCTCTCTGGCCCAGAGACAGCACGAATAATCAATCAGTTTGACGACGAATATCTTACTGACAATGATCCAGAAGACCCAAGAACTACCAAAACCATGAAACAGGTCAAGCCTACCAAAGAACATTTCAGCGCCAAGTTAACAATCTTGTGGATACTATAAGAAAGATGGGAAACCCTTTCATTGATGACTTTCCAGAACTTGTCACTCTGGATAGCAGGGATTGTACGAATCCTTGCGTTGCAGAAACCATTCAATCTATTGAAGATATTGGGGGAAAACAGTATGAGGAATACAAGAAAGCAGTTATCGACAAGCAGAAAAAGTCGATCCACGATCCCATCAAAAAGTCCGATTTGCTTAAATGCTTGCCAAAGCCAAATGAAGAGCCAAATCCACCCACTAACATTGACTGCACAATCCTTGATGGTGCTGTAATTGTACACTCACTTCCTATAACTGGTGCTGTAACCTTTGATGACTATGCCGACAAGATATTTATCCCCCACCTCCTGACGCATTAGCAGCATTCCAAACGAGTTGATGTTGTATGGGATGAATATAGGCCTGATAGTCTGAAAGAGTCGACAAGAGAGAAGAGAGGGGCTGGCATAAGAAGAAAAGTAGGATGCCATGTAAAGCTGCCACAAAAGTGGATGGAGTTTTTACGAGATAACGACAACAAGAAAGAACTCTTTCAGTTCCTGACACATAAAGTTGAAATTTTCCCATTTCCTGCTACAAAGATTGTCAACATTACCAAAGGTATGACATCTTTTTAGACAAGTATTTGCGAGGCCAATTACATAACAAGCCTCAAGATCGTTTTTATTGCGATGAGGAGAATTGAGTTCCTCCCAGCATGACATACTTTTTAGGGGATTAAGATGGTATAAATCTTTCAACACTGTTATCACGAGATTTTTTTACTATTCCAGGGTTAATTATAGATATCACCGAAAGGCGAATGGTTTTTTATCTGTATTCGTTCAATAAACTTATAACGATAAGACCACATATTCAATATGTAAAAAATAGATATTAACCGCCTTCTTTTTAAGGTTACGGTCCACGTTCGTGGTGTGCTTTCACATGCTCTCAGTTAAAAGTGTGTTTACCGCGTCATTTAATAATAGACATATTATATATCATTTTAAAGCTTATATAACAGAGAATAAGACTGTGTATGTTTTGTTATATACAACAATTTTCTGTAAGGTATTCTCTTCTAAAAACCTCAAAAATGACCGCTTTCAATGCGAGTTGTTTAAAAAAGTATAAGTCAAAAAGCTCATACTGCTTTGCCGTCATTTCTTCGTTATGTCAATCAACACATACTGGTCTTCAAAACCGTGTCCAGTGTTTTTGATAAAATGCTTAGTTTTAGAGTTATAGCCCATTTTGTTATTTAACTTGAAGTTTTAACAATGAGTCGACTTTGAAACACATTTATTCAAGAACGAAGCATTTTATCGAAAAAGCTGGACACGGTTTTGAACACATATATGTGCTGATTGACATAATGTAGAAATGACGGCGAAGTAGTAGGAACTTTTGGACTTATACTTTTTTTAATGAAAGCGCTCGATTTTGAGGTTTTTGGTGGAGCATTGGTTAAAGATATTCGTTTTCTTAAAAAAACTTACATAGTCTTATTCTCTGTTATATAAGCTTTAAAATGATATATACTTTGTCTATCTTTATTGTTAAGTGACGCGCTAAACAATTTTTAACTGAGAGCACCCAGCGAACGTGGACGGTAACCTTAAGATATTTAAATTTTTATTGCAATATACAATACAATACATTAAAGCATTCAAATGTTACATGGTATTGCTTATCTAAATTAGATAGACTAGATATAACTATTTTACAAAATGTATGTACAACAATTGCATAAGAACAGTAACAATGCCGTGACCGTGTCTTAATTTATATTAAAAGATTCGAAGTTTCTGCCCTGACCAATTCGTAGCGTTCTGATAGTGAAATGAAAAACTCGCTAACTTTCTAACGTACCGAAACCGTGCAGTTTGCAGTCATACGAAATTCGCTCTAAAATGAAAGTATAAAGATATTATATGTAAATGATGATTGTAAAAATTTATTCGGTTTTAATTCATTGGTTCTTTTTGTTACAGATCTAAAGTTATGTATAAAAGTTGCAATAGATTTGCAAATGACAATATAATACAAATATAACAATTCAAATATTGAATTCGATTAGCTTCCGATGATCTCCGAAATGAAGCCGTACTTATCTCGATAAAAAAATCATAATTAAAAACTATTAAAACTTCGCAGTCGGTCGCGGTCTCAAAAAAACTAAATAACCGGCAGTCAAAACTTTCTCAAAAGTATGGCTAAATAATTATCTATGATAGAACCAGTCAAAGTTTGTTTAGAAATACTAAGCGCTTCTTCTAAGATGTACTGCTTTGAATTTAAAAGTTCGTCAGTCTTTGCTCGGCATACTAGTACAATTACTTGTGAACACTGCCGGTCACAAACGAATAAGGTTGTCTCTGACTAAATTTTACATGGTATTGCCGGTCACGCTCTCTTGTAAATTGGCTATATGGGCTATAAATATAAAGTCGAAACGTTCACAAAAATCCATATCACAAATTGCTACTGCTATTACAATCAAATTGTTGTAAAATTATTAAATACAGTGTGAATTCGAAGAAGCACTTAGTATTTCTAAACAAACTTTGACTGGTTTGGTTTTAACATAGATAGTTATAGCCTATAACTGGACACTGCGTTAATGGCATCACATGGCATCAACTTCATCGAGAGACGGTCTTTTAATTGGGCAGGTAGATGTACATTTCAATACAATCTCTTTAAACATTGTCCCGAGCTTCGTTTTCTTCGTAAATTTAGACATCAAATGCCCAAATGAAAATACATCGCTTGCAACACTTTGCTTCTCCCCACGGTGGATTTCGGGGGCGATGTGGGGATATTTCCTGTTAGCATCATCCACATCAAGTTTTGGCTTTCCTAGCTTCACCTTAGAAATCGATGATAACAGGATTGAACTGGGTTTTGTCTTTTCTCTCCAGGACTACATTGTTCCCTTTTAAATCATTGTGAAGGAAACCTTGATTGTGAATGTATGAAAGAGTGCGACAAATGTCCCTAAGTATCGAGGTTGTCGTTTGCAAATGGGACCGGATGGAATCAATAGATGCCGCTTCGTTTAGCGTTAAGCTTCGGCTGTCCACGTGGTGAAATTGAAGAGCCAAGCAGTGTGGTTTGGAAGCAGTGATCACCCCGAACAAATGTGGTAGGCCTACATGGTCTCCTAGAGACGATATCACTCTTGCCTCGTGCAGTACTTCCCGTCTTGTTCTATCTTGCTCTTTGAGTGAGTCGCTTGTGGCTTTAATTTGTTTCACGGCAATCTCAAATTCTCCTCGATAGAGCGCCAAATAGCAGTCGCCAAATGTCCCATGTCCGATCTTTTTATCCTTTAAAGGAACTAGCAAAGATGGATTGATTTCTTTGAATTCATGAAGAGTTGACGAGTTGGCTGTTTTTTGAGCGGAATTCCCGCATCCTGGAATTTTCAAATTGCCAGTAAATTGTGTTGTTTTAGACGTGCATTCATTGTAAACCTTGTTACACTTGGCGGGCCTGACCTTAGCTGTTTGAGGCACAGAAATGTTCCTTTTTCTGGTTCTAGCAAGAGAAAGCTCAACAAACCGTTTCCCTCTGGTAAACGTGTTGTTTTCTGGCAAGCGCGGAGTGCCGGCATACTGTACGTTTGCTGTCTTTGGTACGCTCTCTTGCCCTTCTGGGTCTGCTTGAATAGCGCATTCTTTTTGCTGTTTTTTCTTCTTCCACCTTTTCCTTTGCTCTCGTTTTTCGTTCTTCGAGTGTGGTCTTGACTTGTACTTTCCTTTTCTTACAAGATTTGATTGTGATATGTTGTCTAAATCCATGAGTGCTAATCATAAAACTGAAGAGCCGTATAGATACAGTGTATGGTACACGGATCTTTGTATCAGTAGGAGGAGATCGGAAGATGACTCATACAGATGGCTCGACGATCGACCACCTTTGGCGTCAAAGCGGTCGCTTACACGGATAATCGCTAACGAGAACGGTTACACAGGAAGCCCAAAACTCAAACGCAGAGATCCCTTGAACTGATCAGTATAGACAAAATGTCGATAAAATTACTAGATAATATTGTTATACGCTTGTTAGCATTTTCTAGTCTCCTTCGAGCCTTTTTTGAGGGAGACAGAAGCCCGACACTAAAAACGGCTGGGAAGGAGACTAGAGAATGGTCGCTTACGGGAGATGGTCGCTTACGTGAGTGATCGTTTGAGAGAGTCAATTGTATTTCTATTGTATTTTCTATAGTTCGAAGTTCCTTGAATTACACTAATGACGTTGATTCTATGTAGAGCGCAAATATCTTAACCATAAAAAAAAACTAGTTATTATTTGAACTTTGCGAGAGATTATTTTCCTTTTTGAACCTAAACAAAAGAATATGACACCATCGCTTTGATACGAATTTCCGGTTGTCCGACAGCCTACCGCTATCGTTTTAGAGGACGCGCTGTTTACTAGCTGGCTAAAAATGTCTAAGGTAACTTGTTCTCTTCAGTGTTATCTATGCACAAAAAAACTGAAGACCTATCGTGCATTACAGAAACACTTTGAACAACGTCACATAGAAACTAATATCAATCGGAGAAGGTTAGAGTACACCAGGAGTGACAACAAAGAAGTCGAATTACCAACCTTGAACATGATAAATAGAAGTACAGTAGAATACAAATTGTATTTAGTGTGGTTGGCTGGTATCGCGGAGCAAATAAATGCTTCTCTTCATCCCGACTTTCCAGGTAAGCTGAAAATCAAACTTTTTATTATTAAAGTACTCGAGTTGCTGACATTGACCTTTCTGTTTGACATGTTTATAGGTCGATGGTATAGAATTGATTTGGTCCAGGTACCAGAAGCTTTTTTTAAGCACTTTGTGGCGCGTCTTGACCTGCCAGCCGACAGCATTCGCTATGCAGCACACAGAAGACCCCCAGTATATGCTACAAGTACAGCGCGACTCTCCTACAAATGCTTCGACTTCGAGAGAGTCATAGAATGCATCCAAGAGCAGCATCTAGTTGCATTAAAGAATGGAGCATTTTTTTCTGGACGGGACAATATAAATCCCGTGGAATCATCACTAGAAGACGAAATAGAGGCAGCTATGGCACTGGACCCTTGGGACTGCAGCGGTTCACAACAACAGAATCGGCAGCCATCCAGCCACTCTAGCATAGAGATTGGCCAAGGTGAGGGAAGGGCGACAAGAGAGATAGAGGTCATTTGGTGGCCAAATTTGTTTCAAATGACTAAACATGGACACTTGACCATTCGTTTTTTCGTTAAAAAAACTGATTTGTAAATAAAGCATCCGTCAAAGACACTAAAGGCCCGTTCACACGAGCGATTTTTGCGGCGATTTGAGGTGCGATTTTTACAGCGAATTTTACGGCGATGTAAACGCGCGTGTGAACAACCGGCGATTTTACTGTGGCTTTTCAGCTTTTCAGTATAAACTTTTGCTACAAGTTTCTGCGAATTTTATGAAAAAATTATCATTTTTGATCTTCCTCATCTTTCCATGACGGAAAGTAGCTACACATTTCCTATTTTCTAATTATTTTCTAATTTTCACTGTTTTCTGAAATAAATCGCAGCTGAATCGCGGTCAAATTTGAACATGTTCAAAACACCTGCGATATCGCGGCGACGTGAATTTCCAAAATCGCAGTAAAATCGCCGGTTGTTCACACGCACGAATTTTCATCGCCGTAAAAATCGCCGCGAAAGTCGCCGCAAAAATCGCTCGTGTGAACGGGCCTTAAGTATGCTGTCTACAAGTACACACGAGTGACCACGAGTGAAAAAATGGTCAAAAATTGAAATTTGAAAAAAAGGAAAAACAACCCAAAAATATAACAGCATAAAATAAAAAATATAGATGCAATGGAAAAGAAAAATGAATTACATTTGAAATTTAGCAGAAAACACGGCGGGCACGCGCGACCCCGAAATCGGAACTTTTCGCCATTCATTTTGGTCAGCGGCCTAACCCAACAATACATAACTCGGAAATCCAAAATGGCGGCTGCTCGAAGGATAAATTACAATGTTGAGGAAGTTTTAGACCAGATTTGGAATGATAGTGACGAAGAGGAAGAGGAAGTACTTGAGAAAGAGGAGGTAGACAGGCAGAAGGAAGTTTTAGACGACTGGGTTGACACATTTGATGGAGGAGAACAGTGTGACAGCGAGTTTTTGAGGGAGAACGCTAAAATGTCACTTCTCCCTCTGGTTCGACAGGCGTTTCTCAGAACATCTACCGACGAAAGAGGTAGGTTTGATTTATTTTACTTGAACTATATTTGAAAAGATACATTTGCACTAGTTTGATAACCATTTTTAAAGATATACATAAAACAAAACAAACAAAAGAAGAAGAAAAAACAATATAAACAATTCTGCATGAATTTTGCTACAGTACAAGTTGACAACAATTATACAGGTCCACCAAATAGATTTGTGTACTGTAAATATGTACTTATAGAAAACCCAAGAGTATTTGAGTCATATTACACTATTACATAAATTATAAAACATTACTGTAAAAAAAAACATTCTTACATTAAGGGTTTTTGGTCCATATGGTAAGAAAATTCCCCTAAATTATTTATTTATTTTACCATAAGGAATTTAATCACCTCATGGACAATAACCCTTGAAATAAATATTGACTTTTTTAACAGTGATCCTTGTACAGCATGAATATTTAATTATGTTTATTTTATTTATAGATCTTCAGCAAGTTGCCCAAAATTTGAATTCACAGACTGTAAGTGTTAGAGCAGTGCTAGATCAGGAGAGTAGGTTGTGACTTAGTGGTATTTATAGAAGACTGGCTGGAAGGGTTGGTATACCCAAACCATACTATGCTGAAATTACACGAAGCATACCACATAGTGTGTTTTTATCTATGCGACAAGTGTTGAGGGACCTTAATGTTGCTGAGCCAAACTGCTATTTTGCTGGAAATAAGAAAGCAGATGTTATTTCTATCACAAATATGGAAATTGTCCACAAGTTGCTGTCATGTTTGTCTGGTCATACCATTGCTGAAGTGAAGAAGTACTTTGAACGCACTCACAGGTATGACCAGATACAACCACAGGGTAAAAGTAATAACATCAACCTCTAAGGACTTTGCTTTTGTTTACAAAAAGAAGTGTGGACAATTAATTGTACAATACTATTACGGTGAATGGAATTTTCATGGTAATGCTCAACATTTTGGCTAAAACTAACTGAAATATTTATTTGGATGAGCCCTTGAACTGTTAAATTCACTTATGTTGGCAACAATTAAAGATTGGATTAGATGATAATTTGTTATGAAAGAACAACATTTTTGAAAACTCATCCAAATATATATCTGTAGCTAGAGTGCTTGGACTGAATGTACTTGATAAACAACACAATACTGATTAGAAAAGACCCATGCAAAATTTATTTATTTCAAATTGTTTGACTATTTTAAATATTGTGTTCTCAATCCCTGGGCACTACTTGTTAGCTGGTACAAAGTTAATGTGAACAGATAAAAGAGAACAAATTTTAAAGATGCATGCTATAAATTTACAGATAGTCTTGCTCAGGTTAATTGAAATCAATACTCATTGCTTTTGTATATTCAATGCATGCATTCTTACTGATAGTTAAAAACCAAAAAAAACAGTCACAAATTTTGAGCATGCAAATATTTTATTCTGTTATATTTCTACATGTGTAAAAATTCATTAGATATGTTTATGTATTGTTTATTTCCAACTGTACACTAGTTACCACTTATTATATACATGTGTAAAAACTCATTAGATATATCATTATGGTTTGTTAATTTCAACATGTGTAGTACCACTCTTGTCTAATTAGTGATTACAACATGTGTAAAAACTCATTAGATATATCATGATGGTTTGTTAATTTCAACATGTGTAGTACCACTCTAGTCTAATTAGTAATTACAACATGTGTAAAAACTCATTAGATATATCATTATGGTTTGTTAATTTCAACATGTGGAGTACCACTCTAGTCTAATTAGTGATTACAACATGTGTAAAAACTCATTAGATATATCATTATGGTTTGTTAATTTCAACATGTGGAGTACCACTCTAGTCTAATTAGTGATTACAACATGTGTAAAAACTCATTAGATATATCATTATGGTTTGTTAATTTCAACATGTGTAGTAGAGTACAAACACTAAAAGTGTGCAACATAAATACCACTAAATACTGCTAAATTATGCAAATTCTTTTGTCCTCTATTGTTTAATCAACACTATTTAGTGGTAAATAGTACAAAGTATTGCACATTTTTAGTGTTTGTACTCTACCACTCTAGTCTAATTAGTGATTACAACATGTGTAAAAACTCATTAGATATATCATTATGGTTTGTTAATTTCAACATGTGTAGTACCACTCTAGTCTAATTAGAGATTACAACATGTGTAAAAACTCATTAGATATATTATAACAGTTTGTTAATTTCCAACATGTGCTAATAAGCACTATTACATGTACATGTGCACTAGAGTGCTGTCAATAAAACCATGAAATATGCATAGCTATTTAGCCATTTGTGCATGTAAGTACTGCTTTTTTCACTATACAGTACATGACTGTGTGATTAGCTGTAATTATGCATACCTATAGTTATGCCTATTTCACAGATTTATTGATTTGATGGCACTCTAACACATTAGAATTAGAATTACCTTTGCATAATCTTTATTACTCAATTGAGATATTTTTGAACTAGCAATACAGAGTTGTCAATAAAGAGGATTTCAAAATAATGGCATTTTTGTATGTGATTTTAAACTAAAAGAACTGCATTGACTGTGATAATAAAAATAAATACTTGCTGGTGGTAGGCACGATATTCCCTTATGTTTGGTATACGTCATGTTAATTCAAATGATAAATTTTGTTTTAGCACTCAAATACACAATCCTCAAGACAATTTGCTCCAAAGAGCACATAATTCTCATTGGAGCTACAGGCACTTCCCAGCCTATGATAATAATCCCTATAAGCCATGCACAAGCAGTGTCGTCTTTTCCACAAGGGGCACCAACTCCACCTAGGGACATAAAATTTACGAGGCTGATTATTGAACCACTTTAAATCATAAATATGACTATTATTTAAATAAAATTATGCAAGCCTATTAAAGTGTCGTTTGTTTTAAATCCCTGAAACATTCATGCATCTTGTCACTTCAATCCATATCTTCACAAAGAGTGCCATACACGTTGTGAACATTGCCAATAGGAATTTGCTTAATAAAAGGCATGAGCCTGTTATAAGGGATGAGTGTAGGCAATGAACAACCGTCAACAGCTGAAGATATGTTCTGCATACCCCCCCCCCCCCCCCCCCCCAAAACCACCACCCCCACTATAATATACAGTGTGAGAAACACATTAAAACTTAATAGGAAACCATGAAAAACAACTAGAGCGAAATAGTGATTCAATTAGTGTGATAAGCTTGTGTATGATTGTGCATTTTATGGCCTGTTTGTCTGTTTTGTTAAGCTACTGACAGTCACACGTGCGCACGGCTTGTTGCTAAGCGAAAAATCAACAATATTATTGTTCATACTATGACACGAAGGCAAAAATACTATAGAAGAGCCGAAAGCCAATAATGATAGTTAATATTCTTTATTTCACATGTCAATATATCTGTTTTGCTTCAGCTTCAAGTTAACTTGATCTGAAAGCAGATTAAAGCATTGTTTGCACGACAATCAAAATCGAAAATTATCACAACATTGTAAGAATTATTAAATCCAATCCCTTATAAAGAAAATCATATGGTTTTGCTCACCTTTTCATCAAGTTTCTGACACAAGTGTTAGTGTCTTCGCGTGTAGATCTCTCTACTTTGTCTTTATCAAGTCGTCGGTATCAGTTCAAATCCCGTTCTAATGAGTCGATGCCCCTTGACTTCATAATATGTCCTTCTCTCAACTGTTTCTTCTTCTTATTAAAGCTCGAAAGATCGAATCTCGGCATTGTTTTCGCGATAAATAAAGACCTTATCGCGCGAAATCTAAGTAGTTTATCCAAAATCTGGAGTCAACAAATTCTAGTTCAACTCACATTCTATCACAAAATCAAGAGACTTAAACTATTTAACCTTCATAAAAAAAATTTTCCCAAGGCGATAAAAGTGTATTCAGGCGAGAATAGCGAAATGTCGTTCAAACTGTGTTTTTTCAAGCAAACAGTGTCGACTTTACAGCTATATTTGTTGACAAGTTTGGTATCAAATTTAAGCTCTTTCCTTCGTCGAGCATATACGATTAGTCGATAAACCTTCGGAATAAACCGAAGGCAGTGATCGGCTCCCGAATTATACCGTCAACGGTTTTCGCTAATTCGGCACCAGTCCACCGAAAATTGAAAACGGCCAATATGGCGGCTTCGGCGATGAAACGTTCCGATTTCGGGGTCGCGCGTGCCCGCCGTGAAATTAAACATGAAATAATATAACAACAAACAAATGATAACAAAAGGACGTGAAACAGACGTTGCCCTTCATTTTATCAAGTATCGGGGAAAAATCGCATCAGTACGACGATTATTAAATGATACTTAGCAAAACATAAGGAATGATATATTTCTACAATGAAGAGTAAATTAAGGAGTAAAAGAAATGAAAATTGGATGAAAAATGAAAAAATAAATAAAAACGTGAAAGAATAAAAACATTTTTAACAAGAAATATTTTAAAAGTTTTACTCATTCACTTCAGTTGCTACCGATCGTAGCCCATTCAATCAATAAATACTTTACACAGAGTAAAAACTCTTAACCGGTGAAACATACACTAACTAAAATAGAAACAATAGAAAAACAAAGGATTTTGCTATTATTTAACAATATTTAGTTAAGTTGTTTCACGGTTGTTATATTATTTCATGTTTAATGTTCTGTTAAATTTCAACTGTAATTCATTTTGCTTCCATAATTTTTATTTTATACTGTTATATAATTTTTTTCCCCTTTTCTTTCAAATTTCAATTTTTGCCCATTTTTTTCATCTTTTCACTCGTGATCACTTTTAGACAGCATCGACACGAAGGCCTGTTCTCACACGAGCAACGTAAGAACATACAAAAATGCCTGTAAACTACATCAATACAAATGTTTTTCATTTTCTTGCATTTGCGCTTGTAAATTGAAAGTCGCTCAAACAAGCGTACGTGCATTTGCGTTGCTCGTGTGAATTGTGCTTAGAAGCTTCTAAGTCTTTATGAGGTTTAATAGTAAATATTTAGTGTTATTTAGAGTTTTATTTATATTACTACTTTATGTGTTAGTACTCGCAGCCGTGTTTAGTTTCAGTGACGGTTTCAGTACTGTAACACTCTCCGTGGTGGATTGCGTGACCAAAGCTAAACACGGATATTAAGATAGCCTTATGAAGGCTAGGAGACCTACTTTCGTATTAGCGTTGTTTTCATTAGCCAAAGAAGGGGCATCCTCAGTTTTGGTTACAATTTTTCTATAAACCTATATAACCATTTTGTTTCTTTTAACACTTGCCCGTATTTTTCTCGCGTGCCGAGGAACATGCTATTTCATTAACCATTATCAGCAAGTTAAAGAAAATTGTAATAGCTATATTTGTTTCATATATATAAGAATGTACATCTTTATTCAATCTGATTATTTAACTATACAATAAAAATATTGTTTCAATATATATTTACACTTGCTATTTTTACATTTTTACTGTCAAAAATACTAATAGTATAGTAATATTTTACAACGTTAATTATAAAAAATACTTAAAAACAGTAAAACTTTTGATGATGCAGTTAATACCGTAATATTTACAATTGCTCAATTCTGAATACAAGCTTCTATAATCCAATTCTTTCTTACACTTTTTAGCTCTTGTAAGAATTGTGATATTCTTATAAATCAATTAAATAAGTTAGATACTCTTCAATAAATTTTGGGCGTGCCGCCTGAAAAATTTATAGAAGAGGGAGAAAAGAAAGAGCATTAAATCTTGGGCGTTTCGCCTGAAAGATTCAAAAGAAAAGAGAACAAAGAAAGAAATCTCCTCATAAATTTTGGGCGTGCCGCCTGAAAAATTCACAGGAGAGGAAAAAAGAAAGAGTTTTAAATCTTGGGCGTGTCGCCTGTAAGATTCAAAGAAGATGTAGAAGATATAGCCAATTTAGAGATTTAAAATAAATGTTTGAATATATATATATATATAATTATATGATATACTGCTGGTTACTTTTGTTTCCATTTAATAAACGTACTCATCAGCATCATACGATATTTTTGCATCTCCGTAAAATTCCAAATCAATGCAGATGGCATGGCTGAGGATGGAGAACTCAAAAATGTTCTGACAGTGAGTATCACAGCCATCCCACAACTGCCACTGCCAGGTGGCTGTGTTGGCATTCCGAAACGTGACATTGGTAGAGTTGGATTCCAATTGCGTAATCCAAATTGGTTATGGTCTCCTGATAATTGGAGGAGTGACTCCAACAAAACTCCCACTGATTGTAAAATGTTAAATGGTGGAGGAATGTGCATGCTGTCATCATAATAAATCTTACACGCTCTCAGGTCGAGGCACAGAAGTCCCCAATGGTTTCCATTAACATTAACCGGAGTTAATATCCAATGAGCTCTGCTGATATCTTCACGTTCAGAAAACTGCAGAATCTTACTCATGACAAATGGGGGATCATTAGACAAAGTCCATGTCTGGCAAGTAGAGGGTAGGTAAATTATGTTCTTCCCAGACTTCTCTTCTTCCTTGTACTTCAAGCAAGCTGCATCAATCAAAAATCCTGTGAGATATCTTTCCTTGACAAGTGTGGTTAGGTCTTGTACGTCGACAATTACATCCTTCCATGCCAGTATTTCGTCACAAGGTTTTGAATCAAGAAGGATTTTTTCAATTTCAGTGCGCTGAATACTTGAGAGAATACCGTGGGAAAGCTTAAGTCAGGCGATTTCTCCTTTGACATCTTCTTTGATTCTTTGAACTTGTGAAGCAGCATCCCAAATGTGCAAAGCATGATGGTCGAATACTCCAAGACCGTTTATAGAGATTGCAACTCCACTGTTCAAATCATCAAGCAAAATTACCTGTTTATTATCTTTACCTGCTTTGTTCAGCATTTCCAAACATAACGGTGTGATAGTACTTGAAGGCCGCACAGACAGTACATATGGATTAGTTAAAAAGATGGGATTAAATACAATGTTAAGATCACTTTTTGACAATTTTGCAATTGGCGGAAGGGTGAGGTTTGCTCTCTGTCGTCTTGTCAAAAGTAGGCTGGAAAGCAGTTTCAGGTCTGGATACAGGTATAAATTTGTTTGTTGGGGAACAGGACCAGGCAGTACTGCATTAGTCATTGGTTGTTTCTTGCAGGTGTTTTGATTTTCCTTTTTGACTGTTGCAGATGCATTTGATGTGGTGCTTGATGGCAAATTTGCCACTGGTTGCAGTTTGTGTTGTGTAGCAGGTTTCTTGCATATAGCTGAGCTGTGTTGACTTTGCTTTTTGCATGTTGAGGGAACACTTGGAACTGACGTTGGGTTATTCACGGCTGTTTCGTTCGCGACATTAGGTTCCAGGACTCATCTGGTCATCTTCGCGCGGTTGTAACATAGAAACGAGGTTTTGCAATGGCGGCGTGGATGATTAGATCAGATGTACTATAGCGGCTGACAAATACTCGTGTTTTTTTATCTGTTATCGTGATATAATAGTAATTTTATATCTCCTGCAGTGTTAAGAGTAATATTTAAGTCTTTTTGAGAATCTTTTAATCCACCAAGTTGGCAATCAAGATATGTTTTTGAGCTTTCATTGCCCTCGATGCGAAATGTCAACGGCAGAGATGATTTCAAACCTATGGTATTTTCAAGGATTATTTCTCGACACTGGAACATTTGATTAATCAGGTAAGCAATAAATACGATAGAGAAATTGATAATTTATTGTTAGAATTTGATTTATTTCAATGAACTTTTTTTTTTGATGATAAATGAACCATGTTGGTCTACATAGAATTTACGATCATGTCCTTCGAAATCAATGTCCTGTCGAACGAGTTGATTTCCCGCTCATTTTTTTGCACGGCGCGTCTACACTTTTCCCGCTTAAAAAGTTTGTTCCCCGGCCTGGCTATACATTGCATGTACTTGGCTTTTGGCTGGAGGTTTTTTAACGCAAACAAAGAAGGTAAGCTGTAACTTTTTTTTTATTTTTATTTTCTTTAAAAAAGCAAAAAACTCTTATTTATTAGAGATTTCAAGTGACTCTATCAATAAACTGGTTTATGACAATTTTATCTCTTTTAGGGAATTGAATAATGCCCAAAATAAGATTTCAAAAGCCAAGAGGGGTGATTTTTCCAGTAGAGAAGGATCAGTAAGTACACAAATGTGTTTTGTTCACTTGGATGATGCTGGTTTTATCTTGTTATTGGAGTTCTTGTAAATTTACACAAATGTTTTTATATTTTAGGACAGAGGAAGAGAAGAGGGAAGAGGAAGAGAAATGCTTAAAAAGAAGGAAGGAGTTAGAGGAAAAGCTTGAGGAAGAGGGCAAGAAAAAGAAAAACAACAAATTACAAAAAAATCCATTTTAAAATTCCTACTATTTTTTATTTTATGTAATTCTTACTTGTATTTTATTTGTATACCAGTCCTAAATATGTACAAAAATATGTATTGTCAGTTTTGAAAATTAAATTATTTACATGCCGTCTTATGTACAAAGCGTCACATTTATGTTCAATATTCTATTTCACATATTTTTTTTAAGAAACTCAATATTATATATGTCTAAATACAATCCTATATGTACATTGCATTATTTATATCCATGCTATTTCTCCTA
Organism: Metridium senile; assembly: GCA_949775045.1. Lineage (NCBI taxonomy): Eukaryota > Metazoa > Cnidaria > Anthozoa > Actiniaria > Metridiidae > Metridium > Metridium senile. The sequence continues at coordinate 19,697,966 of OX459096.1, read as the reverse complement.
CTAGTCAAATGTTTTTTAGTGCTTCCAAAAACAGTCCTATATAATTGCACTAAGTAGCACTGATGAAACAATACAAAATAAACGACTTAAATCAATACAGCTCTAGAACAATTATTCTTCATGGATTTTCCTTTTCTTCAATTGTGGTGCTCTGATTATATTTGATGGATGGCATCGCCTGTGGTGTTCTTCCATGACTTTTTCTAGCCGTTCAGATCCTCTTCTTATACAAGCATAAGATCGTAAAAGGTCATTAACTTCATGGTGGATACTTTCGACTCCTTGCTCACCTAGCAATCCCATGCCAGTTCCATATCTATATATTTAAAAATATGTATGTGAATATGAATAGAAATAACACAAAAAATAAAAAAATTAGATTAAATTTATATTTTTTAAAAGATCAAAAATCATCATCAGTTTCAACTCTAAAAATTATGGTAAAATATATGATGTGTTAAAAATTGATACCTCTTAACCCATGTAATCATGTGATCTTCTAAAAAATGCATCTTTGGCAGGACAGTGGCATGTGGAAAGTTTTGTCTGTATATTTTCATGAAACTTTCGATTTCTATCTCTGAAATGAGAAACAGATATTTAAGTACATGATAATTAGTAAACGTCAATTTATGATATTGATAACTATTACCCACCTAGCTTTACAATTTCTCCATGAGACAACTTGTCTTTCCTTGTATACATCCTGTGGCATTTTCCAAAGGATTCCAAAGTCTCATGGAATTTTTGGCTAATACTGTTTGCATCTTGGATCAAAGTTGGCGCTATTTTTACACACACAGCAACTGGTATTTGAGTTAATTGCTTGATGTTTTTAACCTAATACAATAAAATGTTTGAAAAGAACAAAGTGAAAAAAAAAAACAGTTTTTGAATAACACATGACATGATAAATGTGATTAAATACATTGATGTACCTTAAGACATTTATGTGTGTGATTGCCATTGAATGTCCCCCCCATGGTAAGCTTGGCGCTCAGCACCAATTTGTTTCAATATTTTTGTTATTTCCTCTTGACATGGTCCATTTCTGCATGATTTTGACCGTTTAGCTAAGATTTCTTTTTCCTGGCACCAACAAAATGCATATCATTAATATTAATTTTCAATGTTATGCCTTTCAAGGTTAGATTTACCATCTCAGCAACTGCATGTCTCAACTGCGCCGCTTGTGTCTGCAAATCTCTTCCTTGTTTTTCATTCTGGGTGTTTAATAAAATGTATGTTGCAATTCTTTCTAGTTCGTCTGCTTTCTGTTTTTCAAAGTTGGCATGTAGCTCTAGTTCATTTGCTTTTTGTAGATCTTGTACATGTGCTTGGAAATCTTGGCTTCCATGCTATGAGATAGATAAATAATGTAAGACCAAAATGCATTTAATTTTTTAGAAAAGTATAGATTTAAACTTTATGATAATGCTACCTTATCTTCTTTTCCAGCCAAAGAATGTGCAATGTTGACATCCAACAGTTTCAGAGATTGCTCTAACAGGTCAAAAAGGCGATTGAAAATCCCTATACTTATATGTAAAGCTGGTGGACACACCTGCAACACAAAGAAAACAATTTTCCAAGGTAAGTACTAAATAGTTGATTAAAACAAAACATACTTACATACTTAGTACATGTACCTGATCAAGTTCTATTTGGAACATAGGCTTTCTGATAGCATTGTTGTATTCCTTTGCTTTTTTAAGGATTGAACCTGCTTCTTGAAATCTTTTGTTGTCATCAACAATCCCTTAAGTAAAATACATAGATTTACACAATATATCTTGATAATTATCATTTATATTATTAAATTCAGTACCTTGTACAGTTCTTGATTCCTTTCGACCTCTTTTACTCAATGGTACTGCGATGTCCTCCTGTGTAATCAAACACCATAGACAAAAATGCCTTCCTAGAAGTAAAGCAGAATATGATTTATATAATGATATTAATTAATTCAATTAATATTTTATACAAAAAAGAAAAACTTAGATATTGAAGAATATTTTGTTACAAAGAAATACTTGTCTGCACTACAAAGCAATTATTAATGCAATATACATACATGTACATGTATTTGAACTCATTTGATTTAGCTGTGCTCTTACCACTTGCTCCTGAAATACCATATATAGTACATAGGAAAGCATAATCTCCAAACAGGAATACCTTTATTCTCCATTCCCTATGGAAATGGAAATTAGATACAGTTTTCTCTGGGAAAAATTAGCAAGTTTCTAAATTTTATGATGCTGTCTTATAAACTTGCACATTTATATAACGGCAGAGGCTAAACTTAGCATGATAAAAATGAACTATATTGTGTAAAATGAAAAATGTTAAGTGTAAAATGTAAAGTCAGTGAGAGAGTGAATACAAAACACGACCACATCAGCCATGCTGTAAAATATATATCGTGTATAAATAAATACTATTATTATTATTATTATTATTATTATTATTATTATTATTATTATTATTATTATTATTATTATTATTATTATTATTATTATTATTATTATTATTATTATTATTATTATTATTATTATTATTTATATCATGTTTTAACAAGACCCAAGACCCTTTTGAACCTCATAAAACACTGAGCACTGTTCATTTATTAGACTATAATCAACAAATGTTTTACATTTTGTACTTTGAAAAGGACTTTTTATATGTTACCTCCATTGATGTCTATTAAGGTCTTCAATCACATTATTGTAGCCTAGTAGTCCAAGAGTCAGATTATAGGGTGTGTCCCCTGCTTCAAACATTGCAAAAGTTACTGTGTTTTTTGTTGAGTTTGGGTTTTTCAGGTTCCCTATTTCGAACGCCATTTTGAAACTCCCACCACCTTTATCTCCTCCAAACTTCAGCCATATTTCATTGGATGGAATTAAGCCATTGTGCCAAATTAAATCTCCATTTCTGTAAGCAATATATCAGTTGTCATGAAGTTAAATCAAACTGTATAATATTTGTATACAATGTATTGTGAAATTTAGGACATCTATTTTTATACTAAAAATTAAAATGCCATTGTTTTAACCTTTTATGTTCTTCCAAATGATTGATAATCATTTCTTTTAGACGCTTAACCCTTGCACACGGTGCCATGCGAATTTCATTAGAACTGCTCTTTTTAGTGAACTCAAATGGCATGTCCTCAGAATGAACGTCTCCTAGTTTCTGTTTCAAACATGAAAATAATGTGATAGTTAAATATGATAATTTTCTTCAATGGAGTTAACTTTAATTAACTTTAATTTAAAAGTTCTAATTGCCTGTTTATCTGCTACAATTCTTTGCTTTTTCTCACTTGCAAGTTGGACTCCCCATGATGACAACCACCTGCACATATTAATGAGAGCATTGTCAGTATTTTTGGTCTGAGCACTTGTTTGAGGCTTTCTTCTACAAACCAACTATACCCTATTTTGTATGTAAAGTTTAATAAACAAGCAGGAGTGTTTTATCAGGATTTAAAACCACGAGGCGAAGCCAAGTGGTTTTAAACCTGAAAAAACACGATCTGCGAGTTTATTGAACAACTTCAAAAACTCTAACCTATATTTTGTGTTTTTGTAAAAAAGAAATCAAGGATTTATGAAAGTTTATTAGAGAAAGTTAAGGTTTAAGTTTATGTAAATTAGGGTGAATCTATAACTTCAGTTAAAACACTCGTCACGGTTACGATTTCTTTTGAAAATTTCTCATGAATTATTAATGAGTTTTTGAATGTTTTGATGCAAAATTCTATAAATTGTGGATTGTTATTAGTGATTTGTCAAATAAATCAAAAGTGGGCAGCGAAGTTCAATTATTATTAACATGCCATTGACATTTCTGTTTTTCTTTTTTGACATATGGAAAAAAACACTTTTCAACTCACAACAATGTCCAATTAATATGAAATTAACAGCAGTATCTATATCATACCAGACCTTCTAATATGTCTTATTTTATTCCAGGGTATTCCCAACTCAGCTTTCATGGCAAGGGCATCTTCAGCGGAGACATCCACAGAAACCCCTGCATCTCTTAGAATAACTTGACGCTGCTCCTTGTTTATCATTTGTATTTCTTTTTGATGTTGTATTGCAGTATTTTTCATCCCTCCTCCACTGATAGTATCTCTGCAGTGTGCAATGGTAGCAGCTCGTCGTTGTACAGTTCTGTTTGAAGCAGTGCTGCTTTCCACTTTAGTTTTATTGATAACACATAGTTGTATGGGCTGCAATTGTACACAATGTTTTAACAAGATATTTGAGTTTCTGCAAAACCCTGTCTCGTGGTTATTTAATACTCATTTTACCTTTTTATTTTAGAACATAAAATTTATTTCATGAAATTAGCTATATATATCTTATTAAACAGTTTGATGTGTAATATGGCTGGATATTTTACCAGTGAAATGCTGTATTTTGATGAGCCTCCGGGCGAGTCAAAATGCAAGTTAGCGAGTAAAATATCCAGCCATATAACACATCAAACTGTTTAATAAGTTATTTATTATCCAATCAAAAAGTTTTTGTTCTTTTATAATGCAAAATATTGTTTTACTAGATAGACGAGTAAAAATATCTCTGGATATTTTTACTTGTCTACTACTAGTTGGAAAATAAGTGTCCTTATTGTATTTTTATAACACAAGGGATGGCATATCTAATCATTATGGTTTCAAATGTCCAATGTGTGTGCCATAGACGACTTTCATAAATGGCCGCCACTAATTATCATAATTTTTAGAATTGATGTTTTAAGAAAGCTATCATATGATAGACATTCATCATGACAATAACTTGTGAAAGTTTGAGAAAAAACGATTGAATTTTCAAGAAGCAATAAAAGTTTGAAAAATCAGAAATACACCAAAACGAGGCATCAAAGGCTTCGGCAGAAAATTACATATAAATCTCTACATTTTTCATTGAGCATAGCTTCTTTGGTATTTTAGCCTGAGCATCAAAACCTTAAAACAAATTATTTCAGGTGGTTCTTTCATATGACTGCTAAAATATTAAAATATCTGTTAACATATGGTGTTTATGAAAATGGTCTATAGCAGTCGGTTATTTGAAATTACTTTTAATACATATGGTACTTACAGTTCCGCCAGTTCTCAAAATAACGTTCGGAGATGAACACGAGGATAATTTTCTTTTCATAAGGTGAGTGGTCAAAAGTTCTTCTGTACTCGATAATGGATCCTTTGTTGAAGTTTTCAGTATAGTTTCTATTGTCTGGTCACGGCGTTCGAGGACATAGTGTTTACAAAATAATTCATGTTCTTGAAGTTGTTCAAGTTTCAGTACTGTTTTGCATATCCTGCATGAGGCACACGAAGTTGCTATCAAGTTTAGTAGAAGGCGTGGAGCTGTTTTTAAATGTGTTACTGTCAGAGCTGTCTTGCACACAGGGCATGTAGAGTTATTCGTGTTGGAAAATTGTAGCCATTTCTCAATACAGCTGGCACAAAAAAAGTGATCACAAATTCCGGCTTGTACTGGTCTATCAAGTACTTCTTTACAAATTGGGCAAAGTAATTCCTCACTTATGCTGACAAACCTTTCAATGGGAGGCATATTCAAAATTATTGGCTGTGGTATTATGCTTGGTTGTATCTTTAATTGCGAGGCACTAACGTTTAAAGTCGATGTTTCAGTTTTATTACTTGGCCTCCCCCTTCCCTTCCTCTCTCTAGGCTTTTTACCACCACAGTTTCTCTTTTCAAACATTGCACACACTTCACAACCATCGATCTCGTGGGCTTTCCACTCTACTGGCTCCACCGTACTTTGGCAAGTTTTATTTTTGGCAAGTTTCGTTGTTTTCACGTAGCAATTTATACAGACATTTTTGGGGTGAATTTCAGTTTTATCATTGGCAACATCTATTCTGAACCCAGTTAACAGCTTTTCTGCTACATGATACTTTTCGGTTGAATAAGAGTATTTTTGTTTCCCCTCAAGACCACCACAGACACGACAAGACTTCTTCAATTCACGTTGATGATATGCGTCCATATTTATTCGCGTTGAAACCTTTCAAATTGCAACAAAATAAAAAGTTTCAAAACCAACCACAAAAAAAAGTTCATTAGCCACAATTCACATTTTCAAGCAGACAATGAATTAAAAATTGAAAAAAAATAGTTTGCTTTATCTGAGTTTGCTTGAAAAGGTGATTAACACACTGTGTTTTATTTCTATTTTGATACTTTTGCATTGTTACGCGAAAAAAGACTCGCGACTACGAGTTGGTTTTTCGTCAAATAAAATCTTCTTTAAATCGCAATGAAGTATTCAAAGGAAGAAAAATAGTTCGACTTACCTACATGTTGTTATTTTTGCCGTTAATACGTTAAGAAAAACAATGTATTACTATTTTTCGGCACTTTCAATCATTTTCAAAATCGCCGCCATTTTGTTGCTAGGGAAAAAAAACATCCTAGCGACGAGTTTTGACCGCGCGCGGTCCTGGAACCTAATGTCGCGAAAAACAAAGAATGAAACAGCCGTGTATTGGTGCCAATAGAAGGAGAACGCGGAAATGTCTTTTTAGACCATTCTTTCTCCCATTTATCGTGATCATACTCGAACTCTGGAAACATCTTCAATTGAAACATCTACTACTTTGGTTGCTTGATCACACTTGTAAACAAGAAAGTCGGCTCCAAATATCCTAGTCAACAGATTATCCATCTCTGATATCCAACTGATGTCTTCGGCTGACCAGGAAATTGACTTTGCATGGCTGATAGTCCACCCACAACCAACAAATTGGAAAATCTTTCCTGAAGAATAGAAGAGGGAATTGGAAACGGCTTCATAATGAAACGGTTTAGCGGGGTGAATCTAGAGCACAGAAGCGTATGTTGATGGCTGGCAAAAATGATATGGTCCAACAAATATTATGCATTATTATCCAACTAGTCATAGACGAGTAAAAATATCGCAGGAGTAGGACTGGATCGAGTAAAAATATCCAGCGATATTTTTACTCGTCTATCTAGTCTTCAAGTAAAACAATATTTTGCATTATAAAAGAACACAAACCTTTTGATTGGATAATAAATAACTTATTAAACAGTTTGATGTGTAATATGGCTGGATATTTTACCACAGGTAGCTCAAGCTATGCATTTGTATGTTTTTAGCAATATAACGAAATATATAAAATGCAATAAAACAAAACATCTCTACCTGTGTGTTGTGTTTTTCTTTACATTCCTGTAAAGTTTCAGGCCATTTGCTTCAATATTGAGTGATTTATTTCGTTTATTGCTAAAAAACATACAAATGCATAGCTTGGTCTACCTGTGATTTTACTCGCCCGGAGGCTCGTCAAAATACAGCGTTTCACTCGTAAAACATTCAGCCATATTACACATCAAACTGTCTAATAAGATGTATATATTTTATTCCTTACCCTTCGCAAGACATTCAAGAGCTTTTCTGACGCACAATCTAAAGAAAAGAAGTCTTTCTGAATAGAAATGAAGTAGCAGCTGTCTGACTACAAAAAGAAAAACAAAGAAAAAACTTTCTACATGATCTGTTAGATTACAGAGTCCAAACACCGAGAAACAAATTGAAATATAAAATAATAAGGTCTGTAATAATAATAATATGCCTCATTTATATAGCGCTATATCTCTAGAATAGCTCATAGCGCTTTACAATCTACTAATGTGTATATGGAGGACTTATCGGACTGCTGAAAACCAGAAGTTTACAATCATGAGTGTTGTTAGTTAATGCCTCCGAGGCATGTACATTTAAAGATAAAAACTTACTGGATGTTGCATATCCATGGCGATCATTTGAGGTAGCTCTTGAATGCAGTTGCCGTTGTAAAGAGTGGGCTGCCTCGATTGATTGGTTGGAGTACTCTTTTAAACTTCCAAATTGTCTTAGCAACATACTGCTGTGCTCGATCGTCATGTGGCCGTAATCTCCGGTGCCCAACAGTGGTCCAAAATCCCCCCTGAGCAACAATCCCCAATGTTTACACTGATTGTAAAAAAAAATATATATATAGCTGTTAGTAGTATTTCTTAATGAGAACTTGCTTGGCTTTAATTTAATACCAATTTAATACCTCAAAGTAACTCCAACAGGCCATAAAGCCTCAAAATTGAGAAAAGTTTGAAAAACATATGTTTAGACATGAGCCAAACATAAATCATTAAGTGCATCAGAATACCTTCAAGTCAAATACATCAATCAGATGCTGCTCATCCACAGCATACACTTTATCTCGTAAGATTTCTGCAATTTCGCTCCACTCTGTGAAAACCTGAAACCATGGAATTTGTTGGATTACTACTTTCTACTTTAATAAGTGTACAAGAAAATGAGTCACATGTACATATTATACTGACTTAGTGAATATAACAGAATAACAATGTGCTACTTGCCATAAGCAGGAATTTGAATGTTATCTCTGCTGAATAGTCAGACAATTCATCAGTTAGCGCTGCTGTATTGCTTAATTTCTTTGTTGCCTTTTTAGAAAACAGGGGAGAATATGTGGACAGTTTTGCCTTAATTTCATCACGCCACTTTTCCCATGTACCTTGAAGTACAGTCATTTCCTTTAGAACATCTGTGAAATCAAATTGAAAACAATTGTGGCAGTAAGTTTGAAGGGAAAAAAGCAGCTAAAATACTGAAATGATTGTTAGGTTTACTACGTACTGGCTGCAAAAAAATCCAATAAAATATTGTAATTGTTTTAAACTTATACACCCTATGCATAAAGGTGTGTCAATAAACATATCATAGTTAATCATTTTTAGAATACAGCAATGCTTTCATTAGAAAGAGCACATCGAAATTAGTAAAATTCCAAAGTTTTAATTTAGTAACATAAAATGAAAAGCTACAGCTGTTTGAATTTACAAGGATTTGACTGAAAATTTGAACTTTGGGCTGACGAGCCTCGTTTTCATGTTTTGGGTACATTTCAAATGCTGATAACTCTGCAGTGATTTAATACATGACAACAGAACTCTATCAAATTACAAATTTAGACATGATCTTTCTTGTAATTGAAAAATATTATTGGAATATTTTATTGTTCATGGTGCTTGTTCCCAGTCCTTTCTCTTTATGCATAGGGTCTATAATAAAAATAAATTGTTTGATTGACTGTTTCAAGCTAAATAAGTTTTAATTCTGTGCTGAACTTTTGACCAGCTTGTTCATTGCCAAAGCAAGATTGCAATATTATACAAATTGAGGAAACAGAAAAACCTAGCGTGAAGGAGTTTGAATATCACTCTTACAATAATCATTGAGTTCTAAGGAAGCCAGTATATCAAGATTGCGTCCGATCATCATTTTAACTCAGATTGAGTGTTTCAGCGAAATGCAACAACTCAAATGCAAACTCAATATTAATTTTATCATTACCTGATCCTTTTAAAGGGATATCTTCTTGTCTTTTCCCAAAATCTCTTGCAAATGTCTTTCTCTTGATTTGTTCCTGAAAATACTATAAACATTTTGCTGCTTTGAATAATTTTGAAATCTAAAAATTATAAATACTTTTGACTTACAATTTAATACAAAGTCATTACTATTTATATCAAAATCAAACAAAAAATGATTAGTATACAATGAATCACGTGATACAAGTATGAAGTATTTTGCACTGGGAAAAATGTTAAGTTGTTGGGATATGTCACATGTATCCAAAAATACTAATGTGCATTTACAAACCAAACCATTGACTTAAATAAATAGACTAAACAAAAATATGAAATTAATAAACTTTTATAAATAAATTTTCACATAATAACTTTGTATGACCCTGAATAATAATAAGTAGCAGTAATAAAGAGATATGATGTAAAAGTCACCTTGACCTGTTGACTACAAAATGAAAGCTTTTTTAGCAGTACTGCTTTAGCCAATGTTGGATCACTGTGATTTTTCTTGAGAGCTTCATGAGGCAATGATTCTCTGACAATTTCCTCGATATTCTTCAAAATGCGTCTTTCAGTATTACCTATAAATACATGTATATAAAAAATTTCATCGTTACCACCATCATCATCACCACTGTTATTATCCACATTTATATATTTTTGTTGTGATTTTTATTCTACATTAAAACCTCTGTTAAGCAGTCACCTTTAGGAATGCGTCACTTTTAAAATAGAGGTTTACCATTTAATAGACAGCACTGTTCAGTAATGTGAAAACCAATTATGATTAGCTGGGAATTTTGACTAGCAAAACAAATCGCAGCAATCTTGATAAACGCAAGCACAAATTTTTCACTAAGTGACTGTTTAAAGTAAAAAAGTCATGTAACTTATAGAAAATATGGGAAATACTTTTTAGAAATTAAACTAAACAGGGGCCACTTAATTATCGTGTAACAAGCCAACAGTAGAAATTATAACATAAGGTAAATACCTACCAGAAAAAGATGAAACCTTTATGTTCTGTCTATCTATACGAGTGTGCTGCCCCTCTCGCTTTTGTACTCTGACCCTATCTCCAGTTGCCTCTGGCCCAAATTTTGACAAAACCTCATTACAACTTTTTAAGCTTCCAATGCGTTGAGCCTGAAGTCCTAGAGATGCAATAAGTTGTTCCGTGTTGCGAAGCTCGCAGTGTAATGCGCACAGATTGATGGAAGTTATTTCCTCTTTCAATAGAAATGTCAGGTCATCTCTGATGCCCTTAAAACTGAAAACAAAAGTTGGTTAGATTTATCTATTCCAGGATTATCCTATACAATAAACTACTCTATCAAAGTAATGTTGAGAATTATAAATCAAGTCCTCCCTCCGGCAAAACAATGACCATGCATACCCGCCAATGTTAGCTTTATTTTCTTGCAAATGTTCCAGACAAACAGTATCAGGACCCAAGTCACAGGAGCAGTTCTGTAAAACAAGGATTAACTTTCACTATTTAAAGGTAGAAATTGTACACAGGTACATAAGATATACCAGGATTACTGATTTACAAACTTCTTTACCACATATATTGAAGAAAATCACTGAGAAGCAGGAGAGCATGGAAAGGGTGGAAAGGATGCATTTTATGATTTCTATATCAAAAATATATGCACTAGAAAATACTTACTAACCCTTAAAGCTTTGCATAAAAAACAGAATTCTACAGCATAACCTTTTCCTCCAAGCTGGAAATTTGGATCATCCTCTTTTACAAGAAGGATATACAGTGCTTTCAAATCTAAAGTCACTAAAAAACAAAATAAGTATGAATTACCATGTATAAGTATACCTGATGTATAAGCTAAGCATACCATATGTGCCACAATATTTAATCAATAGCGGCTCACACCATGGTTGCTACAATCAGGCTTGCCTGCAGAATAATTATGGATGTTGCTTACCTTTGAACTCAACAGTATAATGTTTGCCATCAACAATAATGCCATTCTCTTTAACTTGTTCTTTCTCTTTGTTAAGAGTTGTAATTATAGCGCATAAGTTTTCCTTTAAAAAAAAAACATAATTTATTCCAGACAATTCACTTCTAGTTTGCATAATTTCAGCATCACAGATACAATTATTTCTTACTTTTAAAATAAAATATCCCTACCTGACTTAAAAGAACTCCTCACAAATTTTGGGCGTGCCGCCTGAAAAATTCACAGAAGAGGGAAAAAAGAAAGAGCATTAAATCTTGGGCGTGTCGCCTGAAAGATTCAAAAGAAAAGAGAACAAAGAAAGAAAACTCCTCATAAATTTTGGTCGTGCCGCCTGAAAAATTCACAGGAGAGGAAAAAAGAAAGAGTTTTAAATCTTGGGCGTGTCGCCTGTAAGATTCAAAGAAGAGTTAGATGGCTATCTCTTGCTGGTGTATTTCATCTAGGTCAGATTGGACTTTTTTTCTTGTTTCATAAAAGTAAAAAAAGAACTTGCTCTTACCTATCTTCTTTACAGTTGGCAATCGCCAAAGGAAAAAATGACTTACAACTGTGAGGGGACCAATTCACAGTCAAAGAAGGTATTACACCAACAAGCACTTGACTTCTGCCTGAATTATTATAAAGAAAGAACAATAATTAAACAGCATCTTTATATGATATTATGATAATTATTAATGAGAAACAATCAATGCTGGCAGCCATGTATAATAATAATAATAATAATAACTTCTGTTTAAGAGACAGCCTGAGTGGAGTTGGTAACAACAACAACAACAATAACAACAACAACAACAACAACAACAACAATAATAATAATAATAATAATAATAATAATAATAATAGAAAATAACCCTAGCTTGTCTCAGCCTGACATTATATATCTTTTTTTTATCCATTCATCTTTTTCAATTCTTTATCAATTGTCAAAAATGATGCAGTAATTTTTCAAAACAGCATTTTCATTTTGTATTATTATCATTATTAGTGAGAATTTAAGAGAATTATTAAGAGAGTTTAAAAATAAAATAACAATATACAGCATAATATGTATTAAAGTAAGTGTTTTACATACATGCACCTACAAAACAGAAACAACCTACATGTGTAAATACACATGTGATGTATGTGCATGTAAGTACAAGAAAACAAAAACAGAGATAATAAATGGATAGGATATAAAATTTGAGGTGAGAGGTGTGTATCTTTCAAGCACCTAAGCACATACTACATTCAATATTCTAATCATACTACGCTAAACACACATGTTGATTTTTACGGAGGGAGGAAAACCGGGCCAACCCGGAGAAAAACCCTTGTGGCATGAGAGAGAACAACACATCAAACAAACTCAGTTCACTTGTTGCCTGAGCTGAGATATATATAATATACTAATGTATAGCATTTATCAACCAACAGACAATTCAGCATAATATTTCATACTAGTGTGTGTTTTTATTTCACTATTTCAAAGGTAAACTGCATTATTTATTCTAACATATATAATATATAATATAGTGTAAGATAATATGCATACAGAAAATAAAATGGGGACTATAATTATACAAGTCAAAAAATATATATATTAAAAAAAGAAATGTATGTGGTTAACTTATTCTACTGCTTATCAAATAAATTTTTAATAGTAGAAAGCAGACAAGTGTTATCTAAATGATATGCTCAAATAATATATACATTATTTTATATTACGCGTATTAACATTTACAGTACATATAACATTGTCTGAATGCATATATCTATATGTCAACACTTTATGTATGAATTGACAGTGATGTTTATGTAGATTGTGTTACCTGCAAAAGGTCTTCCGTCCAACTTTAGGTTGAGTTGGATCTTGTCGTCAGAATGGCCTTGAAGATGGAGGTCTCTGACCTGCCAACAGATAACAGGCTCAAGACTTACTTGATAGCCTGGCAAAGCTATGTCTGAATCTGTTTCTTCGACATATACAGATGGAAGTGGTGCTATTTTTAACATGCTTTCGACTTTGTCAAACACCAGATGCTTCACAGCTTTGATGCTGTTTTTTGATAGTAGCAATGGAGCAAGATTCTCAACCTATAAGAAATAAAGTTAATTTTACTCTGTCATGTCCTATTCAATGATAATTTACTTAAAGTCAAAACAATACTAAATTTGCAAATACATGTACCAGACATCATTAAATGTAAATGTCATTATTGAAATCAATCTGTCAAAATTACTTCTGATTTAGTCATGATGTATACTGTAACTGAAATGAATTGCTGATGTGTCTCAATACAAGTCACAGCTAATATTAGTGCAGCATTCCTAATTGCTTATTCAAGCTCACAGCTAGTCTACATTGCATTGTTTGAATTATAACAGCAGTTTTTTTTCAAGAATGTGGATATCTAGATTATTCACTTCTAATTCTGATTATTAGTTGATTATTATTTATAAATGTGTGTATCAACAAATGTCAAATGTGTTTTGTAGCTGCATGATTAAATATAGTTAGGATATAAATAAGTAAGTTTAATGTATTATTTATGTTTCCCTGCCGTCACTTCTTAAAGTAAATTGGCCTAAAATATCTCTAGTTGTTCAGTGGTACATAATTTACCGAGCTTGTTTACTGGTCTGACAACAATCAATCACACTTGTCATGGTGTTAATGGCTTTAGACAATCAAGTCAGAATGACACCGAATGGAAAACCTCGAGTATATGATACCCAACCTCCCCCTTTGATTATTAGATATCCCGCTTAACCTGAATATGCATAGTTGCATAACACTTAACTTGATGAAAGGTCCAATTTGGAGATAACGATAAACTTATGGTAAATTATAATACAACAACAAATAGACATGGAGACATAAAAATCCTATTTGTGTATTATTATCATTATTATTATTATCATTATTATCATTATTATCATCATTATTATTATCATTATATTTATTATTTATTTATTATAAATAAATATAAGTTGATTAAGCAATACAATTAGCAGAATAAAGTGGTACTGTATTTATATTGTATATACTTTTAGTATTTGTACTTTAGTGCTTTTTTACTAGCTAAAAACTAACTCTAATTCAGTACTATACTTACCCCCCCTTTCCCAAGATGAGTTCTATTTAGAAGGGTTTGCCATTTATCATCAGATATTGGTATCTCTAGTTTCAAATGCAGGAGTTGCCAATCTGGTACTGTCATTTGTTGCAGCTTCTTTTGCCATAGATTATCTGGAATCAGTTTTTCAAATGTTTCATTTAATCCAAGCTTCTCTTCGACCTCCAGAAATACATCTTGTATTATTTGATGGCACTCGACATTATCTCTTCTCTCGATAAGACAGCATCTGGCGATGACACTACTCAATGTTTCTTGATTGTCATTGCAAATCTCTTGAACTTCGGTTATCAATGACACTGCCTTGTCTCGCGTTTTTCTCTTCTTGTACGGCGTTTCGTACTCAGTAAGATTGCAAGTACGATTTGCTACGGGAGTTGATGTCAGAAATGGCGCCAATTTTTTGGCGCCAACCTCTTACGTTTAAGGCTGCCTTTCTCTCCATCATTTCCAGAAGACGAAGAAAAAGAAGAGACGAATCCTGACGACGATGAATTGTGAGAGATGGAGCTGTTGAGCGAGAGACTGTCCGGGGTTAAGATCTTGATATCATTAGCTTCGTCATTGTTGTCATTGCTTGTAGCGATCAGCGACTGATGATTCAATATATCTATAATGTTTTTAAAATTACTATTTTTCAATAGACCCGAAGCTGAGGGATCTTTCCTTCTGAGGTTACCCGCAATTACAGCGAAAGTTGACCCAACGTAAATCTTGTTGTCCGCCTTTCCCTGTGGCTTTGGTATCGGGCCGCTATTTTGATCTAGGCATTCGTGTATGTTAATACACTTTACTTCGTCTTCAAACAGCTTGAAAATTTCATTTTGACAGAATTTTTTTGCCACAATTCCACACAGTTCGGTATTCAGAGCAAACCAATGCTTCTGTGGGTCTAAATTGACCGAAAACACCTCCAACAACATTTCGATTTCTTTGCTGTTTGTCTGATCGACATCGCGCTTTGGAGCTCAATGATGACTTGAAGTGACTCGAATTCAAGTTTACCGCGGAAAATCTTAGATCCTCCGAATAAGGCATAATCTAATTTGAGAACCCGTAGCGTGAATCTAGCTTTTTATATGTTTTCAATCACAAGAGAAGAAGACAGATTCACACTTCTTATACACCTTGTACAATAACAAAGCAGCAGGATTTCCGGTATGTGGGTCAACACAGGGATCCCTAAAGTTCGCAATAAAAAAGGCCTTGCGGCTTCTTATGCTGTAGTGACTCTTCACAACTAACAACTAACGTAAGTTGTACTTATTTTTAGGGCAAGAAGTTGTCACACATGGATCAGCAAGAATGGCAAACTGCAACCATGAAGAAGCTGACACAAGAATTATTGTCCACCTCCTCCATGCTTTACAGCATGGATCGGTTACAGTTCTTGTCAGGACTGTCGACACCGATGTTGTTGTAATTCTTGTAGGAAAATTCAAGCAGCTGAAAGAAGTCAACGGAAACCTAGATGTATGGGTTGCGTTTGGTATGGGAAAAACCTTTTCCTTCATCAACATTAATGAGCTAT
Source organism: Metridium senile (assembly GCA_949775045.1). NCBI lineage: Eukaryota > Metazoa > Cnidaria > Anthozoa > Actiniaria > Metridiidae > Metridium > Metridium senile. The sequence goes on along the minus strand of OX459096.1, from coordinate 19,681,886 downwards.
GCCGTTCTCTTGGTGAAAAGAAATCCTGTTGTCTTCCCCTTTTTCATGCAATCAGTGGATGTGATACAACGTCAGCCTTCTATGGAAAAGGTAAAAAGTCTGCATGGGAAACCTGGGAGTTATGTCAGGACATCTTAACGCCAACTTTAGAGTTTCTTTCTACGCACCCGTTCCATCACTTAACAACTGGCTCCACACATTTCAAAAACCTTGAAAGAATGATTGTTGTTATGTATGACAAGTACAGCCCTATTGGATCCATCAACAGTGCAAGGAAATCACTTTTCTACAAACAGAATAAAGCTATCGAGAAACTCCCACCAACACAGGTAACTTTTCCTCTTTGATTTATTATAGATTCTTGAAATAGTAAAACACTGAACAGCGTTCAGTAGTTTGCGTACTCATGCTACTCAGGGACCAGTTTTTTCACCCAACATTAAACATTATGATATCATTGTTCTGCTCTTATATTATTCTTTTTGGTGGTAATGAGAAAAAAACATTACATGATCAGTGCATGATTGTAGGATTTTTTACTTTTTTTCTAGCACGCTCTGGTGAAACACCTGGAAAGGGCAGTCTTGCAAGCGAGCATTTGGATGACTAGTGATGTGAGCAATCAGCAAATTCCATCTCCTGAGTAGTTTGGATGGAAGCAAGTGGAAGGTGTTTGGAAGCCAGTCTGGACTACTTTTCCAGAAGTGTCAAAGTCTTGTCGAGAAATGATAAAATGTGGTTGCAAAAAGAAATGCAGTCGCTGTAAATGTTTCACAGCAAAATTGCCTTGTACTGCCCTTTGCAAATGTCAATGCAAAAAAAATTAGCTATGTTTCCATGCTATGTACATATGTAAAAAGGAACATTTTCTAAAGAGTTTGTGTATTGACCGAGTGGGACTGGAACTAGAAGTAACAAAACCGCTCAGAAATGGTATTAATTTCCGTTTTTGCGCAGCCATTGTAAATAGGAAAGAGTCAAAACATTAAACTTGTCAATCTGATAAGTTTTGGAGGTATAATTAATGAAATTAGAGTAAAAAAAGTTATTTCTGAGTTTTCACCACAGGAAGCCCACCACGGGTATTTTTTGCAAAATTAAAATCCTTCTTAATCGGAATAGAGAAGAGATTAGACTGGGCACCGGTCCTAATATTAATGTTCATGGCCTAACCTACACATGTACAAATTTTGGTGCTTTTATCCACTCTGTATAGATCTGGCCGTCTATCTACCTGACTAATACACATGGCGAGGACAAGTTTGTAGTGATGTTTGGGGGCTTGCACATTGAATTAGCAGTATTAAGAACACTGGGTAAATGGTTCGATAAAAGCGGCTGGACAACTGTCATGATAAATGCTGGTGTTGCAACCCCTTGTGTTGTTGACTCTTTTACCTCTGTGAATCACATAACAAGAACGCGAAGAGCTCATCAAGTGACTTCAGCGTCACTGTACATCCTTCAGCAGAGTGCATACGAGAAATACATTGCAACAGCAGAGAGACCCATCCTATCATTTACACTTTGGAAAGATCAGATGTCAGAAAAGTGTCCCCACTTCCTCTTTTGGTCCAGAGTCATGGAACTACAACTACTCTGCTTGCAGTTAGTTAAAGCATTCCGAACCAGTGATTTCAAATTGTATGTGGAATCTCTGACAAATCTGATGCCCTGGATGTATGCCCTCGATCAAACACATTATTCCAGGTGGTTGCCGGTTCATATTCGAGATATGCAAGAACTGCGCGTCAAACACCCTGACGTCTACGAGAACTTTACCAATGGTTTTTTTTGTTGTCCACAAAACGAAGAAAAAGTTCTCTGCAATTGCACTAGATCAGGGTCATGAAGAGGAAAACGCTGTGGTGAAAGGTGAAGGTGGGGCTGTGGGGCTAACAGAGGACCCGAGTGCTTTGAAACGCTGGATGATTGGCGGACCTGAGATAGCCCGAATAGTACAAGAATTTGAAAAGACAACAGAAACGTCCTCCGATGGTAACGAAAAGCACCACGAGCAGTCGTATGGCCACCAAGTAGCATTTAAAAAGGATGTGCAGTCAGTTATTGAAAGCTTTGAAGAGTTAGGAAATCCCTATATGGAAGAAGGTGAAGATCTTTTGGCAGTTGATACTAAGGTTATAATGAACAATGATGTTGTTGAAGCAGTAAAGAATGTTGTCAAAATAGGCCAGGAACAGTATGCATCATTTGTAGAATCTAGACTGAATCAAAGAAAAACCGCCATCTCAGAGGTAATCAAGAAGAACAAGTTGAGCTTGTTCAGCAACACAGGTGAAAAAGATCAATCAAAGGGAAAAGGAAAGATTGCCGTGTTAAAAAACGACTGCTCGTTGTTTTCGAGACTATACATTGCGTGTCAAAATCGGGACGGAAACATGGCTGAATTTTTTAGTCATGAGAACCAACCTTGGCCGCCGTCTCTTGCTGACGTTGGAGAAATGAGGAGAGGTCAGAAGGAAGATCTAGTAAAATGTCTTGAAGCTCTTCAGTGCAACAAAACCAGTGAAACTCCCAGTTGACGCTATAGTCCTTGATGGCGCAGTTATCACCCAAATGTTGAATCCAGGAACAGCGCGTACCTTTCAAGACTATGCTGTAACAATTTTCAATCCATTCATCATTAAGAAACTGGAACGTGCCAAAAGAGTAGATATCATATGGGATGTGTATAAAGACGATTCACTTAAGGCAGGCACAAGAGAGAAACGAGGGAAAGGGACACGTCTAAAAGTGTTACCATCAACTGTCAATTCCAGCAACTGGCAATCATTTCTACGGGTAGATCAAAATAAAGCTGAACTCTTTCACATGTTGGCTGGACAGCTTACTTCCCTTCAAGTCGAAGGTAAAGAGATCTACACAACTTTGGAGGAGAAAGCCCTACACTATGGATCACAACGTGATGACCTTTCCAATCTGGAGCCATGCACACATGAGGAGGCCGACACTCGAATAATGCTTCATGTTAAAGATGCGTCTGTCTGTGGTTACCGAAAAATAATGATAAGAACCATTGACACTGACGTTGTCGTATTAGCGATATCAATATTTCACATTGTTGACGTAGACGAATTGTGGCTGTCGTTCGGAACAGGGAAGCACTTTAGATACCTTGCAATACACGAAATTGCTTCCAAGTTGGGTAAAGAAAGGTGCATCGCATTGCCTTTATTTCACGCCATGACAGGCTGTGACACAGGTAATTAAAACTTCTATGGTTTATTTACTAGCTACATTGAAAACAGTGTTTTACCAGTTTTCTTTTAAACTTGTTTGCAGTGTCGTTCATAGCAGGAAGAGGTAAAAAAACTGCATGGGGAATATGGCACATCTATCAAGAATTAACACCAGTATTGGCTCGTTTAACAGTACCACTATCAATGTTGGATGACGCATCCATGGCTATCATTGAGCGCTTTGTCATATTGCTCTATGATAAGACAAGCGTGCACTCACTGGTAAACATATCAAGACAGCATCTCTTCGCCACGAAAACACAAAACATCGAGTCAATACCACCAAGCCAAGCTGCACTTCACCAACATCTCCTAAGGGCACTGTTCCAAGGTGCAATAGTGTGGGGGCAGGCGCTAATACCTAAACCATATATACCTTCTCCAGAGCAATGGGGATGGAATATGACAGAACATCGCTGGAGGCCAAATTGGACGACGCTTCCCCAGTCTAAAGATACATGCTATGAGCTAATCCATTGCGGATGTAAAAAGAGATGCACGGGCAATTGCAAATGCTTCAAAGCGAACCTAGACTGCACAGCCTTGTGTTTATGCGGCGGACACTTTTTTCAAGATTCCTAAAGTAAGTAGTTATATTTCGGTTCAAAAAAATCGATATTTATAGATCAACCATATCGATATACATTATTGCGCAATAAAGTCACGTGATTGATCACGTGATAAACATTAAAAACCTCTCTTAGCTAATTGGCATCTCTACACAACCATTTTCAACTGTTTTAAGATTTTATCAGCCTCAAAACCCTCTTAAGGAGATTCCGTAGTAATAGATTTTGACATAACTTTTTATTGAAACTTTGTACAGTTATACTTTAAGACATGGGCATTTCAAAAATAAAATAAAAAAGGGGGGTCACCGTGTTGGTTTTGGCACTAGATCACGTCAAAGTTACTCATTTCGACGGCGCGCGGGAGTAATATTTCGATGTATAAAATGAGAATAAAAGGCGATTAAATGGTACTCTTTTTTGATATTAGGATTGAAATATCAGGTTTTATTTCATCTTAACACCCCAAATCTTCATTCACACACAAAACTTGGATAGAAAAGTGAACCTGTTAAAAGATAATAGCGATAAAGCAATACTCGAAGTTACTCGAGCGTATCGTTCGCGAACACCTGGGTAGCACAATATTACCACAATTCTTGAAATATCTCGAAATCTGGACATAGATTTTTATTCAAACTCAGATATGTATTTGAAAACGTGGATATCTTTAATTCAATAAAATAAAAAAGATAGGTCACCGTATTCGTTTTGGCGCTATGGCACTTTGAATGTACGAATTGTGATCTTTTAGTAATACCGACATAGCGCGCGCAAGGTGCGCGAGCTGTAGCGCGCGCTCTCGCTGGTCAAAATTGTGCGCAGTAGAGCGTGCGCAATGCAAAACTACGGAATCTCCTTAAGAGTGGATCTCAGGAAAAATCGAACATATCGCGGCAACACTCAAAAAACAGATTTCGCTTATATTTGCAAGTTTAGTAGGCCTATAGGTCCTATCAATCGTGGTATACTTCGTTTCTTTAGATTTTCTATATTTCTTGAGAAAATCGAAAAAAACGATTTTTGGCCTAAACGCCGCTAATTTGGCGGTACATTATTGTCAAACTTTTAACGTTTCCCATTTACCATTAATTCAATACTGCACCCTAAAAATCACACAACAGTTTGCTTATTATATAACCTATTGACTGTGCAAATTTTGTAAAATTTAATATCATTTCAATGATACAGAACAATATTTTGTCCGACCCTAAAAAATCCTATACAAAAAGTAGGGTAGATTCAAATATTCATAACACCACGACCTACGCAAAAATATTCCAATAAAATCCTAGAACATGAAAGCTGAGATGTTGGTCTTTATGCTGATATAAAAGTTTGTTTGGGTATTTTTGTTTAAGCGAAATACAAACCACTTGTATTTCAGACATTTTGATAAAATTTGCATAGTCGGCAAAATCAAATGACTACGTTGTTATGGATAAATTTAGGTTTATTTTCGCATGGACATGTATTTTATCTGCCATAATATTTAGAAAGTTTTACAAAAAGCATGCTTTATGCCTTGAAACGTATTCAACTTGCAGATATCTTGGAATTTTCTGGTTCTACAAATAGAAAATGTAAGAGCTGCTATAAATAGACTAATTGCCTTGGCGCGGCGACGTCTGTTTGTATTTAATAGCTAAAACTCCACTTCCCCCAAAAAGAACTATTTCAACTCACAAATCTGTACATTCTTCTTTGATGTTGTTTTACGACGTTCTGCTTTCAATTATAACAAACAATCGAACAATCTGACTGTCAATTCTTGAAATCGACAAATTCACAACTGCAAATTAAAGTATTTAAAAGCATAGTGATAGCAAATCTATAAAAATCCACAATGGAAGTTGAATGCTCTTTTCGTGCAATTGTTGGTGGAAGTTGTAGCCAACTGAGACGGAAAGATACAAAAAGTATTGGAGAAAGCTCGAGAATTATCATTCCGTTACTTTCTTGTGAGAAAGATACCTCCAATCATAAGTCATTATTTTCATTTAACGAGCCTGTTGACGAAGTTGTACAAATCATATTAAAGAACACAGGAATTTTCATTCCAGTTGGTTCTGGTAAGCAATTATTCTTCGACTTAGTTATGATATTGGGACGAGCAGCATTTAAATCCGTGTTTTTATTTATACATTCCTGGAATTTTAGGTATGTGCACTAACTGCAGAAAAAATCTTCAAGGTATGTTAAAGAAAGATAAACTTCCTATGTCTCCTATGCATGATGACAGTGGTCTCACAGATAAAATGAAAGACCTTACTCTGGTAAATATGTTTTCTTGAGTTCTTTAATAGTATTTCGTATGAATATGCAGTTGATTGGTTAGTGTTGATTGGTTCGAGAACTTCGGACTATTGTCATTTCGTGCGCCTTCATTTTAAAATAAGAAATAGATCAACAGTTTTTTAAAATGCTGATTTCTTTAAGAGTGACTGTCAGTAAGAACCAGACATATCGTGGTAAAAGTCGATTCATCGATTTTGTTCATATTTTGCAGTTCGATACCCTATCATGTTGTAAGAACTCCTGTGAACTTAGTTTAAAAAAATTTGTTTTCGTTTGGGAGAAATTTGAATTATTATGCGAGAAGGCAAATATGCTAATTCGACGACTTTGAAATAGAGACCACTCGGCGATCTCGTGCACAAAATACAAACAATATTTAACCTTAAAAACCTAATAATCTTTAAATATGCTATCTCTATATGCCTCATTTTCATTTTGTAGACTTTAAAGATGGGATCAGTAGACAATCTGCTCTCAAAGAACAACTACCGGTATATCTATCTTCTATCCAAAAACACTACTACTATTCTATTCTACTATTATATAATTTTGCTATATTGAAGGAATTGTGTTATGAGTCTCATGCATTATACAATATTTTTTTATGACTTCTATCAGATTCATTTTAATATTTCAAAGGGCAGTATCTAAAAGTCTTGCCATATCTATTTTTAGTAACACTCGCACGAGGATATAATTGGCTTTGTATAAACAAAACTATCCGGATCAAAACCCCGAAAATACATGCATGATTTATATCGAGTTGGAATAAATATTGCTCTAACTACAATAAGGAATACAAATTGACTCATTGCTGATGTTAAATACGGTTAGTACAAGATTGTTGCAAATAGTATTATTGTTTTGACGCTCATTATCGTTGCTAATTATGCAAAAATGATCGTAAAAAAACCCAGCCAATTTAGGCAACTTAGATCGACTGTAACAACTTCAAAACATAAAAACCTAGCAATTTTTTTCGGCAGTGTTTTAAGAAATTATCTTAACTTCACACACAGTGAATATCAAACTATTCCGTTATATCGAACATAGTTTAATTCGCGGCTGTTTTGAGGGTATTTTTTAGCTCATGAAAACTGTGTCCTGAACAAAATTCTGCCAAACATTCATCGTTAAAGCTACAAGTCTGAAATACGCTATGAGGCATATAGAGATAGCATATTTAAAGATTATTAGGTTTTTAAGGTTAAATTTTGTTTGTATTTTGTGCACGAGATCGCCGAGTGGTCTCTATTTCAAAGTCGTCGAATTAGCATATTTGCCTTCTCGCATAATAATTCAAATTTCTCCCAAACGAAAACAAATTTTTAAAAACTAAGTTCACAGGAGTTCTTACAACATGATAGGGTATCGAACTACAAAATATGAACAAAATCGATGAATCGACTTTTGCCACGATATTTCGAATTTGTCTGGTTCTTCCTGACAGTCACTCTTAACAGTTGACTCTCTCTGAACCACTCTCGTAAGCGACCATCTCCCGTAAGCGACCACTACTTCAATTTCCCGTTTTGTTTTCCATATAAACTCTTTAATAAATCTCTCTCGTAAGCGACCTAAAAATCTTTATAACATAGATGGTATATAACGCACGCTGTGATTGGCTAGCATCTATGAACTAGATTTGGATATACCATAGATTTTTGCTCACGTCAATTTTCATGTCAACGCGAAAAACAATCTGATTTTCACCCAGCGTTTTTTTTCGTGTTTTACCCTTGTAAAAATGGATGAATTTCCTAATTTTTGCCTACAAAATGAACTTTTGGACTCTCAATCAAGTTCAGTAACAAACCATCTATGAACTATCTCTTTTATAATATAGACAACGTATTTTTACACACACAGGTTTTTATATATCAAATAAAGTCTGTTTAAAATAATGAGACATCAAAATAATGAAAGGAAAATGCCCAAATTGGCATCAACATATTGATCTAAAAGTCCAGTCTCAAAATAAAACAAACTCTAAACAGTATCCAAAGAAAAAATGGCAGCCTTCACATGACGTTTGATTTTGAAAAGCGTCCACTCGGAGTAAATAAATTGGACAGCATGATGAAGGAAATTAGCAATGCTACCGAGTTGTCTCGTGTTTACACTAACCATTCCTTGATGCTTGAGTCGCCAACAGAGACTTAATGGCTATCTCTGGCCAAAGATGTGTACAAAGTTTAAGCCATTACAACACTCGACCATCGACTGCACAGCTTCATCATTGCAGCGAAGTCCTTTCAAGACGTCTCGTGCAAAGTCAGCCTTCCCCTCAACTTCCTCCTGTAGCAACGGCAGCTCAAAAGAATAATTGGCACCTTCATGAAGTCCAAGGAAGAGCTCCACAACATATCGACAATTGGTTCCTTGTTCAACAATTGCTCCTTTGAAAAGTTTGAATTTGTCTTTATCCTCAGCTAGTAAATAACTCAGTTTTAGTTTGAAAACTTACACTTTTGACATTGTCGAGTTTGTTTTAGAGACTGGACTTTTAGATCAATATGTTTAAGACAATTTGGGCATTTTCCTTTCATTATTTTGATGTAAAATGACTCGGCACTCGCTATTCATTGTGAAAAATTTGTCAAACTGGAAACGTACCGAGTTTGTAAAACGCCAAGCGTGCGTAACTTTAGGAGAATTTGTCATTTGGACAGACTTTATTTGAAATATAAAAACCTTTGTGTGTAGAAATAAGTGTTGTCTATGTTATAAAAGAGATAGTTCATAGATAGCTGTGCGTATATCCAGTTCTACATGCACTTGGGAGGTTGCTTAAGCACTCAAAATAGCTAGAGTGGCACTCCGCTTCGCGTCGTGCCACTCATTGCGCTATTTTTCGTGCTTAGCAACCTCCCGCTTGCATGTAGAACTGGATATACGCACGCTATCTATGAACTATCTCTTAATTAGAGATACCGTGGCAGACATAAATATGCCAAACAAAGAGTTAATTAAGATACTATACGGTAGTTTTAAAATTCGTCGATAATGTTTGACGTGTACGGACGCGTTATAAATTACGCATGGTTTGGGCTTCCTGTGTTAATGTCCTAGAATGCGCCCATCTCCCGTAAGCGACCCCTTTCTTCTGATCCGACAGCGACAAAGCTGAGGCAGACGATGATCAGTTATTAGACATGGGCGATCATGATGTCCAAGAGTTGGCTAATGAAATTATCAACATAATAGGTCTCCCGCATCCCATCGTGTTCGGCCCTTACAATATTTGTGAGATGTCTTCAAATGATAAACTGACTGAATTTTCAATCAACATGCTAAAAGAGGTGTGTACTGCCTTGGAGCTGGAAATAGCCCACATTACAGTCCGACGTAAAAAACCATTTGTACAACTTATCAAAGGAGTAGTCGATAGGTGTAGTTGCTCAAGGGATGATGTTTAACCCCATCCCCCCGGGAAGGAACAGGTACGGAATCATGTTACGTAACTGATGTGTGAGCCAAGATCCTAAAAGGTACGAAAAGGAAATATTTTAACGTACCCTAAAAGGTACGCCGATCACCCCTACCACTTCGACAAAGGGAGTACATACGGTTTAAACCCAGTAAGTAAGGGAGATGGGTGAAATTTTACCGCGCTTTTATTGACCTAGCGTTTTGGGATTTTGGTTAATTATAGCATAAAAACGTAGTTTTTGAAGTAGAAACTGAAATGCTTATTGAAGTTATCTGTCAAAACAACACGGAACGGTAGCTGTTAGCTTTGTAGCTAAAATGAATACCTAGTATTTAACTATCAGTGAAGTGTTTTTTTAAGTAGTTATTGGATTATTTGAAGTACAAATAAGTGATTGTATATGAAATCGCAGTACTTGGGAAAATGAAATAAAGCAACTAGAAGTATAGATATAATTGTCTATAAAATCACAGTACTTGTTAAATATGAAATAGTATTTCTTGATCAAATAAGAAAACGGAAATTGTACCGTTGAGTTGGTCTTGTGGCCAGTAAAATAAAAAATTAAATAAGTTAATTTTATTTTCAAAAAGAAACTTCAAATAAGTCTGAAATAGTACCATACCTTATCTTGGTCGTGTGACCACAAAGTAATTGTAAATATTGATAATAACTCTTTAAATGATTATGAATTGCAAATGGTTGTTGTTGCAAATGGTTGTTGTTGCAAATGGTTGTTGTTGCAAATGGTTGTTGTTGCAAATGGTTGTTGTTGCAAATGGTTGTTGTTGCAAATGGTTGTTGTTGCAAATGGTTGTTGTTGCAAATGGTTGTTGTTGCAAATGGTTGTTGTTGCAAATGGTTGTTGTTGCAAATGGTTGTTGTTGCAAATGGTTGTTGTTGCAAATGGTTGTTGTTGCAAATGGTTGTTGTTGCAAATGGTTGTTGTTGCAAATGGTTGTTGTTGCAAATGGTTGTTGTTGCAAATGGTTGTTGTTGCAAATGGTTGTTGTTGCAAATGGTTGTTGTTGCAAATGGTTGTTGTTGTTGTTGTTGTTGTTGTTGTTGTTGTTGTTGTTGTTGTTGTTGTTGTTGTTGTTGTTGTTGTTGTTGTTGTTGTTGAATGTTAACAAACAAAAATAATTATTCTGTTAAGAATATTATAGTTCTTTTTGGGGGAAGTGGAGTTTTAGTTATTATAATATAAACACGCGTCGCCGCGCCAATGCAATTTGTCTATTTATAGCAGCTCTTACATTTTCTATTTGTAGAACCAGAAAATTCCAAGATATCTGCAAGTTGAATACGTTTCAAGGCATAAAGCATGCTTTTTGTAAAACTTTCTAAATATTATGGCAGATAAAATACATGTCCATGCGAAAATAAACCTAAATTTATCCATAACAACGTAGTCATTTGATTTTGCCGACTATGCAAATTTTATCAAAATGTCTGAAATACAAGTGGTTTGTATTTCGCTTAAACAAAAATACCCAAACAAACTTTTATATCAGCATAAAGACCAACATCTCAGCTTTCATGTTCTAGGATTTTATTGGAATATTTTTGCGTAGGTCGTGGTGTTATGAATATTTGAATCTACCCTACTTTTTGTATAGGATTTTTTAGGGTCGGACAAAATATTGTTCTGTATCATTGAAATGATATTAAATTTTACAAAATTTGCACAGTCAATAGGTTATATAATAAGCAAACTGTTGTGTGATTTTTAGGGTGCAGTATTGAATTAATGGTAAATGGGAAACGTTAAAAGTTTGACAATAATTTACCGCCAAATTAGCGGCGTTTAGGCCAAACATCGTTTTTTTCGATTTTCTCAATAAATATAGAAAATCTAAAGAAACGAAGTATACCACGATTGATAGGACCTATAGGCCTACTAAACTTGCAAATATAAGCGAAATCTGTTTTTTGTTTGAGTGTTGCCGCGAAATTTCGATTTTGTTCGATTATTGCTGACATCCACTCTTAAATCGCAAGATTTAGATTAGCCTCGTTTCCATGCTAAGATAATCTCAGCGGTTTTTTTGACATGCGCATTGTGGGATACGCAGGCCTTATCTCAGATGCCTCCATATCAGAAATTAACAAGCATATGAAGATGTATAATTGTGCCAAGTTTCATGCTTTTATCACAAAGTGAACAATTCTGAGATTTTATGTCACTTAACAGCTAGACTAATAATAGAATCTATAAAACGTCTATAGACACTTACTCTAGACACTTTCAGTATAAGATATTGAATAATACATTATATCTTAATCGTGATCTGCATCGTTTCAAAATTATAGATTATCCCTCTTGTTCTTTTTGTTCAGTATATTCGGAAACAGTTTATCATTTGTTTGTGGACTGCGTGGAATCAAAGAACCTCTATTATGATATAAGAAATTATTTTGAGAAGTATGAAATAAAATTACCTGAAAGCAATTACGAAAACATTATTCTCGGTGTGGACGATAGAATAGTGAATCATATTATATTGTATTTTAAAATAACAGTATACAAGTGGAGAGATAAATGGAAAAGGCCCTCATTAAATAGTTTTCTTAATATTTTAAGTTATAACAAAAATGTAGAATACCATATTGCGAAAACAAGAAATGTTGTGTTTAAACATATTGATAAATGGAAATTCATTGAACCAGCTCTTAAGTAATATCATTTGGCAAGTTTTGTGTTAAAAAGTTGTGTTTACTGTTTTTTGTTTTATTTTCCTTTTAATTCTGTGTACATTTATATATTTTTTATTATTTGATAAAAATCTAAAAGAGAACACTTATAGTGAAATCTTCATTAATTGTAAATAACGCGTTCTATATTTAAATGTAAAATCTAGAAGAGTACTCTTATAGTGTATTTTTCATTAATTCTAAATAACGTACTATTCTATATTTACTGTAAATGTTTTATGTGTTGCTTAATAAAATTTTGTTAAAAAAAAAAAAAGAAGTTTTGAAGGAAACATCCAAAAGAAGACGGCATCACAGAGCGGAACGTTAAACTACCTACTACAGTACTGTAGCGACAACTTTAAAGAATGCATACGTAATTGTGTACTCATGTTACACAGGCTATGTAAACGCAAGACAGATTCTACAGAAGAGATATGGCGATCCGTATGCGATTGCCAGAGCAAGCAAGTATCAGATGGCCTGCCAAGAAAGTCCAACGAAGTTAAAGGCTCTCACCAGATTTTCAGACAACCTCAACGACTGTGAGATGACGCTAGTATCGGTTTCATCGATGAGGTCATCAGACTGCAGAAGATAATGCTGAAGAATTCCAACGTGAAACAAGTAAAAGTGTCAATCAGAATTTTTACGTGGATGACTTGCTGAAATCAGAGCATGTGTACATTTTGTCTGCGCATGTCGTAAAGTTATGAAAGCAACCACTGATTGACCATCAAAGGCCTGCAGACACAAGGCATAACGCGGCAATTTTAAATCATCGATAGTAGTAAGATGTCTTCTACACGTGTTTTTTTTTAGTATTAGCGCTAGCGTTATCACAATGTTTTTCTGTAGATTGAGGGCGAAAGAAATTTTCATGTTTTGTATATGGCAAGCGAAGCTCGTCAGGATGTAGTGGGATAAGCAATTATTACAAATATTTGCCCTATTGCTTTGGAATTCCTTACGTGAATACTCATCTCGATAGCGAAACCATTTGCGACGGATGCAGACGAGCAATGCATGAATATAAGTCCACCGGAAAGCCATTCAAACACATAAGTTGAATGCAGCATTGGATATCTTTAAAATATCTTAACATGTCAACTTAAACGCTAATTAATAACGTGTTTTGGTCCCCCATTTCGTCAACAAGAATCGCTTGGGGATTGAGCCACAAAACCATGTCGAGCACTCAACAATTCGCAAGAGTTATAAAAGGGAGACAATAACTATTCCGTTAGAGGAATTAAACGAACTGGAGAAAAACCATAAGATTCTTTCGGAAAGTGAGTGTAAAAATAAGAACTCTACCAGTTATAAACTACACTAAATAAAGATCAACGACAAAGTGACTCATGCATTTTTGTTGATTTTATTAATTTCTAGGGCTTGACAACGGAAGAAGAAACTGTAAAACAAAAAAATGCACAAACAGTTCACAAAAAAGCAAGAAACTACTATTTATGACCCCGATAATTTTAAAGACTTTTGTGTAAGCGCTGGTGCTACTCGAATATTTGATACTATTTTAAAACGTTTGTCAACAACAAAGCATTCGAAGCGGCGCCTGGAGCTCAACAAAAAGAGAACTGTTACTATAATCTATAAACTATGCTACTGCCAAAGTCAACTCTGTAACTCTTTCCAAAAGGACCATGCCCTGTATCTTCGAAATGTTCACTTAAATCAGGAAGCCATAGACACACAGCACACAATAGGAAATACTTGTGCAACAATGACAATGAATAACCTCCTTGACAAATTACAAAAATCCCATAGTGAATCTTTCAATAACTTAGTGAGAGAAGCCATTGAAAAAGAGTGCTTGTTAGTACTCATAGTTGAGGTTTCTCAACATAAACACTGCGAACAATAGTTCTTTATTTTGCTTTACTGAACTTATTTCCCATTAGGGAATTGTTACCTTTTAGTATGCACATAATTAGTTTTTTGGTAGAAAAGACAACACTTTACTTTACGTTCACGTTCATGGACACTCTGCTTTCAATATGGTTAGATTTACTCGCAAATACTTTTGTTGGTCCATCACTGTAAGTAAATGTTATTCGATTTTATTCCAGTTTATTTATGTACTGTTTGTAATAAGTCTGATCACTATTATATTTAGGAATTTACCTTTGGATAATAAATTGTAAATCATCTTGGAACCGACGACATTATGGTGCAAGTTAGTCTAAAATCCTCTTCATCATGCTCCCCTGAGGTATTGTACACTGTAAGGCTAAATGAATCATTTGTTTATTATACAGCTAATATCGAGAAAAACATGTGCCCGAAGCTCCAACCTGGGGAGCTCAGCCACCATAGGAGTGGGATGCTTTCATCAATCTTTAACTTAGAGATCACTTTCTATTGTCAAAAACCAGGTCATTTTAAAGCTCAGTGTCGAAAGAGAATTGCAGATAACAAGGACAAAGCGTCGGGTAGTGGATGATGACTGATACAATCAATGCATTAGATGTTCAGACATTGATGTGAGAAGTTCTATGAGACATTGAAAAGCTATGTTTTCATTATCCGGATCGCTTCCATGCAGGAGAACTCCATAACCATGTTTGTTATTGGGAGGAGATGGTGTCGTACAACGTGTCGCAGAGAAAATGAGATCTTGGGATGGATAAGAAATAAAGTTTCCCTATTTCCTTACTTCCAGAACTTCAAAGAAAACTTCAAAGGGAAAGAGTACTATTATGATAGGCCGCCACCGAGTGTTTTTCAAAAAAAATTCATGTAAGCCATTTGTAAAGTTTATTCAGCACACCTTATTAGATCTTCTAAGAACGGGCGCTATTTCGTTAGTGGGAAAAGTTGGTAGTTTTGGACGTCCCGACCTTGTGCTTTTCCTCCATGGTTCTGTCACGATGCGCGATATTTGAACCTATGGAGGCAGGATAAACTATTCTCCCTAGATCACGTGAGATATTTGCCCCGTTATGTGTCCAAAAGACCACTACCAAACGGTCAAAGATGACAACTCTGGATACGATCATATTCTGTTGAAAGAGGATAGCCAGACCTAATTCAGTATTCAATGGGGTGGCTGGTTCTTCAGGTATAATACATTGCCTTTTGGATGGAAGATCTCCCCGTATGTGAATCATAACATAGGCCTTCTTCTGGTGACTGATTTGTCCATGTCTACTGCACATTGATGATAGACATAATGGGCAATTGCAAGTGCCTCTATACAAAGGAGAATATACAGCTCTCCCTTCGAAGGACCAAAATAACTTTGCTGTAGCTCAGTCACCAGCATTTATAGTCTCTTATCACCTTGTTCGCCTTGGTTATTTTCTTGGCTTGTCCAAGTGCATCCTGATCCCTAAAAAAAGTTGTGCCTTATATTGGTTTCTTACTTGACTCACCGAACAAGGTGTTTCATATGATCCCTGTCAAGAAGCAAAAGTTCATTCTTCAAAATTTAATATTTTGACCTTCAAATCAAATGAGCATTTTGCCAAAGTATCGTAGAAACATGCTCCAGATAGCTCCATATGTTCATCTACAACTACTTCTAAGTATGGATTGAGTGAAAGGGGTTCACCTCCTTCTTCCTAGGCTGGAATGATTCCTGCTAACATAATATTGCTAAAGAGGCTTCGCACATCAATTTTACAATACTTTTACCTTGCATTTTGATTGAAAAAAAAAAATAATCGGTTTTTAAATGAAAAGGATATGTGAACTATCATCAATAGTATGTAATAATAATCATAATAATCATGAAAGATATGATTAAAGTTTTACTTTTTTTTTTTTTGTTACATTCAGGCACTTGGGTTAACAACACAATATGAACAAGATGAAGTCACATACCAGTACCTCCCCAAGGTGATGGCGTTACCTTACCTACCATCAGATGAAATAGAAACAGCATTCACACACCTACAAGGAACTGCAGTCACTCCAGCCCTCCAAGAATTGTTGGTCTATGTGGATAACACATGGATAACAAGTACCATGTACGGACGGTCCATACGGACCAACAATGACTTGGAGAGCTGGCACAACGCCCTCAACAGAAGAGCATGTGGCAAGTCACAACTGCCACTCTACTTACTCATCCAACTGCTCCACCAAGACGCTAGGCTTGTAGCCATGCAAACCTTCAGGCAAAGATATTTCAGCAGTGGGCGGCATATGAAGCAAAAGACAAAACTACCATTCAATTACTTACTACATGCTCACGACTCTGTGCCCGCCCCTGCTGAACACCAAAAAAAAACCGGTTCTTGTAAGAACCACAACGGCTCCTTTAGGAGCAACAAAATGATTCAAAAGTCATGACTTAATGCAAATGAATGAATAAACATAAAAATAATAAAGTTAAAATTAAGTGATTATGAACCATAGAATTTTTGACTTAGAAATAATAAGTCTTTATTTGCTTCTGTGTGGAATATGTTTGTTTTATTCAGACATATTCCACATAGAAACGGTCATACAAGAAACATCATTATATACAATTATTTGAATTTGTTAATTAATGACAAACAAAAATACATATAGTCATTTTTTGCTTGTTACACATTTTCCAGATTGGTCTTGATAAATGATTCTAAAAACTTCCGTTAAACAAATTACCTTGGGTTTCTGAAAACAAGCACATGTTTAGCAGCTTTCAAAATAAGAAATCCCCGAGTGATTATAAGTAAATGCTATCTAGTATTGAGACAATGATTCTTGTTTTGAGAGAATTGTATTGCTTGAATTAAGCATTGGGTTTCTGAAAACAAGCACATGTTTAGCAGCTTTCAAAATAAGAAATCCCTGAGTGATTATAAGTAAATATAATCTAGTATTGAGACAATAATTCTTGTTTTAAGATAATGACATATTAGTTAAACTACATTCATGCAAACAATGGATATTCTGAAAATGAGCAATTTGATTAAAACAAGAAATCCCTTTATCATTATATAAGTAGTGCCTTCCTATTTATAACTGATAAATTGCTATAACAGACAATTGTTTTATAAGCATGATACCACAACACCTGATGGCCAGTTTGATATAAATTATAATATTAAAGTCGACACTTTAGAAATCAATTCAATTCAACAATATAATTATTTTAATTCAACTTTGAAAAAAATAATGAAAACAATTATTTTTCAATTCAAACAATTAATAAGAAATTATTTTTCATGCATCATATACAAAAGTATATCAGTATATCAAACTTATCACATCCTTGCTATTAGAGCTTTTTCGTATAAGACCAATATACTTTTGAATCATACAATATATTTTGTACTCAAAATCCTTTATAGTCTTTTCATCTCTTTGTTAATACACAACAATGGAAAAAATTAGAAAAAATGAGTCAAGCATCATTACAGAGCTTAATTAATTAATTATAATTTGACACGAAATTGTCATCAAGGGTTTGCGGCATTGAGTCATTTTTGTTGCGGTATTATGGTAATTTTTATTTTAACATGCGGTATTCAAATAATATGCGGTGTGCGGTATTCATACATTTTAGGCCTTGGTTTTCAGTGAAAAAAAAAAGAAAACTAGATTTGGTCGAGAAGTACGTTTTAATAATCGTCTACTCTAATGACAGATATCTTCTTAGAGGTCAGAGATACATTACAAACATATTATTGTTTCATGAAAGTTATTAATTTAAAACGGCTATTTTTGAATTTTCGTTGCAGTATAGGTATTTTGATAAATTTAGTTGCGGTATTCGGTATTTGCCCATTTTTTGTGAGGTATTGCGGTATCCAGACCATCCTTACGCCCCCCTCATCAATATATAAGAGAATGCGTTTACATGCATCCGTCTTTCATTGAACAGCATATTCTTCTTACACTGCATACATTATATATATCAACAGCTACATATACGACAAACCCAGATTATGAATAAATGACAATGACAAAAGAGAAAATGTATACTTCGTGTATCTATGGAAAATAGGTTAAGTTTTATAATCAAATTTCTTCAAACAAACGTATGTGTCTCTCAGTAAGAAAAGTAAAAAGTTCTACAACTGTTCACAACAACCATCTTGGATGACGCCAAATACTTGAAATGCATTGATAGTCTTTTTGAAAACATGTTCCACTTTTATTCTTTTTTTTTGTGAGAGTTTCCTGTTGAAACGTCTGGCCTTTCTTTGATCTCGAGGATTTTGCATTCTTCTGATTTGGTTTTGCCTAAAAGGTGTGAGGAGTGGTAGGATGTCTGGATACCCTCTGTCGGCCAAGAAAACAACATTGGGTGGTATGTCAAGAGCTAATCCTGGTTCAATCGAAAGGTCTGTGCATCATTCATACTTCCAAGAAATCCCGCCTGAAGAAAACAAATATGACCACGGTTATCACAGACCAATTGTGTGTTTAACAGATGAAAATGGCGGTGGCTACAGTAAAAGTTTCGTTGTGGCTGTCAATGGTCGGTAAATCTCGTGAGGTGTCACGTCGATCAGCCCTACGCAATTGGGAAAAGCGCCCCATGTGTTGCGCATAGAATTCCACTCTCGTACAGTTGGCCATGTAACTGTGCTGTGAAAATATCTCCAAAGGATACAAATATTTTGGTATAGAAGTGCCGAAATTTTTGATGGACTTACATCAAATAGCAATGCGAGTGTATCTACATGAGTGTACGTTCTTAACCAAATAAAAACCAGTAAAACCCTGTTGTTCACGTCAAGTTTGTATCTTCTATATCTTAGTCGTTGCAGGCCATTCCTTGTAATTACAAAAAGACGAGGAGTCACCCCATTGACAATGTCGAGGAAAGACTCTACTGTCTCACCAGTGTTGAGCCAAAATAGGTATTGTTGGCCAGCAATCAAAGAGAAAACGTCTCGCCCAGAAAAGTTATATCCATGAAAATTAGGAAGAAGTCTATCACGCAAAGAAAGCAAACAGTGGATTGGACAGACCAGAGAAAACACAGCAGCAATGAGTTGAGTAAAGACGGATAATAATATGGATAATTGGCGCAGCTGATCGTGATAGATTAAATGAGGTACCTCTGGAGGAGCAAGAACTATCAGAGCAGAAGTGACTTGCTGGAACATCGAAAGAAGCCAAACATATAGACGAATCATTGTGCAATAGTGATTGAGCGAAAAACACGTAACCGAGTGCAAGTGAAATTAAGACAAAATTGATACTGGCAAATAGTTTTCAACATTCAATCATAGCGCGCAGTCTAATTAAATTCTAATTCAAGGATACAATACTTCATTCAGGTCAATTATTTCTCATTCATACCCAAATACCCAAATTGTCCTCAAGGGAGTTAAGAACCATACAAAAGCGGGATAACTTTGTTACGATTACATGGAACTAGGCTTATGCAGTATGTTAAAATCACTAATCACTCCTATTGTATTAAGATGTTTATTCTTCCTATGAACAAAATAATATAATTCAAACCACACAAGACCAAATGATGAACAATTGCGAAAAGTAGTAATCACTTATTGTGATCTTTCAAAACATCTCCTCCCCCGTGAAGGTGTATAAAAAGGAGCACCAAACTAATTCAAATCACTCTCGTCATCAATAATGGCTGGATTATGGCGACCATTCGAAACAGATCAAGAGCCAACATTGCTTCCATCGCCCTCTTCTTCGAAGGGAGCTCAAAAGATGAAAATAAGAGTTTGTGAAATTGAAACCGAAGTTATCATGGATGCTTACATGCACAGTATGGAACAAGGATGGACTGCTGTTCTTTCAAGAGTAAAGGCTAAAATACAGAACTCTGCTGTAAATCCCAGTCTTGTCAGCTATTACATGAAAGAGCAAGATAAAAAAAGTTGTGAGACGTATAAAGAGAGTCATCACTGAAGAACTAAAGAAAAAAACAAGCTGTTTTATACCAGAAGACTGCAAGCCAAAAAGCTGTCCTGAGAAAGAATTTCAATAGAGGCGAAGAGCCAAGTAATGTTGACTTCAATGCCACCAGCGTCACAGTCAATGAAGAACGTGTCTATGCTCAAACAACATCTTCATTACTAATCGATAAGCAAATGCGTTATGCAACCAAGTCTACACCAGAACAAAGGAAAAAAAAAATGTTCCGCTTTTGTTGACTCGACGAACGAACGCGACGACGATGTCCGTCCTCCTCCATTCAATATTGTTTATAAAAAATGTTTATAATTAAAAGGGACCCTCAGATACTTTTCGACTTGAACTTATTTTATGTAAAAAATAATGCTGATTTCAAAAATATTATCGAAATTTCCATAAAAAAAAACATTTTCCCACCGAAAACGCGATGTTAATTTGGACGAAAACACGTTTTGGGTTACCTGTGGTTTTGTCACGTGGTCTGGTGACGTCACGTCGTGGTCGAATTTTGTTGATTTCTCTTCAAGACTAGATAATATACCGAATATACGTTGTAAACCTCGCTGAAATCCCGTTATTTTAAAAAATGCCACATTGTGTGGCTTATCAATGCTCAAGCGATGACAAGAAAAAGGATCCAGAAATTTCTTTTCATCTGTTACCGTGTCTTAAGCGCCTAGACTGGAGGAAAAAATGGATCAATGCTATCAACAGGCCCGAGAGCAATCTGCCTAAAAGGCCTCACTTGTGCTTGTTGCATTTCGAAGAATCTTGCTTCGATGGGAGCTACAACAAGCAAAGTATATTAATGGGATCAAAAACACGTCTAAAACACGATGCAATTCCAACAAAATTCTGCCATAAGCCTCCTCCAAAAATTCGTCAACAAAGTCCACCAAATCGATCCATGGCATCTTTCAAAGGGTATCAACAAAAAGATCACAGCAGCAGCCAAAAAGAAAAACTGTGCAGAGCTTCTGGAGTGGAGTCCTTCTGTAATGAACCATTTTTGGTGGGCAGTAGATTCATGTGAAGGCAATGAAGTTGGCTTGGTAGAAAGGTTTACCTCAGTCATTCACCATATAGTAAACAAACACAGATGGCTAGGTTGTAAAGTATACAAAAAATGTGAACACGACCCAATTCCACGAAATGTAGAACGAAAGAAGAAATGGCTGAAAGCAAGTTCACCAGCTTGTAGGCTTTCATCAAATCTGATTGTCTCTCCTACTTCAAGAGCAAAGAAAACATGAAGATTAATGTGCCAGATTCTTTCAATTCGGCCAAATTCTGGTAGGCCAGTTGGTGTCAGTGAACACATGAGAAAGTTGTTTTGACCAGTTTTGTACAGACTGTTTTGTATCTTTACACTTTAGGTTACAAATATGTCATCAATTTGTTGCATTGGTGGCACATCATAAAAACGTGATATGTTTATACAATTGTTTGTCTTTCATTGTTTTCTTGAACCATCTTCATTTTTCCAAATTCGATGTCTTCATGGAAAATTGAACCCATTGGATTCTTGCCGTTGTTGTTTATCTGTATACTTTCTGCATATTGTTTAGCTTCGTGTCTTGATACTAAGGAAAATGGTAGGTTTTGAAAGTTCTTGATATTTCTCGCTAGTTCTTTAAAATATTTGTGTTTACTTTCGAACCTCATACACCAGCTGCGGACAAGTGGTCCAAACTTTAAAGTGAGAGATGGAATGTGTACCATGTAATGCTGTTTTGGAATAATTGCAGCATTATAATTTTTTTTGAAATCATATAGATGAGCACATATTAATTGCTTTAAATACAAAATCATGCTATAACTTATTTTAGATGAAAAACAAATAGACAACAATGATGTAAAGCAGTTCCAGTGTTCTGATGTTGTATTGACAGTATCTGATAGAATAAAAAGGTAAAATTCTAGACAATAACCACATTTCACTAGCACTTTGTCATAAATTTGAGCTGCTTGAATGTAAAGTAAAGTAGCCTTATTTAAAATCGGTATAACTCGTGACAGTCATAGACTGATAAACTTGAGGCCGACGGTTTTCCAAATCTCTTTCCAGTATAGGTGATGGCTTGTTCTTCTTGTCATTATATCAAAAAAAGAAAAGAAAGCCCTTATACAGTTCATTGCATTGCATAATGAGGAGATACCAGAAGATAAGGTTTGGCCTTCTTTTGGTGCTTTACATTTGTATTGGGAGAGAGCTGCACAATATATTCACGAAACAACTTCAAGAAAAGAGAAAAGATCAGGTAATTACTGTAATTGTTATTCATTTTCGGTGAAATTCCCTATGCTTTGATGTGTACCATGTAACCTTTTCATATAGTTAATATTTGTAATATTGTGCTTAAATTGATCTTGAATGGGAAAGCTATATTATTTTTGCTAAAAAGACACTGTAAAGCACATTTCAATATTTTCATTCAAATTTGTGATATATAATTATTTATGGTGTATTCATAACTGTGTTGTATCACACTATAATGATGCAATCATGTAATTAACCCCAAAGTAATTAATCGATCAAAATCGATCAAAATCGATCATCGATTACCTAATCAATCAATCAATATTAATCAATAAAATTAGCTGATTAATATCGATTGGTATCGATTAACATTGATTATCATCGGTCAGAATTCTCTGGTCGATTCCACAGATTGTTTGCTGGGCCTATGTGGAGTGGGCTGAATAAAAGTGATGTTGGCAATACTCCAGTTTCGAGATCTCTTTTACTCAGTGTTAGCCTCAAAACCATGTAATATATTCTTTTGTTCAGTAACAGTCCGTGCAAATGAAAGAGATTTGTGAGCATAGAAGACAATAAAAATATATCAAAATCTCACAAGTTTTATCTAAATTTCTGCATAGTTTACACACAATTGAGGCTAACACTGAGTAAAAGAGATCTCGAAACTAGAGTATCCCCTAAAAATATGTTTTCTCTATCAGACTAATTTCTTATAACAAGTGAAGTTTTGAGTTTAGCCTAATTAAAAAATAACTTACATGGAATTTGTTTCCAAAGTAATGCATATGACAGGTTTATTTAAAAAAGACTGCCCATATTATAAAGAAAAACCTCTAGACCAGAAATATCTGAAGCTTTGCATATTTTTGTTGTAGGCCCGAACTAATGTTCCATGCACAAGTAGATTTACACAGTCAAGAAGAAATGCCAAGTCACCATTTGATGCTACTACTAATGTTCAGGTCAGTTGTAATACATTAGAAATACTTTTATTACTGAAATCACACACAACATTCTATTTTAACAGTTATTTATAGAAGAAAAAAACAGACTAAAGACAAACAGCTTTTTTTCTAGCTAAACTACAAACATAATATTATCTACTTATTATCCAACTACTGGTAGTATGAGACGAGTAAAAATATCACAGGAGTAGGACTGGGTAGAGTAAAAATATTTTTACTATTTTTAATAAGATATTTCTATCTATAATAAAACAAAAACCCTTTTTCTTGATGGTTGGATAATAAATAACCTATTTTATTATATAACTGTGACGTAAATTTACCATATAAGGTATCGTTTGCGGGAAAATATGAGACGCTATTACCCCAAGGTCGAGGACCGAATAACACGTATTTTGCCCTCGGAAAAAACTGGTTTCACGAGTTGACGTCGGCGTGACTTTACCTAAACTTTAACCAAACAAATATCCGTTTTTGTCTTCAGCCAGAAAATAAGAATGACTATTTTTATGAAAAATCAGTTAGCCTTTTCTATCCGGAATTCTAACTATTGTAATGATCTATATTTGTACGCACCCCTCCCCTAGTGGGGAGGAGATCGGCGTGTGTTGGTGTGAGTGCGTGTGACAGAGCATGGAGGAGCGTGACTCGTTTAAGGTTAAATAAAGAAGAAATCATGGATGAAACAAGAGATTATGGTATTCATTACACTATCTTTGGAAAATGAAAGAAGGTAAAAAGCGGCCGTAAAACGACTGGGAATGGTATTTTCCATCAAAAACATTTCTGAACACTTTTTTGTTTGAAAAACTATTGACTGAAGTGGCAGTTGAAAATTTGAGAAAATATGAAAGAGTGCATAGAATGAAAACGATAACCAACCTAAGAAAAAGCAGTGGAATTTATTAAAAAGTTTTACTTACATTAAATCAATTTCCATTCATGAATTGTCCATTAACATGCTTTTATCAGACTTTTTTCAATGAGAAACCTTCGCCCGTCGTGCAAATGACAAACTTCCCTTTCGTGCGTTGCGTTACATGATGACGTCATCTACACCGATAGCCAATGAGGTTTTTCACATTATGTCAATCAAAAAGAGAGCGAGAAATTACTTACATTTTACTGGCTTTTCCAGGGTGTTGTTTTGAAATGGATTCTCTCTCCGCGCGCTGAATGTCCGAAAGGTTATATTTTTTGATTAAAAAATGCTTTAGAAATTACAATTAACAGTAAGTTGTATAATAAATCCCTTATTAGATATTTATTTGGCCATGAGGTCTCTGAGGTCTCTGAGGCCTGAAGTTTAAAAAGCAACAGCAATTCACATTTATTTGGACATCCAATGGTAAAACATACATAAGAAAGAATAAAGATTCTAATGGCATCGTCATAAACTGTAAAGAGGACATTTTGAAAATTAAGGCAAGTCATCATCCTTAAAAGTTTTTTGTCACTATTGGTCCTATTGTTTATGGACAGTTACTATTGTAATATGGACGATCTATTGATCTGTGAATATACCACTGTTTAATGAACTATGAATAGATATCAATTATCACGAATAGAATCACAGATGAATTGAAGAGATTACAATATTTAAATATATAGACTCGCCAATTTCGAACATTCCTCATCTTACCGATTTGAATGCAGATTTGCATGTTCCAATTCAAAATAACTATTTTACTACAAATGAGTTTAAGAACAGTATTAATTTAAACATGGGGGAGAATGCAACAGTCGTAAAACATTTTCTGCATTGCACTGTAATATCAGAGGTCTGCCAGCAAACTATGATAACTTATATCATATGTTACAAGAACTTTTAAGTTAAAACTTTTAAAACTTTGAGTTTCTTTACCATTATATCCCGGATGTGAGAGGAAGATGGCGGTCTTCCCGCGCTCTCCGTCTTCTGTAATTGATTTTCCTTAATACCATCTCAACTTTATTATATTTTCTGGTGCAAAATGGACGAGAAGAAACTTAAAACCATGATAGAAAGCGTACTCGAGTTGAAATTAGATCCCATAGCGAAAACACTCGAGGAGGTCAAACTAAAGATTAGCAAACTCAATGACATCGAGAAAGCCATAACACTTCTAAGCAATAGATATGACGAGATTTTCGAGAAAGTCAAGAAACTTGAACATGATAATGGTCTACTTCAGCAAGAATGTAAAAGCGTTAGCATGGAACTACACCAATCCACAAATTCTATCACCCAACTTAAGCAAGAGGTTAACAACTTGGAGCAGTGCTCTCGAAGAGACTGAGGAATCCGAGGTATTCCAGCTACAGACGACAAAGATACTGATGAGCTAGTAAAGCAAGTTGGAAAGCTAATGGATGTACAAATAGTTGATGAGGATAAATCAACAAGCCATCGCCTGCCTTTGGCATCCTATGTTAGAACGAATCGCAATGCAAAAAGTCGTGATCCTGTTATAATCGTAACGTTTGTTCGCCGCGACATACGTGATAGATTCTACAAGTCAAAACACAATCTAAGAAACAAATCTACGAGGGATCTGGGGATGGTTCGCATGGAAGAGAGAATGATCTTTATTACCGAAAGTTTAACTCAACAAAACAGGAAACTATTCAATCGATGTCAACAAGCCAAAAGAGATCTGGATTTCAAATTCATCTGAACTAAAAATGGAAAGATTCTGATGCGTAAAGACACTGATAGCCCAGCTTTATCGATCACCAACGAATGGGAACTACAACGTCTCCTTAATGACTTTGATTCTTAATCAGTTAAAGATCAGAAACGACTCTTTACAACTATCACCAGGACTGTGATTCATAATCACTCAGAGTTAAGTAAACAAATCTATGATATCTAAATGACTCCCGATATTGAAAATTTACCTCAATTAGAACTATTATCGGCAATGAACTCATTTAATGATCTTTCAAACATTGATCCCGATACAAATATTCCTTTACATTCTAACTTTAATTATAACACGACCGAAGAGTTTTCTAACAATCATCAAATTAGTACTTGTTCTTCAAGTAAATATTTTTCAGTTCTTCATTCAAACATAAGAAGCCTAAATGCTAATTTTGACAATCTTATTCAGATGTTAAGTGAGTTGAATCACAACTTCTCTGTTATTGGCTTAACCGAAACTAAATACCAAGTCTCTAGGGAGCAAGTGTTAAATACTTCAATCCCGGGATACAACTTTATTTCTCAGCCTAGTTTATCAAATTCGGGAGATGTGGGTTTCTTTGCCTCCAGCAAATTAAGTTATATTACCAGAAATGATCTCTCTATTAGTACGGTTGACTATGAAGCCTTATGGATTGAGGTACAAAGCGACCTCCATCATAATATTATTTGCGGTGTCATTTATAGACATCCACAAAGTAACGTGGATGCTTTCTTAAATTATCTTGACAATACTCTTGACAAGATAAACATTGAAAATAAGTACTGTTCAATAATGGGAGATTTCAACCTTAATCTACTAAATTCTGATTCACATTCACCTACTGAAGAGTTTCTTAGTAGGCTGTCTTCTTATTTGTTTAATCCTCATATACTTAAACCTACTCGTATAACTCATCACTCTGCAACCCTCATCGACAACATTTTCTTTAACTCCATTGTTCATCATACCATAAGTGGCAACTTAATTTATGATTTGACTGACCATCTTCCTAATTTTCTCATAATTAACAAATTCTCAACTCTTCCAAAAAACTTAAAAATTCTTCGTAGAGATGATTCCCATTTTAATGAAACTAATTTTATAGCGGACATCCAGTCAATAAACTGGACCTAAAAAGTTTCCGAAAGTAATGATGTAAATTCACAATTTACTACCTTTTACTCTAACTTGTCAGAAATTATAGACAAACATATACCCTTGAAGCAATTAAGTAAAAAGAATATAGAATATAGAAAATCAATTGTGATCAAAAATAAACTGTACAAGAAGTTTCTAAAAACTAATTCTCCATACTACCATAATAAATTTAAATATTATAGAAATACATTGCAACGTCTCATAAAAATCAACAAAATGAATTATTATAATAAATACTTCGACGAAAATAAAAGCAACATGAAAAAGTTATGGAAGGGAATTAAAAACATTATATCCTTAAAGGCAACACACAGTAGTTTACCTTCTAAAATACTGGTAAATGATACAGAATTGAATGACTGCAATTCTATAGCTGATGCCTTTAATTTTTTGTAAACGTTGGCAAAAATTTAGCTTCTTCAATTCCATCTGTAAGCGCTTCACCATTGATGTACATGCCTCCTAAGTTGCTTGATAGTTTTTATATCAACCCCATTTCAACAATTGAGATTGAACAGGAAGTTGAAAAATTGAACCCTTCTAAATCTACTGGTCCTTATAGCATTCCAATATTTATCCTAAAATTACTTAAAGGAATCATATCAAAACCCTTAGAGTTGATTTTTAATTCATCTTTAAATAATGGCGTTGTACCTGATTGCTTTAAATTAGCTAAAGTAATCCCCATCTTCAAGAAAGGATCTCAACTGGACCTTAATAACTATCGCCCAATTTCCTTATAATCTGTTTTTAATCGAATTTTAGAAAAGCTTATCTTTAAAAGATTGATCAGTTTCATCACAAAACACAAAATACTGTATGATAAACAATTTGGTTTTAGACAAAATCATTCTACTCTAATGGCAACACTCTTGATAACAGATAAAATTCAAAAAGCAATAGATGATGGTCATTTTGCATGTGGAATTTGACACAGTCAACCATGACATCCTTCTACAGAAACTTGAGTGTTACGGTATAAATGGACTTGCAAAAAAGTGGTTCGCCTCTTACTTAAACAATAGAAAACAATTTGTGTCCATGGGAAAAATTGAATCCAAAGCTAGCCCAATCTCTTGTGGTATTCCACAAGGCTCAGTACTTGGGCCTTTGCTCTTCTTGCTCTACATTAATGATTTGCAGCGCTCCTCTAAGATACTTGACTTCCACCTTTTCGCAGACGATACCAACCTATTTCTTGCAGATAAAAGCCTAGTAGCCCTAGAATTAAAAGTCAATGAGCAACTGCTTTTGGTTCATGACTGGCTGTGTGCCAATAAACTAGTACTTAACGCTGATAAAACAAACTTTACTATCTTTCATGCCCCACAAAAGAGGTTAAATTTTCATATTAACATAAAACTTAAGGGTAAAGCTCTCCGTAATGATCAAAGTATCACGTACCTAGGTGTAATTATTGATTGCCACTTGAACTGGAAGGAACACATTTCGTATATATCAAAAAAACTTAATCGTAATATAGGAGCTCTTTCGAAGCTTAGGCACTTTGTTAGTACTGATATCCTTATCAATCTTTATTACTCATTTCTTTATCCATTTTTTATTTATGCTCTAATAACATGGGGAAATACTTATCAGTCTACGGTCAACCCTCTATTTCTTCGCCAGAAAAAAGCCATTCGCATATTAACCTTTTCTGTCTATACTGATCATACTAATCCTCTCTTCATAAATCTAAAGATACTAAAACTTCATGACCTCATCTATTTTCATAATGCATTATTCATGTATGACTATCATGCAGGTAAATTACCAAGTGTATTTGATCCTTTTTTGTAAAAATCAAAGAGACACATAACTACAATACCAGACTTGCATCAAAATCTTCTCTTTCTTTGCCTCGTGTTAGAACTAATTATGGCAAATTTAATATCCGTTTTAATGGTGTCAAGGTTTGGAATTCCATTGATGAAGATCTTAAAATGCTCAGCAGGCCATTGTTTAAAAAAAGAACTGAAAAAAAGACTGATAGATTCTTCTGCTAGCTAAGCCTTGTTTTTCTTTTCTTATCTAGTTTTGCTTATAATATTGAATATAATGTACATAATAGACCTCCAATATTGCCATCTATAACTGAAATTATATAATTTCGCATTTGTAAATTTATCTTATTTGTAATAATCAAATACTATTATGCTATCTTCAGCTGTACATGTATTACCGTCATTTTGTACCTTTTTTCTATTCTTTCTATTATTTATTTAATTATCTATTTATTCATAAATTATTCAATTATTAATTAATAATTATCTCCTCTTTCAAAGTAATTAAAACATATTCAATAATATATATTAAGCTAACTGTCAAGTCTAGCCTCTGGCTATTACAGTTAGCTACTACTATTGAACCTGTTTCAATTAAAAATTGTTAAATAAAATTGTAAATATATGTAGTAAATAAAGATGAATTGAATTGAATTGAATTGAATTAAAAACGATTTGAAATATACTATACGTAATGATCTTACAATGTTACTGAAGTGCACGAAAGCATGACAGAACTTCTTTTCTATCTCCCTGAAAATGCATCAAATGATGAATGGTCTCAGTATATCAACTACGTTGGACCTCGGGCCGTAAAAACTGTGGGGGACAGTCAGGAACTTGACTTATCAAATTCATGAATAATTCATGACCTATTAGTCCAATCATGGTTGTCCATTGTGGTCACATGTACACACCTTTAATACCCAATAAAGGATTGATGTTTTATGCATTAGTTTCATTAACTTTGATAAAGATCTGATCCAATCTTTATCAAAGTTAATAATGCTGATGGCACAAACACCAGCAAAGATCTCATCGCACCATAGACCTTTGCCGGTTTTTCAAACCATCTAACTTTCCTAGCAGCCTCCTACTGTACCTTTAATACAAGACCTCTTTCAAATGTGGGATGTCAAGAGTGACACTGCGCATGATCAAAATGTAATGATCACGTCATTACTAGAAATGTGCATTAATCTTGGACTTTTCTTTAATAACTAATTAGTAAATGAGTATTAATGAATGTTGGGATTTCATAAGTCATATAAAATATTTGCGTCCGACCTTTATGGGCTTTTAAATGCCCATAACTTTTAAATGCCCATAAAGGTCTCCCG
The DNA here is from genome assembly GCA_949775045.1 of Metridium senile. Classification (NCBI taxonomy): domain Eukaryota; kingdom Metazoa; phylum Cnidaria; class Anthozoa; order Actiniaria; family Metridiidae; genus Metridium; species Metridium senile. Next base: position 19,651,602 of record OX459096.1, on the reverse strand, counting down.
CTCATATTTTATCTATTACATAAAGCTCTTCTGGAAGTCCAAAGCTGATAAGCTTCCACATCTTTATGAAATTGCGTCGTGCTATTGCTCTGCCACAATAGGGTTTTATGACGTAGAAAGACCCTTTTCTCGATAGCAAGAAGAGAGTGTTGGATCCAAATACATTAAAAGCACTTCATTTCCTTAATTTATGCGTTAAATCAGCCGTGGAAGAGGAAAGAACAAGGCCAATTCCAGATAAATTGAACAGCGCTAGTTTGAATACCAAAACCGCAAGTAACAGCAATAAACATATCAAGGCAAAAAAAAATTACGACAACCCCGTATCCCGGTAATAGTGAGCACTGGTTCCTTCTAGTCGTTCAGCCAATGTTCAGGCAAGTGGTGTTACTAGATAGCTTGGCAGCTTCTCACATCAAGCCAACTATCAGGAAAGCAATCGAAAAGATGTGAGCACTGTTGAAAGAACAAGATAACAGCCAGGATGCAAGTCAATGGAGTTTTTCGTGTAATCTTCCACAAGACATACTGCTGCAGCAAAACAGGTTTGACTGTGGTTTGTACGTCTTGCTATACGCTAGAAATCTTGTTTTACAGTCACCAATCGTAACCAGCTATACGACCAAGAGCATCAGAAAGCATATGGCTATAGAACTGCACAATGAAGCGCTTGCTGATTTTAATGAACCGGACGTCGAAATTGGGGAATGGTATGCAGTAGAGTACCTGAAGTCTTTCTTCTTTGGCAAGGCTCTACTTTGGGAAAACTCTTGCATTGAGTTCAAGTTTTTGCATGCTGTGTGGGACAGAATTTTTGACTGGCCGAGACGTGATGACACAGACAAGTGCCACAAGTCGTGCATTCTCTATGGGCCCTGTGTTATTACAGGTGAAGGTGGTACTTTTACATTTCCACAGCTCGGAGAAATAGAGCAAGTTCAACAATATCTCAAAAGGAGCAGGAAAAACAATTAACTGATATTAATTTTATTAATTAATCAAGTAAACTTTCATGGGCAATTGAAGTTGTGCAATTTTTATGAAAATTTAATGCAAATTACAATATCCTTTTAAGATATGCGATTGAAAACCAGTGTGCAGAAGGCTGCGCGCAAACAATGCTCACCAACGTCGCAAATTACTTTAAATCAGAGCCAAGCTAATTTTCTTGTCTAACTTTTTAATGATAGAGTTAACCAATGATTAGATTATGCATTAATTTCAGGAGTTTGTGAGAATGTACTATATTCAAATTTACTACGTTACGTATTATGCATTTCTGTTTTGTTTGCGATGAAATTCCTTGATCTACATGAAAACGCGGTTCAGCATGTAAACAAGGCTTGAAAAATGGCGTACTAAGTCAAAAGTTTGACAGGCAAATACGCAAGTTAAAACAGAGAACTATAGTTTAGCAACAACTTTATATGATGGAAACTCGAAGTTGTTGTTTTGAAGGTATGTTGGGCACGGACCTTTCATCGTTGAATGGGAACTCAAGAGAACTCTTTTGACTCAGATATCAGCTTTGTAGCAAGTGATATACTTTAAATAAAGGCTATACCTGGTTTAAGACTTTGAAGAGGCAAATAAAGCTGAATTTTAAATAGAAATACGCGTAGAGCTAAATCAAAATTATTGCGTAATCCCGCACAATTTAAACTTTTTTCACATGGGTATTGTTGTCTTCATGTTATCTTCTCAATAAAGCTTTATAAGACTTATAAGCGTTCACTGTCACAGTATTTTTATCAAAATGTCTCATGTTTACTGTTTCGTAGACACCTGTAGACTGCTGGCGAGAAATTACATAGTATATTTTGTGTCCAGAAGTCGACTATAGCAATTTAATGGTTGGATGGAAATTATTTGCGAACTCAACAAACTTTGAGATTTCGCTCTCAGGTAATTTTCATATTGTGAAAATATCGTCAATGAGCCATTTCCAGATTAGGGGTTTGTATGGACTGTTCTAAAAAAAGTCTTCTTTCGAGGTTTGCCATTAAATGACAGAAAAAGCAACAGCCATTTTAGTCCCCATTGCTATGCCATGTATTTGAAGGTAGTGTCTTTAAATTTGAAGGTGTTTTCTTTCAGAATCAATCTCATGAGCTCCTTAAGGGTCCCGACTACTAAAGAAAAAGAGCCATTGTGCACGCTCAAACCATTGACGTCTCTAAGTACATTTCCATGACAACTACAGACTTTTCATGTACTCTGCTTTGTAAATGATTTTGTAAAAAACAGCATTCCGATAAAAATAATACATAAGCTTACTCATTGCATTGCCACAAATAAAATACTTTGTTTAGTTTCTTTCTTGTATTTTCATAAATACAACATAGTCTTATATATTGTTATATATTCTGCTGTTGTGATCGATTCACAAAAAGTCAGCGGTATGAAAAATGCTCGCCGGTATGAAAATTCTCGCTCGCTTCCGTGAATACAGGTTGCTGTCATAATCATTTTTTTCAGAGCTGCATGCATGCTAGAGATTGAGTCATCAAAATGTAAAAAAATACCTAGCGTGAGCGTCATTTTAATACAAAATGAAGAACAAAACTTCTTTTAAAAGCAAAAAATAAGCTGCCCAAATCGAAAAAAACATCAAAATTAAATAGAGAAAGATGGAAAAAACAGAGAAACCAGATCAAAATAACGCATGAACAATATGACCACAGCTACGCGTCTATTCCTCGTCGAGCTCCCGGTCGACTCGCAAACAGCAGTCAATTGAAGCTGCCAGGAAGGAGGGTTGTATCCCTAGGGATACTTGCAGATGGCCTGGAACAGTGCGAAAAATGTCAGCGAACTGTCGTTCAAAAATGTAATCAAAGAGATGAAGTTTGGTCTAGGAGGAATTCTCCACATCGCATGTTGAAACTGTAAAGCAACAAACAAAGTCCCATTGGACTCGATACACAAATCAAAAAGTAAACAAAGAACGTGGGATGTAAACAGCAAGGCTGCTCTAGGTAAGAAATCAAAGGCCACCTATGGCGAACTCGTGGATTACAGTGTTAGAACATTTTGAAAGTGCTTAGTTTTTAGACCACTTTTAATGTTGACTTTGTAGGATATAATTTAAAAAATTTCTGAATATTATATGAAAATAATGAATGTTAGCATATTGAAAAGACAAGGCATTGATTTCAAACAAATAAAACTTTATTAATAATAGATTTGAAATGATGTATAACTCTTAATTGTAAGGCCTACTCGGTGGCCTAAAATCGCCGTATTAATATTAGGCGATCTAATGCGATTTTAGCAAAAAGTTCCTAACCTCTAAGGAGATATTTGGCGATGTTAGGCGATTTTTTGAAAAAGCTCTTAAATTTTTAGGCAATTTAAGGCGTTCTGGGCAATCTTATGATATTGTACATGTAGATTAACATGTAGATTAACTGTTAAAAAGATGAATTATGTTTTGAAAATATTGATATTTATCAAAAAACGTATAATTATATAATAGTTACTTGTTTCTTTGCTTTGGTGGTAGTTTGTATTGGAATAATCCAGCTTTCATGTCGTTGTTTTTATCTACCTTGCTGAACAATCTGCTTTCTGAGAATTCGAGGATCGAGTTGGCTCGAGTATCAAAAACGGTCTGATATTGTCATGTTTTAGAAAACTTCTTTCCGTAAAACCGTTAGAAAATAACAGCTAGCAATTCTATAATGTCTTGAGCAAACAATATACCCAAAGCCAACGCTGATTTGGAAGAGTAAATCGATGTTGAAGTACGAGAAATCCAAATAAATTCAGGTTCAAATCCAAGATGGCGATTTGCTTGGGCTTCCTGTGTTATTTGCGCTTCTTGTGCAATACCTCGTGCTTTGAACTACTCAGCCGTTTTTAAGCCGTGTCTGAATGCACGTTTTAAAATTCAACGTAAAGAAATTCATAAAAATTTAATTACAATGCAGTATGTTTGTTTTTTGTTATTTTTACGTGTCTTTTCTTGAATTGTTAGACTCCTCAATCATTTTGAGCATGCGCGATCAAAGGAATATCTGATTTAGTGACCTCTCGCATATAAACTTTTTCGCTTAAAAACTTTAAATTAGAAAAGTTACTCCATTTTTACGCTATTAATAAGTATGCACTCATTGTTGGTGATAACTTTATGTGCGATTATATAGTGAAGTGTCCCACATGGGACGTTAGAGCGTTTATTTGGGGTATAAATTTTGAAGTGATATATAGACTACATAGTGTGAAGTTACAGGGAGCCTAAAGTGGGGAGGGGTGGTCTTGACTACGTCATTACACAGGAAACCCAATTGGGAGAGTGGTTGTTTGAAAGATGATGTAATGCATATACGGCGGTACGCTGACAAAAATCTTGGGGCTCAAAAGTTTACACTGACGGTCTAGTGAGTGAGCGAGTGAGCGAGTGAGCGAGTGAGTGAGTGAGTGACACTTCCGGTTTAAAAGTCCCATCCCAATAACTCGAGGATCTTCGATCCACGAGTTAAAAATAACCAGGACCCACCAGGGGGCCGGATTTTGAAACTGTAAAACTGATACAACGTACAGACAAAGGGGCCTGAATAGCATTCAGCTGTGGACATAATATCATGACTCAAACTCTATAAATTACAAACAAAAATATCAACAAGCTAGCAAACAAATGAATGGCATATGTAGTGTAATCAATAAACAAAAATGCTATAATGCATGCATTTTATGTTTGAAAGGGTAATTGTATTCAGAGTAGAGTAATTTTCTTCTAGTAAATACGTCTAGTCAAGTCACAAAGAATTATAAAAGCTATTTGATGAAATGATTTATCTAGCTAGAATCATTATAAAACACAATATTGTAGATACAAATGTCAGGCAGAAATATCGAAAATATCGAAAAACGAGTAAATAAAAAGCAAAAAATTGGTATTACTAAATGGGAAAATAGTAGAATGTATTCAGTAAAAGCATGAAACATTATAGTAATCCTATTTTGTACTATTTTATGATAAATCTTTTTTGTTTTTGTTTTTGTTCATCTAGCACTAGAGTACACAAACTAAAAGTGTGCAACACAAATACCACTAAATACTGCTAAATTATGCAAATTCTTTTGTTGTCTATTGTTTAATCAACACTATTTAGTGATAAATAGTACAAAATATTGCACACTTTTAGTGTCTGTACTCTATTGTTTGCACAATTTAATTAGTAATTAGTGCAGTACGCTTCACGCTTTTACTGAATGCATGCACTCTACAAATGATTAATTTTATAATAAATATTTATTTATTTTCTTACTGTTTTTTATCATAAATTGTACAGGAATGTTACATATTGGAATAGGAGAGACACAGCTAAATAACTTGCTGACAACTATGAATTTGCCATCAATCACCAAAAAAACATTAAGAGAGAGAGAAAGAGAGATTAGGAATACAATTGAAGAAATAGCAAAACAAATCTGTCTTCTCAGCTTTTGAAGACAAGATTGATGCTACAACTGCTCAGTAAGTATGTAAAGGCCAGAAAGAGAAAAAATTGATTCGATTGCAAAATATTGTACTTTATTCGTTTAATTGGCAGAATTTCAACCAATCAATGCTCGCGTTAGAAAAACCGGAAGTGCAAAAGCAAACAGTTGGCGAAAACTGACTTTCAAAGCAAGATAAACCAGTAATTTTGCCCGGGACTTTATTTTTCTTAACCTTATCTGAATGATCGTAATGACAATGAAATAACATTGTAACTTGTCTGATGAGTGTGGTCTTTTCATTCGAAATGGCCATATGAAACAGATTTGTAGCATTAAATCAATCAATCTAAAGACTTGAACTTTTCTGAAAGCTCCTTTTAAGTTGAGCACTGTATGTAAATTCATACTAGAAAAATATAGTTATTTAAATATGTATATATATATATATATATATTTTTACATTACAGGAAATGTATATGGTGTATGGCTTTTAATACCCCCAAATGTACATTTTCTCTGTAAATTCTTCTGTTTTGAAAAAATGATATCTCCGTCTGTAGGTTTTCATTAGAATTTACTAGGATTTTACACAGCTTCTAACTTTGCCATGTCATTCTTTAGAATTTTGGGCACATTTTTGCATTTAAGGTTGGGGAAAAAATGCTTAATTAGCGGCGGGATCTTAATTAAGCTATTAAACAAAAACGCTGATGAATTAAGATTATATATTAGCTTTTGTTATCACATTTTTGCAATTGTAATGGTCTAAATTAATTAAGTCTCCAAACTAATAATAGATGTCTGACTGCCTGTTTCACTATTAATACTGCTGTTGTCTATAGTTTAACACATACTGTATTATTAGGTTGGAGCATTGTTTAAACACCTAAATCAAGCTATCAATATTTTGATCAGGTTATTTAAAAAAGTGCTTCATGATGTTAATTGAAATGTTGGCTTATATAAAATGTTGGAATGTTTTTTAATCTAATTTTTTTTTGCATGTTTTTAGGGTCTCATGAGAGATCAACCTAGGTATAAATGTAGATAGACCCTCATGTAGATAAATACATGGCTCTACACTAGGCATGAAATAATATTTTATGTTTTAATATTTTGTCACATGCAAATTAAACTTACTTAATATGCTTTCGATGATATCAACATCCAGGCAAGGTTTGCCATTTTTCCCTGTCAAACTTTTGCCAATAAGATCAGCATCATTATAAAAACAGGTTAACAGAAAGCAAGCTGTTGCTGTTGCTGTTTTTTTGGTGTATGCCTTAGTGATGTGTTTTCATAAACATACACTCTTTTTCCTGGACACAGTTCTATCATCTGCAAGTATAAAAGAGATTTACCAGTAATTAATTATTGATTAGATAGTTCTGACAGAATTATGCACACACATGTACATGAAAAAAGAAAATTTGAAGATATATTGAGAATATGCAGGTGATCGTAACTTGAGTAGTAAAAATGGTAGGGTAGTCAGTTGGACATCCCCCACCTTGTCATTTTACTTCACAAATAGATTGCCTGAGGTATATTCACTAAGATTTTATACTTTGAATACAACACTGAAATTGTTCCTTATAGATTTAGCTCATCAATATTGTTGTAGGGCATAGATATAGAGAAATCATAATGGCAATGTACATATCTTACTTGATGCTGTTCAGCAATGGGTTTTTGCACTTTGCCAGGTCTTGGTGCTTGAGCATCAGTTGTAGTGGACCCGGATATATACTGGTCGTTCAACTGATCAGTTAAAAGGGCATTTGCTGCTTTTAGTTCTCTGATTTCAGCTAAGAGATTGTCACGTGGTACAAACTGTTGTTTTCTTGGGCACTTGATTGCTTCCTGTCTTTGGTGGATTGATCGAGGCCTTTTCATACCAAGAGTTGGACGTTTTGGCTCAACTGTAGTTGATGCAGTTAGCGGAGTGGAAACCAAGCTTGTAGCTTCTACGACAATGTCATGGCATGGCTACCAAAAACTGAATAAAAACATATTAGATACAATCACTTTTGAACACTATATTGTTGGTATCTTAATTATATGTGTGCCATTGAATACATTTTTAGTACTCACAAGAATCTTCGACGTCTTTCAAATCATCAATGCTTTGGTTCATGATCTCATTGGCTTCTTTCTCCTTCATCTCAATTTCTTTCACCATTCTACTTAGCTCTTTTTGTTTCCTCGCCATCTCTTTTTCCATGTCTTCCATTTTTCGACTATGTTCGTCAACAACAACAACAGATTTATTTAGTTGTGACATTTGTTCTAGGACACTGAAATCCCTTTCATCTAAAGCCGTCTTCTTTTGCATTTTCACCTTTTTTTTTTTTGCTTCTTTTTCCTCTTTTTCAGTTTGTTTCTCTTCTTTGCTTTTGCCTTATTTGGATGTTACAGAAGAATTTTCATTGTTTTTTACTTCCTTTTTCTTCTCCTTTTTGTCGGCTATTTTATTGCTTCCAGATTTCTCAGAGGGGTAATTCTCTTTCTTTTTCTTTCCTGACTGCTTTTTTTGTAACAGCTGCTTCCATGGCCAGCTTCATTTTAGCTAAGTGATCTTTGTTCTCTATTGTTGGGAAAAGTCAGAATAACATTATTTTAAAAAGTTGTCATCTAATCTTATCAGCAAATCATTACTATATTCAATGAGTTATGCAAGTAGCTATTTTGACCTATTTTATATCTAGCTGTCAAAACAGTCTAGAATTGCTTAAAATTTTTAACATTATTATAGATGATGGAAAAGTCCAGAGTATGTAAGTATTTTATATAAATAGCAATTGTTTGTCTCACCACTTTCATGTAGTATCACGCATGGATAGAATTTATTGTCAAGGTACATAGCCTTCACAGATCCATTGTCTTCCTTTTTTATTTTGTTTTCTGGGACAACGCTTCGAATACTGTCTTCAACGAACTGCACCAGATAGTACTCTACCAAAAAATAAATAAAATAAAATAAATAAATTATAAATAAAACCGGGTTTTTTAGTATAAAGTTGTTTTAAAAGTGTGTAAAAGGACAACAAACTGATAGAAAACAGAATCATGAAGATAATAAATAAATAATAAAAAGATAATATATTGAATGGCTGAATGGTTGTGTCACGTGATAAAAAGAACTAGAATCAATTCGTGGCAATCGTATTCACCTATATTCTGTTCACTGATATTTACAATTGAATATAAATTATGATATAAAGTATGAAGAATATTCAAAGCTTGAATTAACTATTTAGTACTGGTCGGTAAATTAGACAAACTAATTAAGTTAGTTATGAATTAAAACCGTTGAAAAAACCGCGCAGGATCGATGAGCTTTTAAGCTTATGAGATTTGAATCTATTCTAGCTGTACAAAATGTAACGTTTCCTTTTAAAAACTATTATTTACAGAAAAAGAATACAAAATTACGTGAAAAAGGCAACTGTGAGCTTATTAATATCGGTCAAAATTATCGTGAGTTCGTTCTAGTACGTACTAATCACAATCGATCTTAAAGGGGTACTTGGACGAAAATGGCTCGAAATTGTAAAATGGCAAATACTGGGTTTTAAGAGCTGAAACTTTACTTTAATAATCTTCAAATACCTAAATAATCATTGTGTAAAGTTTTATTTCGATAGTCCAAAGGAAAGTATTAAATATTTACGGTTACGTTTTCGTCCGCCATTGATTTGTTTGTCTCACGGTCAAAAAGTCATTGAGTACAGCGGCTCTCCGTATGACGTCATACACGCAACGAATATTAATTAGTCTCCATTTCACCTTACATTTCTTTAGAGAATTTACTAAAGTTTTCTAGTCAATACTTGTTCTCTACGGCGGAAAAATCAGCTCTAAGGGTATTTTTAAAAGCCCCTTATATATTGCTGTTCAATGGAGAGCCCTGGGAATGTTCAATTTGGGATATAATGAAAATTTGGAGCCAGTTGTATCTATAAAGAGGAAGATGTATTATACGGCTTCCTGTACAAAATCAAACAAAGTGAAGTAAAGTGAAATAACTCGAATTTATTAAACAAGGAAAATTCACAGCTCTAATAAGTATCAATACTTTCTTCGGCATTATTACTTGACCTTTATTACAACATAAGACGAAGGATTAATTTTTCATGTATTTTTTAATGTGACCAAATGTCTCGCAAACCATGAGAAAATTGGCAAAGTTTGACACCTTGAAATGCTCCTGGAACGTAAAACTTTTTTTTAAAAATATTTTTACCGATCACATTAAAGCATGTTTATTGTTCGTTTATATACAAGAGAAGTGTCATCCTTGGAGTCCAACTGTATTATAGTTAGTCAGTTTACAAATGATGGTTTAGGTTGAAATTCGTCAAAGTAATTAAAGTCACGCAAGTCTGTGCATCACGTAAACAAATGCTATAGTCTAACCGGGCCGGCTAAAGGATGAATTAGCTGCTCTAAAATTGCAGTGAACATAAAAACATATATCATTTCGAACATAGCAAATAATTGTAAATAAAGTTTCTGACACAACTATCAATCCACAGTATAAATAGGTCACCAAGAGTCAAGCTGGGATCGCATGTCAACTCAAACAAAACGATACGACCGGATACGAAACAAACAACAGTTTTGAGTTTAGATCAGTCCTGAATCATTCTAATAGTCTTTTTAAAGCCAATCGAGCGGTAAATAATATCTAGCTAAGTCTTTTATAACATCGTTTACATTATATACATGGACTATTGAAAGTAGTTACATATTAAATAATTAACGCGACCGGAAAAAACTAAGCAGTGTCAATGAGTGCACTCGTAAACGAGCCAAAATATTTCAATAAAACAATATTCCAATTCATAGCATATAGCCAAAGTGAATGGATCTATTTTTAAAGTCTTAAATAGTTTTTTGATGCAACACTTATTTCATATTAATTCGAAAAAGAAGAAGTGAAATCAACGATCTTGATTGAACATGGCTTGGTCAGTTCGAATAATATTTCGCTTACCTGACGCCAGCTTCTTGCACTCAACACTGCTGTGTATCGGTCTGTTCAAAAACCCAAATTATTGGGATTGCCCCCGTTACAAGCCTTTGTTGTTGTCCTCTGAAATGTATAGCCTTACTGACTTATTTTTATCCAAAATGTTTTGAACAAACCCCAAATAATCCCGAAGGATGAAGTTTGCTCGTTGGGCGCGCAAAAATCTCTTCTATTTGTCTGAATCAGCCTCAGTTTTAAGGATGAAATGTGCACAGAAATACTAGATGCTTTGTCTACAACACTGCTGAAGCCATACACTTCGCAACACCAAGACATTTTTCGGTTAAAACATAAGTTTTTCAACTTTCCAAGCAGATTTACATGCATATTAGCCACGAGAGTTTGTTATGTGTTGGGGTATGATGTTATTTCCTGACTCGACCCAATCCTGTTGAGCCGGATTCATGATACAAGCAAAACAATGGCGGACGGAAAATAACCGTTAATTTTTAATACTTTCCTTTGAACAATCGGAAAAATACTTTACACAATAATTGTTTAGATATTGAAGATTATTTAAGCAAAATTTCAGCTCTTAAAACCCATTTTTACAATTTCGAGCCATTTTCGTCCAAGTACCCCTTTAAAGCACACAAACTCTAACTAATATACTTACTCGTTTCTCCAAACTTGTCCGAAGGTAGTACTGTTCTTTTCGCGCCAATCATGTTTGGTTTAGAACAAAAGGGAAAGAGAAAATTCCTATAAACTGTTAAGATCGATGAAACGCCGGTACTGTCTTGACTGTACGTTCGGATACGTTCGGCCAAAACTGTAGTAAATCGATGTCCCGTATGTGCCATATTAGAGTTGTCATGACGCGTGTTGTTCATGACCTCTGGATTAATCTCGTACCTAGAGCCCACATTCCTTTCGGTCTGCTGTTTTTCGGTGCGATCGCAGACGCATACCGAAAGAAACGTGAATGGTACGTTTGAAGATTGGTTTACTTTTTTATGTGATCTTTCCCTACTTTTAATGTCCACGAAGTGGTAGATCTGTTCTTTTACTGCAATTGCTATTGTATATAGCTCAAGGGAAAAACTTTTAGGCACACCAAAGAATGTGTTATTACTTACAACTTGTATAAAGCGGGGTATAAACGATCTCGTGACTAGTTCAAAGATGGCCGACAAAGGAGATCACGCCAACAGTAAAAGGAAAGGTAAAACGCGTAGCCCTTATAACCAGTATCTTTCTCAGCCTGGAGAAAAGGTACCTCGCACAACTTTGAGGAACTGGCCAGACAGAGAACTTGCAACTAGTTCTTCATCGTACGCGTCAACCGAATCTACAGCGGTGAATTATCTTAATACTTCCGAAGGCCTAAGGCCATATGGTGAGCATTCAAAATAAAAACAAAGTCTATGACGAATTACCATCCTCATATGACGATAGCAATTACGAACAGTTTATTGAGAGCGATTTACACAAATTTGTTGAAAGTGGTGAAAGTGTAGCCAAAGATGATGATAGTGACGATTCATCATACTCAAATGAAATCATGGATCAGCTCGAACATGAATGTGAAGAATATATTCAAGCACTGACTGGCGCTACCGATCAGGAAGAAGACAACAAAGATGATGAGGTTCACCCATCGGAATTCGAAAACGCCCAAGATCACTTCGCAGATAAGCGGCCTATATACAATGGAGTACCAATCTCTGTAGCAGTTAGTATGCTACTTATCATTACATTTGCTGTTCGCCACAGTTTAACTGGACTGGCACTTGTAGATCTACTGGTTGTTTACCATTTAATCGGAAATTCCGGTTTTTCTGTAAATGGTACAACTTACTCCCACTAGAAAATTTCCGGAAAAAATGGAGATGCACAAGAGGTAGTCCACTTTACCCGGTTAGCCCAGAAGTACCAGAAAATCGTGTACCATTTACCAATTTTCCGCGATATTTTCTTGCACCCAGTTCTCGCTCGAATTTAGTTGGCAAGATGGCGAACGTGCAAGATGAACTCTTTGCATGTGAAGCTTGTGGCATATTGGCGTGTACTTTAGAAGGATTATTAGGCCACGATTGCACTGCTTCTTCAAGTGAGTGTTTTAAAACGTGTGTTAATTGGATTTCTCAATTGGAAGCCACGAATTAAAGTTAGCTTAAATCGGGGCTTAAATGTTCCCGCCAAATTTAATTCTTCTTTATCATTTCCTTCTTTGTGCATTACAAGTGAGAGCAGACTATTTTCTAAGCTTATTGATGACATAAATGATGCTGAATCAATGATAACAATGAATGAAATATAAAGAAAAATGGAGTAAAATAAAAGAATAACAAATAGGAGCTCAAATGTAAAAACAATTTTCCCATCTGGTGCAATGCTATTTTTATGCAGGCTAAATAGTGGATGTAAATAGAGAATGCTTACATAAATATGTATATTTGCTATTTTAATGTGGCCTCAATCAGTAAATAGCCCTACCTCTACTCCAGTAAATAGCCCTACCTCTACTCCAGTAGATAGCCCTACCTCTACTCCAGTAGATAGCTTTGCTAGCTCTACTTCAAAAGATAGCATTCATTGGGTTGATAATGATGTAAAGCTTCTCATAGCCACATGATTTGAGTTTAAAGATATGTTTGACTCGAAAAAGACAAAGAAGCAAGTATTTGAGCTAATTGCACAAGAATTTAACAAGAAGTCAAAGATGAAAGCAACTGGACACCAGTGTTTACGAAAGTGGGGTAAACTGATGACAAGGCAAAAACAAAAAGAAGATCACAATAACAAGAGTGGAAACCAGCCTAAAACATGGAAGTTTTACAATGAACTGTCTGAATGTACAGCAAAAGACATTTCTGTTAAGCCTATTTTCAACATGGAATCCTCAAGTAGCGCTGCTAGCACTAGTAGTACTAGTGCTACTGCAGATGATGTATCAAGTAATGAATCAGAGCCAGGATCTGTGAAACTGCAAAAGAGATGCCGAAAAAGGCCCAGAGCTCGCAATGGTTCAGGAGAAGTCTTAGAATTCCTTAAAGAATATTGTTCCAAAAAAGAAAAAGCTGATGAAGACAAGCTAAATGTTCTAAAAGAGTTTAAAGATGAAAAGAAAAACTTTTATGACAAGTTTTTTAAATACCTAGGCAAAAGTCAGTGATTCTAAACATTGCAAAAAACATTACTGGATGGTTTTAAATGCTCATTTGTCATAGTTTGATTTTAAACATTTTTAGTTGTTATACTGTTTATGTTGTTGTTGATATACAAGAGTGCTTTCTTAAAGGGTTGTTTGTTAGATCATCTTTCATTTAACTGTCAAACAAAGTAAATATGTAGTCAGTGTCAAAGAAACTGATATTAAAACAACAAGTTTAGGGTAACATAACAAACAAGTATACATACATATAACGTGTACTTCACAGGATCATGCAAACCAATCTAAATAAGGCATGAAAAGAATGAAAAAGCTCATTTGTTTAACATTCAGTTAATCTGTGAAACTTTAGTAAAACAACATTTCACAAACTTCACAAAATCCTTTGTTTACCATTGTTTATTTGTACTATAAGATGCCTACAGTTTTCAACGTTCTAAAACGATCACTACAGATGGCAGAACAACTCGGTCAACATGATGCAATTGTTGTTTTTGATCAAGCCATTTATGCAAAAGCGCTCGAAATCCAGTGGCAGAATCAAGAGGAACTCAAGCGTTTGGTCATAAGTATCGGTGCTTTTCACACCATATGTGCATTCATGGCTGCCATAGGAAAACGGTTTGGTGATGCTGGCCTCTCAGATGTATTGATAGAAAGCGGGATTGTAGCGTCGGGTTCTGTATCTGGTGTACTTGAGGGAAGACATTATAATCGTGCTGTCCGTACACACAAGTTAATAGCAGTTATAATAGTTCCGGACGTCATTATTTTGGTACAACGGTATCAGCGTGAAAATACATGGAAACGAGGCTATCGGGCAAACACGATTCAAATTTATTGGGTTTTATGTTGTTTGATCCAATATTCCACTTCAATTTCGCTTTTATTTCTCTTTTAAAGAAATATTTCAGCCTTGTTTATTATGACAAGACATTGTATAGCTTATGGCTGTTTCAACAGTATTAATAAACCAGGATGTGCTGGGTTATCTTGGCATTCTCTGCCGATGAAGGACAAAACACTACTTCGAACCTGGTTGATAAAAATCAAGCGAAAGAACACTCCTGTCACAAAGAATTCGTACCTATGCAGTGCTCATGTTTCCGTAAATCTATTGGAGGTAACAGAGCATATTAAAAACCTGGATCTATTCCTACGATATTCAGTTTTAACCAAGAAAAACCTTCGAGAAAGGCACCTCTCCATAGAAAACAGTCAACACGTAAACAAACATGTAGCAGCCATGTACACCTTGACTCAACTGACACAGAAAGACATTATGATATTGAAGTTGATATTAATTCATCGCCACTTGAAAATGCAGACGAAAATAATTCTTCTGGGGAAATGGTTGATGAAGAATCACAGCCACTGGAACAAGACGAACAGTCTGAATTAATTGCACAACTCAGAGAGTCGCTCCAAGAAATGCAGGACAGAGTAATACATACAAAAGATTTTCTTGAACGCCGTATCACTGAACTTGAAGGGCAACTAAAAGAGGAAAGAGAATTCAGAATGAATCTGGAACAAAAGCTATCAAAAAACATTTTCAACATCAATAATATAAAGAAGAGTGACAAAATGTTCAAATTTTATACAGGCTTTCAAAATTATGAAGTTTTCAGCAAGGTGCTGAACTTTCTTGGAAGAGAGGCAGCTTCCAAATTAGATTATTGTAACAAAGAATTAATACAAGGATTGGGTTTAAAAGATAAGCCAGGACCTCAACGGGTTCTTTCAGTCGAAGATGAATTTTTCCTCCTTTTGTGTCGTTGTAAAGTTGGCCTAGTTGAGGAAGATCTAACGAGTAGATTTAGAATATCCCAGAGCCTGGTAAGCAAAATTCTTACTACTTGGATCAAGTTTGTTTTCTTCAGATTTAAAGAGCTGAACATATTCCCAGATAGAGATATCATAGAACTTCACAAGCCTCAGTGCTTCAAAGATAAATACAAAGGCACCACAGTGATTATTGATGCCACAGAGATCTATATTGAGAAGCCTAGTAACCCTTAAGCACAGCAGTTAACTTTTTCTAGCTATAAGAACAGTAATACACTCAAGGCATTGATAGGTATTACACCAAGTGGTAGTGTCTGTTTCGTTTCACAATTGTATGGTGGGTCAATATCAGATAAGGAAATCACTTTGAAGTCTGGATTTATTGATAAGCTTCAAAGAGATGATGAAGTCATGGCAGATAGAGGCTTTAATATACAAGAGATACCGGAAGTAGTTCGTAAAGATGTGAAGGTGAATGTACCTCCGTTCATGAATGAGTCTGGTCAATTCACTGAAAGTGAACTATTAAAAACAAGGCGGATTGCAACACTCAATATATGTTGAAAGAGCCATTGAAAGAATCAAGAATTATCACATTTTGGAATCAATTCCAGTTACATTGTGCAAAAATGGTCTGATTGATATGATTTTTTTCATATGTGCTATGTTTACTAATTTCTTGCCACCCCTTGTTAGTTGAAAATTTTCATTAGAAAAGTATTGATAATGATACAGTAAACACATACACCTAAGAAACTAGTAGATATTAAGAATCTCCTGACAAAAATTTGCCATTTTAATATCCCTTAGCCAAACAGGTTTTTTTATGATATAATGTATTAAAATCCAAACCAAGCTTCTGACTTTAGTGCTGGTGTTTACTGTATACTAATGAAGAAACATACAGTCTAGACTAGCTAGTCATTGAAATATAAACTTGGACTGATTGTTGACTTTTAGAACCTTGTAATCACATGAAAGTACATATGTAACCATCAAAAAGTTATAATTAGAGTACAAACACAAAAAGTGTGCAACATAAATACCACTAAATACTGCTAAATTATGCAAATTCTTTTGTTCTCTATTGTTTAATCAACACTATTTAGTGGTAAATAGTACAAAGTATTGCACATTTATAGTGTTTGTACTCTATTATAATATATAAGTACTAATGTTTTTTGGTACTAAAGTGCAAACATTTAACTGTAAAATATAAATTAGTAAATAGTACAAAATATTTATAATCTACTGATGTTTTACTCCTTTTAATATATTATAAAATATATGCTTTTATTATATTATGAAAATGTTTTGAATATGCATTATATATATGAATGATTAAAAAAAAATGTAATTGTGTAATTATGTAAAAATATGTATAAGTCAATAAATTGTCTCAAGTATATTTTATCCTTTCTATTCGTTTTAAAATATAAATTTTGTAAAGCGTTGTTGAATCTACGGAATAATTGATGCTATGAAATTATAGTTATTATTATTATTATAAATATTGCCAACTAAACAATAGAGGACAAAGATTAGACAATCAATTAGAACTATTTAGTTTACTTATGTTTAACTGTTATATTGTTTGCACTCTGTATTGCCATAGGAAGTTGATAACATTTCTTTCTCGTTGTTCTGTGTTGATATGCTGAGACTTTTTTATGGAATAAGTTTGTTTCAAAAGGACCAGAACAAACATGTGTGGTAATTATTTTACTTGACCACATGAAACAAAGTTCAAATGTCAATAAAAAAAAATAATTTAGAAATATACTAATAGTGCTTGCAGTAAATTTATTATTGATAATTAATGTTAACAATATTATTAAACATCAAAACTAAAAAGCTCATATCTAGCTAGTTGCTACACATACTTCTTTAGACAATATTATGCTTATAATTGTTTTCTGAGCAATTTAGATCCACATGTAGTTAGTTTCAATACACAGTTTTGATTGACATTGTTTAATTTTCCCTCATAACTTTACCTAACCTTGGCAGACCAAGAGCAATTCTAGGGTAGGCAAGTTCAACTGCAATGTACTTGTCATAGAAATCTTCAAGTTTGGGTACAACAGTGTTAGCAAAGTCTTTGCTCTTAGTGACACTTATAACATAATATAATGATATCTTTCAAATCAGAAATAACTAAATCTGTATGCTCATATTCCATACAATAAAGTTGGTGTTGGACCTGATACAAGTACTGGTGATTTTCATTTACAACTAGATTATCACATTTCATTTTACAGATTCCTCTCTTACAAACTGCATGTTTTAATGACATTTCCCCAGGGAATATTCTCTTTACTTCTACAAGACATCTCTTGAAGACTTCTCCATCAGGGGATGCACCTAGGAAGGGGTGGGTAGATGAAATTATAAATCCAACTTTATGTACTTTACAGCCTAGTTTGTCTTCATACATCTTCAAAATAATTTTTTCATCCTCAAGACCCTGCATCATTTTTTGAGTTTGGACATTTGTCTTGTAATGTAAAATGTCACAGATGGCTTTAGTTGGACTGGTTGTGGGTTTTTGGAGGGCCCTTTTACACTTTGAAGCTGTTATGCGATATTTTCTGTACTGATTCCAATGCTTTGTCTTACTTTGTTGTTGTGTTTTGATGTTTATCATGTTCCTTTCATCATCACTGACAAACAATTTTTGTTTAACTTTTCGTGCTCTTTCATAAATCTCATCAATGGATATTGGTTGAACTTTTGGTGGAGAGATAACGTGTTCATCAGTCTTAGGCTTATCCCTGGACAATATCTTTGTAAAACCACAATCTAAGGAAATACTATTGATATTATCTAGGAGGACTTGATTTGCAGCTGATGGACTTGATTCTCTGTATGCAGGCAATCTGGGATCCTGAAGTTCTCTAGGTTTTTTTGAATCTTTTCCATATACCTTCTTACTAAAATCTATTTCATACACAGAACTTGAATCTAATTTCCTTTTCCTTGGTTGGTTTCAAGTCTCAAGTCTGCTTGTACATGTTTGATAGTTTCTGCTACTTCTGCCAGTTCTAACAAATTCTTCTAAGCCATAACACAGTGCAGCAATGTGCTTACAAGAAGCAAAGGGTGCTTTTCCTGCTGGACAGGGATTACAACTTCCAAAAGTAATTTCTCCTGCACCTTTACAAGATTTAGTCATAGAAAGGCAAATTTTGTATTTGAGACTTTTCTTCATTTCAGGTAAACATTCACATTTTATATGAAGTAAGTTTTCTTCTTCATTCAGAGCAACCTCAATTTTCCATGTTTGAAAAGGCCGAATGCATGACTGTTCAAATTCTTGTAATCTTTGTTTCCTTTACTGTCACATGCATTTCGTTCAATGAAATAATTCATCATATTTTCAATAGTAAACAATGGAAAGTTTTCTCGAACTTGTGTGATAGGTTGCCAGTTTGCTGCTTGTGGAAATTCTGGCGGGTTTCTTGCAGAATTGGCGGGAACATGATCAGGAGAGGCATCGGAAATGTCAGGTCGAAGGTGCTTATATTTGTCAACAAAATCGTTCTCCCAGCCATTCTTTAAGTAGCTTACAACTCTGAAAATTAAGAAGTGAGAAACAACTTATCTAGCGACAGAAACATATGTTTATATAATTTGCAACAACACAAGTTACCAGTGAAACAAAAATTCACAGCATCTATCGTAAGCCAGCGTCCACAGCATTGTTGATAGGTTGTGTTGTTTATTGCCTGCATTAACATTGCTTTACTATCAACGCATTTTAATACCTGAATACAAGCTCTCGTTTAGTTCCAGCTGTCGAAGCACTTCCATCTTTAGCCGTTCCAGTCCGGTAAGAAAGCCAAGATCGCAAATCATCCTTAGTGAGATTACGAGGACAGTTTCCATTTAGCAATTGTAGCTTCTGTTCATTGGTGAAAAAAGCCGATTTTGAAGAAGAATCCATAATAAAGCAGCCTCTTTGATTAGTACTTTTTCTTGTACACTGTTTACGACTTTCGCCCGATAGCCTCGTTTCCGTGCATTTTCACGCTGATACCGCTGTACCAAAATAATGGCGTCCGGAACTATAATAACAGCTATTGCATTAGAGATATGACATTATGTGTTTACGTTTTTATGTAACCTTCAGTCTACAAAAAGAAGTATCAACTACCCAACCATTGTTAACGACATCCAAACGTTAAGGAAAGAGCTCAGCCCAGGTGACTTTGAGAAGCTGCTGTCGTCCAAAGAGCTAGAAGAAGTCTATCATCTTTACGAGAATTTCAAACAAGAAAGCAATGGCCCTCTTAAACAGTTCTGGTATTCTTACCTAGAAATGGTTAGTACGCTCCTTGCCTTTATACGAGCTACGTGGGAAGGAAACTGGGATCTCCACCTGGAAAGCATAAGAGCGATGTTACCTTGGTTCATCATCATCATCAATGTTTCCCGCTCGGCGCGTGATCGGCCTTGGGGCGTGATTGCTTGGAGCAAGGGAACCTACGCTCCAACAACCGCGTGAAGTCCTTTTTATTCAACATAGATCTTAACGCCTGTTGCCTATCTATTCCAAGTAGTTCTTCCATTTTCCTCCACGTCTTCCTCTTGTCGAAAAGTACTTGTTTTTGTATTACATCATTTTTCATTCTGCTCACATGAGCTATATATTTTAGGTACTGGATGTGACAAAAGTCCTGAATTGGTTGTGTATTGGTTATCTCATGAAGTCTGGTGTTTGAGATCTTAAAAGCCCAATCGAGTTCTCCTTTCACTTGGGTTGCCGGATCAATGCCCTTTTTTCGTTGGCTTTGTAGTGGCGCATTCTTTCGTGCATATCCTCCTGCTATCATCTTCCTAAGGAATCCGTTCCATATAACATCAATCTTTTGAAGCTCTGCACCAGATAGTTCCCATGCCTGAACACTATATAATAACCGGGAGCGGACACATGCTGTCAGGATTTTCATTCGTGTACTGAGGTAGATTTCACGATCAGTAAGGATGTGTTTCAATTCATTCCATTTTTCGAACGCCGATGAGATCCTAAGTTGGAGAAATGCAGATGACTTGCCAGAGTTTGTAATTAAGTGACCTAAATAACGGAATTGCCTGACGTTCTTTATTTCAACTCCATTCACAGTGAGTAGGCTCTTCTGATCTTTTATATCTTCATCTACGTTAAATGCCATAGTCTCCGTCTTTTCGTAGGACATACGTAATCCGTATCTTGAGAACGTGTTGTCATATATCTCCAAGATTTTCTTCAGTGTGTTGATATTTTCTGAGAAGACTACGATGTCGTCTGCATACATGACTTCGGTTATTCTGGTTATGCCATGTGCTGTTGTGGTGCGAAGTGTACGCGGCGAGACTTCATTTGGTATCACAAATTCTACACATGCTCCAGACATAGGGAACTGTTTGGCGATCTCATGCTTTGCACACCGCATTACGAAGTCCATATATATATTGAAGATACATGGGCTCTCAAGTGCTCCTTGTCGACAACCCACATATGTGTTAAAGAAGTGACCAGTGTTTTTTATGCATGCATGCCTTGGTGCATGCCTTGGTTCTTTGCTTACGATCACATCAATTATGCTCGCTACCTTCCGATATACTTGGTACAGATGCTATGTATTGAAGAAACCCATCCGGAAGCACACCATATGCTTGCCAATGGAGATTTTGGTGTTCTGCGTTCGACTCACGGATTTGCACAAGTACCCATAGACCAAACTACCCTAGCTTGCCCAGACGGTTCGTTAGCAAAGACTAACATGGCTACCCTCCCCAAATTACTTGAAGATGGAATACAGTTTTTGCAGAGTCAGCCAGAATGTACTACAGTCATCATTGATGCAATGGCCATGCTGCAAACTTTGACTTGAATCCCAGAGAGGTTTTCTGAGCTTTCTGACATGATCATTAACACAGTGTTTCTTTTAGCTGGAGAGGCCAAGAGAATCGATGTTGTTGCTGACCAGTATTCCAGTATTTCCATCAAGAATGCCGAACGATCGAGAAGGAGTAAGGATGGTCAAATGTCTATAAAGATATCAAAACAGCTTTGTCCTCGCCAATGGAAGAAGGCAATGTCCAGTGGTGAAAGCAAAACAAGCCTTATGCATTTTCTTGCAGAAGAATGGGCTAAAGACAGGTTTGCAGAGAAGATTGGTGACCGCTGTTTGTATGTCACACATGGGTGTGCCTGCACAAGGATATCGGTAGTTGAAGGGAGAGTCGTTTCCATACTCGTTCCGGAACTTCAAAGCAACCAAGAAGAAGCAGACACGAGAATGATCCTGCACGCATTACATGCTAGCAGGCATGGTCATTCTCAAATCTGCATTAGATCCTCAGACACAGATGTGGAAGAACTTGCCTGCCACCACCAGGACGTTATCCCAGCAGACATTACCATCGCAAGTGGTACACGGAGTAGAGTACGCCTTGTCAGTATCCCACAAATATGTGAAATGGTTGGACCACGCATCTGCCAAGTATTACCATGTCTGCATGCGATTACTGGCTGTGATACTGTTAGTGCATTTGTCAGCAAAGGAAAGAAAAAGGGGTTGGAGCTCATGAAAGATGAGAGTCTAATAAGCGCACTAACTGCTCTTGGTGAGCGTATTCCACCTACAGATGAGGATGTAGGACACATTGAAAGTTTTGTCTGCGCCCTTTACAATGCAACCAACTACATCAACGTCAATAAAGCTCGCTACAGCCTGTTCTGCAAAAGCCAAAATATCCAATCACACCAGCTACAACCAACAAGAGCCTCTCTTTCATTCCATATCAAGCGGGCAAACTATCAGTGCTACATATGGAAAAATGCCCTCCAAGCTACAATTCCCTGCCTGACGGGCAGGGGTGGCGAATTGTTGAATTCTTCCTGTGTGAAGAATGCACTGCCCTGCACTGACGCCTGCAACTGTGACGAAGAACTATGTGTGAACACAAGCTCCACAAGTAGTGATGACGAGGACTCTCAAAGCAGTGATGACGAGATAGAGTGATTGTAAAGATTTATTGCACTTTTCCGTTTTCTGCAAACTCAGGTACTTAACACTAACCACCATGAGGTGCTTACTTTGGCTTCCATCAAATAAAAGTCTGATAATTCTCCGAATGAATGCCAACCAAACATGTCAATAATACAGCTGTTAGTACACACACATTCGTTGTTCGTTGCAAGTCAAAATATCAAATGACAACTTGCCTGAGTTCCCAGAAAACGGTAAGCGGCAGTAACAAGTTATTGAACATTGACTATTCAGTTAGCTAGATCTATAGCGGTTTCTAAATCAGAATGTTAAGTATTGACATTATATCTCTAAAACCTAATTACACTAAAAATAATGGTAACAAAATACAAAAAGAGGAAAAAAATGTGAACTGTCCTGAGAACAACAGATTTTATAGGGAGATTTTACATCTTTCAGTTTGAATATGAATTAGATCTAATGCTATGATAAGAAATTGAGGTTTTATGCAAAACATGTTGCCATGGCAACGAAACAGTCAATAAGTTGAAGTAAAAATTATTCTTTAATGCATTTGAAATTCAAAGATATGTCATCTGAGTAGGAATAGAAGCATATTGCTATTAGAATAACAGGAATATTTTTCAATGGCATTGCTGTGTAATGTAGGGTATTGAGTGATATAAATTCTTCAGTCTTAAGGATAGGTGTTCAACTTATGTGAATTAAAGTGATTCTTAACCACTAATATGCCTTTTGACTATCTGAGTAACATTTGCCATGAATGAGCTGGAGTGAGTCATTTGCAGCTTACCTTTGTACATTTTTTGTGTGAAAAATCTCATATTCTTTTTCGCTATGCTCCACATTATGGGATAATTATGCATACTTCCTATGCTACTAACTGGTCAGCGGTCACACTTCAAAGCTATTCAAATGCAAATTACAACACCGTATATAACCCCAGGTGATAATATTATAATCAGTTCTTCCTTTCGTGCTACAAGATCAGGTCAGTGTGTCGTTTATATGTGCTTTATTGGCATGTTTGTCGTGTTCTTTGCTATCTTATTGATAGTTTTCGCTTTATATGTTCTATTTGTTGACTTCTTTTACAGAATTCTTGTCGAAAGCTTTCTGTCTACACGAAACCGTCGAGTTCAACTCAACCGTGATTGCACGTGGCCATGGCCGATAAAATACAAGAACCCCCGGCTGTAGATAGAGTCGAACGGCAGCTACCGCTTGAACCAGACATTCATATTTTAGAAGAAACTGAAGAAGCAAGCGAAGCAGATTTTGACGTCGATATTGAACACCTTCGAGACCATCTCGGCATTGATAACATTCAGCGAACG
The DNA here is from genome assembly GCA_949775045.1 of Metridium senile. Taxonomy (NCBI): domain Eukaryota; kingdom Metazoa; phylum Cnidaria; class Anthozoa; order Actiniaria; family Metridiidae; genus Metridium; species Metridium senile. The sequence goes on along the minus strand of OX459096.1, from coordinate 19,627,881 downwards.
CTGCATACGTTAACCGAGAAAATTACGAGCCTTGGCAATGCCAATAGTAATCCAACTGTTCCCGAATCGGGACAGGGCTCTTCAAGCACAGATGCAAGTGAGTTTGACCCGTGTTTGGGTCTGTCACAAACAACAGGAACTCCAGAAAACAGCGAAGCGACTGCTGCTGATTTTCTGCCCTCAATATTCGAGGAAACCGAGACTTTCGGTCCGGACGTGTCCGAAGTTATCGCACAGCGAGTCAATGATGCAGTGTCGAAAAAACCGCTAGAAGCGAAGTTCAAAGAGCTACAGGACCAATACAAAACTCCCAAGAACTGTCATTTGTTGTGTGTGCCTAAAGTTAATCTTGAACTGTGGCATGACCTAGCTCGACATTCTAAGACTAAAGACCTTGGCTTTCAGGAAATCCAGAAAAACTTATTCAAGTCTGCACAACCCATGATTAAGATATTAGATGCAGTTCTGAAGTGCCAGACAGAGAAAAAGCCTATTGAAGCTTGTGATATTCTGACGCCCATTGCTGACGCTGTGACCTTTTTAGGCCATGCCTCGTACTTGACCTCTCTAAAAAGGAGAGAATTTCTGAAACCAGACATCACTCAGCCTTATCAGTCGGTTTGCAGCAAAAGCAATCCTGTCTCGACTTTTCTATTTGGCGATGAACTCCCTAAACAAGTTAAAGAAATTGGCGAAGTGAACAAAATTGCCAAGAAAACAATGCATCGTCCAAATACGGCGTCTACTTTTAAACGTCAATCTGACTACAAGAGTGGCAGTGGCCATAACAGATACAACCAGCGTGGTGGCCGCAGGTATTTTTTAGGATATCGAAACCAAAAAGGGCCCTATTACTCCGAAAGGAGGTCATCCACCAACCCATCGTCGAGTACGAAGACGTACAAGGACACAAAAGAGAAATCTTAAATCAGGTAACTACTGAAAGTAGTATTATTAACCCGTATGCGGGTCATTTACAATACCATAGCTCCAAGTGGCGCATGCTCACCAGTGACCCTTGGTTCCTCGAAACTATAATGGGGTATCATTTAGAATTTGAATGTATTCCAGAGCAGTTTTGTTTACCAAAACCTCCTCCTTTGAATGAAACCGAAATTCAGTTAATTAATGATGAAGTTGAGAAACTTCTTGAAAAAGGGGCTATTAAGCCTGTACTTCGAAATCGAGAGGAATTTATTTCTAATTTATTTCTGGTACCTAAGAAAACTGGTGATATGCGCCCAGTGATCAACTTGAAGCCACTGAATCAATTTGTCCAAAAGATCCATTTTAAGATGGAGAATATTCAAATGGCTTTAAATTTCATTAGCCAGGGGGATTCTATGATATCAATAGATCTCAAGGATGCCTATTTTAGCGTGCCGATTTTCTCTCCACACCGGAAATATTTACGGTTTATGTGGAAAGGTCAGAGATATGAGTTCACCTGTCTACCATTCGGCTACAGTTTGGCTCCTCGAGTTTTTACCAAAATTTGCAAACCTTTTGTGTCTCACCTTCGATAGAACGGATTTCGAATAGTCATCTTTTTGGATGACATTCTACTTGCTGCAAGCTCGTATGAGGAATGTTTAAATCAGCTTGCCACATTGAGAAGTCTGATTGAGAATCTCGGTTTTGTCATCAATAATGAGAAATCTCAACTTGAACCTGTGACACAAATAAGTTTCCTTGGTTTTGTCATTGACTCTGTAGTCATGAAAATATTTCTACCAGAGGTCAAAGTCCAAAAAATTGTTCTCGCCTGCTCTAAACTGATTTCCGAGCCAAAACCCACTGTGAGACAGGTAGCGCATGTGACTGGCCTTTTAGTCTCGTCATTTCCAGCCATGAACTACTTGAGACTCTATTACAGATCCATTGAATTATGTAAATCTCAAGCCCTATCTAAGAATAATGACTTTGAGGAGTTGATATTGCTGAGTCCTCAAGCACTATTGGATCTCGAATGGGTTATTAAGAATATTTCTAAGGTGAATGGAGTCTACTTTGGACCACGACCCATTGATACTGTGATAGAGTGTGATGCCAGCTTAGCTGGATGGGGAGCCTATAGTCATGGGCAGCCTGCACAGGGTCGGTGGTCCAAACTAGAGTCTAGTCATCACATCAACTATCTTGAGTTGTTGGCAGCATTTTACGCATTACAAGCATTTGTGGCCAATGAACATGATGTTCATGTTCGATTGAAACTTGATAATTCGACTGCTATCGCCTATATCAATAACATGGGAGGCATTAGATCTCATGCACTAGATTTGCTCTCAAGATCCCTGTGGGAATGGTGTATTCCACGTAACTTATTTGTAAGTGCCCAACATATTCCAGGGAAAAGCAATTGCACAGCAGACACCCTATCTCGGGAGTTTTCGTCCAATTTAGAAAGGGCATTAGATTTAGCAATTTATGATCAACTGATCCACATGACATTCGATCCCGACATTGACTTATTTGCGTCGAGACTTAATGCCAAAGTTGAACGATTTGTGTCATGGCAGCCAGAACCTGGTGCCATGGCCATTGACGCTTTTAGTATAAGCTGGTCTAATCTGAAATGCTATGCATTCCCTCCTTTTAGCTTGCTGCCCCAGGTATTGAGGAAGTTCCGCAACGACAAGGCCACAGTATTATTGATTGCTCCAGTGTGGACGACGCAGAGCTGGTTCCCGCTCCTACTTCAACTAACCCTAGAGAAACCGATTTTACTGCCCAGGAGAAAGAATCTTCTATTCTTAGCTCACAGCAACAGCCTTCATCCTCTACGCAACCACCTGGTTCTTGCCGCGTGGATATTATCAGGGAATGTCTGCGAAACAGAGGCCTTTCTGAGGAAGCAACCAACCTCATCAGTGCATCTTGGACCTCTGGGACTGCTAAACAATACAATAGTGCCTGGAAAAAATGGTATCGCTGGTGTGCATCAAAGCAAATTGATCTACTTCAGGCACCTCTAGAACAGATAGCCAACTTCCTGTCTGAATGCTTTAGCGAAGGGCAAAGTTACAGTACCATCAACACGTATAGATCTGCTCTGTCATCAACCCTTGAGCCTGTCGGCAACACTGGTGTTGGCTCACATCCATTAATTGTTCGACTTTTAAAGGGGATGTACAACTTGCGTACTCCAACTCCTCGTTATTGCAAAACCTGGGATGTGTCTAAAGTTACAGACTATTTAAAAACATTGCACCCCTTGGAGCAACTTAACCTGAAGAACTTGACCTTAAAAACTATAATGCTTTGTGCATTAGTATCGGCACAAAGAGAGCAAACATTATGTGCCTTAGATCTAAATTACTCCCAAGACAGCGTCGATTGTTTAAGTTTTGTTATAGCGGAACGTTTAAAAACCTCTAAACTTGGAAAGTCTATTGAAGTGACATTTAAATGTTTGCAAGAGGAACCTAGTGTGTGCGCTAAGTGTACTCTCGTCGAGTATATTTCACGAACAAAAGCCTTAAGAGGTGACGTGACCAAAGTATTTCTATCTTATATCAGACCGCATAAACCAGTGTCTACAGACACTGTGGCAAGATGGATTAAAGTTGTTATGGCCAAGTCTGGCATAGATGTGTCCCTTTTCAAAGCGCACAGTGTTCGGGGAGCATCCACGAGTGCCCTGTATGCCAAAGGTGTCCCCATTGGAGACATTTTGCGGACCGCAGATTGGTCCAACGAACGTACCTTTCGTAAATACTACCTCAGATGTAATTTACATCATTAGATTGATCAATATTTATTGTTGTGTTCCATGAAATATGAGAATGATTTCACTGTTATTGTTAATGTTACTGTTAATCATGATATTAATAAAGGTTGTTATATACCTATTGGCTTCGGTGCTTTGAAATCGCATAATTATCCCATAATGTGGAGCATAGCGAAAGAGAATTTAAAATTAGACGAGAGGTACTTACCTTGAAGTATAATTGTAATTCTTTGAGATATGTGGAGCATTATGGGATAATGCTACCCACCCTTCTTTTGGTGTATTTTAAGGTTTTAATGGTGTAATTCCCACCCACTTGTCGAACCTCGCCAATTTTAATTTCCACTCCAGGAAGAACTGATTATAATATTATCACCTGGGGTTAAATACGGTGTTGTAATTTGCATTTGAATAGCTTTGAAGTGTGACCGCTGACCAGTTAGTAGCATAGGAAGTATGCATAATTATCCCATAATGCTCCACATATCTCAAAGAATTACAATTATACTTCAAGGTAAGTACCTCTCGTCTAATTTTAAATTTTCAGCATTGAGTCATATCCCAGTGGTAACATGTACAGTTAGATAAGGACATAGCAACTGTATTCTGTAAGTTTCAATCATTTTTATTCACATTTGTTAGAGATGTGGGTTAAGTTTCCTATTCTAAATACCATAATGTACAAATCTCCCTCTTTCAAGATTTAGAGTTTCATCAGATAGAGATTTTAGCCACTTGCAAACTTCAGACTCTCCTTCATTCGCCATGTTTGCACTGAAGTGATTGGTGTGTGTAAAAAACGAGAACAATCTAGCTACGAAATGGACTTCTCACCTAATCATATAGGTATATTTATTATTTTTTGCGGCAAGCTGTCAATCAAGTGTCTAAAACGCATGGGAAAATTTAAAGCTAGCGTAAATCATATCATATCATGTAATCATTCTTGAAGACGATTGTTACAAAATGTCACATTTGGAAATGAAAAACGCTGTTGTAAAAGGTCATCATGCTTATCAACATAATGTAGCTGTAGGAGATACCTACGAATGCTATTGTGAGCCTGGGAACCCTTATGATCCAACAGCGGTCGCAGTTTACCGTAATCATGAAATCATAGGCCACCTACCAACAGGACTATGCTCGACAATCTTCAACATATTATGTTCATTCGTAGGGAAAATACAAATTATATGGTAAGTATAATTCATGTAGCCCATATATGTGTGGTTTTCATTGATCTGTGAAATATTGAATCACTGCCAGCAAAAGAAAACAAAAAGAAAAACACTGAATTTAGTTCTGCCGATTATCGAGTTAGTCGATAAAAAATCAATAAAACTTCATTGTATAGCAATTTACTGGTAACCAAAAGTTATATCCCAATAAACTTCCCTTTCAGTGAAATAACAGCATTACCACTACCAAGCCATGCACCCTGGCCGAATGTTTGGACGACAGGCGGTGGAATTATCATCCCCTGTAGCTACCACATTTATTGTTCAACAGAAGACTTGATGGAAATTTTACAAACTTTACAATTAGCACTACATTATGTACCAGATGGTCAAATAGAGTTACATTAGATACTGTGTATTTCATATATACAATAACAGTCATTACTGTATAAACATTTACAACTGATTGAATTAGATATCATTCATATATCTTGTTTCTAAAATACCTCTAGGTTTACGAGCATGTGAAATTTGAGGATTATTTCAATCTATTTCAGTAAACGTTAGTTATCTGGAATAGCCGTATTGCCCTGTAAAAAATTGTTTGTTCTAGGCGGGTTCTACTGAGTTTTTGAAAGATTACAACGATGTGTTTTTGCAATTTTTTACAGCCGTAACTTTCCCAATTTCAATTCCGATTTTTTACTCCAGATAATCAGCGTAATTGAAATAGACTTGTAAAAGTTTTTTGTGTAGATTTTTGTTGTTGTTTTGATATATTGAACTTGGTATAATAATCAGTGTTTCTTAAAAAACGTTTACAGGTGAATTTTTATTTTGTTAGTTGTTGCTGAAAATTACTGGAGATATCCACTATGTCTAAAATAATTGATGGCATTATTTGCGGTGATATTCGATAGGCCCATTGCGATGGCAATCTTCGTCATCTCGTTGGCAAGTCGCTGTTCGCGTTTAAGAAAGCTCTTCATCTGGTTGAAGCACTGTTCACAGGGGTTTAGGTGGGGAGAGTATGGAGGTTGAAAAATCAAGCGTATTCCATGTTGTGTCAGCATATTCCTCAGTAGAGGCTCCACAAAATGCCCATGGTGGAATCCACAGTTGTCCATTACGACTACATCTCCCATCTCTAGTACAGCCGATCCATCAGGTCTTGCAACTTGCAAAGAATCCTCGAAAAAATTGAGCAGCTCCATGCCGTTGGAGGGTCCCTCTAAAATGTTAAAATAGTCGACTCCTATACAAGACATGAGAAGATTTACGGTGTAATTTGCGTTCGAACTATATCTCTGAACCTCGATAGCTCTGCAACCGACCGTTGAACTTCCATATGTCCTATTGCATGTTGTTTTGATTACACTGCTCTCATCAAAGAAATGGATTTTTGACGGATCGATTTGACAAATTTCCCATAAATAGTCGTCTGTGAGGTCGACTACACGCTGACTATTAGCTTCAACTGGATGCTGTGTGATATGTTTCTTCGTCATCAGGAGATCACGCGACAGTCGTTTGTTTATTTGTGAATTAGATGGAAGGTTTGCTCTATTCACAACTCCATCGAGTAGCAGTCTATCTCGCAGTTCGCTAGCGTATATTGATGGTTTTAGCAGTTTTTCAACCTCTAAGTACCCGAGCACTTGCCGGTCAATTTTTCTCATCGGTCCACCAGTTGATGCTTTTATGACTGGTATAGAAATGTTTTCTTTATCATATCTATCGACTACTTTTTGAACATATGATGTACTAGTTTTAGTAGCTTGCGCTATTGCACTCTGTGAAAGGCCATCATGCCACTGGTTAAGTATATGTTCACGTAGAACTTGAGGATGTCGGCGACCATGATCGTAAATACCGCCGACATTGTTTTGACGAAGTAGGCATTCTAAAAGAGAATAATGAATACGGTACATACATATTAGACGTCCGGTTTCGCAGACAAGTTTGCAGATTTTCCAGCCTAATACGCACCTTGACCTACAACAGGTAACATATTTGATTCTTTTATGGCGGTTTCAGTTGTATTTTTATCTTCCTTTTCTTGAATCTATTAGACTTCTATTAAACCAGTAAACCAACGAGCGAAGTTCTGTTATCGGTTTGTACGTTACGGATTCGGTTATTTTTTGAATTTTCAAAATAAACGTCAAATGATGTCAGTATAACATCATTAGCGCGGGCTGTGTAAAAGAACTCTTTTATAAAGCTACTACTTTACTTTATTTTATTATTGTTATCAATGAAAACCAGAAATAACAAGACGTAATACAGTTCGCCAAAAAGAATATATATTACCATCGGAAAATCGAGGTTTCAAATCTAGTTTAGATAGCGTGACTTCAGTCAAATACGTACGCTTGTACAATCTAGCGATTTTGAAACGAGAATTTATACCTATAAACCACTGCTAACTCTAGAAGAATTTTCAGTACGATTGTCTATGCCAAAAATCAAAAATGAACATTCGTAGTACCATCAATTCAATCGCATTTACTGCCGTTAAGATGTCTATATGTAAATTTCAATTCGCACTGTGATTGGCTTAGCGGCACGAAAGTATGCGAATAAATTATCACCGGCCATACTTTTACGCGTCGCGCTGTAAATGTAGTTGTAAGAAGTGTGAAGTAGATGTAAATGGTATTTGCCAAGATGTAAAATGTACTGGTATACCATATAAGTCTGCTAATGTATTAAAGTGCGAGCTCCATGCTCTTGCCTATGAGATAGAGTGTTCTGCTAGGGCTGCCAAAGCAGAGGAAGTTATTCACCCTGGTTAAGGCAAGGGTCACTCAAATATCCCTGAGGCTACATTTAATGTTTTAACTCAGTTTCGGGCTAAGGACACAAACCTCCACCCAAAACACTACCAGATGTCAACAAACCTGGGTTTATTGCAGTCCATGATGACATGGTTTTACAAGAGCAAAGGCCCGAACTACAACTGTTTGATTGACCTCTATAGCAGGTTGGGGCTGCCAATCCTTGATGGCATCTAAGAGATGGTATGTGCATATTACAATATAACTATTATGGTATATTAAAATCCTAATGATAAAGAGGTATGGTAAAAAAAAATATTTGTGTGCAAATGTTTTTCAATGGTTTATATTTTGTTTTCACCAAAAATGGGGTTTTGTGTTTTTAATCACTACACCACTTTGAACAATGGAATCAAGTTGAGAAGTTTTTATACAGTTGTATCCATTGTGAACCTGATGTTATGTAAGACATGTATTTATCAAATACATAAACAGTATACAGTATGTGTTTGCAAATCCGGACAGTGTACAAATCCGGACACTTTGGCATTTAAGCGTTAAAAAAGAGATCGAATTTGTTTACAAATGAAAACAACATTATTTTGAATTATATGTTAAAATTTAAATGGTGATTATTCTGCAGATTCAAATGATAACGCCAAAATATAATAATATAATAATTTAGCACGTTTTCAATTGCATACAATGTTTTATCTTGTGTGAAAAGAAGAGCTTTTAAAAGTTTAAAATAAGTGTAGGAGACGGTTTAAGGAATACTACTAAAATCCACTAAGGTATTTGCAATTCCGGACGATAAAATAAACAAGATTAGCAATCACCCATAACTTTGAATTGTAGGTTAAAATGTCGCTTAAAAATATACAATTCAACTGCAGGTTGATTTTGCAAACAAAAGTTATCTTTTGGATAGTTTAATCACCATGCACTATTCATTTAGAGGACATTTATATTCATTTGCAGAATCCAGCGCACGAAGGCAATTACTCATGTGTGAAATACTTTAGTGCTCAAACGTATTAATCAAGCAACGTAATTCATGATTTAATTAACACAAATTTATGCTTTAATCTCAAATTTGACTGTGGAAATAGAAAATCTATCATAAGCATTCGAAAATAAGGAAATAACTTCAAAGAATTGATTAAACAGAACCTACTTTAATAGTGTCCAGCTTTGCACACAACTGTCCGGAATTGCACCACTCAAACTACTTTACAAATATATCCATAACATTTTTAAAAATCGCTAAAATTAAGCAATACTTTATATAAATTATTATCAGATGTTACCTCATCTCCAAGGAAAATATTTTTCCTAAACAATGCATTTAACGAATGATATAGCAATTTATCTAAAAACCGTCCGGAATTGCACACACATACTGTACATGTATTTTACTGTTTTGTAATTTTTTTTCCTTTGTTATGGATTTCAGTGCCAAGCATGACAACAAACAGAGAATGAAGAACCTTGAGAGAAAACAGTTAGAGAAGACAAAGAAGCAGAGGGTACAACATAAGATCAATAGGACTGAGGACAGAACGTGAGGTATTTAAGAAATCTTGTTATCTACTTCATCGCACAACTTTCAAATACATAACAAAAGGACTACAACAGTGAATAGAGGGCGATTTCAGCACTGGAAACTTCTGTGCGAAAACTAAATCAAGAATTGGTGGCTCGAAAGGCGACTTATAACCGCGTAAACCAATCCGTGCACAAACGCATCGAGGAAATGCTATGTGAAGAATTCCCACAAGAAAACCATAATCGCAACTGGCTGAAGATCCAAAAAGACGTTGCCCTGATAAAGAAGTTTGTAAAAGGGGATACCTTGCCGTCAAAAGAAATCATAAAAAACATTCTAGAAGGCAAACACACTGCAGTCACTGACAACCAGTTTCCTCACAAATCGAAAGAAACGGCTATGAAACAGAAACTTAAATCTTTGGGTATTGATTTTAGCAAACAGAAATCTTCAGCCAACTATACTAACAGTAGCGATGCTTCGAACGATATTGTAAATATTTTGAAGCCACGCTCAAGTCAAGAGGAGATCGAACAGATAAGAATGGCTACTCAACTGTTGCTAAATACTAGTACCACTGAACAAAACACAGACCAAAACAATGAAAGAGATGAGGATGCTGCCAGCATTTTATTATCTTTAAGTCAACACAACAAATTATACAACAATTTAAAATTAAACTGAAAATAAACTGCAAGAAACTGTTGAGTTAAACTTTTCCTCGTACTATGCATGTGATATTATTGTACTTCGTAAAAGATATATGCAAATATGAATTTAAGTTGTGTTTCTATTATGATAATTAATCAATTACAAAATCTACGAGTACTAATTACCTTTGAGTTCTCAATAAAAAACAAAGTTGTGTTCATTGTTTATTGATCATTATTTAATACCTGTAGTAAAGCAGGATAATTTAAACTCAACAATAAGCACAAAAGAAAAAATTTCACTTTAAACAACATATCCAGCAAGACGATAATATCCCATTAGATCCGCTGCTGTAATGTCACCAAGTGCACACAAGATGGCGTATTCTAAATTTTCGAAGACAATGTGTTGATAGTTGTACTTCAAAAGATATTTCAGTTTAGAAAATACCTCTTCAACTGGGTTGAGGTCTGGGGAATAAGCCGGCAAAAACAACAGTTCCATTCCTAAATCATGAAAGTAACCTCGGAGTGCCGCTTCAGCTTGTCCGTGGTGGGCGGCAAAATTATCAACAATCACCGTGTCGCCAACTTCTAAAATTGGTCTTTGAGTTAATAAGTCAACTTGCTGTGTAGCGTCAGAAAAAAACCTTAAAAATTCGATAGAATTCGATGCTCCTTGAAGAATGTTTCCATATTTGACCCCATCAAAATCAGCTGGAAAGTTTAGTGTGTGGTTTGCTGTTGATAGATATCGACGAACGTCTACGCAGTCTTGTCCAACTGGAGAGTAACCGAAATTTCTCTGTCCACTGTCCGGTAATTGGAACCCACACTCGTCGAAGAACTTCACAGTAGATGGGTCTTTATTTGATAAATGATCAATGTAGAGCTGCGTATAAACAAGATTCGTGTGACTAAATCTATCTGTACAAATTTTTCCCGGGCGCTTGCGAGAATAGCGTTCACCACTAGGCAGTTTATTCCGTACATGTTTTGATATCGTAGAACAAGATAACACTCCACAGTTTCCATACGTGTTCAAATCTGCCTGTAATTCTTTCAGAGAAGTTGATCCCTTGTTTAACACCATCGTTTCCAGTAAAATTGAATCGTCAAATGTTAATTTTTTTAAAGTTCTGACATGATCTTTTCAAGCAGGTTCAACGGTTCCTTTCTGTTGATATCGTTTAACAATTCTTGAAACTGTTGAATGATCAATCCTAAACCTTCGTCCAATATCTCTAATAGATGTATTCGCTGCAAGCTCAACTATTTGGTTCCTTACATCTAGGGAAAGACTTTCTCCTTTTTTATAGCAGCGTTCAAATTGGTTGACAGAGAACATTTTATTGAGTGCTAATCCTCAACCGATCGAAGCGCGCCAAAACATGTCCGTTCCAGTTGACTGACTTCTAATGTTTAGGCAACCAATGAGAACATGTTTTAGTCTCGGGTGTTGACGCTTAGGCGAAAACGACGGTATAACTATGTCTATTGAAGCAAATAACACACTCTAGTTTCGTTTATAGTTGATTACAATCACTTTTATTTGATGAAGTAAAGTATTCTAGAATTGTACATGCTGTAAATAATGAACTACCTAATTTGGTATCTTGATATACGTAAAAAGATACAGATTTGTAGATAGATATGTATATAGACACCAGCCACCGCTTTTATCATTCTAACATCTCTATACACCGACATTCCATACATACCTTCTTCGCTTGACTACGCCATCTACAACAAACTCAACACTGTTAACCTGGATTTCTATGCCAGTACGATCACGATACGGTAAGTACGGTAAGTATTCACTATCACTCCCACCCATTATCATATCAACTACACAATTACCATGATATTCATGCAATTTATTCCATCATATACGCTTTTTTATCCATATACGTGACCGTCTCGTTAAGTTGATAGTACACGTTGGGTGGGCTTACGGCCATGAGTTATGAAACGTGTTGCTCCTAACCTCTACCATTTGCCTCAACCCCTGATGATTAGCTTATGGTAGGACTATCTACTTATCTCCCCTTCGGCTCACCTTCCCTTCCTAATTTTACGTCCCCTCCTTCCCTCGAGACAGTCACGTATATCCACACAAACTCGAGTTCACTTTGCGCCTTTCTTTATTCACATCGTTATTTATATTGCCGTTATTTACCTGTTCCATTCAACCTCAATTTGAAACTCCACTTATATTCACACTTACTTTCCACGACTTGCACTCTACAACTCTTGCATCCACACACACCTTCCCTCAATTGATGTGTTGGTACGAATACCTGCTTTTTAGCATGTCATTTAGCATCGACCTAAATTCCTATCCATTCGCATACATTTATTTTTTTATTTACATACAGGTCTATGCATTTGCACACGACTCTTTTTTTAATGAAAACATTATCGTCATCATAATCATTATTATCCGCATCCTCATAAAATAACGTTATAAACTTCATTATTTTTGTTATAGAACATAGAAGAAACTTCCTCTTCTGATGACAATCCAGAAACCTTGGTGGTAAACTTTAGTCAGATGCAAATAACTGACAATGAAGAATCGTTATTCCTGTCCCCCGAAAGCAGTACATCTTCACAGAGTGACGATTATGAAGTGGCAAGTAACCGTGAGTCGACGACCCAGCATCTGCATACCTTCTTGTTATCTTGCGGCATAGTCCCGAAAACTAGAGAGTGGCAAGCCTGGGATAGTTGCAGTGAGAGTACCAAGCAGCGATACACAAAGAAATCAGCCGACATAGTCTCAGCCGTTTTAAAAACTGTAACCCCTGACAAAGCTAGTACCTGCAGCTTATGGCAAAGCCTCGTCACCTCTTCAGATATGCCACACATCCTTGGAATAGAAAACCTGAACCCCTCTGAGGAAGGATATTTAAAAACGTTGGCCGAAGCTTACAATAGCGCAACAAGTTGGGAAACACGCCGACAGCTTCTGTTCATAATGTCGGGTATAGTCAAATTTGATACCCTGGTCGCACTTATTCCAGGGTTGACACGATCTAGGTATTCCATGGCAAATTTAAACTGCCTACAATATGGTCCAGGAGCCGAACTACCAAGCCAACCATCCCAAACTCGAATCAAGATAGATGTAAATCAACTTGACTACTTTCTTGATTTTATTACAAGTCCTCACTTAGTTCAAGATCTGCCCTTTGGACAAAGAAAACTAAAGTTATCGTCAGGTGAAGTCATTGAAGTACCTAACGTTATTAGAACAATGATACCACAACGAATAGCCAGACAGTATTCTCAATATTGCCATGAAAATGGATTTACACCATTCAGTGAGAGAACCATGCTTCATGTACTGTCCGAATGCAGTGCATCCGTAAGAAAATCTCTTTAAGGGCTCGACCACTATGCAGCTGATGGCGCCAAGGCTTTCGACAACCTTCTAACAGTAGTTCGTCAAATAGGCGAGTTTGGTGCAGGCAAGGACTGGGAAACACTCACTATAGATAACCTGAGAACAACTAAAATGTACCTTAAAGGAGATTACAATGTAACACCTGTCTTTTAACTGATGCATGATGATTAATTCTGTGGTTCTTTACAAATATAATCTCGATTATTATAGGTTACTACTACTACTACTATTTTTATACTCATTTATGACTAGTTGGATAATGAAGAAAAATATATCATATACTTCTACGAAAACCACTGAACTGGGGAATGGGTCCAAATATTTATGCTAAGAACACGCCCACTTTCTTTTAAAGTCATGCCCACTTTCTTTTGATGTCACACTCTCTATCTTTTCCCGCCAGTCCTGTGTTCACTTTGTGTCGATAAATTTGTGCTTGAATAAGAAGTAACATTAAAAAAAGTGAACACACTGGTTGGAAAAGACAGAGTGTGACATCAAAAGAAAGTTCTTAGCATAAATATTTGGACCATTTCGGTGTTTTTCGTAGTATCATGGTTAAGTATTGAATGAAGTTCTATCTTGTCTGTAATACAGCTATAGTGACTATACTGATGTAGTGATATACTATTATTTTCTTTATATTGACAGGTTCATGTAACTAACTCGTCAAACGTAGCGGATCACTGCATTCCATACTCACCGAGTGAAAAGGTTGAAAAAGAATACCAGAAGGCATGCGACCACACCCATCATGAGTGTTGCGACAGGTGTCAAACACTTGATAGAATACTTAATGACATAGTACAGAAAGTGGAGGGAGCCACATTTTCATCGGTTGACGACCAGGACGACGCAGTCTATCTGACGCTATCAGCCAAGACATCTATACTTTCTTGGAAGTGCCATAGTAGAAAGTTGAATTCAAGTTAAGTTATTTCAATTTAATAACAGGGTTTTGTAGGTTGGTTGAGGGAAAAAAAGAATCAAATAAAGATAATTATGAAAGAGTTCGATCAACTGAAAAGCATAGCGTGACAGCCGCGGCGAGTGAATGTTCGATAACCGTGTTTAATAATTAAAACAGCTTCCACTTTCAAACTGAACTTTCTGAATTAAAGTGAAGTCATTTCAATGCCAATAGTTGTGTTTTGTAGGTTTATTGATAAAGACAAGCAATCCAAACCTTTATTATGAGCAGAGTTGTCTCGAAACAGTCATTAAACAATTGTGATATGATGATAGATACAGTTATTATCGTCTCAGTGATACAAGCGCCATAGTAATTTTTTCAGCAGATCATTTTATAAAGTACTTTGTAATATTTCATCAAGAAGATTCTTTATAATTTAGCACTTAACGTTGTGTTATATATGTTTAAAGTGCAACTAATGGATAACTCCAAACCGGTACAGCATCAAATCAAGACTCCAGGCCACAGTCCATTGGCAATGTACTAGTCGTCCAAAGGTTGATCCATGCAAAGCCCGTACAGAAGCTAGTCACTGGAGAGTATGTTCATGGCCCACAACAACATAACCACCCTTCTGCGCCTGGTACAGGTCTTGTGGCAAAGATAAAGAAAAGAGTTAAAGAGACGGCAGCTGCTAATGTTTTCCAGTCTGCAGCTTCTATAGTGAATCGGGTAAGTATGTGGTATATGGGTGTAGGTATTCAACGTTGTATTTGTGTTGTTTACTATTGTTACAGGTGTACCTTGAAGACATTGGATCAGCTGCAGTTCCTACCCTCCCAAACCCAGAGCAGCTGGCACGGGCAGCCAACCATCACTGTCAAAAGATCAGACCAACAGACCCCAATGACTTAGACTTTACATTACAGGAGGAGTTTATCCCCAACAACTTACTCCGAGGTGACATTGAAGTTCTGGGCGACGCCACCTCATCTTTGCCACTGACCTGCAGCTTCGCCATCTTGCCAGTGCAACAACATGGTACATGGGTGGGACCTTCAAGTTGATTCGCGAGCCCTTCAAGCAACTAATGAAAATCCATGCGTTTGTTGGTGAGGGCTCGTGGATCAAACAGTTCCCATTGGTGTTCGTGTTGATGTCGGGCAGGAAAAAAAAAGACTACAAGAAGGTGTTGAAGAAGCTTCTCGAGATCCTCCCAGAGCCAGCCAATGTAGAACGTGCCATGCTAGATTTTGAATAGGCTACATGGGCAGCCATAAGAGACCTCCTCCCAGATGTGAGCATAAGTGGATGTTCCTTTCACTTGACACAGGCAGTGTGGAGAAATGTATAAAACAGTACTATATTCAATGTGGGCATGGAGTTATCAATATCTTATTTTCTAATCAAGAAAATGTTTGTTTGTATTATTTTAAAGACATGTTTCAACCTTGTTGGTTTTATTTAAACCTTTCTGGCTACTCGCTCATAATCATGTTAAAAGAATGTGAATTCACATTATTTTAGCCAGAAAGCTAGGTTTAAATAAAACCAATAAGGTTGAAACGTGTCTTTAAAATAAATATTTTCTAACCATTTCCAATTATTTGTCTATGTAGCAGATTTAGGACTGTCCCCAGCATATCAAGATGGTGCCGTCACCTACAAATTCATTGGCTGCAACACCTGCCTTACTTGACTCGACAGCCTACATCAACGACACGTGGATTGAAAGTAACACTTGACCACCCTCCACATGGTCTGTCTTCAAAGAGGCAGTCCTTACCGATAACGATGTGGAGGGGTGACACAACGCCCTCAACCGAAGAGCTCATGGAAAGTGCAACCGTCCACTCTATCTGCTTATAGAACTGCTATTCGATGAAGCTGAGCTCTCTGCCATGCAGATACGGCTTGTTCATGAAAAAAAGCTAAGAACAACACAGCGAAAGCTGTACCGAGATATGCAAATGAAAATCTTAAGCAGTTGGGATGCATTCGAAGCCGACCACAACGCACAACGTCTCCTGAGAGCCTGGACACACGTGTGCAGGTCCTAGAAGAGAGTGAGCCCTCTTAAAAACTCAAAATGGCTCCTTAAGGTTACGGTCCACGTTCGCGGGGTGCTCTCAGTTAAAAATTGTTTAGCGCGTCACTTAACAATGAAGATAGACAAAGTATATATCATTTTAAAGCTTATATAACAGAGAATAAGACTATGTAAGTTTTTTTAAGAAAAATAATATCTTTAACCAATGCTTCACGTAAAACCTCAAAATCGAGCACTTTCATTAAAAAAAGTATAAGTCCAAAAATTCCTGCTACTTCGCCGTCATTTCTGCATTATGTCAATGAGCACATACATGTGTTCAAAACCGTGTCCACTTTTTTCGATAAAATGTTTTGTTCTTGAATAAATGTGTTTCAAAGTCGACTCATTGTTAAAACTTCAAGTTAAATAACAAAATGAGCCATAACTCTAAAACTAAGCATTTTATCAAAAAAACTGGACACGGTTTTGAAGACCAATATGTGTTGATTGACATAACGAAGAAATGACGGCAAAGCAGTATGAACTTTTTGACTTATACTTTTTTAAACAACTCGCATTGAAGGCGGTTAATTTTGAGGTTTTTCGAAGAGCATATCTTACAGAAAATTGTTGTATATAACAAAACATACACAGTTTTATTCTCTGTTATATAAGCTTTAAAATGATATATAATATGTCTATTATTATTGTAAAATGACGCGGTAAACACACTTTTAACTGAGAGCATGTGAAAGCACACCGCGAACGTGGACCGTAACCTTAAGGAGCCGCCAAATGCTTTAAAAGTCAATGACAAACATGCTTTACTAAAATTTGACACATATATTCACACACTCAATTCACAATTTTATTAAAAAAAATGATAATTTTCCTTTTTAATTTCTATGTGCTTTTTACACAACTTATCACATTTTTTATCACATTTTCTTCTATTTAATTGAAGAAAATGTGATAAAAAAATATGATTAAGTTGTGTAAAAAGCACAGAAATTAAAAATTACAAGAAAGAATAAAACTAAGAAATAAGTATTTAAGAAAAAATCAAATTACAATTATCAATTATAATAATAATTATTATTATAATTATCGTAATAAATATTATTGATAATCAGTAAATAATTTAGCAGATTTTCGAAAATGTGTGTTAAATTTTATTGAATAAATATTGAAAAGTTTACAAACAAAAAGTTATAATATAATTTGAGGAACAATATTTTCAAATGTCATCTTTAAAAAGTAAATACAAGTGGAATGTGGCTTTCATATATTCAAACTATAGATGATCAAAAATTAATAATCAAATTTCATGGTAACATTCACATGATCACATCATAATTTAATAGTTTGAATTTAATTTTTTATAATCTCAAAAACCTACGTGTTATTGCTTCTCAAACGACAATAAACAATAGTGAGAGAAAAATCTATCAAAAACGCACTAGCATTCAAGAAAAAATGCAGTCGTGTGAGTTACTCAATCACGATAAGTAAACAGTAAAAAAACTCACCACTAACTTCGTCAAAACAGTGGAGTTTTAAGCTTATTTTCATTCTAGAACTCTTTCAGTCCCTTTGAAATTGTTCTTCTGATAAAGATTGGATAGAAGAGCCTTATTCAAGGTATTTTCAAATTGATTCAGTTTATTAGTAGCGTGACAGGCTGTCGTTCTCTGTGCTAAATATAGTATGTCACCGGGACCAAAGTTCAGATGAATATTTAGTATGCATTATTTTAATATCGATCTTCTCCTATGAGTGATTTACTTTTAATACTTTTTTAGTTATAATGGACCGCTCCATTAGCTTTAAATACAATGTTAAAATGCTATAGAATCTGAAAGTATTGTGGTGAAAAGGATGTTTGTGTTGACCAAGCGTGGTCGCAAGCTTTTTCTTGACTGATGGCAATGTACTTTTAAAATAATACGTCTGATTCTTGGTCTAAAAGACAAGTAATCTCACAACCTTTATTCACAACTATCTCATTTTTATTACCAAAACATAAATATCTAGAAAAATATTGATTGAAACTGTTTTATAAGATCTTTTGTTCCATAAACAGGCATCTGTTTAAATTAGCACACAGTATTGTGTGACTAGACTGACTAATTAATTTGGTGTACTTGACCCGCGCCCAAACTATAATTTGTGAACTGTAATCCGGTTCGAATCCAAGCACGAAACTTTTCTAGTATAACCAACAATAAACTGGCTTTCATGTGATGTAAAAATTATTTTGAAGTTTTAGATAACAGGAGCATTTCAGGGCCGTCAAAGTTTGTCGATTTTCGTATGTTTTGCGCGACTTAAAAAATTGTTCAAAGCGGAAATGGCATAAAAACTTAAGAGTGGATGTCAGCAATAATCGAACATATTCCAAATATCGTGGCAACAGTCATCGCTCCGATTTCGGTCATATTTACAAGTTAAGTAGACCTATGGGTCCTATGAATCGTAGTGTAGTTTGTTTGCTGATTGCTGATTCGAAGATTTCCCTCCTAAACACCGCGATTTTGGCGGGAAAATATTGATCATCTTTGACGGCTTCGCGTTCGCTGAGATTTCGTACACAAATAAAATGCTATCTGAATTCTTCATCTACCTAGGTTTTATGCATTTTGGGGATTTTTTCTTTTAAGTATGATATATTTTGTCAGACCTCTTCAATGGCTTTATGAAAACTAGGGTATCTTTAAAAAATCATTTCACCCATAACTACGCAAAAAAACGCAAAATAAAAACAAGTTTTGAAAAGAAAAAACAATTTCCGTTTTGTTGATATCAAAATCATTTTGGGTATTTTTGTTTAGGCGAAGTAAAAGCGAAACGAATTTCAAGATTTTTGATGAAATTTTCATTGTCATTTTCATTAGTTGCGCGACGAGTTTTAGCGACTTCGTTAACGTCGCGTTCATATTAGACTTCAGAAAGTATTTCTTTTTTACTTTTTATATCAGCCGGTAAAATATTACACTATAATATCCATAAATCCTCAGAACATATTGATATGTTTTTGATTATAATTATTACCATTATTTAGTTTTACTTTTACTTTTACATCTGTCGGCAATTGAATAATAACTGACAATGAATAATAACTGACAGTGAAATTGACAACTAAAAAGTACGAAAAATCTAAAGCAGATAACAGGCATTCTAAATCTAGATGTAAACATAGTTAAATAAATGCAGTTAAACTGTTTGTTTAGAGATATTGTTGGAGGTCAGTGTGGATTGAGGAGGACTGACGGAAACAAGAGAAGATTTGGCGAGCCTACTATTGTCCCTTTGCGGACGTGCGGCAAAGATGTAAAAACACACAAGTCCATGTTTTCATTCATTGATCCATCAGAAGAGATCGATTTAATACTCTGCCGCTCGGCGATATTCAGAAAACCAAACAACTTACAAAGCTGGACAATCTGTGCGCACCATCGCTGCAGCCTTGGTATGGGTTGGACAAGGGGCTCAAACACCCGATGTAGGGTTCCTGTCGCGTGGTCAAACCACGGCAAGACGAGAGGCAAATAGCCAAAATGTGAAAGAGGCATCTATAAAAGCCAATCGCAGATCATTAAAGATAAAACAGGAATTTTTATTCCGGTTGGATCAGGTAATAGGAAAATATATTTGATAGAGATTGTCTTTCAGTATTCAGGTATTTGTTCTTTCATAACCACGTGCCTTTGATGGGCTGGGCCTTGAAACCCGCCGCTAAGAGAAAAAGGTTTACTGAGACACAGAGGAAGTACCTGACTGATGTATTTGTTAATGGAGAAGCTACTGGTCATAAGGCAGATCCATCAGAAGTTTCAAAGGCAATGCGAAAGGCCAAAAATCCCGACGGTAATCGAACCTTTAATAAAGACCTTTTTCTGACATCTCAGCAAATCACCGGTTTCTTTTCGCGTCTAGCAAGGAAAAAAGCTCTAAATTCCAACGAATTGGCAGCCCAAAACGATTCAACTGATGACGAAGATGACTTAGATCTAGATGAGCAAGAAACCCATGAGTTAGCCGATAAAGTAAACAGCGCAATAGGTCTCAACCATCCCATAATATCTGGAGCTTTCAACATCTGTGAATTGTCTAAAAAATCAAAGCTCACTGGATTTTCAATAAGTATGCTTAAAGAGTTTTGCTCTTCCATGGAACTTGACACAGCTCATATCACTGCCAGACTCAAGAAGCCATATGTACAACTTATCAGTAACGTAGTGGGCACGTGCAGTTGTTCCAAAACCGATACACAAGGATGATGAATCTTGTCAAATAACATTGTTTTATTTAGCTAATCGAAAGATAAAAGGTGTATATTGTCACAATGCTCACAAAACTTAATATGTAAATTATCAAGACATATGAACACAGTGCAACATGAAGTAGCATTTGTGAGTAATATGGAATTCTATCCTGTCACCGCACTGAGGGCTCACATGAGATAGCATTGCGCCTGCGCGAACTCAGTGTGTTGTCGCCTTTCAAAGCGAACAAAAGTGTAAACTTGTACACTGTGAAAAAACTAGACTTTACGCGATAATTCGCCAGTCAGTATGTCCAAAAGTTCAACTAATGTTGAGCCGAAGGGCAGAAAAGAAAGTGTAAAAAGGAAGAAGAGTGGAAACGACAAGGAACACATTGAAGTTAATGTTGAAATCCAAGAGAGTGAAAATGGCGCCAAAACGGCCATTCCTGATTTGGCGACTTCTTTGCAGTCAGGATTTGCTCAAATGTCTCGGGAGCTGGCTAAGACCATTACCGAGTCCTTTAAATCGTTCAGATCAGAACTCGAAATCGAGTTTGAGGACGAAAGGCCAGTCGAAAGTGACAAAGCGGTCGATGAGAACCACGAGGACACTGAACCCCCTGCGAAGAAGAGAAATCCTCAAACGGCTACTAGCCCGGCAAACATAGATGAAGCCATGGCAAAAATTACTGATTTAGCCAACTCTCCTTCTAATGAAGAAAAATTTGAAGTGCTTAATAGCCTTAAACAGGACCTTAGGAAAGAAGAGATGGGTCCGAGTGTAAATGCAGACCTAGCAAATGTGGTCAATGCCATGCTTAAAGACGGTCTGCCAGATGACAAAATACAGGATAAGATTAATAAGTACCATAGGCCTGAGAACTGTGAAGC
The DNA here is from genome assembly GCA_949775045.1 of Metridium senile. Taxonomy (NCBI): domain Eukaryota; kingdom Metazoa; phylum Cnidaria; class Anthozoa; order Actiniaria; family Metridiidae; genus Metridium; species Metridium senile. The sequence continues at coordinate 19,606,482 of OX459096.1, read as the reverse complement.
TCTGACAAAAGTCCGAGTTAATCAAGCTGTGTGAGACAATTTGACCCCATCAGTTCGCTCACAGGATGTCAAATTACAAAAAGTGCAGACTGCTATCTTCAAAGGAATGTGCGCGTTGACGGGCACCATTGACAGTCTGCTAGGCCATTTGAAAACGTTCCCAGCGGGGAACGAAATCTTACAAAAGTCAACAGATGCACTGGCTTTGTTTGCTAATGCAAACAGCGAACTAAATCATCGACGAAGAGAACTGATTAAGCCTGATCTGCATGACGAATACAAGCACTTGTGCTCTTCGTCTTTGGCAATTACGGACCAATTATTTGGTGATGATTTGCCTAAACAGGTTAAAGAGTTGATAGAGGTCAACCGTGTTGGCAAGAAAGTGTCAACATTCAGCGGACGATTGACGCCCAGACCAGATTACAACAGAAATAGCTATGGTCGGGGTCGTGGACGTTCAGGAAACCAACGTTACAGAAAGCCTTTTTTAGGCTCAGGGAAAGACGGCTACAAAAACCACCCTCAGAGCTTCAAAAAGAAGAAGGAGTGGAAACCGAAGTGACTAAGACTTCAAATACTGTTTGTGTTGATAATGTTAAGGTAAGACATTTAGAGCCAACTAACATAGCTGGGAGACTGAGACAATTCTCTTCCCATTGGCAAAGCATAACCTCAAATATTTTCATACTTAATAGTGTGTACGAATACAAAATCGAGTTTGAAAGTGGCGAGCCGTTTCAATTATATGCTCCAGGAGAAATTAAGTTTACTACTCAGGAGTTGTCTATCATTGATAATGAAATTGACAAGCTAGTGACAAAAGGGGTCATTGTTGAAACAAACCATTGTGGCAAAGAATTCCTTTCCACGATATTTATACGCCCCAAAAAAGATGGGAGCTATAGGCTTATCCTGAATTTGAAAAACTTGAATGAGCATGTTGAGTATCAGCATTTTAAAATGGATACCCTACAGTCAGCTGTTCGGCTTATGACTCCAAATTGTTATATGGCATCAGTTGATCTTCGTGATGCATATTATTCCGTTCCCATACATAGGGAACATCAAAAATATCTGAGGTTCCGCTGGCAAGGAAAATTGTTTCAGTTTACATGCCTGCCCAACGGACTGGCATGTGCACCCAGACTCTTCACTAAAATACTTAAGCCAGTATATGCTACACTCCGTCAGAGAGGACATTTAAATGTTGGCTACATTGATGACTCGTATTTACAAGGGGACTGTATAGAAGATTGTCAAGCAAATATTAGTGACACATGTGATTTATTTCAAAAGTTAGGGTTCATAATACACCCTGTAAAGTCAGTCCTTAAGGTGGCCCAGGGGTATTTATTTACGTAAAAACAATTTTTTTTTAACTTCAAATTTTGGTGCAAAAACTTCTTCGATTGCTTTAAAAATCGGGATTATAACTTATCATTGTCTCTAGTTTATAGATATTTAAACGTTATTTTAAAAATACTGATGTCCTAAGAGCAAAACGCTTTCAAACGCGAACTCGACTTTTGGATTTAATGGCTATTTCTAAAAATCTGAAAGACGAAACCACTCGATTTTGCGTCTATGGACTCATGTACTTCACTACTTTTACGTGACAAATGGCCAAATAAATCGAGACCATGCAAGCTTAGGAAATACGAGTACTCAAAATCGAACACACAAATGTATAGCTTATAAAGAATCGAACAGAGACGCACAATAAAATCATTGCTTTCGAAATCGTTACTCACCACTATGTTGTACAATGCTTTCCCAGTCTGAAGGCCAACTTTTAGTTAGATTGACGTACTGTGTGCAGCACTATCACGACTGATAAAAAAAACATATTTATCGATGCATTATTCAAAATAGTTAGATAATCTAATTTTTGCTCAGTATTAACTTAAATGGTAATTCTAGCAATTCTCAAAAACACAAGATGTAAACAAATCATCGTTAAAGTACCTTCCAAAGTTTGAGCGTGTTCCATTCATACGGTTTGGAGAAATGGAGAAGTAAAGTTGACCGTATATAAATCTTGGCGACAACGCTGAGTTGCAGTTGCAGTGAAAAGCCATCATGTGCTTTTGTTGATGCATGAAAAATTTGCAATATTTTTTTTAAGTCTCGCGAGGGATATCCCATTGGGACTAATTACTGAACTAATATTAGTTTAGAATATAATATTGCAAGAGCAAATAACTAATACTCGCTATACGAGAAAACTAAGATATTTAGTTTGTAAATATGCATATGAATCGTTTATGCTTGTTTTTCGTGTATATTTGGATTTACAAACACTCTTTCTGTTGAAAGAATTAATAAATAGAAATGACACATTTTATAGTATAGCGAGTATTAGTTATTTGCTCTTGCAATATTATATTCTCAACTTATATTAGTTCAGTAATTGGTCCCAACGGGACTTTAAAAAAAATATTGCAAATTTTTCATGCATCAACAAAAGCATATGATGGCTTTTCACTGCAACTGCAACTCGGCGTTGTCGCCAAGATTTATATACGGTCAACTTTACTTCTCCATTTCTCCAAACCGTATGAATGGAACACGCTCAAACTTTGGAAGGTACTTTAACAATGATTTGTTTACATCTTGTGTTTTTGAGAATTGCTAGAATTACCATTTAAGTTAATACTGAGCAAAAATTAGATTATCTAACTATTTTGAATAATGCATCGATAAATATGTTTTTTTTATCAGTCGTGATAGTGCTGCACACAGTACGTCAATCTAACTAAAAGTTGGCCTTCAGACTGGGAAAGCATTGTACAACATAGTGGTGAGTAACGATTTCGAAAGCAATGATTTTATTGTGCGTCTTTGTTCGATTCTTTATAAGCTATACATTTGTGTGTTCGATTTTGAGTACTCGTATTTCCTAAGCTTACATGGTCTCGATTAATTTGGCCATTTATCACGTAAAAGTATTGAAGTACATGAGTCCATAGACGCAAAATCGAGTGGTTTCGTCTTTCAGATTTTTAGAAATAGCCATAAAATCTCAAAGTCGAGTTCGCGTTTGCAAGCCTTTTGCTCTTAGGACATCAGTATTTTTAAAATAACGTTTAAATATCTATAAACTAGAGACAATGATAAGTTATAATCCCGATTTTTAAAGCAATCGAAGAAGTTTTTGCACCAAAATTTGAAGTTCAAAAAAAATTGTTTTTACGTAAATAAATACCCCTGGGCCACCTTAAACCAGTTCAAACACTCACATTTTTGGGGTTTGTTTTGGACTCAGTCAACATGACTGTCACCTTAACCCAGGAGAAAATTCTCCGTGTTAAGGACAATTGTCATAAAGTAAAAGGGCTCATTGAATTACCAATACAGGAGCTAGCAAGGCTTATTGGCCTGCTTGTGTCAAGTTTCCCTGGGGTAATATATGGACCTTTGTTTTACAGAAGCCTTGAGAATGACAAAACAAATGCACTTAGACTAAATAAGGGTAATTATCAAGCTCAAATGAGGCTGTTCCATGAAAGTCTAAGGGAAATCCAGTGGTGGTATGATAACATAGAGATTGTTAACTACCCTATCTGTCTGCCAAACTCCAAAATAGATATGACTATCTACACTGATGCATCAAAGAAAGGATGGGGTGCAGTCAAAAATAAGGAGAAAATAGGGGGAAGATGGTCTGATGATGAGGCCAAAAACCACATAAACCACCTAGAACTTTTAGCTGCATTATTTGGGCTAAAATCATTTTGCAAAAATGAACATCATATTCATGTCAAAATTTATTCTGACAACTCTACAACTGTAAGTTATATAAATTCCATGGGTGGAACTCATTCTAGAGAATGTAACAATGTTGCCAAAGAAATTTTGACATGGTGTATGAACAAACAAATATGGCTTACAGCTGCCCACATACCTGGGAGGGAAAATGTTGAGGCTGACAAAGAATCCCGTGTGTTTTCAGATAATAAGGAATGGATGATAAGACCAGATGTATTTAAGAGAATTACTGAAACCTGGGGGAAACCCTCAATAGATCTTTTTGCTTCAAGAATTAACCATCAGGTTGCTCAGTATGCATCTTGGAAACCTGACCCAGGGGCATCATATATTGATGCTTTCTCTATAACATGGAGTGAAACATTTTTCTATGCTTTTCCTCCTTTTAGTTTGATTGCTCGTTGCTTACATAAGATGGAGACAGATTTAGCAGAGGGCTTGATGATAGTGCCGATGTGGCCAACCCAGCCTTGGTATTCAAAGTTGTTACGAATGTTAGTGGATGTACCCAGAATAATTCCTCAACTACTGACATCCCTTCAGATGCCAGGAATGCCTCAGGAAGTGCACCCTCTAGCAAACAAAATGGTGCTGATTGTCTGCAAATTATCAGGCAGTCCTATGAAGCACAAGGATTTTCTCAAAAAGCAGCCACAGTTATCCTGCAATCTTGGAGAGAAGGAACAGCTAAGCAGTACTCATCCTATATCAAAAGATGGACCATATATTGTGATAAAAAACAGATTGATCCAGTTTCTGCCACTACTCCACAAGCATTAGATTTCTTGGTGGAACTATTTGAGAATAACATTGGTTACAGTGGCATTAATACAGCCAGGTCAGCATTATCTTGCATTTTAAAACCAATTGATGGGATACCATTTGGTTGTCAAGAAGGTGTGAAAAGGTTTCTAAAAGGAGTCTATCAAGAAAGACCACCCTTGGCAAGGTATACTGAAATATGGGATGTTAGTACTGTCATAAACTATTTGAATATATCAAATACAAACATGAGCATAAAGGACATTACATTAAAACTAGTAACCTTAATGTCTCTGCTATCAGCTCAGAGAGGACAAACTATACACTACTTGTCTCTTAAAGACATGAGTTTTACAGAAACTGCTGCTACTTTTGTAATTTCAAGACCTATTAAGCAATCAAAACCAGGGTCAAAACCTATTGTTGTTAAGTTTGTGGCTTATCCAGTAAATCCTAACTTCTGTGTTGTGAGTACACTGAAGATGTACTTAGCATACACTGCCACCTTACGTAACAACGAACAACAACTGTTTATTAGTTATTCAAAGCCATATAAGGCTGTGTCTAGGGATACGATAAGTAGATGGGTTAAAACTGTCATGGAAAAATCAGGTATAGATTTGCAAACGTTTAAGCCCCATAGTACTAGGGCTGCATCGACATCTAAGGCTTTTTCAAAATCTGTACCGCTAGAACATATTTTGTCTACAGCAGGATGGAGCTCAACCTGCACATTTGCAAAGTTTTACAACAAACCTATTATTAAGACAGATTGTTTTGCTGACACATTGTTAGAGTTATAAAGCCAATAAATGTTTACAGGCTTTTCCGAATGATGCTTGTTTTTATTGTTATTTTGGGTATCCATGTGTGCAGTAGGCTTTGAAGTCTCATGTGAGCCCTCAGTGCGGTGACAGGATAGAATTTAAAAATTAAACGAGACTTACCTGTAAGTTGAAGTTTGATTGTAATTCTATCTGTCACCAGGCACTGAGGGATTACATGCCCGCCCTATTACATGCCCACCCTTTTAGCATGGGTACTTAGTACTGCACACATGGTAAGTGCTTTAAAAACTGAGTTCGCGCAGGCGCAATGCTAACTCATGTAATCCCTCAGTGCCTGGTGACAGATAGAATTACAATCAAACTTCAACTTACAGGTAAGTCTCGTTTAATTTTTAAATTTATTTATGAAGCTGTTTTGAATGGTCAAATCGGCCAATATACTACGGTGGCCCATAAGGGCCAACACTTTTTTATTACTTTGCTACTTTTTTTGCTACTTTTTTTGCTACTTTTCTTTTTTTTTGCTACTTTTTCTGCTACTTTTCTGCTACCTTTTCTACGACTTTTTTTGCTACTTTTTCTGCTACTTTTTCTGCTCCTTTTTTTGCTACTTTTTCTGCTACTTTTTTGCTACTTTTTTTGCTACTTTTTCTGCTACTTTTTTGCTACTTTTTCTGCTACTTTTTTTGCTACTTTCCCGCGCTTGACTGTCACGTGACCATGAATCCATGCGAGATCGCAAGATGGCGGAAGGTGACGTTGATTCGTTTAGTTCGATCTAAATCCCTCTAATGTGCCCATTCCTGTAGAATTACTGCTTTTTATTCATCGCGGAAGGATATTTGCATTACAAATTTTACTAGTGAGCTATTTTTATATGTCTATGGCCATTGTTTGTGCTAAATTTTGCATCAACTTTGCAAGAGATTCAAATGGCTAGATAGATTGCACGCCATAACAAAACAGAACTGTCGAAACGACAATAGCAACGTATCTGGCTGTCTTTATGTGCCTTTGTATATCCATTTTGTCCTAGCTCAATAGCCAATAAAATAAGTTTTGATTAGACAAGCATACATACACACAGTGTAATAGTCTGTATTAGCTGATATATTAATAAATCCTTTCCAGGTTAAGCTTTCAGTTTAACGATTTGCTATCTTTAACTTATGTGTTATTTTGAATTTAATTACCCGGCAGATATGCGAGTTCCTTTCCAAAAGAAATCTAACAACTACTATTGTCAACAACTTTAGGATTAATAAGGTAAGTCTTATAATTATAATGAACAGGTTCTCACTAGCGCGTACTTTTTAGTCCTCTACAAGCCAATGGCCAATCGACGTTTTAGAATCAGAATATGCCCGTGCAAGGGATATTCTTGATGTCGGGTATATACATTCTTATTAAAATTTAGCAAAGTTTGTTTGCTCAAAACTTCTAACAAAAGACAACTTCCTGAGCTCAGATTTGACCATTAACATGTAGTTTTTGATCCTCTACAAGCCTATGGATAATTTAGAATATAACTTTGCTTTTTTGATACTTTTAGGCATAGTTAGTTTAGTTTATATCTTGATATCCTGCTAATATCACATGAGTGAAAGCCAAGCATAGTATGCACTATTGAAAACCAGGCTATAATTGTTAGGAGTATCATAATTATGCATACGTCTCATTAATTTGTTGTGTATGGCTGTGGAAAGTGCTTATATCCTATTATAAAAATAGCAATTAGTAGTAGTTTATTTCGATCAAAATATGCAACTGCTAATTACTCAGTAATTACTTAATTTTCTGCAAAAATGAGGTATACAGACAGACTAATAGTCATGTGGCTCAGTCCAAAGATTATGAAACAATTATTAGGCAATAGAAGTCTGTTGTATATACTTGAAAAAGTGCCCCGACGCTTATGATAGTTTTGACGTCTAAAAGGGGCGTTTATTCGAGGGAGGGTCTTATTCAAGAAACTGATATAAAAGTTAAAGTAATGTTTTCTTTTTATTTAACAGTATAAAACTACAACAGTAAGAAGACTATAAAGAGCTGGGTAGGGAGGAGCTTAATTAATCAGGGAATGGGGAAGAGAGCTCTAATTCAGGGGAGGCGCTTATTTGAGTATAACAATTTTGTTTGCATTTTTGTTTATAATTTACTATTTCAGATGGATAGTAAAAGTGTTCTTAATGCATCCTATAATGACCTGAAAGACCTAGGCTTGCAAGCAATAGGGGACATCATTTCTCTGAAATCATTTTGTCAAAGGAAACAAGAGAGTGGTATACTTGGCAAGACTCCCTCTGATATTGAAGAAAGAAAGCAACATCTAAAAGAAATCCTTGAAAGGAAGAGTACCAGGCCAGTAAAACGGAAGGCAGATGATGACTTGCAGAATACCACCAGAAAGATATACATTGGCTGGATTCATCAAGAATCAATAAGATCCACAAACAAAGGCCAAACAAGTTCGATTGAAACAGGTGGTGGAGTTAGAGAACAAAACATGCCCTTATCTGCTTCTAGATCTGATGTACTAGAGACTGCAAAATCCCTTTTTTTCCTGGTGGTCAATCAAAATGCGGTAGTGCTGAAGATGTCCAATTTTCTCTCACATCCTTCAGTTGTGGAGAACTTGGTGACACTGTCAAACTGCCATCTGGAAATGAGGTTCCATTTACTGTGCAAAACTATGCAGAAGTGGTGCGTTTTCAAGGGTGAAACTATACCTGAAAACTGTAAAGAACCTTAAGAAGCAAAATCCAAGTGTCACCAAAGCAAGTTCATCCTTAAAGGGTTCTAGCCAAGAACGCAAAGCCCTTAAACAGCAGCAAGATGAATCATTTGAGAAAGGATTAAAGGCAGATCGCCAAAAAGAAGAAATAAAACAGCAAAAGGCTCAAGAAGAAGAACGAATAAAAAATGTGAAGAAAACTTGTGCTCTAAGGACACCACCCGAACCAAGTAAGACAGATCAAACTGGTATTCTTGTTTAAGTTCAACATCTGTGCAAGGGCTTGTTGGAGCACAGGTTTTAAAAAGATCTAAAGATGTCCTCAGTGTATGACTGGGTCAAGGCAATGGAGAGCTCCACTTTGGAATTCACTCTGAGGAATTTCCAAAACAAAGTAATTCCACAGAAGGAGTCTATAACAGTTGCTGAAAAAGAAACAATCTATATGAAAGAAAGTGATCCTCTGGTAATACTTGATGAGAGTGATAATGAGGTCAGCATACAAGATTATAGCTTGTTGGATGTAGATGTTGGTAATGTTGAAAGTGAACATGAACATGTTGAAGTAATCTTACCTGCAAAAAAATAAGCTTACTTTTATCTTTTAAGTTTCAGGTTAATAGATAAACTTGATAAATAGGTATATATTTGTACATAATTTATAACATGTCTTGATCTACATGATAATATCTAGATTTAATAATGGTTCTGAAGGAAACAGTTCCTAAGATTCTCAATGTTTTCTAATTGAAAGGCTTGCTAAAGGAAACATTGAGGGTTTTTTTAGGGAAACAAAACCAACTGTTTTCCAGAGGGATCTGCCAGTCAATGTTTTAGTTTGTAACTAATTTGGCACAATTAACCTAAACATGAAATTATTAGATATTACAAGGACAAGTCACAATAATAGTGTAAGTCATAGAACTATTTGCTACAATTAACTATAAATTTAATTTTATTACATCTAAAAGCTTATTGAAGTCAAGAACCTATTGTCAAGGCAACAGTTTGAAATTCTAACTGACTACCTTTTACAGTATATATATTTATTATATAACATATAGTGGTATACCGAGTGATATCACCTAGATAAAAAACCTAGTCATGAAGATATTATTGATCAAATTTCAGTATTTCCGTGCGCTGTCACAATCTCTCTCAAATATTAATATTAATTTATCATATTTCATCGCAGACGACTTGTTAATAACAAGTTGTAACGAAACCATTGTTTGGTAATAGATAATTTTTTTAATTTGTTTCAATCTTTTATTTTATCTTCTCGTGTTGAAAAAATATCCCACTTGTTTGCTGTGCTCACTCATGGGATATCTCTGCACGCACATGTAATATCCTCTATATACACTATTGTTGTATCGGGTATGCATGAAATTCATCATGATAAGACAATATGATAATATTATGAGAGTGCATCTTATCTGTCTATCTTAATCTTATGCATGTATGGGATCAGATTTGTTACAGTGGTATTATAGTATTATATATTATTTATTATATACATATTATTATGGTATTATAGTCTCAAATACCATGTTTTGTTTAATAATCATTAAATATCTTCGTTTTATTTGTACAGAGTGTTCCAAGTGGAAAGCCAGAACTTGAATTTGTGCAACCACAACTCAACAAAATAGATGTGGATTCTCTTACAAAAGATCTACCAATGTATTCTGGTCACATACCTTAAGTGAAGTGTCTTGTAATTTCTGGAAGTATGCATGGCTTGACAATATTGACCGTGTACACTCTCAAAGCAAAATTGGGCAGTCGTGTGAAATTTTACCATGAGGCCTAAATGTACACAGAAATAACCGTGTACACTCTCAAAGCAAAATTGTGCAGTCATGTGAAATTTTACCATGAGGCCTAAATGTACACAGAAATAACCGTGTACACTCTCAAAGCAAAATTAGCCATTATGATTAATATTTTTACCATGTTGCATTTCTGTTAATAAAATCCTTAAAATGCCATCTTTGTACCACTTTTAATTATCTTGGTAAAAATTATGTTATTCAGCTTCATTTTTACCGGATTTTTGCTAAAAGAGAATATTGGTGCCTTAATGAGTCCGTGTTATTATGCATTTCTGTTTTGTTTGCAATGAAATTCCTTGATCTACATGAAAACGAGGTTCAGCATGTAAACGAGGCTTGAAAAATGGCGTACGAACTCAAAAGTGTGACAGGCAAATACGCAAGTTAAAACAGAGAACTATAGTTTGGCAACAACTTTATATGATGGAAACTCAAAGTTGTTGTTTTGAAGGTCTGTTGGGCACGGACCTTTCATCGTTGAATGGGAACTCAAGAGAACTCTTTTGACTCAGATATCAGCTTTGTAGCAAGTGATATACGTTAAATAAAGGCTATACCTTGTTTAAGACTTTGAAGAGGAAAATAAAGTGAATTTTAAATAGAAATACGCGTAGAGCTAAATCAAAATTATTGCGCAATCCCGCACAATTTACTCTCAAATTCACACACAATTTAAACTTTTTTCCCGCAACCTGTCAGATTCCCTGATAAGAATGTTTTTGATGTTCAGTACGGATAGATAAGTTGTTATCAACGGAAGTAGCTTTTGTTTTATGTTGGGTTTTTTTGTTGGTTTTAAGGAGACTTGAAATGGTTTTTTTGACCGTGCGTGCAATTTTACAAGACCCCTCTTACTTCGTTTATCAGTATTTTAGCATTGGAAAGAAGAAGAAAGAAGAAAAGGTTCACATGGGTATGTTATCTTCTCAATAAAGCTTTATTAGACTTATAAGCGTTCACTGTCACAGTATTTTTATCAAAATGTCTCATGTTTACTGTTTCATAGACACCTGTAGACTGCTGGCGAGAAATTACATAGTATATTTTGTGTCCAGAAGTCGACTATAGCAGTTTAATGGTTGGATGGAAATTATTTGCGAACTCAACAAATTTCACTCTCAGGTAATTTTGATATTGTGAAAATATCGTCAATGAACCATTTACAGATTAGGGGTTTGTATGGACTGTTCTAAAAAAGTGTTCTTTCGAGGTTTGCCATAAAATGACAGAAAAAGCAACAGCCATTTGGTCTCCATTGCTATGCCATGTATTTGAAGGTAGTATCATTAAATTTGAAGGAGTTTTCTTTCAGAATCAACCTCATAAGCTCCTTAAGGGTCCTGACTACTAAAGAACAAGAGCCATTGCGCACGCTCAAACCATAGACGTCACTAAGTACATTTCCATGACAACTACAGACTTTTCATGTACTCTGCTTTGTAAATGATTTTGTAAAAACCAGCATTCCGAAAAAATAATATATAAGCTTACTCATTGTATTGACACAAATAAAATACTTTGTTTACTTTCTTTCTTGTATTTTAATAGATACAATATAGTCTTATCTAGTGTTATATATTCTGCTGTAGTGATCGATTCACAACAAGTCAGTGTAAATTAATGCTCGCCGGTATGAAAATTCTCGGTCGCTTCTGTGCATACAGGTTGCTGTCATAATCATTTTTTTCAGAGCTGCATGCATGCTAGAGATTGAGTCGTCAAAATGTAAAAAAATACCTAGCGTGAGCATCATTTTAATACAAAATGAAGAACAAAACTTATTTTAAAAGCAAAAAATAAGCTGCCCAAACCGAAAAAAAAACATCAAAATTAAATAGAGAAAGTTGGAAAAAAAAGAGAAACCAGATCAAAATGTCGCATGAACAACATGACCACAGCTACGCGTCTATTCCTCGTCGAGCTCCCGGTCAACTCACAAACAGCAGTCAATTGAAGCTGCCAGGAAGGAGGGTTGTATCCCTAGGGATACTTGCAGATGGCCTGGAACAGTGCGAAAAATGTCAGAGCGAACTCTCCTTGAAAAATGTAATCAAAGAGACGAAGTTTGGTCTAGGAGGATTTCTCCACATCGCATTGGACTTGATACACAAATCAAAAAGTAAACAAAGAACGTGGGATGTAAACAGCAAGGCTGCTCTAGGTAAGAAAAAATTAACCAGGACCCACCAGGGACGCCGGATTTTGAAACTGTAAAACTGATACAACGTACAGACAAAGGGGCCTGAATAGCATTCAACTGTGAACATAATATCTTGACTCAAACTCTATAAATTACAAACAAAAATATCAACAAGCTAGCAAACAAATGAATGGCATATGTAGTATAATCAATAAACAAAAATGCTATAATGCATGCATTTTATGTTTGAAAGGGTAATTGTATTCAGAGTAGAGTAATTTTCTTCTAGTAAATACTAAGTCTAGTCAAGTCGTAAAGAATTATAAAAGCTATGTGATGAAATGATTTATCTAGCTAGAATCATTATAAAACACAATATTGTAGATACAAATGTAAGGCAGAAATATCAAAAAATATCTAAAAAAGAGTAAATAAAAAGCAATAAATTGGAATTACTAAATGGGAAAATAGTAGAATGTATTCAGTAAAAGCATGAAACATTATAGTAATACTATTTTGTATTATTTTATAATAAATCGTTTTTTTGTTCAACTAGCACTATTTTTTGCACAATTTGATTAGTAATTAGTGCAGTACGCTTCACGCTTTTACTGAATGCATGCACTCTACAAATGATTATTTTTATAATAAATATTTATTTATTTCCTTACTGTTTTTTATCATAAATTGTACAGGAATGTTACATATTGGAATAGGACAGACAGCTAAATAACTTGCTGACACTGAATTTGCCATCAATCACCAAAAAAACATTAAGAGAGAGAGAAAGAGAGATTAGGAATACAATTCAAGAAATAGCCAAAAAAATATGTCTTCTCAGCTCTTGAAGACAAGATTGATGCTACAACTGCTCAGTAAGTATGAAAAGGCCAGAAAGAGATAAAATTGATTCGATTGCAAAATATTGTACTTTATTCGTTTCATTGGCAGAATTTGAACCAATCAATGCTCGCGTTAGAAAAACCGGAAGTGCAAAAGCAAACAGTTGGCAAAACTGACTTTCAAAGCAAGATAAATACTAAGGAGTCATATCTTAAAGATACACATTTTATAAACTTCATAGAGAATACTGAAGTTCCAGAACTTACTTTCTTACTTTATCAAGCTATGAATATTATTTTCGCATAAAAATCTGAAATAAACATTACTCTACACAAATATGAGAAAATAAACCATGTACAGTGTAAATATGTATTCAAAATTTACGGTTTTGTTCTCTCCATTGACTTAAAATTGCTTCCAAAAGCGAAAGCCAAAACCACTTAGCATTGCTTTTTTATATCAAAAAGTCATTACGATCTTTCAGATAAGGTTAAGAAAATTATGGAGTCCCGGGCAAAATTACTGGTTGATATTGCCCATATTTACAGTGTCTGGTTTTGGCTTAACTAGATTTTTTAAGTCTAGCTTGAGATCTGTTAGTTGCTGATTTCAGAGCTTTGTAGCTACTTGTTTGGCTTGGGAGGCTGCTCTGCAACTCGTGGATTGCTTGTGAGTCCTCCTTGATGTTTGTTTCGTGTTGTTTGATCATCAGTTGGAGTAGTTTCTGTTCGGTTTCGATGCAGATTTTGTGCATGGCGGACTGGTAAGCCTTGTATTGACGTATGTGTGGCTTAGTTTGGTACTTTAAGCCAGCAGGGCATGTTCTCTTGGTATGGTACTCTTTAAGGTATGACAAGGACTTTGGTGCTTTTGCGCTCCTGGTTTGGAGGTACGTCAGTCTGTTTAGGCCTGCTTTCTCGACGTGTTTGGCTTTCTTGGCCTGTGGTATTTTGACATGGTATTTGGACGGTATTCTGATGGTATTTCTTTGTTGCTGTCGAGTGTTGAGGCAGGCCTTTTAGTTGGAGACTTGATGGGTGACAAGGACTCTGGTATTGTGGGCTCAGTCATTTCGACTAGCATGGCTGCAAAGTTGGGTTGACTGTTGTTTGACATAGTTGAGCTCTTAATAGAACAGTTTTAACAGCAAGACCAGTTTCGATAACTTTGATAGCTATCTTCTTCTATGTCTTATTTGTCACAACACACACAATCTGTGATCATAAACCACAAGAAGTCGAGTCCTTGAAACTTACTATTTGGTGTCCCACAAAACTCCGTTCTGGGGCCTCTACTGTTCTCCCTATATGTCCTATATGTCCTATATATGTCCTATATATGTCCTATATGTCCTATATGTCCACGCGTTTTTCAGTCCTAGACTGTTATGTGTTAAACCTCATTAAATAAAGTTGTTTTTATTATTATTATTATAACTCCTATCAAAGATATCATCCACCAACATGGTCTTCACTCAATGATATACGCTGATGGTACACAATTGTATCTCTCTATGCGGAAATCTGATCAGTTATCGATAATCAAATGATGTTATCCATTGGATGAGCATATCCATAACTCTGCTGCACGGTTAGTCACTAAATCTGGAAAATTTGAACGCATCTCATCGATTCTACGTAAGCTACACTGGCTACCTGTACACAAACACATCACCTACAAGATTTTACAAATACTTAATGGCTTAGCTCCAACTTAGCTCCAACTTATTTGTCCGACCTGCTCACTCTGCATAAACCGAACAGAACTCTATGATCAAGTAACAAACTACTTCTTTGAACTCCTAAGAACCAAAAACTATTGAGGCTGTGCTTTTTCTGTTTGTGCGCCGATCTTGTGGAATACATTACCATTTACTATAAGTTAACAATATATAGTTAACAATCCATTATCACATTCAAACACAATTTGAAAACATATTTATTTAAGTTAGAGTGACGTTTTCTTTTTATATTTATATATAATAGATATTTTTAAATAGTTTACATAATTTTTATTTGATTATATGACTTTTATTTTTTACTTTATTTTATTTATTATTTTATTTTCTGCTTTTTTTAATTGTATTATTATATTATATTTTATTATATTATATACTTGTCATTGTAAGACCATTGAGATTTTATGTAATGCGCAAGAAATAAATTTATTATTATTTATTATTATCATTATTATTCAGTTGCTTTTTAGCTGGTAATGCTCAAGACTGTGAGTGGACAGAAAAGACATTCCTAATCATTAGCTGCTGTACTACAAGGTTGACACCCAAAATATAACTTCCTATTTTTCTTTTATTAAATGAATCGTGGCTAGAATATTAAAGTTCAAACAATCAATGGATCCACTGTGAGCGAGGTCTTCTTGCACAAAACAGAATGTGCCATCAAAATTGTATTCGCTACGGCATATTAACTAGCACTTCGAAACACAAATCTATGCTATATTTTCTTCACAATAACAGAGAATGTGACTTTGTTTATGAAACCAAGCAAACTCAATTTCTGAAAACCACTGTCAACAGCCCAAATTGCCTCAAAAATTACAGAAATTGCCTTAGTAACTATCTATCTTTCTTATTCTTACATTTAATTTTCGAGAATAACTTCATAAAACGTTTTCTGGGACAGTTTTCACACCTTTTGGAAGCGGCGATTTGGGGGGAGGGGAGGAGGTGAAATGTCAACATTTCGTGACACAGGGATCCTGGCACATAGAAACAAATGTCATGCAGGTTTCTGAACAAGCCCATACACAAATCATACAAATTGTCTCAGTAACTGCAGAACAGAACAACTTGATAATAATGTTTTTAGAAACTGCCACAACCTGGTAGCCCAGTTAACCCTGGAGCCCAGGTTTTAGTCTAATATCTAACAAATATTATAGGTACAAATCCCAATACATGGAATAACATGATTTTCAGATCATCCTAAGAGATGAAAATGAAAATGGCAACAAGAGTCCAATACGTCTACTTCAAATTAATTGGTTCAAACAACTGCAAAAATGTATTCGATGGTGAAGTGTGCTTTTCTTCTACATGATTTGAAATTCACACTAGGTGAATTCAGAGAGGAGATTGTACGACAGCTAGCAGGGTTGAAAGAATATGATCGGCCACCAGTACACCTGCTCTCAAAGAGAGAGAGAGAGAGCCTGGAAAATATAAAACCATTCCACATCAAAGAAAGCGCTGAAAGTCCTTTCAAATTGAAGTGCATGCATTTCCAAGTTGATATCCACTGCACAGCTGAAAATAATTGTTTTGCAGTTTGGCATAGCATTACCTATCAACATAAGTACACAGTCAAAAGTCTCTAGTCCTCACAGCCATCAACGTTTTGGTATTAGTGACACTGCTTTGGATTGGTTCAAGTAATTACTCTGTAATCGTATACAACATGTTAACATTGTTGAGCTAGTTGTCAGTCAACTAACAGCGATTATGTGTGATATAATTTTGACTACCACCTTTGTGCGGATGACACACAACTTTATTTGGGTTTCAAGACCGACGCCATTGATTTAGTTGTTGAGCGTGTTGCAACATTGTGAGTTATCAATTTATCGATTAAATAAATATTGAGATATCTTCTTTTGTCATATGCAAAAATGCTCGTTTCAGTAAGAAATCTTTTGCATACAATGTAGTCACAAGGATTTGGAGGAAAGAAGTCTCTACCAAATATGCACATCGCCACATGTTGCAACACAGTTGATAGATAACACATGTCTTCCTGTGGTAACACAGTTGTATAGTGGCTAGCCTGCGTAGTAGTCCCTCCGAGGGGGCTTGGGGCAAGAAGAAAATGAGGGCCTGCAGACAAGACCCGGTTTTTTGGTTACTATGCGGCCATCCAGTGGCCGCAGGATTTTCATTGGTCGATACCATGCATGTCAATTATCAGTATGCAAGGTTCTCAATTGATTGGTTGCTACGTCGCAATAGGAGGTTTAAAATAGAACTTCTGTGGGAATATTCGTTAGACGTTATTGATAACAGAATGAAATCAAATTATATGTTTTAAAAGTTATTTCATGTTGAATGTTGAAAAATGCAATCTGTTCAATTATACATTTATTGTATATATCATAGCTTGATCGATCCACTGCTAGGAATTTTTTTTTTCATAGACAATTATTACACATTTCAAGTCAAGAATAATTACAGATCACGCGAAGAATTCTGAGAAATCTAGCTACGACAACAGTTCTTCATGATTAACTTTCCTTACACCGTATTAAGGTGGTTAAAATTAGCAAAGTTCTGATATATTTTCGTTGGGAATCGACCGTTATTTTTGAACTTCCGGTCAATCGCTTTACTTTCTCGATTTCTGGTCAATTTTGATTGAATTGTTTTTGACAGTGAAATTTAACAGGATTGAATTTTAATTAGGGGGCGGATAATCAAAAAACCAGGTCTTGTCTGTAGGCCCTCATTCTCTTGACGGAGGGACTGCTACGCAGGCTATATAGTGGCCAATACCTGCTATGGAAAAAAAATACATTTTCACTTTTGTTTAATTTATATTTTGTTTTAAATCTATTTTATTTTATTTTTTCTATTTTCTTAAATATTCTATATATTTATTGATTTGTTTTTTTCTTTATTTTTAATTTATTTTTTGGACCGAAGAAAAAGATTTTGCTTTCTTTTGTAACCAGCTGATAGTTGCAACTGCCTGCGGTATCCCAGCATGCCTCACGGCCAAAGTAAACATGGCAGATGCATGGAAAAAGTTGAAGAAGGTGAAGAGTCAAAAGAAGTGCGAGACAAATGGGGAAATCCAGGAAAATAGCATTTAATTTGTCCTCAGAACTATTGCCCAAAAGAATTTGTGAAAAATGTACTTTTTCTATGGCGACTTTGGCATATTTCAATGATACTGGACATCTTCTCTCACATCTCTTCACATCTTTGAATATATATCATTTTTTATTCCATAAAACCATTTTGCACCATATCTCTGACAGTTGCGTCACATTCCAAAATATGAATGGTGTTTTTTTGGTTTAATTGGAAAACGGCGCAAAGTAGAACAGAGATAAAAGAGAACACTCAGGAAAGACGCTTTGAACTTCTACCCCTGAAATTCCTGATCCATTTCTGATGACCATATCTCTTTTAATTTTGAGAAAGCACCCCAACTAAAGATAGTCAACATTCGATATCTATAAAAAAACATTTTTGAATAGAAAAATTGCTTTAAAAATATTTCTCCTGTTCTTTTTCACAAAATAGAATGTACTACCTGGCTCAATAGGATTGAGTTCACATAAAGTGATGAGAAATAGTGATGTAAATTTTCTTTGTACTTTTTCTTTAATGGTGTTTTTATTACTCATTATAATTCTTGAAACAAATGGATCTTATTATTATTATGAATTATTGTAATTCTACTATTAACCTATTTAAGAAATGGAATATCCCATTTAAGAACAAAGTAAGGATCTCTAGGTTTTAGATATATCGATATGATATATTATGGATTCAAGATGATAAGAACTATTAAGGATATTGGGAAAAAACAATATCAACAGTTTGTTGAAACGCGACTTCAAAGGACATAAACATCGCTTTTTGAGACAATCAAGAAATCTTTCCAAACGAAATCTCTAAAGAAAAAGGCTGAAGGTTACTTCACTAAAGAACAATTGCCCTGTGTTCTCTCTGTTATACATTTCCTGTCAAGAGTAAGTGGTTAAGATAGCTTCTTTTGCCATTAAACCAAATTTCTCCTTCGGCATTGTCCCAATATGGAAAGCTTGGGAAAGGCAACAAATCGGATCTATTGTTGTATCTAGAAAAGACAATCCATGTCCCCCACAAATTAAAAAGCCTGTTGAAGTTCTGCTAGTAGATGAAGCGCAATTGTGATCAAGAAAGCTGCATTTTTGATATTGATCCAGTCTCAGTTGTAGCGCCTTATGACGTAAGTAAGATTATTTTGAGAATTGCAGATGACATGAATGACTCATATAAAGTACAATTTCTCAATAATTGTTGGCGACCAAATGGTGGATCCCGTACAGATCTTTATACTCATTGCATTGGCAAAAACAAGGAAATAACATTTCACATGAAATGGCCTGATCAAAGACCATGGTTAGCATACAGTGCGCATCCTGAACATAAGGGAGGTTGGTGTAAGACATGTTTACTCTTCTTGAATGACAAAGAAAAAGAGTCACTAGGCGTATTTGACTCCATTTCGAAACAACAAATCAAAAGAAAAGCTGGATGGTCACTCATCCACAGAGTATCACAAGAGAGCTCTAGACCGTTCATACTCGGTAGGAGCACAAGTGGCAAATATAGAAAAGCACACTGACACACAAATCAATGCAGTAACAATGCAAAATATCCAAGAAAATAAAACCATATTACACCACATTGTAGATGCTGTGATGCTATGCCAAAAGCAACAAATTCCTTTGCGTGGACCATAACATAGAACGCACCAACAGAAAACGAAGGTAATTTCATTGCTATGTTGCGTCTTCTTGCAGAGAGCAACCCTGAGCTTAAGAAACACTTAACATTTGGACCAGAAAATGCTTGCTACACCAGCAAAACTGTTCAAAACGAAGTTCTAAGTGTCATAGCTGATCTGATTAGAGAGTACTTTCTACGATGCCTCAAAGAAACCTCACACTTTGCATTGATTGCAGATGAAACGACATCTGAAGGACGTGAGGTGCTGTCGGTATGCCTCAGAGTGTTTGATTTTATTTCCGACACCTGGATCAGCTATAGCCACTACTATATGGGAAAGTCTAAATAAACACAAGATCAACATAGTCGTGGTCAGGCGTATGATACCACCGCATCCATGAGTTCTGACAAAAAAGGCGTCCAAGCAGAAATTGGAAAACATGTACCAGATGCAGAGTATCAAGGGTGTTGTCTCCATTCTTTAAATCTCGTGATCTGTCACGCTTGCAAGGTCAAACCAATACTGAATATGATGGATAGCTGCCATGAATTGTATAGTTTCTTTGACAATTCCCAAAAACGACAGAGCTTTTTTAATGTTGTACTCCATGCTCTTTCTCCTAAGAGTAAGGAGAGAAAGCTGAAGAATGTGGGTTGCACGACACTTGATGTTTGAGACCTTATTTGATTTATATGAGTATGTCATAAATAACCGATGATGATCGCTTCTACCATAATGATGAAGAATGGAGTTGGGATGCAAACACTAAGACACTCGCAAATGGCCTGCGACATCCATGACAAAATTTGGCCATATTTTCAGTTTTAGCTGTGCCAAAGAAATGTTAGAGCCTATGTGGCCACCTGTTTCTCCCCTTCAAGCTTGTCTTGTAGAAGTGTATCTTGGCTTTAAGAAAGTCGACGGTGTTAAAAACTTCTATAACGGCATTCGTAGTGAATTAGACCCGTGGTTTGAACACATCTATGAGAAGGTCTTGAAGTTATCGGTGCTGGTACAATCTAATGAAGAACGTCCATGTAGTAGACAGCAGAATAGAGATAACACCCCACCAGAGTCAGTATCATAATACTGGAAACGTACAGTGGCGATTCCCTTCTTGGACAGTTTGTTCAGACCTGAAAAGCTGCTTCAGCCAAGAAACGGTAGCAAACTGAGCTCTAATTCCAGAACTTGCCAGTGTTCTGCAACAAAAGTGGGATCATTTACTGCAACGTTCATCGTCCTTTTAAAGTGAACTGTTCCGCTGGACAAATCTTCTACAGCAAGTCTTTTGGCAAAACATGCTGATAGCATTTTCTTTCCAAACACCCGGGAGCTTCTCAAGATTCTTGCTGCATTGCCAATGGCTAATACAGAAGCTGAGAGATCGGTTTCCTGCGTCAGAAGGATACATACTTGGCAAACGATTACCATGACAACCCATCAATTATCAGACTTGGCTACTTGGCTTTCATTGCAATACATAGCCACTTCATCCATATCAGACCAGACGAAGTATGCCAAAGGTATATGACAATACACCCAAGAAGAATGATGTCAGCATCCCTTTTAAAAGATCATCAGTAACGCTGTTGTAGCTAAGTAGCTATTTGTAATTTTTGTATACTTTACAATCATTTCCTTTTTCTAAAACGCAGCTGTATTGACAAATATATTTCTTATCTATATTTTTATCGTCTTTGTAATTTCGTTATTTACATAAAGCGTAATGACCTTGGTTGATTGAAATTTTTTTCCACCCCTTCTTGAAAAATCTTGTATCTGCCCCTGGCATACTCTATTAACGATGCAACTTCATTGAAAGGAAGATGCATTGCATAGAGCCAAAATGCAATGACATTGAGAAAATGCACAACACAAGAAAAACCATACTCAGTACACGTAAGTCAAAACAAAGAACGTGAAAAGCATGCAGCAATGACACCGAATATGAAGAATCGATGGATAACAGTTTAAGCACCCACCACGATAAAGAAACTACAACACAAGCCATCAACTTTTGTAACAACTTTTATAAAGTTAGTCTTGGTTTACCAGGCGAAGTAATTATCAAGATCTGTTTTATTTCTATCAGCCACACAAGAAACCACTGGTTGAAGCTATCTTAGCTCAAGATGTCCCATTTTACATGAAAAAAATCTAATAAACCACTCCATCAACTTTCAGGAAGGGTAAAGCAATGACGAACTGACAAATGGGTTTCAAATTTTATCATAGATGAGTACTATCATCAGTAAACAGGCAAGAAAGCAGTTTGCTAGATGCAGTGAAGATGTCAGAGAACTCACAGGAGGAGATATTTATGACCAAATTCTTATATTTGCAATCCTGTTGGAGCCAACACTGTACCAACACTGGTTTCTAATAGTGATTTTTCCTAAGCTTAATTTAATTCTTGATCTTGATAATCTTATGAGCTATAACACCGGCCATTCATATTTTATCAATGGAAGACATATGCATGTATAAATCTATCGTCGGGGTTTTTTTTGGCATCTTGTAAATCAATTTTATTTTTTTATTAGGTGTATTGGATAGGATATCATTAAAATTTTCTAATATTTTTTTACTTTAGTATTTAAATATTAAGCATTGAGTTTTGTCAAATCTTTTAGTATATATTTGTTGGTTATGTCTAAATAAAAGAGCACAAAACGTTGTGTAACGTCCGTAACGAAAATAAAGTAATCTTTCTTACTGGAAAAATAGTACAAACCTTATAATAGTATTTACTATAGTACTAACTAACAACAACCATTTGGATTCCTGTCAATAATACCTCAATAATCTGTCTTTTAACTGAATGAAAATATTTTACTGATTGGGACCAAAGTATTTTGTGATGCCTATTTTTATAAAATGTTCAAAACTTTGTTTGCTGTGATTTTTTGAGCCCCTAATAGGGAACTGATAATAGCGTTGTGTTTGTTTAAGTGGTAGTAAATTGTGTGAATGCCATAGGAAAGTAGTGCAGTCAACATCACATAACCAACAAGGTAGTAGTTGTTTGAATGTTATAAGAACTTTCTGCTTGATGTTTTGTACCACAGTTTCTGCTACAAAAAAAGGAACTGGAGAGTGCATGTCTGTTCTGCATATCAAAAATTGTTGTGGTTGCTGCCGTATTGAAAGTTAGTGCATGTAAGATAATGTAAAATTAGCCAATGATGTGGTTAGTAGGTGTGGAGGATGGTATGTCATTTGCATGTTGTGTAATAAAAATGAGTGTAGTCTAATGCCAGGAGTGGAATACTGGTGAACAGTGAACATCGAAAGTCACAAGTTTGTGATTGTCTTAAATGGGTATGGTATGAATAGCATTCACAAAGGTTTCAGTAGATTGCCACCGATGTGTGAATTATGTATCAGTAAAATGGATGTCAGGTAGTAAGACAGTTTGTAAGTAGATGACCCACAGAAGGACACTATGGCTAGTCTTGGTGTGTGTAGTTTGTGAAGTTTACAAACTTCTTAGTATTTTAGTGTCTGAGGAGCTGACCAATGAAGTTGCTGGTCAACATTTGTCTAAAATGTTTGTTTTCTGGAGCGAGGAGTTTGTCGTTGAGTTTGCATTGTAATGAAGAAGTAGGATCATTAGTCAGTTACTAGTTGGAGTCCTTTTCGCTAATGAAAACTTACATGTTACCAAATTCGCCATCTGGTCCATGACAACAGTCACCCATCCCTTGTCAGCAGGTAGTATCACAATACCATTGTCGTTCTTAAGTCGTTTCAGTTCTCTCTGTTTATCTCATCTCAAGATGCTGTCGTGTCTGGGTGTACATTGTTTGGCCTAGGAGATACTGGTTCTAATGTTATCCTTTTCAGGCAAAGGTATGTCACTCTTGCGAAAGAGGACTGCCTCAACAATAGAAACAATGGTGGCAGTAGGTATGTGTTTGGGTGTGGTTGAGTGGTTGAGTCTGTATGAGCACATCCATGTTGCATGCTAGTCTAATGTCTGAAAGAAGATATTCATAACCCAGTTCTGATCATATTTGTATTGTTTCTGCCTTTGCGTGCTTGAACTTTGTTAAGTTTCTGTGTGTGTATAGTTTGGTATTCCTTGTAAGTTGTGTGTGTTCATTTGTCAACGATGTCCTGTACAGTGTCAAATAAGAATGACAGTTGAAGTAATGTGAGTTGGTGTTGTTGCTGTTGGAAGCGTCTGTGATAATGTTTCAGTCATCAGTGGTTGTCGTCAATTCTCCCTTTAATCAGTAGACGTCTTGTAGAATCTTTGATCCATACTGCCGCTGGTGTTAAGTGGTGAATTGTTCCTAGGACTGTCAGGAACAAGGCTGAGGGCTTTGCATTGATAGTTGAACCAAAGCTGTAGGCAGATGTGTCTGATCTTAACTGCGAGCAAGAAGTAATGCATAGTAAGTTTTTAGCTCTGACGTCTAAGTGAACGTCGCAGAGCAAATGGCCTGAACCCAAGTGTGTACTATGTTGATCTGTTGTGTCCTCCTGGTTTTCTGTGCTCTTGAGAAAGAGTGCTGGTGTTTGTGTCAGGCGTTTCGTCAATCTAAGCAGAAATCCTCTTCAGAGTTAGGAAGTGTAAGGACAAGTAGTGATATTTATGTGGCTTGATTTAATTGGTAATGTTTAAAGGAAAGTATGGTGCTCTGAGCTGCATTTGTAAGTGTTAGTCAATGTACTAGTGGTGTACTCGATGTTGTAAATGACTCATTGTGAGGTGTGGTTTATGTTTGGTAACTGTTCAGTGGATTTTGTTGTAATTTTTGGGTCCCACCTTCCAATTATACAGCGTGGTGGTTAGTGCAGTGTTTAATCAAGCAGCATAGACCAGGTCAATGTTAAGTCCAGTACGTTTGTGATGTTTGACAATGTGATTGTTAGGGTCTTTATTTTCCATAGCACACTAATGTCCAGTCAATCTAGTGTTTAAATTTATTCCGTTAATAAACATATTAATGTCATGGCATGTTTGTGTGCACCCAAACATGCCATGATATTAACGGAATGAATTTGAACACTAGATTGACTAAAGACAAGCGTGCTATGAAAAACAAAGACCCTAACAATCACATTGCTAAACATCACAACCATACTGGACACAACAGTGACTGGGTTGATGCCGCTTGATTAAAACTGCACTAACCACTACGCTGCATAATTGAAAGCTGGGACACACACTTAAAACAAAATCCACTAAATTCTTGCCAAACAATTACTGCACCTCACAATAGACTCATTCACAACATCGAGTACACAACTAGCACATTGACTAACACTAATAAATACAGCTCACAGCACTGCACATTCCTTTAAGCATAACCAATTAAATGAAGACAAATTAATACCACTACTATCTTTACATTTCCTAACTCTGGAGAGGATTTCAGCTTAGAATGACGAAACGCCAGACACAAACACCAGCATTCTTTCTCAAGACCACACAAAACCAGGAGGACACAACAGATCAACATAGCTCACACTTGGGTTCAGGCCATTTGCTCTGAGACGTTCACTTAGACGTCAGAGCGAAAAACTTACTATGCATTACTTCTCGCTCACAGTTAAGATCAGACATACCTGCCTACAGCTTTGGTTAAACCATCAATGTAAAGACATCGGCCTTATTCCATCCATTCCTAGGATCAAGTCTCCAATAAAAACCAGAGGCAGTACAGATCGTAGATTCTATATGACAACAACTGATCAAAGCAAGAATCAATGACAACCATCAATGACTGAAACATTACAACACACACCTTCAACACCTACAACACCAACTCACATAACCTTAACCACCATTCTTATTTGACACTGTACAAGACATAGCTGACAAATGAGCACACAACACGTACAACGAACACCAGACTATACACATACAGAAACTTAACAAAGTTCAAGCATGCCAAGGCCGAAAACAACACAAAGACGGTCACAACTAGGTTAGGAATATCTTCTCGCAAACATAAGACCAGAAAGAAACACAGTTACTCTCATACAGATTCAAAAACTCAACCACAACCAAATACATACCTACTGACACCATTGTTTCTAGTGTTGAGACAGTCCTTTTTTGCAAGAGTAACATACCTGAGTCTGAAAAGGATAACATTAGAACCAGTATCTCTTAGGCCATACAATTCACACCCCGCCACGACAGTATCTTGAGATGAGACTAACAGAGAGCACTGAATTGACTCAAGACCTACAATGATATCGTGATACTACCTGGTAACAAGGGACAGGCTACCGATGACTTTGGTAAGATGGAAGTACTCAATAGCGAAAAAGACTCCAACAAATGACAAACTAATGACCCTACTTCTTCATTACAATGCAAACTCAACAACAAACTTCTCCCTCCAGAAAAGAAACATTTTAGACAAACCCTGACCAGCAACTTCATTGTTTAGCTCCTCAGACACTATAACACTAGAAGTTTCTAAACTTCACAATTTACACGTACCAAGACTAACCATAGTAGAGACCTTAAGATACCCCGATTTCAGCTCCCGAGTACGGGTAGCGCCATTTTGAATTCATTAAATGATGACGTCATCTAGATTTACGCGGCAAAACAACGTTTTCCCGGGGTAGCCATTGCTCTACACGTACAGCACATACGAGTAGATATGGAGAAACGGGTAAGTTTTTTTGCTTTCTAATATTGCTTATTTCACACAAGAAGTATATGAAAGCTCTCATGAACACTTTGTCTTTGATTTTTTGTACCTTTCAAGTGATTAAATAGTTTTGTGAGTAGAAAAAAGTTGAAAACTTTCGGCTGTCAAAAATTCACGTTTTGCAAAGTTTATCGCTAAGATGCATTGAACAAAAGTTGTGCATTGAACAAAAACTATGAAGCCAGTGAAGGTACTATATATTGTAGGCATTTCTTTTAACATATTTAAGCTGAAAGGGCGATGCATTCCCATTATATTTTGACTTGAGATACACATATTTCCATTTTATCGAGTGAGTTTATCGAGTTGGTTTGCCAGTGGCGCGAAAACAGAGGCACTATATGAAAATAATCGAGTGTAATGTTTATCTCTTGTATTAGGCGATGTTTAGATGGCATGTAAAGCATGATTTAGACCTCGCAAGGGAGGTTGTAGCAACAAGACCGAAAAGTGGACTCGAGTGGAACGAAGTGGCGGCACGCCTTGAAGCGGCGTGGCCAGATCATCAGGGAAAAGGTTTGAAAGGACGCTCATGCAAGGAACATTTCGATGTGATGCTTGCACATCACAAGCAAGGCAATGCTGCTGCATTAAGAAAGTGAGCCTATTATGTTTACCCTGCTTTTTTAATATAAATATCTTTTTTGAATTTTTTATATATTCTATAATAATATATATTATATTTTATAATATATTTTA
The DNA here is from genome assembly GCA_949775045.1 of Metridium senile. Lineage (NCBI taxonomy): Eukaryota > Metazoa > Cnidaria > Anthozoa > Actiniaria > Metridiidae > Metridium > Metridium senile. The sequence continues at coordinate 19,579,766 of OX459096.1, read as the reverse complement.
ATAAATATTTTGAAATATAAATAATATAAATATGTTTTTAAATATGTTTTGACAGACTGGGACAAGGGTGGGTTGGGGGGTTGTGGTTAAGCACTTCCTGCTATTCAAGTGATTGAATATTAAAGTTCAATATTTTAGACACATTTTTTCTCTCAACACATCCTAACAATAACCTATGTGTCACAATGACAGATCTGGAACAGAGGAAGAATACAGTGAAATAAACCAATTAATGGAGGATGCAGCAACCTATAATAACGATTTCCAAAAGGAGAAGGCGGAGCAGAGAAACACAAACAAAGCCAAGGAAGAAAGAGATAAACAACAGGGTCTGGCTTTTCGAGATGCAGCAATGAATACTTTAAGAAGGAGTAAGGCAAAATTAAAACAGAAGAGATTATATCAAAATATAATTACTGTATTAACCCTTCCTTTTTTTGATTCCTAAACAGGCTTATTTCCTTTTAATGCAGAATCCCTTGGAAATGATAGTTCAGATTCTTCTGATGATTCTTCTGGTTCTAACCAGAAAAAAGACTCCCCTGGCCCAAGTAGGAAAAAAGGCAAGTTATTTCCCCTGAAAATTATCCCATTGTCTAATCAAAATTTTATACACAGTTTACATATTGTTAATCAAGTACTGTGCTGCATATAACTGTGGAGGATTGGAATGATTTTAAACATATTTTATACAATAATCCCTAAATGGTTCCAGCAGTGGCCCTAGTTAAATATTCCGGCACTTGTTTAGACATTGCATGAATTGTCTACAGATGTTAAATCTTTTGTGAAATACAAATACAATACTTATGTGCAAGAGCATCAACTTTTAAACATGCCATTGTATTGTTTGTAATAAACCATTCTCATTAATTCACAGCCAAGGCCAAGGCCAAGGCTCGTACAAAGCGTCCAGATGTCATGTCATATTTGATGGGAAAAAATCAGGCTGTGTCTGATTACAGAGAAAAAGAGCTGAAGTATAAAGAGGATCTCCTTGACCTTGAAAAGAGAAAAATTGAAATGCAGGAGAAGCAAATGCAAATGCAATTAGAAATGATGAAAGCATTTGTTTCTTCAAAAAAAGATAACTGCTGATTTTTACATAGCTTGCCCTATGCACTAGCCCTTGTTTATTGAAATGTATTAAGTAATGATGTGTGTAAGAAGTAGGCAACTCTCTATTGTTCTGCGGCAATAGCAACTTCCCCACATGAGAATGTCTCAGTTTTCAGACTGAAAGTATATTGGCCTATAGGTAACACATTTTATAAATAAAATGTGCAAAAACTCTGTTTTGGAACAAAGTTTCTTTTGTACTAAAAGATCTCGTCCAATCATAAGCACTCAAAACAATAGCCAACAGACGTTTACAATTTGATATGTTCCCCACATAGAAATTTTGGTATATAAAGCTCAGGAAATCTTAGATGAAAAGGGAATTAGATATCAAATAAAATATTAAAAAATCCGCTTAGTTTTGAAATTATGGCAGATTTTCATGTTTTAACCAATGAGATGGACGGACTAGACAATGCACCATTAGCACCTTTCTGCATTCCATTGCCGTTTGCCTGCCTATTTCTTACACACATCATTACTTAAGCATGCTATATTTAGTACTAACAAAATGTTAATTCTTTAAAGTTCTTTGTTAGTTGTCAAAATTTGCATTACAAATATATGCTTTGAACTCAGTTGCTAAGGTATGTTTGTACATCTGGAGGGGATACATCAAAGTGCGAGGAGGTTGTACTACCATAAAGGCATGTATGACAGTTTACAAGAAGAACTCCCACTACATAATATTTACCAATTGGCTGCAGAAGGATTTTCTGGTTTTTTCTAAAGTCTAAAAAAGCAAAATACTGCACAACTTTCCCAAAGCCCCATTCTACTGATTCTCGAACCCTACTCATTTCCTTGTTGAATTGTTGTTGGGCTGCAGTAACTGCGGCACCCCTAAAAGGACCCAGAATATGCTGTCTAATGGGATATGCTGGATCACCATATACTGTAAATATGTGTGGGGGTGTAAACTTTCTTCTAAGCTGTGGTAACAGATTGCTCTCGCACAGTAGGAAAGCATCATGATGGCGACCAGCAATGGGGCCATACAGGTGGGCTATCAATCCATTTGGACAAATTATGCTCTGGAACAAAAAACAAAAGTCATAATTAGCCCAATGGCCATAAGGTGAAGTCAATAAGTGTATAAAATACTACAAATCACATATCATTGATTTTTTTATAAGTCAAATGCAAAATCTTGTGAGGAAGTAGAAGTGCAGGTAGAAATTAACAATTTGTATGAAATTAATGTATTCACTTGATTGACTGCACACAATTATCTGTGAAACAAACAGCACTTATTACTACTAAAATTAGTGCTGATTTGACAATAGTAAACAGAAAATAACATAATTTAGCACCTATTTTTTACTATTCATGGATTAAGTGTGTGCACTCTACATTGTTACAAAATTGTAGTTACAAAGTAAACATTTAGACTTCTCATTCTCATTTTCTTTGTATGAAATAGTTGATCAACTTATATTTTTTAAAGCCTCATAGTCTAATGTTATTGTTAATATTGCTGTTTGACAATACTGTTTACTGCACTCTTATACTAGGCAAAATATTATAATTACTTGAAATTTTATCCCGTGGATACGTTTGTGGCCAGAGAACAGAATTCTTTGATTGTATGTGGGACGGCAGCATGGTCTTAGGGTACCATCTATGAAGCCCCAGCAGTTATGCAATGGTGCACCAGCAGCATAAATTGCATCTGCAAAAACTTGTGCATCAATCCAGTTTTGATTTAGATTTGTTAGCAAGTGGTGGAACCTGTCATAAATGTCATCCAGTATCTAGAAGCCAAATTAAAACAGTTTTCCATTGAATATGCCATGTCAAGTAATTTGTTAAAAAAATCAGCCCTAATACAGATTGCAAAAAAAAAATTGTTATTAATAACAATGATGATGAGGGACTTATAGAGAGTCACAAGACACTTTGCAGAGAATAAGAATATATATAAATAAGGATAATGTAAATGTATAATTTTTTGAATATACAAATGAATCTTGCTGTACACCTTATGAATTATCATGCTGAGTTCAGGTTCTGGTCTCCCAAAAAGTGAGCACAAATCTGAGAGGCGGTTTGGATAGGCGAACCTTCTCAGGAGTAGCAGAAACGACTCCAATCCTCCAGCAACTGTACCATTTTGGCATATGTAAAACTCTGGTATGTGAAGTATCAGTAAGTGGATATCATCCTTCCTAAACCTGTTTATTATATAAAACTCAACTTCAATCATAAACAGTAAATGAAAAGCAGGCAAACAAACTACCAAACTACCACAACAACTATCCTTATTACACTGTTTAATACGTACAAATATAAATATAAAATAAGATTATCTGTTAAGAATAAATTATTTACAAGTTATGAATATCTGCTATGTATATAACTGAACCTAATGTGATATGTAGGTTGCAAAATACATCAAAACAACTGAGAATCACATTGTCAAAAAGACAAAAACAAAAAATTATGAGGGATAAGTCTAAGGGATAGGAATCAGACCCATCTTTGAAAGTTACAGTATGACTTTGATGTATTCTGTTTACAAGTTTTAAAAAACAATTTGACAGGATGTAATATATCTGCATGGAAATCATACATAACAAAGTATTATTTATTAAAATCAAATCTGGGCATTTTTGCTGTCTAAAAATAGAAAATAAAGAACCAAGTGAGCTCTCTATAACAAGTCATAAATTGGTAGCTTTCTTTTTAGATGACAACAATAACTGTATTTAAGTTGTAGTTATTTATGTAGTTATTTGGGCAATATTTTCACCTAAACTTATCGATACACTCCTGTTCTTCCATGCTATTTAGATTTACTCGGAAAGTACTTTTAAACGGGACTGGTTCTTTTGAAAGTGCATCCACCAGTAAAATTTCGACATCTGAATCCTCTTCGTCTTCAATCGCGGATACAAGCAACAAGTCATCGATGGTTTTCCTTTGAAACAACAACAAGAAAACGGTTTTTTAATTCATTGATCTTGTGACTGTTAGAACACTGGAAATATTTATCGTTAAAATCAGAGTTAATTTTAATTTTAACCGTTAAAATCCAAGAAACATTGCCAAATGTGATGAAACCAACCTTATCTGCTGAGCCGCCATCTTGATTCTTGCTATCTTTCCCAGTCCTCTACGCGGATATTTGTCGCTACAGCGTACCCGGTGAAACTTAAGTCAAAGTCCTTATCCGCTTCGACGGGTACGGCTACCGGTAATTTTACCCGTACACATACCGGGAACCGGGGTATCTTAAGGTCTCTAGTGTCCTTCTGTGGATCATCTACTTACAAACTGTCTAACTACCTGATATCCATTTTACAGCCACTTACCACATAATCCACGCATCGGTAACAATCTACCGACTTTGCCAGTGAACGCCATTAAGACTATACCAATTTCCGACAAACACAAACTTGTGACCTTCGATGTTCACTAAAAATTCCACTTCAACTGACATTAGACTACACTCACACTACTATTACACAAACTACTATTACACAACATGTTGTTGTAGCAGAAATTGTCATGCAGAACATCAAGCAGCAAAACATCCAAACAACAACTTCCGTTTTGGTTGTTATGATGATGATACCAGCCGATGACATTTACCTATTTCACTAGCACTTAAACAAACAAAAAGCTCATACACCTAATTGCAAGAATGTTGTCACATGAAAAAAAGAGGCTGAACTCCTTTTTTTTATTCCATTGTTATTAGATAACTTATGTTCTTTTTTTCATGTGACAACATTCTTGCAAGTAAGTGTATATATTTCACCAAGGAGATCGAGGAGAACATTGCTAAACTATTTCTAAACTGCTTGGTCACTCACAAAGACAATCGCCTACACTATTGCTTACTGAAGCCCACCCACACTCACACACTGCTATACCAAAAAAATTACAATCCTACATCACTCAAGGACACGGCCATCAAGACTGTGATTTATATGTGCACTGTGTTTGTGATTCACCGGACCAACTTTAGGAGAAGTGCGGGAATTTGCAGTGTGTTCGAAGAATAATTACAATTAAAAGGTCACCATCATGAAAACATCATAAAAATAGTAATTTTTATCGTTTTTTAGTGTTAATTTTGATAGATAAGTAAAGCAAAGTTGTATATGTTAATTTTATCACCATATATATAAAAGTTATTTTTAATAATCCTTGTAAAGCGCCATTGAGCTTTCGGAAAAGGCGCTGTATAAATGTAATTATTATTATTAAGTCTACTTTGCAGCCTGGCACTAGGAAAGGTATAATTTTTTTTAGCAGATTGTGTTCCTGATTCCCAGATATTTCCAAACAGCATGAAACTTGCAAAAGTTACACCAATACACAAAGCAAAAAAACCCTGATCCACCAACGTTGGTGTCAGAAGACAGTGAAGAGGTCAGTGATAAAAGTTTTCACATAAGAAACTCTGAAATATAATTACTTAACTGAGTAGCAATTTACACTTTGTTCCAGACACAGTCAAGAGACGTAAAAGAAAATACATTGGTCCAAGAAAACATTCCTGAACTTGAGTCACTTTATTTCCTTGAAAAGTACATCAGCCAAGTTGTAAACGAAAGACTGAGCATTACAGAATCTTCCAAGAAGCCAATTCGAAACAGTTAAGGAAATTGATTTTTCAGGCTCTTTTTTGCACATATAAACTGCTGGTTTCGAGAGTGAACTTCTATTTCACTTTAAAGAGGACATACCAAAAGGAACATTTGAGAAGGTTAGAGAAAACGAAAATACATGGAGATAATCATTGATGTTTTGTTTCCTGAACTTATCATACAACTAGAAACATTGCTCATGGACAGTAGAGATTTTCTGTAACCAAAATAATGAGCAAACAACTGAAAAGTAATGTTCAAAAATAGGTCGAAGTAGCACCATGTTTAATATTCACATGACCTGCAAACACCTCTTTTATTTAACTGCTAAGCTGTTGAGCTTCCCAACATGCTTTAAATTGCAACAACACTAATATACAATTATAGTATAGGCAGATTTCAAAGTTAGAAGATTTGTCGAGGAGACATTCTAAGATTGGGCTGCCACAGGCAACCCAGTAATTACTACTAATCTATAAATGTAGTGTTTGCAAGAACTACAAGGTGCAAGAAGTAGTTACTTCACTTTACCACCTTTGTGATGTACACGAAACTACAACACTATACAAGATGGACAGACTAAAAAAGACTGAATCATTTATGTATTTAGTTGATGTCCAGAAAAGATATCTTCAATTATGTGAAATGGTATCCTTATAGACATCTTTATTGGAAAGAAACGTAGATCATGACAACAGTGCATAAGATATTAATTCAATGGCATCTAGTAATACACACATCAATGCAGACGACAGCACATCTCAAAGTACTAAATGGTAGTGAAATTTCATAAAAACAGCAGCAAAAATACCAGAACTTCAAGATAAAATGTTGAAACGACAATCTAGTTCTCCAACCAAAATGTAAAACCAAAGTGCTGAAAATGTTTTTTATAATTCAAAAAAATCTCTTTTAGGGTTTTACACAGTACTTACTACTATAGTAGTAGGGAATGGCCGGTTCTGGGACAGTTTGCCGCTAATTTCAAAAGCTGGATTTCGTGACATGATTTCATTGCGTGACACCACGGCAGGATCTACCAGAAGAATAATTTCCCTATCAATCAAATCTTGGTTATACAACCCTAGGTTAAAAACATCCTAGGTTCCAACGCTAGGTATCCGACCCTAGGTTCCGATGCTAGGTCAAAATCCTAGGTTTCAATGCGATTAAAGATTTTTTATTCCTAAACATGACGTAAGTAGACGGGTATTCCCCTGTTACTAATGTACATGTTTGAACTTGCCCAAGGATGGGGGATTTTCCATTAAACAAAATTATATTAAAAATAGACTTAAAGATTTGGTTATTTAGTATATTAGGAAAAAATGGTTAAAACAAAATCATATAAATCACACTCACGTTATACCAATAATATGAATACCGATTATCTTTTAGATCGAGAAACTAACATACCTATTATGAAACCAACGAAAGTATCGATGAAGGATGTAAACCAAAACCAGGTTATATTTACCACGGATACTATACGAAAGAAATTAAATGAATTCGCAGACTGGATTCTATCTTATATTCCACCAGAGGTTAAGAAGCCAGTAAATGAACGTGTGGAAGCATTGAAGAAAACAGTAAACGATATTTATAACAGACTCAAGAAGCCAGAGGTTGTACAAAAGAAAGAGTCAGCAATGAAGGGCTTTCTAACGTCGTATAGAATAAAAGGAGAGGTTAAGATGGATCCCAAAGTCTTCCTCCAAAATAATAAGAACAATGTCATAGGGACAGTTAACAAACAACAAAAGCCGATCAAAATGAAGTTGCTACTAGAGTGTGAATTTTACAAAAAGCAGCCTAACAGAGAAGTGGAGTATACGTTTTGGTATTTCCATAGTAATATAATGATAATTACACAAGCAACGGATATGGATGATGTTTACAAAATGTTGACTGAAAATATATTAGAAAAGGTTAGTAATTTCCAAGATAGTGGGTCAGGTTGGATATTCAGTAAAGTGATAAACTTGGATCTTCATATAGATAAATACAAACCTATAGCTGCTAAATCATGGATTGAACTACCACAGAAATTAAAATTAAAAAAGGCTATTGTTAAACCTGAAAATGAGGATAATCAATGTTTCAAATGGGCAGTTACAACAGCAGTATATCCAACAAAAACACACCCGGAAAGAATTTCGAAAGATATTAAATTAAACGCTAAAAAATTCAACTGGGAAGGTATTAAATTCCCTGTTCAGGTGGATAAGATAGGTTTATTCGAAAAGAATAATCCTGAATATGGAATAAACGTCTATGGTTATGAAAATGATCAGGTATATCCAGTTAGAATAAGTGAAAATGAAAATGGTAAGCATACGATAAACCTACTTATGATCTCAAATGATAAGACAAATCACTATAGTTGGATAAAAAATATTAGCAGATTGCTGTCATCCCAAATAACAAAAAATGAACATTTAAGATTTTTTTGTGAAAGATGTCTTAACTCGTTTAAAACAGAAAAGACCCTCAGTAAACATTCGGAATATTGTAAGAATCATGATGCGGTTAAAATAACGTTACCAAAACAAGGTACAACACTATCATTTAAAAACTATAACCACTCTATGCGAGTACCCTTTGTAATATATGCAGACTTTGAATGCTTCACTGAGAGTATAGATACGAGTCAACCAGATGATGAAAAATCATATACTCAACAGTATCAAAAGCATAAGCCCTCTGGTTATTGTTATATGGTAAAATGCTATGATGATAATCTATATGAACCAAAAATATTCAGATATACTGCTAAGTCAGAGGATGAGGATATAGGACAAAACTTTGTGGAATCAATAGAAAAGACAGTTAGAAGTATATATACAAAATATCATTACAACAAGAAGGTAAGAATGACTGACAAGGATAACAAAAACTATAATAAGGCTACCCACTGTCATATCTGTGAGGAGGAGTTAAATGGTGATAAAGTATTAGATCATGACCATCTTACCGGGAAATATCGAGGGGCTGCGCATAACGATTGTAATTTGAATTACAAGATACCGAAGCATACACCGGTAATATTTCATAATTTAGCAGGTTATGATGCGCATTTATTTATCAAAAATCTAGGTGTTACACAAGGTAAAATAGATTGTATTCCAAACAATGAGGAGAAATATATCAGTTTCAAGAAAGAGATAGTTGTAGATACTTTTGAAAACAAGGAAGGTAAAGTGTGTAATGTGAAAAGAGAAATACGATTCATTGACAGTTTAAAATTTATGGCTTCATCACTGGATTCACTAGTTGGTAATATTACAGATTGTGGAAAATGTAAGACTTGCCTATGTGTAAAAGAGGATAAAAAATGTGGAAAGTGTAACCTATGTTTATTTGATAATAAGCATTGTGAAAATCCATCTGCTGGAATGACTACAAATCTAAGAAGGTTTTATAGAGATAAAAAGCTGAGACTATTATTGAGAAAAGGTGTTTATCCATATGATTATGTCAACTCACCAGATAAATTAAATGAAACATCTCTACCTACAAAAGATGAATTTTATAGTAAGTTGAATAGTTGTGATATTTCAGATGATGCCTACAAACATGCACAGGAAGTATGGAAAACATTCAAAATTAAGTCAATGCGTGATTATCATAATTTGTATCTTAAGAGTGACGTAATCCTTTTAGCTGATGTGTTTGAGACATTCAGAGATGTATGTATGGGAATTTATAAATTAGATCCATGTTGGTATTATACAGCTCCGGGATTATCTTGGGATGCTATGTTGAAAATGACAGGGGTTAATTTAGAACTACTAACAGATTCTGATATGCTACTTATGATAGAAAAAGGTATCCGTGGTGGAATTAGCATGATTAGCAAACGGTATGCAAAAGCTAATAACAGATATATGAAATCATTTGATAAGAAGCAAAGATCAGTATACATCAAATATCTAGATGCTAATAATTTATACGGTTGGGCTATGTCCGAGAAACTACCAACTCATGGATTTAGATGGATGAAAAATAGTGAACTCAAACATTGGAAAAAGCATCCATGTATCTTAGAGGTTGATTTAGAGTATCCCATTGAATTGCATAATCTTCATAATGAATATCCTCTTGCACCTGAGAGAATAATGGTTAATAAAGTTGAAAAATTAATACCTAACCTAGAAAATAAGACTAAATATGTGGTTCATCATAAGACTCTGCAATTATATGAAAAACTAGGAATGAAAATAATGAAAATTCATAGAGGGATAACATTTCAGGAGTCTAAATGGTTGGAAAAATATATTGGTCTTAATACAGAACTTCGTACGAAGGCAAAAAATGATTACGAAAAAGACTTTTTCAAACTTATGAACAACAGTGTATTTGGTAAGACTATGGAAAACATACGTAACAGACAAGACATTAGATTAGTAACAGATGAATCACAAACAGCAAAATTAATCAATCGACCTAATTATAAGAAACGCACGATATTTTCAGAAAATCTAGCAGCCATTCATATGGGTAAAACAGAATTAATATTTAATAAGCCTATATACGTTGGGATGTCAATCTTAGATCTTTCAAAGAATCTAATGTATGACTTTCACTATAATTATATCAAACCAAAATATGGAAACAAAGCAAATCTCTTATTTACAGATACCGATAGCCTTATGTATAATATAGAGACGGATGATTTTTATAAAGATATTGAGAAAGATATTGAGGATAAATTCGATACAAGCAAATATCCAGCAGATCATAATGGAATCAAAAATAGGACTAACAAGAAGGTTATTGGAATGATGAAAGATGAAACAGCTGGTGTAGAGATAACAGAATTTGTAGGATTAAGATCTAAACTATATGCGTATAAGACAGATGATGAAAAAGTTGGAAAACGATGTAAAGGTGTTAAGAAATCGGTTGTTAAAAAGGATATAACATTCGAAGATTATAAAAATTGTTTATTCGAAGGGCAACAAACATTGAGAAAAATGAACGTTATTAGAAGTCATAAGCATCAAATATATACAGAAACGGTTAATAAAGTAGCTTTATCAAGAGATGATGACAAACGTGTTATACACGCAGATGGTATCCATACAGATGCCTATGGTTATAAAAACATTGATGAATGGCTATATGACCATGAAAGATATGGATATATAATGTGTTATGAGAATGCAATTGATAATTATGATAGAATAGCTTTACAAAAAGTTTATAAACCCAGTAAGTCAAGCAAATTATTTTAAAACGTTATCAGGTGGCAGCTCAGTATCTTCAGGTACAACTTGTAGTTCTTCTCTGACGAAATTTCTTTTCGGTGCACCATCAGAGAGGTAATATAACACAGGTTGATTAACTGATACAACAGCTCTTGTAATGTCATATATTCCTAATGACCATATAGGATCTGTAGCTCTTTTATTACCACCTTCCAACTCACCAACTTGATACAAATATCTAACTTTTACACCTGGAGGAAGACGGTCTTCATCTAATCCAACAGGTCTTTTATAATTCACATGATTTTCATTTACCTCTTTCATTGTTATTCCTTCAATAGGAGATTTTTCAGTTATTCTTTTTACACCACTGTTTATACTTCGTATGACAGTTGGTAGTCTTTCAACCCATTCACGAGATCTTTCATTATTTTCCATTTTCATTTGTTTTGCATACTGGTAGCTAAATAGTTTCTCAGCAATGGTTCGATTAGCGCGCTCGACTAATGCTTGGGCTCTATGATTATTAGCTTCTCCTCGTTGAATTTTTATATTTTTATTTTTTAATACTTTTGTTAATTCACCCATAAATTCTGTACCAGGATCAACCATCATTGTTTTCGGCCAATTCAATCGACGGGAATAGATCCTTGTGAAAGCTTTAGTAACTTCTGTTGAGTACTTAGACGTCAAAGGCTCAGCATCTACGTATCTACTTGCAATGTCAACAACCACAAGAGCATATTTATAAGTCTTTCGTTTTACTGTATCATGAGGTAGAAATAATAAGTCTGCCTGATGTATTTGATTAACTTTTTCAACGTCCCAGTGGTATCTAGGAATGTATTGTGGTTTAGGTAAATATATTTGCCATAATGCTTGTTTCTCAAGCCATTTTTTTACAACATCTTCTTTGATATCTGCTGCATTTGATAGTTTGGAAATAGCAGAATATCCTTTCCAATAACCTTGTGGGCTATAATAATATTCTGATAATGTTTTGTTCATAATAGGTATAAATATATAATCTTTTATAAGATTATAATGACACAATCAATTTCAGATAAGTTAGATGTAAATCGTGTTTACAAACAAGCTTTTGGATTAAAAGCAGAGAAAACAGTAAATCGTGTACGTAACATTCAACCCAAGCTCAGCAAATCCTGGTGAAACGTTGTATGTTCATATACCAAAGCTATCGGATAATGTTGTATTAGTTCCTGGTAGTGTAGGTCTTATTTTTAAATTAAACAAAGAAACTGGAGCTCATGCTAACAATACAGTTGTAAATAATCTAGGACGAGCTCTTATTTCAAGAATGAGAGTTTTATACGGAGGTGAGATTTTACAAGATACACAACGTATTGATCTATATAACACATATTCCGATTTGTTTTTATTGAAAAACGAACGTGAAAATATGCTAAGAGAAGGTGTTTCATCGTCTAATATGCGAAAATTACGAACAGCTGCAGGTGATAAAGTAACGGCAGATGCATCAGAAGTAGGGCTAGCAGCAGTTTATAGTGATAAATATAGAAAACCTATTAATCATCCAATTCTTGATTCACATGGTGTGTTTTATCCAAAATCGTTAAGAAATACCCTATCCTTTGAAATTACACTTCCTGGAAGTTCGGAGATTACTATTACCAGCGATTCATCAAAATCATACGCGTATAGTCTATCAAATATTGAGCTTGAATATGAGTGTATTGTTAGTGATTTTCTAGCACGTGAAGCTCAAGCAGCTTATCAAGTTGGTAGAGGTTTCTATTATGAAAATATTCTTCTCCACAAGACATTCACAATTAATAAAGCCACAACATCGGTAATAAATGAGCATGTTAATATACCAAGACGATCTATGACAGGTATTTTGTGTTTGTTTACTGAAGCATATGTTCTAGGTACAAGAGACTCAGAAAAATTTGTTAACCCAGATATTACTCAAGTAGATGTTAATGTGGATGGTCTGCCAAATAAATTATATTCGAAAGGAATGCTACCAACCGATTTTTGGAATTCTATTAGAGGTAGATTTGGTAAAACTGATAATTTAACCCAAAAAGATTTCTATTCTAATAAATTTGCTCTATGGATCGATTTGAGAACATATCCTACTAATGATATTCATGGTAATGGGATGTTATTGAATAGCACAAAAGATGGAGTTAAACTAGAAATTAGAAGAAAAGTAGGTGGTGCTGGTAATATAACATGTTATATGTATGTTGTTGCTGATGCTCTTATGGAAGTTGAAAATAGTGATTTAAAATCAATTATGTATTAAAAAGATTTTTAGTATTATAAAATATAATAAATGGAAGAATTAAAAAGCGAAACACCATTTCACAGTATTATAACCGGCCCAACAAATTCAGGTAAAACAAAATATTTAGTCGATTTATTAAGAACCTCATATCGGTATGTATTTGAATATATTGTATTAATATGTCCAACGTATTCAAGAAACTCAACGTACAAAGGCTTTGCTAATAACGATCCAAGATTTATTGTTTTATCACCTGATGCTGATAGTGTTGATGAGATCAATGAATTATTGTCATGTTGTAAGGAATTGTTTTCAGGTCAGAACACATTAATAATTCTAGACGACTGTGCTTTTTCAAAGGAATTAAAACAACGGTCTAATAAGTTTATAAATTTAGCATTTTCAGGTAGACATGATAAGATATCAGTATGGGTATTAACACAACAGCTAACAGCCATAGCAAAACCGTTTCGTGATAATGTTAGTTGTATTATATCATTTTATAACCCAAATAAAATATCCAATCAGATTCTTGTTGACGAGTTTGGTGGTGATTTAGGTTTAGAAAATAAAAAACATTTTTTAGAAATACTAAAATCGGAAAAATATTCTAGAGTATGCTTTTGTTTACGACATCCATATATATCATATGTAGAAATACCTGGAATGATATAAATAAATAAAACTATATACTATTATATGACATCAATTCTCGATCAATATATGGATGATAATAAAATAGAAAAAGTGGAAAATGATGAGGTAATAGAAAAGAAACCAAAAAAGAAGCCGGATGTTAAAAAAGCCGATACAGAAATTGAAGAAAAAAGAGAACAATTATCTATTCTTGCTGTTCTTGGAACTATTAAAACTTATACAGGAGTAAATATGAATTTGGGTGATGTTAAAAAGTTGTCTCCAAAAGATGTGGATAAATATTATAATAGATATCAAATTTTAATGGGTAATAAAGTAACAAACGGATTAGTTGATACTGCTATAGAAACAGCTGCCGAATTAGTTTCATATGTAATAACTATTGATAATAAAAAGGAGCTTTGTAAAGATTTACAGAAAAATGAATTGGTAAAACAAGAGCTAAATAACCTTGCTGGATTTGTTATTTTGAAAGGTGGAAGAACTGTTGCTTTAGCAAGTGGTTTACTTCAAATAGCAAAACATATTAAAATTAGTAATAATGATAATTTTGAGAAGAATATTCATAAAACTATTGAGCAATCTCTTGAGCAGACTGTTGAAACTGTTGAGCAGACTCTTGAGCACTCTTGAGCAGACTGTTGAAACTGTTGAGCAGACTATTGAGCACTCTTAAGCAGACTCTTGAGCAGACAATAGAAACTCTTGAGCACTCTTGAGCAGACTGTTGAAACTGTTGAGCAGACTATTGAGCACTCTTAAGCAGACTCTTGAGTAGACAATAGAAACTGTTGAGCAGACTCTTGAGCACTCTTGAGCAGACTGTTGAAACTGTTGAGCAGACTATTGAGCACTCTTAAGCAGACTCTTGAGCAGACAATAGAAACTCTTGAGCATAAATAATAATATTATTAAATATTAATAAATCGTATAAGAATTTATTAATATACTTGTATTATAAGATGACAGAAAACAATGATAAATTAGTTGATGAACAAATAACTAAGGAACCTGAAAAAGTTCAAAAACAAAAAGATCCAAAAAAAGTTGCTGCTGGTAGAAAACTAGTAGAATATCATAAGAAAGCTAAAAAAGCTCTTGAATTAGAAAATAATACTGATGATGACGAACAATCAAGTTCAAAAAACTGGATGCCTGAGATATCACTAACAACTGGATTATCATTAGTAGGAATAACATTGACAGCAGTAGATTTATATTTCAGATGGAAGAAAAATAATAAAAATATTACTCCAATAAAACCTAATCATGAAGAAAACGAAGAAAAACCTGTATCAGAACCACTTGTTAAATCAAAAACCCCTGTTAAATCAAAAAAATCAGTTCCAATAATAGGTATGGAATAAAAATGATATAAATAATAAAATATTTATATATACTATAACAATGTCTAAAGCAACAGAAAACAAATTAGTTAAAATAGCAACTGATGCCAGCGTAGTAATTGGAATAGCTTCCCTTATTGGCTATGTTGGTAAAAAAAACTATGAAAGAATCATTTATTAGTGATCCTAGTTCAAGTTTGTCAAATTATGGTAAGTGGGTTCTTGTTCTTGGAGGATCTATGTATCTGAAGGAATATCTTGAAGATAAAAAAATTCTACCAAAACCTTTTTAAAACAGGTATAAAAAATAATGAATATATATAACATATGGCAACGATTGCAGTAATGATAGCAGGCGCTGTTTTGAATGCAACAGCTTTTGTTGGGGGTAGTTATCTAGCTAAATCCTTATCATCTAATGGTTCTCATTCTGATGAAGAAAAAATAAGACATGACAAAGCTCTTGAAAAATATCAACATGATATGGGAGAATTTGAAAAGAAAAGACAGCAATATCAGGATTGGCTTGAATCACAATATGAAAAAAAGAAATTGGCAGATAGTAATTTGAATGATACTGATTATGCGTTTAAACTATACTCGAAAGCTCATCCTGATTTGAGTTTTAATAATAAACAACCGCAATTTTCAAATTATTATAAACCTAGTAATAAACAAAAGCAATATGAAATGATTTATGTTGGTGGTGGTATGATGACTGTAGGTTATTTGGCATCTAAATTTTTATAAGAAACTATTTAAATTCTAAATATAAAATCGTATAAAAAACTATTTAGTTTATATAAATTATAAACTAAATGGAAGGTGAAGATTTTAATCCAATAGATGAAGGTTCTGTTGATATTAATAAACCAATTACTGATGATGATTTGGCAGAACTAATACCTAAGCAAAAAGAAACGGCGCAAACATGGTGGGAAAGAACTAAAGAAAGGTTTAATAAAAGAGGTATAACAAGAGAACGTGGGTATAGATTATTTGAAAATGCTAATGAAAGTAATGAAGATTGGAATAAAAGTATAAGAGAGGAAATAGAAATGGGAGATTTATCCGAACATAGAGTACAAGAAGTAGAAAAAAAACATAGAGTAGAAGAAGCAAAAAATATTATAAAAGAAAAATATCCTGAATGGAATGAAAATAATTCTAAATTTATATATAATATTGATAAGGATGGTAATGTATTACTTAGAATCAATAAACTCGGATCAAAGGAATACTATCTCGATGATTTAAGTGAAGCTCCAAAAACAATTACTAATAATATAGGTTGGTCTCAGGATCATATTGATATGTATAATAATGCTAAAGCCAATCTCGATATATATTACCCAGAAAACACGATTAGTAGAGAAAATGGATTTGATATTAGAGAAGATGAATCCAGTATTATTGAAGTTTATGATAATGATAAAGGTAAATGGTATAAAATACAAACAAAAATAGGTGAAGAGACTGTAGGTCTTATTGGAAGACAAACTAATAAAATAAAAACAGCTCTAGGTAAGTCAGCTATAACCATTATGGATGAAACTGATAAAAAATTAACCACATTATACCCAGGAGTAGAAGTTATTAATGAAAAAATAGAATCAGAAACAGAGAGCATAAATTCTAATAAAGATGAAATTGATGATTTAGAATCAGAATTTGAATTATATACTGGTTCGCAAAGGGAAAAAGATGCTATTAAATTACAAAGAGATAATCTTTTAGAAACAAATAATCAGCTAATTGATGAAAGAGAGGCGTTAATCTCTAAAAGAAAGAGTTTAGAAGAAAAAATACATGAACTAGAAAATAAAAACGAACTAATAGAGGAAAAACTACCTTTGAAAGAACGTGTAAAACTTATTTTAAAAAAGTACGGTCTAACAGTAACAGGTATTGCTCTAGCAGTTGGTACTATTATAGGAGTAATCGTATCTAATCTAAAATCAGGTCTTACATCTGTTGCTAAGGGTGTCGGTAACGGTTTGAAAACACTTGGGAAAAAATTAGGTGAAATATTACCAGGTATGGTTGGTGCTATAGCATCTTTTATTTTCAGAACTGCAGGTGAAGTTGTAGGTTTCCTTGCTAAAAATGTATGGCTTCTTATTGTTGGTATTGTTTTGTATATGGTGGAGAGGTATAAAAACAAAAAATGATTATATATTATAATGGTAATCTTGTATATTGAAAAAACAAAAGCTGATGAAACGATTTGGTTGAAAAATCCTATAACAAATAGTACAAAAATGTCATTAATTTATTGTAATTTTGTTAATCAATTATACAACCTTGAAAAAGAAGGGACGATTTCAGATGGAGAAGGTAATGTTTTACTTCGTATTCCAAAGGGAAATTATACAACAAGCTCTTTTAAAAGTGTGGTTGATAATGCTATTTTTCTTGGTGAGAAACCAGTTTCCATAAGCAAATCCATTCTTACCCCAAAGGTAAATATTAAATTAAATGATAGTTTAGCAAAATTATTAAAACTTGAAACAAGTCTTAAAAAAGATTCTAAAAATGTTATAAATATTGGTAAAACTCTTGAATCAGTATACATACATTGTAATCTGGTTGATTCTACACAAGTTTTATTCAAAAATAATTATTCACAAATATTGGCATATGTTAATGTGGACGAGGTTGGGGAGAAAATAGCTTATAAACCTCTTAATAGTTTGTATACACAAATAAAAAACGATGATTATATCAGTAGTATTCGGTTATGGGTAGCTGATTATAATAATAATATTATTCTTTCTGGGGTATATCCAATGAAAATGGTAATAGAAATCGTTTAAAAATAAAATTGTTTGGTATAGTATAATGGAAAATCATGACGTATTGTATCCTGAGCTGCCAAATTATAGTGATGGTGAAAACTTCAGATTACGCAAGGTAAATGAGGTTATGTCTAAACTAGAAGCTGAAGTCAAACATTATGAAAACGTTAGGAAAAAATATGCTAAGACACGTGGAATCTTTCATAAAACAGCAGTCGTAAGTGGAATCTTTTCTGTACTTTTTACTGGTTCTGGTGTAACTACAAGCTTAACAGGTGCTGGAGCTGTCATAGGCGTCCCTTTAGCAGGGGTTGGTGGTATCCTCGGTTTAGTAGCATCTAGTTGTACAATTATAACGAAAAAACTTACTAAGAAGGTAGCAAAACATGAAAATACTATTCAGCTCGCAAAAGCAAAACAAAATAGTATATATGACCTGGTGTCAAAAGCCTTGTCTGATAACAAGATTGATGAAAGAGAATTTGAACTAATTATGGGTGAGCTACAAAAGTATCAAACGTTGAAGAGTGATATTAGATCTGTACGGAATAATGAGTTTTTAAAAAAGGGTCCAGACCTCGATATAAAAAAAATAAGAGAGGAGATGAGAGTGGAGATGAGAAAGGAAATTGTGGATCAGCTCATAAATCAAAAGAAGTAAGTATTTCGTTTGAAACAACTCCTATGGGTGGATTTACGTATAAATTACGATATGACAAAAATAAATATTAACGCTAATCTTATAAACGTATAAAAGGGAATCTCATCTTATAAATATATAAGATGAAATTTATAGATTTCGAACAAGAGTATCCAAACTATAACACCAATCGTTTTACCAATGTAAATGGTAAAGTTCGATTTATTTTCAATGGAGATGAGTATGATCCTTTTGATGAAAATGGTAATTTGGTAAAAAAATTTTATGAGTTTCCAACAATTAATCACCACACCTATGAACCTGAAGATATACGTGATTATCTTGGATCTAAATCTAAATCTAAGTTTCCAAAAGCTGTTATGCTTACAAATACAAAATATCCAATTCCAGCTGTAGGTCTTAGTGATAACCCGTCTGATATTAAAAGATTATTAACCACATTAAAAATATTTGTAACTCCAGGTGAAAGTTTTTCTTTTACTATTAAAAATATTTTTGAATTAACACCTCCAACTATAAATAATACATCTGATTGGACTATATGGATGGAAGATCCAAATTTTAAAAATTGGTCTCAACAGTTGAATTTTGCTGTCTGGTGTGCCACTTCAGGCTGCGGTGTTTCGTTTAACCTTATTGAACCTGATACACAAATAGCATCTATATTAAGGTTCCATGTTATTTTCACGATAAGATCTATTTTAAACACTCTACAGGTTATACTACCATGGGATAATAACTTTGTTTGGAATGGTACTCGATATAATAAAGGCGCTTTAGTAAAGTTGTGTAACGAGTTTGGTATTGATTCAACAAACCCTGATTTTAGATTCAAGGGTACATCCACAAACTCTGATGTGTTTGGGTTTCATTATACTAGTCCCTACAAGGATTCACTAACCGGATATTACAAGTCAACTCACAAGGATAGAAGTCAATATAATTGGTTTATTCCTCAAAAGGGGGTTGGTATAACGAAAGCAGGTTTGTCACGATTAAATCAAAGTATAGAAGCGTTTGTTTACTGTGTTTTAGGTGCACAGGTACAGACGCGATCATCAATTATAGGTGATTCTGGAGGTGCTACAGAAACGCAGGAAGTATTTCTAAATCTGTTTGAAAATTTAGTAATTGAGAAGGATATTTCGAAAAGTATACAGCGATATCAGTTTGTAATTCAAAATGCAAAAGTAAGGCTTGATTTAGCAATATCACCGGGTTGTTGGTTGCTGCCATCTATGTTAATTATAAATACAGAAACAACTATTGGTTATAACAATAAGCTTCAGAGAGCAACAGCTGATATGAAATTTGGTGTCAATAATATTAATAATGAAACTAAATCTACTGGTTCAAAACATAATATGGGTGATTCAAAAGTTAAATTACCACATAATACAGATGATAAATCTAAAAAAGAAACCAATAATAAAAAAGATATTACAAACTCCTTTACTAAACCAAGTGTAAAACCTTCACCAACATCTAATCAACATGATACTAATCTAGCAGTCGTTACGGTTGGTGTCGCGGGTATTGTTTGGTATATGTTCCGCTAGATACAACTGCCACAGCAGTGCCGTGACGTCATAATAAAAACATATGATGACTCATGATAAAAATATCTGAAGGTCAAACTGTACTAACAAACTTTACTGACAAACTTTACTGACAAACTTTACTAACAAACTTTATTTTATAAATTAATAATAACCAGAAAAAATAATTTTTTTGGTTAATAATAGCAAATACATGAAACTTATTTTCATGAGCAGTTTACATTATTATAAAGTATTATTCGTTTATTACTTTCTTATTTCTCTTTGGCATAATATTAGCCGATTTTTTATAATTTTCTGGTAGTTCTTCTTTCGAAATATAGTTGAATTTATACTTACAATGATCTTTCTTTGATATACCGTGTTTTACATTATTCAATCCTTCGCATGCCATTTTTACAATTCCCGTATTAATACCTAGATGTTGTTGAACGGCATACATACTATTATAATATGTTTCCTCGTTTGTGTTTATATTAATAGCTTTCACACATTTTTTATTCTGATGATTTTTAGATGTGAATGAATAATCTCTATTTTTTGCTGATTTTTTACAATTCTGTTGTTGTGTTACTAGTTGTAAATTACACAGTCTATTATCATCTTTTATATTGTTGATATGATCAATTACTTTACCGTCTGTTATCAAACCGTTGAAACACTCCCAAATAAATCTGTGGGCATAATAATTTTTTCTATTACTTTCACCATGTTTCCTGATAGTTACCATTAAATAACCACTATGATGAATTACATTTGATTTTGTCTTATTATTTGGATGATATAACCATCTTTACTACTTGCGTATAAGTTATACACAGGATGAATATTATAAAACTTCCCATTATTTATGTTATTCTCTGACATTATAATATTATAAAGTGATAAACCTTTAAGCCTTATTTTTACTATGTTTTTTTAAAATAATTTAGAATATTGTTTTTAATTTCATTATCAACATTCTTAATTTTACTATAGTTATTATATATAATATCAATAATGTAATTATAAGCTACACGAATTTGTTTACAGTTATTGGCACCTGTAATCATAACACAACCATGTTCAAAAACAAAAATTGATATATCCTTTTTACCCTTGTAATTATATTTAATATCTACTGATGCATGTATAGCTGGGTCATAAAAACAGTTGGCATTTTCATCTAATAAAACCTGGTATAGTTGATTTCTATCCACTAAAAAATTAAGATTAAAATTACTATTAATCATTACAATATTAAAATTATATATTTGATCAACAGTTAATTTACTTGCATTGCTTATAAATGACATATCTGTTATTTTTTTTGTTTTTGGATTATAAACAGCTCTTACCTTTAGTAACTCTCGGCATAAAATATTAATAGCTTTGTAACAATCCTTAATTTGACGACAACCAGTCATTTGAATCGCTCCATTCCTAAAAAGTTTAATATTAATATTTTTATCTTCTGATACCTGCACTATAACACTGGCTTGGTTAAAGAATGAAACTTGGCCTTTATTACTTATCTTGTTTTTCTTAGTTTTAATATTCTTTTTTGGTTTAATAATAGTTCTATTAATAACAGTATGTTTAACTCCAACAATCCCATTTTTACAAAGTTTTAGATACTTAGCAATGTTTTCCAAATTGAAAACTGTATCAAATTTCCCGGTTAGTGTCATAGTTGATATTTTTAATTCCTCTGGAAGAATTGTTGTATCAAAGTTTTTAAATTGTATTTTTTTATTCATAATAATATATTATATAATTATCTCTTTAAGCCTTAAGTATTAATTTTTTTATTAATAAATAGGGAAACCCCCCAACATTAGTCATGTCTAGGCTTGCCTCGGTGATGTCATCAGGAAATCCCCCATCCTTGGGCAAGTTCAAACATGTACATTAGTAACAGGGGAATACCCGTCTAATTACGTCATGTTTAGGAATAAAAAAATCTTTAATCGCATTGAAACCTAGGATTTTGACCTAGCATCGGAACCTAGCGTTGGAACCTAGGATGTTTTTAACCTAGGGTTGTATAACCAAGATTTGATTGATAGGGAAATTATTCTTCTGGTAGATCCTGCCGTGGTGTCACGCAATGAAATCATGTCACGAAATCCAGCTTTTGAAATTAGCGGCAAACTGTCCCAGAACCGGCCATTCCCTACTACTACTATGTGTGGGCTTTTTATCAAACAAAGTTATCATTCAATGTTGCAATCATGTGCAATAAATGCAGGTCAATTTCCAATGTCTATTTCACATTTTACTAATTTTTAAAACATGAAAAACTACAAAGCCTTCAATGTTTTAGTGGACTTGTACAAAGAATGTGTGGTAGAAATAGTCAAATTGTCATTGATTTATCTTCTAAGCATGTACTATGCAAACTTTGACTGTTCAGCTTTGATCGACAATTAAAACCACAATTGAAATAAAGCTTTTTAATGCAAAAATGTGAACTGTATTCTCTTGTATAATAGTATTATTATTGATTGTTAAAATTAAACAATTTTAAATCTTTTTCTACTTATCTGGCAATTAAAATCTCTCTAAGTGCTAGTATGATTCGGTTGCTCATAATTATGGTTGTCAGTTACTTGAACAGAAAACATATCAACTTATCAATGGTTTCCAACAGTCATCAAGAAGAAAGCTATATTGTAGATATAGATTATGATTTTTACTTCAATTTCATATTAAAGATTGAGACAAGAGTATCTTACATGTATTATCAAGATTAAAATAAAATACATGGATTCCATTGTCTAAAACTGTCACATGTGAAGAATATCATGTGAAGAAAAAGCCTTAAAGTCAAGAAAATCAGCTTTACTGGAAACTTTCTCCTAAGTTCTATTGGAGTCTTTATCAAAGTAACATTGATTGATATCTTACTTTGTTCAAAAAATAACAGCCAAAGAATGCATTACACTTCTAATGCAAAGCCGTTAGGATGGCATTAATTGTTTTGGTGCTGATTACGCACCGAAAACAAATTATTGTTGCTTTGTCAATCTTCTTCAACAACCACAAACAAATTAACAAAAATTGCTTCAAACTATTTGGTTTCAAATAGCAGATTCATACCCTTTGAGGAATAAGATGTGGATGCCTTCATTGTGCTTGAAGAGAATGATAATACAATAAAAAGACAAAAACAGACATCACTTTGATGACTTCATTTCTACAAAGTCAAAACAAGAGCTGTCAACTTCAACAAATCTCTCCACAACACCTAGATGTGTATGTCAGCCAATATATTCTGACTGTGAGAAAACAAAGCGACAAACAGTATGAGTCTACATCACTTAGAGGGATGGTTGCTTTGTTAGAAAGATGTCATCTAAAGAGACGTCACTACTAAGAGTCTACTATCACAGGTAAAGCTTTTGCCAAAAACAGGGATGTACTCAAATCAAAGCAAAAGCAACTAAAAAGATTTGGAAAGGGCAATTAACCCTAGAAGCTTCTCCACTAACTGCAGAAGAAAGACATTTGAATTACAGATATACAGTTCACTACGAGATATCAAGTTGAACACTCAAAGATAAAGTTCATATCGCAGCTTGCCCATGTATTATCTCTATAGCGCTTGTCATTGTTTGTAAACAAAACGTCATTTTCGCGCATGCGCTTTATTCTGGTTGGCAAAAGTGCAACTTCGAGCTTTGCGAGCGAAAGATGGCGGCTGGGGTTAATTCGTGTTTTGATTCTTCAACTTGCTTTGCAGACCTCTCCGATTACGTAAAATCCTTAGATTCGACCGCAAAATCTCGGTATTTAACCAAACTAAAATATAACAAAGGTTCTTCTTCGCTTCCGGATCCGTATTGTTTAAAAAATTGGCAAAACAATCCTTCACTTTGGCCAGACGTTACGTTCGGTGACATTTACACCTACTTAATTGACACGCCAGGGATCTATACAAAGGAATCGTTAAAGGCATTCAAATCTCTTGAAGCATATCTATATTTCATAAGCGGCCACGTTAAGATGCTGTGGTATCATTCAGTTGATAGTGAAGCTCCGTTTTGCTTCGTGAAAGGAAAGGTGATTCCTTCGCAAAGACTGAACGACAAGGCACACGATGCTTGGGTTTGCCTTCACAAAAAAGATGCTTCCGTCTACTGTGCTCACTGCACATGTATGGCCGGGTAAGGTTAGATTAATACTGCGTTTTCATTCTCTGGCATTCATAATTAACAACAGGCGTTTTGTCCGGCAAGCGAACTTATATATAACCCACTGTCATCTTTCGATGGGTTGTTTATATCAAGGTGACAACTTACGCCTGCTGACTTGGATACTATAGGAGGAATTACTTTAAAACTCTTTTGTTTTATCTGATATAAAACAATTGGTTTAATAGTCCAGGTTAGCAGGGGAAATCACCTTCATATAAACAGCTCCAAAGCTACAATACAACAACTTACGTCGATACTCTTCATCATTCGCCGGGCTAAATTAAAAATGTTCTTTACTGATCAAAATGAATGCAATTGCCTTTAAGACTCGGTGAAGTTTGCAGTCACGTTGCTGCTGTTTTATTCAAAATCGAAGCTGGGGTTAGGCTTGGTATTACTAAGACTTCATGTACAGATGAGGCATGTCAGTGGAATAAAACATTCAGAGAAAAGGTAAACTTATTATAATGTTTATCATGATGATTGCTTGTATACATAATACATTGTAGTGCTTGTTTGTAATGATTTTGCAGTCATAATAGAGTTGGCACTAAATGCCAATATGCATTTACTTACTGTAGTTTTAATTGACTCATGTATCACAGTTATATATTTATTTTAGTTTGTTTGTATGTATGCTGGAGTGTAGAGTACAAAACTTGAATCCGTGAAACACTAAAATAGTGCTAATTAAACAATAGAAGACAAAGGATATTGTACAAATTAATGCAATTTAATATTACTAAAGTTTCACGGATTTAATGCTTGCACTATTTGTTTGTTTATTTATACATGTGGGTTTTTTTCAATTCATTTATCTATCTACTTGTTGTTTATATGTTGTGTCAACATTATTTGTTTGTTCATTTATTTATTCATCCATTCTTATGGAATTGTCAGATAAATCCACTTCCAGTATCTGAACTTCAAAACCTTACGAAAAGAAATCGTACACAAGTAATAAATACAGCTTCATTCTCAAGTTCCCCACCCCTACCTGACCATACTGAATTAGAAAAACTAAAGCAAGCATGTCCCAATGCAGTATTTTTTTACTTAGTCCCAAAACTTGACCCAGAAGAAACAGATTCAGCTTCAGAAGATGAGGATGAAATAGACTTACCACCACCATTAACATCACTGTATTGTGAAGAATGTACTAAACTTGACCTAAAACATTTAAATGAAAAATGTGATGCTATATTGAGCGAGCTTCATGGTCAATATACCGAAAAACAGAGGGAGAATGTTGAGTTGATGACAAGAAATCAAAGTGTTTGTCCCCTGTGGTTTCAGCATAGACATGGGAGGATTACAGCCAGCAAAGCACACTCAGTGGTCCACAGACGAGATACAACATCTCCTGAGAATTTGATCAAAACCATAATGGGATATTCAAACAAAGACATTTCAAACAAGAAAGAAGTAAAATGGGGCCTTGACAATGAACACACAGCAAGAGAGGAATACATTAAACTAAAACAAAGGGCTGGGCACAATAATTTCAAGTGTAGGCTCTCTGGGCTGGTCATTGATTCAGACAGACCATACCTTGGAGCAACAGCTGATGGGATTGCTTCGTGTGAATGCTGTAGTGCTCATGTTGTAGAAATTAAGTGCCCATACAAGTACAGAAATATTGAGGCACTAGAGGTTGCAACTGCAAACAATGACCCTGACTTCTGTCTGAATGAGAAAGGGGAGCTTAAGACAAATCACAGATTTTACACTCAAGTGCAAGTGCAGATGCACGTCAATAAAATTATGCTGGCAGACTTCTGTGTCTTTGCTAAGAGCCTTTACACAGTGGAAAACATTAAGTATGACTCAGAGTTTATGAAATCCCTCTTGCTTAAAACAGACTCTTTTTTTGTTGGCTACCTTTTACCAGAGCTGCTAACAAGAAGCTTAGAACCATGTGAAGAGGATGATGACAGATTCCCCGAAGAACAATTATTGTGCTGTACATGCAACAAACCAGAGTATGGAAAAATGATCCAATGTGAAAACCCTGACTGTGACTTGGTTTGGTTCCACTATGACTGTGTGAACATTCGACGAAAGCCTAGAGGAAAGTGGTTCTGTTCACAGTGCAAGCCCTAAATGTATTTGTTTGAATATCCCATTATGGTTTGTATTATGTTTTATAACACAGTACTCATACAGCACATTTCATATATAGTCTCAATGCACTATTTACAACTGATAATATAGGTCTGAGACTGTTATTTAAGGCACACAGAAAGCGATACAGCTTACAATCATAACGGGTTAACAATATAATTGTTAGTTGACAGTTCCAGCTATATAGTCACTGAGGGTGGAAACAACAATGGATTGTGACGTCCTCAGGGTTTTTTTTAACTTTTATGTTTCAAAATTATAGACATTTATTTCACTTTATTTATTTATTTCACAATCGACAATGTATTTTTTTCAAAATTATATACAAAATATGTTTATTTCAAAATATACAAAATATGTTTATTTCACAATTGATGAGAATGTACTATTTCAAAATAGACAATGTATTTGTTTCATAATTGACAAAGTATTTATTTCAAAAAATAAAAAATGTTTATTTCACAATTGACAATGTATTTATTTCATATTAAATTGACAATGTATTTATTTCAAAATAGACAATATGTTTATTTCACAATTGATGAGAATGTATTTCTTTCACAATAGACATTGTATTTATTTTACAATAGACAATGTATTAATTTCAAAACTATATACAAATTATGTACTATATATTTATTTCACAAAATATTGATAATGTATTTGTTTCAAAATAGACAATGTATTTGTTTGTAAATAGTGCATATGTATTCATCTCATAACTGACAAGGTTTTTGTTTCAAAACTAACAGCATATTATCATTTATGTTCAAAAATAAAATGTATTTTGTTTCAAAATTGAAGGTCATGATAGTTAAATATAGAAGCCTAAAATTATATACATTTCTATTTAGATTTCACATGATAAATATATTTACAGCGCAAAGCCCAAAAGTATGACCAGCAATAATTTATTCATATTTTCAATCAATTCCTCTAGATTAAATGTCAACATTTCTCACTGTGAATCACAAGACAAGAATGATGTCAATCTTCAGATGAATTTTGAGGTTAAAATAGCTAGAATGAAGTCCATTTGAATCCAAAGCAGATACTGACAAACATGTCAAAAGAATGTAAATAAATTATCTGCGGTCACATTTGGTCTTTGCTGATCTGTAACTTAGTCGTGATTTTTTCATGGATGTGATTTGAAATAAATATTTTTACTTTTTTCTTGTTGCTGAAGGACCCAGATAAATATTGATTTCCCAACTTGTAAAATATCAATATTTATTTCAGGGAAAATCACAAATATTAAAGATATATAAATATTATTTTATAGTTTCTACAATATTGAAAACCTGAAGGTCTTTCAGAAGTAGCACAAAAAATGTCATTTTAAGTATGTTGGCTCTCGAGAGACAAAGTTGATTGATTGATTGATTGATTGATTGATGAACTTTATTTAAAGATGGTTTAAAAAATATTTACAAAATACACCAGTTTAGCAAAGATAATCTTACACTGTGCCTTCTGTTGTATTCAATGCAATATATGCCTTATGAGTGAACATTCAACACCTGAACATTAATTCCATAACTAGAATTTAGTCGCTCTAATGATATACAAAGATATAACTATCTATATATGGGTCATTCCACAGTATTTGGTTACCTCTCATGTGGTTTTGAAATTTCCCCAAAACTGTGTGTATTTGGTCTTAGAATAGTGTCAGGTAGTTGAAGTAAACGTTTTTGAAAAAAAAAATCATTTATGTGTCAGCATCTGAGAATAAATTGCAACTGATTATCGAAAATCATGAAAAAGCCGTTGCGGAGACTACAAATACTTTATCAGATTAAAATGAAACAAACAGCCAGACAATTCTGAAAGTTTCCTGGACTTGTCCTACTAGTTGGCCTCTTTCAAAAAATACATGATCTAAGTTGGGTGTGCCAACACTATAAAAAATATTTATGTTCCACTGGCGAGATGTAGTCTCCGCAACGTTTTTAGACCTTAAAGTTTCTCCTGTATATTCCCTGATGAGAATTTTTGTATAAGTTTTTGAGAAGTTCTAATTCTTAACCAGGGAAAACATATTCAGTACAAAGAATTCAGTTTTTTCTATTAGTTTCCTAATTATATCACTTTTAATTTTGTTGTGGAGAATACAATTTTGTTGCGGAGACTACATTTTTGAAAGAAATCTTCTAAAAAGTGCTTTAAAGTTCCCCATCTTTATTTAAAATTAAAATACTTATTTTGATTTATTATAGAATAAGATTATTATTACTTTATTTACTTTAATTTATATTATTTATATTTTTTTATTTATTTTTATTGTTATTTAAAAAAAAAAAAAAATGTGATTTTTTTTTGTAAATTCTTTTTATAATCTTTTTTTTTTTTCAATCTTGTAAAGTGCTTCTGAACCTCATAATTATTGCTAATATATAGAAATAAAGTTATATTAATATTATATAAAAATAAAGTTATTATATCATTATATTACTTATTGTTATTATAAATATACCATTAGTAAACTTGGGCTTCCTGTGGTAAGGTTCTGGGCATGTGCAGTTTATACAGATCTCAACGCATGGGATTGTGGGTAATTATTTCTAAATTGCACATCTACAATGTCTTCAAGTAGTACTCAAAGGAGCAAACGTTTTAGAGAAAAACTTAAAGAAGATGAAGAGAAGTTGGAAGTCTACAAGAGAAAGGATAGGGAAAGGAAAAAGAGAGAATATTTGAAGAAGAAGCATACTTTAGCAGAAAGTGAAAAGCTCAGAATAAGGAAAAAGAAAACCCTCAGACAGAGGCAATGGAGAGCATCAAAGAAGAATAAAGATAAGGCTCATCACAATCAAGTAAAGAAAGATGCTACCACTGCAGGTTCATTCAAAAGTCCCCAGAGTCTAGGAAAGGCTGTGAGAAAAGTAAATAAAAGTTTGCCAAAAAGTCCATCAAAAGCCCACCATGTGATTGCCAATGTAGTTCAGCAAATGTCTCCAAGAAAGCGGAAGTCAGTTCTTGAGATTTGTGACCAACTTGTAAAGAAAAGAAAATCAGAAGTTGAGAAAAGAAAGAAGCGATCTGATGCAATATCTGATAAAGATACAAGATCAATTGAGGAGTTTTACATGAGGGATGACATAAGTAGAATGTGTCCTGGACGTAAAGACTTTGTTACAGTCAGATCAAAAGAAGGGAAAGAGC
Source organism: Metridium senile (assembly GCA_949775045.1). Lineage (NCBI taxonomy): Eukaryota > Metazoa > Cnidaria > Anthozoa > Actiniaria > Metridiidae > Metridium > Metridium senile. The sequence goes on along the minus strand of OX459096.1, from coordinate 19,550,073 downwards.
ACAAGCAAAAGAGGCTGCTTATCTACAACATCTCTGAAGTATACGAAATCTTCAAAGCAGAAATACCAAGTATCCAAGTCAGCTTATCAAAATTTGCATCCCTTAGACCACCAAATGTCCTTCCTATTACTCCTCGTGACCAAGAAGTGTGTGTATGTAAATACCACGAAAATATCAAGTTGCTGCTTGATGGCCTGAAAGCTGTAATTCCCGAAGTCCCAAAAACGCCAGAGGACATGCTACTTACTACTGTATGTAATATGGAGGATGTAGAATGTATAGATAGAGAGTGTTCAAAATGCCAAGTCCATCAACCGATTGAAAAGCTTTTTCAGTGCGATGACAACACTCCGATGTTTTACTTCCAGTGGAACATAGGTGATGATGGTAAAGCAAGGAAGGAGAGAGTAGAGTGCACTGCTGCTGATGCCAAAGATGATCTCAAAGCTCAGCTACAACCTTTTGCCAGGCATGTGTACAATGTAAAGCGACAATTCAATGAGTTGAAATACCTGAAAGAGAACCTGCCTGAGGGGGAAATTATAATCCAAGAAGATTTTTCTGAAAACTTCCAAATAAAGTACCAACAGGAAATCATGGCAGCACACTGGTCAAATGATTCAGTAACCATATTCCCAGCTGTTGTCTACTATAAAGACAAAAGAGGGGACTTACAGCATAATTCATATGCTGTTGTGAGTGATGAAATGGCCCATGACAAAGGCAGTGTGTATGCATTCAACAAAGCCATTCTTAAAGATATTAAAAAGGTGACAAAAGTAAGGAAAGTCAACTACTGGAGTGATGGTCCCTCCTCTCAATTTAAGAACCGCTACAACCTTTCTTGTATCCTATACCATCAAGAAGATTTTGGCTGTGAGGCAACATGGAGCTTCTTTGAGACAGCTCATGGCAAAGGTCCTTGCGATGGTGTTGGTGCTGAAGTGAAAAGAGCTGTGTGGCGCTCAATCCTTAGAGGTACAGAAGTCGTCAACACTCCACATGACTTCTTTCAGGCTGCACAGAATGTTAGCAAGAATATAAATATATTATATGTGTCACAAGAAGATGTGAAAGGTGAATCTGATAACCTGAAAGAACGATGGGATGAGTGCAAGCCCATTCCTAAAACCCATACTATCCACTATGCTGCAAAACTATCAGATTCAAGTTTTATCACAGCAAAGAATTCTCAGTTTCTCATCAAAGATGGCGAGCAGAACGACACTCTTGTTGCCAAAGCTACCACACATCCAAAGTCAGTGCCACAACAATCATCCAAACAAGGTAGAAAGAAATCCAACAGTGTCAATATTGAAATGGGTCTACCACCTCACCTCACCTTAAAGTTTGAGAATATCTCTCAATACTTTACATTACCTATGCACACAATGTACATGGTAAATGGCATACTTGATGGGAAAGTTAAATGGAAAGGGAAGGGAATTATCTCACCAAGCGACTTGGATTCTCTTAATGGTGGTTATGCTAAGGCAGAATTTAACTACCTCACAAATTTTGTGGTTGATAGTTATCTTGAGCTTTTGAAAGCCAATAGAAACATGACTGATGTGACTGTATTTCCATGGGAAATATTTAAGACATTTATCACAAAGAAGCTCCTTTCTGAAAAGGCCTTGCTTCAACAGGATATAATCCTTGTACCATGCAACACTGCTGAAACCGAACATTGGTTTCTTCTTGCAGTATTTCCACAAGAAAAGTTGATGGCTGTGCTTGACAGCTTAGCTTGTGCTTTTGTGAAGTCCACTGCACAAGCAGCTATACAAAGAATGTGGAGGCTACTACAAATGATGGACAGCAGCCTTGATGTTAGTCAGTGGTCATTTGTTGCAAATAAAGCTTGTAACATTCCCCAGCAAAGTAATTCATTTGACTGTGGGGTATTTGTCAGCTTATATGCAAGGTGTCTTGTAGAGAATGATATCATGTTAGGTCAACCTGACATTCAAAAATTCAGAAAACACATGGTTGCTGAACTCCACAAGCAAACTCTGCTCACAACTACACCAAACATCGAAGTTGGCATGTATTATGCTGTGGACTATGTAAATGTGTTTTACATTGGTAGAGCCCTTGAAACCAGCGGCCAATTCACAAGTTTCAAATTTCTTCATAGCTCTGGTGCCAAGAAATTCAATTGGCCAAAAAGTGATGACTTAGAAGAGAAACACATCACCTGCATCTTCTATGGTCCAATAAAGTTAACAGGAAATGGCCCTTTTACAGTTGATGACCTAGAGGAAATTGAAGCCATTTTCAAGACCTACATTGTCAAAAAGGGTCGCTAACTTTATTACACTGAGCAGATGTTTGATAATCACTGTGACATAATCTCTTTTCTACAACTTCACATTCCCAAATGCTTTGTACATTTGTTCAGCTTTTTAATCCCTAAACAGAAGTTACAATTGTTAGCATCAAAGCATTCTGGTATTTATACTTTACTGATGGCATCATTTATGAACGAAATACATGTTTGAATGGTTGAGCTTTATTTGGGCTCATTTTTTCTATTTCATTGTGCAAATTGTTGCAAAATAATTCAATTTGATGTCAAAATGCAGGTGTGCATATCGTATTGAATCAAACCAGTACAAAACCCTGGTTTGACATTGTGACAATATTGTTCATATTCGGAATATGAGGTCTTTGGATTAGCATGTAATTATGGTCTTCTCATTGGTGTTTTATAGATTAAATTCATCAAATTTTGATGTTTCAATCATTATTAAGGATTAATTTGTCATTTTCTCCCTTGTTTTCAAGAAAGTACTTTTTGTAGTCTCCGCAACGTAGTCTCCGCAACGGTACCACCTTCTTATTTTCTATAATTTTCAGGCAATGTAATGGACTTAGGCCAAATATTTTGGCATATATTTAAACTAGATAGACTAGCATTCAATGTAAGCAAAAAAAGAATTTTGAAAAGATCATAGAGTCAGAGAGTTTTGAACCTGAACTTTGTTGATCAAAACAGAGGGTTTTTTTTGTAGTTTCCGCAACAGCTCATGTTTAACTCAATGTAGCTCCTCCCGCTTTTGATTTATAAATGTTGTGTAGATTTTTTGAAAGCCCTGGAGGAGACCTATTGTGTAATACCACAATAAGTTTGTATTATTTGTTGAATGGAAATATATCAATCACTTAATTGCTCTGAAGTGTAGTCTCCGCAACGGAGGAATACTGTGGAATGACCCATATATATATACACCTAATTGCAATAACATTGTCATATAAAAAAGAAAATTACAAAATAGGAATTAATTAAAAGACAAAAGAAGAAATTCAGCTTGAGTACTCTGTTTTTGTCTATTAATTAATTCCTATTTTGTAATTTTCTTTTTTATATGACAACATTATTGCAATTATAGGTGTAAATAATTATGTACATTGAAATAGATCAAGTGCCAGTCACACTGCTGAATGGATTGCAAACAGTAAACAATCATGAAATAAGATATTATTATATAGGTTGAATCAATGTGCCAAATGTATTGCAAACAATAGATAATTTTCACATTAGAGTACAAACAGTAAAAGTGTGCAATACTTTGTAGTATTTACCACTAAATAGTGTTGATTAAATAATAGAGAACAATAGAATTTGCATAATTTAGCAGTATTTAGTGGTATTTATGTTGCACACTTTTAGTGTTTGTACTCTATTATGCAGTTTTCTTTGATATAAAATTTTAGTTTCTCCACATGTGAACTTCAACATATAAACTAGGCCTATAAAAACCGAGGTGTGTATATACACTCCTGTACAACTTTGATTTACAAATGTTTCACTGAAAGTTATAGAGTACAAACACTAAAAGTGTGCAATACTTTGTACTATTTACCACTAAATAGTGTTGATTAAACAATAGAGAACAAAATAATTTGCATAATTTAGCAGCATTTAGTGGTATTTATATGTTGCACACTTTTAGTGTTTGTACTCTACTATAGTCTTTTTTAGCTGATTTAAAATAGAGTGTCTGACTACACTCCAACAGTGTCATTAACAAAACAAAAAAAAAACTACTTAACCAACCTCTTATGTAAATTGCTCACTGCTGCAGTTATCATGACAATATTATCTATGTGTGGTACTAAAGATAATGGCAAGACTCCTGCAAGTATTCTGAAGTTCTTAAGTCTCTCCATCATCCTTTCTACATGAATACGCACCCTAGCTAGCTTTCTTGACTTTTCAACACTTCGCATGCTTAGTTGCGTTTTCCCTCTCGTGAAGCTTGGGAGGGCCAACCTAGCACCTCTTGCAGCCACATCATCGTCTATCAAGAAACCTCTGTCAGCTAATACTAGATCACCATGTTCAAGAATATCTAAGAAACCAGATCTTTGAGTAATAACTTTGTCAGACACTCTTCCACCAAATCCTTTTGAAATAAAAGAGACTGCACCTGTAGGTGTGATACCAACTAAGAGTTTTAGTGTATTGTGGTGCTTGTAGTTTGACCAGGTAAGTGCTCGTAAAGTCAAGTTTCTTGCTCTTTCACAGAATATTTCTGTACAATCTATAATGACCCTACAATTTCTAAAATGAGGTCTAAACACAGAAGGCATAGTGCGTAGAACTTCATCTCTTGAGGGCCATCGTACAAGAAATGACAAACGTTGTGCTACTGCTGAAAGACCTTGGTTCAATATTCTAGAAACTAAACCTTCAGAAACATTAAATCTATATGCTAAATCTAGATTTAGGAGGCTTAGACGTAATTTCATGAATATTAAAAGAAAGACACTGGTTTTAGATAGAACTTTAGAATTGGGAAGAACAGAAGAACAGTAATTTAGTGCCCAGATGAATGACAAGTAGTTTGGGAATCCAGTGTAGAAGACTGTTTTAGTATTACTGTTGTTCAGGAAGTTTTCATCAGTTTTGGTTTTCTTGAGTTGTTCTTTAAGATGGAGATTTTCAGTCTGAAGTCTAATGAGTTCTTTATGAAGTTGTTTGTTTTCTTCTTTGAGCTGGCTATAGGCATTGTGTATGTCACCTGATGGGTGAAATAAATTAAGTAAAGTTAATGATTAAACTGCAGCTGATAATGATTAGGATAATTTACAAGCTAGTAATAAATAAAAAAAACCTCACTGTAATCATTCAATGACAGGTTTTTAATGTACTGAAACGAGCTAAAAGTCTAGATTGATTATTATACATACTCATCTTCAAAGTTATTATTATATTGTATTTCTGAAAATATAATGAAAACCCTGCCATGATGTAATTTCTGATCCCTAACTTTTATGCATGAGTGAAAATGTTGTAAATACAAACAGATTGAACGAAAAGTCAAAGGCATTGTTGTTTCGTGCGAATAGTTCAGTTTCAAAATGGCGGGCAATTTTAAGATATTATGATTTGTCTTACCTAGTTTTTTATCCTTTTCGCTTGTCAATGGTTCTTGTTCTCCTGGGATTGTGATATTAACACACGAGTTAATCAAATCCATAAGGATTTGAGCTCCCTGGTGTACTTCTTCTCTCTCCTGTAGTTCAGTTTGTTGTTGTTGTTGTTGTTTGCGTTCAAGATTCGTCGCTCGACGACGATTTCTTTCGTGTCTTGACTTTCGTTTATGGGCCTTTTGAATGGAACTACCGTCATCTCCATGACCCATATATAAACTTGGTTCATAGTCGGGGTCATTCGGATCAGCTTGGGTGTCACCTGTAAGTAAAACAATAAATAAAGGACGTGATAAACTCAAATGTGCTTGTGTCTTATTATCTTCGCGCGCCATCTTGTCATCTCCAAGTTTTACTTTTGTTTGTGCGATCGTTTAACACCGTTTTCCATACTTTTGATTCAGTATCAATGTTTTCCAAATATTTTTATGGCATAACAAAAGATTACAAGCATTTTAAGTAGCAAATGAACATTAAAACAATGAACTAACCTGACAAGAAGTGTTTGCTACACACCCTCGAGTATTTCGTCGGCTCCCAGTCCCGCCGTCTAATCGACTTAATCCATCGCCGTCTTTTGTGTTTGAACGTTGGAATCCTCAAAACCCTTATTACTGAATCCTTTCTAAAACGATTTTTGCAGTCAGTTACGCAGCAGCTTACTACCATTATAGAGATGTATCAATTTTTTTCAGATTACATAATCTTTGTTTACAAACAATGACCGCGCATTGATTGGCATTTTGCCAATTCATGTTTCCGGTCTGTCAATCACATTGTTTCGCTCAGCCAATCAGATGCCGTTAAATTATGAATCAATTACAGCCACCAATTGTCCCACAAACAAACCACAAACAAAGTCGCCGGCGAACGAAGTATTTTGTATTTATCCTCTGTAATAGTATGGTTTTAAGATGTGCCTGGGGCACATGCAATGCTGATGAAAGGTATCCAGAAAGATTGAATGGAGCTAGACTTGTTTTGTTTCCTAAACCGAAAACAAACCGCGAAAAATGCCTCAGATGGATAAAAGCCTGCGGAAGACCTCACTGGCAACTCAATGTCGACCGAATAAACAAACACAAAGCCGTGTGTTCAAAGGTACTGAAGGCGTTTTTAAACTTAAATGCTGTAAATATGTATTAATTCTTGTCGTATTTATTACTGTGCAGCACTTTGTTGGAGGGAATGGACCAACTAACGAACATCCAGATCCTATTCCAGCCGACGGTTCAAAGCCAACCCACTCGAGGAAACCACCAGCGAAGAGAAAACTAGAGTTCGTTTTAACAGAACAAGTAGCAAAAAAACAACTACTGAATGAAGACACACTAAACATGTACGTACAAACTTTATTATCTTTCAATGTTCGGTATTAAACATGATTTTTTCGGGGATTTTTTACTCTTTATGAGATCCTTAAGCTTTATACGTATACATGTGTATCATGCGACACGTAACTCAACTTAACTTAAAGTTATACTTTCACAATACTTAAATAATATGCTTAGACTTTAACTTAATCGTCATTTCTGGATAATACAACTTAGCTTGTGTTTTAAAACGATGTCTTAGATACTTTTGCAAACTTTTATACTAATCTGGGTTTCCTTTCTCAGAGCTCATGACAATGACAACAAAGAAAACGAAGAAAACAACAATCACTATGATAGCTCTACTGCAACCCAGACCGAAGAGCTTTGTAAGTAATCTTATTTACCTTTTCTACTTTTGCTTATCCAAGAATGGTTTTGCATATTTTTTAAAAAAGTCAGCAAGATTTATTAACATTGATTCCATAAATGTAATATCAGGGAGAAGTCTATTAACATGAATATCTTTTTTAGTGTAAACAACAAAATCACAAAAGTCACAGCCAGTTATCATTAGCTGACCCTGTACTTGAGCATAGTATATATGGTCTGTCTTTAAGCAAATTAATTTAGTTGTTGAATCAATTTGTAAACAAAAATTATCAAGATTGTCTAATGCTTCTGTAATTGTATAGTCCCTAGCAGTATAGGGACATTTTATTTCTACTATACCACTTTTTCCATTATCACAGATTTTACCATCAGGTGTGGCTCCAAGAAAATAATATTCTTTGTTTATTACAAAACCACACTGATGAAAATGCCTAGACGGATAGTTTTGTAGATATTTTTCTTTGGCATTTTTTTCATTTCTTTTTCCATAATCAAGAGATGGGGCAGATAATGATTTATTTCCACAGAAAATACTGCTTAAGAATTTGTCGGATGGTATTGCTTTTCTTTTGAGCACTCTTCCAAAGTTAGATGCTGTAAGCCTGCTTTTTCTTGCCTCAAACCATTGATCTGAATTAGCCTGCTCTCGTGTGCTTACTTCAATGAGATGTGGATCAACATTACTATAATCATTATTTAATACTTTATGCTCAGCTGGCAACTGTACAGGAGAAGTATTGTGCACTGACATGTTTCCACAACCTTGAGAGTCTTGCGGTACTTGTATTACTTTTATATTCTTGGTCTACAACCAATAACAAAAAATTAGTAATCAAATATCATTTAAGAATGAATGTCATTGTTGAATTTAAACTTAAACTTCCTTTTTATTTTTCTCAGGGATATCTCCACTAGAGTTTTTATCTACAACATGTGAAATACAGCAACTTAAGTCGAAGCTTGAAGAACAAAAAGAAACCATAAAAGACCTCAAACAAAAAGTAAAAAATAAAGATAAAAAAATACAGCAACTAACAGACCAACTTGAGAACACACCTTCATTTGGAACCAAAACAGTTTTAAAAAGGCAAAAGAAAATCAAAAATCTTTTCAAGTACTACACTAGCATAACATATGGAAGATTCTTGGCATTGCTGGCATTTCTTGTCCCTGGTAATTCTAGGTTGAAGTGTGACAAGGGCCGCAGAGACATTCAATCCATGACGAATGAAGATTGCCTTTTTCTGACATTGTGTCGAACAAGACACAACTTTGGACTTAAGGACCTCTGTGTTAGGTTTGATATATCCCTCCAATCAAGTGGAATTATATTTAATGAATGGCTTGATCACATGTACTTCAAACTGTGCCAAATAAACATCTGGCCCCACAGGGATGTTATAATTGAAAATATGCCAAAAGAGTATAAAGCTGAATTTCCTACAACTCTAGTCATTATTGATGGCACCGAGTTACGAACCCAAGCTCCATGTGGACTTGCTCTGCAGAGTCAGATGTATAGTGACTATAAATCCAGCACCACATTAAAAGGTTTGATTGGTTGTGACCCAAGGGGCACTGTAGTCTTTGTATCAGAGCTTTTTACTGGCTCAGTGTCCGATCCAGCTCTCACAGAGCAAAGTGGATTTTATGAACTAATCAAAACAATGAAATCACATGGGTGTATACAGGATAAGGATGGCATTATGGCCGACAAAGGCTTTACCATAGGTGATGAGCTACAGAAATTGGGCCTCTCACTGAATATTCCACCATTTGCTCAAACAGGTTGCCAAATGTCAGCTTCTAACACTGCCTTAACTAGTAAAATTGCAAAGCACAGAGTCCATATTGAAAGAGTAATCACCAAAGTAAAAACCTTCAACATTCTCTCACATCATATACCAACAACCCTTTTTAAAAATATAAATAAAATATGGACTGTTTGTTGCTACTTAACCTTGTTTCAAGACACATTTATTAAAGATAAAAATAAGTCTTAGGGTACTTTTTTTTTACTCCTACAACGGGCTAGAGCTTGAAACGTCAGTCAAATTAAGTCAACATTTTTTACGGTGTTACAAATTTCATTCTATTACCTATCGTTTATATCAAACACCGACGCAGCCTATACTAGTTTACTCGCTAGTTTCCATTTGTAATACAGAATAGTTGATTAGTTGTAATAACTAGATGGATACCTGGTATGATAGAGCAGATCCCATGTAAACTTCACCAAAAGGAGTTGTGACTTTGGGAGTGTCTGTCGATAAGACATATTCTAATGGAGTTCCCTTCAGATCTTTCAAATGTTGAATTTCCTCAGGTGTTATTTTTGGTAACCTGAAAAAAGTATTGAAGTTGTATTGAAGTTATTGCAAAAGTATTGATAGAATAAAATACAGTTGTTATCAAAGCATATTTGTGGTATTTGGTCATTTTAAAATGTGTATTTATATTGATGAATAGATGATTTGTATAAATAGAATGTCAAAGGCACTACTTTATTATATCTTTTTTGTAATAACACCTAGCTCACATTACTTTTTATTTAAATCAAGTTGGCACACAACAGGTTTTCTCTTCCTGTTCTCCAATGGTCTGGCAACAACAACATCCTTAACAGGTATTGGTTTTATTTTTGTCCCCCTTGGTTTGTTCCACTGCTGTGGAAGGCTGGTACAGCTCAACTGATCTGGAACATGTGTAAGATTATGTAGCTTGAACCCTTGGAGAGATTTGATTAATCCCACTATATGGGAACAGTGGCCTGAAAGTCTATGGACAGAAAATACAGTATAAAAATAAAAACACAAGTTTATATAGTTTGAATATAAATACAAAGCTGTCAACTTTAAACTCCTGTTTTCCATTCAGTGCATGATATACAATATTCGTTTAGAAATCGTAAAAACAACAAATCTAGATTGATAAACGTTTGTCAAGATCAGTTATTCAAACGACAAAAATATACAAATTGTACAATTGAATATAAATACAAAGCTGTCAACTTAAACTCCTGTTTTCCATTCAGTGCATGATATACAATATTCGTTTAGAAATCGTAAAAACAACAAATCTAGATTGATAAACGTTTGTCAGGATCAGTTATTCAAACGACAAAAATATACAAATTGTACTAACAAGGTTACTAGGTTGATCTATATTGTATAACGATTGTGATTTTGCCTTGGACTCGGTTATAAAATTTATTTTGAATCTGAACGTCGAATTTATAGTTTCAGTAATTAGCTAATTTTAAAGCGAATTTCGCAAGATTTCTTTGCGAATACAACTTCGATCTCGTACTTACCCTGCCGTACATGTGCAGCCAGCGTCGCTGAAGGTATTTTTCGAGATTTCCAGGGTAAGTTTGTGAGGCTTTTCGCTTTTTCTCATAGATCGCCAACACTTGCCGTCAACTCGAACGACGCCATTTGTGCCTTCGAAAACTTTAATTTCATGAATATAGCCTTGTGTGTAATAGTTCATCCTCTTTCGAGGCATTTTTTTGATAATTTTGAACTTTTCGGAAGGAAATTTACAGAGATTTGATCTGGGATTTTTCGTAAATCATCTGAAGCATGACGATAATTGCTTTGTTTATTCAAAACATCCGCCATTTTCTTTTCGTGCGCTGCTTTGTTTGTGGGACAATAGCAACGGTTGTTAAGGGGATGGAGTTTGCGCGCATGCGCATATTAATTAGCGGAACCATGAATCGTAGACCAAAACAACACCCCTCGTGACGTCAGCGTGACGTCAACGTGAGCTTCGCTATATGCTGTTTATTTCGCTTACCAGTATTATTTACAAAAGGTTAGAAAGTCACCCTTTATTTTTGTCCATGATGTTTCAGTAAGCTTTTGTGGAGACATTTTCAGACAAGACATTTCATTTTACAATATATCAATTTATTATATTTCAACTTTTATAGTGGTTTACTTTTGAAGCAAACCTCTACCTGAGTGATATGGTACTTGTTATTTAGGTGCTGAATCCCAATGAAGAGTCATGTCTTTGGATTGCTGAAGGGTCATTATATAGCTGCAAGAAAACAGATTATTAGTATTAAGTGACTTTATTTTTATTGATATTTGAAAAATACTACAGGGGGAGTATACAGGGCAAATTAACATCCAACCCCAATATTAAACAGACTGATACTGGCAGCGTATTACTGGTGTCTATTATTTCAAGACAGTCAATCTCATAAAGGTTGTAAAAAAAATTTGACCATGCAATGCCGTGTGACTTATTATATAATAATAATTAATCATGTTAAACTTGCTTAATAATCGCAGCTTTTCGCCGCCAAGCAGCGCAAAAAAGATATTAAAATAACATTAAATACGATAAATAAAAACCATTTCACAACAGTCAATCGTTCAAATCACCGATATACAATTTGTTTTACCAAAATACAGCAGCAAACTAAAGAAAACAAATGTTATAAGGGTTCTAAATACAAAATGTTAAGCTTATAAGTTCTTAAAATGACAAATCAAAGTTTGGATCAACTTATCTAACATACTTATACGCTTACTATTGCCTTGGTTTTCTATGATTGTTTAACCTCTGTTACTTTCTTTACTACAATACGGCAAATGTTATAAAGGTTCTGCATACAAACTTTTCCATTATCAATGTCAAAAATCGAAGTACAAACAAGCTAGCTGTGCTATAGGGCTTCCAGTTATAGCTCGATTGAAAGCGACATTTTCCCGCCAACGTGTTTGAAGCAGTTTAAACCGAATAACGCATCAAAAACTCCTTGCTAGTTTCGTTTTATCACTTTAGACATTACGAAAAGAGTCAAACCTACCTTTTTGTTGCAAAAGTGGCACAATAACTCTTCTTTTTGAGAGGAAAGGACTCACATAACTGTACCATCTATCGTTATATACCGTTGAAATCAAAGTGTGGTTTCAATGACCCGAAGTGCTTTGCGAACTACACATTACACAGGAAACCCGTTTTTCAGTAAAAAGAAAACCTTCCCGCTCATTTTACTAAATGCATCAATTACACGAGCGCATGGATATATGAAATTTATCTCCGAGTGCTCAACTTGATATCGAATATTGAACTTGTTAAGTTAAATTTCATATATATTGATGTTGAAAGAGTTTAAAGGTCCGGGCAAAAGGCATCAACATTGCTATTCAAAGCACAGGCAGCCCAACTAGTCCAACTGAGGAATTTATATAAATAATATTATTTTTTACCGCGCGCCGACCCGTGCGCCTAAAAAAAGTACTTTGCTACTTGACTTGAGCGAGTAGGTGGTATCCTGTGGTTAGTTTGTCGTACGGAATCGAGAATCGCATGAGACTTTCCCACGCAATTGATATCGAAGAGAGTTGTACCCTCTTCGACACCGCGCAATTTTTCGAGAAAATCGCCTGCAAAGAACCACAGGAATCCCAGTAACAATAGACGTAATTTAGTTGAAGTTAAAATTTTTGTCCGCTTCAATAGTTATTAGTTACATTTTAAATTTACATAATTTTACTGTTTAAGAGTCCGGTCTTGAAAAAGTCAGAATTGGAAACCCATTCCAGTTAGCTACAAGTAATAGAAGGAACTAATCCGCTGGTTTGAGAAGAATACTAAAGTAACTAAAATGGCGTACTGAAGTAGACAGTAAAGACGCCAACACACCTTAAACGATTATTTGCACTGCATTATTGCTGTAGGACTATATAGAGTGGTTTTCATTAACCCGCGAAACAAGGGAAAGAGTAATAAAGTGTTTTAATTTGTAATAGTGCTATTGAACAAATGATTATAAAACACCAAGTTAAAGTTAAAGTGTAATAAAGTGTAATAATATACACTTAATGACTGGTCCCGAGGGAAACAGTTAGTTTTGTTTCCCGAGAATCTCTATGTTTCCCGAGGCTCCGGCCGAGGGAAACATTGAGATTCGAGGGAAACAAAACTAACTGGTTTCCCGTGGGATCAGTCATTAAGCGTTTTGTTATATAGCTAATCATTTTAGACAAGTGAATTAAGAAAATTTGAATTTTTTTCACGTGCGCTAGGCACTTGTATCCCGGTCGGGATACAGTTAGATTTAACTAGTATCACGTGAGCATCTATCAACCCATGAGAATGCTCGCTACATAGTCAAAATGATTAGCTATATAACAAAGCGTATTACGCTAAAGTGTGTTTCACGGATTAATGAAAACCACTCTAACACTTTTACTGTGTGCCAGTGTTAATTTATAGATACATCTTGTATTGATATAAGTAACATTCTTTTTTGTTGATTGTTATTATAATATCTATTAGTGTTGTTCTTATAGGATTCCTGGGTTGGTTGTTCTTTCTTGCTGAGGCTTTGCCTTGGTTGATAATCCTTGAACAGCGGGACTTTTTATCGTATTTATTTTTGATATCCATGTATGCTTGTTTGTATACTAAATCATTAAAAGACAAATCAATAATTTCTTGGTTTGTGCGCGTGTTCGCACGTTAGAAATTCAAACAGACATGAACGCACGAGCACTTATGCAACAAATAGAATGCATGGAACGCAGAATGTCTGCATGATTGGAATGTGTAGAATGATTGGAATGTGGAAAGAATACGTATGCGCGAGCTATTTGTTTATTTCGAGCAATCTTCCTGCGCGCGCCAATCAATGTACGTTAGGTTTTCTATAAGGATTTATTTGGCGCACTTTTTGCCCTATATAATTCGAGCCGCTTTGTCGCATTATACAGTAAGGTATCTTTTTATTTTATTTTTGGTCGTATTCGTTGGGTGTATCCAGTCAATCGTTTCTTTCAAGAAACAACTAGAACAAATTTAACATTTTCGAGATCCCAGCCGCCAGTTTTAGGTTACTTTAATAAACAAATTCATATTTGCCATCAAGAAAATTCATTAGAAAATATAATAATCATCATTAATTAATACAACCTTTTCACTAGTTTTTTTAGAATATTTTCTTAATTTAAGATTAAACTCTGTTTATTTATAACGATAATATTAGACCTTAAGGGATTATTCGCACTACATAATTGAGGTAGGACTATATAACACTTTTACAGAGTGCCAGTGTTAATATATAGATACATCTTGTATTGATATAAGTAACATTCTTTTTTGTTGATTGTTATTATGATATCTATTAATGTTTTTCTTATAGGATTCCTGGATTGGTTGATCTTTCTTGCTGACGCTTTGCCTCGGTTGATAATCCTTGAAGAGCGGGACTTTTTATCGTATTAATTTTTGATATCCATGTATGCTTGTTTGTATACTAAATCATTAAAAGACAAATCAATAATTTCTAGGTTTGTGCGCGTGTGCGCACGTTAGAAATTCAAACAGACATGGACGAACGAGCACTTATGCAACAAATAGAATGCATGGAACGCAGAATGTCTGGATGATTGGAATGTGTAGAATGATTGGAATGTGGAAAGAATACGCAAGAGCGGGACTTTTTATCGAATTTATTTTTGATATCCATGTATGCTTGTTTGTACACTAAATCATTAAAAGACAAATCAATAATGTCTAGGTTTGTGCGCGTGTGCGCTCGTTAGAAATTCAAACAGACATCGACGCACGAGCACTTCTGCCAACAAATAGAATGCATGGAACGCAGAATGTCTGGATGATTGGAATGTGTAGAATGATTGGAATGTGGAAAGAATACGCATGCTCGAGCTAATTGTTTATTTCCAGCATTATTCCTGCGCTCGCCAATCAATCTACGTTAGGTTTTCTATCAGGATTTATTTGGAGTTCATTTTTCCCTATATAAAGGGAGCTGCTTTATTACACTATTAGTATCTTTCCATTTTTTTTTTTTGGTCTTATATATTCGATGGGTGTAGCCAGTCAATCGTTTCATTCAAGAAACAACTAGAACAAATTTAATATTGTCAAAATCCCAGCCACCAGTTTTAGGTTATATTAATAAGAAATTGCATATTTGCCTTCAAGAAAAATCATTGCAAATTATAATAATCATCATTAATTAATAATCTTGTCGTTAGCTTTTTTTTTTTAAGTTAAAATCTGTTTTTTTTTAAGTATTAGAACTTAAAGGATTATTTGCACCACATGATTGCCGTAGGACTAACACTTTTACTGTGTGCCAGTGTTAATATATAGATACAATTGATATAAGTAACATTCTTTTTTGTTGATTGTTATTATGATATCTATTAGTGTTGTTCTTATAGGATTCCTGGGTTTGTTGATCTTTCTTGCTGAGCCTTTGCCTTGGTTGATAATCCTTGAACATCGGGACTTTTTATCTTATTTTTTGATATCCATGTATGCTTGTTTGTATACTAAATCATTAAAAGACAAATCAATAATTTCTAGGTTTGTGTGCGTGTTCGCACGTTAGAAATTCAAACAGACATGGACGCACGAGCACTTATGCAACAAATAGAATGCATGGAACGCAGAATGTCTGGATGATTGGAATGTGTAGAATGATTGGAATGTGGAAAGAATACGCATGCGCGAGCTATTTGTTTATTTCAAGCAATCTTCCTGCGCGCGCCAATCAATGTACGTTAGATTTTCTATAAGGATTTATTTGGCGCACTTTTTGCCCTATATAATTCGAGCCGCTTTGTCGCATTATACAGTAAGGTATATTTTATTTTATTTTTGGTCGTATTCGTTGGGTGTATCCAGTCAATCGTTTCATTCAAGAAACAACTAGAACAAATTTAACATGCATTTTCGAGATCCCAGCCGCCAGTTTTAGGTGACTTTAATAAACAAATTGCATATTTGCCATCAAAAAATTCATTAGAAAATATAATAATCATCATTAATTAATACAACCTTTTCTTTTTAGAATATTTCCTTTATTTAAGATTAAACACTGCTTTTTATAACGATAATATTAGAAGTTAAAGGATTGTTTGCACTACATAACTTTTGTAGGACTAACACTTTTACTGTGTGCCAGTGTTAATTTATAGATACATCTTGTATTTGTATAAGTAACATCCTTTTTTGTTGATTGTTATTATAATATCTATTAGTGTTGTTCTTATGTGATTCCTGGGTTGGTTGATCTTTCTTACTGAGGCTTTGCCTTGGTTGATAATCCTTGTAGAGGACTTTTTGTCTTATTGTTTGATAACCAGGTAGGTGTGTTTTCTTACTGATTGTTTAATAGATAAATGCTTATAAATCCTACAATTTCGCCTGCATAATCAGAAGTTAAACTACTTTATATAGGCTGTGGTAGAGTACAAACACTGAAAAATACCACTAAATACTGCTAAATTATGCAAATTTATTTGTTCTCTATTGTTTAATCAACACTATTTAGTGGTAAATAGTACAAAGTATTGCACACTTTTAGTGTTTGTACTCTACTGTTTCTAACAATAATCTTTGATTAAACAAGTGTATGTACCTTAGAGATGTTCTCGTTAACCCATGATGCGAAGTGTATTAGTAAGACCCCGTTTACACGGATCCGGATACTTTTGAAACCGCATACATTTTGATGCAATTCGGACTATTGTCCACACGAATCCAGTGAATCCAGTCACTGAAACCGCATACTTTTACTTGAATCCTCCGGATACGCGGACTTGTGTGGAAGCAAATATTTCTATGCGGTTCCAGCCGGATCGGATTCGTGTAGACGAGGCCTTAGTTAAGGTTACTGTCCACCTTCGCGGGGTGTCTCAGTAAAAAAATCATTAGCTCGTCAGATTAAATATTATTTCCAAGATTTACACATCATTTTAAAGCTAAATAACCATAGAATACGCCTGTGTAATTTGTTTTACCAAAATGTTCATGTATAAAGAGTTGTGATGCTTTAAACTCAAAACGACCGTCTTTGTTTGAGCGAATTGATCTAAAAAAGTTCTCATTGTATTGTCGCCTTTTCTGCATAATGTCAATCAGCACATACGTGCCTTCCAAAACGTGTGAGGCTTTGTCAATATTTCACTTAGTTTAGATATAAATTAGAGTTGAAGCCGGAGATTCAATTATTTTTGTGAAATTCAAAACTTTTGATCATAAATCTGAAACTAAGCTGTTATTCGACAAACGCTCACACGTTTTGAATTTTGTTGAGTTGGTAATGCTACATGGCATTTTTCAGGCTATTTGGTTGAAAACTTTTTTAGATCAATTCGTTCAAAGTTGTGTTATACGCGTTAAACTCGAACAAAGTTATAAGGCTTTGAAGTTGTGTAAACATTGAGTCTCTATCTGTCATCGGGATCACGAAAGGTCACCGAACCAACCAACTCCAAGGGTTTTTCCTCTCTCTCTTTGACATGTAAGCGATATTAAAGCGGGTTTTAAAGTAAAACTTTCAACATATATCCGAACTGTAAACAGTCTTGCACGTTGTGTATGCTAATTGTAATAATTTGCCGTAAAAAGCTCCACAGGATTGAATCACGCAACACTGCGATTAGGACGGATTATGACACTTTCGTTGTTATATTTATTTGGCCATAAAATACGTTTCGTTAAATATCTCGCTAAGGAAAATACATTTTCAAAAGATTTTGATTTTATTCGAAGGTTTATTCATCGACTAAAAAGTTCCTGAAATAAAAAAAAATTGGCCAGATTATAGGTCTGAAACTAGACTGTAACCTTAAAGTATGACATTCAAATAAAAACAAATTAGATATATATGTTGGTCTGATCCGCGGTTATATTAAATTGTGTATGAGTATACACCTACTTGCAATAAGGTTGTCATACAGAAATAGAAGATTTGTCATAAAGAAAATAGAACATTTGTGATTTACTAGGATAGGAATTGATTAAAAGACAAAAGAAGATCATTCAAGCTGAACTCTCTCTTTTGTCTTTTAATTAATTCCTTTCGCACTAAATCATAAATGTTCTATTTTCTTTGTGACAAATGTTATATTTTGTATGACAACCTTACTGCAAGTAGGTGTATGATCGTCGCGGAGTAAAGCAATTTATGTAATTGCAATTGTAGAAGCCCGAAAAAAAAATTCGGGATTTCATCGGGATTTGAACCCATGACCTCTGCAGAACCAGTGCAATGCTCTACCAACTTGGCTATGAAGCCACATATGTTGGTAGGAGGCCATAAAAACAAATTAATGGAATTAAGGTTCATTAAAGAGTGATACACTAGAGTGTGTTTCACGGATAAATATTTAAAGAACGAATCAGTATTTCTTACTAACATAACAAGTGACACAAATAATACTGTGTATACGTCACACGCTAGTTTCAAACTGGTCTTGTCCTAATATGTTTACCAGATCTCTCAGTATAGACAGAATGCCAATTGACGTTTTAAAATATAAACCTAATAGAAAAAACCTTAGATATAAGCACCAACATCAGAATGATTAAAGAGCAACTGAGCAGAAATATGTATTTCTGGAAATATGTATTTCTGGAAAATTTGATTGCTATAAATATAATTCAAGTGAAGCTATTTGGAATCAAATCAAATTACAGAGACTTGAATTGGTTCAGTGAACTGTTTCCTTTGCTAGTCTCGTTACGGTGTTTTTCACACTTTTGAAATTCTCATTACTTCTCAAGAATTTGATATTTTTGTCTAAAACGTTTTTTCTTCGTTAATGTTAGTCTAATCAAATAACTTTGATATATTGATCAATTAAAATATGATTTTAAAATAATGTGATAATGAAGCGGTGGCCATATTGGCATTCGGTCTATACCATATCAGAAACGTCACTATCGATATCACTGTTCTCCAATGGGACCGTATATTCAGCATCTCCTTCGGCCATCTCCATCAACTCCACGTATGGCTTGTCTCGTGTCATCACTGCCTCGATGCTCTTGACGACATCACTGAAAGATGGTCTTTCCTGGGCAAGCTCACACCAACAGCTTCGCATCACTTTGTACCTAGGGCAAAGACAATGGAATTCATTTGAAATGAGAAATCTTAGATGCATATGTCATGGATGGTCGAGAGGTTTCTTTCTTTTAAAATAATGTTAACTGAATTCAAATCCCACATTGGACATGGTTCATATATAGGAGTTACATTGGTTCAATGAGGTGTTCTCTCACATGCTACGAGCTTTGTAACAATTTTTTAGCACAATATCTATATTTTAGAAGTGATGTACGCTGAAACATCTAGTGTTTTTAATGTCTAACTCTATAAAGCTTACAACAACTACAAAAAAAATACACTAATTACATGCACATCTAGTGTTATTCGACATAATTTCTCAGTGACAGAACTGTATCGGGGTAGGATTTTGAGAATATATTATTACACTATATATAGTTTTTGGCTGTGTGCATGTAACTCGCTTGTAAAGACCCCCTCCTGATAATACAATACAGTCCCTAAGTTCAAATTTATAATTTTTAGATAAAATATTAGAATAATATTAATCTACATCAAAATATCTTACAATTCGTCTGGACATAGATCCGGCTTTTCCATTCTGTAACCTTTTTTAAGGAAGCGCAAAAGTTGCTCGTTATAGAGAGTACTGTAGGGCAGCTTGCCTATCAAACAAAATCGTGAAAACCCAATAAGATAGACAGCACAAAAATACTCGAATAGTGTTTTCAATACTTTATTGTAAAATTGATTTTTGCATCCGACAAATTTAGTTTGTCAGTATTTCTTACCGATCGAGTATATCTCCCAAAGGACCACACCGTAAGACCATCTGTGAACAACAGCAGCATCAATATTAGATGGAAAATTAGGTTGAACTGAGAATGAAAATATTTTAAAACTCAAATTGCTACTTGAAAACACTACAATATAGCACGAGCTCTATACAGATGAATTAAGTTCGAATTGCTGGTGTGGAATAGAGCACAAACATAATCAAATTGCTAGCGTGTAATAGAGCACAAACCCTAAACAGATGAAATAAAATCAAATTGCTACAGTGGAATATAGCGCAAACACTTTATCCATGAAATAAAACGAATTTGGAACAGTTTTAGCTCTTATTTAAAGCTTTTAAGATCTTCTTTTTTAAACTGATGTAAATGAAATTGCTTACACATCACTTTTACTGGTAAATATCTGATCTACAAGAGCTTCAGGTGACATCCATCTTAAAGGCAGTTTACGACGTTCCAGGGCTTGATACAATTTATCCTGATAGGTCACTTGACGGGAGAGTCCAAAATCAGCAACTTTGGCGACAAAGCCATCAGCGACGAGAATGTTACGTGCAGCGAGATCACGGTGAACGATTCCTTTTAACGACAGGTATTCCTACACAATATGACACTGAAGCTGATCAAGCATACAAATATTGTCGACCACATGAAAGGGATACATATCATCAACAAATAATTATTACTCTTTTAAGTAAAAGTGGAGCAGGCACGAAAATATACTTTTGATAAAAAAAGAAATATCAATCGAAACTAATTGCTATGGCAATTTTAGATATATTCTGTGTCTAGAAGAACGAGACTAGCTCGGACCATGACCACATCACAATATGATTATTTTCTACATACCATTCCCTGTGCTATTTGCCACGAGAACGAAATGAGTTCTCCCAACAAAAGTTCCAAACTTTGTTTGTTGTCATCGCCTACATCGGAGTTTGATGCTATAGATTTATTGGTTGAACAAGGAGAAAACTTGACGTACGTCTAAAAAACAAAACAATATGTGATGAGATATCCATTGTCTAACTTGTGAAATTGTGCAAGACTAACCTTGTTGCGTTTGTCTTTCAGTAAATTGAGCAAATCACCATGTTGTGCAAACTCCACAACCAAAAAGGCTTGTTCCTCTTTGGTACAACAGGCAATTATTGCGATGATGTTCTTATGGCAGCCTACAGTTTTCATGAACTCGATTTCGCGAAGGAATTCACTATGCTCTTGTGCAGATGCTCCTTCTGCAAGAAAAACATTGTATTAGGTAGGGTTGTTTTACATTTTAGTATGTTTTTTTGAGTTCCGAAAGAGACTGTGCCTTGGATGTAGTATATACTATTATTACCACTTGCTTACCATGCAACCTTTTAACAGCCACAATCATACTATTACTGATGTCTTGCTTGTCCTTGTTTGAAGATGTTGGATGGGCTTCAAGTGCATTTCTATCCATTTGTCCCTTCAATACTTTACCAAAGGCTCCTTGACCGAGCTCCTCCAGTAACTCTACTTGACTGATGTCAATCTCCCACGGGTCGTTATTGGCGGAACTCCTGCGGAACAATCTTATTCAAAAACAGGTCCTTTGCACCATATATAACATAGAACTTGTTAAAAACTTTGACATGTTTTACTTTACAATGCGTTCCAAGACTCGGTACGGAAGCATCTTTTTCGGTTTGAGTTATAATGGATCATGTATTGCTCAAATATATTGAAACAAATTTAAGAATTTGTAATCATAAATACCAAAATCCTTGTTACAATGTAAGCAAGAAAACCTTTGATAAACTATGAATAATTTGAGTGATGCCATCATCTATTCGCAATTGCATATTTGTACAGTCCTTTAGTTTTCAAACGTACCTTTCCTTCATTTGTTTTCTTCTTTTGATGAACACGAAGAGAAAAAACAAGAAAATAAGAACAAGAACACCAGAACCCAGAATCACTCCTATCACAGTCCTTGAAGATACGCCTGGATCTTCTTGAGAGATGCTTGTGGACGTTTCTGGTGAAGTGGTCACAACTCTTTTGGCGAGGGACATTTTTGGCGAGGGTCGTAGTGTAGAATACTTTGGATCACTGACTTGATATAAGAATCAAAAACAACAGAAATATTTTTAAAATTGTTTTTTTTTTTTTTTCTAATTTCACAAAAACGTACTTACTGATATGTTTACTTTGAAAAACCAAAAGAATAATAAACCCTGCACCGACATGCTGGTGATCAGACTTAAACTTAATCCATAAGTAATGACCAGTAGATGTGTGCAACTTATTTGATAATCGTTTTTCACTTGTGAAGTTCTTCAACACCAAAGCACTCTTATCCCTACCATCTCTTATCTGTAAATAGTCTCCTTTCGCCAAGTCAAACATAGTCAATGTAAATCCAACTATATTATTTTGGAGTGCGGTGATGAGCCACGTACATTCTTGGTCGTTTGTGTATCGATCAGGGTAGAAAGGACTTTTGATCAGTTTTTCATCACTGGATATTATTTTAGGAGACGAAGAAGAACATGCTGAAAAGTAAAATACAAAAAGAACCACTCAGTATCAATCTTTCTTTAGAAAACCATACATGTGTACAATCTCATTATGGCAGCGTTCATGCTTATTTTAATTGGTTCATTCGATATTCGAAGGTACACCAATTAACCATTTTCACTATGATATCACATTAAAACAATCTATTGTTTTAATATCTATACGATTCTTTTCCATGTAAACAAACCTTGATGTCATAGTGAAATAGAACAATTTCTATTGGTTTTGTTGTGTAAATTGCTTAAACCGGCAACTTTATGCTATAATACAATACAATATTATTTGTTCTTTTATTTGTGAAGTCTTCTTTGTAGTACTAACTGACTAATTGATACCTTTTGGTTTGTTGACAAACTTCCATTTAAGACTGAATCCCGCAGCAACATCGTTTTCATCAGATTTGAACCTTATCCACAAGTGTTTGTCAGAAGACGTCCATCTTTCGCCTAAATCTTGCTTAGTCGTGACGTTTTTCAACATCACAGCACTTTCATTCACGCCGTCTCTCACCTCTAAATAGTCCCCTGGTTGAGCCAAATCAAAGTTTGTGAACCAAAATTTGATGATCTGGTCTCGAGGTGCGGTGATAAGCCACGTGCATTGAAGATTATTTCGATAGACAGGATTGAAAGGAGTTATATTGCTGTCAGATGTATTTACCAATGAAACCATCGACGATAAACATGCTGAAAAGTACATATCAACTTCATTAATATGCATTTTTAGAATAACGTGTACATATTAAGGTATCAGGAGGGGTTGGGACCTCTACTGTCTCTACTCACGCAAACTCAAATTATGCGCAAGCTTTGTAAAATATTCCAGTAAAAGTATATATTTTTTGAAAGCTGAATAAATGTAGTTTGTGAAAATTAATTCAAAATTTTCATTCTTTAAAACGACAAAAAGATATTCCGACTAAAGCGTTTTTGACCGTACTTCGGTTGAAAAGACGAAAGCGCTCTAGTTTCCTTGCAATTCAATGGTTTGATTTCAAACAAATATAAATCAAATCTGGAACCCAAAAACGGTGCCAGCGATTTTTAATTTTCGTTTTCGTTGTTGAGATATTGCTTAGTTTGTACACTTATACGTGATAAATTCATCGACATCGATATTTGAGACTCAATAGCGGCTGATCTGAAGCAGTTATGAGAAATCGCAGACACCGTTTTAGAAATTGATCCATTTGGAGTCTGCTAACGTGATTTGTATCACTGAGACGGAAATCCTGACAGACTTCGAGCTTTTCAAACGAAGTATGGTCAAAACACGCTTTAGTCGGAATATCTTTTTGTCATTTTAAAGAATGAAAATTTTGAATTAATTTTCAAAAACTACATTTATTCAGCTTTCAAAAAATATATACTTTTACTGGAATATTTTAAAAGCTTGCGCATAATTTGAGTTTCCGTGAGTAGAGGTCCCCAACCCCTCCTGATACCTTAACAGAAATTTACCTTTTGTGATTTTTATAAATTTAATCTTCATCTTAAATCCTTTAAAAGTGATCAAATGCTTGCTGGACTTGAAACTAACAAAAAGGTTTCGTCCATTAGATGTCATCCAATTTAATAGTTTTGGTTTACTTCTATAAGATTCCAAGAGCACGGCCGTTTCATTCTTTCCATCTCGTAGTTCTACATAGTCTCCTTTGCCCAAGTCAAAGTCAGCAAACATAAACCCGACAACGTGATGTTCCGGTGCTGTGATTGCCCATGTGCATTGTTCTTCTACTGGATAGTATTCTGGATATAAAGGACTTGTGATGGGCTCTTTATCGCTGAATATTTCTATACCACGCTTTTCACAGGCTGTACAAAATAGATAGCATATCTTTAAACGTTATGCATTAACTTCTCACATCCGGCTGTCTGATTCGTATTCAGCCCCTGTGGTTGTTTCAGACAGCCTGTACATTATTTTTCATAATAAAAATATATCTATATCTATATGTAGGGAATGGTACAATAACCCAAGGGGGGGGGGGGGGGGTACTTGACCTAGTTTCTGATGGGGACGTTCCGCAGGTACCTCTAAACCCTGACCCTATTTTAGACAGCAGAATCCTAAAAATACGTACCCTATTCAAGACAAATTGGTAAAAAGTAAACCCTATCCAAGACTCGACGGAGAAATTGTATACCCTAGCTATGTAAGACATTCAATATAATAATGCAAGAACTACCATAAATGAAACATGTGTGAAATATTCTGTAACATTTTATTCATAGTAAGCAAAGCATCAAGCATACATTCTCCACTTACGCGCTTTAGATACCATCATAAAAACTACTAGAAATATTTAATACAATCATCATTAAAAACTGTAGCAATGTATCAAAGCTTGCACAATATAATATCATATTACCTGAATAAGTCAGCTAACAGGAGAATTCATAGACCAACAATTTAATGTTTGTGTTATATATAAAACATATAAAAAATAAATTTTTTGTAACTTTCAATGTACAAAATTGTACAAAACTGAAAAATAACTAAAATCAAGACATTAACTTTTATCAATTTATACTATAAAAACTCTTGAATGAGATGTTAACATAGCCAGGTAGTGGTCCCGTAGAGATGTCAATATATATCCCATTGTTATTCATTTGACATATTTTGACACCCTCTGTACGACATAGTAAATTTAGAAAGTGCGACCCTATTTAAGCATGTTAGGCTAATTTGTATACCCTAATCAAGACGCCAAGGCAAAAAACATACCCAATTTGGCGGAACGTCCCCGTATAATAAATATAAGGGAGTTCCCCCCCCCCCCCCCCCCCCCCCCCGGTACAATAAACAGTTGTTGGTGTTGGTGTTGGTGTTGGTGTTGGTGTTGGTGTTGGTGTTGGTGTTGGTGTTGGTGTTGGTGTTGGTGTTGGTGTTGGTGTTGTTGTTGTTGTTGTTGTCACTGATATCAATAGTAAACGCATTTATAATACCAATGTTTCTTAATGAGTAAAAGAGATAACAAACTTCAGTTACAATTTGACAACGTGCAACTGGTTTCTTAGTTCTTTCTTACTTTTCTCTGGCATATCAGTGGAGCTCGAAACAAAGCACGATAATAAACATCGGTAGGTTAAAACAAAAACTGTAAGAAAGTGCAAAGAAAAAAAGAAAGAGCATGATCTCGATAGAACAAACAAAGGAAGAATAAAAATATACTTTAAGAAAACAAGTGGAAAAAAGAGATGGAAGAAACAATTCAATGTAAAGAAGAGTGAAATAAAGATATGAAAAATAAGCGAGGAAGAACCAAAGAAGAATGTAAGAAAGGACAAACGAAAGAAACCGTGTAGCAAAAAATATTGAATGGTGGGACAGGGCTTACAATTTTCAAAAGGGTAGAATTAAATAGATGTTGAAAGAAACAAATAATAAAATAAAGTAAGAAATAAATAAAAAAACAAGGTCTCTTACTGAGGTTATAAATACTTCATAAAATAGATTAATCCTGTTGGGGGAGAGAGAGCTGGGAGAGGGGCTGCTTTTGAGGCCTGCTTCATTTTTCACAGTGTACTGAACGGTGAAAGCCAACAAATTTTTTCTACAAAATTATCAGGGAAAAGGGACATAGGTTGTACCCTACATCGAAGGTCTCTCGCAACAATTGGATCTAGAACTTGCAGACAAACTCCACTTGAAAGAGAAACATCAAACATTGCCTTGCTTATTGGTAATGATTACTATCTAGATCTGATAGAGCCAATAAGAATTCTACTACAACCCGGATTGTATCTACTCATCGCCAACTATTCCGGACTTCCGCCAGTCATCGAGGCCAGCGGATACCATGTGTAAAATAGAAAGTAAACACCGATTCGGTAATCCAAGATAGAATCAAAATCGATTGTACAAAACTAAGTTAAATACGATTATTTTAGTCAATTTAACACCAAAGGATATTGAGGCAACTATCAAACCGTAACTCTTGAACATTTGTAGAGTTCAATGTTATAAAATTGGTAATTTACAAGCGAAATAACAACGACATGCCGACGATCTGAGCAAAGCCACAGGGAGCCCAAGCTCGCTCAGGCCCGCACTCGGTGAAACCCAACTTTCTTGCTCCGGTTTGCCTTTTCTTTAACAACTATCCCATTAAACTCTATTGTATATATAAGTTGGGTAAATTAGCTTCATTTTGGTATCAAACATGCCTTAATTTGCGAAGAATGTCCAAAGTTATCGCATCACATAGTACCTCTACTTGAAGGAAGGATTGCAAGTATATGACGTCTTACGAACGTCAATACTCCAGTTTCGAGTTCTTCATTGCACAGTCTTCGCCTCGATAGCGTGTGATATATTCTTTTGTATGTAATACAGTCCGTGGTAAGGAAGGGAATGCAAGCATCAACAAAGAATAAAAATACCTAGGGTGTTATTGCTGCTTTTTGATTAATTAGCAAACAATTGAGGCTTACTTGTTTGCTAATTAATCAAAGAGCAGCAATAACACCCTAGGTATTTTTATTCTTTGTTGATGCTTGCATTCCCTTCCTTACCACGGACTGTATTACATACAAAAGAATATATCACACGCTATCGAGGCTAAGACTGTGCAATGAAGAACTCGAAACTGGAGTATTTAATTTGGAGCTTTTTCAAAGTTAAAAAGGAAAGGTAAAACCTCGTTCGATCGACGACAAATTTCACACAAGCAATTTATGATGTATTTAGTTTATGGAACAGCAACGGTAAATGAGGTAACAAGCTTTGATTTTGAAAAATGATGCTCTGAATATCACACTTTTCGTGTTTTTCTTGCAATTTTGCAATCTGAATATTTCTGAATACAGAGCATGTAGGGAAAGAAAACTGAACTATCGAAATGAAAGGTTTCTATTCAATAAATAAAGCTATGTTTGGTAAAAATCAAATGCTTTAATGTCATATAATATATTTCCGGTTAGGTAAATTGACAAATCCTTACCGAGAATTTTATAATTCGAAAATAACTTTGATCCTCTATACATTTCTTTGTAAAAGCTGATAAAATTATCTACCGCTTTTATGTTGCACCGCTGACCTTGTGAGTGGGCGCATGGCCGGAATAGTTGGCGATGAGCCTCTAAACTCGGATGGATCCAAACAGGCAGTACCTCATCAAGCAGCAACTATACAAGTCGTGATTCAAATCAACCAACATTGCTCATCATTCCTTCATTTGGACCAGACAAAATGATGAACACTGAACTTTATGATACTCCTGACAGCTCATTGCCCATCAAACCAAGCATTGATGAATTTTGGAATCTAGAAACTATCGGAATTAAAGACTCACCTACTGTTACAGATGACCACATTGCCCTTGAAAATTTCAATGACACATTCAAATATGAGGATCAACGATACTATGCTACATGGCCATGGAAAGTGGATGCTTCAGATCTACCTGATAACTATGGACTGGCCTTAGGAAGGCTTAAATCATTGCTACAAAAGCTCAAAAAGCATCCAGATCTACTGAAACAGTATGATACTATCATACGAGACCAACTTGAGAAAGGAGTGATTGAAAAGGCACCTCCTGACTGTAACTCGCAAACAAAGCAACACTATATTCCACGTCATCCTGTTATTACACCAACGAAAACTACTACTAAGGTTAGAATTGTCTACGATGCCTCAGCAAAAACCAACAAGAATAACTGTAGTTTGAATGAATGTCTTTATCGCGGCCCAGTTATGCTTGAAAACTTGAGTGGACTTCTACTCAGACTACGTTGCAAGAAAGTCGGTATAGTAAGTGACATTGAAAAGGTCTTTCTACAAATAGGATTACAAGAACCTGACAGAGACGTAACAAGATTCCTTTGGATATCAGACTTGAGTAAACTTGAAAACATTACAGAGAACATTCAAGTCTACTGCTCTGCTAGAATACCATTTGGAGTCATCTCTAGCCCATTTATACTTGCTAACACAATTGCCTATCATTTGAATAACCACGGATCAGACATTGCTGAGAAGATAAGTTAAAACTTGTACGTCGACAATGTTATCTGCGGAACAGACACTGTTGAACAAGCTAAATAATTATATGACGAGAGTAAGAACATCTTCAAAGAAGCATCAATGAATCTGCGAGAATTGGCATCAAATTCAGAAGAGTTCAATTCCTACATCAATAAAGAAGACAAACTTAAAGACAACGCAGCTACGATTAAATCTCTCGGAATGATATGGAACTTGAAGCAAGACACTATTGGAACTTGTTATGTAATCAATTCAGCACCTACTACAAAAAGAGGCATACTACAGACAGTTTTGTCTGTATATGACCCATTAGGACTCTTTAGACCAATAACTTTGTCTTCAAAACTACTTGTACAACAATTGTGGTGTAAAGGATTTGAATGGGATCAACAACTCACGCTAGATGATCAAGAACTCTGGAATCAGATATCTAGAGAACTGCAACTTATAGAGAACTTACAGATACCCAGATTTATCGGAATGAATGATGCAACAGCAAAGTATACACTTATTTGTTTCACTGACGCATCCAAGAACGCATATGCAGCAGCATATGCACCTACTAAGGGAATGACTATCCCTAGACTAGAACTTCTTGGCGTTCTGATAGGCGTCAGAGCTCTCAAGTTTGTAGAAACAGAAATGAAATTGAACATTGATGAAAAGGTACTCTACACAGACTCACAGTGTGTTCTACACTGGCTCACATCAAAGCGAACACTTACAACCTTTATAGAGAACAGGCTGAAAGAGATCAGATCTTCTGACATTACCTTTAGGTATGTCAATACAACAGTTAACCCTGCAGGCATACCAACTAGAGGAACTACTGTAGCAGAGCTTGAGGATTGCACGCTATGGTGCATATTTCAGATGGAGTTTTCCATGAGTCGCTGAAGACCTCTCATGTGGGCCCAAGACTTAAAAAAGCAGGACTAGACAGAATTCTATCCTAACTATAGACCAGTTGCGAACATCGCGTTCATCAGTAAAGTGATTGAAAAGACAGTTGAAATTCAAGTAAATTCTTATTTGAATGCTAACAACCTGTTCCCCTCTCTGCAATCAGCATATCGCCAATACAGTTCGACAGAGACAGCATTACTGAAAGTCACAAATGACATTTTGAGAACCATTGATAATCGCCAAGACGTGGTACTGGTACTATTGGACCCATCGGCCGCATTCGACACCTTAGATCACAGCATATCATTGACAAGACTTGCATCGCGCTTTGGTTTCTCTGGAACTGTACTCAAGTGGTTCACCTCTTATCTTCTCAACCGTTCACAATCAGTTGTTATTGGTAATACAACATCTTCGCCACGAAATCTAGAATATGGAGTTCCACAAGGCTCCATACTCGGGCCACTACTGTTCAACTTATACATGGTCCCATTACAACACATTATATCAAGATATAACCTAGACTGCATGTTCTATGCTGATTACACCCAGCTATATATTGCTGTAAACCCCATGAATTCATCTATTGCCTTAGAAATGCTTCGACAATGTGTCAATGATGTCATAATGTTGAACACTGAGAACATGTTACTGTGCAACCCTAGCAAAACCGAGGTAATACACTTAAAGTCACAGTTCAGTAAGCACGACGATCTACTACTGCCAACGTTTTCTTTTAAGGACACTTCTGTAACGTTGTCTGACAAAGTCT
The DNA here is from genome assembly GCA_949775045.1 of Metridium senile. NCBI lineage: Eukaryota > Metazoa > Cnidaria > Anthozoa > Actiniaria > Metridiidae > Metridium > Metridium senile. The sequence continues at coordinate 19,520,058 of OX459096.1, read as the reverse complement.
GCAACCTGGGAGTGATTCTTGATAGAAACGTTACTCTGTCTAGCCACGTCAACGAAGTATGCCGAAAGGCAGTATTAGCCATAAGATACATTGGCCGAATAAGAAAGTATTTATCTCCTCAAGCGACTTGTACAATCCATGGTGATTCACGCATTGACTATGCAAATGGATTGTTGTACGACGCTCCTGACTACGAACTAGTAAAGCTCCAACGTGTCCAAAACACCGCAGCACGTTTGGTCATGGGTATGAAAAAACACGACCACATTACACCTGTTTAAAAAGAACTGCACTGGCTTCCTATAAAGTTCCGGATACAGTTTAAGATTCTATTACTTGTCTACAAGTCACTTAATGGATTAGCACCCAACTACTTATCAGCACTAATTAAAATCCACCGTCCTACCCGTACTCTGCGCTCCACTAACAGACTGATTCTACAACCGCCGAAAACCAACTCTGTAACCTATGGTCAAAGAACTTTCTCTTAATTATGCAGCACCAAAACTCTGGAACTCCTTACCTCAAAACATTCAAAATTGCAAATCACTGAAACAATTCAAAACTGAACTGAAAACATAACTCTTCCGTCAAGCTTTTAACTGTCACTCAATCTAAAACTACTAATTAATTTTTAATTTTCTTTTTTAATTATGTAAACGCATTGCGTTTTAAATGCGTTCAAAGAACTTATATTATTTTTATTATTATCTGTGCAGCCACAGCCTACTGACAGACCCAGAAGACTTGCAGCAGTCAAAGCAAGGAAGTTCTTGCAAGACTTAAAACCATATTTGAACACTTAAGATAGAAACATTGAAGTTTGTTATTAGTTAAAAGTAATACACATTTATGTAAGTTATATATAGATAACCCACGAATTGGGTTTCCTGTGTATAATTTGAGTGCGCATGCGCTAGTATGAGCACATGGTATAGAAAATGGCGACGAACTTGTAAACTACTTTATTTACTGTGAATTAAAGAGCAAAACAGAGCAGAAATCAAACTCTATTCACCATAAAAGCTCGACACCCACTAGGGGACAAAAGATCAAACGTCGTGTATAAAATCCCTTGCGGCTGTGGCAAGTACGAATATATATTGGAGAGACAGGAAGGAAATGGGAAACCAGACGAAAAGAACATGGAAACAAAGTGAGATTAACGGAAAAAACATCGCCGAAAATAAAAGCGAATCGGCTGAGAAAAGAATGAAGACGGAAAACTCGCAGGACATAACCAGACATGTCCACATACTATTCAATGGGCAAAGTCATAACACAATAAACACACAGTGAAGAAAGAAAATTCCTAGAATCCCTTGAGAGCGTCAAGACACAGAACAACAACAAAAATATATTGAATATTCATGCAGACATTGATTATTGGAAACCACTTTTAATAACAATAAGACCAAAAACGAGATCAGTACCTGAAGATGACGACCAAAATGGCGTCGAAAAGTAGTACACAAACATTAATAATAATAATAACCAGGCAATAACCCGTCCCTTCGTGACGAAGTTTGATAATAAAAATGATATGTGTTTTTCATGCCTTTTATTGTATAAAACATTTTTTCCGGGTATTTTTTCACTTCTCATAACAGTTATCATATTGTTGAAAATGTTTAATCCCTAAAAGTAATGAATGCTTTGGCAATCAGTAAGTATTCTCAAATCAAAAATTGCAGCACAATTTTGATACAGCATATTTTTTGTTTGTTTGTTTGTTTGTTTGTTTGTTTTGTTTTGCTTTCGAATAGTGGGAATTCTCGCATGCGTATTGGTTAATCGATTTAATGAAAATATCAGGACAAATGTAGAAGTTGTGTTTATGTTGCAATGAAAAATCGTTCTGGTCTCGCCATTTTAGAAATGCTGACCATATTTTATGGCCAAGAAGCTAAAAACGTTAGAATAATTATACTTTCCAAAAAAATGGCCGAGGTTCATGATGTACGATTTCTGAATAGAGATAGTGATACAGCAGTTTTGTATTTTCATATTTAAGATATGTACTAAAAGAACACCGTGTAGCCTTGGGCTTTCTGTGTTGTATGGTCTAATCCTATTTGTGTACATTGATCGTCAAACGAAAAAAGACTTTGAACATCTTTTTCTCGGGTAATAATATAACTTTTGAAAAATTTATGATGTCAAAATAAGGAGCTGTCTTTAGTTTCATTACGTATGTGTGTTCTTGATCAGTCAGATGGTCGATGCGACTTTTGGAATGCTTTTAAAGTTTGCCGTTAGGTAAGTCAACTGAACTCACTTTTAGCTTATTTCAACTCGATTGTCAACTTGTTTGCTATGTTTTTTTTTCCGATTAAAATCATTGTATTGTCATTATGAAGTAATAATAGAGTATTGTAAATCGTGGATAAATGCATTTTTAGCTGTCATCAAATGCCGAACTGATCATGAACTGTTTTTCATTTATAAAGTCATGGCTAAAAGTGCTTAGACCCTGGTAGACTCTTTTAACTTATATCTAAGTGAAGTTAGTCATCTTTATAATGAAATCTCATCTTATATTAAATATGAATTGAGAATAAAGGTTTTTGTTTAGTTCTATGGAATACCGACTGTTGTTTGTTTGTCGTTTGCTTCGGCTTATCATGCAGTGAGCTGAATATCTTCAGCGAAAATATCCATCACTCTTGTGTTTGCTTTCGGACACTGTAATATTTCAACAGCAATCTTAGCTGATATTGTTGTTTTACGAAATGGCCGGTGTTTTAAAAAATGCATTTCTCAGCGAGGCGTGCTTTACTGTATGTGTGTATTTTTAGTAGAAAATGCAACAAATTTGAAGTGAAGTCGACGACAAACCTAAAAACATTCCTTTATTACAAACACCGTTTAGCCATAAGTTGTTATAGTAGGAATCTGAGTTAAATCCACATATTCTAATTTTGAATGGTTTTCGCCGTCTCTCGATCCCCCTTAGCCTCCTATGCAGCCGCTCCTTTGTATCTTCTGCTCAAGTAAGCAGACGCTCCGTGGGGAGACTCGTATTGCGTGACGATACAAAGGAGCGGCTGCATAGGAGGCTAGATCCCCCTGTCTGCGCAGATTTTTGTCAGTGATTTTTCTTTTCCTTGCCATTAACTAAACTGCGCATGCGTGATGATTCTCAACCAATCATATTGCGAGTAGGAACACACAACGATTTTAATATATTAGATAATTTATTATTTATATAGCGCCCTATCAAATATATAGGCTCTAAGGCGCTTAACAATAGAAGAACAAACAAATCCTATAAAAACAAAAACTATAAAAAAAATATTATTCTCTATTAAAAAGTTAAATGATTATGATAATCAATATGTAAAAGTCTTAAACGTTAAATACTAATGTTAATGTTGTTATGGCGATAAAACTGAAAACAATAAAGGCGGCAGCTATGACATGATTATTACACAGTGAGTCTGAAAGCCCAACCAATGGATCAACAATTAATAACCAACTCACAGAGAAGGTTTTGGAGATCATGACAAACATTGTGCCTAAAAGTTAAGCAAAAGGTGCTCAGATTTGCATGATTATCCTTTTAAACAAAGACACCCGATTTCACTTAGAGTCTTTCTTACGCACTACAAATTATATTTGTACAGAAAAAAATGTATAGACGTGTTTTTTGTTTATTAAGCTTTTAAATGATGTATAACATCACAAAACATTATTTAGCGCGACACGAAAATATTTTTTTAACGAAAGGTACCCGCAAAGTTTCACAGTAACCTGAAGAGTTTCAGGGGGTGGGCCTCAAACCGCTTCCTCAACCCCCCAACACCCCCCACCCCTTCCCAAAGCAAACCTTTGTTGGAAAGCTCTTCATCGGCTGTATGATTAATTTGTTGGTGTAACAGCTTATTCGTTTCATGGTAAAATGCTTACCTTCCTTCTGTTCTTGGAACTTTATGGCAATGATAAATCCTCTGTCAGTCTTTTGCTGATCAGACATGAACTGAATGAAGCAGGTTTTTGAACAAATTGTCACCCATTTGGTCGGTATTACGGAATATTTCGTGAAGTTTGTGCCACCTATAGTAAGGACATCTCCTTGGGCGAGGCTAAATTCCCTGAGCTTGAAACTGATATACTGGAAGTTTCGTTTATAGACACGCCATTCACAATCCTGGTTGTTGGGGTAGTCAAATGGATAAAAAGGGCTCCTGATAAATTCGTGTTCACGGAATAACTTGCGTCCAGAGCAAGCTGAAAAATAGATAAATACTTTTTCGAGATGTAAAACAAAACAAAATAGATAACATTAGTTCAAGAAAAGAATTCAAATGGAATGAAATGAAAAAAGGACTGATAAAAACACACCTCTGGCATTTGCTGTATATTCAATTCGTAGAAAAAATCCTTTTCCAGTATTTTGTTGATCTGTTTTAAACTTCACCCATAAGTACGGCCCACTAGATGCCCACAGATATTCAAGTGGAGATGCAGCAGTAAAGTTGTGCAACATCACAGCACTTTCATTTGTACCATCTCGTACCACTAAATAGTCTCCTGGCTGAGCTATTTTAAATCGATAATTGAGAGAATATCTCACTAACATGTTTTCCTCAGGTGCAGTAATGAGCCACGTGCATTCTTGGTTATTGGGATAGTTGTTTTGGAAACGAAAATTAATTCCATCAAATTCTGAATTCATGTACCAATCAGTATATGTTTTGTTGACTGGGGGATGACATTCTAAAAGAACAACATTTGAGTCAGGGAGCATATGTCGTGAAATCAAGTCCCGTGGGAATTTTGCGCTCAGGGGACCCTAAGGAACAAAAAAATGGTTGTCGGCAATGTCGCAGCGACAGAAGTTATGGGGGATTTAAGGCTGAATTGAAGTATTAATTAATGAATACTTTATTTTTAAGTGTTTCTGACACACTTGATTCAAAATATTGGTCACGTGACTTATACAGCATAAGAACGAGGCTAAGTCCTATTATGCATTGTAACTGGTATAAATTGAAAAATATTCAATGTTTTATGACACTCGGACTATTTACACAAATATCCTGAGCCATAAATACTATGTATAGATATATTTACATTGGTTTCCTATGCATACATAGTTAATGCATTGTTTTCAGTGTACATTATTTACATGTGTGAAAGACAAGTATATATATTCTTTACTATTCTGTTGAGTCTCAATCGTCTTCTTTGTCATTTTCTTCATCTTCATCACTGTGGTGTTCTTCGTCATTCATGCTAGCAAAATTATCGCACGGATCATCATTGTCATTACAACAGCATAGGTCTGTGCAATTAAGTCCAGCCTTACGACACTGACATCTATTGGTGGAACATCTCTCCTTAACTCAGCAACACTTAAATAGATAAATGGTTGTAGAATTGTCATCCACACATCTTAAATAATAAAAAAACATTTAGTTCAGTTCAGTTCCGCAATGTATATGAAACATATGCAAGTAAACTAACAATTACGTTTCTCTAAAGACCATCCATAATTCGTTGGTGATGGCAACTCTGGATTAGGTACCATGTCATTGTACCATACCATTGCCTGTTAATGAGCTCGCATTATGGCTTTCTGTAATGCTGCTAGAGTTGCAGGTAGTCTTTCTGATTCGGCTTGCTTTCGTCTGAATAAGAACCATCTCAGATCTTTCACTTTGGAATAGGATATATTTGGTTGGTAAAGCTGGCAGACTAGTTTCTCTAGCAGCAACGGTCCTCGGTGTTGGCTGTGTTGTTGTACCCAAATCAGGAAGTGCAGCAATGGAATCTCCGTCTGCATTAACAAACGTTTTCCAGCATGCCAGTTTACCTTTCCCAGCAAAACTCCCGGTAACATCAGCTCCACTCCAGTAGTGAAATCCAGGAAGCGCTGCAATTTTAGAAGGTCCAAGTGAACGAACAATAGGGCCAAGTGGTATCTGACGGTGGCGCTGACCTTTACCTGTAAAGAAGTTGGTATCTTCACACAGCTCTGGAAATCGCCTTAGAGACAATACAAATACGTCTGTGTCAGGTGAATCTATGTCAATATGTCTGGCTCCTGTTGCTGTGGCATGAATTGCATGGAGTAATATCTTTTTATCTGCTTCCTCTTGGTTGCTGTTAAAGTATGTCATTTCTTTGTGGGTTGCTTCACACTGGCTGCCCCATGCCACTACTAGGTGAACTCCGATTTCCCGTCCTCTCTCCAATGCTATTCTTGCAAAGTATTTGGTTAGTTCCATCTTGGTGTTTACATGACAAAGGAGTCTTTGTATTGAAACTTTAGCGATGTTGGTTGTGTCTGTGATTTTGTAGTAGACAGGATCTTGTCCTTGTTGTCTTGACACACGGGTTGCTGCTTTTAGGGATAGAGGAACATTATACCTAACAATAAAATGAAGCTGACATTAGGAAGAGATAGGAAATTATCAATCGATGACATAAAAAAATATTGTTTCTTAATAAAAAACTAACCTGTCAAAAATAAGTGGTAATTCATCAATTCTGTCATACTTCTCAAAGATGCAGGTAGTAAAGTGGTCGGCTAAATGACAACAGTTCTTGATCCAGGAGTGCTTATCAAGTGCCTGTACTTCTGCCATTGCGTTAATGATGGATACCTTCATCTGTGGTGTTTCAGTTTGATCTTGTTGTTCATTGACAGACGGGTTATTGGTCTTTTCTAAGATATCCATTAATGAGCTCTTAGTTGAACAGTGAAGCATAGTGCCATCAGCAACAAACCTTGGCACTATAGAAAACTCGTACTTTTCGATTGCTTCCTTGAGGTGAATGTCTGGCCGAGCCTTGCATACCATCCTCATTCTTGCGAAAACTTCTTGGAGCTCCACCAGTTTGCATTTGGCTTTCCTTGTGCTTTCCATGTCAGTAGCTTGAGTTTTTTCATTGGTGACCAGATGCTGCATTTGTTTGACTGGATTCTTTCTTTCACATAATCATCAAATAGCTTCTTTCCAATGATGCTTTGCTGACATAGGTCATTCTTGACGTTTTTAGGTAATACTACCTTCGTGACTAGGTTGAAAAGGTCACTGCTCTCCTCTGCCAATGGGTTTGTAAAACCTCTGATACTCTTTACTAGTTGATCAATGTTCTTCCCTTGACGAGACCTTACAGGAGTTACAAGATCGTGGTGGTGCTTTGGTGTCTTTGCTGAAAAACTTTATAACTCTTTGGCTTCCTCTGCTAATCTTGCAAGCTCCGGTGCAATGAGAAAATACTTGTGCATGCATAGGAGTTTAATGTAATGCCAACCAAACCCCCTGAAACTTTCATAGAACGGTTGATATGTTCAAGTGCGTTGTCTGCACCACCAGCACAAAATGGTACATTGCGGTTCTTGTTGACAATCAGTTTACTTGGCAGAACTCTTCATAAATCTCTGGGTCTGTTTCATTCAACTTTTGCATCTCTGCTAAATGGACGGGAGTCATACGGGCATAGTTCAGTCGGTCGTGTGCGAAAAAGTACTTTGTGAATACTTGAAGAGCTTTTAAATGAAGTGACCAGTCTCCGGTGCAAACGGCTCTGATAAAGGTCATCATCTCCAACACCATCCTCGTGTACTGACTTTAAACATTGGAATCTGGTCTTGTCTTGTATCGAATAACTTCATTTTGTCTATGGTTTCACTTGATGTTATGGCTTCAACCAGTTTTGAATGAGCTTGTTCTACTTGTTGCGTGGAACCATTGGTACAAATGCTGTCGAGCTGCTTTGCCAACTGCTCAAGAGACAGGTACAAATCCTGTTCTTGATGTAAAGAAGCTTCCTGATACATCTCAAAGAGTGCCTGGAGTGTTATCATGTGGGCTGTCTCCCCTCTCTTTACATGATTCCCGTTTAGAATCTGCTTCACAGTTGCTGCGCCATACAGTTCTGATTCTAGCCAGCACATGTCTAGGCCACTGTTCTCAATGTATGCCCCAATTGTTCGTAGCTGGGCCATTACTATATGCAGGGCGCAGTATCAAATTACATAAATCCGGACGAGTCATTTGCAGTTTCTTTGCTGGTTGGTAGAGCGCCAAGTCGAGAGAGATGATCGTCTTCCTTGTAGGACCCATTACTTTTGTCTTGATATTCTGTGCTTGCATAAGAACAGTGAGCAAGGTCGGCCATTCGTGAACTGGTGCAGAGGTGCATTAGTTATCAATGAATTGCATGCGGACCATACTGGTATATTTGTATTGTTTGTAGGAGGAGATTCCGGCTGTTGAGTGTCCATGACGTTTGTTTGTGTTTCTGCGAGATGGCGTTTGTCATTTATACTCAGAGTACGCCCAAGAAGCCAAGAGAAATCATGAAGTGTGACGGTTATTGGACGTTCATCCTCGTCAAACAGTCCAAATCGTGGGTATACAGGTCCTAAGGGCATCGAGGGTGGATTTGCACATTCCATAATTCTTGTTATTGAATCAGGAAGATCTCTAATGGAACGACTCTGACTTGAAACATCGATGTTTAGCTCTGGTTTGGTGTTTTCAGGGTAACTTCGTTGATATACCGCTATTGCTGCACCATGGAAGAGTGCCCCATCGCGATCGGGAGTATCCTCATCAAAGTCGACATTGTCGGAGGTAAAGAAGCCCCCTTCCGTCCTTTCACGATGTCTGGTGGTAGATATACGCCATCATTAGCAGCTTGAGGACACTTGACTCGATCTGTTCGATCTGTTCTCTTCTCTGAGGACTCTATTATATTCCACGGACATACCAAAACCATGGAGCATACTGATAAGCTCTTTGCTCATTGCTGCTTGGTGTATAGCAAGTCCAACTGCCAATTGTTGAGGCATCTCAGCTGTTGACCTCAGTGTTTGAGACTTCTTGACTTGAATTTGTCGTTCCGTCAAGCACATAGACACCGTGCTCGGTGCAAGGCTCAATGCACGCTTATGCACCTCATCAGACTTTTTTCAGCAGAAAAAGAAATATTTGGACCTTGTATGACCCACCTGAAGAAGCTGTACAGTTCCATTGGTAAATGTTCATCGGAAATACTGTCCAAAGACCCAGTAAACTTCCACTTCTTACATTTGCTAATAGATTTTCTGAGTAATGCAGCTGCATCAAACAGAGTTTTCATTTCGACGTTTCTTGTGTCATCATGATTTTTATTTTGGTCCGGCTATGGAACTCTATGCCAGCAATCTCAGCTTGGAGTAACTGCTTTAAATCCTTTCGACTCCACTTCGAATGTGAAACGTTGTTTGCTTCTAAGATATTTTTAAAAACATCCTCTAATTCAGCCATTGATACAATTTTTCCATCTCTCAAGGCTGTGTCGGTCAAAACTAGGATTCTACTTTTGCTGCAACTTCACTAGCTAATTCAGAACTACATGTAGGAGTAGATTGTTTGCGAAGAATACTTCTAACGGTTTTTGCCCAGAAGCATTTGTGGTACTTGATGTTGATAGCATGCGCATCATTATCAGCAATTGCCTTATTTAGCTTTACTGACAGTCTGTCATTGCCTGACAAACTAACAGCTGTACGGAGTGATTCCCCAGCAGAAAAAGTGCTTAAGTTGTGAAGAGCTTGTCGGTTATCTGCTTCCCCATCGCTGAAAAAGCAAGCATTTTTGTTATACGGTGTTGTTTTTGAGCGAGTCAACTGGTTAGTTTCGACTACAGGAATATTTCTGGACTTTCGTCTCAACTCACTTGAAACATCATTGAACTGCCTTTCATATCTTTATATTGCTTGTTTCAGCTTAGCAGTGTGAATAGCATTTTCATCGGAAAAGACATGTTAACATTTGGTCAGCTATAAACCCGCTATACGTCACGCTTCAATGCGCCTAGTCAAAATAGTAGAAATAAGGTAGAAATAAGGCCACAAAATCGTGGTTTTCGATCTTTTCTCAAAATATTTGCAGAAAAGTAAAAAAAGTAGCCATGGATACAGCTACCTCAATCTTTTGTGGACCTTATCAAATGATTTTATCAAAAGTACACGTACTTTTGGGGGTTGAAAGTTAACGGTTTGATCACTTTCACAAGAGAGATTGTGCGACTATTCTCATGTCAAGTTACAATATGGGCTATATTTAAAATTAAACAAACCCTTTCAAAAAAGTAGCCATGGATTCGAAAACACCATTCTTTTACGAACATTTTGATGTTTAATACATTACTATGCGTGAAATAACCCACCGTACTTTTCAAGATTTCTGATTGTTATCGCTGCAATCTCGGTCATTCTCTTATAAGACTCTCATTCAAAATCGAGTGGACAGTACAGCCTCGAGAACTCTTTGAATGATATATTTGATTTTGTCGCCGGTTATAAGTCGTCTGAGTATATATCATCATACTGTGCTGTGAAAGGTTTCTCTGGATGTTTAATTGTTTTTAAAAGCGGGTTTCTACTTGGAAATATCAAATGTTCACAATCACGGAGACATGTTTTCCGATGGTAACGTGATCTGTGCCATGAAGCTTGTTTTACTTCGAGATCCTGAGTTGACATGTATAATTCAAATCACCATAGGTAACCCATAACTCAATTGAATTCAAAACTTTTTCGTGTGAAGTTGACTTCTCGACAAGACTTACATTCTTTCTTTTCTGGCATATTATACATAAAACTAGGTTCACTTTTTTGTCTTCATCTTTATTACAAATCGTTGCTTCTTCCATAAGAGAGAACTGCACAACAGTTAGATGATAGCTACACTACATGTACATGGTCTGTAATTCAAAATGGCCGACCTGACTGGCCTGTAATTTATCGTGGAAAACTGCTGACCAAAATCGATGTAAATTGCTGCTGACCAAAATCACCGACTTTAAATTTTAATTTAATGCATTGCTCAAAATAATAACAAATTAACAACAGTAACTTAAAATTCATCACTCAGACTGTTAATCATTTCACATAAAACAAAATTATGTTAATTTTAGTGAAATTGTATCAATTTTGCAAAAATTATAAAATATTATATCGTATTTTACAGAATAGCCTCGTTTTCATGCTGCATAAGTCACGTGACTAATATTTTGCATCGCCAACTATTCCGGCCATGCGCCCACTCACAAGGTCAGCGGTGCAACATAAAAGCGGTAGATAATTTTATCAGATTTTACAAAGAAATGTATAGAGGATCAGAGTTATTTTCGAATTATAAAACTATCGGTAAGGATTTGTCAATTTACCTAACTGGAAATATAATATATGACATTAAAGTATTTGATTTTTACCAAACATAGCTTTATTAATTGAATAAAAACCTTTACTTTCGATAGTTGAGTTTTCTTTCCCTACATGCTCTGTATTCAGAAATATTCAGATTCTAAAATTGCAAGAAAAACACGAAAAGTGTGATATTCAGAGCATCATTTTTCAAAATCAAAGCTTGTTACCTCATTTACCGTTGCTGTTCCATAAACTAAATAGATCATAATTTGCTTGTGTGAAATTTATCGTCGATCGAACGAGGTTTTACCTTTCCTTTTTAACTTTGAAAAAGCTCCAAATTGAATTGACGTTCGTAAGACGCCATATACTTGCAATCCTTCGTTCCCGGGGGGGGGGGGGGGGGGTAAAAACGAGTAAAAACGACCCTTAAAACTGGTTTTTGAGCCAAATCTCTAAATGGACCCTAAATGGTACGCACTGGAAATAGTAGAGGTACTTTGTGATGCGATAACTTTGGAAATTCTTCGCAAACTAAGGCATGTTTGATACCAAAATGAAGCTAATTTACCCAACTAATATATACAATAGAGTTTAATGGGATAGTTGTTAAAGAAAAGGCAAACCGTAGCAAGAAAGTTGAGTGCGGGCCTGAGCGAGCTTGGGCTCCCTGTGGCTTTCCTCAGATCGCCGGCATGTCGTTGTTATTTCGCTTGTAAATTACCAATTTTATAACATTGAACTCTACAAATGTTCAAGAGATACGGTTTGATAGTTGCCTCAATATCCTTTGGTGTCAAATTGACTAAAAGAATCGTATTTAACTTAGTTTTGTACAGTCGATTTTGATTCTATCTTGGATTCCCGAATCGATGTTTTTTTTCTATTTTACACATGGTATCCGCTGGCCTCGATGACTGGCGGAAGTCCGGAATAGTTGGCGATGGAGTAACGTGTGTCAGAAACACTTCAAAATAAAGTATTCAGAACTTTTAAAAAATGGTGATTTTATGTCATTTCAGGGCAGTTATAAACTAATCAATACTTCAGCCTCGTTTCCATGCTAGGTATTGTACGTCATATATTAAATCTCCCATACCTTCTGTCGCTGCGAGTTAAAAAATTGACGACAACCATTTTTGTGTTCCTAAGGGTCCCCTGGACACATCTAGACCAATTATTTGCTTTCAACACAAAATTCCCACGGGTTTAATATAAAAATATCAAATGATAATTAATCCCCGTCATTTTAAAATCATTAAACTTCTTCATTTCTTTGATTTTACCGTCGACACTACCCTCCTTGTAACTACCCTCCTTGTTGTTTTCGAGTTTGCCTACGCGCGAGATTTTGAAGCAAAATTTGCGAAAAGGGAAGCGATATGAAAAAAATCACAACTTATAAGAAAATATTTTTCTACGCACTTAATAAAACACAAATGCCGGCTAATGAATCATTTTAAAATACAACATGGATAGTTTTGAATAGACTGACAAAGAAATTCCTTGATCTGTCATATTTCGTCCTTTCAGTACTTTCAAAACTCGCATGAATTCGAACAAAAACTCCTAAGAAAACTGAACTATTTTTTTGTACGTTGGAAAAATTAACTTTAAAAAAAAAAATTAAATGACGTAGATTTTTTTAGGTTCTTTTTACTAAGCCTAACGAAAGTATAGAGTCCCGATTTGAGAGTTTTGCCCTTGAAGCTCACATCGTGGGCTCGAATCGAACGTTCAAAAGGCGTTCAAAAGTAGCCAGTCACGTATATATAACAGTTAAAGCAAGGCTTGTTCGTTTTTAGGGTATAGCGTTTGCTTATACAACAATACAAAATGATGATAGCGATTAAAATAAATACTGTGGTTTGGTTTGTAGCATACCATATCTAAAGTGTCCTATTGGTGTTGGTTTTGGTGATGTAGTTATTGTTGATAGTGATAAGATCATCGCTACCACTAGACAACAATACATCATACTTGGCTGGTTCTTTAGCTGCTGACACAAGGCTATACATTAGTTCTACAGGGGAGTGGAAGAATAGAGTTATTGCATTAATTTTCAGGAGGACGGCTGAATAACAAAATTGTTCATCGTTGGTTTGAGAATAGTAGAATGTTATTCCTTTGTCTCACGATTGTCGAAGGTTTGAGCCGCGGCATTTTGGCTGCTACTTCTAGTCTTCATCAGGCGATTGTACAACAGCACAAATGATCTCCACCACACAAATGATCCCCGCCATGTACATGATCACCAATGGCCGCAGAAATATTCCCCATCGCAGAAATGATCCCGAGAAACATTATAAAACCGATGATTCATTGCGACTTATCAACGCAGTACGACTTTCCTTTTGCTGATTTAATTAACCTGCCTGCAACCGCGGTTGTTGACTTGTAAGGTTTTTAAAAGTTTTAAAAAACGTTTTAGCAACCATCAAATATTAACTTTTTTCATGTTTGTAATATGATGTTATCTTTTTAATTTATAAATCAAACTTTGAAAAGCAGAGGCGGAAAACAAGAACGACCACGTTAAAAATACACAGTTTTTAAGTACAGTAAAAACCCGCATATAAGATCAAGTGGGTTAAGAACACCCAGCCTGAATTTAGGCGTTTTAAGTACCATGTAAATAAGAACACAATCAGCCTGAAAAATTGAAAAGTGTTCTTAAACTCCAAGCCTGACCTGACAATAATTTATTTTTCTACTTTTTTGATATTATTATTGCAGTCAATATTTTTTTAATAACATTTTTCAACTTACACATTGATAACATCTACATGTATTGGTAGTCTATATAGTAATATATATTTTAGAAACATTTATTTAAAGAACACCTTAAGAACACCGTCAGGCTGATTTTTCAGTAAACACCCGTTAAATAAGACCAAAATCAGCCTGAACTTCAAAAATGGGTGTTCTTATGTTCTATATGCGGGTTTTTACTATTTTGGAAGGCCTTCGGACTAGCTACAGTTCCATCATACATCATCGTAATTTGAAATAACATGATTTCTAAGGTATATTCTCTTCAGGATCAACTACCACAATCAAAATATGCTACAAAATAGTGGAGAGTTTAGGCAGGTAAATCAGTTTACATAAATCAAATATTTTTTTGCATAAAGAGAATTGATAAAGTTAGCTATAGCCCTGTAAATAACATTAAGCAGGTAGATTCTATTAAGTTACTAGGTGTAACCTTACAAAGCAATTCTAGATTCACTGTGCACATTAGAAATAAGCTATTAGAAGCAAACAAATGTCTTTTTGTTATTAGGAGCCTTAGAAAAGAAGGGTATTCTCAAGCTGATATTGACCACCTTTTTACTTCTATAGTTTTACCTAAGCTTACTTATGGGCTCAGTGTATATGCTGCTTCCAAACCTGAGCTAACTACAGTACAAACTTTTCTCAGCCGTTGTTACGAGCGAAAGTACATTTCATATTTTATAGATATTTTTAATTTATTAGATAAATGAGACCGTTCTATTTTTTCATAAAGCTTGTAATGTTAGCCATCCTCTACACAGTTTTTTACTCAAAGTGAAGGAGTCCTCTCTAAGACTTAGAAATAATAGCAGTCTCCTACCTAGAGTTAACACGGAGCGTTTCAAAACATCTTTTATAAATAGGCTATATTTTAGATGTAATTTATTCGCTAAATAGTATAATTGTATATAATTTTTTATCACATAATATTGATTGTAAATAATTAGTATATTATCTAGATATATTTATTGTAAATAATTAGTATGTATTTTTACTAGTTAATATACATTATTATTATTATTGATAACAGAAAAAATATAAATATAGATATATCTGCTGCAAAATTGATTTTTAAGGTATTTTGTTTAATATATCAGACATTTGAACTCAATAATAAAAACACATGCAATAAAATGTATATAAATCAAAACAGACTATATAACACAATTTCCCCCCAGTTACTGTTTCAATAAAAAGTGATTGATTTCCGAGGCAACTGGGGATCATTTCCAAGGCAACTGGGGATCATTTCCGTGGCAACTGGGGATCATTTCCGTGGCTGTACTCAGTCAAAATAAACATTTTAGTTCTGAATACTGAACTCCGTTTCAATTAAAAACATGAACATGAACCCATTCTCCTTGTTAACATAACGAACATTTTACTTGACCAGTCTGGCCTTAACTCTTTCTCGTCTGCTCCTTTAAAGATAAGACTTATCAGGACATGACTTCAAAAAATTCTAGCTTTCTTGCTTTGAAAGTCATGGCTCTAATATGTATTTAACTGTTTTGCCTGGTAATTCCCACAACATCTGACACTTAATTGATCATCTGAGATCCGAATTTGTAAAATATAGAGTGCTTTGTGTTAATGTGAATGTTAAAATATGCGTTTTTGAGCCATAGAACAACCACGGTAAACGTCATTTTTCATCTCTGATTTTAATGCAAATAATATCATTTAAAAAACAAAAATCGACATTCTCAGAACACATCAGCCCCAGTTCTTTTGATTTCTTAACTTTTTATGATCAAACATCTTCTACGAGTTGCACAGCAGCCTTTTATATGTAGCCTACTAACGCAAAACTCGTTTCTCCCTGTAATAACGAAAAGCATTGTGGGTAATTATGCAAATTTTCGACAGCACATAGCCCAGACCACAGTTCTTTATGGATTTTTAAAGTGCCCAGTCACCCGCTCCAACAGGACAAAAAATGCACCGATTGCCATCTTTACAAGGCGAAACTCAATAAAATTGCCTTGGTTGGTTCTGGTATCTACCACAAGACGACCAGGAAAGCGATTTTACTCCGCTTTTCCTAGGTACAGGAATCGCTCATTCATGTTTCTTGTTATTTCTTGGGGTGTATTCTTTGTGTTGGAATTTTTTTTTCACCCCTAGTCCTTTACCACCTTAGCGGTACTCTGATTACCCTCGTGATGCTTTGACCACCTTAGCGGTACTTTGACTACCCTAGCGATGCTATGACCACCTTAGCGGTACTTTGACTACCCTATCGATGCTTTGACCACCTTAGCGGTACTTTGACTACCCTAGCGATGCTTTGACCACCTTAGCGGTACTGTGACTACATTAGCGGTACTTTGACTGCATTAAAGGTACTTTGACTACCTTAGCGGTGCTTAGACAACCTTAACGGTGCTTACACTACCGTAGAGGTTCTTAGACTATCTTAGCGGTACTTTGACTATCTTAGCGGTACTTTGACTATCTTAGCGGTCCTTAGACTACTTTAACGGTACTTTGACTACCCTAGCGGTACTTTGACTACATTAATGGTGCTTAGACTACCTCAGCGGTGCTTAGACTACCTTAACGGTACTTTGACTACCCTAGCGATGCTTAGACTATCTTAGCGGTACTTTGACCATCTTAGCGGTACTTTGACTACCACAGCGGTGCTTAGTCTACCTTATCGGTACTTTGACTACATTAGAGGTACTTTGACTGCATTAGCGGTGCTTAGACAACCTTAACGGTGCTCTGACTACCTCAGCGGTGCTTAGACTACCTTAACGGTACTTTGACCTCCCTAGCGATGCTTAGACTACCTTAGCGGTACTTAGACAACCTTAACGGTGCATAGACTACCTTAGAGGTGCTTAGACTACCTCAGCGGTGCTTAGACTACCTTATCGGTACTTTGACTACATTAGAGGTACTTTGACTACATTAGAGGTACTTTGACTGCATTAGCGGTGCTTAGACAACCTTAACGGTGCTTGGACTACCTTAGAGGTTCTTAGACTATCTTAGCGGTACTTTGACTACATTAGCGGTACTTAAAATACTGTAACGGTACTTTGAGTACCTTCGCGGTGCTTAGACTACCTCAGCGGTGCTTAGACTACCTTAGAGGTGCTTAGACTACCTTACTTGTGCTTAGACTACCGTAGTGGTGCTTACACTACATTTGAGGTACTTTGACTACCTAAGCGGTGCTTAGACTACCTTATCGGTACTTTGACTACATTAGAGGTACTTTGACTACATTAGAGGTACTTTGACTACATTAGAGGTACTTTGACTGCATTAGCGGTGCCCAGACAACCTTAACGGTGCTTGGACTACCCTAGAGGTTCTTAGACTATCTTAGCGGTACTTTGACTACATTAGCGGTACTTAAAATACTGTAACGGTACTTTGAGTACCTTCGCGGTGCTTAGACTACCTCAGCGGTGCTTAGACTACCTTAGAGGTGCTTAGACTACCTTACTTGTGCTTAGACTACCGTAGTGGTGCTTACACTACATTTGAGGTACTTTGACTACCTAAGCGGTGCTTAGACTACCTTACTTGTGCTTAGACTACCTTAGTGGTGCTTACACTACATTAGAGATCCTCTTACTACCTTAGAGGTACTTTGACTATCTTAGAGAGACTTTGACTACCTTAGAGGTACTTTGACTACCTTAGAGGTACTTTGACTACCTTAGCGGTGCTTACACTACATTAAGTACTTTGAACGCATTAAATGTACTTTGAGTACCTTATGGGTACTTTTACTACATTAACGGTACTTAGACTACCCTACTTGTGCTTAGAATACCTTAGTGGTGCTGACAATACATTAGAGATCCTCTTACTACCTTAGAGGTACTTTGACTACCTTGGAGGTACTTTAACTACCTTAGAAGAACTTTCACTACCCTAGCGGTACTTTGACTATCTTAGAGATACTTTGACTACCTTAGAGGTACTTTGACTACATAGGAGGTACTTTCACTACCTTAGCGGTGCTTACACTACATTAAAGGTACTTTGAACGCATTAGAGGTCCTCTGACTACCTTATGGGTACTTTACTAAATTAACGGTACTTAGACTACCTTAGTTGTGCTTAGTCGCTGTTTGATCATTTATATCAACCTTTCAATTGTTGTTAAGTTTCTAAATATATAGAGAATAAATAAATATTAAAGCCTAAAGTTATCCAAAGCTACTGCTAAGCCGTGGCTATTGATTACATTAATTGGATTTCCTTTGCGGTTACAAATTGTGAGCGTCCATTGGCTGAGTTATTATTATATATCCAGTTGGTTGATTAGGGTGGTACGCGAAAACACAGGACCCCTCCCCCTTCCCCTAGAGCCGCGCTACGCAGGCTAATAAATTCGACGCAACGTTAGTCCGACGATTGCGATTGCCCTAGGCTTAAGACCATGTATTTGGTTCAGCTAAATTTCCTGTTTTTTACTGGCCATGTTTTCACTACGATTTTATACTAGCGTAACAAGAACACTGCTGTGTTTACTTTAATATACAAGTTTTTATAATGATTATTATATACCGGCTGTGTTTTCACTAGGCCTTTTTACTCGCCTAACATTCCTCAAGGTGTTTGTTTACCACTAGTTTCAGTTGCCGAGTGTAACAGTAAGACATTGCTCGAATTACCAACAGTCATTTCAACAAAGTGATAGTCCAGAAATTTCAAACTTTGAAATCTCTAATTGTGAGACTAAGTTATTATAAGTTGGAGAAAAGATAAATCTCTCTTGAAGATCGTATATTTCTTTATTTCAAGCAAGTTTTAGGATGGTCTGTTTTATGAATATAGCAATTAAATAAATATCATGACATATATCTGTCAAGAAGAACGCTGTGATTGGCCGATTTCTTTACCTGGACAAGTTAAACCATCTCGCTAGGTAGTTTCAAATTTACACAATTTCTGGTGTTTTTCGTTGTTTTTAGCACAGTTTTGTAGGCTGTTTTCACTGTATTTCCGGACTTTCCAAGTTAAACTAGTCTAAAATGTCCTAGTGAAAACACACCCACCATCTAGCAAGATGGTTTAACTTGCCTTATTTCCTGACATTGACACCTTGAAGAATTTTAAACTAATGTTAATGTTTTCTAACGAAAACACGGCTACTTTAAATATCTTTCACGAGGTTACACAGTTCGATCAATGAGGATACTGGATACCTGGAGTGTTTGGAAAAGGTTTTATTTCGCGTGAAATCTAAAGATAAAATATTTATATGCCTACCAACAAAAGTAATGAAAAATCATCAATGTTCTGCTGAAGTTTGATATGAACCTTTTCAGCAGAGTACGGGAAACATGCTGGACTCTCAATAGGATTAGAAAGGTTATGACGCCTTAGGGTTTTGGATTTATTAGGGACGGACCATTTCATATTTGATGGGGAGGGGGGCTGAATCCAAAACAAAATAACGAGCATGCTTTTAAACTCTAAAAAAAATATCGAGCAGCCTTTGCTTTTACCTGTGGGTTTATTACCCGTGTGTAACCGCTAACCGGAAATCAGTCAAAGCCCTGATTCCGGCCCCTGATCAAACCCAACTCAAGTTAATATTTACCAGAGGGGACATCAAATTTTGGTCTTAGTGGAACCGCAACTATTAAAATTCTAATTTAATATCTTTTTATATTAAACCGAGGCATGGGTTATACGTCGAATCTCACTTGTGCCGAATGCAATTACATCAAAGAAGACCGCCTAGTTATCTATTGTTTGAATTGTATTCGGCACAAGTGAGATTCGACGTATAACCTAGAGAGCAAGCTGAGACAGGAAACAGCCTGAAAACACTCTTGGTGAACATAGCACCTTGAGAAATGTTTTAAGGCCGCACCCTTTATTATGAGATTTTGTGTGGCTTGCGGTGATTGGCCAAGGCGCTACGCTCTGTTTCCGGAGTATGTTTGTGATCTGAGTCGCAGTATACTTGTGTGCCATTCTGCTTAAGGTTTTTGCGAACATGGCTTCCAACAATAGCTCCCCTGGAAATTCGAGTCAATCCCAGCAAGAAACTCAAAAAGATGTCGCAAAAGAATCAAGCACGCGGCTGATAGAAAGAGATGGTGAGATTGGGCACATCAGCAAAAACGATGTGTTCATTCCCCTGACAAATTTTTCCGCTCAATGCGTGGGGCTCGTTGTGAATGAGCACCAAAGCACAAGCCCAGTGGGTTTTATGTTTAGAGTTGTGCCTAGCACAAAAGAACGCCACGGTGGATCATCAGCTGGGTAAGAGTTATAAATGTGTTGTTATAGCATGATTGTCAGTGAAGTTGATGATTTCAGTCTAGAGAGCAAATAATATTTAACTAAAATCGTGTCCACCCACCCACGTGGACTCTTTATACCTCATACTGTATCACCCTGTGTTCTAGCACTATCATATTTATATTTTTTGGATCCACTTTTGTTTATAAGTGCGGCTTTTGTCTTACTAACTTGATTTGTTTTCGAGGCGACTTTTTTTTATACTACAAGCGCTTTAGAATACGTAAAATATAGTTTTAGCGCTATACAAATAAATATCTTTATCTTTATATCTTTATCTTTAATATTAACTGTAATATTATGCCTCCACCTCCCAAATGGCAAGTATTAATTACTCATTAAACTGTACTTTGATTTCACAGTTATCTGAGGCACCTTACGTGGAAGGATATGTCCACCCAGCAATCAATCGTTAGTGCATTGGACTCCACGCAGCTTTGGACTGCTCCAAGAAGGGAGCAGTACCTACCCACATATTTCAAGAGGCTTTGTGACGACTATTCCAGCGAAAACCCTCATTATGTCCTACCAGTGGAGGTAAGTGCACAAATAGAGATGAAATAAGCCAAGTAAGATATAGTAATTATTTTTGGGATGACTGATTATACTCGAGTTAAAAAGGTATACTCCGTAGATTTATTCCTACAAGTAAGAATAAAGTTTGTTTATATAACCTTAACTAATTAACACAAGTTTAATTTATCCTAAAAAACGTTTTCACACTAGCTCTGCCACATCACCATCACATTATTAAGAGACGATTTTGAACTTTGTTTCTGATTTTTACTCGGGCTTTCCGCAAGGGGCGTAAGGCGAGAGTTGACTGTACTATGCATCCCAGTAGACCGTGACAACCTCGAAATTTTATCGCGACCCGTCGATACGAAAAATTGATCAGGTGATGCACTTTTTATGTACCACGTGATGATATTCTTCTGTACCACGTGAACAACATTTTTCATTTGGCGCGGGTTCACATACGATCTTCCATCGAATCATAGTGATCGAATCTTCCCACGGCTTCATTTATGCTAGAGAATCTTTGCCTTCAACGTATATATACGGAGAATCTTTGCCTTCAACGTATAAGCGCCAAACAAAAGTATTATTTCAAGTACTAGTATAATGATGATCTAAAATCATAACCGGTGGAAAGACAAAAGAATAATCTGTCACATGAAGAGGAGTTCATTTTCTGCAACTTAGAAACAAGAAAGAAAGCCATGTCGACACACCATCTTTTTGACAAGTAAGAACTAGCAACGGAGAAAAATATTTTTTAATATTTTTAATCATATTCTGCTATATTTTATGACTCGGACACTTTCTACCATGTTTTCATTTGTTTCTAGAGTTTAATTCTTACAAAATACGACTATGTTGAAATCTAATTACGCATGCAAATTCAAAGGTTATTCATTGTACATGTCACTCAACACTTTAATACTCGTATTTTTCAAAAGATACACCACAAACGATAGTTTAGCTTGGTTGATTTATTTGTCAAAAATAAAGAAACCGAACTTAGTTCCAAATTGAATATCCTACTCCTACTTAAAACTTACTTGATTGATTGATTGTTTGATTTATTTCTAGATTGATTGATTGATTGCTAGAATGATTGCTTGCTTGATTGATTGGTTGATTGATTTCTAGATTGATTGATTGATTGCTTGATTGATTGATACTTCAACCTTTCAATTTTATTGAATTGTCGAGCTTTCGGCTCAGGGAGCCATCATCTGGACTGAATGAACGTTACAATTACCTTACAATTGTGATGATGAATTACTAATTGTAACCTTTATTCAGTCCTGATGATGGGTCTGTGAGCCGAAAGCTCGACAATTCAATAAAATTGAAAGGTTGAAGTACCATATAATTATCATGAATAATTAACCTAATTACAGTACTAAAATTTACTCTCCTATATTCCCATGTATTTTGCATCAAAAACTGAATAGACTGTACTTAAATTTATATATTTGAAGCTTGATTCTGACCCAAAAGGTTCTATAGCTATCCTTTCAGACTGCATTTGCTAGCAAAGATTAAACAATTAAAGTTCACATGAAATAGGGTTAAGCTTAGTTTGTTTACGAAGTGTAAAAAATGCCACCATTATTATGAAAACCAGCTATGTGATGAACTATTTAATATTTTGTTTATTGTAGAAGAAGCTTTACAGTTAGGGACTAGTCATTATTTATGAATACAATACCACTGCATTATTTACAAACACTTTCTTCATTTTTTCATATTTGAGGCATAATTTGTCTTTGATGTATGTTGTTGTATCAATGTGTTAATGGTTTATCAATATAGGTATAGGTGATTGAATTAATTGTATCCTTTTTAGTGCCTTGGTCGTCAGAAGTCCTCTGGAAATGAAAACCCTGTGTGGGTGCTATCCCAGAACATGCACATTCAAGTGAACTCTAATTTGGTTAAGAGGTTGCACTTACCAGAAGGCTCCCCCTACACAGTCCTTTGCAAATCTGGGTTGCAGCTTCCCAGTTTTTCCTTAAAAGGTATAAAGTTTTTAATGCAGCATATAATTTTCAATCTGTGGGGCGTGTATGTAAGACATCCTTTATGGAGACTCAAACAAAGGAATGTTTCTTATAATTTGGGACTTTTGAAAGTGATTGCTAAATAGAGGTCCTGCTGTACACTCCTATTTTTTACAGTTTCATGAACCCCTCCCCTTATAACATCACACTATCCCCCTCCCACTTTTAGCGCCAACAATAAGCATATATAATATATGAAAATATATTGATTCAATATGGTTGAATTTTGAATGCAATTCCCCCCTCCTACCCTGCGAGCAGAGGTTCCTTTCTCTTACCTAGAACGACGAGAAAAGTAACCTCTGCCGGTACCCGATAATTACATCCAAGTTTCTGGATGTAAAACATTATGGGCTATCTAATTATAAACTGGTTTTAAAATGGTTTTTCAACCATGCGATGACAGAAAACATCACTTTCCCAAGCGTTAATTAACGTTGATGTTTACTTTTGATTTCAATCAGTCAAGGCCAGGACCAACAAGATTTAACATTAACAATCGCTTTAGCTCTACGCAACATTAGATATAATCTACTCACTAAACAATGTCGTTCTTATATTTCTTAACTGGAGTTTTTGACGACATTAAACGGAGAGCATTTCGCCATCTTTGCTCATTGTACGAAATACGATATTTTAACTTGTCACGCAAAAACCTAATCAGTTGGTTGCCGGCAGAGGTTTCTTTTCTCGTCGTTCTAGGTAAGAGAAAGGAACCTGTGCTCGCAGGGTACCCCCCTCCACACTTTGGTCTTCAGACTCCATTATTTTTTTAGCTCTGTTGTAGAGAACTCAGTGAGTGATCAGAGTTCCCTTGGTCTGGCTGTACCATTATATGTTATACTATGTTCAATTTGGTTCAAATTCTATTATATACCTGTTTGTATATTTTGTCATTGATATTTTTATGTCAAATTCTTTTGATGCTTGCAGGTGAACTTGATGATGGGAAAAATTTAAAAAGACTAGTTTCAACCATGAAACAATTCATGGTTGCAAACTTTGAAGCCTCGATGCTGCTGTTGGGTGGTGTGGGTCTGGCAGTTCACTATGAACAGCTGTCAGCGAGTTTCGATGGGGTCCCATTAATCCTGGCATGGGGTCAGCCAGTATCCGGTAAATCCACAGCTGCAGAAGCTGCAATGGCTGCAATAGGCCAGGGAAGCAGCAACTATGGCAGTAAGTTAAAATCTGTACATCACATCAGTTAATAATGCATTTACAGTCATATTTATACTGCTCGAGCAGAAAATAATAGAAAGTGTTCTCACTTACAATATTAAAAATCACTTTGCAAGTGATATGCTGATCAATCACTTGAGACAAAAACAATGAAATTTTGCACATCTGCTTCTAATGTTCCTAAGGGCCACTGTTTGGAATGTTTGTGAGAATGATTGCTTCTTGTTGACTGATTTTATTTGATTTAATGAATTCATTCATTCATTCTCACAAAATCTTGTAACAGTTGCCCTTAGAACCATTAGAAGCAAGCATTCAAACTTTGTGACAAACCTTTAATTGCTTTTTTACTCAAATTGATATTAATTTTAATTTTTAGAACTTTCTGCTGCCGCTGCTTTGAAAATCCTCAGCAGCCAAACCCTCCCAATTTTCTGGGATGATGCTGCAGATTTCGAAGTTTTGCAGGAGCTTGCAATTGCAGCCTTCAATAAGGTACTGTATTTAAAAAGAAATTCACCTTATTTTTTTCAAAAAAGAAAATTTTTCTTGTTTAATTCAATTATGACTGTGTATTTCACAATCACAGTCAGAAGCAAAATGAAGTGCATCAATTGTACATTTTAAAGTGCTTGGTCAGAAACTTTGCATTCAGTTACATGGTTATGCAATGTATACACCTATTTCAAAAAAGGTTGTCATCGCCAAAAGCGATGGGCGATAGGCAATAGGTCATTCCAAGACCAAAGTGCACTATGGGTATAATCTAAAGTATCCACAGAAAAGCAGAAAAGCTGTGTCTTCTTGGCACATTTTCAGTCCTTCGACAAGCCATATAACTCTCCAGCGGAGATCATTGTTTAGTGGAGCTGGCATGATTGAAAATTTCACGACTTAGGATTATACCCATAGTGCACTTGGGTCTTGGAATGACCTATCGTCTATCGCCTGTCGCTTTTGGTGATGACAACCTTTTTTGAAATAGGTGTTTACATGTGGATGTCCTCTACTCCATTTTGAGAACTACAAAGAAAACTGAACTATATTAGTATTTTATGAATGTGAACATGAGAACAGATAGACTATCATTCCTGCATGTTACCTTTATTTTTCATATGACGTGAAGCCAATAAAATTATCTTTACTAAACAACTAGTAATTATTATAATGGTGTTTCATTGCATTGTTAGTCACAAAAAATGACTGCAGCCTTGTTGGGAAACAACAAAATGGTCATGCGACCCAGAACAGTGCCTCTGATCACAGCCAATCCTGCCCAGCTAATTCCGAAGGCAACCCATTTTGACAAAGAAAAGATGCAAAGGTAAAAGTTTACAACTCAACATGCAAATCACTTTGCTCAATTTACAAATTAATACCTTCTACTATATTTTTGCACATTAGGCTTACAATATGTATGCTTGTGTGTTTCAATTTTTCATGTATTTGTCATTTTGTTTTTACATGTTTCAATATCAGTGACATCCTATACACCCTATGCATAAAGAGCAAAGGACTGGGAATGAGCAACACGAAACTCCATGAACAATAAAATAATTCAGTAATATTTTTCCCTTGCAAGAAAGAGCATGTCTAAATTAGTAATTGTGTAGAGTTCTGTTGTCATATATTGAATCACTCCAGAGTTATCAGCATTTGAAATGTACCAAAAACTCGAAAATGAGGCTCTAAAGGTCCAAGTGCAAATGTTAAGCCAAATCTTTGTAAATTCAACAAGCTGTAACTTTTGATCAGTTTATGTTACTACATTTAAATTTTTGAATATCACTTATTTCGATGTGCTCTTTCTAATAAAAGCAATGGTCTTCTAATACTGATTAAGTAAGGAATTGACTTTTTGCATCTATTAGGGTGTATTACAGCTAGTATCCATATATTGAATCAATAAATAATAATTCTCCAGCTGTCGATTATTAACATTTTTTTTAAAATGAAGGGTGTTTTCAAGAATAGTCGTCATACCCTTCGATTCCATAAAGAACCAGCATTCCCTGGAAAAATCAATCCAGCTTCAGGCAGCTTTGAAGCCACTTCTTCCAGAAGCTGTCAGAAGTGTGGGAGTCATTTTACAGCTCCAAAATGACTTTCAGGGAATGCTGGAGAGCAACCTCTTCAAGGATCTTGTTCAGGTTATGAATAAGATTCCACTGGACACTAGGAGTCAGTTCAATTACACTGTTCTTCTGTACAGTACAGGAAAGGTAGGTTCTTACGCACTACTTTCTTTTACTTTCACAAAGTCATGTGTGTCCAAGCTAACCACTTGAGTGAAAAACAATAAAAGTTTTGTCACAAAGCGTTAACATCTGCCCTTAATCATGGGTGTTTGTGAGAATGAATTTTTTCACAGCCCAGGAAAATCAGCCAATCAGAGGTAGTCATTATCACAGACACTTGTTACAGTTACCCTTTTAAACAATTGTCATTAGAAACAACTTTGTGTCAAAAACTTAATTTCATTGTTTTTCACTCAATTGATAATTGTTATATAATAAAATCATTCCTTGTACAGAATGGATTGGTTCAGAATGTAATCAATAATATAGAAATTGTAAATAAAAACATGGCATCTGACCAAGTATTGATTTTGCAATGTTTAATCTTTATCACACTCTATTAGATGGGTTTTGAATAATATATCAATTATTCATTTGTTTTAACTTCTATAATAATATAGTATAATTATTATTATTTTATTATCATGCAGATACTTGAAAGGCTTGGCATATTCAGCCATTTTGCTGGGATACGAGAATTTGTTTTGGAAAGTGTGGTGCAAGGTCACCAAAACCTTGTATCACATCCTCTTACTACTACTACTACTACTACAGCTACAGCTACTCATGCTACGTGTGCAACTTTCAATCCTGAAGAAAGCCCTGCAACTGTTCTCACAGACTTGTTGCAACAAGCAGCTCGTTATCCTGATAAGGTACATTTTCAATAATTTTTATTTCATGATGAAAGCTACATAATTTATAGTGATATCATCAAGTAAATGACATCATTCTCGAATTTAAAATAATGAATGCAAATGATAGAAACTATCGATTTCATAAATTATAGAAGTCTGAGCTGTAATTGTTGATAGGATACTATATACCTGATCTCACTACTCAGTTGTCAATTAGATTTCATAAACTAAGGTGATTATTATCATATCAACAACTGAGCTTTTTAATAACTCGATCTAATTGTTTCTAATCATTTATTTTACTAATACTGTTATTTGCATATATGCCTGCAGAAGTTTGTTTTATCATCGCTAGTTTTTTTATAAGCTGATAATTAAGGAACCTCTGCTCACATGGTATTCAAAGAACAACAAAGCCAATGACAACATCATTTGCTTGACTGTTATAAATTTGTCAATTTGCCAAAAGACCATGCAGTGGTCACTGGGCTTAGCACATACTATTATTCAATGTATGCATCCAGAAAATTAAAGATTTATCAAAACAATTTTGTTATAATCATTTTCAGGCTCAAATGTTCCTAAATCCAAAATTCTGTACTAAAAGCTGCAGTTGTGGGGAGGTTTTTGGCTTCCGAGTGGACTCTGCCATGGCCTTTGTGACTAACGCAACTGGCATGGCAGATCCATTGCGGAGATACATCGCCAACTCGAAGATTGGGCACAATGGAGTAAAGATCACAATAAATGGAAAACAAGTGAAGGGGAGTCACATTTGCAGGCGTGCCATGCCTGCTGATGCAGTCACAAAGCTTGATCAAGGTATTTAATTAGAAAAATATGTTTTGCTTACATATTAGTTTATTTACATTGTCCTTTTTAATAGATAATATTTCTTTGAAAATTGCAAAATCATTTATTATTATTAATATTATTATATTAATATATTATTAGTATATATATATAGTATATTAGTCTCACAAGATTAAGTATACTTCAAAATAAGCAAGGTAACGAATTAAAAGTAAGTATACTTGTGCTCAGATAAAAATAATAACATAAAAGTATGATTTATGTCAGAACTTAGAATAATTATCTGCCTACATCTTCAAAGGCATAACAAACATCCTCAAAAACCCAGGGGTTATTATTTGTTTGCGTCAAAATTTTGTAGCTGGTTATTTATAAATAACAGTAATTGAATCTCTGGTTTGAAATTCAGTTGAATAAAAATAAGCAAATATTATTCGACAATTGACAGAACAGCCATGATAAAGCATAACACAATAACAAAAGAAGTTGTTGTTGTTTGTTTGTTGTCGTTTGTTTGTTTCTTTTGGTTTGATTATCCTTAAATATTAAATGACCATGCATGATATAAGCTTACTTCTCATTATTTCATTTATACTGTCTTTCTGTTGTTCTGTGACAGATCACTCTAGTTAGCACTCATAAGAATTTTGGTATAATTATTATAATTGTGATTATACAGGTGTACCTATTGGGCTCAACCATTGAAAGTTATTTTGATTTATATTTTAGCTGAATATTAGATGAAATCAAA
The DNA here is from genome assembly GCA_949775045.1 of Metridium senile. Classification (NCBI taxonomy): domain Eukaryota; kingdom Metazoa; phylum Cnidaria; class Anthozoa; order Actiniaria; family Metridiidae; genus Metridium; species Metridium senile. Next base: position 19,491,589 of record OX459096.1, on the reverse strand, counting down.
ATACTAAAACCACTTACATGAAATATAGTAGCATTAACAACTTTCCAGCCATAATTTAGACATCGATCAATGATATCATCATTAATTGTGCTCATTTTTAGAAATGTATACTACAGCTGAGCACCTAGCTACAGCTGCAAACATATTTCAAATTACCTAAAAACTACCTACTATAATAAATTGAATTATGTTATTTTTAAATTCTCAGCATTTTCAAGGCTTTCTGCAACAAGGACAAATGAAGGTAGGATATTAATTATTTGAACAAAATGCTGTAACCTTAGTAAGAAAAAGGTAATATTATTTACTATTATTATATGATATTGGCCTGCAATCTTAGGTCTAATATCCAAATACTGTTTCTCCAAAAAAGCAACTGTGACTCCCTAATAAAAGAATTTATAAAATTCATGAATAATTAATGAGAATTTTACAAAAGAACTCAATGCCGTGACGAGTTCTGTAAATCTCATACAGATTTCGTCCTGATTTGCATAACTTTCAACTTGAATTTTCTCCGGCCAGATTTACATTTATCTTGACAATTTTATTAAAATATGAAAGAACTAACGTTGGACTTTCATAAGTTCTATACAATATTCGCGTCCGATCTGTATCCGATATACAACGGCTCGTCTTCGACTCGTCGTTGTATATCGGATACAGATCGGCCGCTCATATTGTATATATTACATATTATAATTTTAAATTATCAAAATGGAAATGTTATTGTAATTATATATTATGATTTCATTATCTTATAATTGTAAATTTATTTTTATTATTGTAGCTGAATCTTCAGTCATACAGACATCAACCATCAAAGAAAGAGATGAAAGTAAGTATATGTTCTGCAATGTCTGACTGCATATGCAACTTCTTCAACTGACTAATCATCATATTTGGTCATTTCTAATTGTTTTCGTCTTCTCGGATAATGACGTTAAACCGGAGGTCCGTATACTTTCTTCTAACCCTGTGGTGGACGATAAATATCGAACCACTGCATG